>CM049794.1:12554152-13864838 GCA_027422405.1 Ptychobarbus kaznakovi | reverse complement strand
CAGTGATATGACAGAGTAATACTAGCAATCTCAGCCACTCAGCCATTTGCTCACGGGACACATTTAGCCCTGTAATTCAATTACTCATTCTCAATGTTCATTATCATATTATATACCTATTTAAACAACCATCTACATTTTTATTAACTCACAAATGCAACCAAAATATATAACATGAACATGAATCTAAAAATGCTCCTATGGCCTAAGTGCTAAACATCTTTTCTACAGATAACCAAATTACAAGCAATAGCAGAAAATAAATACAATAGAAGAAAGACAACAAGTTCAATAAACAGTGCTTTTCAGCTCAGTCTAAAATACATTTTCAGGTACGCTAAAGAAATGTAATAATCAAATGTAAAATAACTGCATAGTCTTCACTGTATAAAATTAAATAGCCTGTAAAATGAATACTTTTTGATGTTACAAAGGTTATTTGGTCAGGAGCAGTGAGCACTTGTATTTTTCTTTGACAGCATTATATTTATTATTAGTTTGCTTTCACTTTAAGAACGAAAGCACAGATTTAATATACTGATACACATGCCTTTTTTCTCCACTGTTTACATTATGACATATGCTTTTCTTAACCTACTGTTTACATATTAGCCAAAACATGCATTTTAATGTAGTTTTGTCTGAATTTATTCATCCATGCTCAAAAAAGCGGAGGAGAGCTTAATTTAGTATTCGCACAGAGTTGACGCGGCTGTCTGTGTGCGTGCGCTTCAGATGTGTGCGCGGAAATCTTCTCACACAGCGCGCGACTGTTCGCCAATACAATCCGGAGAGTGTCTTTATGCTCGCCTTGTGCCTCGGGCAGTCCTTATATCGAGTCCTGACACATGAGATTGAACGAGAATGCACGAGTTGGTGGTAATGCATAGACGGACATTATATTAAAATGTGGACAGTGCCAAAATAAAGGTGCCTTTTATACTACAAATATCTATATTTTACGCGTGGCATCGATGCATCGTATCGTCATACATTGTATCGATATATCGATGAATCATTACACCCCTACTCTTTTACTAGGTATAACACATAAAAAAAAAACTTAAAAAAAAGAAGCTTTTTTTAAAGATCATTATTTTGTGTATTTGGTGTAACAGAATATATTGATATGCTTTAATGTTCAAAAAACACATAATTTTTCAATGCCCCGCCTCTCTCAAACATGTCGTTTTCAACAAAGCCCCTCCTTTCCGACAAGTACAGTTTGCTCTGATTGGCCAACTGACCCAGTGTATTGTGATTGGACGAACACCACAAGCACGCGTCGAAAATGTAAACGTGTTACGCACAAAACTCCGCATTTGAACAGTCAATAGCAAATACTTGAACTAATAACAAATCATACTTACAGTTGTGGATTCAGAAGCGCCAGATTTTCATAGCAAAGTCAGGATTTACCCTTTTTTTTATATAGCCTTCGTGCATAGCCAGCCTTGTATTCTACTAGGTTCACAAAACTGTCGTCCATAAAATGCGTTGCACAAATTCGAACATTTGGGTTGTGCTGTTCTGCTGTAAACAAATCTTAACCAAAGATTCATAATTGCATCTACTTTTGGGAAGGCCAAATAAAGTGCTTTGGCTTTCGCACAGAAACACACAGCGTATCCCTGACATGGCTGCATCAACACTACTGCGCTTACTGAAACCACGCCTTCTTTCTTTGCGTGAACATTTGGGCGGCATTACGCAAATATTTCCACATTGTGACGTAGACATGTGGGGCCGTGTTAGAATGAGCCGTTTTAGGGGGGCGTGGACGAGTCTTAACTTTTATAAAGAATATATTTTTGGTTTTAAGACTTTAGACTTTGCAACTTCAGGGATCTTATATATGCACGAACAGCTTGTAACACTCCAAAGAGAAAGGAAAACTTGAAATCACATCATATGATCCCTTTAATAGCATTGTTTACTTGAAAAAACTGTCTGCATTTTTTAGTACCCAGTCCATGCAAATCAGGTAATATCCAATATGCTAAAAAATGTCACAAGTGCTTGTTTGGATATATGTCTGGTCAATTGTTTGCCTCATTTGAATGAATTACTGCAGCCTTGATCAATAGAAAATGTACATCAGCAACTCTTAATAATATTATTTAACATGCTTTCTGTGGACATGAATAGCTCCACATTAATTTAACCAAGATTTCTGTGAATAAGGTACTTTACATAAAAAATAGGAAAATAAATTGTATTTAATCCCTTCAATTAAATACTCAGGCTTTTGCAAGGTAATACCACACAGTAATTTAATGAATTTGGCCCAGCGAGTTTCAATGACCAGCAATACATATTGCACAACTCTCTGGAATACTTTACTCTGATTGGTCAGTGGCAACATCTTGCAATCAAATGACAATACAATGACCATTAAACTCTACAGCTGATCTTTGTTCCAGGAGTTTCCTAGCTGTGCTACTTTAATACCTCTTTCTTCTTTCATTGTCCCTTTACAAATAAAGTGTACAGATTACAGTGATATCAATGCAGCAATATACAATGCAAATCACAATGCAACAGACTTTGTCTTTTGCATTGTAATGCAGAAACGACTCATAAATACACACAAGCACACACATGTAGTTCTACGTGTGTTGAATGGGGAGATTAGAGAGCAGTAATGTGTAAATGAGGATATGGCCTGTAAACGTGGGCTGGTAATTACACTGGGCGGCCTTTCTCTACGGCCTCTACAGTAATAGGTAAAGTGATAATGGAATTAGTGATTGCCACTTACACAAGAAGGACTCACGCTGGCCTCCATTAACCATACACACACGTCTATAGGCCTGTGCACACACACACACACACACACACACACACACACACACACACACACACACACACACACACACACACACACACACACACACACACACACACACACACACACACACACACACACACACACACACACACACACACAACACACACACACACACACACACACACACACACACACACACACACACACACACACACACACACACACACACACACACACACACACACACACACACACACAGTCTTTCTTTTACACACATAAAGCTCACAGAATCAGAGCACACAACACCAGCATTTAAATGCAAATGCATCTGATTAAAAGGACAAACAGAGCAGGTTACAACCTGTCCTGCTGCTCACGTCACCCCTGTACACTTGGTGTCAGCAAATACAAAACAATTTATGTTTTTTTGACTCTTCCAGGTCCTTTTATTATGTAAAAAAACGTTTAACTCACTAAAAATCATGTAGGATCCAAAACCGTGGCTTGGTGTTTAAACATCCTTTCCTATTGATTTTTTTCCCCTTCTATCCTTCTCTATTTGTCCCTTTGGCTGAGTGCAATGGATAGAGACATTTGTGCAGCAGAGGTTTAATATATAGGTAAGCAGGAATATAATTTAAGAGGTCAGTGAGAATGACCCTAATATCAGCAGGACCGATCAGACTTCATTATGTGCTGGAGATTGTCCAGGAGTTTGACAAACACATACACACACATACACGCTGGCAAATGCAAATTGAATATGAAGGGAAAGTGACAGAAGATGAAAAAGCCAATAACACGTATCTGTGTGATAAGGGCCGGTGGCCCGTGGGGGTTTGGCTATTTACATGAAGATGAGAGAACACTCTTATTTTTGTATAGTGCAATTAAAAGCTCCTTGAGTGGTACTCCTGGGATAAGGAAAAAAGGTTCAAACATAACAAAATTACAGTTTAATTAAATGGCAACAATGCTGGTGAACACTGGGAGAAAACCAACACAGACGAGGGCTCTGAGAGCATGAGTAAAAATGCTTCTATTTTGCACATTAGAAATGTAATAAAACATTAATTTATTGCTGTTTATGTTACTATTAAATTGTTTTAAAGACTGATTTAAAAATGTAATAGTAATAAAATGAATGAATGAATAAACAAATAAATAAAATATTAATCAAAATTATATAATAAATGTTAAAAGCAAAAATGTATAAAACTATTACAAATTATATTCGCACCACAACCATTTTAGTTAATTTGTTAAAAAAATCCTGAAACCTAAATGAAGCCCATATTTTAAATGTTGTCTCTGATTTTTGTATGCTAGATCAACTGTTTATTAAATCAGTGTGATAGTTTGATGAAAATATAATAAAAATTTGTTTTATAAAAATATAATAACGTAATACTAAAATACTACAAAAACTAATAATTCTAAAGATAATAAATATTACAAATTTTATTATCAGCACAATTTTTTGTTAAACTGTTCAAAATCCTAAACCTAAATTAGATTTTGAAGCCCATATTTGTAATGTAGTTTCTAACTTTTGTATGTCAGATCAATGTGAATATCAAATCAGTTTATGCTTTATATGAATATAATCAGTATAATCAGTATTGGGAGCCTTACAAAAGTAATACATTACAGTAACGGATTACTTTTTGCTGTAACGCAGTAGTGTAAGGGATTACTAATCAATTTTCAGTAATATTTTATTCGGTACATGTTCAGTAAAGCTTGCGTTACAACACACTTATTAGCCCACAATTTAATTTTTTTTATATTTAATTTAAAGTCGGGCTCCAACTTTTTTTACATCCCTAGGGCTGGGCTTCGGGCCAATATTCACGTCATAGTTCAGACGCGGGCTGGGCCTCGGGCCTGTTTTATGCTTCTCCTTATATTATATTTTAGACATCCATCAATTAGTGATGAAAAAATTGCCGCGGTGAAAACAACACGAGACCGTGCCGTGACTGTGAAGAGCGGCTCGACGGTGTTTAGTGTCCCGCAGCAGCAGAGTAAAGCCCCAGCTAAAGTAATTACCATGAATGTGTCCGGGGGAAATAGTAGGGATTCGCTATCTCCTCATTAGACGCTTAGAGAGAAGCGCATCTTCACGGATAATGATTATATGAAAGAGTTTTTGTTTTTTTTATTTCGTTAAGTAGTAATTTAAAGCTTTCTATAGATATATTTATCATGTCTGTGAGGCATGTATTCGCTGTTTTTCAGTTCATTTTTGTGAAGCGCTCCTCAAGATAAAATCACGACCTTTTGTTGATATTATGAGTGCACACAAATAAAAGTAGACCCTTTACAGTTCCGAATGATGTATTACTCTTACATTTATGAGCAAGAATTACGGCGTAAGTTGTTTCCATTGAAAACAATTGCAATTGATTGTGCTGGTGCCTCCATGTCCTGCGCTTTAGCTTCCACTCTCAGCACAAACTATTGGAAGCAGCGCACATTTATCTAGGTTTAACATTTAAACATTATATATGCTTGAACTGTTTTAGTATAGGCCTATCTATAGTGATGTGTCTATAGTCATGATGATTTGAGAAGGCTAAGTTGATCAAACATAAGCTATGATGCCGGTCTGCCGCTGGCCGCTTCGTCGTTGCTTTAAGAAAGAATAAACGTATTTAATGAACAAAAAATGCTCCAAGACGAGCTAGGGTCGGACTCTGGCCGGTAATTCTGATAAGCTGTCGGACACGGGCCGGGTTAGGGCCTGAGCGTCTCAGGCCAGGGCCGGGCTAGGGCCTAAATTTTAGGCCCGTGCAGGGCTCTAGTACATTTAGTACTTCTGTAGTTATTTTGGTGAAAGTACCTCAAAAGTAATACAGGAGTAATATAATGCATTACAAATCTGAGACAGTAATATTGTAGGTAACAAATTACTTTTAAATAACAGTAACAAGTAATCTATAATGTATTACAGTTTGGAAGTAACTTGCAAACACTGAATATAATAAACTAATACTAAAATAAAAATAATACTACTACAAATGAATAATTGTCAACAAATATTACAAATTATATTAGCATAACAATTTTAGTGAAATTGTGCAAAATCCTAAAACCTAATTTACATTTTGTTGCCCATATTTTAAATGTGGCCTCAGACTTTTTGTGTTAGATCAATGTGAATATTATATCAGTGTGAGTCAATGCTTTCAATGACATGAACGAATATTATGTTTTTCCTCAGATTTATATCAGATCCTTTATGCAAATGACAAACTACGCCTTGAATATCGACTTAAATTATATATCCACAGGCCGCTGTTTTATTCAGGGCACCAGAACATTTTAAATGACTCATAAACTCTCTTAAAATGGGTACTGGCCAGTCAGCATAAAGTAAAGCTGATACTCCTAGATTCTGTGCACAATGACTAAATAATACTTCCTGAGGAAGGTGAATAAATATTCCATGTGCCCCTGTTGACTTCCCACGTGAAATGGATTAAAACATATATGCATTTTATAAGGCCAGAGGACTGACAAAGCAGTTTTCACAAGGACCTTATAGGTGGTATCCGCCTGGAGAGCATGTTGTATACCAGTGAACAGTGAGAGAGAGTGAGGGAGAAACAAATATTTTTCCTCCCCTCCAGCGCTGTATGTACAATGAACACAACAACACATCAATCTTCCTCCCGCCTGTCACATAGTGAGGCTGAAGAGATTGAAGCTGAGCTGTCAGAGAGGTTTCAACCACAGCATCAGAGCAAAAGCTAGAGGAAGCCATGTAAAAGAGACACAAATGTTATCAAGACTGCTTTAAGCACCACTTTCATGTTTCATGATTTCATGACAGATTGAACACTGACTGAAACACATTGTTGTGGACTGTAGATCAGCGCTTAGCTTGTTTAATGATATGTAAATCAAATAAATATACTGACTCCTAAAGGCATTTTGTGTCACACTTGCCACAATAATGCAATGTCTTTATTTGGTATTTTTCTAAATATAAACATAAATATATTTGAAAAAAAAATTACTTGAAAATGATTTAAGTAAAAACTATCCTCCATTATTTAAGCTTGCCCTTTGTATGAACACTGAGATTTATTTATCCCAGTTAGAGAAGAAAACAGCTACAATCCTATTTATTTACAGGCCTAGCCAAAATGTTTTTTTATAGCACCTTTCTCATGCTCAAGGTCACTTTACACATGTAAAAAGGCATTAAAGACATTGCATTAAAAAAGACTGACCTACTGGTACACTACCATTCAAAATTTTGGGATCAGGTTTAAAAAAAACGAAATCATATTTTGATCCAGCAAAGATGCAATAAATTTATCAAATGTGACAGTAAATACATTTATCATGTTGTATAAAGATTTCTACTTGAAATAAATGCTGTTGTTTTCAAAGAATCCTGGATAAAATATATGGTATAACAGATTTAAAGACTGTTTGTGTGGAAGAATGGGCCAAAATCACACCTGAGCAATGCAAGTAGTTTCTCCACACAGGAGGCGTCTTGAAGCTGTCATTACCCACAAAGGCTTTTGTACAAAGTAGTAAATACATTTCAGTAAGCGAGTTCAATACTTTTTTACCTGGGTCATTCCATTTTATTACACAGAACTCTTGATCCAATCCCCTCACACCTTCTCCAAGTAATCTCTCCTTCACTCTTACCATCACTCACACACGTCTCTCCTTACAGGCACCTTCCCAACTGCATTCAAGCAGGCTCGAGTAACCCCACAGCTCAAAAACCCTAACACATAAACACATACAGATAGCTACAAACCTGTTTCTCTCCTTCCATTCATAGCGAAAACGCTTGAACGAGTTGTTTTCAACCAGTTATCCTCATTTCTGTCAAAGCATAACCTACTGGACTCTAACCAACCAGGGTTCAGACGTGGACATTCAACTGAGACTGCGCTACTCTCAGTCATTGAAGCCCTGCGAATTGAAAAAGCTGATTCCAAATCATCAGCTCTCATTCTGCTGGACCTATCTGCTGCTTTTAACACTGTTAACCATCAGATCCTCCTGTCCACCCTCTCATCACTGGGCATCACAGGGATTCCACTTCGCTGGTTTGAATCCTATCTCAATGGTAGGTCTTTCAAGGTGGCCTGGGGAGGGGAGGTATCCACAGAACATCAATTGGTCACTGGGGTTCCTCAGGGATCGGTTCTTGGACCCCTCCTCTTCTCCACATACACTACATCACTGGGTCCCATCATACAGGCACATGGTTTCTCATACCATTGCTATGCTGATGACAGAGCTCTATCTCTCATTTCGACCAGATGATCCAACGGTAGCTGCACGATATCTCAGGCTGCCTGGCAGACATCTTGTCATGGATGAAAAACATCACCTACAGGTCAACCTGGCAAAGACTGAGCTTCTTGTCTCCCTGCCACTCCAACTCTACAGCATGATTTCACCATTCAGCTAGGTTCTCCTCTACAATTACTCCCATCAAGTTCAGTCAGAAATCTTGGTGTCATTTTTCGATGACCAGCTGACTTTCAAAGACCACATTGCAAAAACTTACAAAATCACTCTCCAGAACGTTTTCATTCACCGTTCCTGGCTGGGGGGAATTAACTTCCCACCCCCACCCGGAGGGGAATGCTGGATCCCTGACAATTTTCAAGCAACACCTGAAAACTCATCTCTTCCGTCATCAATTGACTCCATTAAAAAAATAAAAAATACACCCTTCGCTTCTTTTCTTTTCTTAGCTTTGCTTTCCCTTAACCTCTCACAGTCTGGCTAGAATTTGCTCTGAACAATGCCTAGAAATTTGTATTACAAGCACTTCCTGTGTCTGTTTGCCTCTTTATAATGTATCGCTTATTGTATTCCTCAATTGTAAGTCGCTTTGGATAAAAGCGTCTGCTAAATGTATAAATGTAAATGTAACTTAATTTCTGAACTTATTTGTATTGTTTTCTTTGTATGTATGGATTACCTGGGTTGTTACCGACATCTGGTGAACATTTCATGTCAACAGCACCTTTAAAAATATATTTTCTGAGAAAAATGGTGACATGTTCAATACTTATTTTACCCGCTGTATATATCTTACAGACTACAAACTTTTGAAAGGTAGTGTAGTGTAATGACCAACCCTGGCAAAGCTTTTTCTTAAAAACAATCTTTTTACTGTACCACTCGGTTATATTTAGTACTCCAACAATGTACAATGAAAAATGTCTTTGAGCTGAAATACTAATGGTCACATTTCTTTTGTGTATCGTTTTGTCAATAAAGATTCAGCAAAAGAGATGAAGTGCTCACCCTGCTCACAATCAAATTCCTCCACAGTGGAGACGAAGTGAGGTCTGGAGTAAAAGTTGTGGGGTCCAGGCTGCTGAAGACCCCCCAGGCTGAAAAATGCCCTATCACTGGCAGCGCATGAGGAGAACGCTCTGCGGCTGGGGATGCATGGGTACCGCGTCCAGCTCTTCATCTCCAGGTCGAAAGCCTCAAATGCGGTCACTGGCAGCTTGCCCTGACGCCCACCTGTCGGAGGGGAAATAAGAAGAGGGTTGGAGGATTAAAATGAAGTATAGTGTGTGTGTGTGTGTGTGTAGTATCTCGCTCAGATAGGACTCAGTCAGGAAGTCACGTCAGTCCCCGCTGGGAGTCAGTGTGTGTGCGATTACCACATGTCACGGCTCACTGGCAACGCTTTGGTCTCCTCAGACAAGCTGACAGCCTATTCCATTATTGGGTCTCTGACACACACAACACACACACGCACACAAATATGCCTCTAATAGCACACCTACAGCCATACACAGGCTCGAACGTACAAACACATTTAGATTTATTAATTTAGCAGATGCTTACAAATGAAATGAAGGTTTGAATGCTTCTGACTACAATGCAAATTATTCATCTTATGGAGACAGTAACACATACACACACAAGTAATGATGATATAGAAAACCACATTTAGTAAGATGCATCACTGTTGTCGATTAATCGTTTTATTTCATTACATTAATGCATTTGGCAGATGTTTTCATCCAAAGAAAGAGTTACTTTCTGTAACACAAGGACCACTGTAAAAAAAAAAATATATATATATATATATCAAAAATTATATATTTTTATTTTTTTGACGTTTTAAATAAAAAAAGGTTATTTGAGTACATTTAGCAAAAAAATACAAAATAATATTTCAGCCTGTCCACTTCAAAATGTCATGTTTAAATTCAACGTGTTACCCGTCATTGCATAACCAGCAATTTATAGAAATAACTAGTGTCTAAAAACTATATCTATTATCTGATTTATATCTCAAATGATCATATTTTATTTCTTTAGGTCATGTACATGCATGTGGTGTTTTTTATATTGTTTGTATATGCAGAATACGTCTGAGGAGCTTATATTATTAAGATTGCATAACTGCAGAAAGATTAACAGTTAGCGCTTCTCATTGGTAACACAATTAATCTGTTAGTTGAGCTTCTGTGAGTGTGTAGCTACAGTAATATCCATTAGTCATAGCAGACAGCATATTTAATGTGATGAGAATGAAAATGAGGCTGTGATGGATGGAAGTTCATGTCATGCTGTTGTGTATCTGGGGAGAAATCATTCAGATGATGAAACAATCTGGAAATATAGTCACAGAGGACAAAACCATCAGGACATTTTCAATAAAAAATGGCATTTTGTAGGATCTTAACATATGATACAATGGATGCATTGTCCTTTCCACTTCATTTGATAATAATAATGTTGACATTGTCATTTAAGTCAAATGAAACATAACATCTACCCTGAATAAGGTCTAAAACCAGTGCTTCTCAACTGCTTGGACCCAAAAGAGATTTCGCCATATACCATATAAACATGCATTTAAAGGGATAATTCATCCAAAACTACTAATTCTGTGATCATTTACTCACCCTCATGTCATTCCAAACCTGTATGACTTTCTTTCTTACAGTATGTGGAAGATAAAAGCAGATATTTTGTAGAAACTTAAACAAAAATTTCCACAGTATTGACAACAAAACCCCACTGAGACATCTATCAAAATATCTTCTTTTATGTTTCACAAAAGAAGGCAAGTCATACAGGTTTAGATGAGGAGTAAATAGATTATTTTTATTTTTGGTGAACCATACTATTAAGAAATGCAAAATAAATAACTTAACAGGGAGGAAGACTTGTCTCATGTTTTTGTTGTGACGTCACAAAAGGTCACATGGTTCTCTTTTGGGTTGCCACTGTGCTGTTATCATTGTTTGTACATCTTAATTACTGGTGCTGAAACAAACATTAGTTCAAGAAAGATTGACTGATCTATACAACAAATGAAGTAATATTTATTTATTTATTTAGTCATTTAGCAGACACTTTTATCCAAAGCGTTTACTTACAAATGGAGAGACAATAATATTGGATAATATAGTAATTGTTGTTTTAACATGTGCAATCCAATTTTGCCAAAAACCATTTTAACAAAACACAACAGTGTGCCGTGAAATCTAGTTTATACAAGGTGCATTTGGAGTGCTGCGTGTTCAGACTGTTAAAAATTGAGTCATGCAGTGATCACAAAATTCAAGATAGGATAGCAGAAAATGTATATTTTATATAATTTAATATAGTAAGTCAACTCAGAAGAATGCCGTCAAAATCATTGTTCAAAAAACAAGAAGTTAAGCTTAAGAGACTGTACAATTTTCAGACACCATATTGCCTGTTTTTGCTCTATTTCACAGATGGTAAGCTGGCAGTTTTTGCGTCTCTGAGAGATTATACGGTGTTTTGTTCCTGAAATGTTTTTGTCTGTTCAATCATGACTTAGTGATGACACCTACTGGTGGTTCTAATGTTAACATGACAGCGCGGTTTATCTTTAGATTTTGCATTTATATATTTCAAATGCAGGACCCTCACTGGAGATAAAATCTTAAGTCGCTTGGTATATTTGGAGAATAGACAATTTTATTTAGATGTTTATTGGTTAAAATATAAAATTTCTATTATGCCAAAAATCATTAGCAGAAAGTATCATGTTATTAATTAGCGCGTAAATTTCCTACTGTAAAAGAGCTTAATTTGAACAAATTTAAGGATTCTCAATATTTAGATTTTTGCTCAACTGGATTCCAGAGTTTATGGCAGGTCAAATTGAATGGAGCAAATAATATTTATTCAGCTTTCAGATCTGATGTATAAATCATGAAAATGACCTTATGGTTTTGTATTCTTATTTATCAAAACATTATTTCTGGTAACTGCAAATGCATTCATGTTCAACTATCCCACTTCAGATGAGCGCATATCCTCTGCATTGATATATCGGTCGATCTCATAAGTTGAAGTAATGCAAATTTAATTTCCCTGGTAAAGGGGAGAGTGGACCCAGTGTGTGTTATTATTCTGTGAACATAAAGGTCTGATGTCCAATTGCCTTCACAAAGACCGCCCTTTGTTTTATTTAAAAACCATGCTAGTTTGAGTCCCCGGTTATAGCGCCAGGGTGTCAAACTCAGTTCCTGGAGCATAGAGAGATGTGTCCAACCCTGCCAGATACAGGGACAGTGTAGTTTTCAGTAAATGATCAGTGAAATTAGTGGCTTTATGTGTCATGACAATCTACAACTCCATAGGTTTTGACAAGAGTAGAGCACATTTTTACTTCCATTATTGAGTAATTACTTTTTAAGCATGAAAATGTGAATGAAAGATTATTGTACAACTCTTTCCACCTCTGAAAAGACTTAATACAGGGAGCTTCCATGTTCTACTTGGCACATGTCTGACTTCAGGCCCCCCTTTGTTACTGTTTGTCAGCCAGGTGATGCTGCTCTGTCATGCCAACATCATGTTCTCATGCAGATATAGAGAAAACTGCTATCGTCACAGATCATCAGGATGGAATAGAGGTAGAGTTGAATGTGTCATCAGATCATAGCAGTGATATGAAAAGCCATGTAATTATGAATGACAGAACCAGTGAAGCCATGTATTTTGACAGAAAAGAGAAGTGGTCCAAGAACTGAGCCCTGTGGCACAAAAATGTTGCGACTTGGATACCAAAATCACCTCTCCAAGATACTTTGAAGGACCTTTCTGAGAGGTAAGCAGTCAAAGTACAGCACTGGAGTGTATGGAGCGGTTCCTGAGATGCCCTTTCTCAATAGGTTGACAGGAGGATCTGGTGGTTGACCGTATCAAAAGCAGCAGACAGATCCAGCAATATAAGTAATGAAGACTTGGAAGCCGTTCTTGCTATAATAAATAAACAAATAATACAGCACAAGAACATAAATCTCTCTGAAAAACAATGTAAGGTTTACAACTCTAGGGTGTGTATGACTGCTTATGTATGTGAGAGCTCAGAAAGAATCAAACATAGTCACGTTTCCAGCACCGCCTTCATTTTTCCTCTTATTCTTTCCTGCTTGCACATTCACTTTTCTTCACTATGCATTCACAAACGACTGATCTCCTCCCAGCTTTGGCATTAATGAGAGCCCTCTGGGACAGAACAGAGAGCCAGGGAAAACACACAAGAGAAAACAAAGGGAGGAGAGAAAGAACCTCTCTGAGGAACAATGCGGAAGAGTGAAGAGATGGAGAAAGCAGGCCAGAAAATGGAAATCCAGTCAAGACAGTGTGAGAGAAACAGATAGAGGAAAAGTCTTGAGGACAGGGCAGCGTGTCTCTATAAGAAGCGAGGTTTCAGCAGTCCATTTAAGAGGACTTGTTCTCTTGACCTTTGCTGGACACCTCTAATTAACTTCTTTCAAGTCTTTCAGCCTTTTGACTTCAATCATTAAAGCTTCCATGGTCATAATTGTGAGAAATTAGCTGAGGGGAACAGGGCAAATACAGGAGTGGATTCAACAGAGACGTGTATGGGCGAGATATTGAGCTGAGTGAAGTGCGGCTGGTTTTGGGCCAAACCTATCCACAGACAGATTTGAAGACAGACGGCTGTGCAGCCAGCGTCAAGCACACATGGCAAACTAACACACACATCAATGCAATATAACACATGCTGACTGTCAGTAAACCTGAATTTAAAAACAAAGAGACAAGGAGAACTTGAATATGTTACAGCAGGGGTCTTCAGCTGTTTTCATGTCAAGCCCTCCTAGGTGGATAGAGCGATGGAGCAGGAAACCTGTTACATAACGCATAAAACTGAGTGACGAATTTTATGTCTGGCCTATAACAACATATATACTATAGTGATGCATTTATATACTTGCAAAAATATTTGAATATTCTACTAGAACATTTGAATTATACTTAACACATGCTAAAGCAGTCTGAATTTATGAGGTTAATTTTAAGTTTTTATTGAAGTTTACTTAATAATATTGTATATTTTCTGTAGATCCGGAGCTCCAAAAGATCTTTATGTTGCAGTATAGAACTTTTTTTTTTTTATACGCAATGAATTTCCCAACCCAATCTCACAGCAATACGTACATATTTGACAAGGTGGCTAATTCATACGAATTCACACAATTTGTGAAAAATCGCACATATTTTACGAGGTGGCTTATTCGTAGAAATTTGTATGAAGGACCACACCTAACCCCACCACTACACTTAACCATCACAGAAATCATTACAAATTGATGTACTTCCTGTAAATCCTGCACTTTTTTCCACAGGATTCTTTACTGAATAGAAAGTTCGAAATAACAGCGATTAAACATTATTCTTGTAACATTATAAATTCTTTACTGTCAATTTTGTTCAATTAATGTGTCCTTGAAACTATTAATACAAAATGGTAGTGTACATATTTATCCAAACATGCAAGACCTGTTGGGAAACATTATATTTGCAATTCCAATTTGTAGTAGCGCAAAAAAATTCTAATGGTAAAAAAAAAAATCACTCAGCTTCATGAAAACAACACCGGTGGAAAACACCTTCAAGCAGCCTTAAACTTTCTCTGAGAATGTTTTTTATTTCACATTCGAATGGAGTCACGCCGCTCTCCTGCCCACACCAGAGGTAACAAAATTAGTGAGCACAGTAGGCATCTTATTTTGGGGAAACAGAGTGGTGCATCTGGGTGACGTGTGATCGAGTGTCTGCGCTCATGATAGACCTCGCGGGGTGCATCCCAAAGTAAATAAAAACTAAATGAGCATTCTGTGATACAGGCCCATTTCTCATTCCTGGCCTTAATGTGATTTTACTGCCACTCTATTTGTGGTCCAGCAGCCCGACAAATAACAGAATTAAGTTTCTTAACTTTACTGCTGTCACCAGGCAAAAGATCTTCAATGCAAAACTTTTTAAGTGTCAAACTGCATCTAAAGCATGACAAGCAACACAAAGGCGAGTAGCCCTTTGAGCACAAGTGAGGGAGAGATAGTGAAAAACAGAGACAGAAAGAAAGAATGACAATGAAGACCACAAGGAGGGATATAAGCAAAAGCAAGGGTTGCATACAGAGAGACTCTGAATGAATTATTCCCTGTGATGTCAAATCAATGATATAAATGTAACCATCAAGACAAAACTGTGTCACAGTGGAGGAGAAGAATCATGAGTCCACAGGAAAATCTGTATTACCCCACATTCCACTTATTTCACACATCACATCTCAATCTCTAATAATTTCATAAACTGTTAAGGTTTTGAATGCTTGAATTTATCAAACTCCAATCAAATAGAACTGTTCAGAAAGAAGAAACGAAATGAGAGTTTAGAGTTAGGAAAAACATAAATAGTTTAAATGAACAAACTCTTCACTTTAGTTTTTACTATTTGTTTATAAAAAGTCCCCAAAACCATTAAAGGAAGATAAAGTTATTTTTCTTTTTTCTTTTGTTTATCCCAGAGGCAAATTATTGGTGGAGATGCACATTAACATTCTCCTTAATATACGTTCAAGCAATCTTAAGCAGCGAATCAAAACATCTCTACAGAATTCACTGCATTTCTATTCACATTCAGACTGAGCTGTAAAATGAAACCAAACAAGACTAGATAATACGTTGAAACAGAAGTTGTATTTGCTGTGAGGGACTGTAAGTCCAGATGTGTAGCAGTAATGAGGGCACATCTGCTTCACATGGCTGATCAATCATACGTTGGCATGGGAAGGTGATGTTGCCCATCACTCTTGCCATGTTCAGCCTACACCTTATTCAAAAAATATTCTGGCCTCATTAGTGTGTGTGTGTGTGTGTGTGTGTGTGTGTGTGTGTGTGTGTGTGTGTGTGTGTGTGTGTGTGTGTGTGGGGATGTGTTATGAGGACACAAAATGTTTATGAGGACACAAATTTGTAGACATGTGTATAAGACATTTTGAGGTGCCTTTATGTCCCCTAATTTAAAACGTTATAAATCATGTGTGTGTGTGTGTGTGTGTGTGTAGTGTGTGGTGTTGTGTACAGTGTGTGTGTGTGTGTGTGTGTGTGTGTGTGTGTGTGTGTGTGTGTGTGTGTGTGTGTGTGTGTGAAAGAGGACAAATCTGGCAAAACAAGACCCCATACTGGCAACCCCACAGGCTCATCAAACCCATAGGCACAAACACACTCTGATCAACTATCAAATTTATACATACACAGTTTAACCATTTCAAATGCTCATCAAACTCAGGCATTCACATGTACGCATTTGGTAAAGGCTTAAATTGCTTTGTATCAGTTCATGTATTCTCAGACACACACACACACACACACGCACAACACACACACCACACACACACACACACACACACACACACACACACACACACAACACACACACACACACCACACACACACACACGCACACGCACACACACACGCACACACACACAACACACACACACACACACACACACACACACACACACACACACACACACACACACACACACACACACACACACACACACACACACTAGAACACAGAGTAGCAAATAGCCACATATGGTCAGCATCTCTTTCACTCAGCCCATTTCAGGCAGTAACTTGCAGCCAAGGGCTGTGTCTCTTTTAAAGGACAGACTTTATCATGGGACAGCGTGTGTCATGGGAATCATGTAGATTTCCATTTAATGCTCCTTTGTGATTTCCAACACTGAGGTAAGAACTGAACAGCTCTGCTGTAAACCGTCAGATCCCTGCAGCATATTGCAGTGCAGATTTCACTTTTCCCCACTGAGAAATGACACTCCACATTTCTTATCAGCCCTGGCACGGCATGAACAATTACCAAGTGTTGTTACCACATCTGCTGCTCCTGAAGAATATTGTGACACAGTCTGACATGGAAAATAAGTTACATTATAATTATTGGCTAGTCTAGTACACCGTCTGCTAAGCACCTCTAGAGAGAAGACCCACATTTCCATTCCTTTAAAACAATAAATGTTGATGATATGCATAGACATACTCTACAGTTCCAAAGTTTGTGCACAGTAAGATTTTTAATAATAAAATAATAATAATAATAAAATAATACTTTTATTCGACAAAGACACATTAAATTAATCAAAAGTGGCAGTAAAAACATTTATAATATTACAAAAGAGTTATCCAATTCAAATAAATGCAGTTCTTTTGATTTTTTTTGTATGGTTTCCACGAAATATATTATGGAGCACAACTGTTTTCAACATTGATAATAGTAAATAATGTTTCTTGAGTAGCAATTCAGCATATTAGAATGATTTCTGAAGGATCATGTGACACTGAAATTGAATGGCTGCTGATGAATGCTTTGCATTACAGGAATAAATACAATTTTAAAATACAATAGAAATGAAATAGAAAACAGTCATTTTGAATTGTAAAATATTTCACAATTGTTCTGTTTTCCCAGTATTTTAAATAAATGCAGCCTTGGTGAGCGTATTTTTTTTCCAAAAACATTTAGGAAAGAAAGTGTTTTTTCTAAAATGCTGCAATAGAAATTACCCCTTCATGTCTAAATGTATCCAATTATTCAGATTATTTGCTCTAATTTAAAAATGTTGTCAATCTATACTCTTAAAAATAAAGGTGCTTCACAATGCCATAGAAGAAACTTTTTTGTCTAAATGGTTCCATAAAGAACCTTTAACATCTGAAGAACCTTTCTGTTTCACAAATGGTTCTTTGTGGTGAAAGAAGGTTCTTCAGATTATAAAAATGTGAGGAAGAGATGGTTCTTTAAAGAACCTTTGACTGAATGGTTCTTTGTGGGGCCAAAAAAGGTTCTTCTATGGCATCGCTCTGAAAAACCTTTTAAACACCGTTATTTTAAAGAGTGTAACCACTATCATGTCACTAGAAAACTATAGAGATAAATGCCTTAGACTATAGAAGATTAGACAATTTTTTTAAACTATGTTTTTTTTTTGGTTTGACCATTAGATTCTCCTGCCTGTCTGCCCTTTTTATTATGTGGTCATCACTTATTATTCCTAGGGAACCAAGAGCATGTCTCTGACAAACAACCAAATTATTCAGATTTATGAGACAATTTTGAGGGCTTACCCAGAACATAGATCTTGCTACCGTGCAGGAAGGAGAAGGCTCCATATCTTGGGGTAGGCATGGAGGTGAGGGGCAGCCACTGGTCTTTTGTCGGCTCATACAGCCTCACTGAGGCCTGAGGGGTCGTGTCGGCTCCCATCCCGCCCAACGCATACACCTTGCCATCTGAGAAAAAAAGCGAGTCTGAAATTAGTTTAAACTCTGTTTCCAAGTCTCCCGCATCCCTTATTAAACAAATTAATAACAAACAAATCAGGAAATGGCAGAGCAGTGGCAGTGAGTCACTAGTCTGAATTAGTAATGTTCTCTCCGTGCCAGAGAGGAGAATCTCTAGAGACATGCACTTTTTTTACCCAGAGCTCCAGCTATTTTAAGGTTTACTTAAATTCCACCAATAAACCTCACAGTTACATTTGCTCTCTTGCCCTACGGGTCAGGGACTGAACATTAAATATAAATGTGTTCCCATAACTGCCCCAAATTTGGAACTTACCCACAAACTTCTCTATTATAGCTTTACCTGTGATATATAGAGTACTGTACTTTTTTTCTCAATTACTAAAACACATTTAATCAAATTTCCCTTGTGAAAAACCAGCTTAAGCTAACATGAATTCACACGCTCGTTTAGGCTGGTTAGTGCAATTTTGCTGCTGGTTCAAGGTCAAGGTTCAAGGTTCTTCTTATGGTCAAGTTGGTGGACATGTTTAATCATGCTGTTTACTTTGCTAGCTGAGCAAAGGTTGAGCAAAGAACTCCTGCTGGTTAAGCTAAGATGCCAGATGTAGACAACAGCATTCAAAACACAACTTATGCTGAGCTATAACAAATATAGAATGAAATCAATCTAAATTTTACAAACCTCAAACTTTGCACAAAAACCGAACCTCATCATATACCTATAAAGAGCCAAATGTACATTTTAGAAGAAGGCATGTTGGCACTCAAAAGTGAATGGCAGAGACTTTTAATTCTATTCCTCTACCGTGAGTACTTTCTGTATTGTTTGCATCTAAAGCCCAGAACTCTGTAGCTATTTTTGCAAACCCCATTCTGGAAGTAGTTTGCATACTAATGTTCACATAATGAGAATTGTGTGTTAACTGAGGTTGTGATGACATTGTGATGGTTTCTGAATGCTTGTGCTTTCAACATGAGCACAAAATGGTTGTAAAATGGGTCATTTGTGTTTAGAGTTTTGAGAAAAAAATTTAACTTGTTTATATGTTTGAGAATTAGACTTTGTTTGTAAAAGAGAAACTGATGGTTCATAAGATCATACGTTTTGTAAGTGCTTTGTCCCAACACAGTTCCAAAATAGTAAAATAATAATAATAATTAATATAAAAATAACATTTATTAAAATAGAAACAGAATCCCAGAAATGTCATTATTATTTAATATACATAATTTTGTCAAATAATAATAATAGATTTTAATGTGAAAACAACTCCAATTTATAGAATATATGTGTCTATAATTAAACAGAGCACCAGCAAAATTTGATTATATTCTACTCTGATATAACTTTATGCATTTAAAACACAGCTTTTAGCTCAGTTTAGACTTAACTCTAATCCAAGAATGACCTTCATAAAGTTTTCAAGGAAAATGCAGCACAGCGGTGAAATTAGAATATGAACGTGGAGAGAAATGCAGCATCAGCAAAGAGAACAGCCCTGCTGCAGTACAGCCAACGGCTAATGGAAAAAGAGAGAGAGAGAGAGAGAGAGAGAGAGAGAGAGAGAGAGAGAGAGAGAGAGAGAGAGAGAGAGTTGCATGTACAGTTGTGGAGGAGGAAAGCATCCTGATATTGATGCTAGTCATAATTTAACTGAACTGTCAATGGGACTAACAGCATGTGAGAAAGAGCATAGGAGTACTGACTGGTGTGCACATACGGTTTATTACAGCACTGAAACAGCCGAATCAAGACATCAGGATCATCCCTGGAGGAAACAACATTAATGATCGCCATATGGAGTGTTTAAGACAGTATGAGAGAATGTATGTTAGTTAAAGACCGTCTCTGTATTATGTCTGTATAATTCTTTCCTGGCATGACTGCAGCAGCTGCTGACTCAGATATCTGCAGTACTCTCTGGGACAGCAACCTGGCTGTGACTATAGTTAACTGCAGAACAAATGGGACAGATAGAGAGAGATACCGGGCAGTAAAACTAGGTGGCAACAGAGAGCAGATGCAGTATTGGTCATGCCTTCAGAAAAAAAACTAAAAACAATTGAACTACTGTAATAGCAATATACAATAGTATATGTTTCTTGCAAAAACAGATTATGTAGGTATAATATAGCACTGATTTCTGAATGGATATTAATGAAGTGGTGTCCACATGGTATAGTTACACCATTTACCAGCAGGGGGTAACTAGATCATGGATGCTAACTAGCCATACCTTGACCTTCTGAAGAAGCTCTTATTTAAGTGTTTGGAAATCATAACTATGACATGGTGTGCGTTCAAGTCATTTATGACACAATCCTTAATTATTTCTCTCTTTTTCTCTACCAAAGCCATTTTAGTGCTACTGTGTGAAAAATTAAGAGCAATGAATGTGCATTAGGTGTGTAATTGGTTGTCACAGGAAATGATGGGGAAAGCAGCTTGGTCATACATACAGCCTCGTCTCCTCATAAACAGGCTAAATTAATAGAATTTTCTAACGAGTGTCATCAATATTCTTCATCAACACTACAGAAAATGCATACAAATTAATTTGACCGTTACAGTTATAACTCAGGATTAATACTAATTTGCTTCCACCGCAATTCTTTAATCAGTATTGTTACTGTTAACTAAAACCATTAAAAATAGTTTTCGGCAATTGAATTGAAGCTGAATTAAATTATTACATGAAAAACTTACCCAAAATAAGAAATCTTGCTTTGGCAACTAACTGAAATGAGATTAAGTTGAGGTACTAAAAGTACTATAAATAATCAATTAAAAAAGTAAATTAAAGCTATATAGAATTATTAAAAACAATGACGGAAAAACACCATTAAAATGGCAAAAGAACGTCAAATTACTAAAGCTGACAGAAAACAAAATAGTCTAATAAAATGCAAATTTAAAAATAGAATCTCTCATTATGGTGTCCATGTGTGCTCATATGTATGATTATTTTGACATGATTTGAATGCAGCTTATTTATTATTTTGCGCTCCTACAGAGTATTATGGTAAATGCAGTTTCCCATGTACACTCAGACCTCATAAACTGCCTAAAGTATTTTCCTTATTATAAATAATTTGTTCAGCAATTAGATACTGTAAAACATAGTTTCAAAGTTTTGCTCAGAGATTGTTGCAGTGATGATCAGGGGTGGAAAGCAATGTTCTTTCCAGCACTCTGAAGCACACTCTACTTCTCTATTTCTTTCCCATGGCTTGCTTTCTGTCAAAATTATTTTTAGTGAAGATTGTCTTTGTCCTTTTGGAGCTTGACAGTCACAAGTCACTATAAATTGTCTTTGCATGGCAAGAGCTGCAAAACAATTCCTGAAAAATGTGTTCCACCAAAAATATAACAGCATACGGGTCTGGAACAACATGAGGGCGAGTAAGCAATGACAGAATTGTATTTTCTGGGGAGAACGGTCAATTTAAAATTCTCAGTGAGTGTGAAAGGAGAAAGTATTTTAGCGTTGAAAAATTACACACCTATTACATCACATTTAATGCTCCAGACAGAGAGGAGATAGTGAAAAAGCAACAGTGAAAGCAAGAGGTCTTTCAAGGCTTGTGTGTAAATGACAGCAAAAAAACAACACTCAAAGATCATGACCACCATCTTCACTGAATTCACTCTGATGACCACAAATGATTTCTCCAGTTTGATTTGATGCGGCCTGACGTGTTCAAGACTGTGTAAAGCATGAAAAAGACTGAGAGAAAGAGCAGGACAGAAATATCTGAACAATGCAGAAGGATCTAATGGCTTTAGAAACTTACGTACTCAAGTTTTCCTTCAAAGGGACGTTTTAAGGCTATTTTCTACAAAGATTTGCCATAAATTAAGCAATTCCACAGACATTAAAAACACTTTGTTCTATGTTCTTTGTTCATATTTTGTTCAAGGCAAAATAACATGATAAAACAACAAAAGCTCTTCCATGTAAAGAGGTTTTGTCATAAGCATCCACTGCAGTGATAAGCAATAACCAACAGAATTTTTTTTTGAAGGCTTGTCTTGTATTTCATGCTAGCTCCACCTATTGTAAAATCTCATTGGCTCAAAATCTCCCTTTTATTACTGTCATTAGACATCAAATATCATCCATTTGCCTTTAGATCAGTCAGCTTGCAGTTTCAGTTTAGAGTGAAAAGATCAATTGCTTGTCGCTATAAACATCTCATCTTGTTTGGTTAGGACACGGTGTCAGTTGTCAGACAACAGATGGAATCCAAACGTCTGTTCACCCATTAATGAATGTCAACCCCTAGTTAGACAACCTGTCTCAGAGAACAAGACATCACCATGACATACAGGTGCATCTCAATAAATTAGAATGTCGTGGAAAAGTTCATTTATTTCAGTAATTCAGCTCAAATTTGGAAACTTGTGTATTAAATAAATTCAACGTACACAGACTGAAGTAGTTTAAGTCTTTGGTTCTTTTAATTGTGATGATTTTGGCTCACATTTAACAAAAACCAACCAATTCACTATCTCAACAAATTAGAATTTGGTGACATGCCAATCAGCTAATCAACTCAAAACACCTGCAAAGGTTTCCTGAGCCTTCAAAATGGTCTCTCAGTTTGGTTCACTAGGCTACACAATCATGGGGAAGACTGCTGATCTGACAGTTGTCCAGAAGACAATCATTGACACCCTTCACAAGGAGGGTAAGCCACAAACATTCATTGCCAAAGAAGCTGGCTGTTCACAGAGTGCTGTATCCAAGCATGTTAACAGAAAGTTGAGTGAAAATGAAAAAGTGTGGAAGAAAAAGATGCACAACCAACCGAGAGAACCGCAGCCTTATGAGGATTGTCAAGCAAAATCCATTCAAGAATTTGGGTGAACTTCACAAGGAATGGACTGAGGCTGGGGTCAAGGCATCAAGAGCCACCACACACAGACGTGTCAAGGAATTTGGCTACAGTTGTCGTCAGAGGCGTCTTACCTGGGCTAAGGAGAAGAAGAACTGGACTGTTGCCCAGTGGTCCAAAGTCCTCTTTTCAGATGAGAGCAAGTTTTGTATTTCATTTGGAAACCAAGGTCCTAGAGTCTGGAGGAAGGGTGGAGAAGCTCATAGCCCAAGTTGCTTGAAGTCCAGTGTTAAGTTTCCACAGTCTGTGATGATTTGGGGTGCAATGTCATCTGCTGGTGTTGGTCCATTGTGTTTTTTGAAAACCAACGTCACTGCAACCGTTTACCAAGAAATTTTGGAGCACTTCATGCTTCCTTCTGCTGACCAGCTTTTAAAGATGCTGATTTCATTTTCCAGCAGGATTTGGCACCTGCCCACACTGCCAAAAGCACCAAAAGTTGGTTAAATGACCATGGTGTTGGTGTGCTTGACTGGCCAGCAAACTCACCAGACCTGAACATAGAGAATCTATGGGGTATTGTCAAGAGGAAAATGAGAAACAAGAGACCAAAAAATGCAGATGAGCTGAAGGCCACTGTCAAAGAAACCTGGGCTTCCATACCACCTCAGCAGTGCCACAAACTGATCACCTCCATGCCACGCCGAATTGAGGCAGTAATTAAAGCAAAAGGAGCCCCTACCAAGTATTGAGTACATATACAGTAAATGAACATACTTTCCAGAAGGCCAACAATTCACTAAAAATTTTTTTTTAATTGGTCTTATGAAGTATTCTAATTTATTGAGATAGTGAATTGGTGGGTTTTTGTTAAATGTGAGCCAAAATAATCACAATTAAAAGAACCAAAGACTTAAACTACTTCAGTCTGTGTTCATTGAATTAATTTAATACACGAGTTTCACAATTTGAGTTCAATTACTGAAATAAATGAACTTTTCCACAGCATTCTAATTTATTGAGATGCACCTGTACATGTTTTGCTCTATACATATTGCTTTCTAGTCAGAAAAAAAACTGAAACTTTTTGTATTTTAACTACTTTTCAACTTTCTCTCAAAGCTAGCCCATGGCCATATAGTTCATCCAAATTAAACAAGTCTTTGGAAACGGTTCTGTCCTTTTTAATAGCTCGTCTTTTCCCTGAGGACTGAGGACAGCAACAGCACTAATTATTTTCATGCATCTGACATCTTTATAATATCTTGCTCATGCTGAGAAAAAAAAATCAGAATGCTATAGCTGTATACTGTTTTTAAAGGAACACATCTTGTACAGAAACTCTTTGATGTTTTATAATGCGGATAACTGAATAATACATTATTAAACTACTGCAATTGTTGTGTATAGATATAGAGCTTGAATGCAATTGATTTATCATACAGTGTGACATGCAAAATACTGTCTTAGCATAAGATTTAATGTCACGCTGTGTTTCACGCTGTTAGGTCAATCCGAGGCCAAACTGAACTCAGCCAGCTTCACTGTAACAGTCACTCGTTCTATAATGCACTCTTAAAATAAAGGGTGTTTTTGCAGTCATGCCATTGAAGAACCACTTTGTGATCCAGTAAGTACTTAAAAGTTCTTATATAAACCATCTTTTTTTAGTGTAAATAACATTTGAATAATCTAAAGAACCTTTTTTTCATAACAAAAAACCTTTTGTGGAAAGGTATATTCTTAAAGATAATGAACCTTTAACATCCATGGAACTTTTTCATTCCGCAAAAGGTTCCTGATAATGGAAAAGGGTTCTTTAGAACATTAAAATGTTCTTCACACTAAGAATATAATGGTTATTTTAAGAACTGTTGACTGGAAGGTTCTTTGAACATCCAAAATGTTTCTTATATGGCATCAGCAGCAGCCATATCACCCTGTAGCCCAAGACCAGGTTTCCCACTGAAGCTAAGCAGTTGAGACTGGTCAGTACCTGGATGGGAGACCTCCTGGGAAAGTAGGGAGCAATGGAGTTAGGGAGCTGCTGGAACACCGTGCACGGAGCGCACTTCTAACGAGCTGATTATCTGAGGTGTGTTAAGTGCAGCAGTGGAGGAACATGAAGCTAAGCAGGGTCAGTACCTGTGTGTGGTTGCTGCTGTGTTAGTGAGGCCAGCAGGGGGTGCTCAATGCCCAGTATAGTGACGGGGACACTAAACTGTAAAAAGCAACGTCCTTCGGATGAGACGTTAAACCGAGGTCCTGACTCTATGTGGTAATTAATAATGCCAGGATGTCCTTCGAAAAATAGTTTTTTTGGCATCTTGGCCAAATTCACCCACTGTCCGGCCTCTGACCATCATGCCTCCTAATCATCGCCGTACACTGATTGGCTTCATCACTCTCTCTTCACCAGTAAGCTGGTGTGCGTTGGGCGTTCTGGCACACTATGGCTGCCGTCGCATCATCTTTACACTTTCCTATCTTAGTAAAGGCAAAATGCCAAAAATAATTCTTAAAAAAAAACAAAGCTTCTTCATGGAATCACAGATGCCAATAAAAAAAAAATATTTTTAAGTTTGTAACCAATGCATTTATAAATATTCTTCATGTTCTAGTGTTGTTTAAATTTATTCTACATGTAATAAATATTTTTATAGTGTAACAAGAGGAAAACACATTTCATTCAAACAATATAAGCATTCTAAAATCTCCTGCATCAGCAGCACCACATGCATGCGTCGTGATACTCTCGTGAACACGGAAGAACGGAATAAATTGTTGAACAAAGTTAGTATTTTTGTTTTCTTTGTGCACAAAAAGTATACTCGTAGCTTCATAAAATTATGAAGTTGAAGAATTAGTTGAACCACTGATGTCACATGGACTATTTTAATGACGTCCAGTCACGTCCTTACTACCTTTCTGGGCCTTGAACGAGTCAGTTGCATTGCTGTCTATAGAGGGTCAAAAAGCTCTAGGATTTCATCCAAAAATATCTTAATTTGTGTTTCGAAGATGAACGAAGGTCTTAGGGGTTTGAAACGACATGAGGGTGAGCAATTAATGACATAATTTTCCTTTTTGGGTGAACTATCTCTGTTCCTGTGGCTCAGTGGTTAGAGCATTGCGTTAGCAGCGCAAAGGTTGTGGGTTCGATTCCCAGGGAACACACATACTGAAAATACAAATGTATAGCCTGAAATGCACTATAAGTCGCTTTGGATAAAAGCGTCTGCTAAATGCATAAATGTAAATGTTAATGTAATGCTGGAAATATTCAAACATAGACAAAAAAGTCACAGTCTATCTTCATCAAACTGGACCCTAAAAAAGCACATCTTGTCGACCACCCAAACAAGACTAAGTCAAATATTCAGTGGTATGGACATTACAGCACGTGCTGGCTGTTCCACACATAAATGTCATTAGACGATTAGGGGAATGGTAGTCTGAGAGCACCATGCTTTGCAATCAAGGGTATATAGTGAGTGAATCACCTTTACCCAAGCCTCCATCTACAAGCTGTTTTCTCCAATCAATCTAAACTCAACCCACCCACCTCGAATCCATCCATTTTTCTCCTCTGCAACCTCTCTGAGTTCGTCACCCCCTGCAGACTGCACTGCCCAATCACACACAGTCACTTCTAATAAGAGCTCTCTGTTCTGATCTCCGTTCGTCGCCCTGGGAGACCCCATAGCAACCAAACACGTACTCTGAGACAATTAGGAAATAGTGGTCTGACAAGAAAAAGCATCTATTGCACACAAAAACACACATGCATTGAGCTTGCATCTAACCAGAGCATACAATGGAACAAACAAATTATGTATCAAGTCACAACTTGGGAAATTTGGGAAACAGATGCACAAATGTGTTTGTCACACACACACACACACACACACGCACACGCACACGCACACGCACACGCACACGCACGCACACGCACACACACACACACACACACACACACACACACACACACACACACACACAGCTGTTCTGAACCCTCCGTATGACAGAGAGAGACCCTTATTAAAAAGACCACATGCTGCTGGTCTTTCTCCTCTATTTTCAAGACTGCAAGCAGAAAATATGGTCTTCATCTCATCACATCTTTTTTCTGCCTATATAAACCGGGTAAACTTTATTTAACTAAAAATAGAAGCCTTGCCTAAAGCCAAAGCAAATGATTGTTCCTGCAGTTCATCTTCAGCCTTGTGATAAAAGCATCTTCCAAGTATTCCATACTGCATGACACTGAACCAGAACAGGGAGACTGAGAAGTGACAGTGAGAGACTCGCATGGGACTAGTTGGTCCCTGAGGAGGCGACTAGCACAGACATTTGTGGTTTAGCCCCGTCCGAATTGAAAAAGTCTATGTTTATTTTCTTTGGTAAAAATAACAGATCAAATTGTCTACTCTACTGTATTATGGCTAACATGGAGGTCCTCTGAGAAATCGGATAATGGGGATATATATATATATATATATATATATATATATATAGACAGGATACATTCAATTTATCAAAAGTAATTTCTATTTCAAATAAAATGTGTTCTTTTTATATTTATTTTAATCAAAGTTTCCTGGAAAACATCCAGCATGGTTTGCAAAAAAATATAAAGCAGCGCAACTGTTTTCAACCCTAATAATAATAATTAGAAATGTTTCTTGAGCAGGAAATCAGAATATTAGAATGATTTCTGAAGGATCATGTGATGTTGAAGACTGGAATAATGACAGAAAATTCAGCTTTGCCATCACAGATTATGGTTAAAGCAATATTATATTTTTTTTTAATTCAAGAATTTTGATAATATTAGTTTAATTCTCCTTTCTGAAGACTGGTCACATTTCATTCATTATATTTATCGTGATTAATTTATTCTACTGATAGCACTAGTTTTTAACAGGGAAAAAATATGTAATTTTGATAAAAACATGTCGTCTTTGTTTTTATACAGTGGGTACCAAAGTGGGTACTTCGCAAGAGGATCCACACATTTCCTGGTCCTTGGCATGAAAAAGATTTTGAAAATCCCTGGTTTACGAAACTAATCCAGTCCTAATAGTTTTAAATGACATTTTAAAAAATCAATCCTGCCTGAATGGCTCTTTAGTTAGGAATTTGATCTATCTTAGCCAGAAAGTGAAAATCACAGTCAAAAAGCCAAAACTGATCGATCTCAAAAAGCAGCAATGCATATCCAGGTGTGACAGCAGAGTTAAAAGACTGATATTTACAGACGGGCATAGTCTTCTATGTAGTCTTCTCACTTCTAAATAATTGAGTCGCCCTAACAGGAGCCCAGTCTGCTGATAACACGGGCATCGTCTCCCATCATACCATTTAAAGGCCCCTTATTTCTGTCCTTCACAAAAGCATAATCGATATTCAAAATCACTAGAGGCTCTCAGAATATGGAACTGATAACAGCAGGATGTATTCTCTACAGAGACTGGAAGGAGGAGGAGAGAAAATGTCAATAATTCACAGAAGGATGAAACTTTAGGAAGCCTGCACAGCTTTAAAGTGAAAGAGAGCATCCAAACCAGGAAAAAAAGGTGTTTGTACTTATAAATGACACGGTCTGTTATTCACCTTCTTGCCCCTCCATCAACACTCTTGAAAGAAAGAGGTGTAAACAGCTTACATGCTGGAAAACATTGTTCCCATAAGGCACCATAGATGGATGACTCGTTGAAAGACAAATAGCCCTTTTTGATATGCAGAGAACATAAATGACAGGACCTTTTCAATAGTCAATTATTTGGACAGAGGCTGTCTATTATCCCATAATATATAAACCATTTCAAAGAAGGAAATGATAAAGGGCTGGTATTTCGAACAGGAACTTCCTCTAGCGTTGATCTGCGGCACACAGGAAATAGGAGAAACAGGGCTGGATTACAGGGGTGACTCTGCTGTTTTTCACAATACATTTCCTAATAGAAGGCAGGTCTGCTGCTGTGAATATCACCTTTAAGGACACCAGGAGATCTGAACTTCATCTCACATTTGCTCCGCCAACTTATATGAACTATATGTGCTCGCATGAAGAAATACTGAAAATAAATATTATGGTTTGATAGACCTTAGTTAGAGTAGAAGACATATTTACAGTTTGTCTTGATTGCTAACACACAATTCATGAAACAATTCACCATTTTCTCACAACTATAAACACAATCTCAAAACTACACACCAACTTGTGCAAAACTCAAATTTTCAGGTCAAAATCAAACATTTTAGTCAAAAACATGTTCTCTTTTGTCAGAATCTAATCTTTGGCCTCAGATGACATACAAACCTGTCAAATACTCAGACTATTTTCCTGTCTAGAGAACACCAGTGAGATCAATTCAAAACACTGTCACTAAAACCTCCTTTTGTGAAACAGGAGACATCTTGCTAGTCAATGACTCTTACAGTCTGCGGCATAAATAGAGCGGTGCAGATACAGTAAAATTCACCAATAACATTTAAGAAAAGTTTACTTTCATTACACTACTGTAAAGTTATCTCACAGTAGATGAAAAGCACTAGAAGAGAAAAGTACAAAAACCAAACAACAGAATATACAGTAAACACACACTGGAATATACTGTCAGTTACTGTACATCAATAAATAACTTCTGCATCCTCTGCCAAGTTGCATTACAGTGTTTGTAATATCCTTATTTGTTATACTATAGCGGTTTCTTAGTCTTCTGTTGAAAGATGTTTCCTCCCCTAGACAGTCGACTCTCAGTTCTGCACAAATACATGTAAGAAGTACTTGGCTACAAATCAATTCAACAGTTATGAGTTTGAGGGTGTGTGCTACAGTATTTACAGTACAAAGAACAGTGAAAGTTATCTAATCTGAAATACTGCTACTATGTACTGCAAGTGTGATGTGTAAGTAGTGTAAAACCTTGTAGATGAGCCTGCAGGCAGCTTTCCTTATGATCATTCCACCCACAAGAACATGCTCAACTATAATGCTTTATATTTCATCAGGAACAAATGACCTTTGACCTCATCCCATTCATTTTTCTTTTCTCCTCCTATTCCTCTTTGTCTCCCACTACCAGGATTAATTTCCCAAACTGTGACACATTTTCAAGATCACAAAACCTTGTGCTCCTGTTCATATCATCCTGATATCACTGACCTGTCAGGACATGTGGAGAAATAAATGTTTATTGTTCATCAGTTTTGCTACTGAATGTTCACACATGGATAAATGTGTGCTGTTTGTGTGGGGTTTTACGGATGGGTGGGACTTACCAGCTCTATAGATTCATTAATTTCTGTGGTAGTCAAAAAAAGGTAATTACTGTACCTGTTCTCTTCTCTAAATCTTTGGATTATGTGGACACAGTGAATCTACTGTGTTTGGTTGTTTTGTCAGGCATGATACCATGACAAGAACATGGTTAAATCTGTACAAAATCCTCTCATGATTTCTATCCATTGTAGGGCCTCACAAACCAGTTCTCTGAACTGGCTTACTGTATATGTGCCAGTGTGATCAGTTTTGAGTTGTTGTGTTCAGTGGTGACATGTGCTTTAATTGTGTTTGACACCTGTGCTCACCATTATGCAGCAATCACAATGTGTTGGCAAGTTGTGTCTAAACTGGTTTTGCCAAAAGAGTGATTGATTCAATCAGTGGGTTCAGGCAACTGAGCATTTGAGACAATAGGGGTTAGTGTTTTAGCAATTGAGAAAAAACTGTTTGTGCTCCTGTTCATATCATCCTGATATCCTGACCTGTGTGTCATCAGTTTTGTTTGTTCACACATGATTAATGTGTGCTGTTTGTGTTAATTTTTTGATTCTTGAGGTCTGAATGATGGTTAAATCTGTACAAAATGATGGCGTTTTTGTGTAGAGTTTTGCAGAAAACATTGTGTGTGTGCAAACAGCAGAAACGTGTATGTTTTGAGAACTCTATGAATGGTTTGGAAAATTGTGTGAAAAGAATCAGTTATAGTGTGTTAGCAGTTGAGAAAAACTGTAATTGAATGTGATCAAAACGAGGCTGTGAGGTACAATTTGTTCAATATATTTCCAATGTTTTGTAAGCTGAATGATTGAGATGCATACTGAACATGAACATAATTAATTTATGCATAAACCATTTATAAAATTATTCTTGCCCATTTATGCCCATGAACTAATTTATGTAAGAATGTGTTTTTCAATTGATTTACACAAAAATGAATTCCACTCACTTCATGAATGAGGCCCATTGAACAGACTGTAAATCCGTCCCCCACAGCCCTGTTTTTGTGCATGTCTCTGTCAATTTAAAGGAAAAGTTCACCCCAAAATACAAGTTGTTATAATCTACTTGTAGTTTATACTTTACGTTCAAAAACCTATTTTTTTAAATCATTTGATTTTCTTTCTTCCATAGACCACTGAAGGAGATGTTCCATATAATAAAATACATGAGACCAGATTGCCCATAAACGTAGTCCAACTTAGACAAATCGTGCATTATATTCAAAGGCTTCTAAAAGTTTTGTAAATGAGGAACAGACGAATTTAAGTTATTATTCAATGATCTTTACTTTCAGCTCAACGACCTTTAGTTATTATAATGTATGAACAGCATTCTGCGAAACATCTCCTTTTGTGTTCAAGTGAAAAAAATAAAAACTCATCCAGGTTTGGAATGATATGAGGGTAAATCAATGATGACAGAATTTAAATTTTGGGTGGACTATCCCTTTAATTATAGCATATTATCTGACTAAAGCCTATTGCTCCTCTCTTCAAAAGGTTTGTCTTTTTCTTCCTCCTCATTTGGTCTTAGGTTTCTCTGTTACAGTATTTCACTGTTTCAGCTGTTTCAGTCACTCTTTTTATTCCGTCTCTTCTAAACACGCTATCATCAGTGCTCTTTCAGAGATTATCTTTAGTATTCATAGCACAAACTAAAAACACGTAGCAAAACAAGTTCATAATGACAGATTTCTCCTCTCTTTTCTCTAATAATCTTTTCCTCTTCAGGCCAATGATTAAAATGAGCCACTGAAGTGGCAGTGTGCTATTTCGCATTGACCTTTACTCGTAGCCAAGGGCGTAGGTTTGCTTTCGATATTGGTGGGGACATAAACCCGACCCCGGTTATAATTCATATAGCTTACATAGTTTCTTCTTTTTTTTAAATAGTATGTTTAACAGACAATATTTACACAATTATGATTTTGTGAAACAGCAACATCAGTATCAGAGCGCTGTGTGTCTTATAGGGGTGTCGAAATTAATTGTTTCTACGGTGCATCGCGATGCAGACGACGACGATTCGGTATCGGTTCAGTAATAGACCATAACTGATTATTAATGAAACTGAAGCTTTTCTGACGTCATTTGTCGCATACATGCTTTGTCGCGGGAGCGCGTATACATAATACACATGTATACATAATAAATATACACAGTACACACACACATATTCTGTAAACCCAAACTTTTATTTTGAATGCGATTAATCGTGATTAATCCTTTGGCAGCACTAATATAAATATAACATAAAATGTAATATAAATTCTTGAACAACAATAGTTCAATAACACTGTTAAAGTAAATGTCAAAATAAATATCCAATTTTCAAACTGTACATTAATAATAATATGTTGAGATGCATAAATTCACTTGTAGTGTTGATTTTGGTGTTATGTTTCTTATTTATTTAGTCAAAACAGAGTAGAATTTTAATGTAGGTTTTTGTCCATAATATGAAAAGAATTATTGGCCAATAAATATATAAATATTTAATTTTACTTTACTAGAGATTTTCATCTCTAATTACATAGGCTTATTAAATCACTTCAGATGAACAGTGAATGTTTATCCTGAAGCCTTTGAACAAGTAGACACACAAGTCCATTTGCTGAGAGCCAGAGATCATGTGTGTCAGTGAAAATATTTACTGATGATTAGTTCCTCATTAGAGAGTGTTGTTTATGTGCAGAGCTGACACTCTTAACATGATCTCCTCTCATATACAGCAGCACCAGACCATGACAGGCTTCTCACATCATACTGATCGTACTAAACACAAGCTGTGCCGCGAATACCAAGGCGATGAGTCTGAGATCCTCAGTAAGACATAACACACACAATATGGTTTACAGCATTTGTCAAGCACTAAGCAGAGACATTAACCTGAGGTGACAGACTGATGATAAACAACAGCTAGAGGCTGAGTGTGTGAAAACAAACCCATAAACGTGTGCGCACACACAGGCACCCCAGAGAACACACACCTAAGCAAACACAAATCAGGAACATTTACAGAGTAATGCAAGAACAGTGTGTGTCAGACCAAGATTGAGAGAGAAGCTCCTTGCAGTCCTAGAAGTCAACATAAGCAGTACTGTCATTAGGGTTGGGTACCGAACTCTGTACTTTTAAGAGTACAACCAAATTGTGTCAGTACTACAGAGTAACGATTCATAGTAAATCATTCGGTACCAAATTTCAGTAGCTGAGAACGCATTTGGGCGCATACGAGAGAGAGAGAGAGAGAGAGAGGACCCTGTGACGTGATGTCAACCTGCAGCTCTTTAAAACACAACACACAGGGCAAACCGAAATGTTCTGAAGAGTGCTTACATTTCTAGGGTCATTTATTTTATGCAAAAACACAGACAGGATGGCGGAGTCCAATCATAATAATGGAATTTACTCTATAGCGTGGAATGCAACAGAATTCATAAATTTTTGGATGAATAGAAGATGGTCCGTCACTTAATTGTAATCGCGATATGAACTAGTGTATGTGAATATTAAAATGCTAAAAGACGGTTTAAATATGAATCCTGTATGTTCCGTTAGCCTCTGTATGTATGAATGGCGGAGATGCGGTTTTGTTTACCACACAAATACTGAAGCACACGTGAACTCGCGGTGATTTTCGGCCTCTGCATCTCACTACATGACGACATGAACACATGAACTCACAGGCTGTGAGTCACTTCATGAGAATTTTACAGTTTCATTTGAAAAAAATAGCATCATATCATACTGTATGCACACAGAAGCTTCCAGGAAACCTGTCAAAATAAAAGTTTTACATGTAACAGAAATATATTACTCTTGTATTACTTTTGTACAGTATAATGTACATCTTTATATATTCTATTTACTGACTAATTTAAATAAAACAATTAAATGATCAAAATAATTATTACAACCACATTAACCACTTAATTGTAGAAAAAATACTATTATTTTTTTTTTTACTTTTTAAAGGAATAGTCACACAATTTTTCTACCATGTATTAATTTTAACTGTAAACCTCTGTTTGTTTGCCAAAAAATATTAAAGGGTTTCATTTTCATTTGATTAAAAATAAATAAATGTTTCATGCCTTCATTTGATTATCAGAAAAAATAAAACACACAATAATTTCTGGAAGAAAAAAAATTGTAGAGCCCTATTGTTCAAAATGTTGAAATTGAGAGTTTTTGACTTATTTTTTCACTGAAATAAAGTTTTTTTTTGTTACACAGAGAGTAAAGCACCGAAAAAAGGTACCGTTGGGTATTGATACCAAATTTCAGGTACCGATACCGGTACCGTACCGGTTCAAATGTGAACGGTACCCAACCCTAACTGTCATGAAACGATACTAACTGTCGCGCCACAAAAAAGTGCTATATTAGTTTGACATTAGCAAGTTGATAAACTAATGGCATGACACAAGCTTAAAAATAAAATTGCGAACAATAATCTATTTCAGTTAAACTGAACTAAACTATTTGAGAAATACCTTTTCACTACTCTGTGCATTATTATTAAAGGTGACCTATTATTTTGCCTCTTTTTACAATATGTAATATACGTCTCAGGTGTCCCCAGAATGTGTCTGTGAAGTTTCAGTTCAAAATACCCCACATATAATTTAACATATCATGAAATTGCCTATTTTGAGTGGAAGCAGAAACACGTCTCTTTATGTCTGCATGTCTCTTTAAATGCAAATGAACTTCTGCTCCCCGCCCCCTTTTCCAGAACAGGGCCTTTACAGCTCGTACCTCGGATACTCCGCCAAAAAACATCTGTTTGGTTTTTATTGTCATGTCTATTGCACTAAAATCATGTGTTTTAAACCATATTAGTTTAAACTATGATATACGGTTTTCCGAGCGCACGCATCCAAAGCACAAGCACAAAAAGTGTCTGTCACACTAAACTAAGTTCTCATTCACACACAAGTTTACGTTAAAAACACGCACGAGTTACAAAAACAGTCAGTTATGTCTGTGAAGGTAAACAGCTGGGAAAGAAATCGCATGTTTATATTAGATCTGTGTGGCAGCAGCGTAATATGCAGTAAATAAATCAATAAATCCACTGCTTTCTTGTCTCCTCTGAGGCTGGGACTCTAAATAGTGTTCTGCTCCTCAGCGCAGACAAAGACAGAACAGTTAGTATGCTTTGCTCGAACTTTCACGATGGCGTCAGAACTGGTACACAGTTGTCGCTTGCGAAAACAAAATGGTGGTGCCGTGCACTCTAAAAAACGTTGGGTTATTTGCTGTACCCAATATCTGGGTTAAACATGTTGGGTTGCTTTGTTGGGTTATTCCAATGTTTATTGGGTTATTTCGACAACCACGCAACCAGTTGGGTTAAAATTTAAATGCCAACGGTCGATTGGGGCAACTGCGACAGATGATACAGTGGCAAATTAATATGTGTGCTTAATAATGTTTTTCGTTACAAAGTGTCTTCATGCCCTGATAGTATTTCTGTATTTCCTACGAATAAGTTATGTTTACATCTCCCCTGTCGACTTAAACTTTAATCCGTTTTATCTGCACTCTTGACTAACGACATGAGCGCTTATAGCTGATCAATTTCAAACGTATAAAAAACGGTTTCCTTACTTTTTCTGTTCGTCTCGACCAATTTTGGGGAAGTTTTTTCATATACATTTCAGATATTAGGCAGAAGCGTTAACCTTGAAGACCAGCGGAGGCTCTTTTGCGGTGTGGCGTCCACTCTGAGGGAAGGTATTTTGCCTTTTTATTCAAATTTCATGTCCATTCCCCAGGAAACTGCAGTGTAAAATTAAAACACTACGAAACACGCAGAAATTAAGCATTTTATTATCTCTAAGTTGCTGGTTACCAGAGCAATCATGTAGTGATTATTTTCACCAATAGAGGGCGCTGCAAGCTACACTGATTACACGCGTTACTTCTTCAGCCACGAAGAACTGAACATGGAAGAGAGTGGTAATAGTTGCATTCAATTATTTAGTTGTATTTTAATTTATCCACATCAGGGTGTACTTATCAAGTGGTAAAGACACCGTTCTCGGTTTCAAGGTATAGTCACATACAAACTGTTCATGTTAAATTAAATTAATACTGATTGTATGTACTATATTAGGGTCTGAACAGGATGCTGGATTTAACACAATTTTAAACGTTACTGAAATTTCCACTGTCAAAACCCCATATAATCACATTTGAAAAGTTCAAAAAGTTTGTATTATATATGCACTGCATGTAACAGTTTGTGAAAATGAAAATATGAAGTACACTAGAACTATTTGTTAAGTAGTTTATATTTGTTTTATTTATCATGTTTTCATTTATTTTTGTAATGTGTTTGTGTGAAGTCATTCACACAAGATTCAAGATTTGTATTCGTAACATACACAATTATAAAGAATATAATCAGTAGTGAAATGTAAGTGAAGTCCGCTCCATGGACAGTGCAATTATATGAAATAAAAACACAAGAGAATATACATAAATATAGGTATGGGAAAAAAATGAAGTATAAAATAAAAAGTAAGAATAAAAAATAGAAAATAATAAAATATAATGTGCAATAAAATAATGAGCAGGACAGTATACTATAGACTTAATAAATAATAATATAAGCAGGAATGTGCAAGAAGAATGTGCAAACAGGTTGTACAGGGTATTTACATAGCAGCAATTCGAATGGTAGAGAATATTGTATAACTTACTGATTATTAAGTGATTATTAAATGGAGTCATGTTGATGTTATGAGTTTGAGTTTAGGAGCCTGATGGCCTGGGGGAAGAAGCTCCTCCTAAGTCTCTCAGTTTTTGCCATCATGCTAAATGTAGCCCACTGTTTTAATCTATTTGCTATTTGGAATTATTTATGTTTAATATTTTTCATAGTGTGATTTTTGGTGTACTATATTAAAACCAGTTAGTTAATTATAATAATATATGGAACCCACAAAACCATAAAAAATGCATGTCTCTGTTTTTCAATTGATAGATAATAACAAGTGAGATTTGAATTCTATTTTGAGGAAATGTAGTCATCTTATGTTAATGTTTGATTTTAACGATTAATTTTCTTTGTTAATTTTAGATTACTCTGGACTAAGGTATATTATACCCACATGTCATGGATAGATAGACGTTGAGCTATAAAGGCCATGGAGAGATGAAGAGAGCCTTGGTTGGATCTCCCGGATATTTCTTCTGGTGAGAAAACCCTGCTCTGTATTTCATGCCAAATTGTAATATTTCACAGTATGTACTGACAAGCACGCCGAAACCCACTTAAAGGGTTATTTCACCCAAATATAAAACTTTTGTTATCATTTATTCATCCTCATGTTATTCCACATCTCTATTAGTTTAATTTTTCTGCTGAACACAAAATATATTTTACTTTCATAGTATTAATAAAAACAGAAGACAGAAACTCATACAGGTTTGGAACAACTTCAGGTTGAGTAAATAATGACAAAAGAAAACAACAATGTTGGACGATTTTGAAATTGGAGGAGAAAATGAGATTGAGTTTTTCGCCCTACCCTAACTTACCCTAACTGTAAAGTACACAGATGAAGAACTAACCACACGTGACCTTTTTTCAACATGATAATGTAATGCAGAGCTAGTGTAAGACAAGTATTTGTGGTTAAAAAGTAGATACATCTTTAATTTTTAAAGAAAATGACAGATTGTTTTGCTAGATAAGACTCTTATTGTTCGGCTGGGATTGTGTAGAGTCCCTTTGAAGCTGCATTCAAACTGCAATTTGGACCTTCAACCTGTTGGCCGCCATAGAAGTCCACTATGTGGAGAAAAATCTTGGATTGTTTTCCTCAATGAAATTAATTTCTTTGTGACTGAAGAAAGAAAGACATGAACATCTTGGATGACATGGGGGTGAGTATACTATCAGGAAATTTGTATTCTGGAAGTGGACTTCTCCTTTAAGGCTGCTTGTGCCAGCTCAAAATTCTCTGTATAGATGCAATGCAGCATAAAAGGTAAACTAAATTCCAGCTCTGACCCGTTTCAGAATCTGAGTATGCACTTGTAATTGTTCTGTAAATGCATTTATGCGCTTCTGAGAGGCATTAAACAGTATTGTAAAGACACATAAATGCACTTTCAGAAGTGCTTTTGTGCCATCTTTGTAGTGTGAATTTGGCATTAGACTCTAGATAACGTATGAGGCCACAGATAACCACAGCCTGCTGTTATAGAGTCTAACAGCACGATTACGAGTGTGATAGCTTTTACATAACTTAAATTTCATTCAGTATGTCATTGATACACTCACATTAGAACCCACTAGCATAACAATGTAACATGCAGAAAGAGTTCTGTCTACAATGATACAAAAACAACTATTGTAACACTCGGCTAATCAAATTGATATATAACAGACATCAATCCATTATTACAACAGTAAGAAGTCAAATGAAAAACTGCTACCATGGCTTAGAAAAGTGTTTTGCAGATAATAATTCATAACACAATTTCAACCAGTCATTTAATTTAATAGAAGTATTTGCAACTTTAAATGTAATGGAAATAAAGCATTTTCCATATATTTGTATGCTGTACATTAGGGCTGCATGATTATGACAAAAATCATAATTGTCGATTATAATTCTGCCCAAGAATTTGACTTAAGGTGATTATGTGCTCACCCTCAAGTCGTTCGATATAGAAATAGCGAAGTCTGATTGGCGGATTGTTTTAATGAATGGATTGATATTAAGTTTACAAAACTGATCTGAATGACTAATTCACAAATCATTGAATAAACTGATCTCAAAAACAAACAGCCTACAGCTTGCAACTTAAATTTTAGACTATTTGAACAGACTATCAGATTCTCTTTAATGAATTCATCTTCAGATTGAATCATTTATAGTAATTGCCTATCTCTCTTTGTAACTGAAAGAAAAAAGGTCCCCACTGCATGAAAAAGAGTGACCAGCACATCGATTTCTCCTTTTGTGTACCACAGAAAGTGATCCTGTTTTATTACATTTTTATTTTTGAGTGAACTGTCCCTCCCTTTAAGATACCTACCATTTGTAACAACCTTCTTATGACGCCTTAAAATGCTTCCTCAGTAGGCACTTAAGTTTTGGAAAAGAGTAAAAGATAGAGTGCGCGAGATAGATAGAAAAGGGGTCTGTGATGTCTCCTAGCTTTTGCAGGCGACCGTGAGCTGGAAGGTGCTTGTACTGATGGAAGTCGTGACATGTCTGATTAATCACAGTGAGAGATGCTGCTAGACCTCACCAGCACACACACAAACACACACACACACACGACGCCGCATCACATTCATCCATCAAAAACAGCCCCATCATCTTTCACACACAGCCATTCCTTTACTCTAGAAATAAACAGAGAGACAAACAGGAAGTTACTGGACAAACAAACCGTCAGTGTTATGAAAGGGCAAAAAACACCAAGTGGAATATAAAACACAATCAGCCAGAGCATCACTACTGCTGACGTCTCGCGCTCAACACAGGAAGTCTGGATTCACTCTTGAGGTGCAGAACAAAGTTAACCTAAACAAAAATGACAGTTCAGTTTTCCATGAAACATACTAAAAGAGAGCTCTGTTCAATCTTTATGAAATTTTCACTGCAATCCAAAGTATCAGCATGAGTCTGCATGTGATCAAGAGTTTAATGTGAATGTTACAGAGGTCTAAGATGACTCGCGGAGAGAAACTTTTAATCTTGATGTCTCTGAAATCAAAATCAGTTGCAAGAGCTGCATGAATTTTATTCAGAATACATGTAAGTCTGAATAGATATGTCTCTTTATGCTCACCAAGGCCGCATTTGTATATTTGAAGAAGGATACAGTAAAAACACTAATATTGTAAAATAGTATTACAATAGAAAACAGTTATTTGTATATTAAACAGCCATTATTCAATTTACATATTATACAGCCTTAGTGAAGAAGAGACTTCTTTCAAAAACATTAAAAAAAACTATTTAAAACTTTTTGACTGGTAGTGTATAGACATTTCGCCTCACTTAAATGTCCTGCACACACACACACACCACACACACACACACACACACACACACACACACACACACACACACACACACTGCTGAAGTGGACTTTAAACTGAATAACTTTCCCACAGGGCTGAGTGGGTTAGAGGCTCTTGAGGGAAGTGGGTTAATCGTCAGTTTGATTACATCATTAAGAGATGTTTTCCAGTGGCATACAGGAGAGGATGTTGAGCTAGTCAAGCAGAAACAGACAGATGTCTTCAAGTCTCATGGCACAAGCACCAATGTTATTACCTCAAATACACTCAAAGTGAGAAATATGAGGAGAATTCATCATTTCTTAATGATTGATGGGAATTGTAATGCATTTTTTAAAACTTAATAATGCAAGAAATACATTTCAGGCCAGTAAACTCCGTACATGATGCTGATTAGAGGGACTGCTTGATAGCTACTGTCTCCTGGAACAGCGGAGCTTTTACTAGGAGCTGAAGAGGGAATTCATGCCATTTTAACTGAAAGTGATATCTATTACACTCTAGCACCTGCACAAACATCTGCCACAAGCATTTTTCTTGAATGAGAACCTTCATTTTGTCAAAATATTCCTGTTTTAATTACTTCAAACACCAAAACTTTGTTTTTCAATGGTGTAAAAAATGATTTCAAATCACAGATTTTGAAAGTGGTTTCAGTCATAAATACTAAAATAAGTTTAAAAAAATTATTAATTTCTACAGCAGTAAACTTATTGCACCTTTTAAAAAAAATTAAAAGAAAAAAAAATTTTAGATAATTCTTCTGTTTATGTGTTATATTAGAGAATTAATCTAGCTCTTAATTTGGATATTTAATTGTTTTGTGCTCATTTTCTCTTTTTTATATTGTGATGTTTTTGTCTCTCTGTCATCTAACGCTCACTTAAAATTAATTGTTAAAAAACATAATAATTTAATAACACTGTTCAAAGGGATAGTTCACCCAATATTGAAAATTCTGTTATCATTTACTCACCCTCAAGTTGCTCCAATCCAAACTGTATAAAATATGTTCTAATTCTATTGAACACAAAATAAATATTTTGAAGAATGTTCAAATACTTTCAGGAAGCCATTAACTTCAATTGTATGGAAAAATGCTTTAGATGTCAATGGCTACCGTCAACTGTTTGGTTACCAACATTCTTCAAAAAAGCTTTTTTTGTGTTCAACAGAATTTGAACACATTTCATACAGTTTGGGACAAATTGAGGGAAATTAAATGATGACAGAATTTTCATTTTTTGGGTGAATCAAGTTTAAATGTAACACTTTCCTATTGAAAAATAAATATACTTAAATGTATTTGAAATACATTTATTTCATGCTATGTGTACTACAAATAAATTTACATATATAGGTACTTAATAAAACTACCCTGCGATTGTACTCTTGATATATACTAAACTGGTATACTTAAAGTCTGCTAAACTGGAACAATATATTTTGTACTTAATGCCCTTTAATTTTGAAGAAGTAGGGCTGAAATCCAACTGAAGATATACTAAAGTATATTTGATTGTGTTAAAGTTGAACTATTTCAAGTGTACCTCAGGTACACTTTATATATCTTGAATTTAAAGATTATTCAAAGATCATACAATCCTCATCAATAGTGACTTTAAAACACATTTGGCTTAACGTTAAGAGATGCCCATTGTGCACAAGTAGTACTCCAAATATATCAGCAAGTCTTGAGCACTGTCAGTAAATAGGTTAATACATTTGAACTGTATACTTAGTATGAAATACATGTATTTTAAATATATTTTTTTTACTAGGGTTATCAAATCTCAAAATGTATATCATTATTCATAGTTTACATTATGTTGTGATGCCTAAATTCACTTTCAACATTTAAAATTATATGTTTAGTTTTTTATTTTGTCAAAATAGTATATAATTTTTATATCATCCTTCATTCTCATAACATACAAAATAATTATTGGCCTATCAGATTGTTTAATATCAACGCATCCCTACAAAGCCTGATATCTGATAAGAAACGGGACCACCCGGTCTGACCACATGCTTCCCTTCTGCAGCGCAGTGATGAGGGAGCAGGTTGCAGGACATGCTGGGCCACTGCTGCTGCAGTCTGGACACATACATCCTCATCCACTTATTAAAACCCTTGGCTTACAGACATCGTCCAATCAGAGCACTAAATAAAGGCTACTGGGATGAATGGTACAGCACTATACTGAGGTTTGGCACGGAGCGTGAGGATGAGAAAAGCAACAGCAAAGGCTGACTCATGCACTCGGGCAGAATGCGTCAGCATTGTGGAGATGAAAGCCCAAACAATCCCCCTTGATTTACCTGGCGCTGCATTAAAACAAAGGACAGAAGGTAAGCCATTAAATGGACTGTCAAATTCATCTCTCATTGGGAACAACAGAGAAAATCCTGTCTGATATCTTTGAAGAAAAGGCCTAAGAGGAGAGAGAAATTGGAAAACAGTAGGAAAACGTCTCGCCCTGCATGAGTGACCAGCAGCATATATTATAATAAATGTACACTGCTGTGCTGTGACCAAAGCTTTAATCGCACTGAAAAGGGTCAGGGAGAAAGAAGCCTTGCTCGGGCAAGCTGTCTCAGTGGGGCTGGTGACTAACAGCGCTTAAAGAGCCTGTCTGGTTAGGCTTGGCCTCAACCCAACACTATTAATACTGCTAAGCACAAAAAAATCAATCAGCAAAAATTTGGCACATGTTTAGAACTGTCTGTACAGAATGCCAGGCCAGATCTCAAGTGACTTGCAGCCTGAGAGCCGCAGTACCAGAATCACAACACTGGAACCGACAGGTCTCGTCACACTACTGGATGTTGTAGGGCAATTTCACAATAATCAGATCTCGTGTACAGTCTTAAAGGGACAGTGCACCCAAAATGAAAATGTCATCTTTTAGTCACCCTCGTATCGCTCGTCATTACTCTCATTCAATTTTGTGTTTTGGCCATTCATATGTATAGTGTTTCGGCTAAGAACAAATCAATGGATGTTAACGAATCTTTTAAATCATGTTATTTACTTTCAGGCAAGTACTCATTTTTCATTCACTGACATCTCTTCCTTATGAAGTGCGTGACTGTACTAAATCTGCAAAAGCTTTTGTTTGTGAATTATGATCTGCTGACAAACAGTGACTGAACAAATGTGGGCATATCAGTCATTCAGTTCAGCAATTGAGTCGTCTTGTTCAACAAGGAAACAAAGTGGGATCAACAATATTTCAAGTGGAACTCAATTTGTGCATAAATGTTTGATAACCATGCACAATTAAAATGAAGTAACAATGAATGGATTTAGTTTTTGAATACATTAATTGAGGGATTGTTAAATGACTCACTCGTAACAACAAAAGAAAACGTCACTGGTAATTCCCTACTGGTGTAATGATCTAAACCAGGGGTTTTCAAACAAACCAGGTGGACACAAGGAAGTTCAAGGGGGTCTGTGGACAAATTTAGAGGAAAACAGTGCAACAAATGTCAAAATAAATAATTAACAAAAAATGAGATTAAAAGAAATCAATTTGTATAAAAAATGTGATCAAAAATAAATACTAAATATAAATATATACATCTAATAATATGAATCAGTATAGTAATAGGAACTAAATATTTTGAAAATAATGTTTTACACATTTATACTATTAATTTTGCACAGTATAAACTAGGGCTGGGTAAAACAAATCCATTAATCTATTCTCATTTTTACGAAAATTAATCTCAAGAAGCGATAAGTCTAGCCTGTTTTCAGTTAATGAATGGAACATTGTAGCGCACATCCAATAAATCACAATACGCTTTGTGCTTTGTTACATTTGATATGAAACAATCTCACAGATTTTAAATTCGGTCCATTTTATTACAATATTCAAACAATAAATGATGGTGACCATCGTTAGTAAGCTAGAAAAATGAACTGTAGAAAGGAGGATTTTGCTAAATACTGTATAATGCACCATATAACATATTCATTATAATTGTTTACTGTTCTTTAATGTTTAATAAAGTTTTTTTATGACAGCCACCATTTAAACGTTTATATTTCAAAAATGAATTTGAGTAAAAATGTAATAATGATGACTGTAACTTAATTATTATAAAATGTCATTAAGTGTAATTTAAACATTTGTATACAAATCAGTTAATTTTAATCTTCAATAGTAATGTAGTACCAACTGACTCTCATCATGTACTGTATATATATTACAGCATTAGTTGACAAGAATTTTCAAAAATAATATTTTTTTGAGAAAATCTGGCATGTACTGAAAATATTATACATTGGAATCGAACTGATTCGAATCAGACAATTGTGAATTTAATCAAATTGTGAAATTTGTGTCAGCCTGTGGTCAATCAGAATTTCAATCAATCATAGTGTGAAAGTTTGTTTTGCAAATCTCATATTAGCTCAGATGTTTTCTGTGTGAACTGTATTTCATGTATTTCTTCAGTAGCAATAAATGATATTTTGTAATGTGACATTGATTAATCTAATGCAACGTACTGCAATCATGTATACAATAAAGGAGTGTGTAAGGCTTGAGTGTGTGTTTATCTGTGAGTAGTATGGCACTCTGAGGGAAAGATTCACCACCCACTCAGCATCACAATCAGTGAGGCAGGGGAAATAAGTGCATGAAATATACATTAGAGTTTAACTATAGCACAACAGCAGAGCTGCAATGCAGGGAGAGAAGAGCAAAAATATCGATTTGAAGGAATCTCAGATAAAAGTGTGAGACAGCACTCATTTTCACTATGTTTACTCAGTGGTCTGTGATAATTCCAGTTAACACTTATTTCCAAGCACCTAAAAGTGGACTTGACAGCAGTCAAAAGAATCCTGAAAGAAAAATGTAGGATGGATGGATAGATGGACATACACACACATATATACATATTTTATATATTTCTATAAAATATCTGGTAACACTTTACTTAAATCCCTTATGTTTTATGCATTATAAATGGTAATTGCAGGCTATAATGTAATACATTATATCTTGTCGTAAATAATTATAACTGAATTTAAAATGCATTGTGTAACAATGAATTTATAATGAATTAACTGTGGTTACAATTATTCACGAGATTGTACAATGCATTATAAAGTGCATTGCAAGGCATAATTATTGCATTAAAAATACTTTTATAATACACTATACATAAAGGTGTAAGCAAAGTGTTACCAAAAATGTATAACGGTAGTCTCTTACAGAAAAATCTGCATTGTGGTTTCTGTAGATCTGCAATTTAGTCAAAGGTCTGGCTACACAAGACTATGCACGTGGGCACACACTCACACACAACTATAAACCTAAATGAGAAACAGCTAATGAAGCTCATCCCCATGTGCACAAAGAAGAGGAAAATACCTTATTAGAGAAATAAACCTTATATAAGACCCAGGGCACTACTTCGCTCTTCCCTGTGGAAATCATATGGAGTAGCAATTTATGGAGCGAGTGGGGTGGAAGAGGTTGAACGAGTACTGTATGTGTGGTAGAGAGAGAGAGAGAGTAATGAAAGGCTAAGCAGTCAGCGATGCTCCATTGAAAGCTGCTGTCATGCTGAATGCTGTCATATGATGTCTGGAAAACAAAGCAATCTAAAATTGGAATAGAGTGGAATCTGATTGGATCTGTTTCTCATACAAAAAGACAACATGTGAGTGACAGCAATAAATCCCACCTTCTGTTCAACATCTGCATGCTCATGTCAATGTCTTCTGATATTCTGTCTAGCTTGCAAAGCTGTTAACAAAAGCTTCTGTCATCACTTTAGAATACACTCTAAGGATAATTTCATATTCAACCACTAGCTTTAAAAGAACAGTTCACGAAAAAGAACATATATTAAAGGGATAGTTCACCCAAAAATGAAAATCATTTACTCATCCTCATGTTGTTCCAAACCGGTATGAATTTCTTTCTTCTGCTGAACACAAAAGAAGATACTTTTAAGAATGATGGTTACCAAACAGTTGACGGTAGCCATTGACTTCCATAGTATGGAAAAAAGTGCCGTTAACTGTTTGGTTACCAGCATTCTTCAAAATATCGTCTTTCTGCGTACTCTTCTTGAGTACATTATGTGAACATTTTTGGGTGAATTGTAACTTCAAAAATAAGGAAACTTCATGCCTTTCAAAACCTGTATGACTTTCCTTCTTCTGTGGAACATTAAATATGTTTAGACGCATTTAATGAAGCTATTTTCCAGATGGAGAGTCTGTCAAGCTACAACATTAGTTAACATCTATTCATATGACACCTCACATCAAGTTAATAATACAAAAGATTTATATTTCAAAGATATGTTGCTCTTTTGATATTTTTATTCATCAAAGAACAAAAAAAAAATTGCTTCCGCAAAGTTTCCAAAGAGTATCCACAAAAATATGAAGAAGCACTGTTTTCAACATTGATAATAAGGAATATTTCTTGAACAGCAAATCAACATATTAGATTTCTGGAAGATCATTTGACACTGAAAACTGGAATAACGACTAGGTTACATTTTAAAATATATTTAAAAAATAAATAATTATTTTTAAATTGTATTCATATCTCACAATATTATAGAAATAAATGCAGCCTTTACGAGCATAAAATACTTATTTTAAAACTTTTGAACAGTAGTGCTTATAAATAATGGCTGCAGTAATGCATTAAACTATGAAAAAAGACAGAGAAGCAGTTATAATCATACATCTACAAATGTGGTGTAATCAAGTATGGTGTAGTTGTGAATTTTATGTTAACTTTTTAGCCATACATCTGTATTTAAATGGCTGAGTCGTGCATGTGTGCATGTCTCATATCAAACATAGGGTTTGAGGTTTGATAAAATATACAGCAAAAATAAGTGCCATATAAATAACTTTGATATATATCTTCCCTCCCACATCCACTGGTGACTCAGTATGTGTGTTTAATTAGGTTAGAGTGCTGGCAGGTTAGTCCAAATCTGGACAGGCGTACACAGCGATCCCAGTGTCTTTACGTCATTTACGTCGTAGTCGCGCAACAATAAAGCCCATCTCTGGCAGTACATGACGTTACGCTCTGAGGTATATTTGGAAGCACACCGGCAGGACTACACAGCGTGCTCTCATCAAACGTTTTATTCAGTGTGTGTCAGAGAGAGAGAGAGAGTGAGTGTTTACTGGTGCATGACATTTAAAAACATTCGTTTTCACTTAAAATATGTTTTATGTTGAGTGACATGAATGCCAGTTGTTTTGTTTATCTATATTGCACCTTCTTATGCCTTTTTCCAGCAAAGTCATTGAGAAAATAATTAAATCCATCTACAATTTTATCACATTCATCCAGAATAAACATGCTAATGATGCTCCGTTTGTTGAGCCAAGATGAGCTGCAGACTAAATAGAAATATAATAACCCAACAGCCCTCTTGCTCCCAGTGGCCCTCTTTTAATAATATAGAGAACGAGGAAAGAAGGGAAGTTGAGGACAGACAAGAGGTGCTTCTCTGAAACTGCGCATCCTTGGATCCTTTTCTGGAGTCTTAGCTCCACCCCCTTTAAGACGTGAGGAAGATAAGATGCAGGGACAGAAGAATCAAAGGATGACGTATTTGTCCTGTTCACTCAAGCGTCACTTCAAAGTGACGTCAATTTCTGATTACTCTGTGCAGCTTTATTACCTTAAGAAGCGCTCGAGGGATCCGCCGTTGTTGTTGGAGCTTGATTAATCAAGATATTCTTGTCTAGATATTTTTATCTGTCTCAATAAAGTGATATGAATATATTGAAGTATGTGAAATGTAAGTTTTATTTAAACTTAAAGTGGTAGTTCACCAAAAACAATGACTCTCTTTCTTCTGTAGAACAAAAAATAGCATTGCATGCATGTCAAAGAGGATCAAAACAACACTGGACCCCAGTGACTTTCATTTCATGAAGAAAAACAGTTAAAACATTCAGCAAAGTACACTACTGTTCATACGTTTTGTGCTGGTAAGATTTTTTTAATGGTTTTGAAAGAAGTCTCTTGTTCTCAACAAGGCTGCATTTATTTGATCAAAAATACAGTAATATTGTGAAATATTGTTACAATTTGAAATAACTGATTTATATTCATAAATATCTTAAAATGTAATTTATTCTGTAATGTCAAAGCTGACTTTTCAGCATCATTACTTCAGTCTTCAGTGTCACATGATCCTTCAGAAATCATTCTAATATGCTGATCTGAACCTCAAGAAACATTTCTTGCTATCATCAATTTAGAAAAAAGTTGTGATACTTAATATTTTTGCTAAGTATTTTTGATTGAATTAAATGTTAAAAAACTAAGTTATAAATCTTTGTAACATTACAAAAAATTTTACTGTCACTTTTGATCAATTTAATGTGTCTTTGCTGACTAAAAGTATTCATTAATAAAAAGATCTTACTGACTCCAATCTTTTGAACAGTAGTCCATATCTTACACTCCTGTGAATCAACCTGTCTTGCTCCGGTGTAGAGCTCCATCCCTCTGAACAACTGCAAGCATCTGTGTGAGGTGTGCCAGGGGAACCATGGGTAATGTTCTCCTCTCTGTCAGCGTGAGTAATGAAAAGAGAGCATATCTTTGGGTTGAGACAGACAGAATGGGTGGGCGCTACACTAAGCACATACACCGCGGTCATCCGGGGTAAATTGGTGCTATGGGAGATGTATTCAGAGGAGTCGGTCTACTGGGCTATCTGCCTCAGTCATAATATGACACAGAGAGAAGAGAACACGAGGAGGAGAGAGAGAGAGTTGGGGAGAGGACAGAGGGAAAGAGAAGAGAGAGTATGATATGAAAGAAACTGTGCCACAAGCCAAATAAAGCTCTCCTGTAAGGTGGAAGAGCTCAGAAACACAATCACTCACACATATATATATATGGGTGTTTTTCTACTTTTGACACTTTGGCCTTGTGGACTGTGGAAATATACACTCTTGAAACACACTTTTCACTTTCCCTCTAGTTTATCTGTCTACTAGCAATGCCCACAAGAGGAGACACTGTACATGCAACAAATAAGAATGATATCATTTCTCTCCTGAATGTCAAGAACAAATATTATCTCACCAGTGGTGGAAATACATTTTTTTTGGGAATAAAATGGCAAACTTCTTTAAGGCTAATTTCATATCTTGCATGCTATTTATCCTAAACACACATCAATAAATAATATTTACACACTTTTGGCATACTTTTTACAAATTACAAGCTGATTTTGAAATTATGCACAATAAAAAAATATTCTGTTTGTACAGTAGGTGATATTTACCTTGATTTGTACACTCATCATACGCCAGTCGTCTCCTTGGTAGCCAAAGGCACTAACTTTTAATAAAAAATATTGTTACCTTATCTGATTATCATGAACAAATCTAATTGTCCTTAGATCTCAAATTACATGCGACGGAAATGATGCGGTGGAAATTACATTTTAAATTGGCTAAATCTTTTTGTCTTGATACAGTAAGCCTAATAGCTGCATAAGTAGCATTGCATGTATGCTAAATACAGTTACATTTCCACACTTTGCATAATTTGACAAAATTTACAAAAAAATGCATAATTTTTTAGCATTAGAACTGCTGGTCATGATGAAAATGACACTATAGCTAAGGGTTACTGATTGTGTAAAAATTAACACTTCCAATCAAAAGTTTGGGATCAGATTTTTTTGAAGAAATTAATACTTTTATTCAGCAAAGATATATATATAATCAAACAAGATGAACAGAGACGGTATACATTTATTATGTTACAAAATATTTATATTCAACTAAATACTGTTCATTTGAACTTTCTATTTACCAATGAAATCTGAAAAAAGTATCATGGTTTCCACAAAAATATAACTATTATCTTCTATCAAATATTGACTCTTTTCAACATTGATAATAATAATAAGAAGAAATGTTTCTGGAGCATCAAATCATCAAATTAGAATGATTTCTTGAAGGATCATGTGACACTGATTCAGCTTTACCATCACAGGAATAAATAATATTTTAAATTACAATAAAAATATATATGTTTATTAGATTTATTTTATTATTATTATTATTTATCATATTGATCATACAAACACAACACAGGTGAGCACTTCTTTCAAACAGTAGTGTATAATTATTTTCACACAAAAACTTGAAATGGTTTATGCATTTTACATATATTTGTTTTATCATAATTGTATAATGTAATGATGAATATTTTATGGATTTTCATAGTTTAAGTCTGGGACTGGGATAAGGTTAAGACAATAAATCTAGTTACTTAAATACATAAAAGAAGTTTAAAAAGTGCCCGAGGCAGGGTAAAAAGTGTACAAAACTGTTTTAATGTGATGCTAACATAACAAAAAGATAAAGCAGCAATCTCTTAGTTTTAATAAAATCAACCCCTGGGACATAAAAGTGCCTGAACTCGAAGAAACATCTATGTACATATACAAACACATCCACACCAAAGCCGTTAAATGAGCAGAGATGGAAATGAGACTAATCTCAGAGCTGAGCCGCAGAGAAATCCGCCTTTTCAGCTTCCACCATCTGGAGCAGAAGAGCATGATGAGCCGAATCAGTGCCACACACACAAACACACACCAACCACTCACACTACAAAAAAGGGCATGTAGGAACACCAAACATTCGGCTTCTACTTAAAAAGTAAATACTGCTGAGTCTCAGCACACATATACTTTTGTACAATAATCAGCTTACAGCAAGCAAGTGTCTGTGCGGTGCTGTGGTCAAAGAGAAATAGACTGTGATGAGGATGGCGCGTGGGCGGGTGGCAGGCGCACGCGCGCGTGTGTGTGTGTGTGTGTGTGTGTGTGTGTGCCATCCTCGCGACTGGCTCTCCTCTGCAGTATCACCCTAAGCAGCTTTCTGCTTTTCACTGGCTGTGTGAGTGTGTGCTGAAGACAGACTGACAAGACACTCAAGATACTGAGGCTCATTTAAAGGTGTGCGCATTAGGAAAGTAATACACTTTAAAACATTTGCCATTACTGTTTACACATTCACACACGCAGTGACATCAGATGGCTACAGCATTAGATGTGCAGACAAACACAACTGACCATTTACGCCACAACTCTTCCCTAACATCAGACCGATATCATACTAAACCGTTTGACCAAACTCATTATAAATCTATAATCCAAGTCCAAGAGAAAACCTGGAGGATTTCATACCTGGTTACTATGGCAATAATCTCAGCCGAGCAAAAGTTGAAGCGTGTCGTGATCACAGTGTGAGCTGGGCTTGAGCTCTTGTGTGATAGTACCAAATTTCCAGGCTGTATAAAAGTTGACAGAGCAACAGTTCTCTTGAGATTTATGAGTTTCTGTACTCTGACTGCTGGAGTGGCATTTAAGCAGAACAAGATGAATGCACTTGTCTGCAGGAGAGGTTCAGAGACATATGCGCTAATGAGTGAAAGTTCTTCATCAGCGTGTTGCTGCATCTACGACATGAAATTCACAGCAGCAGTTGATCACCTGGAGAACGAGTCAGAGTGTATTTTTATACTATGAAGAAAACGTTAAATTCTCCCCCACAAGTGCAAAACAACCAATGAATTCAAGGACTCAACAAGCGCTGAGTTTTTTCTTGGCACCAGAAAAGCAAACACGTTTTTTTTCAGAGATACAGTGAGAAACAGGCATGCTGGGTAGTGATATCAAGCAGAGCAGATAAACATTTTCAAACAATTGCCCTTTGAGATCTATAGCAGGTGTAGGCACACAACTTTTGCTCTCGTTCAAGTACTGACACACACACACTCGCATGTTCATGAATTATTCAGTTATTCTTATTATAAGTTTCTATAGGGACTGATGCAAATGCAAGAGCCTTACATACATATACATGTTACATAAGTATGTGTGCTGAACATTTTTGTTTCATCTGTATCTAAATCGGCCTTCGTCTTGACCATGAGCTGATCCGGCTCAGAGGAATATTTTTAGCCTCACGAGGTAGTGAGTCTGAATCTTGTGCAACTGAATTGAATTTGTTTGTAAAGGTATCAGTAATTTAGTATTTATTATTAAGCTGCATTTTATTTTGTGACTTTACTAGGATGGGAGGCCTTTAGATGACATTTAGAAAATTATTAAATACATTTATTAATTAAAAATAAATAATAAACAAACCAATTAATAAAATATGAAGATTCTGATTATTGAAACCCGCTAAATAACCTAGAGCAGTTATGCTTTTGTTTCAATTAGATAAAATAATAACCAAATGAAATGTAAAATAATCTAAACCCCGTCATCTATCTCTGTGGGCTCCACATCACGACTTCACTGCGTCAGTGTCAAACTAAACCACACGGAGGGTTAATTATTTGCCAACGGTTTGACTTTTCCACAGAGCTAACCATTGCCATAGAAACAGAAGTGAATATGAACTACTTGTGATTTGAATGAACATGACGTGAGTTTGTTTTATTATTATTATTTTTGGAGAAATAAAGTGGGAAGTTAGACGTTTGCGTGTCAGGAAGCAGAACGTAGAAAGATTTTAAACTGATTTAAAATTACTGAAGGATGTAATGTAAGGATATGGATGAAGAAACGCTATAAAGAAAGAAAGACGGAAATGTGAAAAGGGAATGTCTAATAATAATACAGAGGACAGAAGAGAGGGAAAAATCAGTGAGAGATGAAGATGACCGAACACCTGAGAAAAGATGATGCTAACCCCTCAGAAGACCTCAGATGATGCCAACCCTCAAACAACATACAAAACTACTAAAGTTTGATCGCTACATATAATCATTGCTGTTAATAGTGTTCACCGTCTGTTTGATTACATGACATTAACTGCCTGATGTTTACCGTACATTTCTTACAACTTGACCGTACATCTTGAGATAGTCACCACTGATAAAATATTATTAAATATAATGTAGAAACTTGAATTTTCTGTAAAGCTGCTTTGCAATGATTTGCACCATAAAAAGCGCTATACAAATACATTTGGATGAAGATCAACATGACTGAAAAGATGACGGGTGGAAACAGAGTGCATTAAATTTATCCCCACTGTACTGCTTGGCCCTTCATTACTTAGTGGGCAGCATTAGAGTAAGTGCCAGAAGAAGCATTAGCTGAATTGCCGGTAAAACTCCTCTTAAATGGCCCACAATTCTCCAGAGGCTCAGCCAAGCTGAAGAAAGTAGATGGAGACAGGAATGAAAGACCCGTCGTCTATCCAGTCTTTACCTGACCACAGTCGAAAATGTTTGTCATCTTAAAAACCCATTTTTGGCAGTGGAATTTATAGGGACAAATTTGAATTTGCAGACTCAATTTGATACAAAATAAAATAAACAGATTTCTAGGAGGAGTTGAAACCCTCTAAATAAGATCTGCAGTATGGCTGGGCAGTACAGATAAAAATGTACAGTACTGTGCAAACGTCTTAGGCCATTAGTATTTTCACTAACAAAAAATGGTTTCAAGCCAGTTATTTCTATCTTTTGCTGTAGTGTGTCAATAGTGCTGTGTATTGCCAGCAAAGTCACAACACGATAAGTATCCTTATACAGAGGCCACGAAACAACACGTATCACAATACGCAACAGGTAATAACTATTTTGAGCCAACATATTACCTTAAAATTAATAACTATCAATCTACTTGCTTACATATGTACTTGTAACTTAACCACATCCTTTGTAGGCTTTTTTTTTCAGCGCTATGTTGTTTGAGTTTAGTTAACAAAATGTGACTGAGTGAAATGTACATAAGTATTGCACGGTAAACTTAAAATAATTAAGTAGAAATTACTCATCATACTCTACCTGGCCACGTTAAATTAACTCATTTCCTTTACTAATTTTAGATAACTTAGTTAAGTAGATTTACTACTTCCGTATTTAAATTTTACTATAAAAATATGCGTGCAAATACTTTCAAAATAAAAATGTATTATTATAAATTATTTTTAACTTTTTATTTTCTTATAACTTCTTACTTCACAGCGACACAGTGTGCAAAATCCATGAAAAGCGTCTCTACTGCTTTTTGATTTAAATTTGTGCTCTTTTGTCCAATCCGGATTAAATGAGGTCTGACGTTTCGGCATGTTAACGTTATGATATTATGTAGCCAGCATGTGGAGGCTTGTTTACGTTTTTAACCAATGATATATCAGATATTTATTTGACACCGCTTTCAGCCAATAATTTGTTTGGCCAGAGATCTTACGGCATTAGACGCTAAGCCTGTTACGTCCCAATAAAGATTCTAGAGTGGTTTTTTTTTAGGCCGATTCAGCACAACTCCAAAAAAGAGGACAAATGAGTGTCCAGTTTGAGGTTGCGCCGGATGCTGGACAGGTGCCTTAAAATCCAGACTGTCCGGCCAAAATCCGGACGTATGGCCACCCTAGTGTGTGTGTGTGTGTGTGTGTGTGTGTGTGTGTGTGTGTGTGTGTGTGTGTGTGTGTGACCACTGAGACCCGTTATGATTCTTCAAAGATATGAATCTTTGTTTATTGTTGTTTTTATGAAGGCTGCATTTAAAATCCATTTGTTCATAATCTGTGACGGCACGTTTAAATTGGCATGACGCATGAAGGGGGAAAACTGCAACACGGCACTGTTAATGAAGGCAATGATGTAAAACCAACTCATTTTCTTGCTTAGTGACTTACGAGAAGTGGATCACAGGGCATTAAAGAACTCATAATGTGGCTGATATGTACATAAAATATAGAGTAGAAGCCACTGAACCAAAAAACTCTGGTCAATATAAAAGTACAAGATATAAAGTATATTTAAAATTAATGAGCATGGTTTGTAGTCTCCTATTTTATCCATAAAGTAAGCTGCATTCTCTGAAACTTTTAATGTAGGTTTCACATACCTTAAATTTTGTGATCAAGAATATAGTCCAAAGAAAGTTACTAGACCAGAATATAGTGTGCTCTTTTACAAACATATCCCTGCTGTGATGGAGCATCTGCCTCCCCTCAAACTGATGCTGCTCAGCTACATCCAGACTCACAGCAGGAGTGCGAGGCAGAGAGGACTGCTACAATGGTGTAGCAAATTAGCTCAAAATGAGATGAACATAACTAATCATAACGAGTTGTTATAAATCATATTCATATTCAGGAATTAACTGTAGCATTAATAGTACAATAAAAAGATTTGTTTGTCTGCAGGACAGTTCTAATCGTCTATTGTCTCTAAGGAAATGTATTTCTCTGCATGGCCATGAAAAATACTTTCCTAACTGATACATTTCTCACAGAGCATGTAACAAAACCGGTATGTTAAAGTGACCTCGTTCTGTAAGCAGCAGACACAAACAACCAAGTGTGAATACATATGGATGTTTATTAAACTACACTACAGGGGAACATGCAACATGCAACATCTAACTAGATACAAACATACACACATTAAACATAGATGCCAATGCAAGGAAGGCATGGAGAGAGGAGAGAGAGAGAGAGAGAGGGAGAGACACGCATGAGAGGAGAGTGAGAGAGGCAGATAGTTCAGTGAGAGAAGAGAGCGGAGAAAATTCACAGTATTTATTCAGCTAACCACAACCTAAGAAGAGAATCATATCACCTTAATTAAAAGGGGTCGAAGCCTAGAAGCGCATTTAAATAGTTAACAAGCGGTTCCTTGCATTGGTTTTGTTGGTGCTGAGTAAAGTGTCCTGGTGCTTGTATAATGCACAGATTCCTGATTAATTCCTTTAGAAGTGAAAGCTTCGTCATTCCAGCTACGGGTTGATTGGTCCGAAGTGAATCGACAAAGTTACTGAACGTAAAACTGCCCGAAGCTCGGACTCCCCCGAAAGGGGAGCCGCGAGATTACCAAGGTGTGTCTCCAGGGAACCCAAAGTAAAAAGAAGACAGAGACCTTTTGGGTGTGGGAGAAGTTTTATCTGGTTTCCCTGTAACACCCATTTTGGTTAGTTAGACCAATAACAATAGTTTCAGCGGGAAAGTGTTTCTTTGTCCCAATTGACACATCATTTGTTTAGCCTCTTCTTGATAGTGGGGGGGGGGCAACCATTGGAAATATAGCACCCATATAAAGGTAGAATGTGGGGCCAGGTCTGTGAGTTATATACAAATGTCAAAAGGCTAAAAGGGTCTCTTAAGCCATAAAGTGTAAACAGCCATCAATGATCTTAAGCAGACGCTACAATGGAGTCACATTTGCATTGTGTGATGATGCATTGTGGATGCTTATCGTGTCTTTAATCCAGCACTGCATCTCACTTTTTCACATATTGTTTCTTTGCATGCACAAGATATCCTCAAGGTCAAGGTACAGTGCCATGACAACTGACCTCATTTATGTCATTTATGTCTGCTCACTGATCTGTGTCAGAGAGACAACAGCAGCCACAAGCAACTCTAGCACCTGACTGTTACTATGTCGTCTCAGCCTCAGATGGCATGCCCACGGGCCACCCACAGTCGGTTCACACATAATCTGATGCATATTGCATACAAAAATGAACTCAGCAGTGCTAGACTGAGTTTCCAGGTATCTAAAGGTGATATTTACAGTCTTCATGCTCTTTTTCATTCAATGACCACATATGCTAAGCGAAAAAACTGGCAAAAAAACAACATGAGCACCACAAATGTAGTCCATACGGTCCTCATGAAAACCCTACAAACTGTGACTACAAAGACTTTAAAAGATCTATAAAAGAACAAGTGGGAAATCACTGCTGCCAAAAAAAAGGAAAGTCTTGTTTGCCTTAAACCATGTTGTTTAGAGGAAAAAGGGCACTGCACACCAACACCGAAACCTCATCTCAACTGTGAAGCGAGCTGGAAGGAGCACCATGGTTTAACTGCCTAAGGGTCTGAACATTTTTCAATCATTGACAAAACAATGAATTTAAAAGTGCATCAAGAATATCTGGACAGCAGTTCATGACTTCAAGCTTTAGAGAGGTTGAGTGATGCAACTAGACAATGACTCAAATCATACAAAGTAAAACCAACTAAAGAATGTCTGAGAAAGAAGTCCTGACCTTATGCAAGTTGAGATGTTGTGGCATAACCTACAGAGAGCTGTGCTATCAAGACAACCCAAAAATTATTATAAGCTGTGGGGAGAGATGGTCCAAGCTTAGTCAAAAGTCTACAGGAAGAAAATCTACAAGAAATGTATGATGGAGGTTTTGTTGCTAAGAGAGGATCTACAAAAGACTAAATTCAAGGTTTAAATTCAGTTACTTTCTCCATTCTGCACTGCCAATCATTCCTCAATGAATTCAATAAAATTGTGAGACGTACAACTGTGCATTATTAGATCAGTCACTGTGTTTGTCTGTATTTGTTAGTTCAATTAAAATCAGGCTACATTTAATAAGTAACCAATGTAGAATCCAGATATTTTTGAAGGGTTCACAAAGTCATTATTAAAGCTATAAATAATTTAAATAATTTCACATTTTATACATAGAGAGTTTAGAAAATTGAGACGTCATGTTACAGCAATACTGGAAGTAGAAATTGGGATTGTGAATGAAGTAAACGATGTAAAATCCACAAATGGTATTGCTCAATAGGAATATAATCACAAGACAAAAAAAAATCATAGTTAGACTGCTGCGTACAGTAAATATGCACCAGAAGCCATTGAGACAGAAAACCCAGGACGTTTTTATGAAACTGCAATATAAGTAGCCAATTAAAATGTAAGTAAGCATAGTTTGTAGTCTGCTATTTCCAGAGGGAAAAAAATCTATACAGGTTTGGAACAACATGAGGGTAAATGAATGATGACTGAATTATTATTTTTCCTAACCTGTTCCAACGATTAGTGTACTGGAGTTTCTCTAGATGAAAAGAATCTATTAAATGTTAAATAATCAGATGAACAGGCTCAGGTGTTGAGCGCCCCAACTGGGCCTGGGGATGGAGTGAGAATGATGCATGGTCGACAAGCTAGTGCAATAGAGACCATTCAGCACTGAGCCGCACTGGGCCACAAAGACTCTGCAAGTGTAACAGCTGGCACAATGCAGCACACAGTGAACTCTTGAGGCAATGGATTGTGGGATAGCAGCAGTCTTCCACCACCTGCTCAGAGGGAGATATGGCTTTCTCAAAATGAGCTCTGACCTCTATCTCTCCTCTGTGAAACTCTGAAAGCACTCTAAATAACAGCCGCTGGGTAAGTCAACACGGAGGACTGGTGGAGGGAAGCAGCCTGACCCGCACATCTTCACTGTGCTCAGGTACAGCCGTCTCAGCAGGAGCTCAGACAGCTGACGCCTAGAGCACAAAAACACTGAAATGACTTTGAAGTCTGGTCTGATGTAAAAAGTAATAAGAACCATCTTTCGCCATCATTTCCTTTTTATGTTTATTGACCTAGTGCAAAGTATTTTGATAAGGGTTTTTGAACTTGTGCATTTAGAAATGTAAGTCAAACACATATCGTGTGTTTTTCTATCCAAATACAGTTGTATTTCTTTAAACTGAATAATTCATGCATAGCAGACTTATCTAATGATAGAGTCAAATAAAGCCTCATAACACCTTAAAGTGAACACTGAAGTCAAAGTTGACCTATTCACTTTCTTAAGTTCCTGGTCTGGTTGTGAGCGATTTATCGAAGCATTTTGTTCATGCTGTCTTGTAGTACTTCGTAAATATTTAATAACTTGCTCTTCTCAATTTTCCTTTTCGGCTGATATCATATACAGGATAGGTCACACAGGCTATTAGATGGCATTTAAAAAAGTTAGACATTGTTTTAGCACATCAGCATTCAGCCAGGATCTATTCTGGTTAAGTAACAGCTACTATTCACAATCTAGTCAATTCTTATGTTTTTTTCAACTCAAAAATGCCTAAAATTACAGAAGTAAAATGGGTTGTAAACTGCAATTCAGCTTGCCTTTAAGATTATGGCTTAATATGCATAAGAGAAATGGATAATATGTACTAATGTATATCAAAAATCTTTACCCATTAAAGTGAGGGTTAATTTTTCCATTGTTAAAATGTTCCTTAGGCACGTGCAGAGGGGGGTGCTTTGAGGGCTCAAACCCCTGTCCAAAACGAACCAAAAGTGCTCCTCTCTCAACAATTGCCAACAGTAATATTGTGGCCAATAAAGCAAAATGCAATTGAATTATAATTATGATGACAACGCGTATAATACATTAACAAATGCCTCAAAACTCAAAAATACATGTTTATTTTTTACTTATGTCAGTCTGAGACCTCATTGCCAATGTATTGCTATAGACCAGGGATCTCCAACCCTGCTCCTGGAGAGCTACCGTCCTGCAGACTTCAGTTCCATCCCTGCTGCAACACACCTGTCTGTAATGATCAAGTAGCCCTGAACACCTTGATTAGCTGGTTCAGGTGTGTTTGATTGGGGTTGGAGCTGAAATCTTCAGGATGGTAGGGTTGGAGACCCCTGCTATAGACTGTATGGGTCTTAAACAAGCTCAAATTTCATTGGACAATGTGAAGTGGAGTGTATCTTCCTGGTGTTATTCATAAATCGTTTGAAAACCACGTAGCCACTCTCTGTTTTCAGTTGTTGTTATTTTTTAAACAAACCTGAAATTGCTAAAGTAGAAGAATTCCCATTAATTGTAAGTAGTGTTTAATTTACTCATATTTACATAATGCATATTGATATAGCATTTACTATCTGATGAAACTATCGTTGCTGGTTAAATGAAGCCTAAATGCCACCGACAGGCCTATTATGTGAATCGTAAGCAGTTCACAAGAAAAACATGCAAAGGACTTTATTTTTATAATTATACATATTATTTACTATAGTAATTGTTCAATTGGAAATATTCTGAATATAAATGTCCCCTTACATTTGAGCCCCTGCTCTTGAGGAACTCTGCACTTCCCTGATGTTCCTATCCTGCTTTGATATTCAGAGAAAACTATTAGTAATTATAAACAACTTGAAAATAAAGTTGTTTTTAAACATGTTTTTTTTTCAACTTTATTCAAAAATGATTGAAAAAGTTAATTCACTTGTATATGTGTCTAAAGTGGTTTATTCCTTTGATGAATATATTTCAAAAGCAGATCTTGCATTGGCAAAGTGACTACACATGAGAATATTCAAATAAGAAAACATCTGTGATTAACAGCTAACCGGCCTCAAAGCAAGTGAAATATTGAACTTCATCTTCATACTTATGCACGTACATGGAGATTTAGTTGAAAAATCGTATCGTTATTATCTGCTCATGCAACCTCGTTTGGAGTATCATAGGTAAGGTAAAACCATAAAGTAAAAAAAAATAATTGTAACTGAACAGAGGAGTCCACACCGCAACTATTACAATAACTATTATAAAAAAATCTGCAAATTAACAATAAAATAATTGAACCAATTACAATCATTGATATTTTAGAGCATGCTAAGCAATCACGTTCGCAAAACATATCTGAAGTGCCCACTTAAAACAAACACTGTTATTGTCCAAATCAGTCTAAAAAACCAGTCTTAAGTCGCTGGGGTATATTTGTAGCAATAGCCAAAAATACACTGTATGGGTCAAAATTATCTATTTTTTATGCCAAAAATCATTAGGATATTAAGTAAAGATCATGTTCCATGAAGATATTTAGTAAATTCCTTACCGTAAATATATTAAAACTTAATTTTTGATTAGTAATATGCATTGCTAAGAACTTGATTTGGACAGCTTTAAAGGCAATATTCTCAGTATTTCGATTTTTTTCGCACCCTCAGATTCCAGATTTTCAAATAGTTGTATCTCAGCCAAATATTCAAATAGTTGTATCTTGGCCAAATATAGTACTATTTTAGGCTTATTTATTCAGCTTTCAGATGATTAGAAGCTTCTCAGTTTCAAAAAAATTACCCTTATGACTGGTTCTGTGGTCCAGAGTCACATATTATTCCATTCTTGTTCATTTATGTCAATCTGCATTGTTTGCGTTATTTAATATTGGATGTTCATTCCCCCCCACCCAAAATTAATTTCATGCTTGTAAATAAGTTGGCTGCTAATTAAAACATCTACTGTAACATAATGAAATACTTGCCATTTAAATGTTACTTGCAAAAATTTAGATTTTGTTATACATGGCTAAATTTGCCAGCCAGACAAACAAACAACAATCTGTTTGAAGGGAGCAGTCATTATTTTTATAGTTCTGTTTGGTGCCAAAGTTCCACACTTCTCCTTTAATTTAACCCAAGATCCCAGACCCAAGATATTCTGAATGCATGAAACACATGGCAACACAGTATCTATGGAACTATGTACGTGCATGAGAACAGATTGTGAAAAGTAAAGACGTATGCTGGATTTTGTGAAAGTGAGTTTAACACTTTAGCTGTGGACTGTATGCCTGCGGCAAAAGCATTGACTGTCAGAGAAGCACAATACCCCCAAAGCTCCCCCAGGGAAAGAAAATAATCTTTAAGTGGGGTGAAGAATGTTACAAGCCGCCAGCTCTGAGACAATTACTTCATGTGGGAGAAACTCTTTAATCGTCTTCCTTTTCAGAGCGTTAAATTGTAGCAGAAGCTCAAGTATACTGAGGGATTTCTCTAAAGCTAACGTGATGAAGTCTGTGGACGCAGATCAAGGTGATTGATGAACATTCAAAAGCGCAGAGCAACTACTTTTGTGAGAATGTTTTAGACTAGTTCTTATCTGATGGGTTGCAAGTCTGTTCAGACAATGGTAAATGCCAATAATAAAATACAACAAACTGTATAAATCAAGGATAGTGTGATCCAATCAAACTGTACTTTAGCCCAAATTCATCAGTCACTTAGTAAAAACTACACATAGGCAGATGTCAATATGGGCAGGCTGTGTGACACGTTCTCCACGTCAAAAACCACAGAAAAAAATATACAAGGGTAAAACCAAAAATTGACCCAGAAATATATTAAATGCATAAAATATCACTGTGTGCTGAATTTTCAGCTGCCGAGAGCATGAAATCATCCAAATTTAAGAGGCACTTGGAAATTAAACACTAAAAAACTACTTAAAACAAGCCAGTTGAGATGTTTCCATTTGTTTTCATGCATTATTAATAAATTACCATAACTAACTAACTAACTAACTAACTAATACAATTTTACCTAAGTAATATATGTTGACTGATGATCCGAAAAAACAAACAAACAAAAAAACACATAAAATTATTAAAAACAATGGCTGAACATAAGTTCACAAGTTAAATATATGGTATAAATTATTACTGCATTGAGTTATTATTTTGGAATAAATTTAAAATGAATACATTTATAATAAATAAATAAAATTAAAACTTGATGAGATTAATACTTGGTTTTAATAAATAAAATATTGATTACTTGATTACATTGTTAATGTAAAAATATAAAAGGAAACTATGTTTTCTTCTTTTTCTGATATTTTAAGTAATGTTTATTATATATATATATATATGAATGTCAGTCCTGTCTCCCTGTGTCCTGTGGTTTCCCTCCCTCTTACAGGTGCATCTCAATAAATTAGAATGTCGTGGAAAAGTTCATTTATTTCAGTAATTCAACTCAAATTGTGAAACTCGTGTATTAAATAAATTCAATGCACACAGACTGAAGTAGTTTAAGTCTTTGGTTCTTTTAATTGTGATGATTTTGGCTCACATTTAACAAAAACCCACCAATTCACTATCTCAACAAATTAGAATACTTCATAAGACCAATAAAAAAACATTTTAGTGAATTGTTGGCCTTCTGGAAAGTATGTTCATTTACTGTATATGTACTCAATACTTGGTAGGGGCTCATTTTGCTTTAATTACTGCCTTCGGCGTGCATTACAATAAATCGCGCTACCAATGGTGATTAAATCTAAGCTCATATCACATTAAACCATACAAATTATTATTATTGTTATACTTTATTCTCATATTATTAATGTTAACAACATCAGCATTGCATGACTAGGAGTAAAGTGTGTATTAGCGTGTAGATTTCAATTTCTGTACAGTCTAATATCTAATTGTCATACCATTCGAATTTCATATTAATAAATTCTTATAACCCAAAAATCAAACTATGCTCCCTTCCAACTGGTTTTCTTTAAAATTCAAATCTTGTGTAATCCCAGACTATCTATAATCAGAAAAACATTTAAAACTGGAATATAATTTAATTTCATTCACATGTGATTCTTAAACACATGATCCTTTCTGGATTCAAATCCGCCATCAAAATGAAATATATAATTATTCTAGCTGCTGTGAGAAAAGGCTATAAACGATACGCCACCTGCAGGATCCTCACATGCGATAGCCTAGTAGCCGGGACAACTTCTTTATGTTTACAGACGTGACGTAATGACGCAGCAGCATGCTCGAATTTACCGTGAAAACCTACCCATACCACTCAATGAAGAAAACATTATTATAAGCTAACAGTTGTGAATCGGGCTAAAGTAAGACGATAGTTTTGAACACTGGCTGGTTATGTACTTGCTCAAATATTGATTTTTGTTCATTTTTAACCAAAAAAGTTACAGACTGCAGCTTTAACCTTTCCTCCAATTGTGATGAGAATACCCTCAAATTAAAGATCAGGGTGTGCACTGTAAGCCCCTATTCATTATATAACTGTAACTTGAATATATTTTGGTCAACAGCTAAAATAATAAAAATTGTGCCTGTGTCCAAATATATATAGACCTAACTGTATGTGTGTGTGTGTGTGTGTGTGTGTGTGTGTGTGTGTGTATACATACACATACATTTGGATATATTTATGCCTTTAACTATTATATTAACTACTTTAGTCCAGAATGTATTGTAGTCTGAGAATCTTGTGTGATTGTAACGATACAGAAATAAATCTTTTTAAAGTAATATTTTTAGGGATTGAGGGCAATGGGACTTCAAAGATCAGTGAATGAAACAGACAAAAAAACTTACATAAAATCACACACACACACACTCAGATACAATCAACATCAGACATGCGCGCACACACACACACACACGCACAGGTTGACTGGTTTCAGAAAAGACTAATGAGCTCTACAGTGATTGAGGATGCATTTAGATCAGCTCATTTAGAAGAGCATCAAAAATGCACCTCAACACAGGTGTCAGAAAGAAAGAGAGATGGGACAGAGAGACACGATGGAAATTAGCAGTTGTATTTATTCTTCCCTATTCTTCACGCTTCCTCAGAAGAAAGTAGCCCGCACACCACACAGCGATCAAACGTGTGCCGCACACAGAGGTCGCAAAGCAACATCAAACAGCCCTTGCACAATAGCAGAGAGGAAGGGACTAATGCTTTCAGCGTCTTTTATTTCAGATTGTGTGTATGTGTGCACGTAACGACGGCTTGCGGTTGGGATTCCCATGTACGTGCGAAAGCTACAATGTGTGCTTTGAGCACCATCTGTGTCTCAAGTTACCACATCCAATAATGAAAGAATTAGTAGGTGAAACTTTCATTTTCGAAAATGTTTAGAGTTTAAAGTGTGTTTGTTTGCACAGCTGTCTCGTTCCTACGTGAAGCAGAGATGGATGTGTTACCATAGTGATTTGCATCTCCGCTCACTCCCCAGACAAATTTATATAATGAGATCACACAAACACATGCACACACAAACACGACATCATCTTCACGGCTGTGATGATAACCGAATGACAAACACATGCTAGTCCAGTAACATTCTATCAGCAGCATGCACACCTACACTCAACATGGGCTGCATTAAGACATGTGCTAACATGGCCAAAACAGATGCACTGCACATCTAGACTTCACATAATACCATTCCAAAATGACATTATCTGCGCTGTAACCTGGAAAAAAATCAATGCAGCTGGCTTATGAGAAACAGAACTTTGATCCTTTTTAACTATCCAAAACTCAAAAGCTTCACTTTTTGGACACACCAACTGTTGTCTCTAAACTAAAATGCAACTAACCATAAGTCAAAGAGAGTGCTAAACAATTTGTGGTCCAAATTCATCTGTTACTTGGTATAAGCTGGACAAAATAGATAGATGTCAACATGGACAGGTAGTGTAACTTGTCCTTCTCCTCAGAAATCACAGAAAATATGCAAGCAGTTAAAAAAACAATTGTTAAAGCAAGCTTGTAGTTAAGTATTGATGACAAAATAAATACATTTAAATGTCATTTATTATTATAATATATTAAATATGTTAAACAAAATTTGGAGAAATTGTTAGTTTTGGGAACTAATTAAATGTAGCAAAACTACTAAATTAAAGGGTTAATCTACCCTAAAACAAAATTTTCATTTTGGGGTGGAGTAACCCTTTAGCTGAATGTGTTGAGGCTAACATTAACCATTTTCTGCTAAAATGGTATTAATTTAGGTGAATTGAATCACTTGGATGGTTTATGCAAATTAACTTATTCAAAACAACAATTCAGCCATTTGAAATGAATGAGTGGCATTTTAGGTCTTATAACTGAAAATTATTCATTTAAAAATCCCCACTGTTTTATACCAGAAAAATACAGCTGATTGAATCGAATTGAATAGATTTTGTAGACCTAAAAAGGTGATGAATGTGTTATATAGACAATTTTTGCATCTGACATATTTAATTGTAATAAGAAAATGGCTAATTTAGAAATTTGAGCTATTTCCATCGGAAATCATCATCAGAGAATGCACGATAGTGTTTCATGAATGAGACTGCAGAGCTTTATCCTATGAGAAGGGGTGGCCTCATAATTATTCACCATGTGACACTTTCTCAAAACCTGCACTTCAAACTCTCAGGCACTTCAGCGAGTTGATGCCATCCTGAAACACGTTTCGTGTGTCTTGTCTGCTTGGCTTCAACTGCATATACTTTCAATCAATGACAGATGTTTATGTGCAACAAGAATTTATTACATAAGAGTTTCTAGATTTATGGAGAGGTGGACCAGGGCTGATTTGAGACGTTTCCACTGACACAAACAGCATCAATTCATCCATCCATAATCTAAATGTGTTAACCAACTATAATTAACTAATTATATATGTCAATTATATATATCTAGAAAGTTATTAAAAATGCATTCTAATTTAAGTATATTTCCAAAGCATAATACAATGCAAACAGCTCAGCGTTTATGTGTTTAAAGTACAGGCATACATTTTATTTATTCATAATTCATTCGTAATTTAATTTGTTGAAATTATTAATAGTTTGATGCTTGACAAGCTACAGCTTCCCCAAAAGCATGTAAGCATATTTCTGCAGTTTCTTGTTCATATGCTTTTGTTTAGCATCGACACAAACCTTTAGCACAACAGTATTTTTTTAGCACTTATTTTTTATAATTTTTTTTCAATAATGAGGAAAACTGTAAGAGCTGACCTCAATTCTTACTTGTACAGTTATCTTTTAAAGAAGCAGCACTCTCACCGCATTTCTGCATAATTTACCGAGGGAAAGCACACTAAGCCTGAACCACATACTTTCAGGAAAAATGGACCAAATGGGTCCACCAGGATTACAGCAGAGACATTCACCGACATACTTTAAAATCATTTCCAGGAGCTTCTGTACAACATAAAAGCTTCTTTTAAGACACTTCTTCAAACTATCTTTAAACAAGTACTTCTCTTAAAAGAAAGTGAGAGTGAAATCTAGAGATATCCGTAGATCCAGTGTGTAGAGGACAAGTGGAAAAAAGGTTTGGATCGCCAGATGGATTATCAGAGCAAGCGGTTTGAAGGAGTCTCTTACTGTGGTGTATCTGATGAACACAGGGGGCATTATGGCTATTAAGGGGCAGTAGGGCAATAAGCACTTATGTCTACATCTCTTGTGAAGAGAGAAAAAGGCGAATAGCAGAGCAGCAAGTGAATCATGGATTGGCATTGCAACTCAGCTTGTTCCGTTCTAAAAATGTCTCTGGGTCAAACACACACACATGCACACACACACACACACAGAGATTTACACACCTGTTGCCTGGCAACAAGAATGCTCTCTCGATCAAATGATGGTAGGAAAGTGAGAGGGATGGTAGAGAGGGAGATACAGATAGCAGCAGTCAGAGAGAGAGAGTCCACTGTCACAGGGTTGCTAACTTAAGCAGAAGAAAAAACAACGGACTGTTTCTTTTCAGGACAACTTAAGAAGACCTTTTTGAGATTTATGTAAACTGTCGTATGTGGAAGGTAGCAAATGACCACACTAAAACAAAACTAAAATCTTATATATATACTCATTGACATGAGTTTATTTTTAATAAATAATATTTATATAGGGATGGATGATAGATCAAAAAATATAAGACAGAATCAGAAAGAATCAAAATTGAATCTTATTACATTTTTTATCATTTTTCAATATCACCTAAAATAATTATCAGCTTTTCTGTAACATTCAGAAATCTATGCATTCCTGATTTTTATGTCATACAAAAGTGTCTCACATCACATATCAATTTAGCTACCTAGTAATTATATTATATATTATGTGTAGTACTTATACATTTGGTCATAAATTAGTAATCTGTCCTCAACAATGCTCACATTCAATTAACTAAATCAAATCAATTATTTTAAACACCAAATCAGCATAAAATGTATCTTAAACACCAAATCAGCATATTAGAATGATTTCTAAAGTATCATGTGACAGAGAAGACTAGATTAATGATGCTGAAATTTGAAATCAACCCTACATTTTGAACTGAGTATATACAGTGTATATGTATGTGTGTGTGTGTGTGTGTGTGTGTGTGTGTGTGTGTGTGTGTGTGTGTGTAACATAGCAACAGCAAAATGTAACAGTGTTCTTACCCAACTTGCAGAAAACCCATTTGTTTTTCACATTCATCATTTGCTATTTGTTTTCCATTCTAATCTGTCATTTACAACGAAGACACAAAATTAACATTAATACCAAAGAGAACAGCTATATTTCAGGAGCTAAACACTAAAACGTGAGTCAAACTTGGATTTAACACAGGATGAGTCTGTATTATATGTTATGGTTGGCAACGCTAGCTGACAGTCATGTGTCCTTCAGAGTGTTGGAGAGAGACACTGTTCCCTCAGAGTTATAAGTCTGAAATAGCCATCCGCTCCAAATGACAAACAGGTCAGCATGATTCTGACACATCCTCACACCGCAGCACACACTCAAACTTCACACCAGAAAACAGCACACATCAGAACATTCATGTTGAACAGCAAAGATACGAGGACTTCTGTGGTTTTGACCAGCCACAGCTGCACTTCTCAAGCTTGAGTCTCTATTATTGGCTATCACAAACAGCATCAGCTAAAAATAAATCCTCCTCCTTTCTTATGATTGAGATCAAATTCAGTTTGGCATGTCTTATTTACAAAAGCCAGATGGTTTGGCCCAGACCCTGATTGATATTCGGATACAGAACGTGTCCGATAAGCCAAAGGGGTGCAAAGGAAAATGGGATTTCAAAGCCATACAAATACAGAGTGGACCCTCAAAGCAATTTGCCCCTAAGATGACGTGAAGGATATCAAAGAGAACAAACACCACTGACAAAGAGAGAGAGAGAGAGAGAGAGAGAGAGAGAGAGAGAGAGAGAGAGAGAGAGAGAGAGAGAGAGAGAGAGAGAAAGTGAAAACAGAGGTCTTTGATACTAAAGCCTGGAAACAGAATTATGGCTTCATACAGCCTGTATTAGGATCTTAATGACACAAAAGGACCTGATGAATTATGATGATACACTGTCACTGATAGTAGAAGGTGATGTGATATAGACTGTCAGTCGAAAATGAAAGAAACGTTGTGTCAGGAACAATCTGGTAAGTTAGATCTCACAGCCGCTTGTGTCAGAAAATAAACCCCTTCAAAAACAAATTGTGTCGAGGTCGTGATCACCCTGTTGCAATAATGACAAAATATTAAATTAACGGCTGCTTGCCAAATAATTAAATTAACATACTAAAATGATCAGAAATTATTTTATAATGTGAAAGAAAACAGACATGAAACTACAGTTTAGTGTATGAGGTCATACACTCATTATACAAAAATATTTGACGAGCAAGAAACAACTATTCCAGAAAGATGTATAATAATATCTTTCAAGTTTAATTTATCAGGCCACATGGTGGTGGCATATGGTAATTAGCATGTGCTTGTTTTAATAAGGCAAGGCATGGATCACGCTGGTATTTTTATTCTAGTATGATTTGGCACCCTGTCCCTGAAAGGGAACACAAGAGACTCTAACTTTATGGAGACTGAACAGCAGAGGCATAATTATTAACACACTAATGCACACGGATAAACACACGGTACACAATCCTGCAGCTCCTTCCCCAGCGTGCTCATGTTCTTTCACATATAAAAGTGGCAACAAATTCATATTTGGACCTGACAGCAAACCTACCACATTAAATGGTGTTACTCTTTTTACATGCAAAGAGGTTAGTTAATCATAACCGAGGTCATTTATATAGAGGTACAGTAGCAAAAGACTGTTTTAAAGGAGCAGCTCACCCAGCTCACCCAAAAATCTGTCATTATTTACTCATGTCAATTATACTTGTGATACTTTTATGGTGCTTTTCTGCCCTTTTGAAAGCTCTGGGTCTCTTTTTTTTAATTGCGTGGGAAAAAAATCAAGATGCGTGTCTTTGTGTGTGTGTGTGAGGGGTGGGGGTTATTTTATTTTTTTCACTGAAGAAATAAAGTTGTATAGGTTTGGAACAACTCAAGAGTGAGTAAATTATATTTAATAGTATTATTATTATTATTCTGTGATGCCTATTAATAATTAACAATATTATGAATAATAATTTATTATACTTTTTTTATTAATTAAAAAAATGCAAGATTGTGAAAATGTATGTGCAAAAGTAAACCCTATAGTGTTTTGGTGCAAGAAACCTTGACTAAAATTATAAGCAGACCTAGAAAAAAATATATTTATGATATGGGCTCTTTAAGATGTCTCCCTCACATCCTCAATATTATTATTTTATGACAAACGCCTAGACCACAGCTCACATGCTAATTTCAAACGATCTGCTGCTGTAGGTAAATGAGCAGACAGTTCATTTATAATTCTGCGGACGTGACCAAAGTATTCATTAAAGAACCACAGGCTTATGAGCTCTCTCCGGCACATTAATACAGGTCTTGTTTTAGCCGGCCTGCTCATAGCTTTAAAACGGATCCACAGAAGTGATCAGTCTGGGCCTGTATATGCGGCTCAGCTGGTGGAATGCGGCTTAGCAGAAGCGAATCCCTGTGAATAAACACTCTTCCTTCTGGGTCTCAAACTGGATAAACTGTCACCTGAACACACACCTACAAAGCTATAGAGGGGGGAGAGATTTTTGTGTCACAGTATGGCATGACTGATGCCTTGATTTGCAGCTGGTATATCCGGAGCACTCTAGAGGTGCCGGCTATGAGAGACATTCATTACAACCACAGTGATCGTAGAAAAGATAACAGCAGCCAAGATTATACAGCTGATCGTGCTCTGACGGGAGGCAGCAGAAAGACAAGAGAGGAACCAAACTTTGTTTTCACCAATTACAGTCTGATGTCTTTCTGCGCACTGCTGCTTGCTGATGTTTGAGAACCAAACAATGACGTTTAGCCTGAGAGCGGCAGAGATTCATACACTTGTAGTGACAAGACAGTGATGTGGGTTATAATTATTATTGTCTTGTTTTTCTGTAAAACATCTTTCAATTTACTTTCAATCTTTCAAATTATCAATTTACTTGGCGACTGATATTTCATGCTACTATTTTTCAAATTGTATTTTTTATTTTATTTTTTTAATCCAAGCATCTAAAGATTTTTGCTTGTTGTCAAATTAGCAAGTGTTGTAACTAACATTCAGAAATAATGAAACAGGAAATGACATCACAGAGAGGTCACTGAAGACCCTAATGACTGCGTGTCAAGGTAAATTATATATTATTTTAAAAGCATTAAAATAACAGATATTTTGACTTTGTTATTTTGAGGCAGGTCTCCAAAAAGTAATGATATTTTTGAATTAATAATTCCTGATAATTGTAAAAATTTGCTTTTCTTGAAAATTATATATGGAAAAAATATATGGAAAATACTCATTAGTATATGTATGATCACGTGCAATCAGGATATGGTGTAGAAAGGAAGGAACACTTTTCTTTTTTTCATGGACACTCTTATTTTTCATTAACCCCAGAAGCAAAACTGCAAAAAATATTAAAACTTATTTTCAGAGAACATGCAATTAATTAGGTTTGTTTTTCTTACCCCATTGTCAAATTATGCATAAACAAACAATACTTGGTGAGGTTCATGCTTAATTGACAACAGGGTAAGAAAAATAAGCATAATTAAGGGCATATTCTCTGAAAACATGTCTTTTAATATCTTAAACAATTCTGCTTCAAGTTTTTAGACTTTGATTTTATTTGGAAAAACTTTTTTGCAGTGTAACAAAAAAAAAACTTGACCAGTGCAGTCTTTTCAGCAAAGAAGGAAACACTGTTCTTACCTTTCTCCAGCGTGGTGATCCCCATGGAGGCTTGCCCCAGTCCCGTCTTCCTCTCCCACTTGCCCTCATCAGGGTGATACACTTCCACCGAGGCCACTGGGCTCTGCTGTGCATTCATGCCTCCCATGACCATTAGCTGGTCTCCGACGGCCACGGCAGATGCCCCGGCCCGAGCAGTGGGGAGAGGGGGCAGCTCGCACCAGCGCTGGCTCTCCAGATCCAGCACCTCGGCTGAGTCCAGAGGGAGACCGTTCTCGCTGCAGCCCCCCAGCACATAGAGGCGTCCGGCCCAGAGCACAGGCGTGCAGTACACCCGTTCCGTGGCCATGGAGGGGAACACCTCCCAGTACAGAGACTTCACCGGGCTCAAAGCCATCTCGGGGATGGGCATGGCTCCAGGACGGCACACCAGCAACAGAGCATGACACAGGCACGGAGGGGAGGGCTGAGGAACGCAAAACTCAAGGCAAATACATCAACCTGCAACTGTCAGTCTGCCAGAGACCTCTCTCGCTGGTGAGGGGAGAAGAGCGTTTCCTTCAGCGCTGTCTGTGAAGAACTAGCCCTCACTTCCTCTTGATGATTTATTCATTTTTGTTGCTGCTCTTAAAAGGTGCATCAGGCCCTTTTAAGTCTTTCCTGTCGTGTTTCACGAGCCGTGCAGTTATAAAAATATATGGCTAGAATGTGTAACCCCGACACAAAATAACCTAATTTATCTACGTGGAATGCCGCTCTGTAGTCCTGCCAAATGTGTCGGCGCGACCCTCATGGCTGCCGCTGCAAAGAACAGGAAAAAAAAGACATTAACAGAGCAAGCGCAAGACAAAAGACAATATAATCCTGCTAATCAAAGAGAAAATTCCCAGCTTGCCGAAGGCTGATGTGTGGACGGAGGCAAGCTGCTGGTGCTCATCTGATTCGCTCTTACACTTATTCAAATAAACCGTATAATTCAATGGCCAGTGCACTGACATTTACCATTCACTTTTTGCTGCCAGGGGCTCAAGGGTAGGCGTGTGTGTGTGTGTGTGTGTGTGTGTGTGTGTGTGTATGTGCGGCCACAAAGCAGTAGTCTGGCCCTCTCCAAAGGTCACTGCGTCTGCAGGGACCAGCGGCCCTGGATAGTCACTGACCCAGGCTAATTTGAACCTGTGCATCATTGATTAAAGGTTTCATTATGGCGGGATGTGTGAATTGGACATCAGTGAAGGAGAGAAAGAGAATCACTAGAAAGGTTACAGACGTTACACTTAAAAACTTACTAGGTGCCCGTGTGAAAGAGAGCGGTATCTCTTGGGCTTCTTTTAGGAAATTTCATAGGTAAAAAGAACCAAAAATGAGGAAAGCAGATCAGATGTCTCTGTGCATCCCTCTAAAAAATGGCAGCGTATCACCAGATGTAGAGGTGTTTCCTCCGTTGTCTAAATCGGTTCGGCTGTGTAATTAAGATGCTGTGGATGTTGAGCCCAAGCCACATGCTACGACACACAGTGCGGGAGGGCTAATGGCTCAAGACTGACTAAAAATGATGCAGAAAAACATCAGTTTCATCTGGAGCCAAAGTGCTGCCGTTGCCCGCTCTTACTGAGTACAATTACTCCATATCATATGACACCATCAGGCTCTTCTTTGGGTTTAAAGATAAAGCGGCAGTTTTGTAAGTAAAATTAATCCTGTCGGTCAGCCTTTAGTACACTTTCCTTGGCTTTTCGTTTATGTAGAGATAAAAGACAGACGCCTAGGTCTCATTTCCTACAGATGAATTCAGGAACATTGGAAAATCCCAGCTGTTTAAGCTCTAGTTTCATTGCTGTAGACTTTAATCCACATCGAATAAAGAGTCTCCCAGGATTTGTGGGAGATGATGTCGTCACGGGTTATGTGCTGTCCAGTAGATCCATGGGATAAACATCAGCTCCGGTCTGCATTGCCTAGAAAACAGAAGAAGTTACAATAAACAAAACTAATACTGGAAGAATGATGGAGGGAGAAAAAAGAGGGAAGAAATAGGCAGAGAGCCAAACAGAAGAGAAACAGATGTTTATGTTGTGTTTTTGGAAGGACTCCTAACTATAATTAGGCAGAGATATCATGTCTTGCATAAAGAGTCACATTGAAGGTAAAAAATGCAGATGGCTACACAACTAGAAGTATATAATTCTGTTTATAGATAACACCACTAAAAAAACATTCATAATAAAAATACAGACTATGGCATGTCTAAGCATCTTTTTCCTCCCCAGTGAGTGAATTCACTTGTGCTATTACATAAAAAAAAAAAACGTTTTTGGACCCGGAGGTAATGGTGTCCTAACCTATGAAATTGATTTTCTATGAAGTGTGTGCTCACAGGGAGAAATATCTGCACTCACTTCTCCACACTAACTTAAGGTGAGCTGTATTTAGACCCAGAGCCCTAAAAAGGCACAATTTGACAGAAACGTGTGTTTTTAAGGGTTCTGTATTCTACCGAAGCAGGAAAAGCTGTTTTTCTATGTATTTATTCCCGTCAGGTAGCAACCATGAGAGACCCTGCGACAGGTGCAGTCTTAATTTTGGCACATTTATACATTTTTAGACAGTTAGAGGCCCTTTAATCCTCAGAGCACACAGAAAGACCACATGGCAGCTGTTAAAAGTTTATAAAACAAAAAAACAACCCCACATTTAATCAAATCAAAGAGATACATCAAAGCAGGAATCAAAAACAGAGATGCACAATTACACTTCAAAAATAATTTCCTTAATGGGTATTTTCATTGTTTTCCCATTAGAAATATCTAAACATCCTTGAAACATAATTTGTCAATGGAGTTAAGAATAAACTTAATTCAATGTTGATAAATCAAGTCTTAATATCATATGCAAACTATGGTTATGTAAACAGTCTTGTTTTTAAGGAGATGTACACAGTGTTATTAGAAAACAAGACAAAAATACTAATTAAGAACAGATGTTTGTAATAGGACTATGTGCATTTATTTGAAAAAATGGCAGTCTTGCGAATGAGTCCAAATGATAAAAGCCTGCAAAGGCAAAAGAGAATCAGCAAGGACAAAAACAGCATAGTGCTCATGTCTTCTGTTTCATATCCTTCCTTTACACTGCAAGGATAATGTCTGTGTCCTTGTTAAGCACTTGTGTGTGAACTGTAAAAGGCAAAAAAAAAAAAATAAACAAGATTCTTTCCCTGATTAAACCTGTGAGATCTGACGGCCAAGAGCAGAGTCATGACAGACAGTCAGAGAGACAGACAGACAAATAGATAGATAGACAGACATATGGCAGTACTATTATGTGTTGGAGAACAAGACCTGTAGGGAATCCTATGGAAATGTTTTAATTCATTATGATGCTTAATTAATAGGATGAATTACAATTGCTAAGCAGGAAAGGAGTTGAACTGTAAGATGGAACATTCTGATCCCTGATCAACACAGTACTGAATGAAAAAGATGGATTGGCCTTGGGCTCAGCTGACAGGTTTCCAGAAACATACTGTTGAATGAATCAAGTATTCTGTACAAACAGTTCTTGGTTTCAGCAGAGCCAGAGTCTGCTTGGTAAGACTTCTGGCTCTGTCTTCACTCTGTCTGTGCTGGAAGAGACACAGAGGCATTATTCTCTCTTAAAGACGGGTTCAAGTCCGTGCCTGAGCTTCAGATAACATTTAGAAGGCAGATCAGCCTTAATCCCACAACTTTACGATTGATCCAGGCTCAAAGAGCGCATTTTCTTTATCTGTTCCCATCATCCCTTCACAGTCTGAATTTTTCATGCCTGTTATCGCTTACATACATTCCAACCACACGTACATGCAATACTGGTCCTTTGTTTCCATTCTCCACCATCCTCTCCTGTCTCACATCAGTCTCTCTCTTCACACACCCATTGACAGTCGTCGATCACAGGAGCCCCCGCATTTCTCAGGCGATTAGCCTTCGGCACAAAAACATGATTACTTCTGCATGAGAGTTTCCCAGGGAGCTGGTGGGCACTGGAGAACATGCAGCATGCAGGATGTGTTCAAAATAGCAAAGTAACACAAAACACTGAGACACATGCTCAAAGGCATGAAACATACTGACTGCATTAAAGGGGTAGTTGACTCAACTAAGGATTTTAGCAAAAATATCTTAATTTGTGTTCCAAAGATGAACAAAGGTCTTACGGGTTTGGAACGACATGAGGGTGAGTAATTAATGGCAGATTTAACATTTTTAGGTGAACTATCCTTTTAATTTCTTCTTGTCAGGTCCAAAGGCAGCATGTCAATCTAAGACATGTTTTATACAAGTATACTCATTCATGGTTAAGGCAAATATTATACAAAAAACATTTAAACTGCTTCCTTCTAAGGTACAGTACAAGCTTTTCAAATGTTTATTTTTCTTTCTTACCTTTTATTGGTTTTCAGCTATGAAAGAGTTACAAAAATGGAAACAGAAGCAGTCAGCAGGGGAGAACTAGGTAAACAGAGCATAAGGTAAAATAAACAAAACTTTAGACATAATGGCCTGGGGATGCAGACAAAGAAAGAATCATTGTAAGAGAGTGAGTGAGTGAGTGAGTGAGTGAGTTAAGACCACAAAAAATATGTTCCGGGATTCCCTTGATGAATCCGCTAATCAAACGATTTACTGCCTCACCGCTCAACGTCTCTACTAGTCCACCACCAAAGGCAGGAGACAAGATCCTGTATATACACGCTTGTTTTTCCATCATTTTGGATTGAATTGTTTTTATACTTGTCTTGAATCCTGTCCATGGACTTCCATCCGCTTGTCATCAGAGGTCGCCCTTCCATAACACTGACTCTCACACTACACAGACTGTTATATGCCACTCCGGACTACAGTTCCCATCATCCATTGCACTGATCACACACACACACACACACACAGCTGCATCCTATCAGACATGCTTTATAAGCCCTGGACTTCCTCTTTCGGATCGCCAAGTATTGTTCTGCATTTATCACTCACCTAGTGATAGCTGCTTTACGGAACTTTAGTTTAGTCTTGTTCATTCCTCATTCCTTAAGTTTATGTAGCCTGCCTTGGATTTTTCTCTCGCCTTGGTGTTTGGACTCTGTTTACCCCTGCCTGGACTATTATCGTGTATTTGGATTATCTCTCTTTGTTTTGCTCCCTGGATTATGTTCGCCGCCGATCGACCCCTTCTGTTCAATGGACTGCTATTGTGTTTTGATATTTTCTGTCCCCTAAAACCGAAACACTGACACAATCGTTTTTGCATTTTTATACTGTCATTAAGTTGTTTTCCTCACAGTAAAATAAAAAAATTAACAGTAAAAACTGTAACAATGGTTATTCATGAGTTCTTTATTTAAAGCTGCAGTCCGTAACTTTTTGGGGTTCAAAATGATCCGAAATCAATATTTGAGCAAGTACATATCTAGCCAGTGTTTAAAACTATCACCTTACTTTAGACCGATTCACAACTGTTAGCTTATAATAATGTTTTCTTCATTGAGTGGTATGGGTAGGTTTTCACGGTAAATTCGAGCATGCTGCTGCGTCATTACGTCACGTCTGTAAACATAAAGAAGTTGTCCCGGCTACTAGGCTATCGCATGTGAGGATCCTGCAGGTGGCGTATCGTTTATAGCTTTTTCTCACAGCAGCTAGAATAATTATATATTTCATTTTGATGGCGGATTGTAATCCAGAAAGGATCATGTGTTTATGAAACCCATGTGAATGAAATTAAATTATATTCCAGTTTTAAAATGTGCTTCTGATTACAGATAGCCTGGGATTACACAATATTTGTATTTTAAAGAAAAACAGTTGGAAGGGAGCATAGTTTGCTTTTTGGGTTAAAATAATATATTAATATGAAATTCGAATGGTGTGACAATTAGATATTAGACTGTACAGAAATTGAAATCTACACGCTAATACACACTACACTCATAGTCTGGCAATGCTGATGTTGTTAACATTAATAATATGAGAATAAAGTATAACAATAATAATAATTTGCACGGTTTCATATGATATGAACTAACCGATCGTTAGATTAGATCACCATTGGTAGCGCGATTTATTGTAATGCTTTTTCCTCAGTTGGTCAGAACAAGCGTGGCAGACTTGTTACTTACTTGTTCAGATAGCAATATATGGTGAACATTCTTCTATGGCTAGGCTAGAATCTGTGATTCCTAAGTACAGTATCAGTACAGTACTATGGTGACTGACAGACTGACACACATACTCCTCAAAACATTAGATTAATCCGCGTTGGAGCCGTGCCAACTCACAACCCCACGCAAGAAAGATAATTCTGTACGGAGCTGCAATTCCAGGTTTTCAAACAGAGATGGCGACAAAGAGGCAAAACTTACAGCTTTAAAGTTATTTATCAAATAATTTGAACTTTATTTATGAAAAATCACATTCCAATCGCTACAGTGGAAATTAAAACCTACACTACACATGAATCCTCAGGGGAAAGTGCAGCCAATCAGAGAACTGCTGCAAACAAACCAGGATAAAAGAGTTATTTAACACTGAATGAAGGTGGCCCCACATTCAACTACTTAGAAAAATAAAATAAAAACAATATTAGTGATCAACCATTGTATCAGCCAATCTGTTGTTAATATGTGGCATTTTTAATTATCAGCATTAGCCGATTTTTTGTTTGTAAATTGTAAATTGTTGTAAATTTTGAAAGTACAAAGAACCCAACACCTGAGCGAGCTTGGACACAGAGGTGCTTCAGGTCTCTATAAGTTTAATGCCGTTGTTTTAACAGTTTTCTCTAATAATTGAAAGGTAAATGCCATAATACTTTATTTATTCAGCATTCAGCAAACACACATTTTTAAACAATTCTTTCAATATCTAATAAACATTTAAAGCAACACACTTTGCAAACTGGCGGAATATAACCTGCATTAAACATACTCAGGAGCATGCATGAATTCAAGCCATGTGAATTGCAATATATACTAAATATGATATAGATTTTTTAATTCAAATACAAATTTGTAATATTGTGATTCATCTAAGAACTGGTTTGGTTTATGGTTCTCTCTGAAAATGAAATGGGAAAAACACTGTAAATGCTTTTGAAAAACTGCGTGGTCACTGTTTTGCCCTATTACTGAAGACATAACTTAAGCAAACCTGACTCTGGTCCTCAAACACATCTAATGTTGCACAGTAAACGCTTTCTAATGTGACAATCTCACATCGAAGGGCACAAATTCCAAGACAACTTCTCCGTACAGCCTGCAAAACCTATCATTATCTCTTAACTCCATTATGCACATCACTACAATATTAAGTGATGATTATACAGGAAATTTATGCAACAAGAACACACTGTCTCACAAGACCGAAGAGGTTATTCTAATTCCTACCCTGAGGAGCCCTGCACACATTCATCTTACTGTCCCACCACAAAGAGAGAAAAAGATCTCTTCTACTTTATCTGATCCCTGACCTCACAATCTATTTCTTAAGAGATAATAGAAACTAGGCCAGCTAGAGGAAAGAAAAAATAACCCATCATAAACAGAATCGCAGACTTTATTGAGATGCTTTGTTTGGATAGTGTATTGTATGTGTGGTGTTTTGAAAGGATAATTAATCCAAAAATTCTGTCATCATTTGCTCACCCTCATGCTATTCCAAACCTGTGTGACTTTCATTATTCTGAATAACAATAAAGAATATATTTTGAAGAATGTTTAAACATACAATGAATGTCAATGTGGTCCAAAACAGCATTAGCTATCACTGACTTTCATCACATAGTGAAAAAATACACCAAGACATTTTTCAAATACATTTCTAAGTTTGGAACATCATGAGGGTGATTAATGATGACAGAATTTTATGAATTTGCCTTTAAATAGTATGAATTCAAATTACATTTGCCAAAAAAACAACATAATCTGTGCCAAACCCAGGTAGCGGATCACGTGGGCTTCATTATTTGAACTACCGCTGACAGTTGCTACATCACTGCAGATTTCGAAGATGTTGAATTCTGCCCAATTTTCTTAAATTGCCAGCGGTCTCTGTCACTCTTGTCACTTAAATCTCCAACTCTCACTGAAAATGAATGACATAGGGTTGCATTGTTGATGCAAATCGCTGTCAGTGTGAACGTCCCTTCACTGTGAACTTGAGCACAGCATGTTCCCACAGGTTGCATCAGGAAGACAGACCCTGTATACTGTATAACATATTTCAACCTCATCACTTTACCAGCATCCGATGTAAGGCAGATTTTAAGGGTTGGAAACTATATTGAAATGCACACACACCCAGAAGGACTGAATAAGTACAGAGCATAAATATAATGTTACAGGTCTGTGTAGCCATTTCTGTGAAACATCTAAAAACTTTCCTCAGTCTGTCAATGTCCAGAATTGCATGCAAATGGCCATTTCACTTCCTCTGCTTTCTTTTCTGGCTTTTCACGAGAGCTCAAGGTGACACGTCTTTTTAAACACTGCCCTTTTGAAATATTCTGGAGTGGCCATGCCTGGACATTGAGCTGGAGTATCTTCAATTAAAATAAACTCTCAGAGTCTGTATCATATAAAATAAACCCTTCACAGGTTTAGATGAACGCCATAAATACCAGGGTTGTGTGTCATTCAGAACTGAATTGAAATGAAGATGGCTTTAAAATTCCTGCCTTTGAATTGAGGTAGCAAACAAGATACAGGCCTGTATTAAAATAGAACAGAATTAAAATAATTGCAAATAAAATACATGTACAAATGTATGGAGTCAGTAAAGTTTTTTTTAAAGAAATTATTACTTTCATTCAGTTACTTTATACAGTTACTTTCATACTTTTATTAAAGCATTATATTGATCAAAAGTGATAGTAAAGACATTTATAATATTACAAAAGATTTCTATTTCAAACAAATGCTGTTCTTTAGAAATTTCTATTCATCAAAGAATCACGTCACGATTTGCACTAAAATATTAAGCAGCACAACAGATTACAACATTGATAATAATAAGGAATGTTTCTTAAGCAAAGTAATGATGCTGAAAATTAAGCTTTACCATCAAAGGAATTATATATATATATATATATATATATATATATATAAAGAAAACTGTACTTTTAAATTGTAATACTATTTCACAATATTACAGTTTTACTGTATTTTTCATTAAATAAATGAGCCTTGGTGACAATAGGAGCCTTCTTTCAAAAACATTAAACAAATCTTACCAACCCCAAACTTTTGAATGGTAGTTAAACTGCTGTAAATGTAGTTTAAAATAATACATTTCATATTTCAGCGTAAATTATCTATAAACATTTAGTAATACACACAACACATGGCCTACTTCTATTTCTTTATGGACTATGTCTGATGAACATTTTAAATAGTTACATAAAAAGTGATCTGTTTTGGATTTTGTTGTTGGACTATGAGGTCATCTGCTTTGTGAATTCAGTGAAATTTTCTTTATGTCAATTCACTCTATGAATTATGAGGGAGCTGATTTTTAAAGGTCAATACAGTAGCTGCCATGTACTGTAAATATCAATACGAAAGTGGTGTTAGACACTTTACTGCTATGCTTATGCTTTTCAACATGGATCAGTACAATCCATGAGGTTCAGAAAACCCTTCACAAAAACACAATTTATTTCTTAAGCAAACTACTGAATGCACCTTTTAAATCTGCCAATACAGCACCTCAAAGAGAAGCACCTGCCTGTGGCACCTAATAGGACCTGCTAACTTGTCTTATACTTTTCTTTCATAAATAGATGGGAAAAGCCGACTCCTGACTGAATGAATATTGTTTTCTTTATTTCCAGCTTACATTTATTCATTTAGCAGATGCTTTTATGCAAAGAGCCTTACAAATGAGAAACATCACAAGCAATTTATCATGAGAGCCAACAATATGTGCAGTACACAATGCCAGATTTGAAGTAGCATAAACTAGATTAGTGGCTTCTTCAACTAATGCCTTGGTCTGAGTGAACGATTTCTTTAAAAAGCTAGAGATAGAACCAGAGTGGAGTGTGTGCAGTTTAGCTCTTAAAAATTGCCAAAGTTGAGAGAAACCCTTTTTTTGTGAGAAGGGCAAGCAAGGAGAAAAGGATTATCATAGTACTAATATGCAGTCCAGTGAAATGATCAGGACCACTTGACACAGAACTGAAGACAGCTTCCTGTACAACAGCTCTCGTATTATCTCCTCAATCCCCTCTAGAATTATCCTCCTCACTCACTCACTCATTCCACAATCTTCAATGTGAATTCTAGGGACTTATACTATAAGCAGAGACCAATGCCTTTAGTAGATAAAACTCGATATGCTGGGTAATTTTACATTCTGATTCATGAGGTATCATAAAGAGAAATAAACATTATCCATGTTACACTTTTTAAATATACTGGAATACAAGAAAATGTTGGTCTGCATGACCTGAAACACGTTATATGATATACTGATCTTTTTCAATTAAATACATGAATGCTATTTTAGAGTATAAGAATAATGTGGCCCTTTCTCTTTTCTCTGCATGCATATGAAAGTCACCATTGCCAGATAACCAACCTTTCACCAAACAGTCTGTGTATGCATATAGGTGTGTTGGTGTGCGAGTGGGTGGTGTGAAACTCAAAGCATATTAATGTGAGCATGTTTTCTGGATAGCTATTGACAAGTCTATAATTAATGTTGTAAACTCAGTAGGGTGTAGGGACTGTGATGGGGACCCAGGGGCTGCTAGCTAAGTGAGTGTACTGAGAGGCCATCCATCTCCTGTGACCGTAACATTTCTCTGTGATGAAAGAGCTCTTCACAGGAAGTCAGCCCTTTCTTACACATCAAATTAGAATAGAATCACTACAGGCCACCATCTTCACAATTCCCTCTGGTTATGTATATGTAAAATTTGAGATTAACCTTCATAAGTAAACAGAGGGAAAGACCAAGGTGAATGTAACTGGAAATCCATGCACAATAATTTTCTCTTTTTATATTTGTACTTTGATTCAAACAAGGGGCTTTTGACTTAATGTACTTTTATAATATATCTGATTGGAGTGTCACCTCAGATGTTTGACAGCACAGTGAGAGGCTGAAATAACAGAGACTGTGAAGGATGAAGCATTCACCCATGCTCAATGAAAATTAAATTACTGGATTAGGCAGTTAATTGCCCAGCACTCGGACATGGATTGACATCTATGTAACAATGAAACTGTGAACTGATGGTGCTTTGAGTATTGACGGCGCTTTGCTAATTTACATTCAGTCAAGTTTTCCCTCATACATTTCTTAAAACGATCGTTGCACATGCTGCAGTTTCTAGATATGCCTTTCTGCTTTCTGTGAATCAGCCCTTGAGCATCTCTCTTCATGGTTCCTGGGTTAAAGGAGCTTACCAGTTCTCAGTTTCAGGGACTTTGTGATATTTAGCAGAATTGGTGTCAGGTCACGGGCGAAGAGGCAAGTCTCTTAAATCCAGAAACTACAGAGAGCCACAAAAGGCTGCATTTATTGGGAGCACACACAACTCATTACACTGCTCATTAATTACCAGATGACAAAGCAGCCACTTGCATATCAGCCTGTGGTGTAAATGGGAAAAAGTGCACGTTAATTTTTCTAATGATTATGCAAATGATCGCCAAGCAGACGTAGGTTATCACGTCCGCATGCAAGGCAGTAATTACCACCTCTGGGGATAAGCACGAGACAAAATCATTAAGCAGAAGAGTTTAGTGTGATGCAGCAATGCATTTAAAACATCACATTAACAATCAAATAGAACTAAGTGGTCAAACAAAAAAATATATACAATATATTTATAACTGGGACATTTTTTCCCAGTCATCTCAATGGCAAATACATTGTCCTAATTTGCCGGAGGTAACCAAAATTAAAAAGTACTTACATTCTTAAAGCATGTTCTTGGTCGTACTGTGAACAATTTATCAGTACATTTTATATTAAGACATTTTTGTTCACATACCTTAAATCAAAGCATTGGCCATGATTTGCATTAACCAATAGACAAAACTATTTAGCCAGTTTTTGCATCCATTCTGGTATGAAAACTCACCATCTAACCAAACTGTAAAGGATATAATCAAGTCGCACCCTGTTTTCTATTCTCATTAAAAATGTCACTCACAATTCACATAGCAAATAACATATCTCCAGACAATAAACCATCATTAAATGTATCACTTTTTGAAATGACTGCTAATACTGTTGGCTCCTGTTGTATTTTTGTCTCACTGATAATTCACTTATGAAGGGATAGTTTACCCAAAAATAAAAATTATGTCATTCTTTACTCAGCTTCATGTCATTCCAAACCTGCATGACTTTGTTTCTGCTGTGGAAAACAATAGAAGTTATTCTGAAGAATGTTGGTAGCCAAACAGTTTTGGTTATCATTGGCTTCCATTGTATGGACAAAAACACTGAGACATTTCTCAAAATATCTTCTTTTTTTGTTCCATACAGGTTTAGAACAAATGAGTGAGTGATGACAGATTTTCATTATTTTTAGATGAACTATCCCTTTAAAGTGTCTCCTAAAATGAACAAATGTAGACCCTCAAAAGAACTTCAGATGAAGGCAGGGGAAATTACATCTGAAGACTGGTTACACAAACTGTGAACTTAAAGATGAAGGGCACAACCACTGTCTTTATTGAGCTTGTAAAATGGTTTTGCTGAAACATTAATCCCAAATTTACAACAAGAACAGCCATGCAACAGGTGATTAAATTAAGCAAGATTATATCTGTACTGTGTACTATGACTATAAAAACACTTCTTGTTATTGGATTTGTTTAATCAAGTGAATAATAAAGTTAGCTGCCTCTCACTAAACAACCATTCTCAATAATAGAAATGGCCATTCTCTTAACAAACCTTTGAGAGAATGTAGCAGTTCAGCATCATAACAGCTGGGGGTTGTGCAGAGCTGATCTAATGCGGAACCGCATCTCCAAAACCCGTGAAAACACACCGCAAGGAGCAGAAGACCACCTTACCCAGTCGTGAACTCAAAATATTAATTTATATAAAAATAGTACATACTTCATCACCCAAAACATCCTGAAATCAAGATTAAATCAATATACTCGTTTCAACCAAAATTTTAAACGCCTCCAAATTTCCAAAACCACGACTGTAAGGTTTCTATTTGATAACCTTTTCATATGACGGCTAAATGTTTAATATAAATTCTAAAACGAATTACTTTAATATCGTTTAAACGTGTTTTCTTAATATCGAGATGCAGATTAGCCTATTATTATGCTATTGCTAGATCATCTCAGAAACATGTACAAACTGCAGTCAGCACATAACCATGCGTCTCGTGCGTATGCAAAATAACACGACAAACTTTCACTAATAACCTTCTCGTGCGTATTTTTACCTTCTTGCTTTGTCCAGCTCGAGCGAATCTCCCAAAGACAGTGAATAAGAGCGAGCTTCTTCAAACTTCAGTCAGATTATCACCTCGACGCGCCTCATGCCGGAGACAGCAGTGTTATGCCAGCGGTTAGTTTGGGTTTAGGACATGCTCCTCGCATGAGTATCCCCTCCATTGGCTCAGCATCACTTACCTCGCCCTCCCCTGAACGCTCACACGCGCTGTCTGCATGCTGGATACATTCCCCACCTCCTACTTACTTTGACAGACAACTACAAAGTGAACAACAAACAAGTATAGATTTATCTTACAGCTTTTTATGTAACTTCAAAGCCTTTTCAAGCTTGGTTTTGCAGAAGAAATTAGCCACTTTAAATAATCTTGTGTTATTATCTGCAATGACTTGTTACTAAAATATCTTCATTGATATCTGATTTGTTGGTTCAGTGGACCTTAATAAAACACCAAAATTAATTCACGCTTTAGTGTCAGTTTGTGTGCTGTTTTACCACAATCTCTCTGTACTCGTGAAACATAACAAGAGAGAAACACGTGTTGCCATTAAAATGCGTGATGTAGAATTTCGAAATGAAGGATTTGTAATTCCTGTTGCGATCCTCCCTCGAGCCCTCCTGTGCCTGCCATGCTCCGACTATTATAACAAATGACACGAGTGATGTGAGTGACAGCCTCACTGAGTAATAACGAATAGCATCGGTGCAAGCTGTCATTTTGTAACACTACTGCCCCCTTTTGGTATTCAGTAGTACTGTCACATCTTTTACTCCAAGTGGGTAATTTTTAGGATAGGTTCATAGCCACAAACAAATATACAATTCATGGTGTCACACTCAATTGGTTGTGTGTGTGTGTGTGTCGTGCGCGTGCGTGTGCGTGTGTGTGTGTGTGTGAGACCAATTTCTTACAAATAATTATCCATGTATGGAACCACAAGCGAAGCGTGACTTAATTAAGAGCAAAGCAGATAAATCAGTCATGGGTCTGTATCCTTGGAAATGAGAGGATAATGTAAACCTCCACATTATGTTCAAGTCATTGGGCAAGAACACAATACTCCTAGCTGTGCTGTGGCCTAAAAGCAAGTTGTACTACGCTATTAATGTGGGCTAATTATGCAACAGCACCCCATTTAGCATGTAATGAGAAATTTCTACCACAATGAAAATTAATGAGCAAAACACACATTGGGGTAGTGAGTTAAAATTAAAGTTTGTATTTGTGAAACAGACAAAGCAGCATACAGAAAAATAAACAGGCTGCTGAAATATTTGATCCATCCACCTTTAGGAAAAGAACTGCAAATGTCAATTCTAATTCATAAGCATTGTGTAAAAGACATTTTAAAAGAAGAAAGTGAATAGTCTCTGTTGCCTGGCTAATTGTTTGCACAAGCTATGACAGGCCTTATTGTTACAATATATTGAATGCAATGAAAAGACCTTCAGTCACTCTGAAGAACAGCTGAGTCTTGCACACTAACAAAGACAGATATCCACATGAACACACACACAGACATCAACACACTCTCAGAATATTCAGTGTAACTAATTAGGACTCTCCTCACTGCATCCTTGGTCAACTCAATCGATTGATCGCATTCGCACATTCTCCTGAGGAGGAATTACTGCCCATTGTCTCCAATCGATCACCTCTGCAGACACTCTGTGTGAGCTCACCGCTGAAGACAGGAGGTCAGCAGGAGGAAATGAAATGAGTCAAATGCCTCAACCACTGCACTGACAGGCCAACACAAACATCTTAAACACAAAGAAGAAACAAAGGGTGAGGAAAAAAAAAAAAGAAACAAACAAACAAAGAGAAGAAAAAACCCCAGTGTCTAAAAAGCATTATTTTATAGCATATAGACTATTTAACATATAAGCAGGCTCAAAAAAGAAAAATAGCCTATATATATATAGGCTATTTTTCTTTTTTGATTTCTATTTTTCTTTTTATATATATATATATATACACTCACCGGCCGCTTTATTAGGTACACCTGTTCAATTGCTTGGTAACACAAATTGCTAATCAGCCAATCACATGGCAGCAACTCAATGCATTTAGGCATCTAGATGTGGTGAAGACGACTTGCTGAAGTTCAAACCGAGCATCAGAATGGGGAAGAAAGGGGATTTAAGTGACTTTGAACGTGGAATGGTTGTTGGTGCCAGACGAGCTGGTCTGAGTATTTCAAAAACTGCTGATCTACTGGGATTTTCACACACAACCATCTCTAGGGTTTACAGAGAATGGTCCGAAAAAGAGAAAATATCCAGTGAGCGGCAGTTGTGTGGACGAAAATGCCTTGTTGATGTCAGAGGTCAGAGGAGAATGGGCAGACTGGTTAGAGATGATAGAAAGGCAACAGTAACTCAAATAACCACTCGTTACAACCAAGGTATGCAGAATACCATCTCTGAACGCACAACACGTCGAACCCTGAAGCAGATGGGCTACAGCAGCAGAAGACCACACCGGGTGCCGCTCCTGTCAGCTAAGAACAGGAAACGGAGGCTACAATTGCACAGGCTCACCAAAATTGGACAATAGAAGATTGGAAAAACGTTGCCTGGTCTGATGAGTCTCGATTTCTGCTGCGACATTCAGATGGTAGGGTCAGAATTTGGCATAAAGAACATGAAAGCATGGATCCATCCTGCCTTGTCTCAACGGTTCAGGCTGGTGGTGGTGGTGTAATGGTGTGGGGGATATTTTCTTGGCACACTTTGGCCCCTTAGTACCAATTGAGCATCGTTTAAATGCCACAGCCTACCCGAGTATTGTTGCTGACCATGTCCATCCCTTTATGACTACAGTGTACCCATCTTCTGATGGCTACTTCCAGCAGGATAATGCACCATGTCACAAAGCTCAAATTATCTCAGACTGGTTTCTTGAACATGATAATGAGTTCACTTTACTCAAATGGCCTCCACAGTCACCAGATCTCAATCCAATAGAGCACCTTTGGGATGTGGTGGAACGGGAGATTCGCATCATGGATGTGCAGCCGACAAATCTGCAGCAACTGCGTGATGCTATCATGTCAATATGGACCAAAATCTCTGAGGAATGTTTCCAACACCTTGTTGAATCTATGCCATGAAGAATTAAGGCAGTTCTGAAGGCAAAAGGGGGTCCAACCCGGTACTAGCAAGAAGTACCTAATAAAGTGGCCAGTGAGTGTGTATAAATATGTGTATGTATGTGTGAGTGTATAATTATTATGTATGTAATAGGTTATGTAGCCTATTTATGTAAGTAAGTACGTAAACTCCAATGGTTCATTCCAATGTGCTTATTGTTTTCAAAAAATATTATAATATCAAATGTACAAAAAATTATAAATAAACAGGATTTTGAATTATGTGAATAAAACCAACATTCAAAACCACTACAAGAAAAGAAAAGCATTTTCTGCTAACTGACTTTTTACTCAAACCTGCGATTACAACTAGTCTGTGTCCCATTCAACACAAAAACACTGGGCTGATATTCAGTAAGTTTATCACATATGCAAATGCTTCCATCTACTGGTTGTTTGTAGGAATAACCTATTTGACTTCAGCATCTACGTGATTCAAATATAGCTAGTAGGCTAAATAATATAAATGCAAAAAGACCTCGACAGTACACTCCAAAAACAAAACAAAACTGACTTTGGCATGTCCTGCTAAAGCGCTCGTTTAAACAAATGTTAATTTTCACTCAAAGGGACATTTCCGTTTATATGATTGATATTTGACACTATAAATGTTTTCTTCTAAAACTGGCTAACGTTTTTCACAAAGACTTGGATTTGAAAGGTCAGTGAAGCATCGATTTGTGTATTAATCAGAGAGTGTATTCAGTAGCCGCTCCCTATACGCAGAGTACGCAGTTTGCGTAGGGCACCAACTCCCTCAAAAAATTCCATCCCAGTTGCTAAAAAATATATATATTTCGTTCTATATTAGTATTACAATTAACATATACATGTACATAAATAAAAAATCTAAACATTAACATATATATATTTATTTAAAATGCGTTTTATGGTGAAAGCATAAGCAGTGGGCAGTAGGCCAATCACACGTGACGCAGCATTCCCGCATCCGCGCCAGTGGCCGCTCGCGCCTAATGTTTGCGGCTGAAAGCAAATGATCATAATTGATGGACAGCTGTCTGAAAAGACATCAGCAATCCGGCGCTGAGAAAAGAATGAGGGAAAAAAATGAAGCCCGTGCATCACTTTTAGGTAGCCTACATTCATAATCCTGTGAAATGTTTTGGCTGTTGAATTTAATAACGTGTTTTAATGTCGGTAATAATTTAACCACCTGCAAGGCATATACTATTCTCTCTGAGTTTCCATGTTCCCTTACGAAAACTAGGCATGGACGGTTTTACTACGAATAACATGGAGCCAGACCTGGTAATACATTACAGGATGATCAAGTCTTTAATATTGACCAAACATTTAGACTAATTAAAATATCCACTTAACGTTAATCTTTAATTTTTGGCCACCTTTTTGCGATAGAAATGCTACAGCCTCTAACGTTAGCTATATCTTCAAAACATGTGAACATCACAACCAGGGGCGCCTTAAGATAACCAGACGCCCCTGGGCTACAGCATTACGGTAGGCCAGAATTTTTTTTTTCTTCTTGACAGTTATTTTGTCAAAAAATTGTTTTTGTTAATATGCCAGATAACGTTCACAAAACTGTTCTGCGTAAAATGTGAATATAAGTAAATATGCAAATTAATTATGTGCCACAAGGTGGCGCTTAGGAACAGCAGAATATAGCCGTTACATAACACTACGTTTTTACAGGCTTTATACGGAGGTAATATGAAAATAAAATGCCATCAAAACTTTCCTGGCTGAAATGTGAGTTTACAAGTATGATTTAAACACAATAAATCACACACAATAGTCATTATTCATCACCAGTAGAACGAAACAACACATGTCGGTATGAATGTGGACTGTTTGGTGATTTGCTAACTGCGTTTTTATTTTGAAACCGTGCTCATGTTTAATTAATTAAATCACAGCCGTATAAAGTTTAATGATCACATTTAAGCAATAGGACGATTCCTATTTTTCCATCCCCGGATTTAAAATTGAGACGTTGAAGCTAACAGACACACATTACATCCACGCAAGTATCTGAACTCGCACTGTATGATGTTACAGAAAGTTTTCCGATCCGGTTCCTTTCACACAGCAGTGTTATTTCTCTTGTTCATCTGCACGTTAACATAAAGACACTCTTGTGCTGGGCTACTTTACTAGCGAATGCATTTTAGTGATGGGTTGTTCTTGAACGATTCGTTCATTTTGAACAAATCTTTAATGTGACTCGGGAAGAACGAGTCATCTCGGGGAGTGATTCGTTCAGTCGCGCATGCGCACCATCCTATAGGTTCTATACTGGATTAGTTCATCCAGTCGAAATTACTCGAAAAAAGATTCGTTCATTTTGCTGAACGAGACTCAAAGGTCCGAGTCGGTAAAATGATCCGAACTTCCCATCACTAATGCATTGATTGTGCATTCCGCTAACAATATATCGGTGGAACATACCAACTACACAAACTGTGTGGGGGAACCTAAACTGAACCATTCACTACAACCAGTGCGTCGCTGAAAATGAGTGAGTTTGTTTACAGAATGCTGTTGCCACTGCTGCAAACTCCCATATAAATAATTATTCGAAACATTTCCTTGCAGCCAGTGGGCCCCCTTTCTAGTGTAGGCCCCTGGGTTTCAGCCCCATGAAGCCAGTGCATTAATGCGCCCCTGATCACAACCCTTACAAAAATTAACCATGGTTTTATCGTAGTAAAACTGCTCCATTTTCTTTTGTGTGATTTGTGAATGCTTGAGACAATAAAATCAACCAGACAACTGTATTAATAAAATAGTAGCCATAGGTAACTGTCTAGAGCTAAAATTGTAATTTGTAAATAATACAATTTATTTACTTTTATTTAAGTTCTATTTTGACCCCTATAGTGGGTGTTTTTCATTTATATTTTTAGTCTTTTTACATCCATAATATTTGGGGAGGGGGCACAACAATAAAATTATGCTTAGGGCACCCATTTGTCCAGCAGCGGCCCTGAGTATATTAAATGGTTTGTTGTCACAGAACATGTAAGGCTGCAATTGAATTCAGAGCTTCTCTCTTTCAGTTAATTTCCCACACATTCAGCATTTCATAAGCATCTCATTTTGTACCCATCCATTTTGACTCAAAAGCCCTGGACAAATAAACTGAAGGTGGATGTCATTAGGTAATTATATAAAAAATGTGAAAGTTTGTCTCCAGCTAAGTGATCCATTAGTTGGACGAACGGACAGATAGATAGATGTTCATCTAATCAAATTAATCTGGAACTGTTGTAAAAGGATAGATATTAGTATCATTTAGATGAAATATTGATACTACCATTCGTATGTACTAGATGATGAAAGTATGCCAAAGGCACCTGGAGAAGCACAAACAAACCAAGACCAATTCAGTGTGACAGCAGTCAGCTCCCTCAGGACCACCATGACCAAGACAACCGACAACAGCTGCCAAACACTGCCTGGCAGTGGAGATGAGGGGGAGTCAAACATGTGGTTTCTAAGCTGACTGGTACCTCATGCTATACAAAAAAAAATCTCTCTCATCCAAGTCCAAATGTTTTGATGATTTTCATGAAATGTAAGACGAGACAAACACACAGCATCCTAAATCCTGTTAAGAGATGTGCTGGGTGGGGGAAAAATTGAAACGAAAAAAGACAAATCCAGAGGGGATTAATGGAACCAAACAATTGGAGAGAGAAAGAGAGAGTGAGAGAAAGATAGAAAGAGAGAGCCGTATCGGGATTAATCACAACATGAGAGGGAGAGACGTGAGGCGGTGCTTTGAATAGGAAGCAGAGGCAAGGATGGGAAGAGATTAGTGCTGCGCTCTGTGTTCTCATCACTCAATGAAAGGACACTCTGGAAACAACAAGGGCGCTCAGCCTCAGGAGAACCGGGAAAGGTGCGAGTTTCACTTTAGGGATATATTAACTTACTGGAAAACGCTTTGGATCTGTTTGAACAACTTCTAACCATGGATTGTCACAGCAAAGTAAGAACAGAGCAACCGGATCTAAGAAGGTTCTGAGTGACTTTTCTGGTAGGCTTTCCTGTGTGTGTTGTGCTAATAGAGTAGGTTAACCAATGTAAAACATTAATTTTAAATACATGTACTGTGGTAACTGCATACTGTTTTATTCTTAGTCTGTTCCCTGCCCCAGATACTGCCCATCTGCATGGTACACAGGAAATTAGATTGCCATCTGTGAAATATTGGAAGACATGACAGATGTAAAACGACCTTTCTAGGATTTAAGAGCAGAAGGCTTCCTGTATCAACTGTGCTGGCGCTGGTCCCGGTGTAATCCTTTTTATGTGCAACCAAAAGAATGACTTCTACATCTTGTGTGGTTTTGATCTCGCTCTTGGTTCGGCTCTCGGGGGCTATTTGTCCTCAAGGCTGCCTGTGCATATCTGACGTACTGAACTGTGGCTCCTTGGGTCTGGATAGATTCCCCAACCCGCTTCCATTCACAACTTCTGTCCTGGACCTCAGTCATAACAGACTAACATGGCTGGCAGCTGGCAGCTTCTACGGGCTCCCAAGGCTGCACACTTTGCATATGTCCCATAACCGCATCTCCTTGCTCAGCCCGGGAGCTTTCCATAACATCAGTGGTCTTCGATACCTGGACCTCTCTTCCAACAAATTGCAGGTGGTGGGGAAACATCACTTCCAGGACCTGCCAGCCTTGGAGGTGCTGTTGCTATACAACAATCGTCTTACCCGTGTGGAGAGCAACACCTTAATGGGACTCGGCAGTCTCAGGAAGGTTTATTTCAGCCTCAACCGGATCACAGATTTCCCGTTCTTCTCGATTCGTAAGCACAGCCACCCCAACCTGGTGACACTGGACCTCTCCTCAAACCGCTTGTTTCGTTTGCCTATGGATGACATTGTGGTGTTGCCCGCTGCAGTGCAAAAAGGCCTGTTCCTGCACAACAACAGCCTGGAGTGCGATTGCTCTATGTACCGCATGTTTTGGCACTGGGAGCAGAAGGGATATCCAAGTACGAAAGACTACAAGGATGACTACAAGTGTCTGATGTACGGAGAGCGTCAAATCTCAATTAATTTTCTGCGCTCTTCGCACTTCTTTGAGAACTGTACGATTGGGAAGATGATATCCCTGATATCTCCGAAGGCTGATAAAGTTGTTTACGAGGGTGAACAAGTGAGACTGGACTGCACTGGGACACTAAACGGAGAAGACCTGTCTTACAGCTGGATCATTCCTCATCGAGAAAACATCTCTCAGCTGATCCAGAACAGATCTCTACATCTCAATCAAGACGGTAGCTTGGATATTCTAGCTGCCCAGTCCATAGATTCAGGGGTCTACCAGTGCACTGCTGTGGATAATACGAGGATGATCAATGAATCACGAGAAGTGAATTTAACAGTGGTAGCCCAGCGCGCCATGGAGGAGCCGTTCAACACAGGCTACACCACTCTTATAGGATGTGTGGTGACCCTTGTCCTCATATTGATGTATCTGTATTTAACCCCATGTCGTTGTAGTTGCTGCAAACCTCCTCCTCCCTCTCCGGCCATCTCAACCTTTGGGGAAGACCGCTGCACTCTGGCCTCTATCTTTGCAGCTCCTTCAACTGATCGACCCAAGAGCAAGTCTCAGTCCGACAGGCACGTAGTGTTCCTTGAGCCACTCATGACAGGGAAAAATGGCCATCCGAAAGCTGCATTTGTTGTTGAACAGCCTACAATTGAATGGGACACAGAAAACTTCACCTCTTCAAACGCTCTTCATAATTAGAGAAAGAAATGACTCTGAGTAGCAAATTTGTGACTTCAAAATCCCGCAGAATTGCTTAAGCCTGTTTGAACCATAGGGACAAGCATCACAAATGAATGATTCCATTAATAAATAAAAATTCCATAATAAATTATTTTGATCCTCAGATTTAGAGGCTGTCTCCTGTCTCACAGTATGAAGTGATCCATTTGTTTACGCTGAATGCGTGGGACTGCACTGCTAGTAATGAGCTGAAAATCCAGAGCAGTGATTTTATCATTTTTAAGACCCAAGAGCATGTGTATTGAATTTGAAGGCTTGAAAGAAGCATACGTTTGCTCTGTAAATCTCAACAAAAGACGCCGATTGTCATGACAACAGCAACATTTAAGGTGTCTCTAATATAGTGTTTTATTTGCGCAGAACAAAAGCTGAATCAGAGCTGCCTTTGATTCCAGTATGTGGGGCACATCCATCCGCTGGGAATATAGGGTGACAATCTCTTCTTGCAAGGTTTTTCAGAAAGATAAACCCCTGCCCTTTGAAGGTAGTCAAAAACAGCTAGGTGCTGTTGATTTGATACTATAAGCAGACATTGAGGACAACAGAAGGCCTTCTGAATCCATTGAAGACTGAGGTTTAATCTCTTCAGTTGTGTCATTATCATTAGATACAGCTAATCCTTTGTCAAAAAAACATGGTGGTAAAGTTTGGTGCAGAACCATGACGGTATGCAAAATAATGTTCTACTATCTCACACCAAGCAGTTGCGAAAAGCGAATAACTCCACAACTCAAAGGAGAGACATGATAAATGAAGAAAAAGCAAAGGCAATGTAGTGATGTCTGTTTATGTGTGATATTATTCATCTCTGCACTTTGCATTAAGCAAATTGGTCTTTCATTACAGGGATGTGCTATGGGAGAGGATTAACACCCCTGCCAGAATTTTCCCTCCCACACCATGCACAGTATGCAAAGTAAAAGCCAAATATGAAAATGAAAGAACACCATGGCAAAGGTACAGAGTTAATCCATGCAGCCCATTTCCAGATGCGATCAGATTTATCTGCGGCAACCCACTTTCACATTCGTAATACATTGACACGTGTCCTCTGGCTGTTCATGTTGTGCAGTCCTGCCAAATGCAATGTTACCAGATCAACTCTATAACATATACAGTCATGGCCAAAAATATCGGCACCCTTGGTAAATATGATCAAAGAAGGCTGTGAAAATGTATCTGCATTGTTAATCCTTTCGATCTTTTATTTAAAAAAAATCTAATAAATATAACCTTTATAACCTAATTTATAACCTTAAATATAACCTTTCATTGGATAATAAGAATTTAAAACGGGGGGGATATATCATAATGAAATAAAAGTTTTATTCAAATACATGCTGGACACAATTATTGGCACCCCTAGAAATTCAAATATCTCTGAAGTATATTCCCATTCATATTCACAATTTTGAGCACTCAGGGTGATTATGAACATGAAATGATCCAGCCATGGCTTCCTGCTTCACAGAAATATAAATAGGAGTGAAAACAAAGCCCAAATTCCCTTAATCATCCATCACAATGAGAAAAAAACATATAATATATTTCTGATGTGCAGCAAAATATAATTGAGCATTACAAATTAGTGAAGTGATTTTAAGAAAAGAGCTCGAGCAGTGAAAATTCCCATTTCCACCATCAGGGCAATAATTAATAATTTCCAATCAACATAAAATGTTACGAAACTGCCTGGAAGAGGATGTGTGTCTATATCGTCCTAATGCACAGTGAGGAGGAGAGTTTGAGTGAGACTCTCCAAGGACCACAGCTGGAGAATTGCAGAAAATAGTTGAGTCTCGGGGTCAGAAAAACTTTAAAAAAAAATGTCAAACAGCACCTACATCATTCACCACATGTTGTTTGGGAGGGTTTCAAGAAAAATTATCCTTGCTCATCCAAAAATAAACTCCAGCATATTCGGTTATCAAACATGACTGGAACTTCAAATGGCACTGGCTTCTATGGTCAGATGAAACTAAAAAATGAGATTTTTAGCAGCAAACACTCAAGATGAGTTTGGTGAACACAGGGATAAAAAGTACCCCATGTGTACAATGAAATATACTGTTGTATTTTTTATGTTGTGGGCCTATATTTCTGCTGGAGGTCCTGGACATCTTGTTTAGACACATGGCATCATGGATTCTATCAAATACCAACAGATGAAAAAATAAAATAAGTGACTGACTTATAAATCTTATAATGGGCCATGTTTGGATCTTCCAACCGGACAATAATCCAAACACAAATCTCAAAAACAACACAAAAATGGGTCACTGGGCACAAAACCAAGCTTCTGCTATGGCCATTCCAGTCCTCTGACCTGAACCCTGTAGAAAATGAGTGAGGTGAACTGAAGAGAGAAGCACCGTCATGGAGCTGTGAATCTAAAGGGTCTGGAGTGATTCTGGATGAAGGAATGGTCTCTGATCTCTTGTCAGGTGTTCTCTAACCTCATCAGGCATTATAGGAGAACATTTAGAGCTGTTAAACTGGCAAATGGATATTTCAAAAAGTATTGAATAAAAGGGTGCTGTTAATTGTGGCCAATGTGTATTAGAGAAAAACAATTATTTAATAATATTTCCCCCATATTAAATTCTTATCTTATTATTAAAGGTTAGATTTTTGTGATTTTTTTAAATGAAAGATCAAAAGGATTAAAAATGCAGATTAATTTTCCCAGCCGCCTTTGATCATATTTACCAAGGGTGCCGATATTTTTGGCAATGACTGTAAATAAAAAAAAATCCCACCTGTGATCATACACAATAATTTCTCATTAGATCTCATCCTCTAGGTTTATCCAAAGCTGTACATCCTTAAACATCAAAACAGCATTTAAAAAAACTGACCAATTGCAGTAATCAGACTTGCGGACTGACAGATCTCGGCAACAAACTTATATTTGATGTGGTAAACATCACGTCTCCCAGAAAAGCACCATTTGTAACATTAACTTCACTAGTTATATAACATTGACTGCCTCGTTACAGCCTTGCCTTTGTGCTGTGTTTGTAATACTAGTGTTGTTTTGAGAGATGACTATATCAAATGAGATATGTGATGACCGAAGGTCAGATTTAGCAGATTACATTTTGGGGCAAAACTAGGCACTAGAGCAATTTTTCAGCCTTTCCTTAATCCTTTAATCTTTCCTCTTTTTTACCCTTATGCTGCTGGTGTGTTTAGGACCCATCTTTCTTTCAAACCTATACTGAACTCAGGTGGTGATGTGCTGTGAGAATGTAAACTGGTAAGCAACCTAAAGAATTGTGCAAAACTGCATAATACACGTTTGCAAACCATGCAAAAAAGTTTTTCAAACGGACGTAGTGAAAACTGCCTGATAATTTAAAAATACTTTTAACATTGCACTTTCAACAGCCAATCCTGGAATAAAAAGCCAGATTTTCTATTAACAGAGAAAAGCACGCAGACACTCCCATATGCTGGAACCAAACAACAGGCAACTCTCATCCGACGTTCACTTGGGTTGAAATATAGAAATAGCATAAAAAAGCGTTATGAATAAAATCTTACGCATTGTTTTCAGAGACATAGCTGTTTATCTGGTAAATGGTAGCATTTGTGAAATGCCCTGAGGTATTTTCTACAAAACTTCAACTAACCATATTCATGTCACGTACAAAGGGCAAATTCAGAGTCAGTTTTGAAATCAAGATGCATAATCTTCATTATATATTTAAACACATTAATTTGTTCCTTTTTGACAAGAAACTTAACCCCCTTTAGAAAACTGCATCAGCTACAGGCCAGCAGAATCCATTAGGAAATGATGCCCTCTACTGGCCTGCTGTAAAACCATTAGTCGAATGTTGCCAATGCACACATATAAACAACTTTGGCATTGATTAACCTCATTGGAAAAGAAAACCTGTTACCATTTTTGTATAGCATCACAAATAACTATGTACATATACAAAGAGTTCACACATTCTCAACTGCAAGTTAATACTGAACACAATATAACAATGTTTGATACAACCTTGTTTTAATAGAACATCTGTACAACCAAGAATGTAAAAAAACAAAAACAGCTAAAATGAAGAATGACTCACTTTTTTCTTTAAAAAAATATTGTCTGCATTTTTCTCCTTGTTCACAAACCATTTTTTTGTTGTCGAAAATCCAAACGAAAAGTATTGACAAAAATGAAACATTGAAAGGCAATTACATTTCTTGGCAATATAAATATAGTGGTATGAACAAGGTTTTTCAAACATCTTTTTTAGGAAGAGCATTACTGAAAACAGTGAAAATCTGGCCAATGTCTAAGTCACCAATCTCAGTCATACAAAACCAGATTTCTTTTTTTTTTAGATGATGATATCTTGATTTGATGTGCTCTTAATGTTAAATATGTACATTCCTAATGCCAGTAGTCTATAGGACATCCTTATGGCATTTAGTTATAGGTGTAGTCCGAATAGTAGTCTGACCAACCACCCCCTCCCCTCCCAGGGGGATATCCCCAGTTACAGGATGGACCCCCTCTCATGCGACCCCGACCCTGTCTAGATCTCATGGGATGTGGCGGTACTCCTCGGCCCCTGAAACCACCACGAATCATATCAGGATGTCCCCTTCTGGGATTGTACATGCTATTGCTGTGTCCGCCTCGGATGGGTAAGAGTCCTCTGCTGGCAGTGGACTCCCTGGTGGGAGGGGCTTGACTGCCGCCCTGACTTTCAGAGGACGAGTTCACTGGAGTTCTGCTGCCTTGACCGCATGAGGTTGAAATACCCAGTGCACCTCCTTTCTCTCCACCGGCCTCCTGCTGGACCACTTTAGAAGTCGCTGAAATAGGGGCACCTTCTTCCTCTTGTCCACGAACTGTTTCGCTCTCAGTGGCTCCCACCCATGATCCATCAGTGGGCCTTGCGGCCTCAGTTTGCGTGGAAGGTAGAGTGCTGAATCCTGCCCCACTCTGTCCAGCCGCATAACTCTGCTGGGCTCCTGGTGTAGGACCCCAGCCAAAAAGCGGTGGAATAGGGGGAATTGGAGTGAGGGCTGGAAAAAGAGTAGTATCTGGGTAGGAAGGAAAAGTGGTGTGAAGAGAGGACGAGGAAGAAGCTGTGGATGAGGAAGCAGACTCTACACCTATTTTAGCCATTTGAGAGCCAGCAAGTCCTAACTGATTACCAGTGCTTGCCGCTGCTGCCCCAGACACTCCCACACTGTCAGGAACGGGTAGGGACTGTCCAGGCGGCTGAAGAGAGTTGGCTGATTCTGGAATAGAAGGCAACTCCACTGAGCTAACTGGGGGCTGAGGGAGGGAAAGGGGAACGGTGAGTGGTTGAGCAATAGGTATGTTGGAGGTTCTTGTTGGAGGTTGGGTCCCAGGAGGAGCAACAGTTTGACTGTACTCTGATCCCCTGGAGGCCACGCTAACTGGAGACGAATATGCTGAGGACATATGGTATGCAGGAGAACCAGAGTAAGGGCTCCACTGTGCCGAGCTGAGACACAGGTAGCTCTGGTGGGGGTTCACACCAAAATTGGCCAGGGTGTCCTCTACATCAGGCCTAGATGTGCTCTCCTGACTGGCAGCTTTATATTGTGAGATGGCAGACTTCAGAGCTGCATAATCAGTGGAGAAAGAGCCCTGGGTAGGGTAGGCGGAGGAGCTTGGTGGTACAAGTGGATTGCTAATGGGGTCCACACAGGGTTGGTCAGGGAGGGGAGGACGAAATCCATCGATCTGGGGTGGAGGGGGCTGAGGTGCCTGCAGTTCCTGAAGGTCATTTTCAGTCTGAATGGACGTCTCTGTGATAATGGGCATATCATCTTCAGAGTCTATAGACATGTCCTCCTCATCTCGAACCGCATCAGGCTCCACTGAGCAGTCAAAGAGAAGATAGTGTGTCAAAATTGAAATTTCGGCATTTTGTCAGGAAAAGTAAAGTAGTGTGAAGTTTTTACCTGGTTCAGGTAGGGCAGCAACTGCTACTTCTTCTGGGACACTGATCAAACTCTGGAAGTTGTTCATGATGTCATTCATACCTGCAACGATGACTCCACTACCAGAGAACTGGGAGAATGTGTCGTCATGCTTTTCTGTTTACGAACACAGCACCGATTGATCAAGAAACTTAAACTTAACAACTCGACAAAGCAACATTCATATACACCAGAACTTCAATTACAACTGTTGCACGTACCTGTGAGGAAAATGAGGTGTCGAAGCTGTGTGTGCTGAGCTTGCAGCTTCACCAGACAGTCCAAATCAGGAGCCTGCCTAGATGGAGTGTCACACTCGTGATAAGGCAGAAACTCCACCAGGTGTTTCTTCTGGTAGGTTGTCAACAGGTTCAGCAGATCCAGGGCCTCTGTGTTTAACCTGTGAAAGAGAGGATGTGTGAGCAGATATTGGAGACTAGGAGTCTGTCAGGATTGGCAAAACACATTAATCCATTTGTCTCTAACCTGCTGAGCTCTTTCAGCTTCTTCTGAGTCTTACAGTGCACCTTCCACTTCCAAGGTGAGCCTTGTTCCTCCAGGAACTTGAGAAACGCCTGTAGCTTCCCTGTAAACATAAATGTCAATATGTAAAGTCTCACTAAGATGTATTAAGAAACTACAGTGAATTTCCAATTCATGCGGACTTTAAAGGAAACAATACAACAATACACATTCACACTCGGAGAGATATCTTTTCAACAAGCTGGTACATGAATGTTTTGTAAACCCCTCTACAATCTACCTTTAGCTCTCACCTAGTGTTATATTGTCAGGGTTGAGAATGAGCTCATCTGACACAATGAGTCCTCCAGACACGAACAGCTCATTGTAAGTGCGATTTTTCACATCATCCAGGCTGTCCACTCCAGCAAAGTAAACTGTGGGCAATTTCTTCAGAGACACCAGAGCTGGAATCTAAATAAAGAATAGAGGGAACAATGGCTTAACACAGATGCTTCTCTGTTTGCTTTGTGAAACTAATCAAATAGTTAAAAAAAACATAAGTTTGAGTGGTGAGTTATTAAGTACCTTATGTACATGAGCAGCTATATCCTCATTCTGAATAATGATCATGAACTTTTGCTGACTTTTACTCTCCAGGTAATTCTGAGGGTTGCAATCAATATTGCCAAGGCTTCGTAGATACTCCTGTAAAACCAAACAAATGAGGTTAAAGATAAGGTGTTTCAACGGTTGGTCAAATGTATCAGGCCACACTGAATATTCTGAAACTTTATACTTTCAGACCTTGATCTCAGTGCAGAGTTCGCTCTCCTCATCTCCTCTTTGAATGTAAAACTTTACTGCATTTTTCTGCATGATCTCCATCAGTGTGCACAAAACATCAGGCTTGATTTGCCCAATAACGCTGCCTCCCACAATGCTTGAAGTTCCTGCATGAGTAGGCTCTGAGGAAATCTCTTGGACTGAAGCAACTGGAGGTTGACTGGCACTTCCAGCTGATGGGGAGCACATAGGCTTTTCCACAACATCTGCACTCTTGGGGTCAGCTGATCTTTCGGCTGAAAACAGGTGGACCTCTCTGACAGTGCCGAGGCGATGCTTGCCTGAACGAGGAGATTTAAGGGTAGCTTGCGGCTTGCTTGACAAAGCCTGAGACTTAGGCACTGGAGATGATATTTTAGTGTGAGGATGAGCAGGAGGTGAGGGCAGCGTGGGTTGGGCAGGAGCCGGCATGGCAGATGAGGGCGGAGCAGGTGGCAAGGGGGCGGGCACTGGGGCAACAGCAGGTGGTGACACAACAGCCACGGGTTGTTCAGATGCCCTGGGAGCCTGGATCAAATGGTTCATCTTTTCACAGAGTGTGTTAACATAGCTCTGCACAGGCATCGATGAGACATATTTGGATACAAAAGGTGAGAATGCAGAGCTTGACCATTTAGCCTGATCCTCACATCGCAGCAAAGGAGGCTGAGGGTTGTAAATTATATGTTGGGCCTCCATCAGTTTCTGGATCCCCGTGCAGAGGTTCTGGAACTCATTGTCGAGGATAGTGTCCACTACTTTCCTTGTAGGGTGTACTTGCTTCTCCCCTCCACTCAAGCAAGGTTCACCAACACTCTCTAAAGCTAATAACAGAATAAGTATATTAGTTTGGTCAATTTATTATCTAAAATTTTACTATAAGTACTGTACTGAATAAGCGTACTGTACAATGCATATTTAAAAACTAATTTTTAAACGTATATAAGCACATTACATTAACTATTATGATAAATGTGAGTAGATTATAAATTATACACTACTGTTTAGAAGTTTGGGTTATTTCTAAAGAAATTAAAACTTTTATTCAGCAACAAAGTATTAAATTGATCAGAAGTGATGGTAAAGACATTTTTAATGTTACAAATGATTTCTGTTAAAAATAAATGCTTTCTATTCATCAAAAAGTTTTATGTTTCTACAAAAATATTAAGCAGGATTACAAATATTATTAACATTGATAATAATCATTCTTCTTGAGTAGCAAAACAGTGTATTAGAATGTTTTCTGGAGGAAATATTTTGCTATTACAGAAATTAATTACATTTTAAAACATATTATACTAGAAAAATATTATTTTAAATTATAAATATATCTCACAGTGTTACTGTTTTACTGTGTTTTTGATTAAATAAATGCAGCCTTGCAGAGCATGATAAACATCTTTCAGAAACGTTTTACAAATTTTACCACCCCAAACTTTTGGACAGTAGTGTATATTAACAAGAAGTCTGTTATTTTTGAAAGTTAATAATAAGAATAAAAAAGAAAAGTCTGCGTTGCAAGCATGCAGGTGAGGACGGACCTCTGGTGGACGTTCCCCAGAGATGGTGGCTCTGCTGTGAGGCTTCTGCTTGACGAGAGGGCTGCTGCTCCAGACTGGATGAGGGACTGTACACATCCACACTACTCCTGCTGCAGGCCATCTGCTCCTAAACACACATACTACAGGTTAGCAAAAACAACAATTGAGTGTAGCATTAGATATATCATGAGGAACAGTCCACACCTCCAAGTAATCCTGGTTAACCAGCTCCTCATCAGCACGCCTGCCACGCAGGTCAAGATCACAGTGGGTAGCTGAGTCACCGGGGTCGTGTCTCTCTGCACTTTTGGGGAGCATCGCAGGCTGGCTGCTGGCAGTGTTAGAGTTTTGGGACATCCTGTTGAGCGTGCTGAGGAAGAGTTTTAGCAAGGCATGTGTGTCCCGGAGGGTGGGACTCTGAGTCCCGCGGTCCCGCAGGTCAGTGTCACACAGCCCCATGCTGTCCATCACCACTAAGAGAAAGGGAAAACAGACGTCAACAAGGATCTCATGTCTCTAAGCAACTGCAGTCACACTCTATTGTGTGAGTAGATACAGCACCTACTCTCTCATTAGGGACAAATGAACACTTCACATTAGCTTCTGAACATTACTACAGGAACGTATGCTTTTCACCTATACTTACAGCACTAAATAAAGGATTTAATAAGAATCAGTGTTCATATGCAGGTCTAGAAACAACTAAAGTTTTTCTAAAGCTGTATTATGCTTTTTCGTTCACAATAACTTGTTACATAAAATGTTTCTAATTCTTAAAATTTAGACTTTGTTTTTGGGAGAGAAAAAAACATCTGAAAATAAGGATTCTTATCTTACATATCTTTATGAAATAAATTATTATTTTTAAATAATATAATAAAAAAATAAACATTTTTATAAAACATATAAATGAATTTTAAAGCAAAGCCTAATGAGACTATATTTTCAGAATTTAAAAAATGTCCCAGTCTTTTCCAGTCCAAACTTCACATACAGGGATTCCAGAATCATGTTATACCTTCCTCAACATTAGTTCGGCGCAGACTCACCTCTTCCTGGCTCTCCATTCAGCAGACTCGTCCTAAGGTACTTGCTCACGCCCCCAGGACCATCCCTCTCCAGCCTCCTCTTCAGGCCAGCAGCGTCCCAGTCCTCTTCTCTTTCGGAGCCGCTCCCCTCCTCCTTGCCCAAAGTCTGCTTATGTAACTGTATCAGCTTTAGCAATTTCTCCATCTTTTCTTTGTTATACTCTCCCTGTGCCCTCTGAGCCCCTCCATTAGACTGAGAAACCCCAATCGTGCTGCTACCCGCTGCCTGTCTATCAGACCCTCCATAGTCTGAGACAGGACTGTACTCTTCTGCGCCTGCTGGGGGAGACGATGTCCCCTGTTGGCTGTCCATCAGACCCTGCTGCAGCGCTTCCACAGGTAGCTGGAACTGTCCCGAACTATATATGTAAGAGTTCAGTGCCACATCCATATTCTTAGGACGAGGTGCCTGGTGTTGGTTAGTTCGGTCATCCAAAGTTTGCCGGTAGTCTACTACATGGAAAGGCCGTATGACACCTTGTTCTTTCTGGTTGAGGTAGTCCAGCACCTGATGTTTCAGTCCCCCCGCGAGCTCTTTGGGTGGATTGGCACGTAGCTTGTTGAGGCCATGATGAAGGGCAGGTATAAAGTTTTCTAGCTGATGGCTGATTGGGTCTTTAGGCTCTAATGGAACAAGAGGGTCCTCATCTACCCCAAAGTTCTTCAAAACTAAAAAACAAAAGAAGAAATCAGTGAAGAGTTAATACACAGAAACTTCAATAAATAAACATAAAAGAGACACTTACTCAACTTCGAGGTGTTTCTTTGCTCTTGAAATACAAAAAGCGCCTGCAAAACCCTGTCATTTCTTCCACGTCGCTCTTTAAAGAAACAAAAAGCAGAGACGGCCTCTGTTATTCCACACAAGAATCACACTGTCAGTATCACATATGTGGTTAAAAGCTGTGCATAAACCTACCGGGGGTAGTGTGCAGCTGAGAAGACGAAAGGAGGAAGAGAAATCCTTTGTCTATCAATGGCTTCACCAAAACCTAGAGTGATGAGTTTAATTATAGCATGACTATAATAAAACCTGGGCAGTTTAAATTCTGCATATCAGATCAGTGACACAGATTCTATCAACAGACTGAAGACATTGTATACAGGGGAGAGGGTTGGCAGTGACGCCCTGCTAGAGTAAAGCCGTGGACATATTAATTCAATAAAGCGTAAAGTGGAATGTGAATGAGCTCACCATTCTTTCTCTCTCAAGCCGGTGCAACAGTCCCGACAGACTGTTTTCCTGTTTACTCCTCCCCATGACCTCATACAGGCTGCAGTACATCCCACACTTAAATGCTGAAAAATATACCACAACACATTATCATGTCAATACCGATTCATCAAATGTTGTGCTGAAACGCATCACCGGTACTCATCCTACCCTCTCGTGATCCACTGTACGCTTCCCATGACAGCAGAATGGGCGGGATCTTTCTCTTAACTTGATCGAGATGCATAGCCGTATTAATGTCAAGCTTGTCTGGGCTGAAGAAAAAAAAAAAACAGCAATTTAAAAACAATGCACATAATTTTTGTTAAACTTTATTATTAAAAAGAAAGGAGACTCACAGTTTGAGTGGAAGGTGATGGAGACTTGAAGACCGGATGTAAACTTGATAGACGTCTTCTCCCTTATTCACCAGCGAGCCACTCCAAAGTGTATATCTTCGCCGCACTAAAGCAACAAATGAAGTAACAACACAATAAGTTGAGTAAAATACCAATCTGATCATTTTATTAGACTGCTATGAAGAGAAAAACAAGTCATACCTCTTTGCCCTTCATATAACGTGCTGTTTAACCTACTAAAAGAGGAAACAAACCGTTCAAAATTTAAATAAAACCACAACAGATTGTAATACATTTTCTATGCACGTCATCAATGATCTTGTTCATACCTGTGTGTGGCCATGGCTGACTCTTTGCCTTTGAACTGAAAAGACACAACCGCATACGGCAACACATGCCTGGGCCTTGACCTTAGCTCCTCAAATGCAAATTCATAGAAGTATTGCTGGAATAAAACACAGAGGGAAATAACAGGTCATCTATCAGAACAAATAATACAAAACAAAGCACTGAAAAATAAAAGAAACACTTACCTGAGTGTGCTCAAAGGCCCTATAGGACAATAACGAGGTCACTTTGCTGGCATTTTTGAAAACATGGCTGTCGTATTTAAGTGTCGGCTCAAGATTGTTTTTGGGCATGTTGTCAAATATTGTCTTCACTTTACCCTGCAGAATAAGACAAAAGGTCACTACTGTTTTTGAAACCATTGTGAAATTATGTGTTTTAAATATAAAGCACTACCTCAAAGTCAAATTTGATTAGACTCCGTCAATAACTTACCTTCATGATTTTAAATATTATGATGTCTCCAGCAGCACCCACTTCAAATGGATTCATTTGTAACAAATCAGAGTATTTTGAGAGGTAAACCCCTAAAAAAAATTAAGGATATGAGAGTTACTTGGGGCGAAATTCCTAAGAGCCACAAAAAGCCTTGGGGTAATCCCAAAAAAATTGTTAGCAATCCATTTGGAATGCAGAGTCTCTGCACAGAGCATGCTATGTTTACTAAGATTAAATATTTGCAGAAACTATTTCATTTCACCAGTTAAAGCAACCCTAGTCACATTCATAAGATGCTAGTTTTGTGAAAACACAGCAGCTGCTTCGATAAACCATACAAAGATAATCATGAATCAGATATTTGCTGATCACTCAGCCAAGAACAAAATGTACATTATTACTTCCACCTCAAACATGCTCTGAAAATAGAAAGTAGTAATAGGGGTGACCAATATAAAAACCAGATGTTACTTTACAAAATGTTTATCCAGGCAAAAATGAATGTCTGTAACGAGTTTGGGTCATTAACATTTATTTGGCCTAGCGATCACAAGAAATTGTGGAGGAGCGTTTTTTGGCCCTGACCAATTCAACTACTCCAAACCACAAGATCAAGTGACCGGAGTCCTCCCAGGCAAATGATTACAGCCAAACAGATATAAACAGACTCTTCAGAAGCACTCACCTTTGACAGGGCTTCCCAGATTGTTGATCCGCGAATGTCCCACAGAAAGACCCTTTTCGCAGATCCAGTGGGCCTGGTAAAGACGAGCAGATATTACTTTGAATACAGCCGTGCTTTTGACCAAGACTATCACTAAAAGATGTCATTTAAAACCTTTTCAAATCACTGGCTTACAGAAATATTAATCTCACATTTCCATTTACATGTATGTCCTGGTAAATAATTAGACAAGAAGATGAGACATTGCATCATCTAGCGGTTAAATCTAAACTTAAAGTTACATTTCAGAGAGGGAGCCACAGTCCCATAAAGATGTATAATATAATCAGTTTAAATCAGAATAATGCTTGCACTGCTATATATGATTCAAAAGTACCGATAAAAGTGTAATTACTGTGGCAGTTATGCAGTAATACATTATACAACATTTTTATAATAACTCAGAAAAGTGTCAATAAAAAAGTGATAATTCACTCAAAAATGCATATTTTGTCATCATTTACTCACCTTCATGTTTCAAAACTATGAATTTTATTCTTCTGTTGAACACAAAATAAATGATTCTGAAGAATGTTGTTATGAAACAGCTGCTGGTCACCATTCACTTCCAAAGAGAGGAAAAAATACTACGGAAGCCAATGGCTACCAGCAACTTTTTGGTTACCCACATTCTTCGAAATATCTTCTTTTGTGTTCAACTGATACAGGTTTGGAACAACATGAAGGTAAGTAAATAATGACAGGATGTTTTAATTAACTATGCCTCTCTAAGGTAATATAACACTTACGGATCTGACATTCTGTCACTTGAAGCTAAACTAACACAGGCTCACCTTATTCCTCTCAGGCAGCAGAAAAGCATAGGATTCTGCGAGTTCTGCCTCTGTCCTGCCATTCTGCTTCAGCTCCCTTTTCTTCTCAATGAACTATGAAAAAGACATAAATCATACCATATTATTATTTGACTCACTGAAAACAGCCCTCAAGTGGCCCGAGGACATTTTCAATCATCTAGTCTTTTACAAGCAAGCAAGAACAAATGCTATTCATCAACATCAACTAATTAACTTCACTCAGCGCTCACCTCTTTCTCCAAGAGCTCGTTGTGAATAAGAGATGCTTTGGTGTAGGTGAAAGTCCCACGGGAGGTGGCGTCCAGGTACAAGGTGGACAGAAGCTTCACAACTTCCTCAAACTCTCTGGAATCTGGAGACAAGTGTTGAAGGAGACCTGAAGGACAACACGCATGAAGGACAGAGCTCAATAGACATCAATGCATTCAAATAAGAAACTATCAAGTGCATAAGGCAACAAAATTGTGGTTTTATTTTATTTCAAATGAATAATTGAGTCACATAACCTGACAGACACTTTGCAAAATGCGATACATCGTGCAGTTCAGTGCATTAAATGGGGTTTTCAATACCTGACGGTGTTGTTGAAATTTACACAAAATAACCCTGCCAAAACGACAAACAAAACCTCTAAAATAAAAATCACAATAACTAAATCGAATCGAATATTTTAATATGCTAATTAACGCCCATGATAGACAAACAACGTGGCTTTGTCGATTGACTAAAAAAACATTTAAAAACGACATAAATTCGAGTTTAAAGTGCTGTTTAGAAAACTATTTAGTGTCTTACTCGATAAAATATGATATAGAGCACCAACAGATAGAAAAAAAACTGGCACTAACGCCAGCAAATGCCAAAGTGAAAGTTGTAATACATAACTACAAACACATCCCAGTTTAGCACACTTTCGATTTCATTCAAGCAGCGTCCTTCTGCTTAAAATATTAAATTTCTTTATGCCTTCTGCGCTATAAGGAATTAGTACGCGGATGAATGGCGGTGTGCGGCTGGTTGTGCAGGACTGACAGGTGTTTCTATCCGTCGTGCGTAAAGACTGACGGGAGAAATGCGGTGGTCGACTGAATCACACTGCTGCCATTGATGAGGAAGGAAGAAGTGTGTCATGTGTGGGGAGGCAGCACTGTATGGTGTGGGAGGAGGAGTGTGGCGCCAGCTAGCAAAGCAATGACACCGGCCTCCGTGAGGTTTACAACCGTGGGACGAAATGCAGCGTGTCTTCGAGGTTTGCGTTAAACGACTCGCGCACCGCGCGTGAAACCAACCGGATCCTCACGTGCTGTTCGAGTTGCACGAGAGCGCATGTTTTTATTTCCTGCAGCTCTGAGCAGTGCACTAGCTAAAAAATCGTATAATATCAGTAGTGCAAACCTTTCGGTGCGTTATATAGATCCCCTGTTTATTTATCAATACAGCTTTATTAATTTGACCCGAAGCGGTAAGCAACGAGCTTTTAGGCTTGCGGGCTGAGAAACAGAAACAGTGCATTTCGGGAATGGCAGTAACATAGTAACGCTAACGCTAGTGGTGGTAGAAATGGGACACACAACCTTTTCGCTCCTTGATTTTCCTCGGAATCTGAAAATTCCTCCTTGGCAGCTCCTCGGTGGACCGCGGTAGTGTCGAGGGCGAACCGCCGCTGTTTTTTAGGTCCGACAGACCTGCCTTCCGTCGCTCAGAAGCATCTTGTTCAGACATTTGCTCGTCTTCACGTCCAGCTTGATCGCCATTTTGCTTGGATGTGGCCGTGCTAGAGGCTGACAACAATTGTTTCTTGCTATCGCCATCCTCCAAGGTTAGGCCGCCGGCTTTGCTGCTCTCTTTGTCGATTTTTCTCTCCTGGCTGAAATTGCTAGCCATTTTTCGGACCAGCGGTCCCCTAGTCAGCTGGCGATGAAGTTGGTTTCAGTGCCGCTTCACGGAGTAATTCTCCTGCTCAACCAGCCTCCGCCATTATGCCTGTGACGTATGCCTTCCCCACCACTGCAAAACTCTGGCGTCACTCTGTTTACATCCACGCGACCTGACGCCCCCCAGTGGAGCTGCTGCGAACTGCGCAGCGTCTAGACGTCATGACGGTGAGCTCCTCTGATCGCTGGCGCGTGAGAGCAACTCCAGAGAATCGGTGCCAAGAACGAATCGTCGAGCAGTCAGACAATAACTCTTTGGGGAAAGTCACTCTTCCTCACACCCAGAATCATCACGAGCCCTTTGTGCTCAACTAACGTTAGGTCATTTCACGAATTTCGAAACATGAATGAAAAAGATTGCTACATCGATTATATAATAATCACGCATTATTCAAATCACAATTTCTCACAACTCACGTAAGTTACATTGGGGACTACTAGTGAAAATGCTTCTATTTTGACCCCCCCCCCTTTTTTATAGTAGCAATATTATCAGCATAGTAATTTAAGAGAAATGGTAATATATAGTGGCAGCAGCGCTTAAGCTGGATGAACTCCACAAGTTTGTGTGAAACCTTGCAATCATGTCCTTCAGCAGGATTTCAGATGATCTGATCTTGGGCTTCAGTGGAAGAACATCTGACCGTTTGTATAAATAGTTTTGTGTCAAGTTTTGTATTAGCCAGAATCCTAAACCATGTCTTTACACATTTAAAGAGATAGTTTACCCAAAAAAGAAAAATCTGTCATCATTTAGTCACCCTCAAGTTGTTCCAAACCTGTATGAGTTTCTCGCTTCTGTTGAACACACAAAAAAGATAGTTTGATGATGAACGTGTAACCAAACAGTTGCTGGTAGCCATTGAATGAGATCACTGTATCTGGATATAATTGTTTTATACACAAATGAATATTTCACAAGGCTTTTTAATAAAAAAGTGTACATAAAGTTTTGTTATTGCAGCTTCTCTTGCACAGATTTATCAATCTGGTTTTACTCTTCTGTCATACTTCCTCTGCTGTAAATATCATACTCTTTGAAGCGAATATAGTCTTTGAGACTGGGGGGCAGAGGCAGGAAACTGATAAAAACTGGAGCCCTCAGACGCAAGCGACCCAAACAGTCACGTATCTTCAGTCTGCAGAGATGCTTCAGGCTTCGGGCATTTTCTGATGAGCAGAGAACATGCATAAATACATTCTGGAATGTGCTCCATTTTAATTTAAGTGCATGATCACTTACGGCAAGTATAACACAGCACATGTAGGAACTATACATTAGGTCTACTGAGAATATCAAGTTAAAGTCGGTCTGGATCTCTCTAAAGATAAACAGAATAAAGAACATGCTCTCAAGATGTGACTTGAGACTCACCTTGTATCTTGCATATTTCTGGCCACTGTTTTTGTTCAACCAGAACACTCTTCAGTTTGGAGCAGAGAGTCGCATGATCAACGTAATCCAACATGATTCTCACTACTTGGGCTGAGATGTGCTTGAGCCAGTACACAGTGATCACCTCACAGAACTGCACCAAAAAAAATGAGTTTAGACTTTCAGTAGGTACCTTAAAGAAACAGTTCACCCAAAAATGAAACTTCTTGTAATCATTTATTCACCCTCATGTTGTTCTAAACCTGTTTGCCTTTCTTTCTTCACAAAAGTTTTTTTTAAGTCGATGGGATTTTTGTTTGGACCTAATAAATGTTCTTCAAAATATGTGCTTTTGTATTTTGTAGACAAAGTTATACACTATCGTTCAAACGTGTTTTTAATTCTTTTGAAATAAGTCTCTTCTGCTGCATTTATTTGATCAAAAATACAGTAAAAACAGTAATATTGTGGAATATTATAACAATTATATATATTTTAAAATGTAATTTATTCCTGTGATGGCAAAGCTGAATTTTTCAGCAGCCATTACTCCAAACTTCAGTGTCACATGATCCTTCAGAAATCATCCTAATATGCTGATTTGATGCTCAAGAAACATTTATTATAATTGTCAATGTAGAAAACAGTTGTGCTGCTTAATTTTATCAGGATACTTTGATCAATAGAAAGAACAGAAGAACAGCATCTATTTGAAACAGAAGTCTTTTGTAACATCATAAAAGTATTTACTGTCATTTTTGATCAATTTAATGTCTTTGTTGAATATAAGTTTTTTTTATTGCTAACCTCAAACCTGGTTTTTCAACAGTAGTGTATAATGTCTGGAATAACACATTAAGGTGAGTGAGTGAATTTTCATTTTCAATTCTGGGTACATTATTCCTTTAACAAGATCAGATCATACCCTTGACTCTGAAAATGAGCAGTAACTGGTCTCACCACAACATCTTTAATGACAGAAGTGCTCCAGCCCTCATAATCCACGGGCACATGTGGGGCCTGTCCATAAGGGCAGTCAAAGCAGCGCTGCACATCATAGCCATTATTGAGCAGCATACGCAGCATCACCTCATCCTTAAGTGCGTACTGAAGGGCAGAAGGGAAGTGGGTGGTGTTGACACGGGAGTAGTAGTTCACATTGGCACCGTAGCGGAGCAAAGTGTTGATTAGCTCGTAGTTGCCCAGTCGCATGGCCACCTGCAGGCATTTGACAGGGTCTTGATTGGGCATGGCCCCGGCTTCCAGAAGCAGCCTCGCTGACTGGACATCGTTATTCGACACAGCGAAGAACAGCGCTGACCTGCGCTCGTCCTCATAGTTCCTGCGCACTCTGGGGTGTAGCATGAAGTTTGGGTCAAACCCGGAGCTCAGGAGCAGATCCAGACACTGAGAGTGACCGCCTGCAGCGGCAGAGTGTGACGGGCTCATGCCGCTCTCTTTGATCACCTCTTTCTTAGTCACAGGGATCAGCTGCTCCAGCACTCTATGAAAGACAGAGTTTTTTCAGGGTAAACAGTACATGGATTAACCCATCAGCAGGGTGGTACTCACAGCAGATGTCCGTGGTAGGCTGCACGGTGGATGGGGAGATGGCCGTTGTGGGTGGGAACATTGGGATCAGCTCCATACTCCAGCAGCAGTGAAATGATATCGGGGTTTCCAGAAGCCACAGCATCGAATAAAACTGAGGCTGAACCAAGAGAATGAGGCTTGAACCACACACTGGCCCCTGAAGATGAGTGGGTCATTAAATGTCATGACAAGTGACCAATGCCAAACAGACCATTACAGACAGATAGACAGACATAGATAGACAGTCAGATAGATTGCAAAATCACCTTTCTGAAGCAGAATCTCTACAACGTTAAAATGTCCAGCTTGAGCTGCAAGTCCTAAAGGAGTATGTTCACAGACGTCAATGATATTTGGGTCAGCGCCAGATTGTAGGAGTAGGTATACAAAGTTTTCCAAGCCAAGCACAGATGCTTCATGCAGAGCGGTTCTTTGAAGACTTCCTGTTTGGTCCACTGTGGCATTGTAGCGTAGCAGCAGCAGAGCCAGGTCATACTGGTCATTCTTTATGGCTGGAAAAAAAGCAATTCATGTATTCAGGCCAATACTGATAAGATAATTAATTATTTAATTTTGAATCAATTTTATTAAGTTCTACACTATTTTGACTCCAAAATGTAAAATTAAAACACTACAAATTAAAACCAATCTGTTTAAATCAGTGGTTCTCAACCTTTTTGACAAGGCCCCTTATTTTCCAAACTATTCAAATGTTGATTTTTAAAATATTTTACACACAATTTCTATCTGATGAAATATTTAGAGCTTGGCATATCTAAAAAAAAATTATATTTATTATAAAAATGTCCACTGTTATTTAGGATCGTGTTATTTTACACAACTTTTCCAGATTTAGAAATAACACTTTTAAAATTAAGCAAATAATTTTAAATATAAAACATTATATAACCAAAATATATCAATTTAAATGAACATTTGAAGTCATCCTAAAGCCACCGTGACCTCTGATCCCTGGTTGAGAACTTCTACTTTAAATGATACAAGTGAATTCAGGCATCACAATTTTATGAAAACTGCAAATGTATTTTGAGATTTGTATGTAACAGTGTTATTAAATGATAGTTTCTTGTCTTGCGTGCTAAACTTCACCAAACACTAAAGGAACACAATATAGACTGAAGCGCAATACGTCATTTATCATGAATTGAAATAACAATAGACTTCAATCTTTGTCCAAAAAAAAGAGAGAGAGAGTGAGAGAGAGACTTGCAGTTCTAATCTTAAATGAGGAATGTGTGCTTACTACGCATTCTGTATGTTAAAAATAGCACTGCGTTCCACACCTGCAACCAATGCAGAATCATCATCCTCATTTTTGCAGTCAGGGTCACAACCGTTCTGCAGCAGGAACGTGGCATTCCCTCGGAGACCGTGAACAACGGAGAGAAACAGCGGAGTCTCCCCTCTCAGAGTACGGCATTGCCCTGACCCCTGAGGAGATGCTGAATGAGGAATTCTCATTAAGGAATGATTTAAAATGTGTTTTGTTTTTTTTTTTGGGGGGGGGGGGGTTTAGAGAGGTAACTATAATGGAAGCTTATTTCCACAGATAAATACAAATATTTTAAAAAGTAACTGCGACCACTCACTTTTTATCTCACAATTCAGACTTTTTTCTCACAATTTTGAGGTTATATATCACATTTTTGACTTTCTTTTACCAATTATAAACCACAAATTTCATTTGAGTCCATATGTCAAAATTCAGACTTTTTTTTCTTGGAATTCATCTCACAATTCTGATTTTTTTTTTGTCTTGGAATTATAAGTTTACCTCTCGCATTTCTGACTTTCATTAAATTAACTTTTTTTCTGCCACTGAATGAAAAATAAAAATAGGTAATTGCAACTTTTTAGTCCTACCACACACTACAATTTTCCCTTTTTTTCCTCACAGTTGTGAACTATAAGCTCAATATCTTGCTTGCAATTCTGATTTTTTTTCTGGGGAAATCAGCTTCCATAAATACTTTATGCTATCTCTTAGACCTGCATAAGTGATCTCCAGAATGCTCCTCTTGTGTTGCACCGCTGCCTCATGCAGAGGAATCCAGCCCTTGCTGTCTGCATTAGACAAAGCCTCCTCACGCTGCACCAGGACCTTCAGAGCATCCTCATTACCTGACACCACACATGTAGTGAGCATCACGAAGACTCCAGATCTTCTACAGCACTTACTGAAAATGCTGATGAACATTTTTGAAGGATTTAGCTCTTACCAGCTTGTATAGCAGTGAAAATTTCCTCATGGTCGATGCAGTCTAATGGATCACTGCCGAAGGACATCAAAACAAAATGTTAGATCATAAGAAACACGCTATTAGTGCATTAATAAAAGTTAAAAGTGGGGATTTAGCTGTACCTGGTAGCTGAATCAGCATGTTTACTGTTCTCCAATAGACTCTGCTCAATCATGTACTGAGTGGCCTCATCTTCATCATCATCCCAGTCATCCTCCGCAGCCTCACACACTTCCTCCATATGTCATGAATAAACTCTAATTTGGCAATCAGAACCACAAGATTTACCAGCAAATGGCATTTTCTGTCTTTACAATGTGAAAATTGTGACTTTAGTTATCAGTAATGTTTAAGAAACTATATAATATAAATGTGGATAAAGATTCTGATAACTAAAGTCACTTTTTCACATTTTAGGATTTGCCAACCTAGCATAGGATCACAATAAACAGATAGTCTAATGTAGGAAAACATACAGTGTATCGTATATTATGACTAGCTTCAGTTTGACTCCTGAAGTCAATGTTATAAGGTGTTTTTTTCTGCAACAGACTGTATTGTATATGCAAACAAGCTTTGGTTTCCAATAGTCAAAGCTGAAAATATCTGCTCTAGTTTCTACTGAGCTGGGCTGAATTACTAAAGGATGTAACCAACACTCAAAACTCTGTAGTTGTTGCATTAAAATGTCAAATTCATGAATGTAAAAAGAGCCTAACATCATAATTAGAATCTTTGTTAACTTTAGCCTTTAAACGACTGTCTAATTACTTGAAGAATGTTTTGTAAACATGCAACACATTCCATGCAATCTATTTCTGCAGAGATTTTCCAGGAGGAATAATCTGTTTACATACGCTTAATTCAAAGGCAAATGTTTCTTTTACCTGAGGCAACGGGAAATGTTGATAACAGTCGTGGCAGTTGTATCGGTGCCGTGTTTTTGGTCGCTTTACACTCTTAAAACTATTTATATCTGTGCATGGTTAAAAATACATGCTCATGGGGCCTGGGCCAGCCAACCAACACCTGGCTTTGACCCACTGCGTGACAGTCAGTCTTGCAATTCTACCCCACCAGACATCTGACCTGAGAGCTAATGTTCTTAGCATTTGTGTTCTTAGGAACACTTGCAATGAGCCACACTTTCTCTTGTATTCAGATGTCTGTTTGAACTAAACGGTAACCACACGTCTTTAAAATCACAGTGGACAGTACAAACCACACACTCTCAGATAAACAGGAAGGTATGCATTGATTAAATACATCTATCCCAGCAGAGACACACATTAACACTCTGGTGCATGAATTATTAAATCACAGAAAAAAACACTTATAATATAATATATTCTCAATCTTTTTTTGTTGTGATGTACAGTAATGTAGGCAAATTTGTTACTGAGCAAAAAATACCCTTTTGAGCTACAAAAACATCCTAAATGATGCACAAAAATATATAACAATCTCACCCTGAATAGAAAGTGTTATAGTAAAAATAATATAGACTGTATAATAAGGACTGAAGAAATGTTTTATGTTTATAGCAGGTTTCTCTACTGATTAGATTTTTTTTTTACAAAAAACACTACAACAAACAATATTACTTAACTGAAAGTGCTCTGTAGATCAAGTTCTATACTGAAAAAGATTTTTCACCTATCTGGATCTCCTGTAGAAAAATACCTGATGTTCACAGAGATGGGCACAAATACATCAAAATGTAATTAAAATCAAATACAAAATACTGTATGGAAAAAAATATTTAAATACAAATACAAAATATTGTGTGGGAAAATGTATTTAAATACAAATACAGTATTTTGTGTTTTGAAAATATACAAAATACATTTGAAATTGGCCATCCAGTGAAGTAACGCTATTACCGAGAAATGACATGACAGCAAAAACCTTTATAACTACTTGGATATAACACTTTTCAATTAATTTAATTGAGTACATTTAGATTTACAATGGGTCTGGTTCTGCGTGTAAAGCTGCAAATTCCAGCATTAGCCTCAACCGGCTCTGTAATAATCCTCTGATATCTGTCTGTCAGCGAAAGGACAATCGTGCTTGGGCTTTAGTACAAGGCAGCTGTGCCTAGTGTGAGTATGCCCTTAGAACAATAATAAAAAAAATCTTTATTGTTAGAATGATAGTTATCTTTGTCTTGGGGTAAACACACACAGAAAGCTGCTTATTACTCATTTATCCATGTTTATTTATCGCTCTGACGTGTCAGTAGCTCCTGCCCACTAGAAGCTCCACAGATATATTTGCATACCATGATGATATAGAAAAGTTCAATCGATTTACACTTTATATCACCGCCGACATTTATATTGTCATATCGCCATAGCAAGGAGTAATGATTAAAGTTTAATGAACACATTTGACTAGTTGATGGAACCAAAATCATACCCCCAAAAAACTAACAAGACGGACTAGTGCTAATGCTAGTTTTTTTTTTCTTATCTGCTGAGACAGGTATGCTTTTTTCCCACAGAAGCAAGATCACCTTGTTTTAATGTTAAAGTCATGCACATAGTAGTGCAATAACCATTTCAAGCATTTTGTATGGTTTATACACAGCAAAACAGCATATATTTAACTGAAAATCCAGAATCATTAACAAGCTAACTATAAAGATAGCACTGTGAATGATGATATAGTTGTCAACAAATGGGATGCTACATTTTATTCAAAATTAAATATCTTAAATATCTATGATTTTGACTTTAATAAGATTTTCCCAGGAAAACATGAAAGTGGCATGTTTGAGCTAGTTGATACAGGAAATCAGCAGTCTAATAAAGAGGTTGATTGGCAAAAAGTATTTTATGTATTTTGAAAATACAAAAATGAAATGTATTTAAATAAAAAATACATAATTTTTTTTTCAAAGGTATTAAAAAACTAAATAGTATTTTGTATTTGAAATACATGTATTTGAAATACTGCCCATCCCTGGATGTTCACCACTATCATCACCTACGCTGAATTGATCATCCGTTGTCATAAAAAAAACACAATGACATTTAAAGAGAACAGTCATACAGAATTATGATGTGTTTGTCAAAAGATATTAAAAATCAGTTGCAGAGAAACTATTTTTAATGGAAACCGTGAGAAATAAAGTGCTGGTTCAGAAGTCAGAAGGGTTTGGTGTCAATCATCTAGCTGACAGAGTAAAGCCACCCCTCTCTTGATCCAGTGCTGAGGACGCTTGCTGGTAGGGAGCGTCATGCTGATGACAAAGTTGGTTGAATGGCCAGTGGTGGACAGTGTTCCTTTACGCTCACTGTTCTTGTAGAGGGGACACACATAGATGCTCTGGGGCTGATCCATGCTCCTCTTGTCCGCTAAAGACAGGTTTGGAGAGGTTGCTGAGCAAAGTAACTACGAACGCATGATATGATGAATATGAACATAAATTATAATCATGATGACATAACATTACTTGGTTTGATCCAGATGATAGGGACTGCATCAAATAACACTTTGGGATACTGTTCGGCCAACACTCCACTGCAGGGAAGAACATAATTATTAAATGGAAAAAAAATGATAGCTTAGAAATGATTATATTATTTCCAGTGTCTTCCTGCCCTGGAAGGTATTCTTGCCTTTTTCTATCCCACCGAGCTCCATCCAGGAAAAGGCCATGAATGTAGACTCCATCTTCAGGAGATGAGTCAGAGGTGTCAAATGGCAGAACCTAAAGTAATAAAGAACAAATTGTAGCTCTCAAATCATCTCTTTTTTATCTAATAAAAATACTCTCAGCCGTAGAACAGAGGATACCTCATAATTAAAGCCAAGCAGGTCAATAGGGATGGAGTACTTCCTAGCGTAATTCTGTAGGGCACCTGTTATGAACGCCTGAGTGAAGAAAAACCCAGACAACCAGAATACAGTGGGCTTCTGCGAGTCATACCACTCCTACAAAGAGAATATGACACAGAGAGACATTAATTAATTAAAGGAATTAATTAAAAATAAAATATATTGTCATCTATTCCTGTAGAGCTGAATCCTCAGTGTCACATGATCCTTCAGAAATCATTCTAACATGCTGATTTAGTGTTCAAGTTGCGCTGCTTAATATTTTTGTGGAAACTGTGATACGTTTTTTCAGAATTATTTTATAAAAACAACGTCCAAAATAAAAACAATGTCTTTCTTTAAAAAAAAAACTATTAATGTCTTTCAAAAAAAGCTTACTGAGCAAAATATTTTGAAATATACCATTTTTTAATTCTGCACTATTTCTGTCACTAATCAAACATTAGCAAATTTGTGACACAAATGCAAATTTGCGCACAATTTTTTTATACAAATGTTAATCGTAACATGCATTGAAACTATATATTTCGTTTTAAAAATGCAAGTTAAAAGCATTTTCACCAGCTGTCTGATACTTTTAGACCCCATTGTTTGTGTGTGATTGATCACTGACCTGCAGAAATTTGAGTCTGGCTAAGAAGTCGTTGACATAGCTGCCCAATGGCTTGAGACTAGGATAGGAGCATTTGGCCCACTTTTCTGGCACTTTCCCCACCAGCAGACTGCCAGCTACAGCCTCTAGCTCTGCATCCATCACCACCAGCCCCTTAATGGCCTTTATCAGGTTCTGTAGACTCACCCGTATAGTGCTGCTCAAACTAAAAGAGGAAAGTACACAGAGATTACAGAATAAACACCATATGTGGAATTGAGCTAAAATGAGCTCTGAGGACTCACTTGTTGTACCGCTGCATCTCCTGCACGAGCACCGTATTCATGCTCTCCTCATAACACACAGGAAACTTGAGAAGGGCAGACTCAATGTCAAAGTTACCTGGAAGCTGCATGGCCAAAATTAGAATGTCAATAAATCACTGGCATATGTACAAAATACCTTTTTATCCCCAAAACTATTTATAATCTTACTTTAGACAGGATGTCATTTGCAATGTCCAGTAGAGTGGTATCCCCACCAGAGCCGCCCCCTCCTGAGCCCCCACCCTGAGTCAAGATGAGGGAATCAAATAGTAGTTTTGCCTGTTGAAGGTCTTTGGAGATGTCCACGTTCTCATGCATGCCAAACACCTCGGGATGCTGGGTAGAAGGTAGGTTCTGTGGAGCATATGTAGTGTGTTGTATTGAGTTATTTCATCAGAGTTTGAATTTAGAACGAGGTCAGCAGCTACTGTACCATAAAGCCGTACCCTGATAAACTCCACATAGTCTTCATAGATGGACTTTGGGGGTGCGTGATAATTGCCACTGGGGGAGAAGGAGTAGCGTGGGTGGTCGATAATGTCTTTATTGTAGAAGTCAGTGAGGATTGTCATGAGGAGGCGGCGGTCCCAGTCATCTGTTACACGTCCTCCGTAGTTACACTCTCCAGTCAGATACGTGATGGCCTCAAAGGGAACCTCCTCGTACTCGTTCACAAAGAGCTGAGGAACAAAAAGAGAGAAAGACAATACAATTATTCATACTGTTTTTCCAATATTGGGTTAAAAGATTTCAACATTAATTTTGTTATATTAAGGTCACATTTACTCAGCCAGGGATACTTTTATCATGCCTTCATCTTTATTTTTGCTACTTTTAATATGACTTTTGCATTGCACAGATTTTATTGTTTAACCTTTGTCTAGGACCCAAAACTTTCCATAAAAAAATAAATAAACAAACTGTTATGAGCAAAGAGGGAAATAAGCACAAACAAGTACAATATGTTGTGTGTGTGTGTGTGTGTGTGTGTGTGTGTGTGTGTGTGTGTGTGTGTGTGTGTGTGTGTGTGTGTGAAAACTATTTACACTACCATTCAAATGTTCGGGATCAGTAAGATTTTTTCTTTAAAATAAATTACTTTTATTCAGCAAGGAATTACAGCAATGAATTAAATTGATAAAAAGTGACAGTAAAGGCATGTATTATTAAATGAATGCTATTCTTTTGAACAAATGCTGTTTCTCACAGTTTCTCTCAAATCACAGTTTCTACAAATATTAAGCAGCACAACCACTTTCAACATTGATAATAATAAGAAATGTTTCTTGAGCAACAAAAATTTGGCGTACAGTGAAAAGCTTAGAATATGAAACATATTTTATGTGTAATATGAGAAATTATTTAATTGTATTTACAATGCTAGTTATGAAATTAGCCTTATATATATACAGTAGGTCTGCCATTTTATTCATTTGAAAATGTTATTTGCAATTAACCATAATACATCATGTAGTGCAAAAGACACTGTGGTAACAATTCAAGCGCTTTACCTGCAGTTGTCTGATACTAATGCGCAGATCTGACTCGTTAAATCCATAAGAAATGTTCCATCCCAGTGGCCCAAACTTTTTTCTCTCCTGAACAAGAGCATGAAAGAAGCAAACTCCATACAGAAGCTTCTCCCAGACCTATAAAACAGCAGTCGGTAATAAAATACTCTTATATCTAAAACATTATGCAGAGTCAACATAAGACTGCAGACAGTCACTCTACTTACTAGCTCCTTGTTAGGACAGGCTGCAAAGAACTCAGTGTCAGAGATGGGATCTGACAGATACGACTGCAACAGGTTTAACCTCAAGCCAGTGGGAGGCTCATTGGTCATCTTCACTCCATTCTGCAAGATGGTTACTGGAAACTGATAGAACAAAAACACAAATTTAAAGAGGATAAAGACAATTTTTTATTTAAGGGATGTACAATATAAGTGTCCCATGGGTACCATTGGTGATGGGTAGCTGGTGAGCCAAAGACGGAAGTTTGGATGGCATGTGTCAGGGCTGAGGTCCTCACAGATCTTCTCCAGAGTGGACATCCAGGACACAGCCAGGTGGCAGTTCTGTAAGCACACCCAGGTGCCCTCCTTCATGGCAGAGTGGATCATCTTCACTGCTATGGGACCCTGGCCTTGCCCCAGAGAGATAGATTTAAACTGGGAGCCACCCATGTTCTTATCATTGGCAAACTTCAGCAGACCTAAAAAATAGGGAAAAACAGTGTTTCTAATGTAGTATTTGACTTGTATCCTTGACAGGTTTTACACCTAAGGAAGTTTATATTATACACTCCCACCAGGGGTCACCAACATGACATAAGCTGAAGAAATTGAAAAAAGAAAAATGAGACATTTACTCATTTCCTGCATTCTGTCCTCACTATTCTCTTATTGTCTGTTACACATGCATACATCAGGTAGTTGTTTTTGGTCATATCTAGCTGTTTTTCAATTTCTCTTGCCATGACAATTGTGTCATGGCAACTGTGCAATTATTTTAAGGAAGTCAAATGGCCAATTGAATAAAACATACTTTTTCTAGGCAATCACCTTATTATCAGACATATTTAGTTGTGAAACAATATAAAAAGGCCAATAAAACATACAATTAGTAAAGGCTGAAATACACCACACAACCTTTGCCCAGACTTTACCCCGATTTGCTAGAAGCCAGATGTCAGAACAAGTCTACAGATTGTAGGCAGTTGAAGCTGACAGATTTCAGAGAAAAAAACAGTGTATGGTGGGCACAGACTCCTTGCAACAAGCTGGATGTTTCTGCATGGGTTTGTTGCATTTGCAATGATTTAAAAGTCTGGTCGCATGTGATCCTCAGTCGTTTACGATGCCTGGTTTTTCTCTGTAACCATTTATAAAGTCTGAAAATGTATAATGCCCCGTGTCTCTGATCAGATTTTAGAAGTCGTGTAGTGTTTTCCAACCTCAAGAGTTTACCATAAACGTACTTCATGAAAAATTAAGTACATTCTAAATAGGAGAAATGTTTAACTGTTCTATTTAACTGAAGTAATAAAGCACTCACTAGCCATAGGATCTGCTCCAGGAGAGAGTACAAACACCAGTGGAATGGTGCAGTTGGAGTCACTGTAGCTCTTACTGAGGTCAAATGGAGGTGGTTCAACAAATCTCTTTCCCAGTTTGTCAGTCACAAATTTGCTGATTGCTGGCTCAATCTTTGAAGAAAGGATAAAGTGAAATTAACTGGAAAAATCTTCCTGTGAGTAATGTTCTGCATTTATTACATTTCAATTACCATGATAAGAACAAGTCAATTTCAAACTCAATGAGAACTCACTTTATCAGGTCTAAGGCATCGGTAAATGATCATTTTTTGAAGTTCATTGAGTTTATCACACCAGAGCTTGGGTAAAGCTATGTTGTATGGCTCCTTGCTGTCATAAATTGGCAGGAAACTCTCAGGACACTTAATGAAGCTCTCCCTATATAAAAGAATGTGTCCGTATCAGCTGCAAAAGCATAAACCATGCAGATGTAACATTTCAGTCATTTCAGAAAGCATAGCAGAGACTTCATACTTGAGGCCCCCAAGGGCAGGAAGATCACTGGCCCGGCAGATCTCATCCCAGCTTTTGTCAGGCAGCCAGTTTGGATCAGGGTTGGCGACGTTGTTCTGTAGACCCACACCTCCAGTGAGCAGGAACATAAATTCAGGGTACTCGATCTCCTTCTTAGCCCTTAGAAAGATCAAGTTTAGTGCACAGATTCAATCAAGACAATATATATTTGGACATAAATTTCATCATATTTCTATGAAATCTGACAGTAATCTGCGACATTGCTTTTATCTAGTAATATATATAAGACTGTACTAAAGTTTGAACTTACAGCAGTAGGTTAGAACAGAGCAGGAACGAGAAGAGGAGTTTGTCCTTCTCAAATAGCGAACGGCACACGTTGCAGTACAGGTTATAGGTGAAATGATCAATCAGGTATCTGAGTCTCTTCTCTAGATTCTTTGATTTATTGCTGTGAAATACATATGCACAATAAATGCAAAAGCAAATAAAAATTGATGCAGAATTTTAAACTCATGTGCAGTTATTCCCCACCTGTCATGTATGGAGTTGACATAGAGGTTGACAAACCAGTTGAGAGAGTATTGATACATGGGGTCGATGTTGGCCAGGTCTGCAATACTGAAGAAGAGGATGGAAGAGTGCTTAGCAATGGCTCTGTAGCCTTCCCTCGACTCAGCTATTTCAATCTCAGTCTTCTCTGCGATCTGAAATCTCACAGAAAGGCACAGAGGTTAAACCAGACATTATCATGGCGTTAATAAAGGGATTTCATCTAAACCAGCTCTTTAATGCACTACACCTGTTGTTTCTTAGTAATCTCATTAGACATTATCTTGGAAGCATCCAGGATCTGGATGGCACTCTCGTCTTCCAAGATGTTCCCTTTTGAGGACTGCAGAGTTTCCAGGATTTGGTCCTCGATCTCCTTAAGCTGCTTCTTATTGGCTGCAGACTGAAGAATCAGGGCATTTCTCGCCTCTTCTAATTCAGGCCTGAGGGAAAACAGAAGTGAAATACTGTATCTGGTAGACAAAGACATCAATTCTGAATTATATTTCTCAGGAAAACAAAGGATTAAAATCCGAATCACCTCTCTTTTGCTACCACAATGCCAAGCAGCTGGTCTTCAAGGCCCTCTGGGGTAATCATGAAGTTAAGCAGACACACTTTGGTAGCTAGTTCAGGCAGGTAATGAGGGTTCCTCAGCTTTGTAGTGATGTAAAAGCGGAAGTCACTTGAATACTCAATCACACTCTCGCCCAATCTGATACAGTCCACACCCCCTACAAAAAGAAAGCAGGAACTCACTTTGATTTTCAACCCCTCTTTGAGAGTCAAATTAATCATGTAATCAAAATAATCTTTAAACAAGAACTTATTTAAAAGAGTTGTTTTAGTAAAACACCTTGCTTGAAAACTTGTTTGAGGAGCAGCGGTTCTAAGGAAGGGTCGAGCTCCTCTCCTACGTTCTCCAGGAGCAGTGGAGTACCAAACTGGATGCAGTTCTCAAGTGTTCTCATGTAGTCGCCATCAGTTAGCTTGACCACATTCAGGTTATGCTCCCGTTCTGAGTTTTTCACCCATTTGTTGGCCTGGCCCTGCGGATCTATCATTAACGGCCTGGCAAAGAGAAAATCGGGTGGTAAAACATAACGCTTTGGTTCTAAAATCAGAAGAAAAGACTTGTCATTATTTGTAACAAGATTTCTAAATGATTTGGCTTTGTTGAATCATACCATCTTCTGGAGTTGCTCACTATAACACCATTATCAATGGAGAAGCTGTCAGTGGGAAGGCCAGCAATATTCCAGGCCCTGATCTTGATTGGATCTCCAAGTGTCTTACTTAGAGAGAAGTCATCAGAGGATGGGATCTTCTTGGACTGAGTAGAACGGAGACATTGAACAAATGACACAAAATATTAATTTGCAAACAAGCCCAGTCTTCACTGAGAAGAGCAGTACAATACCTTGCAGAGCTTGGCCCACATTTTAGTAGAGTCATGGCGGAAGCTGGCAGTGAAAGCTCCCAGGTAAGCAATAACACCAGCAGATATTAGCACATCACCTGTCAAGTTATCATATGTGCACTGAAGGTCATTGGCTGCTTTCGACCACCTATGTATAAATACAGGAACGCATACTCTGTTGGCTCAAATATAAGAATTAACTGAGCATATATTTCTAAGATTTGGTTGTAGTTGATTGAAACCTGGATTTTTCTCCTCCTAAACCTCCAATTAGCTTCTCGGCTCTTTCCAGCTTGCGAGCACAGAGGTCCACCTGGAACTCCAGCTGAGCTTTCTCTTCTGTCTTTTCATCCAAAGTCTTCTGCAGTGAGGCCAGACGATCCTCTACCTCCTTTAGCTCTGCCCTCTTCTGGTTTAGCAGGGCCATGGTGGTGGCCAGGGATTCCTGGGCTACAATAAGGTTGGCTTTCTTAGGTGCCACCACCTAAGAGAAAAAATAATTTTAATCTCATCAAGTTGTATGAAACAATAAAAACGTATACTATGGATATATGGACCTATTATGGATGGAAAAAATGACCTATTATGCAAAAATTTGAACACAGTTGTGTGGCCGCAGTGTGTGAAAACAGCCAGCATATATTGGTAAAAATCCACCCACTCATTTCTTTATAATCTAAAAAAATCATAAACAGTCTCTCAGAACGAGCAGTTTCAGATTCTCCCTCTGTTCACGTCACCGAGGGGAAAAAGTCCCGCCCATTTTTGATGCTGCCCTATTAACATAAACACACCCCTGAGTGAGAAGCTGCGGTCCGCCTCCGCCATTACTGATTACTTGCTGTAGCTGCTGGAGATATACAATGTCAGCGCAAAAGAGCCATTTCAAGTGTTGTGTTTTGGGATGCACCAATGAACATAGGAGTCTCCATAGACTCCCTCCATCTGATCGTGAATAGGAATGTGGTAGATAAAAGTTGCATATGAAAGCAATGTGAGTCAATCGCTCATTATCACGAGTGGGACTTCTAAAGTTTGTGATAGCATGCCATTCACCATGAGACAAGCTATGTTGTTATTTTTATCCCGCCGTGCTCCTCGTCTGTGTAATTCATAAACGCGAATTTATTATGCACTGTAGCGTCAGATGACTGACGGAGTACGTTTTCTGTAAAGATAACAGGCTTGTACTAATCGTGAAATGTTTATTTGCAAAGGCTAGTGCTGCTAATGCCGGAGCTTAAGCTCTTGAAGCTCCGCCCTCTTCACCAGGAGCAACAGCTCATTTGCATTAAAGCAACATACTCAAAATCAGAGCGTTTCGGCTCATACCCTAAAAGTGGCAATTTTAACAAGCTATAAAAAATTATCTGTTGGTATTTTGAGCTAAAACTTCACATACACACTCTGGGGATATCAGAGACTTATTTTACATCATGTAAAAAGGAGCATAAAAGTTCAATTTTAAAAGAAAGAAAAATGAAAGAAAAACAACAAAACTTAACTATTTGTATGTAACTATCTAATAATTGCAACTACTTATATGAAACTAATACAGATGAGGGTCTATCTACCTTTGCTATTCTGTCATAAACCTCCATTGCAGTGATCCATCTGCAAAGTCCCTCAGCTGCAGATGAGGCCTTGGCCACTTTGGTGGGGTCAAAGTCAGGGTTGGTCATGTACTCACTACGGATTTTAAGCATCACTTGAGCCTGTCACAAAACAACACCATTAAAAAACATAAAACGCAGTGTTACGAAACAACCTACTGTACCACACCCTACATAACAAAAAAAGACTTACAGGGATGTTGTCTTTGTCATACTCCTTCAGATCTTTGAGGAAATTCATGTCCCCTAGCAGCTTCTTGCTTGGACCCCAGTAGTCAAGGATCTATCAGAATAGACATCATGCTGTCAGAAAAAAAAGCACAAAAAAAAGAAAGCTCTTGTCATGTGACCTGTCTAGACTCGCTTTTGACCTTCTGTCCAGTTCCAGCAGGATCATTGATCTTCTCTGGTTTGATGTCCTTCATTACACACACCGCTGACATCACCAGCTTCACTCCAGATGGAGGGTTCTTCATTGATTTTACAATGGTCACATCAGCAGGCTGAAATCACAAATCAACCCACACCTTTTATAATAATCTATCATTTTATAACCACAATTTCCAACATTTAATCATACATGAATAATTACAGGGCTTTATCGATATTCTTTATCGATAAATTCTGGGTAGGGTTCGATATGAACCCCTTATCCCAAAGTATTACATTTCTGCAATCCAGCATTTAGCATGAACTGATTAACATTCAATAATTATCATTTACATTTTTTGTAAAATGTTTTTAATAGATTATTTTCATTCAATAATAGACAAAATTGCATACTAAATTACAGTTCTTCTTTCTTACAAAGTATTCCTTCTTTAAATTAATTTTCATACTGAATTGTCATCCTTGCATGCAGTTAACATGATTAGCCACCTTCACACAGCACAATTGCTCTCCCCGTGTTTGAATATGCTGACTTTCTTATGATATAGTGTGAAAAGTACTATGTAAAATACGTAGTTGACCTTGAGTGTGTTCAGGGCAGTCAGCGCAGCCTCCAGTGCAGGGATGGCCTCAGCCAAGTCACTCTCACACTCGTTCTTCAAAGCCTGGGATTCATTCGCTTTTAGAGTAGCTGTTTCTTCATCCACACGGACAAGTTTGCTCTTCGCCTCAACCTCCACTGACTCAACCTCTATCACCTGAGAAGAGAAACATATAGCTAAAATATGCAGGCAAACTTTTGTCAAAATTAAGATAATATACCTGAAATACTACTATAGGAACAACAGAAACACTGTAAATATATTAAATGGTAGTACAACATGAACATTTTCTTTAAACAGTACTGTAAGATAGATGCCATTGTTTCTTACTTTCATTATTTTAGTGTTGTCAGTCTTAGCCTGTTCTAGTTTAGGCTGCAGGTCCACCAGCTCCTTCTTCATTTCACTCACCTAAACCAGCATAAATGCATTAAAATAATTGTTCTGCCTCACTGACTATGATTAAAAAGCATTTTAGCATTTTAGGCACTATTATATGGATTTAAAGGGGACGTATTCTGCAAAAATCACTTTTATAAGGTGTTTGAACTTTGAATACCGTTGTGTGACCACAGTGTGTGAAAATCCACCCACTCGTATTTTTTATAAAACCAATCAATCATGAACAGTCTCTCCAAACGAGCTGTTTCAGATTCTCTAGGGCTGGGCGATATGGCCTAAGACTTAAAATCAATCTACAGATGACAACATGTCATTTTCTTTCCGTACACGGTATTGGGATGCGGAAGATTCTGGGGGGTATGGGGGAGGAATCACAAACGATGCCGGTTTAACATCATGATGTCTGTCAGCCATCGGCGATGGCATCATCTATCGGCCCAACCCGAGCGGGGGGAGGGCTGAGCCCATTCGAAACTAGAGGGGAGCATCGGCGGATGTTAAAGAGAAAACCGATTTTCATTCAAACAAGTCGGCGTAAACTACACATTCGAGTTAATCGATAAATTTATTTATCGCCCAGCCTTAAGATTCTCCCTCTGTTCACATCACTGAGAGGGAAAAAGTCCCACCCATTTGTGACGCTCTCTGCCCTATTAGCATAAACACAGCCCTGAGTGAGAAGCTGCAGTCTTCCATTACTGCAGATGTGCACTCATGAACATAGGAGTCGCCATAATCTCCCCCCATCTTCTACTTTTTCTCTACATTATTCCTAACACATTACCTGAGACTCTGCAAAAGCCAGTTTGTCCAATCCATTTGTATATCTGTTTTTAGCACTCATAACAGTGTCTCGTTTTTGAGTGAGAAGAAGTCTGAAGGCAGCTATGAGCTCCAGGTAGGAAGTAGGAGTCACATAGTTATGGCGATCCAGCTCTGACAAAAACCTGCAAAGATGACATCATTTTATAAATAATTGTGTTCTACAAGCCACAAGTAAAATAAATTGTTCTGTCATCATTTACTCTTCTGAATTTTCCTAGAAATACTAACTTTGATATAAAAATCATACCTGTGAGACAGATCAATAGCAGAAGTGTGGAAGGTCTTGCAGATTGGCACGATTTCCTGTCGCTCAAGATCACTCAGCTCCAGTGTCTCCAAGAACTTATTAGCCACGCGCTCCAAAGCCTCTTCAGGCCATGGCTGGGGAGATCAGAAACTAAACTGTAACTTCACTTTCAGAGTAGGTTTATATTCAAAACTGGTTGAATTGGTCATTTTTTATTTATAACAGTTAATAAAAAAAAGACAAAAAAGTTTCTTGGTTTCGCCAAACAAACCAAATAAATGCTTAACCATCTCTTCACTGTTCCAGCCAACCTCACCTGAAACCAATCTATGGTGCAGCAGTTAATCAGGGAAGGGAACTGTCTCAGGCGGTTTCGGAAGGCATCTCCTATTGGGCTGAAGGCCACTACTATATGTAGGTTCTCTCTGCAGCGAGTCACAAAATACGCAAACAGAGCCAGAGGGCTGAACTCCACATTTTTATTCCCAGCTTGAGCAATGGGGCGTACAGCCTGAAGAGGATACAGAGAAAAATGCACCGAAAAATAATCAAATAAAATATTCTTACAATATAGGTCTCTACACATCAACAACGAGTTTCATATATGATACTTGTATCCTACCTCCATGATTTCTTGCTTTTCATCCACAGCAAAGATGTTTGGTACCTCTCCTGTGTTTAAAATGCTGTCCACATCTTCTAAAAAGGCTTCATCCTTTATCTGAGCATCAGTGAGCAGGAAGACCATTTTCTGGCCCTTTACTCCAGCATTCTTCATCAGGCGCTAGACAACACAAAATCCATTAGTGGGCACATTTGCCTTCGAAATATCTTCATATACAACAGTTACAAAGTGACCAGGGGCTGTCAAGCTCCAAAAATATTGCTTGGAATGAGACACTTGGAATATTGCCCACAAGTAGTATTTATTACTTTTATGGTGCTTTAATGGTGTTGTTTTGACATCCCCCGGTTGCAACAAATTGTCACATGGATTAGAGCTTGCATTCATCAAAAAATTCTACTTTTAAGCTTCACAGAAACAATAACAACATACAGTTTTGGAATTACATGATGGTGAGTAAATAATGAAAAAAAAGTAAAATGTTAATTTTGTTTTATTACACCCATACCTTCAGATCATCTCTCCATTCATTCATGCCATAGCTTTTGGAGATCTCAGGCTGGAACAAAGTCATATTAGCCATAAAAGTGGCAAGCCTGGTGATGGACTGACGGCCACTGCCTCCAACTCCAACCAACAAAGCATTTCCCCCAGGCTGTTTTAACACACGGCTGATCCTGGACAGGTGCTCCAGGACATAACTACACAAATGAACAAGGGAGACAATCAATCAAAAATGTTACATTTCTGCTCTCTTAAAAGTATTGTTCACCCAGAAAAAAAATGGTGTCACCATTTACTCACTCTCATGTCTTTCCAAACCTGTATGAATTTCTTTCTTCTGTGGAACACAAAAAAAGATACTTCGAAGAATGTTAAACAGTTTCGGTTTCAATTAACTTCCACTGTATGGACATAAAATGCAATGGAAGTCAATGAGAACCAAAACTGCTTGGTTATCAACAATCATCAAAATGTCTTCTATTGGGTTCCACCAAAAAAAAATTAAGTAAGTCATACAGTTTTGGAATGACATGAGGGTAAATGATGACAGAATGTTCATTTTTGGGTGGACTATTCATGTAAAATGATTCCTGTTGGAGAATTGCCATATGTGGCATCATTGCACTAAAGCGTAAACAGCTTTTTAAAAGTTACCGGAATATGACCAAGTTCATGTGGTTCTTGTGGGTTTGGTTGTACTCCTCCAGACAGGCTTCTACCACCTCACTAAAGCGCTCCATGGAGGGAACCTCTGCATACAGCCTCTCACTTTCATCCACGTCAGGGGTCATATAATCTCCAAATAACAAATTCCTCATATTCTCCTCACAAATCTGAGGAAAAACAACACAAAAAACTAACCATTTTGATTTCATATGATCAAAATTTACTTTGTATTCATCACTGGAAAGCAAGGCAGTATTTTTTGTCCTATTAAATTAGTATTTTTCATTAAAACTATATACATTTTGTCATAACTTGACACATTTATTTTAGAAAGTTGCCTAAGATATTAAGATAATACATACTAAATTACAGACATTTTAAGTACATCATTTAATGAATGAGAAATTCTAAAGGAGCCTTGGATTTTTTGTTTGTTTTGTTTTGTTTTTTACGTACAGGTTTGTTACCGTCCTTAAGATGTTCAAAGACACTGTCAAAGTTTTCCTTGAAGTGCTCCTTCACAATACTGCTTATGAGTGAGAAGAGCCAGGCTCGGTCGTTGTCATCCACAAGGCGATCATAGAAGATGCGGTACAATTCATGTACGAAAAGCCTGATCATTGTTTGCTTGTTTGCAAGTGATTCCTTCTTCAGCAGCAGGCAGCCCTGCACCACTCGTGAGAAATCTCTTAGGTTGAAAGTGTAATGAGACTTAGCTGGGGTGGGAAGGAGATTTTCTATAGCCTTTTTATAAACCTATTTCACACAGAACACAGAATTAGACAATATAAATGAATACAGACAAAAAAATAAACAATAGAATTATATACCATATACTAATATATACCATTCAAGAGTTTAGTTTTGCTTTTTAAAAGTAATAAATTAATGATTTTATTCAGCAAAGATACGTTAAATCACAGGAATAAATTATATATTATAAATTATATAATTCTATTATCAAATAGAAAACAGTTAAATTGTACAATATCACAAAATTACTGTTTTCTTTATGAGAATAAAATACTTATTTCAAAAACATAAAAAAAAAACTTTCCAACTTTTGAACGGTACTGTATATATCACATGACATACCTCAAGTGTTGCAGTGACTATCTGATTGCCAATCGGGAAGCAGTCAGATGGGAAGTCATTGGTCCGGAGGTAAAAGGTCACAACATTTGAGAAAATGCGCACCATGGTCTCATCACTGAATGAATTGATGCTGCAGATGTTAAAATGGCGTAAAAAACGAGGAGTAACAGCATTCCTCCCACCACCAGGGGGACCCATGGCAGAGATCAGTTGCAGGTCCGTAAGGATGATTTTTGAGGTGTCCTTAAGGTCATACCTACAACATAAGGACTCTATTACAGAGTTCTATAAGTTCAGCTCTATAACAGCTCATAAGAGCAAAGAGTAAAAAGACTAGGACAGATTTATAGTGTATTAAAGTTTTCATTTACCAGTTTCCATGGTCAAAATACTGACGAAGCAACTCAATCGGGGGTTGTGCACCAAACACCTCTTTTGCTGGCATATTCATGTCATCCACAAAGATGATGCATTTTTTTCCCATGGGAGGTCCATACACTCCCTTTCGCCTCTTGTCTAGTCTGGACATAATAACGTTCTAGAGGATAAAGAGAGCACTTGTGTTATAGAAAAATACTACTGAAAAATGTAATGGATTAATTTCAACAATATATTGACTGTACGGTGAGTGGGAAGTATCCTGGTGGTTACCTGAGTCTGATTGGCACTGGTGCGAGCTGAGAAGTTGATGAAGAAGGGAAGGAAGAGTTCTTTGTCGAGATTATTCATTAGTTTTTCTTTCACATAAACAGACTTTCCTGTGCCTGTGGGGCCGACGAGTAAAAGAGGCCTAAATCGAAGCGAAAAACAAGAACATTTCTAACGATTTTGGGCAGATGCAATAACACAAATTAAAATCAACAGCTTAACTATCAAGTTTAAAAGAAGATATGAGTTCATGCAGGGGTTCAGCAAACTTCCAAAGGAGTTGCAAGATGACTTAAATGTATTTAAATTAATGCATTATTATTGATATATTAAAGCGCTTGAAAAAACTAAATCAAGAAAACTGAAATCCTATTTCTTTCTCCCCTCAATAACCACTGATCTAATGTTTGTCAAGATATTAAAATAGAATACTTACATCCCATACTGAATGCAGAGATCCATTAAGTAAGTATATCGCACAGTGTCAATTGTGGGAACAATGATGTCCTGTACTTTGGTATTCTTGTCGCCTAATGGTGCATTTCTGATCGACTCATTCCAGTGGACCCAACGACCTTTTCCTTTGAACTAATTTGAAGTGAAAAGAGTCATTTTCCAGAGTAATATCTCTCAAATTCTCATACTACTGCACTTCTATATACCAACCTCATAGCTGTAGTCATAGACAAGACCTTTCTCTTCGAATGGACACTCCCATTTAGACACAGCAGCAGGTATGGGGCAGTTTTCTGCCTTTCCTGAAATGATTTCTCTCAAAAACTGATCAAATCTACTGTGGCTGTCTGTATCACAGCATCCACCGACAGACCACACCAGGGCAAAGGCAAACGCTGCCTGCATAGGCCAGAATAATTCATGATTACAAATTTAACTGGATTCTGATGAGTTGTACATTGTACCTTTTAAATGAATAATTACCATGATCCATGTGCGTATGTTTTTGTTCCCTGGATCTTCATCTAAAGGCCCAGTCAGCAGCATCTCAAAGAGTCGTGTGAGAGACACAACAGTATTACTGTTGCTGGTGGGAATGACCTCCTGGAATATTAAACTCAATGAGCTCTGACTGATTTGTAGACAACGTCTAAGATCAAATATAATCTAATGCGGTTATGCTATAAGCAATTCATAATGTAAAACAATTACCCGGCATTGTTTGCGTAAGAAAACAAGTACAGGAGGAAGTAACCACTCAAAGAGCTGCTGCAGTAGTGTGGAATTGTCTTGTGACTGAAGTGGGTCAGGAAGTGTTCTCATCCATGATAGCACCAGAGGAGTCCATCCTAGCTGAGACGGCTCCATGTAGATCATGCCACAACGACTCACTGTGGCTGGCTATTTCAGGAATTAGAAATTGTTAGTACAAAACAGATAATGAAGGCTGAAATGTTTTGAATATGCTTCGTTTATGGATAGTGCTTAGGTTTAATATTAAATATTGAGACAGGCTGACTCACAGAGGCTTGTGACAGATCCATGGCCTCAAAAATCAGACTCATCTGATTGGACATCTGGATAATCTCCCCACTCATGAGGCATAGCTACAATTACACAAAATTTTAGTTATTATCTACAGGTTATTTACATGAAAGGAAGATATGTTCTTAAAATAACGTTAACTTAACTTGCCTTTTTGTTGTCATCCAGCACAGTGTTCATGCTCTCAATCCAAAGCGTGTCTATGGGGCCATCGAACACCACCCATTTCCTTTCTGGGGTATCACTTGAGGCAAATTCTCGAAAGGTGTTTGCCACAATCCCATCTGTCCACTGATAAAACAAAAAAGCACAAGTAAAAAAAGCACAAACAAACTGTTGCTTTTTATAAACCAAGCTCAAATTCTATACATTTTATAAACCAAGCTCCTACCTCATGGGACACAGGATCAAACTGACCAAACACTTGGCCCATCGTTATAGATTTAGGATTGACCGTTTCATACACAACTTTTTCTTCTTCATTATAGCCCCTCTCATTCATCAGGGTCAAAGTATCAGCAAGAACATGAAGTACTTTGGTTTTTCCAGCAAATGGTTCTCCAACAAGCATGAACCTATGGAATATTTTAACAGAATATTTTATTGCTTGTTCCAATGTTTGAAACAGTTTCTAATGGATGAAAATCCTCTTGTTTGATTGAGCAATAAAAACAAATGACATCACTTTCAAAGTATGTTTTGCTTCTTACTGTTATATAATATAATATATTTTTTACTTTACAGCCAGTAGATCATCATGTAAATGTACACTGATAATGTATTATAAAATGTAATATTACATTTGCATTTAGATTTGCATGTTTTACATTACCAGTTTAATTGTTATTGGTAAGGGAAATACCAACTTACCCATGACGAACTATCATCATCTCATAAGTTTGAATCATTTTGTCCAGGAAAACCTTTACAGGTTGCACATTGTGATTTTTGCAGCACTCTTGAGTACATTCCAAGAATAACTATTGCATATGAACAAAATGTAATTAAAATATCGTATTTATCATTACAAATCTAAATTAAAAACTAAACAAGCAGCATTAAGCAAAGTGTACCTTATAATCTGCCACAGGTAGTGAAATTCCTGGGAACAGGTCACTAGTGATTCCATTGAAAAGAGGGATATCATGGGAGAGGAACTTGGGTTCATTTACATCCTTGATGGACCGTAGAAGCTACAAACAGAATGAGGGTAATGTATCTGATTTTAACCAGCTTTTGGTATAAGACACTGGGTTAACTAGACTTCCATTTCATTAACTTACAAGCATATCCTCATTTTCATCTGGAAATTTGAGTTTGAGGTTCCCAGCAGCCACCAGCACTGCTTTAACGGCTCTCATCCCATAGTCATAGTGGAACTGAGAAGACAGCTGCTCAGAGCAAAGTCTGTAGGTCATCACAATCTTCACTGAGAGAGGCTTAGCATTGAGGAAGCCATACGAATACAAGGAGATCTCAGCGATCAGTGCATAGTTAGGCACCATCATGGCCACTGTTCTAAACAAGACCTAAACAAGAGTAACATGAAAACAGAACAGTACAGTTAAATGTTAGATAACTTGATCTTAATGAAACAAGTTACCCATAATACACACATAAAAAAAAACACCTTGAGATTATCAGGGAGTTCAGATCGGCCAGCGTATCCAGGGTTCATGGTGATGGCCACAAAACAGTTGGGGTTGAGGCGTAACTCTGTGCCCTCAAAGTCAAAATACTCAAGTTTCATTTCGATGGCTCTCTGAATACACAGGATCTGCTGAGCCACCACAGACAGCACTCTAACTCAATCCGGTTAAATTCGTCAAAGCATGCCCAGGCACCAGAAGACGCCAATCCCTTAAAGAACTAGAAAAAAATAATCAGGCAAACGTTGACTTAAGATACAAGTTTATATGTTATTTATTTATGATAGATAAACTGATGATTATAGCCTAATGAAATTTGAGTGCAAGAGATGACCATGCTAAAGTCCTTGAACATAATTCTAGCTCTTCATTTGAAACGAGACCCTCTCACCTTCCCCATGGCTAGGTAGTCTAGGCCATCTGAGCAGTTAAACACCACACACTGCACAGCAAGGGCTTTGGCCAGATCTTTGGTGGTCTCGGTTTTGCCTGTGCCTGCGGGTCCTTCAGGAGCTCCACCCAAATGTAAATAAAATGCTCCAATCTTTAAAAGAGGACAATAAACCAGATATCAGAAAAGGAAATTATTATGCCTCAAACATAATAAATATGTAGCTGGCATGATTAGTGTTAGCTTGATTATTGTTTCACATTTAATAAAGAAATTGTCACAACTGAGTATTTTCTGTATTCTCATAGCATAATAGCAAAGCATAATAAATAGCATAAAATAAATTCGCCATTTAATGTACCAAAGTTCTGTAACATCTGTCTGTTAACGGTGTGATGACCAAGCGAGGAGAGTTTCCAAGATATTCATAAGCATACTTGACATCACAGTTTATAATGCGGACACGGACATTGTCGCCAGCCCAATAGTAACGTAACTGAGCAAGCCACTGGAAATCTGTCTCACTAGAAACTCCTGAAATGGATATTGAAAGTTAAAAGTTTTTAAAAAAAAAAAAAAAACTGTACAATACAGTAACCACAAATTCAAATAATGATGGAACTTAAAAAAAAAAATGTATTCAAAAGACTGAAGAATGCTTTTTAAAATGCATAATATCAAAGCTACCAGGCAGATTAATCAAAACAAGAGAACCTTTCTCTATCATCTCCATGACCACATCCCTGGCATGCACATCTATGGTCACTAGGGCCCCCAGAGTGGTGCGTGTCTGCTTGGACAGCTTCCCCCTCACCAGCTCCACGATATCATTCAGCTGATTCTGCAGCTGCTCATGGTAGTTCTTCAGACCCTATGAAAACATTCAGATCAATATCTCAGGTACACAGTTAACAGAATCCAATGGTCCACTGATATTCAGAGTGGTTTCCTTACATTAGCACCACTCCTGATGGCCTCATGCACCTCCAGCGTCCAGTACATCTGTGAAGTACAGAGGACCACCTGTCCAGGCCACTCACGTACCCACTGACTCCTTTTAACCTCTGGATAAGCCTGAACACATTCAAGACAGTAACCTGGTGCATAAAAAGTAATAAAGACCTAAATTTGACAAAAAAATACAAATGGTAATTTGAGTCTTACCAGTCTGGAGCGATTGATCACATCCCTGATGCTTCTCAGCATGAGGTCTTCCACCTGCAACAGCCACTTCTCCACAGCTCCTCGTGCCTCAGACGTAGAGATCAGCTGGATGAGCTCCACACGCTCCCCCTCACTGCTGTACATGGCCTGGATGTCCAAGTTAGGCAGGAAGTCCAGTTTGGCGATGCCCTCAAAACATTTCTTTAAGTGAGGCTGCACCCGCATGGGATCTTTGGTTTCTGAGAGAATCTCCAGCATCTCATCGTTTGACAGGAAAAAGAATCTACAGAATGTGAAAAGGAAATACTGATAAACAACATTGAGGATATATGGCATGACAGTTCAAAGGTATGGCATAATGTACTAACTTAAAGGTGAAGTGTGCAGTGTTGTTATTAAAATTAAGCAAGTAACTATTAAAATATTTTTTTGAAATAAAATATAAATATTAGCAGAAAAAAGGAATAAATTAAAGAAATACAAATATATATTTAAACTAAATAAGTAAAATATATATTTATATATAAATGACAAAAGAAACTAAATTAACAAAATAAACAAATGTTAAAATTGAAAATATAAAAACAAAATATTATAGTATACAAATTATAATGACTAAAATAACACTAAGTGTAGCATCACTGAATGAAACTGCAAAAATAAGTATATACTTAAGTTATAAGTATATATGTACAGTTATAAAAATAACAGTTTCCAAGTATGTTGTCTGCCACTGGTAAAAAAAAACTCACATCATTGGTTAAGCCAGTGTTGTTGTGCCAAAACATGTCAGAATGATCAAACAAACAGAATACTTTTAGTTGCAGTTTACAGTAAATTTTACATGTTGAATTGCTTATTTTTAAAATTGCAAAAAAAAAGTACTTTAGCTTAAAGCATGCACATTTTTTTATATATTACCGTGGAAAAAACAATCTTTTCTTTTCGAGGTATGCATTCAAACCCTTCATAATTTTCTCAAGGAGGATGTAGGACTCTTGCAGCTTTTCAAACAATCCAGGCAGAGAAGTAGCAGCTAAAACCTAAGCAAATGGGAGGATTATTGGTATTAGCTTTTTCAAACATAAAAAACCCAATAAATGAGAACATAAGTTAGAACATAAGCAAAATTATTTCTAAACCTCCAATTCTTTTATTGTTTGTATTTAGTATGTGGCATCACCTTTGGGTCCTTCACACAGTGTATCATGACCTCCTTCCAGTGTTTGTTTACAATCTGGAAGAGACGGCCCTCCTCAGGCATCTGCTTCATTATATCCTCAGAACTGAAGATGGGCTCAAGGTATAGCCACTGATGTTGTACCTTCATCCACTCATCTATAGTGTCTTGGATACGGATCAAACGTTCCTCCCAGGTCTGGTTTAAAACAACAAAACTTGCTCACTATTCCTTGCCAATGATCAAGAAAACTTAAAGCATATTTTTTGATATTTTTAAAACTTTAGAGGTTTTTGAAACAGTCTTATTTTGAAACCGTTCGTGATATTGGTTCACATTTGTGAATAAAACTAAATATACATTTTAATTCTCGAGTAACTGATTACTTGTTTTTTGAAATGCTCAACCTCAATCTCACCTTAATTTCTGTCTCGAAAGGCTTGATGAAAGGAGAGCCTCTCATAGTTTGGGTTTTCACTATCTGGTCATCCAGCATGGTTTGAATCTCATCCACAGAGGACAGGATGGACACGCCGGTGTCCCTGTATGGATGATAATAAAATGACACCGTATCCCAAACCTCCACCATATTCTGCATGGCCCTCTCCAGACCGAATTCCTGAAAGTAAACAGTTTACAAAAAGACGTGAGGTGTTTTGTCTCTTTATGGCATACAGGAACTGCAATAAATCATACGGGTGTTGATTCACAGTGTTATTACTTTGCTGGCTCCTGCACTGATGTTCTCAAACAGTTCCAGGTACGGGGTGAGGTTCTGTTTAAGGATTTTGCGCAGCGTGCTTCCAGAGTCAGGGGTTAAGTCATTGCCTGCAATTTCTGACATTTGCTCCCAGTGTCGAGGTCTGATGCCAGGGTTACACAGGATGGACACCAATGGAATGTACTCCTAAGAATAGGAAATCATTTTAAAGAGACAATTCACCCAAAAATCTAAATGATGTGATAATTCCACGAACACTGTTAATTGTTCATATTTGTATGAACTAACCCTTCAATCAATAGGATGTGAACTACCTTGAACTCTTTGACTTGCTCTACAACGCTGGTGCAAATGAGAATAGAGGCACTCTCCTGTTTGTCCTCCTCCTCTTTGGGCTTTTTCTTTAGTCCTGTTATTTTCTCCTTCTCTTGCTCTGCCTTCTTCTGTTTCTGCTGGAAGAACTTCTGCGTCTTGTATATTTCTCTGACGTACTCCTCAACCTCCAGCTCTATACTCTCACCGTTCAAATCCAAGAAAGACCCGTCCATCCATCTACACTCAGATGACAGGATAAGATGTCATTATTTATAACATAAATCAAGTTCTTGGAGAGAAAAATAAACTCTGTCTGAAAATAGTGAAAACTAGGTGATCCATTATAATAATTGGATAAGAAGAATATGATTCCACAAACCTCTTTCTTGAGCGTTGCCATTTCAGAACCAAGTTGAAGAGCTTCTGATAGGGCTCAATAGATTCCTTGATCACCTCCACATCTGGGTATGAGGTTTGGTCCCATTTGTAAAGGGCTTCTTCTTTGTTGATAAAGACAATTGATTCCTCAATGTCCTGAATTCTTTTCTGCACTGTTCTCACATCAGAAGCATACTGGAAACGAGAGGAAGTATTTCAATGTAAATCCCGGATTTCTTTCAGAAGTCAAATAATCATGCCAGATCAGGGCAAATAAATAGTTTAGCCCAAAAAGACATAATTTTGTCACCTTCATGTCATCCCAATGATATTAATTTGTATTTAATTAAAGAAAGAAATAATATGGGATTGAAATGATGTGACTGAGTAAATGATTTGGCCAACAAAATTGTCATTTTAGGTGAGAACTGCTATTTTAACTGGACAAATCAACTGAAGATTTCAGTTTGTAATATACCTGTTGCATCATATCGAGTTCAGAGCATTGTGAAAATTCCTCCATCCTGCGGCCTACTTTCTCTAGCTCTAGAAGCAGCTTCTCTCTTCGAACTTGAAGTTCTCGCTGACCCTTTTGCTTGGCTTCTCCCATCACCTACAACAACAGATTACTTAAGTCCTTCTAACAGAAACAAGTTTGTATGTTTGATTTACTGTATGTCTTTTCAAAATATCACCTCATCACTTTGATCGAAGATCGGGTAAATGTTTTGCGGCCAGAGCAGTACTGAGCCGTTCAGTTCAAGATGCTCTGCATCAAAAGTATGTACATCCATCAAATAATTCATCCTGTGTTGTGCTTCCTAGAAAAAGTAATATAAAAAGTTACCATTTAATTTGTTATTCGCAGTAAGAACATTTTAAAATAAATAGTTCTGAGGTACCCACCATTATCGTATTGTTGAGCTCCTCTATTCCCTTGGTTTTCACCTGATCAATGTAAGTAATCATTTCCATCATGTCCTCTGTTGTTTCAGGCACTTTTAAAGCCCTATCCCGAATAGCCTCAAACTCTTTACAAAGCCTGAAAAGAATTCAAATACTTACAGGTGCATCTCAATAAATTAGAATGACGTGGAAAAGTTAATTTATTTCAGTAATTCAACTCAAATTGTGAAACTTGTGTATTAAATAAATTCAATGCACACAGACTGAAGTATTTAAGTCTTTGGTTCTTTTAATTGTGATGATTTTGGCTCACATTTAACAAAAACCCACCAATTCACTATCTCAACAAATTAGAATATGGTGACATGCCAATCAGCTAATCAACTCAAAACACCTGCAAAGGTTTCCTGAGCCTTCAAAATGGTCTCTCAGTTTGGTTCACTAGGCTACACAATCATGGGGAAGACTGCTGATCTGACAGTTGTCCAGAAGACAATCATTGACACCCTTCACAAGGAGGGTAAGCCACAAACATTCATTGCCAAAGAAGCTGGCTGTTCACAGAGTGCTGTATCCAAGCATGTTAACAGAAAGTTGAGTGGAAGGAAAAAGTGTGGAAGAAAAAGATGCACAACCAACCGAGAGAACCGCAGCCTTATGAGGATTGTCAAGCAAAATCGATTCAAGAATTTGGGTGAACTTCACAAGGAATGGACTGAGGCTGGGGTCAAGGCATCAAGAGCCACCACACACAGACGTGTCAAGGAATTTGGCTACAGTTGTCGTCAGAGGCGTCTTACCTGGGCTAAGGAGAAGAAGAACTGGACTGTTGCCCAGTGGTCCAAAGTCCTCTTTTCAGATGAGAGCAAGTTTTGTATTTCATTTGGAAACCAAGGTCCTAGAGTCTGGAGGAAGGGTGGAGAAGCTCATAGCCCAAGTTGCTTGAAGTCAAGTGTTAAGTTTCCACAGTCTGTGATGATTTGGGGTGCAATGTCATCTGCTGGTGTTGGTCCATTGTGTTTTTTGAAAACCAACGTCACTGCACCCGTTTACCAAGAAATTTTGGAGCGCTTCATGCTTCCTTCTGCTGACCAGCTTTTTAAAGATGCTGATTTCATTTTCCAGCAGGATTTGGCACCTGCCCACACTGCCAAAAGCACCAAAAGTTGGTTAAATGACCATGGTGTTGGTGTGCTTGACTGGCCAGCAAACTCACCAGACCTGAACATAGAGAATCTATGGGGTATTGTCAAGAGGAAAATGAGAAACAAGAGACCAAAAAATGCAGATGAGCTGAAGGCCACTGTCAAAGAAACCTGGGCTTCCATACCACCTCAGCAGTGCCACAAACTGATCACCTCCATGCCACGCCGAATTGAGGCAGTAATTAAAGCAAAAGGAGCCCCTACCAAGTATTGAGTACATATACAGTAAATTCACATACTTTCCAGAAGGCCATCAATTCACTAAAAATGTTTTTTTTATTGGTCTTAAGAAGTATTCTAATTAGTTGAGATAGTGAATTGGTGGGTTTTTGTTAAATGTGAGACAAAATCATTGCAATTAAAAGAACCAAAGACTTAAATTACTTCAGTCTGTGTGCATTTAATTTATTTAATACACGAGTTTCACAATTTGAGTTGAATTACTGAAATAAATTAACTTTTCCACGACATTCTAATTTATTGAGATGCACCTGTATAGAGTTTTAATATCCAATATGTATTGATTATAGTATAATAATTCAATTAATTATCCACCTGTACATTGCAGATCTAAATAGAAATTAGACAAATGGATAGTTCATCTAAAAATGTCACACAGGTTTTAAAGACATAAAAGAGATGATGATAGAATGTTCATTTTGGGGTGAACTGTTCCTAATACATTAGTAAAACAAATCGAGCACTGAACTTACTGAAGACTGCATTGATGGTGTGAGCTTACAAGCTTCCCCACAATGATTTCGGATAGGGTGTTCGCTTTCTTTGCAAGTCCTTGCTTGAGCTCCTCACAGTCCAGTCGTACCATGTCAAAATGGATCAGAGACGGAAGACCAGATATCTTTTGCGACAATGCCCGAAACCGCTCCACTTGCTGACATGTGATATATGAACACGCAGACATGTGGTATAAAACAGATTAAACACAAAAAGAGTCAAACAGACATCTTAGTATACAAGCAAATATACATTTCTGTTCACAACTTTGGGATAAGTAAGATTTTTTTTTTTGAACATAATTAATTAGGACTTAAAAAGATAATAAAAATAAATAATAAAAAAATAATTATATTAAAATGGAATCTTCTGAACTTTCCATCATCAATAAAATTACATAAAATGAATTAAATTAGATTACAATTAGATTAAATTAAATTAGAATATATCGAAAAAGAAAACATTTATTTTAAATTGTAATAATGTTTCACAATAATACTGTTTTTACTGTATTTCTGGTTAAATAGATGCAGTCTCTGTAAGCATTAGACTTCTTTTAAAAACATAAAAAAGTACAATCTTACCAACCTCAAACTTTTGAACATTAGTGTATATAATATATTGAATTAAACATAAGCTGACCTCGGTGTACTCATCAAAAGAATGCTCTTCTTCCATTAATGTTTCCACTTGAGCCTGTGCCATCCCATTGACTAACCAGTCATAGCTGTCAACTAAACAATATTCATGTAATTGAGCAGAATAATAGAGTCACAAAACACATTACACCTTGTTCTATGTGGTTTTAACGTATTAATATGTGGTTGCTAGGGTGCTTTGGGTTTTGCTTACCATAGCTCTGGAAGTGTTTGGCAGGTCCGTCCAAGTTTATTCTTACAGCATTCCTAAGAGTGGTCTGTGCCCACATCTGAACATGATCTGGGAGCTTGGCATCCACTACAGAAATGTTGCCCTCTGCTAGCCATGCCTGGACCGTCTGCACTTTCTGTGGGACAGGCAGGACTCAATATTCAACATGAGCTCATAAACTCATCCGATCTGATTCACATAGTCAAAACAATTATGTGCAACACAACTGCACATCAATATATTTCCCAACCTGCATGGTATTGCTGATCAGGTTTGCAATTCCGAGCACAGCCTCCTCTAGATCACGAAAATTAGGATAAAAATCCATCTTCTCATCATCAAATATTAAGTCCATCTTGAATAGGGGAAGCTTGCTGATGTTGAGGGGATCAAACAAGCTGACAAATGCCACCACACTCCTCTCAACTAGTGCCTTTAGCTAAAAAGTAAACAAAACCAATTATTTAATTATCCTTAGTCAACATTAAAACATAAATAGTTGGAAAACCAAATTTAGATTTTTTTTATTTATATGTTTATTTGAATAGGGACAATACAATAGACATAATTCCAGACAAAGACAGGAAAAAATGCACTGCACATAGAGATTATAGCAGTAGCTCATTTGCATCTCATGTCCCTAGAAAGGCTTTTCAATAAAATCAATACAAACATAAATAACCAAAATAATTATAATAAAATAACTATATATACCTAAAAAACGAACGTTACAAATTCTTCATACAATATCCTCATACATCACAAACAGAATAAAGAACAACCACATGCCCAATTTTTGTAGACTCTTCCAATCTTAATAAACAACTAGTTAGGAACCATATGCAAATTCAAATATGCATACAGGTCTGATTTAATTTGAACCAGCGTTTAATCATCAATGTAAAAGACTTTATGTCATGTATCACTTTATACTAATTTGGCAACATATTCCAAAGTTGTGACCCCTTTACAGAGAATGCTCTTTGCCCTAGTGATGTTCTACAAAACCCAATCCTACAGATTCCAACCTCTGTACTCCTAGTGTTTCGTCCTATAGCATCATGTCTCTTTACCAAATTACTTAAAACAGAAGGTGCCTTATTACGCAAGCATTTAAGAACCAGTTTCACATATGATTTCACAAATACATTTTAAAATTTGTCAAATTAAGCATATGCTATTTCTTTAAGATATGACAGTGATGCCATTTATTTGGCTTTTTATCCACTATTTTTAGAGCCGATTATCCAGAATGATAGCAATTAAAGAATCTGTTGATAAATGATAGATTGGATATTGATAAATAATACTCAGCTCACCTGATTGGATAAAAGCGTTGAGGCACAGTTGTAAAAGGAGTCAAGCTTTTTGGGTTTGACTTTCTGCACTGTGTCTTTGCTGGTGAGCAGGTGAATGACTTTGGGGAACCAGGATTTCATGAGTCTGTCCTCTACTCTCTCACACTCAACAGCCACTTTGTTCTTCAGACTTTCACAGTCCACAGGCCCTGTGGATCTTCATAGCAGGTTTCAAGATGTGCATTACTCATTCAAATTTCAATTCATATGGATACTTGAATATACTTCTAAAATAAACAAAAGTTTCAGTCTTAAAAGTCTAATTTAAAGTGTATTTATGATTACTTAAAAGGCAGCTATGTTTTTTTATTAATGTTTGTTAACTTTAATCTACCAAATCAAATCAACAGGCAGGAATTCATGTTTTTGTCAAGTGACATTAAAACCATAAAACATGACATTAGACCCCCATGACAGGTGTATTATATTTATTTCATTTTTTCTATTTGATGGCTGAATGAAGAATCATTATTATTATTGATTTATTTTTTGAAAGTGGTGTAAATGTATTCAATAATGATTGAAACCAACATTAATACAAATATTACATATTTGTGCAGCCTTGCTACTTGTGGTTTGACTTTGATTGTCAAAAGAGTTATCCTTTTCATCATCTTAGAAGCACTTACTTGCCATTGACCCAAGCAACAAATATACAGCATGTAATCAGAAAACCAATGATTCCAGATAACAAACATAACAGCAGTACCTGCAGTCTGAGAGATCAATAAGGAGCAGATGGGAGAATGTGCTGTAGCAAATATCAAGGACATTCTTCATAACCGGATGTAATATGTGTAGATTCTTCTGCATCTCTTTTCGACTCTGCACAAAGCTGTCATGCCATGGAACGGAGAAATCTAGAATTCTGGCAAAGCAAAACCAAGATCATAAGAACTGCCCTTTTGCCAAGTACACTTCATAATCTGGCCCTGTTAAGATAATTAAATTAAATATTGCTAGAATATTACATTTTTTATGTATTAATATTTATTTAGAATCTGCACACTTACTCAGCAGATCCTCTGGTCTCTTGAGAAATTGTGTCAGTTGACTGTGGATCTTTTAGTACAGTGCTTACTAGAAAAAACATTAATAAAAACCTAATGTAAATCCAAAGGTTTGATTAAGTTGCTTTATAAATAAAATCTTTAAAACACACACACACACACACACACACACACACACACACACACACACACACACACACACACACACACACACACACACACACACACACACACACACACACACACACACACACACACACACACACACACACACACACACACACACACACACACACACACACACACACACACACACACACACACACACACACACACACACACACACACAAACACACACACACACACACACACACACACACACACACACACACACACACACACACACACACACACACACACACACACACACACACACACACACTAAACAGATCTAGAATTGATATACATTTCTGTGAATATAAACCAGAGCATCAATTGAACTCACCTCTGTGCTTGATCATGACTCTGAGGTAGGTCTCACTGACCTCTTTGCATATGTCTTCAAGCAACTCTTGCCTGCCGGGCCCGTGGCGGAGCCGATGGGGCACACGGGCCAACATAGCATCCAGCCACGGCTGCTGAAAGGGTGCAACAGGACTTTGCTCAACACACTCTTTCAGGTACAAGTAGTTCATCTAGGAGAATATGGAGAGAAAAGTATAAAACACAATGAAATGAAAAGACCCACCAGAAATAATAATAATGAGGCTTATTATGAGGTAAAAATTGCATACATATCGTTTCCTCTCTTCACTGATAATCTGGAAAACAAAAATAATGACAGTATTAACAAAAACAATACATATACATGAGACTTTTGTTTTAATCGTATGGTGTATGAGATGTGTGATCAAGTGAATACTGTTCACAAGTTCATACTGTTGAGGGAAGCTCTGGTTCAGGAGACGGAAGAGATGCTGGTCCTGCTTCCTTGGCCCGCATGTAAGCTTGCATTGCCCTGTTAACTCTAACACAATTGCAGATATCACATTACAATATTACTCTACTATAATACATAACACTCCCTGACATGTGTGTAGTTGACATGCCACTTCAAGTATAAACAGCAACAGTCTCCTGGTATGATTTATCTAAAACTACGGTAAACATTTTTCTAATTTTTGGATCATTATTTCATGTCATTTTTAAGTCTATGCATTAATTAAGTGACCACTTATTTGAATGTGTACTTAAAACATTTTGAAATTTGTGTATGTGAACTGCCACAAAAAGCTAAAAGGTGATTACAAAATAAAAACACTTAAAAAGTAATTGTACAGTAAGATTTTTAAACATTTTAGAAAGAAGTTTCTCATACTCACCAAGGCTGAATTTATTATAAAATACAGTAAAAAAACTAATATTGTGAAAAAATTCAATTTAGAATATTCTCTATTTGAATTTATTTTAAAATGTAATATATTTATATCATGACAACGCTGACATCAGCAGCCATTACTCCAGTCTTTAGTGTCAAATGACAAAACATTTACTCAGTATTAATTCTATTATGCTGGCTTGCTTAAGAAATATTTCTTGTTATTTTCAAGGTTAAAAACATTTGTGCTGCTTAATATTTTGGTAGAAACTGTGATGTATTTAAGGATTCTTTAATGAATAGAAAGTTCAAATCAAATGACATCATTAATTTGAAATACAAACAAAGACTATAGAAAACTCTTAATAGACTTTGATACAAATCCGTTGTAACATTTAAGATATCTTTACTGTGACATTTGGTCACTTTATGCATCTTTGCTATTTTATTTATTATGAGTACTATGTATTTTTATTTAGGTATAGTCGTTTAATTGCTGACGACAAACTTTTGAAACTATTCTGTATAACGTACACGTGTAGGCTATATTTCAACCAAAATCTTCATCTTGAATAAAAAAGCCCAGGTTCATTTTCAACATCCTATTAACAAAGTCAATAAAAACGCTAAATACAACAGCAAAGCTCTTACATCATTTTCTGGAGCTGTTGCTGCTGTTGTTGGCTCCTCCTGTGCCGCAGGAGTTTTCTCCTCACGGCTAGTCTGCTCTCTGGAAGGCCTGACGCTCCCTCCTGGACCGGTGGGCTTGGGAGAGGAGGCAGGACATTGTGCCTCCTCAAACCACCCACCTGGGACTTCGATGCACCAGCCGAGGTCGACATTTCAGCGACTAAAAGAAAAGATGAAGATCCGTTTACCATATATTACTGTGTTTAGGAATTCTGGCGCATCATTCGGCAGAACTGAGGGCAACAAACTCCAAAACAAAGTACTGTATTGAATCCTAGATTAAATATAATTCAAAATAAATATGGAAACCTAAACTACAAATATTTATGTAAAGTGAGTGATTAGGCATTTTACCGTTTATTTTAGCTTTGACGCGTCATTCGTACTCCAAACGGTATTTTTGCTCCGAGCTCCAAACTGATACAAGTTTGTTGCATTCGTGGACATTCCGTCAACACATTGGTTGCCATGGACGCACAATCGGAAGTGCTTTGCCATCAGAGAACGCAGGGAGCGCACTTAAAGGACTGTGATGAGTGTTGTCTCTTAAATAAATAAAATAAGAAAAATATCAGTAATTATTAAATCCAAACTGTATGCTTTTCTTTATTTTGTGTATTGCAAACGTGTAGGCCTGTCAGTTCAGAGCATCGACATGTTACAGACTCATTCATCATTTAGTTTGTTTATATGGAATAGTACGCACTAAAAGTACTGTGAACTGTGAGTGAGGCTGTCAGTTTCCACAATTCTGACCAACTTCTTTTTGTGTTTCACAGAAGAGGAAAAGTCAAGCGACTTTTTGGAACAAGTTATGAGGTGAGTAAACAATGACATTTTTAAATATTATATTTTTAAAGATGATGTCAACAAGAGTTTAAGATGTTTGAATAGCGATAAATCCAAGCTATTTCATCTTTAAATAACTCCAAAGTCCTTAATATTTTGTCTATATATTTTATCTGATTTTTTTATATATATATTTATTTGTATAATCGGTACTTCTCATTTCTTGTTAAATGTACTACAGTAGCTATAATAAACTTATATTAAAATATATTTTATAAGGGTTTCTATTTGCTACTTGTAATATTGTTTTTAATTCAGAGGCCCAAAGTGAGAAAAAAATATTTATTTGTTATTTACATGGCCAAAAATTAAGATAAAATCCTTCTGGCTTGTAAAGTAAATCACCAATAAATGTATAACAGAATAGCAGACTACTTAAAATGCATATAAATATCAGTTGTGACTCTATAAAATATCTTCCAATAATATTTCTTAGTGCGATTATATTTAAATGCTTAGTTTTAATATCAAAGCTCTGTAGTTTTAAATGTGGGGGAGAAATATGTGTGCTTCTTTTTGTTATACATTGACAATATAATAGCATAATTATTTGCATGTTCTAATGTGGATATCCATAATTAGCAAGGATAAAGACTGATGCTGAACAAAGTATGCATTCATGACCAAACTCGTGAAATGTGAAACAAAAGCCAATGTGTTAATTTTATTATCACTACACACCACAAGAGGGCAACCTCTCCCCAACATCATAACAACAGGGCGTTCACAATCCGATGCACATGGTGTGATGTATGTAGTGCTGCTAGATGCCCCGTAGTTTAATTACCTTCAGAGAGATCCTACTTTGTCTGTCTGGGTGTGAACAGTCTGGGTGTGATTAATTTGCAGCCACAGTGGTCCAGTAAACGTCCTTCCCCCGAAAATGACTCCTCATGTAAGCAAAATCATAACAAAGCCAGTCTGAGAGGACAAGACTGTCTGGGTGGTTCCAAATCAGAGGTGTCAGTTTGCAAAAACATTTATACAAACTACATTCTGGCCTCACACATTGTGAACATTCACCTACATTGCATTTTACTTTATTAAGGCCACTGTGAAGGCGACATTAAAATAGGTCTGTCTTACCCAGTGAAGATGACTGACAGTTGTCACTCTGCTCATCAATCACACTAAGCACATTCAAGACAAGGGGCAAATGACCCACTTGGCTCACTAAAACCACTCTGCTGCTATCTAGACAGTATACATTTAGATAACACAATGTTGCCCATAAACATATAAATGTTTGTATATTAAAATGCACATATATTTTCTTGCTTTTTTTAAAGCATGCCATACCACAAAAGCCAATGAGCTCCAGGTTGTTTTAAACCCCAATGACTTTAATATGGACAAAAACATCTGACACGATTACAAATCTCTTCTTTTGTGTTTCACAGAGAAAAATAAAACCATCCAGGCTTGGAATGACATGGAGGGTGAGTAAAACAATCATTTGTGGGTGTATTGTACCTTTAAAATTGTTATGCAGTGCACCAGTGTTATTTTAGTATCGTTGAAATACTATTATAATTTTTGATAATATTTAAATTTGATTTCATTACATTTTCATTTTAATTATAGTTAAAGTTTTTGTAATTTTGTTTTGTGTTTTTAATTCTTATTAGTTTTTTATGTCTATATAGTTTTTTCATTAAGTTTTCATTTTTAGCTTTAGTTTATTTAGTTTAGCACTTAAACTGAATGAAACTAAGAAAATGGTTTAGAAAAATAATTATATTAAATATCACAAACAATTAAATAGGACATTTTTAAGTAGAAAAACTGAAACAGTGTAGTGTTTTTACTCTATAGCTGAAATTTTAAATTAAGTTCATTTGTAATATTTTATTTTAGTTAATGTTATTTTATTTAAAATAATTTTTCATAGTTTAGTTTTTGTTAACCCTGCAATGCACAATGGAGATAGAAAAGTTTAGTAGGTTTCTAGTGTTTGATTCATTTTGGTTATCAAAGCTCTCAGTGTAAATCTAGGTCAGTTGTCACATCCTTTAATTGTGCTTCAACACAAATTCACACTCTCCACTCATTTCTAGCCATGCCAGATATGCAGTGCTTATGAAACTAGGCTCCTGGGACGGGAGTTGAAATGCATAAAACCTTTGCTTGAGGTCAGCTACTGTATGTTTGTATGAGAGAGAGGGTACAGAAGAGAGAGAAAAACGATAGGGGAGGGGTAGAGGAGTGTGTGTGAGGGTGTGGGGAGAGAAAGGCTACAAGAATGAAGGCTGTGAGGCGAATGACGCACGATTATCTCCCCCCTGCACGCTGATTGGCTGCTCGGGCCGCCTGTCAGAGAGCCCAGGTTTAGGGATGTGCGTTCAGAGCAGATTATGAAGCAGACCTCATCTCTGGCAGTCACGTCAGATTGTCTCAATGGCTAAACACAAGCTTTTCCTGTTTTTTTCTCTGTTACTGTGCGTGTTTGTCTCTCTGTCTTTGCCCTTCGATCAAGTGCCTGCGATCCTGGACAGGAGGTAAGAGCTGCGCTTTCAGCTCTAGTGTGGGGAGGGGGAATGGGGCAGTGATGCTGTGCAGCTGATGCACTGTCTTAGTCTTTTACAGTGGGCAAGAGACACCAAGAAAATGCGCTTTATTAGGAAAATGTTGAAAGAGCATTCGTGGAACTCAGGAATTAATTTGACGAGTGTGGGCTCTAGATTTAGAGCATGTTGTGGTTCTGCTGCAGTTTTCTTTGCTGTAACTACGAGACATGCAAACATGGCTATGACAATGGGACAGCAGGCAGACCCCATTCAGTGTCTGTAGGAGTCAGTTTACAGATGCTACTCCAAGAAACAGAAGAAAGAAGTGAGACCGTGATGGCTCTGGCTATAGGAGCATCTCTGAGTACATTAAATAATCAGTTTATTGTTCTCTTTTACAGTTGCTGAATTCCTTTACTCATATCAGAGCTGGAGTAGCATAAATATTTAGTTGAATTTAGATTTATTTACAAAATCAGAGGTAACATCTGATATTACTGTATGAGAACAAGCAGGAATAATACAAATCAGCCATTAATATATCATACTAGAATATAGTTATTACATTTATAAATGTTTACATTTTTTTAAAGTTTCACAAAAAATACAAATGTGAAATTTCATAAATTATTATTTTAAAGGTATTTTTGTGCTATTAACCTATCAGCTACATTCTGTACATTTTAAATAAGGTTTGAAAAATGTCTACTCTATATGATACGTTTTAGATAAATATCAGCAAACTTATTTAAAATATTAATACAAATTAATTATTTAAGTTATACATTTATTTATTATTAAAATATGTTAAATTTTTATGTTAAAATAATATATTAACAATATATTATTAACTTCTTTTTTGTATGAGTATTGTTACTGTTTGAAATAAATGATTTTTAAGTTGAGTTTAATTTGATCAAAGAAACAAAGCTATATTTAGAAGTAAGTGGTTATTTTGCTGCTGTCTGTTACTTGCTAGAATTTCTCAGTTATCCATGCCTTTATATGTGAATATATATGAATATATTATATGATAGAGATCAAGATGTCTTCCTGTAGTTCTGTATAAACTGCAGCTATGGTAAACAAACTTGCCCATCTCTCCCTAGATAGATCTAAAGCTTAGGATTTATAGGGATAAGAACAGCATTGCCGGCTGTTGAAACATTGGGATCTTGTTAGTCCAGAAATGTGTTTTAGGAGTAAAAAGTGTTGAGGGGTTTACAACCCTCCTCAAGTTTCTCAGGGTCAATGTATATACGGCAGACCAAAACAGACACAAATGGCAGCCAGCGGAATTAAACTAAAGGCTATAATCTTGTTACCATCAAACAGACAAAACTATTTTAAAACATTGTTGTGTTTGTAGAGTACTGTGGTAGTGTACTGTGCTAATCTGTATGCTAAACCTATAATATGCAAAAGATGATATTGAGCTCTGACAGCGGCAGTGAGGTGAAGACATAGTGTGAGCGCCGCTTTTCATTACACAAATGCTCAATTCAGCACTTAGGCTACTGTGTCCAGCCATAACCAATGACAGCAGCGCAGTCCTCAGCTGCTGACCTCGGTAAACTGGCATTAGAACAAAGGCGAGAGTCACTCCTCGTGCACACACACTCCTCAGCAGGGCTCTGAAGACCAGATTTGCTGTGCTCACACTGTTTTTAGTTTAGAATTTTTAGCAGAACTACCCGGAAAGAAGAAGAAACTGTACACATGTAGTTCTAAAGCTCTTGATATGTCATTTTGGTGCTTACATTGTTTTTGGTCCTTATTTTTTATCAAAACTAGCCGGAGAGAAGAAAAACTGTACAAATGTAGTTCTAAAGCTCTTCATATGTCATTTTTTAGATTTTCACACCTGCATTTGTGCCGTATTGTCAGCTTGATTGGATTATAGTGGTTTTACGACTCAGTATGCTACGTCGTTGTTGATTCAGTGCTCATATCGCGCTTAGGAACTGAATTAACTTAAATGCTCCAGGAGGTAATCTGTTTATTTTCCCCAAAAGTCTGATGTTTTGCTGTTTTTTAATCTCTTACATGGTCACAAAGCTCTAAGCATTAATTCCAGTGTAGTAGAGGCGGGTGGGGTGGACAAACTGATGTGGGACGTAAGAGATTAACCTAAAGAGAGTAAACCAGGGTCATCTGACGCTCTCATTCACACTCACACACCCTACAGACTTTACTGCAGGTGAACAGGCTTTAATCTAGGCCCACTTCTGGTTGTCAACACATTGACACAGCAGGAAACCTTCTCCCAGATAGTCCGGCAGATTCTTAATAAGGTTTTAGGAGATCGTTCGCCAAGCTCATTATCTCTGTGATTAGACGTATAAACGGTTCATCTAAGGATAATCCAGCAAGTTCAAGCGCTAGGGACGAGGTGGCATGAGATAAATATACATGTACGTATGTATACGCAAGGTGCCATCAAGTCTTTTTTAGCCCCCGCTTTGTTGATGGACTCAGGGTGCTAAGCACGTGAGAATCATGACATTCGACTAAATGTCTTGTCTTCTCCTGAGACACTAATCTGGACTGAAGATGTCAGACTTGTGGTCATGCATCACTGCTGCATCAAGCTGAGTAGATCTATGGGAAATCTGTCTTAGACATTGATAAGTAGGCCACAGCCTGACACAAAGAGATCAACCCCCTTTTTGTTTTGCTTTGTTTTTCCATTACAGCTCGGAGGTCCCACCATATCAAGCTGTGAGAATTAGAACAGGTCAGTATCTATTACTATTATATTATTAATAGTTATCTATTATGCGTTTTGGGTTGCTTGCATTATTTGTTCACCTTTCCAGCTTCTTTAAATATGGTAATATAATTTTCTGCTGGCTCTTTTTTGTTAACTTTTGTTTATCTATTTATTTGCGATACGTTAAGCATTGTGTGAGACGCCAGGTTGAATGAAACAGTTTTGTGCTACAATTTCAATAAACTAGACTTCTTCGATAAACACAGTTTAGGCACTATATTTTAAGTGAAATATTTTTGCTCCATCAACGGAAATGGTTCGAAACGAAGCCACAGCAAAATCAAACATTGCATGTCTCCAAAAACACACAGCAGTGGAGTTTGTTCCTAAATGTGTTTTAAACAAATCGGTTGAGTGAACAATTCAATGACTCACTCGCAGTTGAGATAAATCAGTTGCCTGAAAATGACTAAATGAATCACTTATATCGCCACCTACTGGAACAATGATTTAACTTAAAGAAAGAGTCACTGAAAAATCCCCGCCACCAATCAAACTTATACTAACTGTTGTATCATGGCAGATTAAAAATTTGGTTTTATTTCAAAGCTAATGCAAATGGAATATTATGTCATTCTCAGATTATATTAAACGTATACTATTGTGGTTACATCGCATATTGTGCTGATCGTAACAGTCTATTAGTTTTATCTCTTAGATTTGTATTTGTCTTATTGAATTTCACTTTCATACCGCAGAAATGAAAGCAATTTTTTCTAGCATATTCACTTTGCGTGCTTAAAAGTACAACAGCTATATACTGTGCTGAAAGAACTCACCAAGCCATCTCCCCCATTGTCCTATTTGAACATTTTGTGATGCAGATGGAGAACACGTTGAGAGTCCAAGTGCCTCACAAGAGGAGAGTTATTCGCCTGCAGCTGAAAATCCACTCAGAAGAATACTGCAGGTATTGCATTTTCCCTGATAGTCAATGTGACCTTGGCTTCCATAAGCAACATCTCTGCCTTAATTCACCCAGCATCCTACAAGACTCACGACACAGTGATAGTTTAAAAAATAATGTATTATGAGAATGTCTGTCATATCTGCTGTCTGACCCCTGAGTGTTTTCTTCTGTAAAACCCATCGATAATGCACTTGTTCCATACATCGTTGCTCAGTTTTTCCTGTTATCATTTTCAAACAGCCGTTTGGATGGCATCTGCATGACCAGCCCAGAACCAAGCGGAAGTTACTAGAGTCTACCAGCTCGGGACCCTACTCCTCACTGACAGTAGCTTACAATGGCAATATATGCATCCTTTTCAAAGCGAAGAGACTGGCTATTCGATACAGAAACAACACTTTCCTGGACCTCACAGAGAGGGTATTTGGATCCAATGCACAAGTAAACACCAAAGGCTCTGTTTGTACAAAGGAGAAGGCCACGTATGTAAAAATTCTTCTTGCTATAGATTCAGTATCATATATTGAAGTTGTCTGGTGCCTAAAACTGAATAAGCAAGCGTTTGGTTAAATATAGTATTATTTATAGTTAGAATATTAGTTTTAAGTTAGTGAATATACATTTGTAGATTTTGTATTTTAGACAGTGGCCTCAAAAATATTTGGACAATTAGACATTATGTTATATATTAAAATATATTTTTGTTATATAACAACATATATAATGTTACAAAATAGTACATTTCAAATAAATGCTGTTCTTTTGAACTTTCTATTCATCAAACAATCCTGACAATGTTAACACATTACCACAAAAATATTACATCAAAATATTATAGTATGACAATGTTAAAATTACATTTTAATAATTAAAAGTTTATTTGTTATTGTAATTTTAGTCATGATGTTAATGTTTTACTGTTGATCAAATAAATGCAGCCTTGGTGAGCATAAGAAACTTCTTTCAAAAAATATAAAAATAATTTTGAATTAGTGGTATATGTATATATATATATTCACAGATACAGTTTTGTTTTGTAGTTGTACTGATGACAGTCTTACATTCTTTTATAGGCTATCTTTGCATTTGGGTGATGTGGAAGACATCAGGGGACTTGTCATCAGGTAAACACTCTTTTTCTTCTCCTATATTTGCTCGCGCAAAACCTCACGGGCTGATAATTACATTCAGGTGTTAATTACTTCCTCTTTTCTGTTTTCTGAAGGCTTCAGATGTCCAACACATATTATGAATCAGTGGGCCAGAACTGGTTCACTCTGGACAGCGTTCACATCCACTACAACTGGACTCATGAGGCCACGTTCAATGCTACGGAGGTCTATGCCCCTGCCACCTATTCTTTCCACTGCCAGCATGTCAGCAGCTTACAGAAATATGACACCCTACTGGTGCCCAGCTCCCACACTGACAGCTCGGCAAACTGGCACATCACTTTCACAGATTTTCAGGTAGCTGCCACAAACTGTGCTTGAGAATTATCAGAAGTTTACTAAAGTTCAGAATTGCTGAGAGTTTTTACTGACATATTTGAAAATTACTTTAATCTTATTTATAGTAAATGCAAAAAAAAAAAAAACTTAAAGTTCTGTATTGGCATCTATGAAAAACCACGATCCATGAAAAACCATCACTGGAATAAAAAATGGTTCTTCTATGGCATGGTAAAAAAAACCTTTTGGAATCTTTATTTTGGGCTGTTCACACAGCATTCTTGCAATTAATTTGAAATGGCACAAAAAAAAAAAAAAAAAAAAAAAAAAACAGCAAGATGTGTTGAACAAGTCAAATTGTCCTTTCAGTGTAAGGACTCTCAGTCTTACAACCCAGAAACCCCAAAATGGAACTACATGGAATTATTATTATTATTTGTATTGTTATTTACAAAAATGAGATATTCTAAACTATATTTCACAAAGAAATATTATAAACTATATTCACAAATAAATATATCTTTCAAGACATTTCTTATACATAAACATGGGGCTAGTTCATGTTCAGGTACCCAAGAAAATGTACATTTATTTACAATTATCAAGTCGTCACCCTATTTCTATTGTAGTATTTTATACGGTACAGAATGTCAACGCAAGAAAAAAAAATCTGGAAAATAGCATAATTAATTATGGAAACATTTTAGATACTGATGTAAAGCAGCTCTAAAAACAATAGTGTCAGTATTCAGATCAAGTCAGTTCAGATAGGGCTGCACATAAGTCGTATTTTAACGTATTTTAATCATGATCACGATTTCTTCTTCTCTCAATTTATTAAGCATGATTGTCATGAATATTTGCCGGCTGGTTATTTATCCTGAAATGCATTATGCATTCGGCAGACGCTTTTATCTAAAGTGACTTACATTGACTTGCATACTTTATCAGTTCCATCAGTGCTGCTTTACTGGCAACATAAATTAATTTAAAGAAATGTATTTGTTATTTTTAACTATCTCAGACAGAAAACATTTATTTTATACTCCCCCCCCCCCCCCCCAGATCCAGGCCTTTAATGTCCAGTCCAACAAGTTTGCTTCAGCAAGCGACTGTGCAACCTTCTTCACTCCAGCCATCTTGATGGGCCTGATCACCTCTCTGATTCTGCTGCTGGTGTTGGCCTACGCCCTGCACATGGTCGTCCACCTCAAGCACATTGACCGTTACGAAGAGCACAAGACCACCGTCTACTTCCCCCGCACCCCTGAGGCCGAGCTCCCAGACAAGAACAGCGTGTGAGGAGCGACGAAGGTGCTGTAGAACCAGCAAAAGACCAGCGTGGAAAGGATTGCTAGTTCTGATTCTGGATGGCTGCGTTGTCCTCTTGGTCTTCCTCCTGCCTGGCACTAAATCCTCTCCTTATCACTGTCTTAACCTAACTTCTTACAGCCAGATGATGAGATTACCTGATCAATCAGGTGTTAAAACCCAGGCTGGAGCCAAAACCTGGACATATCACGGCTTTCCAGGACTAGGACTGGGAAGCCTATGAAATGGGGACAAAAAATGTGAAGATTGTCTTTTAATAGACCACCATTCTGGCGGACTTTTCAAAGCACTTCTCTGACTGGATACGAGTACTGTGGTTAGAAATATACAAGTTGACAATTTGGGAATGGCAGAAGAGAAAAGACTGAAACAGAAATGACTGTGGTTTGATATGGAAGTCTTCTGGGTTTTTTATTTACAGTACTTCATAAATAACCATCTCATGCATCAGAAATGGAGTCTGTAGACTGATCTGCCAATTACGAGAACTGTTTTATGACTGCCAAAGTGAGGCAAAACTGTCGATGGGTAACTGACAGTAATAATGTGAATACGAAACATACAAAACAAACCATAAATGTACAGTGCTTAATAAGTATTCCAGGACTATACAACTCCATAAATGTACTCATTGGCTTTAAACGATCAGCTGGATATTCATATAGATCTAGATTCAACTGCTGTTTTAGTAATTAACAAACTTCCAGTATTAAGCACCTTCAAATCTATAAATATTAAGTGTGTAAAGCGTATAGCAAGAAAAAGGCTTTTTAAGCTTTGGAAACTGATATATTGCACAGACATTTTTTATATGATCTCATAATTGCTAGATCTATATGCAGTCCCTTTTCAGGTGGAATATATTAGGACTAATAGATGAATTTAGCACCCCTTGAGAATTTATAGTACAGACAGTATAACTATAGTGAGGTAATGCTGAAAGAATGCTGTACAATTATTCATGTAAGTGTTTAATACCCTCAGTATCATAATCATTATACCTCTATATCTACAATTATAACATCAGTAACTCATTATCACAATAACCTGCAGCATGACAATGACTAGAGATAAACCTCTACCATGGCACGTCTGAAACTGGAGGTAGTAATCTGCAATGTGTTCATTTGAATGACGGACGTACACACTGAAGTGCACAAGAAGTTTCCTGAACATCAGTCACTTCAGTCTGAACAATAAACAGTGATCAGATCAAAACAGTGCGTCATATTTGTATATCTTCAATGGTAGATAAACATTGCATGCCTTTTCTGTATTGTTCTCTATGGTAAACAGTGGTTGTGGCCACACATACTGCTGCTGGAGGGATCACCGCTGTCTTTCTAGCCCACCTCATGCTAGCTGTCTGCTATGGCCCTGGTTTTTGTGGTGAAAAGCAGCAACCCCCTTCTGTCTGATTTTTTCCTGCCCTTTCTGCCATCTGCTCTCCTCTCACACTTCTCAGCAGGAGCCTGCAGCGCTGCTCTCTTACCGGCACAATTTACCTGTCTGCCTTCGAAACAAACTTTACTCAAACATGCACTGCTTCCTGCGTCGCTGACTCTCACAGCACTGCGTGTGTTTTCCTGCAGGGTCTTAACGGCCTCACAGCTGGCTTTAGTCTGGCTTTGTGATACATATACAAACAATATCGTGCTGGTTTAGTCATGGCTGAGTGCTGCTTACTACTGTTTTTTTTTCTTAATTATTTACTTTTATTCCATGGCACTCTGCTATACTTGATACTGATTGGTTAATCCGTCATCCATGGCTACTCCTGCAAACTCCAGTCACATACAAACACAACTATTCAGTTATCATCTGTACTGAAAATAACCTCATCTGTATTAATATTACTGTTGTTGCAGTGTTTGTCTTGTTGCTAGGCTGATAATTTTGTACGTTGTATTGGACTATTTTCGTTAGCGGAAACATTAAGATAATATAAAGGTAAAATTATAAATAATTCTCAAATCAATATTTCATCATGTTGACATTTATTTTCTTTTTTTGGCAGTAGCAGGGTGATATTCGGGATCATGTACAATCAGCTGGTCATTATCACAAAATAAACCCCAACACTTCGCTTTCGTCTACATTTGGGCTGTAGATTCCAATTAATGATGATAGAAAATTTGATTTTTGAAGAGGCCTTATGATCAAAATTTATAAAATAATAATAATAATTATTATTATAATTAAAAAGGAAGATATTTCCTTTGTATGTCATTGAAGACATTATGTTGATTCAACATAAATCTTGTTAAAATTTCAACTAATTTATAAGTATTTTGTTAACCTTTTTAAAATCATCAAATATTGTTTCAATGTTTAAAAAAAACGTATTTAATAGTGAATATAAAAATATTAAGTATTAGAGAGGATCAAAGAGAATGGAAGTGACAGAGGAATAGTCTAATCTTCTAAATCTAGCCTACAAAACTGAATTATTCAGGCCCTTGAGGCTCATTTTTAGATCCAAATCTTAGACAAACTCAGCTTCATTTTGTTGTCATTAAAGCTGCTGGATGCTTATATCGCAGGGATTTATGACCATGACTCATCCCTTTCAAGGATTCAAGGTTATAGTGATGGCACTGGACAAGGTCACTTCAAGCCGAGTGATATTCTCCGCTGGTGAGCTGATTTTTCTCAGTCCATCTCTTCGCAGCAAGAACTATGAATGAGACAGGTTTGCTCTGTGGTCGTCATGACAACAAAGGAAAGATCCATACAAACCCTTTCAGACTTCCTCTGAGCACGGCAAACTCTCTTAGTTCCACATCAGTTGCCCAAAGCCAGCACAAGTCAGCCTGAAGAAGGAAACATAATTATGTCATACAGAGATTTAATGGAATGGCCCTGGAAATGCAATGCTTATGTCTAATGTAACATTATATGTAGTTAAGATTTCTATATATCTATCTATCTGACAGTTCAATAGTTTGAAACCATCCTATAGCCTTAAATGCCAGATTTGTCGATATTTATAAGGTCACAAATTTGTTTTAATTTGATGGTATTGACCCATATCAGTTTATTACATGAGAAAATGGAAGCAGAAGCACCCAAACATAGTTGATAATGCTGAACCGATTAATGTCAAATAATAACTTCATACTTACCAAAAACACTCAAAATCAGTGTTGTTTACATCTTGATACCCTCTAAACTGTTAAATAAATATGTGACCATAAATAAATGCATGTAGTTGTTAAGGATCAGGGATGTATTTTGCATGTTTACCTTCAAATGATCGGCGTGTCACGTGATTTACATCTTGACATGCCACACTAATATTAATGTATCAAATCGCAGTGCTTTGGTTGGCATTTGGCATTGATACAAGCACGAATGATCACTACTGTTAACCGTTTTTACATAAAAGACGCCCTAATGAGTCAGTGAAACAATGGGCCTGAGTGTATTCTGTCATGCAGCTGCAACCTCTTTTTAGATGCCTCAGGACGCTTGAATGCCCATGAGCGAGACTTCTACAACACCACCTCCAGGGGGGCGTCACATGACGACGCATGCAAACAATTTCCGCAAAGAAACGACCACTCGGAGTACAATATACTTCAGCAGCGCTTCTGTATCGCATTCTTTTCCACACAACCGTTTTGCTGTCTGGTTTGATTAGGTGAACCCACAGACACGATATTTAGATGCGTCGGTGCCCCCCGTGCTTCAGAATGGATTCGTCCAGTTCTCATCACCGGAGCGAATCGATAGTTAAAGAAGCTTGAATATTGCAGCTCTGTTTCTGCGCCGGCTGAAGTGACATAACGAGTCTTCAGGTAACGGCTTCTGTTTATAGTCCTCCTCAGGCTTAAGTGAAGGTGATGAGTAGTCTTCTAAATTGATACACAATGATGCTACGATGTGTTATATAACTGGCATGACGTTATGCTTTGAATGTGAGCTATGATTTGACGTTTAAAACGGGAAAAGATGAAGACGTGTGTTTGCTTGTTTAAAAATCTGTTGCCATTTAGGAAAACTGCGATTAGTTTTGTTTTCCGCCTCATTGACTAGCTGGGTCATAATTAGCATCACCTGAAAATGTGTAATTAATTTCTTAAGTTATTTTTAGATATAGCAGTTGGCTTGAATAGTAAAGTTAATATTTTACTGTAACATTAACATAATTGCTTCCTTGCTTTGTTACAGTGGGGAAAACAATGGAGGAACAGAAGCTGAAAGATCCTATTAATAAAGTGTCTCTTATCAAAGGTAATATCACATTACTGCGCTTACGTTTCTATAGTTGCTGAATTTAAACCAAACTCTAGTGCTTTATTATCCCATTAAGCATTTCTTTATAGGATATTAAACCTTGTTTTTTTTTTTTTTATTATTTTGCTTACTGTATGTCAAAGTGCCATGGGTCTAAAATCTAGATTGTTTGACTATGTAAATCTAGTTAGGTTTTAGTAGAATTGGATTAAGTCTCTGTGATTTATATTTTTTTAAATATCGCATAAATTATTTTTCTAATGCATTATTATTATTTTTAAGATAAGGGGGGGGGGATACGGGACAGATAGAGATCGGAATAGGAATTGAAATATGCATTTTATATGGCTATAAACATATTTTGCAGTGCTCTTCAGTAGTTCAGTGCAATGAATAAACCTGTTGTTCCAAACAAGTAGTTTTGCAAAAATAATTTTATTATGACCAATTTAATCATGCATGGCAGAATTTTGTTTTCATTAGCTACAATGGAATGGTTTTGCCTGGAACGTTTTTCCAGCCTGTGCTAATACTTTAATCATGACAGAAATTTAGTCTGTCTGACTTTGTCTTCCTGTCTGTATGTTTATCTTCCTCCTCGACAGACTCAAATATAAATTAGGCCAGAGTGTTTCTATGTGTCCTCGTACCCTGCTGAGAGATTGAGTTCTTGATGCAGGATGGCATCAATAAACATTACCCACCGCAATACCTCATGAAATGTTAATGCCTCCGTCCACTCTGCTCTGGCCGTTGTGTTTGGCCTGCACAGGCTTCGGTATTTTAGCTTAGTCATGCAAGCGAGGCATGTGAATTTACATTTTCTGGAATTACGTCTCTCTGATTGCAATGATATGTCCTTGATATCACCATTTATGGTATGCACCCTTGAGTTTGGAACATGAGGTCATATCTTTCTGGAGCATTTGATAAGATGGCCTGGTTTTCAGCAACCCATTTAGAGGAAGAGGAAACGGTTTGTTTCTAAGTTTAGGCAATCTAAATTACAGCCAATAAATGTACTGTAACTTTTGCAGAGCAAAAAGGATCAGTTGAAAATCTTTTTTTATAGCAGTCTAAAAACTTTTCCGATTCATTATGAAATGGCACTGTATAACACTAGAACCTTAAACTTTTAATCAAATGGCAGCTTTATTAAAACCCAAGCTATCCTTCTTGCAGATCCCAGTTTAAACCCTACTGATGACATTATGTTTTTAGGATAGATCTATTCTGAGTCAAGTTATTAATTCATGGAATAGGCCCATTTTCTGACCTCCAGGGAAATTACCATGCGATTCATTCTGATTTAATTAACCTTTGGAGACAGGGTTTGCACTTCGTCAGAGGGCAGTACAATCCAGCAAAGCTGAAATGCAACTCATTGATGCTGATACAGAGATACAGACGCAGATCACCCATTAACGGATGACGAAAGAGTGATTCTCTGACAGCAGAGCACCATAATAGTGTCTAATTATGCATGTAATAGTTCCCATTAGAAGTCATCAGCGGTGGATGTATAATCATTTCTCCAGATGAGCTGAGCAGGAGCACTGTAGAGGCCAGTGAGTCTGAGAAGGTCATCCAGCGGCTGAACCAGGAACTGCAGGAAGCCAATGAACAGGCCAACTCGAGCAAACACAGGTGTATTGAACTCCAAGGTAAACGAGCGACTTTAAAGCAGCTCTATGTAGCTGTGTGTATCTTTGCAACTTTGAAGAGTGGAATTCACTGTTGTAACCGCATCACTGTCGAATTACAGGGGATAGCTGTATTAGTGCATTTATTGCTGCCGTAAAGTAATCTACCCTTTTTGCGGAATTTCATACCCAATCAGCAAAATGACATGCTCTGAGAACAGACTTTTGAGGGGGGAGCTTGGGAAAGAACCAGAAGCCATTCGCCTTATTAGAAGTGTACCATCAGAATGATTTTGAAACTTGTGTTTCAAGGTTACAAAAAAAACATACATACAGTAACTGCACAGAAATTACTCCCATTTGAGTATGAATTTGTATTTTGTTTTATACATTTAAATATGAGACAAACTGATTCTAGATCAGTGCTCACCTTTGCTTGACTATACTGTATATTTGTATCAAATTCTTTATTAATTACTTTGTTTATGCTAATTATATTAAATAATTATAACATGTATTATATAATTATAAATATTACATCGTTAAAAAAATATAGTATACATTTTGTATTTATTTGTTTGTTTTTGAATATTCATTATTATGCATATTTATTAGGGATGTGCAATATTATTGTAATGATATCGGAATCGTCCGATAATGGCTTTAAATGTAAATATCGGCCCGATATGAAAATTATGCAGATGTCTTGCCGATAAGAGGAATATGTTAACTTGCATGTGCTCAGGGTGTGCTATCTGTGAAAGCATGTACAGATGATGATGAGTTCGGTGTGTGATCAGTCAACAGTAATAGCACGAGCAGTGGCAGCAGGCAGCCTCCCCCGGGTCCTAATACACGCTCAGTAACGAGGTTTAATCTGTGGGGGGCGCTGTTGGTCTACTTCTAATCAAATTAAAAGTAAAATAAAATGATTGTTTTGATTTAAAGGCAAGAAGCTTGCATGAAAAAATGAATCACAAACATAACACTTGTAAATTAAATAATTGTATATATACTGATTTATTCAGTAATGTGTAATGTTTTATTTTTTAAACAAATCATAAGCTCTAAAAGATTTTCAGAATTTTTGCAACTCATTTGCTTTAGACCATCTACAAATGTTAAATCTTAAAATAAAATGTTAGGGTTAACACTGCATCTTTCTGGGGGGGGGGGAATGCAGCGACTGATGTATATAGTTTATTTATAGTAATGTTCAAAGCTTCTATGTACTGTCAAAAAACCTTCATGATTCCTAATTTAATTCTAACAATTTAATTCTAACAAATAGTTAAAAACTAACCAAAATTAAAAAATATTTTTCTTATCATTTCTGCACAGGAGAGACTTGGTGTTGTTTCCAAACAAAAGGAAATATATTGGTTTGGCAAAAATCCAAAATCGTGCATCCCTAATATTTATATAACCTTGTGAACATTTGAACTGTACTTGGAATGGCAGTCATGCTCAACAGGTGCCCCTAATGACCTGTTCTGTAAATTGCAGGTCTATTGGAGGATGAGAAAAGAGCCGATAAGCAGCAGGCGGAGGAGTCAGCAAAACAGATAAAGGTCTTGCAGAGTAAGTCAAGGAGCATGTGTATGTCTTAAGTTATATTTACTAAACAATGTATCATACCAATTGGTCTTTGTGTCAACATGTGCATTCAGCTCAGCTCCAGAAGCGGCAGGAAGATATGGAGATTCTCAGGGATCAGAAGGACAGCTCCATCTTTAGTTTGCGGCAGGAAGCGCACACGGCTCAGGAGGAAGTGCAGGTGTTGCGCCGCACTATGGAGAAAACTGCAGCCGAGCGAGATCATGAGGCCAGCGCACTGAAAGGGAACCTATCAACGTTAACTTCCGAGCTAGAGAAATGGCAGTTGGCTGCAAACAAGTATGAGCGTGAGCTCGACAGTGTCCAGGCCAGTCACCAGCAGCAGAACCAGCAGAGAGACAGAGCTGCCAAACAGCAAGGTACCCACAACCCCACAGACCTCTGTCATTGCAGATGATTGGCCTATAGCATTTTAAGCCTACATCTTAAAACTGCTTTCTATAAATAGAAAAAGTCATGTAAGGACATTTCTCAGGCATGTATTGTGTATACCTTAATGCAAATTCATCTATATTTATATTTCACATTAATAAGAATATTGGATTTGATAATGATAATAATAATCTTAATTAATACACTTCATGCGCTTAATAACAATCATCATCTTCATAGTATGTATTATTATTAGCAGTAGTAGTAGTAATAATTATAGCTATACATTACAAATACTATAGGAGTATAATATGAGTTATCAAATTTGCATGACCAAATTTTCTGGGCCTCTTATAATAATGATGATGATGATAATGATAATAATAAAACAACAACTATACATTACAAATTCAAAACAATACCTCTATTAAAGTTACTTAATATAATAATCATCAACTTGTCATTAACACATCACAATTTTCGGAGCATGCAATAATAATAATAATGCAAATAGTATTGTACAATGTTGAGAGTATTCATTTAATCAGGATATAAAATCAATTAAGATTTTAATTAAACAAATTAATACCAATAAATAATTTGCATTTATGCATTTAGCAGATGCTTTTATCCAAAGCGACTTACAGTGCTTTCAGGCTATACATTTTTGCTGCAAACGCAATGCTGAGCCACAGGAACACTAATTAAATGACTAAAACCCTCATCAGACAAAAAAATTGTATTTTTTCCCCCCAATTAAATTAAGGCTTTTTTATGTCTTCTGCACATTCATAATTTCTTTGGGGAATATATCCACCCTTCTCAGAAACCTGATGAATGATATAATGTTTTTGTGGAGGTTACAAATCAAGCCCTAGGTTCATCCAACAACAGTCACAGCAGTGTTTGCAGTAATCCGACAGATATTCAGAAGATGACTCACATTTCTCTCATCACTTCCACCGTTATGTAACGGAGTAGCGTTGTGAGACTGTGTGTGTGTGTGCACATGTGCTATATCTGTGCGTTTGTGTGCATGTCTTTGGGTATGTTTTTAATTGTGTGTGTGATGCAGCGAGCGAGCTGGAGCGCCTGCAGAAGGACTGTGAGAGCCTGAGGAGGGAGTGTGCCTCTCTGAAGTCAGAGAGAGAGCATCTGGCTGATAAACAACAGAAAGAGAAGATCAGCCTGCAGAGAGAGAGCAGCACCCTGCGCTCGGAGAAGGAACAGCTGCTGAAGAAACAGCAGCAGCTGGAGAAAGAGCTGGACAGGTCTGTCCTATGACCGCATATACAGTTCATTCATATACAGTTACTTTGAAGGTGAAGTGTGTCATGTCCATGCCGCTAAAAGCACCAAGTATAATTGCTTACTGCCTTCAAATGGACTGTTCATACAGATTCCCACGCTGATGTTCAAAGACACCAATTTTTGTATAGCCGCAACGTTTAAACGTCTTAGGAAATTAAAGGGATAGTTCACCCAAAAATTATAATTCTGTCTTTATTTACTCACCCTCAGTTTTTTTGTGACACTACGAAATAATTTAAACATGGAAAAAAATGAAACTTCACTATGGCTGGGTTGATACTAAAGTTTTCTCTATTTTAAAGGGATGGACTTAAAAATGAAAATTCTGTAATTAATTGCTCACCCTCATGTCATTCCAAACCGGTAAGACCTTCGCTCATCTAACGACACAAATTAAAATATTTTTGATTAAATTCGAGAGCTTTCTGACCCTGCATAGACGGCAATGCAGCTACCACATTCAAGGCCCGGACAGGTTGTAAGGACATCATTACAATAGTCCATGTGATATCAGTGGTTCAACTGTAATTTTATGAAGCTACAGAATACTTAAGGTTTGGAACGACATGAAGGTGTGTAATTAATGCCAGAATTTTAATTTAGGAGTGAACTATCCTTTAATCTATTCTCATTTCGATGAACCAGTCAATATTTTAGTTTAAGCTGCCTCCCATCCAATAATTCCAATAAGCTTTGTACTTTGTTACTGTTAATATTAAACAAAGTTAAGCTCTTAATCTTTGTCAATTGTACCGCAAAAGTTAAATGTTGTTTTGATGCTCTTTAATGTGGTGTGATAGGTCATAGATTGATATTGTAGTAAACTGACAGGGCTCCCTGAATAGTTTACAGCTTTAGTTGAGAAGTCTTTTTTTCTCTCTTTTGATATCAAATTGAACCAAATCAAGAATGAAATCAAAATAAATGAAGAACTTACCATTCAGGATTTAATCGTATCACGATATATGTTTTAATACCCAGCCCTACACTTCACCTTTAAATAGGAGAAAAGCTCTTTTTGCAGACCTATGATGTAATCTGTCTGGAATCTGAACCTGCATCCTGCCCACAGCTCCAAGAAACAGAACACAAGCCTGAGCAACACGGTCAAGACTCTGGAGAAGACGCAGACAGACCTGGAGAAACAGCTGAGTGTCCTGCAGGAGGAACACCAGAGAGCCACCAGCCAGCTGGAGCAAAGCAATAGCAGGATCAAAGAACTGCAGAAAGAGGTTATTCCCATCCTAGTTGAGAAAGAAAGAAAATAGAGCTGAGACTCATTAGCAGGCATGTCACAAAAGAGCTCTGCTCCTAAAAAAAGACCTGGCCCCTGGACACACACAGTGTGTGTTATTGACTAGGCTCATTGCTTCTCCTGAAAGATTCCTACTCTCTCTTTCTCTCTCTTTTTTTGTTGTTGTTGCTCTCAGTATGTGGAGATCCAGGAAGAGCTGTCAGGCTTCAGGGAGAAGTATGAGAATGCAGAGGAGGAGAAACGTTCCTTCAATCTGGAGCTGCAGCAGAGCCAAGAGCGCCTGAGGCTTCTGCAGGACAAAGAAAACCATGTGAGTGTTCAATCCATGTAATGCTGATGTTCAACAACAGGGGCACTGACAATAGGGACAGTTCAAGAGGAAAGAGCGCATATTGCATTGTTTTTTGTCCTTGAAATCAGCACTGAAAAACATAGCATCATTTGTTTGACAATGCACTTCTTACAGTTTGTTTAAACATCTTGTATAGCCTAAAGGTGAAGTGTGAAATTGCTGTGGCTAACAACAACACCAAACTGAATTAAACTTCACACTGAACTTCTACAAAAATTGACATAAAGAGAAAATAAAACATGTGCTGTGATCATTCACTTTTATCTGAGAGCAAAATATGCTTCAGGATGCATGCAATTCCATGTGACAACATAAAATACATGTGGAATATTCCTATGTCACCAAAGCAAAAACGAGAAAGAAAATCACAAGGTGTTTAATATTTAATTTTATATTTTTATGACAGTTTTTAATATGTATATTTAAATGTATTATATTTGCATCCATTCTCCAAACTGCTTGTGCTATAGGGTCATTTTATTTTTATTTTATAAAAAAAAAATATTTAATCTGGCAAGTCACTTAAAACAAGATTGTTGTTAGATTCTATGATATTCTTGTAATGTTTTAATTCTAGTTAAATTATTAATATATTTGTATAAAATATTTAAAAATCAAACAACAAAAACCACAAACAATTCCAAACTCACAGCTGAAGTTGAGCCAAAAGTTGACGTGTCCCGTTTAAACAAACATCTGCGTAGTTTCTGCACATTGAACTGGAAAAGGGGAAGAATTTTAACTATAAAACATTTACACACTTCACCTTTTGATTTCCTTATCTTGATGACCGTTAAATTCACCAGTCCAATAATAGCACACATAAACACAAGCCACTCGTTCAGTAATATCCCTCCCTTCCCTCCTTTAGCTGTCTTTATTGCAGCCCATCCTAGCCGTAGCCATCGGCCTTGTCCTGGCTTTGCTGTATTGGTGCTTGGGCCCATTGTGGTAGAAAGGTACACAGTGCTCCTGTCCCGTCTCATTCCTCTGCTTAAGCATCCATCATCCTCAGGGCTATGCACGACCACTAAACTATTCTCTCAGCTTAAGCTACCAATTACTGTCCGGTCATCCGCAAAATGCTTCTGTTTCCCTACTACAGGTCCGCTTTGTATTATAAGACGCTCACTAACAAGTGTCAACTCAACTTTGTAGGTTGTAGTTTTCCAGCGTAGCTCTGAGGCATCCCGGCTCTCTTTGTCTTCTGCTGTCCTCGTCTTGTGTGTCCTTACCTCAGTTTATCCGCGTCCTGTCCTTGTGGCTTTTGTGTCCCCGTCACGGCTCATGTGCATCCCTGATTGTAAACATGTTCGGACAGGTGATGCGGTACTACAGATGATGTCATCTGTATGTTTGTTCTTGCAGGGAAAATGGATCAGGTGGATGCCCGTCGCTGCTGTAACCATTGCCGTGACGGGGTATTTGCTTTCAAAGACCTCAAAATGAACAACGTGATGAACCAGTAACAAGTACACACCATGACATGCATACCTAGTAAATGTTTCTCAAACATGTTGACATTTGTGTCCTTTTAGTCTGTGTGGTGTTAGTTTGAGTAACGAGTGTTTAAATGCAACTTCTTACTCTAGTATTGAAGGCCTTAGAATAACAATGTCACAATATTCCCTCATTTGCACCATAATGTTTTTTAAATTAGAGGTTCTGTATGCATTGCATTCTGAAGTATTTTATTGAACACTGTTGCTTTGCCAAACAAACACTTAGTGAATTGCCTTATATAACATAACCTTAGATAATACCTCCCTGACTGAACTCTTCCACGAGAAGTGATTCAGAATTGTAAAGCCCACTGCAATAACATATTCAAGACCATTGAGATCCAGATTGATTAACATAAGTGTTAACTCAATCATATGTTTTTTGGCTTAAAGGCCTAAATCTGCCATATAACGTGTATGTGTCTTTGCACCTTATACGAAGCCATTAGTGATTTAGTCTATGCACTGTACTTTATTGTGGTAAGGATTTGACGTATTAATGATGATGATGATGATGAGGATAAGCACTGTTTACTTGGGACATTAGAGCGCTAATGTGTCCGAAAGATACCTATAATAATGTTTATGATTTATTATGTTTATTACTTGTATAGAGATTTAAATAAAACCTACCCGATCTAACAAATATGATAATTGAAATAAAGGAGTAAAAGTGAAGTTCAACCCTATTAAGTCCCTGTTTAATTTGTATACATTTATGTATATATTGGCTGAATTTCATTTTAATATCTTTACAATAGTGTCAGTTTGGTGACATTGACTAATATATGCTATAAAAAATGACTATCCATATTTATATTAATTTATAAAAATATTTATTTATTTTTAATTCATGTTAGTTTATATTACAACAGAAAAAGCTATTATATTGTCAATCTGTTTTCAGTCCGTATTACATGTAATCAAATAACGATGACCATTATTTGTTTTCTGTTATTTCATGGTACGTGTCATCTTTATAGCAATAAATATATTGTCCTCAATTGACCTTGCAATATACAATTTGACCACTGTAGTTTGATTCACAAACAGATGTCTCTTATGAGCCGGTTCTTTTTAGTGAATCAAAAACATAGTGTGACCAGGGTTGCCAGGTCTGTGAAACAAACAGCTAAAAACTAACAATAAATGGCCTGCATGCAAAAACCACATCACCTAGTGGGGTCAGACAAATGGGCTGTGAAGTCTTATGACCAAAATCTGTCTTGAATTTCTCTTCTAAGTTCCCACCTTTTAAATGGCAATGAAACTGTAGACCAGTTGTCAGTCTTGAGACTGAAGATGCAGTTCTTTCTAGTGAATCAAAAACCTTACAAGTCATCAGTGTAGTCTGATTCCAGAAATGAGTAACTCGGGCAATTCTTTTAGTGCAATACTGCCTTACACTTCTTACTGTAAGCAAAGTGGACGTGTATAACTGAAGTGAATCAAATCTAGAGCTTGTGAATCTGAATCAAATCAATTTGGGAAATGTATACCAAGCTCTATAATAACCTTGCAGAATATTAAGATTGACAATATACACTAATTAAAACAAAAACAAATTCTGGGCACATAAATGCACCCTTGCAAATCTATGGCCCCATAACCAAGTTTGTCATAAACCTGCAGCCAAAGGCACATGCTTCCATGGTGTAATGCAGTCCGCCCCAATGAGTCATCCCTCCCCAACACCACATGGGAAATATGAGGACGTGCCCCGATCAAAAGAGCTCTGGCAATAATACGCTCCGTTTATTCTGGAGTAAATGAAGAGTAACGTCACCAGCGATAAGCTTATCAGCAACAGTGATGTCAGACCTTCATCTGGCTGCAGGTGGGAATTAGCTAAATTCCCCAGGCCTGAGGATCCTGTTTCTGACCCCGTCTTCCTAGTAAATACATTCTTCTAGCACTGATGTAACTAGAATCGGTTTTTATTATTCCTTTGCATGATGTGGGGTTGCGGCATGATGACATGGTTCATGTCAGAGTAAAAACAGCTCTCGAAGGCGCTGTATGATCATAATTATGGGCCAGAATTGGGGGGTGTAGTGCACTCCCACCACCAGTGAAGCTACACGAAAGCTTCATGCTTCACTGCTCTCAGATTGCAGTTCTCAGTTTGGTATAAAAGGTTTTGGACTCCACACTGATCATAGGGAAAGATGGGTGACTTTAAAGGTAGCATTACTGCAGCTGCAATGAACCTGGCAGATGATGCACCGTGGAAAAAGATCCAGAAGAACACCTTCACACGCTGGTGCAACGAACACCTGAAGTCTGTGGAGCTGCAGATCAGCGATCTTAAGTTCGATCTGAGCGATGGCCTCATCCTTATCTCACTGCTGGAGGTCCTGAGCCATAAGAGGATGTTTAGAAAGTACCACACGCGGCCCACCTTCAGACAGCACAAGCTAGACAATGTTTCGGTGGCTCTGGAGTTTTTGGATCATGAAAAAGTTAAGTTGGTGTCTATAGGTGAGTAACAACATGCCTGAATTCATTCTAAAGAATGTGTTCACAACAATCTATCAGTAGTGATCTAGTTTATTAAAGTTTTTGAAGTTCACATGAAGCAGTCTGCTGTTTTATAATCGGGTGTTCAAAAATATGTACGGATCCGGACCTAATAAATCAGGAGAATAATAGATGAGTTGGAGAGAATAGTGAAAGTCATAAATGTTTTCAAAGTTTACATAATCTTTTTTTTTTTAAGCAGTAACATCACAAAGACTGCCCTGATTTTTTGTAAATTTAGTACATATATTGAGTATGTCAAAGCTCTTACTTCACGAATAAACAGGGCTAACTTTAAAATAATCCATGTTCATACTCCCCTTAAATTAAAAGCATGCAATTAGAATGAACAAGCCATAATTCACCTTTAATTATACTAGTTAGACAAGTATAATTGTCTGTATGCTGTCAACAATGTTTCTGGCTTACAGCAACTGAGGCTATTACACCATATAGGTGAACATCAGGTTTCAATTTGGTTATAGTAATTTTGCTTTAAACATTCACTTTACGTTGTTTAATTTCCATTTTCAATTATGAGGTGATTGGCAGGGTGGTTATGGTTAACTATAACTATTAAAATAGTTTTTGTTAATTGAAATTAAGCTGAAGTAAAATATAAATGTAAATAGGAGATAGAAAAACTCAGAAATAATAAATGTTTGCATGGCAACTTACTAAAATTATGTTTGAGTTGAAGTACCAAAATGACAAAGTAAAAATATCAATACAAATAAAAAAAATCCATATAAATGACAAAATTAGCAAAACAAAAGATAAGCTAAAATGGAAAAACTGAAATAAAAATATACGTTAATCTAAAATATTAACTGTGTAAATAATATAACACTGGTGATTTAGCAACTTTATGACTACGTATATGACTAATCGTTCAGTTTGTCTCTTAATGAAGGTTTAGCTGCAATGTCAATAAGTTGCGCCTGTTCTCTGAAAAGCATTTGCATTTCTGCAGAAAGACATTGTCTGGTGTTGAGCCCAATCTTCACAGATAATGAACTGAAATGCTGGTACCACATGTTTTTCATATAAATTCCTGTGGCCCCTTCCCTAATTAGGGAGGGTAGTCTTTGGGTCAAAGTGTCCTTGTGTCAAATTGGGGATGGCACTTCAGTCGATTAGCTGTTTCCGGGACTACAACAATGTTCCCAGCTGAACTCTCAAAAAGCATTTGGTGTAGTAAAAAAATAAAACTTAGGTTGCCAAGTAAAGGTCTCCAAATTGAATAAACAAATAGACACACCTTTACCGTCTCCATACACAGACAGTAAGGCCATAGTGGACGGGAACTTGAAGCTGATCCTGGGTGTAGTGTGGACCCTGATACAGCATTACTCCATCTCCACCCTGGAGGATGAGGCAAACGATTCCGTATCCAAACTGACTCCAGAGATGAGGCTGCTGGGATGGATCCAAAACAAAGTCCCTGAGCTCCCCATCACTAACTTCAGCCAGGACTGGCAGGATGGCAAGGCTCTTGGTGCATTAGTGGATGGACTGGCACCAGGTAAGCCACATTTCTTATATAGTGCTTTTTCATGTGATTTCTTTCTTTTTGTATGTGTTGGGAAAAAAAAGCCTTTTGGCAGAGGTTTGTCTTACGAAATGGTTGTTCTGGTTCGTGCAGGCTTGTGTCCTGACTGGGAGAGCTGGGACACGATGCATCGGGTGAGTAACACTAAAGAAGCTATGCAGCAAGCAGATGATTGGCTTGGAATTCCACAGGTGAGTTCAACCAGAATAGACTGGTTAGTTATTTTACTTGCATTTTGATAACATTCTCAGTGATTTGATTTGCTCATGTGAATTTGTAAATCTTTTTAATTATTAACTTCATCAAGCTCATAGCCCCAGAGGAGATTCTTGATCCAGCTGTGGATGAGCAGTCAGTGATGACATACCTCTCACTTTTCCCCAAAGCCAGACTGAAACCTGGAGCTCCACTCAAGCCAAAGAAAGGTTGGGCGCATTATAAGCCCCCTGCTGTGCAGTGTTTTGATTTTGTCACTAGTAATGAAAAGGCAAGAGGGAAAAATGCATAATGATGACAATCAAACCTTTGTTGATGAGAGAACTTTCTGCAGGTTACGTTGATACGCAGTGTTGAGAAGGTTACTTTGCAAATGTAAAATGTTACAATTACTTTATTTAAAATGTAATGAGTAGTGTAACTATTTCAAGTACTTTATTCAAATAATGTAACTCATTACATTTGATTACTTTTCTAAATTTCTAACGAATGTTTTTAATTTAATAATTTCTAAACATTATGCAGCATGCAGAGTTAACCTACAGTAGTACTTAACACTGATTACTGTTTTTATCACTCACCATGGTGGCAAATCTCAGACAGTTTGTAGCCTAAAGATTTCAGCGACAATGTGGATTGATGTAATTAGCAGAAATGGTTCAATCAAAAGCATCAGAATAGCATCACTTTACAAAAAAATACTAAAAAATACTGGTCTTTAAATGCAGGAAGCATCGGGCACATCTAAAACAGTCAATTTAACAAATTATTATTATTCAACATATCCTAGCTTTTTACAGAAAATATTCCAATGTAACCCCCATTGTAACATTTTCATAAGTAACTGTAATTTAATATCACATTTTCTCAGTAAATGTATTACAGATTACGGTTACATTTATTTTATAATTAAATTAAATAATCCCATTACATCTAACTAGTTACTCCCCAGCACTGCTCATTTGCCAGTAGGTGATAAAACTGACTTTGCTGTTATGAGTGAATCATTATATTATTAATTTAATGGATTAAATATAAAACCCTGGTTCTTTCAACAACAAAATGTCACAAATTTTTGTTCAGACCTATACTGTTCAAACCGATGCACAAACATTGAGGAAATATCCAGTAATACTGTGTCTAAAATGTAAGTTAGTCAATATTAACTGCTTGTTAACTGAACTGTTGTATAAAAGCAATATCGCACCTGCAGTTGTGCTGTTGTTGGTCTCAAAATCAGCATCACCCGCGGCCTCATTTCTACAGTGAACACCTTAATGTTTTTATGACATGTAAATGACATGGTATTTGTCAGTTACCCAAATCCAGTTGTTTTCATAATATGTACAATCTTTGGTATAATATTTTTTTTGCATCACCCTCTCATGCAGTTTAAAATCTTATTTTCAGTGCCTAAACCCAAAGCCTGTCGTGCCACAGGACGGGGACTGCAGTCCAAAGGCATGAGAGTAGGTCAGCTGGCCCAGTTTAAGGTGGACACCCACAAAGCTGGGCCTGGAAGTCTGGAGGTCAATATTAGAGACCCCAGTGAGTAATAGCCCATGATCTCTCCATAATCTGTATGAAGATGTACACAATTATGTAATCCCTCTTTGGTCGAACTAAAATGTTATCCTTTTTTCAGGTGGTAAGGAAGGGGCTGTTACACAGAAGGACGCACATGAGGGTGTATATACCTTTGAATATACACCCACTGCTACAGGAGATCACACAGTGGACATCACTTGGGTTGGTCAGCACATTGCCAAGAGGTTAGCTCTCATTCAACATGATGATAGCTGATAAACATTTTTAATTTGAAGATTAAGTTTTAATTTTTCTGTTACAGCCCATTTAAAGTCCATGTTGGTTCAAAAGCTGGGCCACAGAAGATCCGGGCATGGGGACCAGGACTTGAGGCAGGGACTGTGGGTTTGTCCGCTGATTTTTTTGTGGAATCTGTTGGTGCAGATTCTGGCATGCTGGGTGAGTGGATGCTTATGTAGTTAATGTATTACAAACAAAATGGTACATCTAAGCAATATAATTATACATTATATTATATCATATAGAACAGATAACATTAATTACAAACAAACTGGTACAGTTAATTTATACTTTAATTTTTACCAATTATCTTTCCAAGGTTTCGCCATTGAAGGTCCATCTCAGGCAAAGATTGAGTGTGATGACCATAATGATGGCTCCTGCCTCATGCGATTCTGGCCAACTGAGGCCGGTGAGTATGCTGTACACGTAATGTGTGATGATGAAGAAATCCAGGATAGTCCCTTCATGACCTCCATCAGACCTAAGAGAAAAGACTTCCACCCTGACAAGGTAAACTCCTATATCCTCATCTATTAAAGGGATGGTTCACCCAAAAATGAAAATTCTGTCATTACTTACTCACCCTCAAGTCGTTCTAAATCCGTAATACCTTTGTTCATCTTTGGAAAATAAATTAAGATATTTTTGATGAAATTCGAGAGCTGTCTCTGACCCTGCATAGGCGGCAATGCAGCTACCACATTCAAGACCCTGAAAAGTAGTAAAGACATTGTTAAAACATCATTGAGCAAAAAGTAATCTGGTAGCTTCATAAATTTACAGTTGAACCACTGATGTAGGGCTGAAACGATTAGTCGACATTATCGACAATGTCGACAATAAAAAATTGTCGACAAATATTTTTGTTGTCGAGTAGTTTGATCTCATATGACCTCCTGTAAGAGCCTGCAATACTGCGGTTTGACCAGTGTGGCGCTATAGGGCAATGTAATTCAGCCCTCCTGGATGCAGTTTAAGAGAAGACGCACCCGAACCTGAGCGGCATTTGGATGAATATGTAAATATATATTGTGCGCTTTCCTCTCATTAAATGAAATAAACACAACAAAAACTGACAGCGGGGAGAAAGCAGCAGTTAAAAATGCATCGGATTACAACGATTTGAATGTTTGCATGAGCTCTGCAGTTCAGTACTCCAGTAAAGTCCGGTCACATCATGTTTATTTATATAATGTTAATACTTTATGCAATAGCCTTAATTCAAGCAGCTTTGTGGTATTAAACATGAAAAACCAGAGTCAGTGTTGCTTTCCGTTAGAATTACAACTTGATTTTCTGTTATAAAGCAGCTCCAGTGTGGAGCTAGCTAATGATAAAATATATGTATTTGTGGGAAAAAAAAATATTTAATTAAAGTGATAGTTTGGTTTACAGAGATCAAAGCTTGATCTAGCTCAGGACTGTTTTGGTTATCATAACCCTATAAAGTATTTTAAGACATTATGTTGTGAATAAAATTGTTTATCCAAAGCGTCTCATCACTTTTACCTTTATTGTTTCTTATCCACATGACTTACAAAAGATGATGTTTGGCAGAATGATGATGTCATTCAGTTACTTTTTTATGTAGCTAACTAAATGGTGAGAGTGTCTCTGTCTGTCATCTTGTTTTGTGTGCCAAATACATTTATTTGTAGAATGAATTGGTAACGCTTTACAATAAGGTATCGTTTGTTAACATTAGTTAATGTATTAATTAACATGAATGAACTATGCATTTATTCAATTAATGTATTAATCTTTGTTAATGTTGGTTAATAAAAATACAGTTGTCCACTGTTTATTCATGTTTGTTCACAGTGCATTTACAATGTTAAAAAACACAACTTGTGATTTTTATAAATGCATTAGTAAATGCTGAAATTAACAGCTTACAATTAACTAAGATTAATAAATGCTGCAGAAGTATTGTTCATTCTTAGTTCATGTTAACTAATGAACATTATTGGAAAGTGTTACCAATTAATTGTATAATAATTAACATAATATGCTTTTCTAAAGCTGAAGTGACCTTTATTTATGTTAGAATATGTATAACTTAATATTTTAACTAATTGCAAAAGCTGAATAATCAAAGTCTACTGATTAATCAGTTAAATAATCGAAGATTAGTCGATTAATCATTAGATTAATCGGTTATCAAAATAATCGTTTGTTGCAGCCCTACACTGATGTCACATGGACTATTTTAACAATGTCCTTACTACCTTTCTAGGCCTTGAACATGTCAGTTGTGTTGCTGTGTATGTAGGAAAGTTCTTGGATTTCATAAAAAATATCTTAATTTGTGTCAGAAGATGAACGAAGGTCTTACAGGTTTGCAGCAACATGAGGGTGAGTAATTAATGACCGAATTTTCATTTTTGGGTAAACTATCCATTTAATCTGTGTTTTAGACATGTCTAGTCTGAGAGCCCTTGCTCTTCTCGAAGAGATCCATTTTATATGAATGAGATGTTATCATTAGATGTGAAATTATAACATTACTTATGCATGTTGGGTTTCAGGTGAAAGTAGAAGGACCAGGTGTTTCCCAAACTGTCTGCATAGTGAACCTTCGAACCGAATTCACTGTAGATACCAGGCGAGCTGGTGAAGGAGAACTTAAAGTTTATGCTCAGGTATTAAATACAGTAAAATAATTGTTAAATTTTCTTCACATTTAAGCAATTTTAAATGACAGAGTGATTTGACTTCTTCACAGAGAGAAGATGGAGAGTTTGTAGATGTTATTGTTGCTTCTGAACAATCTGGTGTCATCATCTGCTCCTACATCCCTTCATCTCTCTCCAAACACACCATTGCCGTGGCTTGGGGAGGAGTCATGGTTCCCGGCAGTCCTTTCATTGTGAGTGCATAAATTGATCTTGAAAAATAGAGGTTAACATGATCGTATAATGTAAAGCTATGAGAATGTGATGTACAACAACTAAAGCTCATTCTGATGCATTTTATTTACATGGTCTAATGAAGTTAAAGAACACTCATATTCCCCAATTTGGTTTGCATCGTGTTGCATTAATGTTCCAGCATCTGTTGCCTTTTTGAAATTCCATTTAATTTCATCTCGCAGTGGCTTTAAACCTGTCTGGTGATGTAATGCTGCAGCCAGAGCTCACAGGAATGTAATAGGATGTTTGTTACTCTTTGTGCTGACATTCCCTCTGTCGAGAGGGAACGAAACTATGCTTATTGAAATCACATGTGTAAAAACAATGAGCCAATGAGCACTGAAATATATAGCTGTAATCTTCAGTTCTTTGGAAGCCTGTGATTGCTGCGCTGTAAGATTTTGTATGATCTCTTTGTCATTGCTGTTTCAGGTGACACCTCGCAGGATTAAGATTACACCATGTAGCCCAGTCTGGTTTAAACCGGATGGATCAGAAATGTATTTCTCTGGTGAGTTTAAAGGAACGTTTTTTTTGTGAAAATTTTATCATTTACTCATCGTCATGTTATTCCAGACCTGTATGGTGGAATGCAAAAGGAGAATTTTTTTTAAATCTTCACATAGCTTAGTGTATGGAACAATCAGTTTCTAAATAAAAACTGAATTAGATTTCAAATTGATAAAAATAATACATAAAAATATAAATATATGTATTTTTATTTGATGCATGTCTAAAAATGTAGGTAAAAGTAACAATAATCAAATAATACATTGATAACTATATACATTTAAATAGCATTAAAAACGTGTTCCACTTGTTTTTCTTTATCTTTTTGCTTTTGTTTACTCATTTACCAATTAAGATTAAATGTGAGTTTGGACAATTTAGAAAACTTTTGAACAACATGAAATTGATTAAATACTTTTTGGAGGGGAGGGTAAACTTTTTCAGTTACTTATTAATAAAATTATTTCTTAATGTAAATAAATTAGTAGTATAATGATAATAAAATTATTAAAAAGTAATATCACCCATTAATTGTAAATCTAGTGATATTCATGTCTCTGATATTTTTGTAGATGACGAGATGGACTTTGATGAAGACTTTCCAGAGAACATGCGTTCTGGTGGCCATGGAGAACTTGTTATGAACATAGTTAGCCCATCAAACATCCAAGCCGATGCCACAAAGGTATTGAGTCTTGCGCATTTTATGCGTTCACTTGAACAGTGTAGTACCAGATGTTGTTTGTTTCTTCAGGTAAAGGCTCATGGTCCAGGCCTAAAAGAAGGTTTCATTGGAGAACAGGCTGAGTTTCTCATTGACACAAGCAGAGCAGGCAGTGGAAGGCTTGCTATAAGAGTGGATGGACCCTGTGAAGCTACACTACAATGTCTGGACAATCAAGATGGCACTTGTACAGTGTTTTACCTTCCCACAGAGCATGGGATGTACACAATAAATGTCCTTTTTGACAACTCTCACATAACTGGCTCTCCATTCCAGGCTGTTATACAGAAGCCGATTGATCCCTCTAAGACTTTGGTAACAGACCTTGATCTGCTACAGGGGAAAGTCGGTGAACCTTGCATTGTAAATATAGACTGTGCAATAGCAGGATCTGGAGCTCCATCTTTGCAGGCTATCTCCGACTCAGGAGTCATTGTCCAAACTGAGGTGAAGGAGAATGAAGATGGCACCTACACAGCTGTTTATGTTCCTCTAACTGGAGGCGTATATACACTGCTTCTGAAATATGGAGGAAAGGAGGTGCCCTTTCGTAAAGTTATGGTGAATCCAAAGGTCTACAAAAGCCGTGTAAAAGTGAGCAGACAAGGTGAAAAGACCCCGATAGGTTTGTCCCATTGCCATTGGTTTGAATTCGGATTATATATTTATTTTTCTTGATTTTGTCTTCTCATCCGTTCTGTTGTTTTAGGCGTTGTGGTTAGTGACTGGGAAGCTGACACATGTCAAGTTGTTGCAAATGGTTTGGGTCTCCAAAAGGGCCTCGCTGGACATCCTAATGTGTTTCGTGTAAACACCAGGTAAAACGATGTTAATGTCAAATATGCATTCAGAGCCAGAAATGACTGACAACCCCATTTGATCCATAATGTTTCTCTTTTTCAGCAGATCTTCAGTTGATGATCTGGACATAACAGTTGAGGGTCTGTCTGAGTGTGAGGTTGCATGTAAAGACAGTGGTGAAGGCATGTATAATGTGGAATATACTCCTTCAGTGCCTGGTGATTATAAGATCAGCATTACCTGTGGAGAGAACCACATTCCAGGTCAGATTTATTTTATTAGAAACAATAGCGATTTTCCTTTATTTTATTTACTTTATATGAAATAATTCCTAGCACAAGAAGGTGTAATTTCAGTTCTAGGTATGATCAAGTTGCTTTTACTAGGTGCTATTTAGGTCATTAGGGCATTCATATTTTACAGGACTGCACTGTTTTAATGTAAATAGACTATCTGTATTCAGAGATTTGTTTAACTGGTCAATAAAAAAAATTATCACCTGAATGTATTTTAGAATTTTTTCTTTTTTTAAAGATTTATTTTGGGCATTTTTTCCTTTATTATAATAATAGGACAGATCAGAGCTGACTGGAAGCAAATTGGGAAAGATAGAGGGGCGGCCCACAAGGCTATCGCCGTCGACTTAGAATTTAGTCTTGAATCAATCCTAAATATCATATATATAGTTTTGTTGATTTATATGATATTTGTTACCCACTTTGTTCACACCATGATGATTGCATTGCTGCTAAATTGTTTTCTTTTTAATAATACAGGAAGTCCATTTATTGCATCAGTGAAGGATGTTTCAAGTACTGCAGACTCTGGAGTCTGTCTGCAGTCAGGGATTTGTGTATCTACAAATACTGATACTCATGGTAAGTATTTGAATATATTTTCTTGAGAATAAATGTGTCCAACACAAGAAGTCATGTCTACACATTTGGCGCAGGTACTGAAGTGCCAGAGATCAAATACAGTAAAGAAGGGATTTACAGATCAAGTCCACCTCCATCAATGGAAGACAGAGATTCCTTCATTGATCCTCAGAGACCTTGTGGAAGCAGCAGGTTAGACTATATAACTTTTCAATGTAAAGCAATGTTATGTGACGATTATCTGAACACCTATATTCTTTACTCTTTTAATTGTAGTCCCATCCAGTTCCAAGCACTGCCTAATTGTGACCGTAATACAGAGCTTCCCTCAGCTCGTGGTGGGAATATGGCAGAGATGATTGTTCCTGGTATTAAAGGTGGAATCTGTGGTAGAACCCCCCAAAGGTTTACGATTGACTGCAGTAGCAGTGGAGAAACACCAGAGACTGTTGCTGTGGTGAGACCTGATGGTGAGCTGAGCACAAAGTAAAATGATTAAGCTTGCAAGCATTGGGGAAATAATTTTTGAGAAGCTTTGAATGTTTTCACTGTAGATTCCATGGAGCTTCTGGAGGTGACAGACAGTGGAGGTGGCAGTTATACGGTTGTCTATTTGCCCACCATGGACGGCTGTCATTTATTAATGGTGAAATTCACTAATCATGAGAGTTTTAATCGGTGAGTTTTTTTTTGTGTGTGTGCAGGCAATGTTACATTTTGTGGGTTATAGATTTATTCCAGGTCAAATGGTTTTTTTTTTACTTGAGTAAACATCTCTAAAAAAAAAAATATATATATTTTTGAATTAATGAAGTATATTTAAAAATAGTTCTATACTATTAACTTAAATATAGTTATAATTGAATAATAATTTAAATACACACACACACACACATACATATTACATATATTTTTATTTTTTTTTTTTTTTTTACAGACAATTCAAGTTCAAAGTGTTGCCAATAGATGACACTGCTCGAGTTGATGTATCGGGTCCAGGTCTGACATCAGGGATGTGTGCCTGGCGTCCTCAAACATTTACTGTTGACTGCACCTGCACAAGAAAAGTTCCACAGTTTGTTGCCATAATCACACCAGATGGTACCATATATTATATTATATTAGATCACACCTACTAATTCAATATTTCAGTAACAAGTATTAAAGTTGCACCATTTATTCATCATTAAATAGGCTTGACTGAGACAATAGAGGTTGAAGACAACAGCGATTGCACATACACTGTTAACTACACTCCTTCAATGGAAGGGCTTCATTCTTTGATGGTCAAATATGCTGAAGATGATTCCTTTTGCAGGCATGAGCTTTGCATTCATGGGAACAAAATATTGATTAAATGCATAGGTTGTGCCCTATAGAGAAATGTGATGCATGTTATTGTTAATTTACAGTCCTTTGAATTTTCACGTCTTGCCTGTGCCTAATTCTGATGACAAACACTGCGGAGGTAAAGGCTCAAGGAATGTTACTCCAGTTTTTGGATTGGGCTTAGAGGCGCACGTGTGTGTAAACACTCCTCAGACCTTCACAATCAATGGCAGTAGCACTGGAGAGCCACCAGAGACTGTAGCTGTTGTTACACCTGATGGTGAGAATGTAATTGTCAGGATGTGTTAGTGTTTCATGTCATTTTAAACAACAGAATTTGACTCATTATTTCCCATTGCAGGAACAATCAAGCTATTAAATGCAAAAGACAATGAAGATGGAACGTACTTGGTGTCGTACTCCTCTTCTGCTGAAGGATCTCACTTAATTATGGTCAAATATACCAGTGATGATTCTTTTAGAAGGTAATTTTAGTGCGTAGCCACCAAATACATGCATTCCATATGCACAGGTTCTTATTTCACGCTATCTTTCAGTCTTCTCAGGTTTCATGCGATGCCTTCTCACTCTGGTAGCAGTGTTAAGGATGTCTTGAATAAAGAGGAACTTTCGAGTCAGGAGGAAAGAGTCCATGCTAAGGCTCCTCAGATATTTTCTAATGGGTGCAGTGTGGCAGCAGAGACTGTCACCACAGTGATAGCTAACACTCAGAACCGTGAGTTTGAAATATGGCTGACATTTGCATGGCAGTATGTTTGATAGTAATCATTACATGGGGTTTTTGCATGTAGGTTCAATCAAACTTGCAGATGTGATGGACAACGAGGACAGAACTTGTGCACCAAATATGGAGGTCTGTAATACCGTAATGGACAAATACAGCAGTGAAGAGACTTTAAGAAGGTAAAATGGAAATTTAATGAGTCTGATTTAGGCAGTACTGTCATGTACAAGGCATATTGTCACTTCTAGAGATGTACTAGAAACATTTGGTGTTTTATTTATTTGTGTCTCAGCCTCTCTGAGTTCTCGGAAGACTTGACAGTTGAACATACAAAAGCAAAGATTTGTGCTCCAATTCCTCAGTCGTTCAAAACCAACTGTAGTAAATCCGGGACGCCCCCTGAGTGTGTGCCGATGATCACCCCCAACGGTGAGGATCAGCTTCTCTTGAAGGACGAATCAGATTTCGGTTATATCTTGTGTAACTATCAAAAGCTTCATATCTACAGGAAAGACTGAACTGACAGAGGTTAAAGAAAACTCAGATGGGACGTACTCTGTTAAACATTCTCCAACCATAGAAGGTCTTCATTCTTGTGCTGATGATGAGTCATATTGCAAGTAAGAAAGAATGTGTATAATTATACACATAATAAAATAAAAATAATATTAGCATTTTTATAAAAGTAAAATATATATATTTTTGTAGTTATTAACACTTATTTTAGTATAAACTGTTTTTATAAATACTACTATATTAATAGTAATTGTTGTTATATTAATAATATTATTATTGCTGTTATTATTATTATTATTGTTGTTGTGAATTTGTATTTATTAAAATAACTCTGCATTTTATAAAATGTAATAAAAATAACATTACTATTGAGGTACAATTAGTTAGTTTTTTTTAACTATTAATTTTACTAAAATAAAAATAATAATCATGATGACTAATAATAATAATTAATATTAATTGGTACAATAAAACACGTAATAACAACAACGACAGAAACAGCGTCAAAAGAATTTGAAAGTCTTTCATACTACTTGTTTTTCAGTCCTCTGACGTTTCATGTCCTGCCTCACTCTGCTATGAAGGATCAGCATGTAACCAATACAACTGAGGTGTGTGGTGGACACTTAAAGGAAGATGTCTGTGCTCAAATCCCTCAGACTTTCACAACTCACAGCTGCAGCGCTAGTGAGGCCCTGGAGATTGACCTTTTGAAAGGCGACGGTGAGCCCCTGATTATATGATCTGAATCAATCTGTATGGAAGGCATCAGATAGTGACACAGAAACCTTGTTTGTTGTGGTATTGGGTTTTGCAGGCAGTACAAATCTTGAAGTGTTAAATAATGAGAACAAGATCAGTGCTGCAAAACACACGCCCTCCACTGAAGGCTCTCACTCCTCAGCTGTCAGAAATCCCAGTGAGGAGGATTTCCAAAGGTAAGATGGCCATTACAGTCCAGTTTCTATCTAAACCATATACATTAATCATTCTATCTCAATATCCTTATTCATTATTCCCTAATTTGTGCTTTGTTTATGCCTTAATCGATTGTGACATGATTTATAGTCACCAGCCGTCATCCTCATGCAAACCTCAAGGTTTTCAAAACAAGGTATGAATGTGTGATGTTTCTTCAAGGTTCATTTAAATCCATGTAATAATGTCTTGAGTCCTTGAGACATTTCGTACCCTGAATGTCTTTCACATCTTCATTATTTCTCATCAGGTTGAGGGCAGACATGTAAATCCTCTTGGTGCCATTAATCAAGCAGGGTTTCAATCGTGTGATATAGTTCTGCCATCAGACTTAAGTGAAGGTGAAATTACAGGTGAGCTGTTACCCAGATTCACTTGTTCATTTTAATAATCGCAGCCTGACATCATTATTTGAATGGTCTTCACAGGTGAGGTGATCACGCCGTCTGGAAAGACAGCACAGCCCAACGTGATTGATAACAAAGACGGTACCATCATTCTAAAGTTTGATCCTTCAGAAGAGGGTCTTCACCAGCTACTTATTAAATCATCCAGAAATGATCTACCAGGTTAGACAGTATGGAAAATATTGACTTGTCCCTCTTCTTTAGTTCAACAAACCAAATCAGATATTTTAGTGTTTGCTTTACAGTTGACCATGATTGAATGGATACGGTTCATATATTTTAGAGCTTTGCATAAATAAATACAATTATATTCATTATTATTATTATTTAATTTATTTATTTTAAACCCATTATTTTTTATTTAACATGACTTTATCTGATAAAGAACTCACACTTCCTCATATAACCAAGAAAGTTGGTTGTTTAGGAGGTGAATTAAAATAGGATTAATTTATTTTTAGTTATTTTGCCTTGTTGTAATGCTTGTTTGATCTTTTTTTTTTTTTTATAATTTTAGGTCACAGTGCTTCTCAACCAAGGGGCCTTGGAAAACTATTTATTTCATATATTTGGCATAGATGTCACTAAATACCAGCTTTACAAGTTTATTGAATGTTTTTGCTTTTCTTAATTTTGACTTATTTCATCCATCAATCAACATTTGTGATATTTATTCCGTCATAACAGTTTAAATACAATTCTTTCTCCTTTCTGCAGAACTTCCACTGCAGTATTATGCAAATAGCCTTGCTAATCGCAGCACTATGGCCTATGGACTTGGCCTTGTGTATGGAATTGCAAATGAGACGGCAACATTCACCATCTGTCAGGAAGATTCCGCTTCGAGTGAGCATTTGTTTTGTGATTCCATAATAACAGACTGTGCACATTTTTGTGCAGTTGTACTGTATATTGTTTGTACATCCAATATTAGTTGACTTTTCACTTAACTGTGTGTCAATAGATCCAAGAACCTAACAAAGTCAAGTGGAAAAAGTGCTGAAATGGATCATCTTTATGAGTAAAAATAATAACATTGCTGCTATCAAAGCATAATGAAATATCATTCATTGCCATTATAATAGTGCGTTAGTGTTTGCCCTCTATCTCAGCGGCTTTGCTTCCAGATGTATTTTTCCATAATATTTTTCACAGAAGGGTTTTTAAAGTCTTTGTTAAGTGTTATAAGCCATGAACCAAGACAGACCGTTATGAGGTGAACCAAGCTATCATTAACTCAGTTTCCCTAAGGATATAATTTAGTTTTTTTTTTACTTATGATACCTAACTGTTGCATGGATCTTAGTTATTTTTATATCTTCTTTGTTCAGGTGAACTGGACATCACAATTGAGGGTCCATCTGAGGCAGATGTGCGCTGCTTGGACAATGAAGATGGCACTTGTACTGTGAGCTACTTCCCAACTGAGCCTGGAGATTATGAGATCCAGATTCAAAATGATGACGAGCCTATCCGGGGAAGTCCCTTCAAGTCCAGAATTACTGGTATGGAAACCCCACCAAACCTCAAACCAGTATTCATAATGTCATAGTGATCAAAGCTTATATTACTAGATGCATGGTTTTTATATCCCAATACAGATGGAAATGTGAGGAGGTCACAGGTAAAACTGGGCAGTGCGGTTGACTTTACCCTGGACATCACTGAAGAAGATATAAGCCAGCTCTCCGCCAGCATCATGTCACCCGCAGGAAGTAATGTACCCTGTTTGCTGAAAACACAACCTGACAGCCATCTCGGTGAGCCATCTATTAATGTACACACAGCTGCAGTTGGTAGAAATGAAATGACAAGCATTAATAAGCCTCAACAAACATGTTTTAGCATTTGATCACCTCAAGGAGACCCACATCCTAAGTGCCACTGTCAAACTTCATCAGAGGTGTGCTTTGTTTGTATGCAGGTGTATCATTCATCCCCAGAGAGGCTGGTGAGCATCTGGTCAGCATCATGAAGGACGGTGAGCATGTGAGCAACAGTCCCATATCTCTTTCCATCAGTCAGGCGGAGATAGGAGATACCAGCAAGGTGAAGGCCTTCGGCCCTGGCTTACGTACAGGGCGCACCTTCTGCACATCCAAATTTGTGGTTGACACTTGGGATGCAGGTATGTTGCTGTCTAATCAAACTAATTGACTTGCGCGTTATATTACGGTATGGATTGTGTGTTATGATGCTGCAAATGTTATATGTAGTCTAAAATGAAAACTGTTTCCTTGTTTTCCTAAACTTGCAACCTGCAGGATATGGTGGGCTAACAGTTGTAATTGAGGGTCCCAGTAAAGTAGACGTTCACACTGAGGAGCTGGAGCACGGAACCAGCAATATATCGTACTACCCAATCAAGGCTGGGAATTACAAAATCTCCATTCAATTCTCAGATGAACACATTCCAGGTTAATAGAGCTGCCTTATGCTACCACATGTACTTTCATGTAATTTGATTTAACACGGTCACATTTAATTGATCATAAGTTATAGTAAAGACATTTTTAATGTTACCAAAATATATTTCAAATAAATGTTTATTTTCCCTTCATCTAACAACCCTGAGCAAAATGTGTAACAGTTTCACAATAAATAAATAAATAGATAAACAACATATATTAAGCCTCACAACTCTTTTTAGCATTGATAATAAGAAAGGTTTCTTAAGCTCCAAATCAACATAATAAAATGATTTCTGGAATAATAGTTCCTGAAAATTCAACCTTACCATCACAGGAATAAATTACATCTTAAAATATATTAAAACAGAAAAATAGTTATTTTAAATTGTAATAATATTTCACAACATTATATTTTTTTTACTGTATTTTTGATCAAACAAATGCCTTGGTGAGCATAAGAAATACTTTAAAAAGTATTTTATTTCATTAAAGGTAGTGTATAAAGAATTTGTAAATTGTATATTTTGGGTAAATTTATATTATTAAAACATTATTTTTAATTGTTTTTATGTAATTTGTTTATTTAAAATGTATAACTTTTAGTGAAATTGTTCTTAAATCCACTTGACTGACAAATTTTAGGAGACATTAGGCTTCTGATTTTACTTTTCTTGAATTAGTTGGAGTAAAGTATAATAAATGAATAAATATTATATTCCTGTTTACCAGGGAGTCCTTTTGCAGCTGTGGTGACAGACTGTGGGCTTATGAGAGAGAACATCATGTACAACCAGAAAGCAGCTCCTATTGCCAGCATTGGGAGTGAATGCAGCTTCGCCTTCAAAATCCCAGGTTAGATGAACAGCCCATCACACTAATCCAGGCACTACATCTGACTTCTCCAGGACTTTGCAATGCCGCTAACAAAAATACATTCTCTTTCCTTACAGGTACTGATGCTCAGACTCTGTCTGCTTATGTGCATGAGCCCTCAGGACGTCCAGGAGAGGCTGTTATTGTTGCTACAGGCAGTGGCACCTACACAGTGAGCTTTATAGCTAAAGAGAAGGGAGTTTATAATGTGACTGTAAATAACCAAGATCAGACAATCCCTGGTTGGCCACTGCAGTACACTGTCGGCCCACTTGGACAGGGAGGATGTGAAAAGGTCCAGGTGTGGGGGCGAGGCCTTCAAAAAGCTCTAGCAAGTGTTCCAGGTATCCCACTAATATTTTTCTCTCTCTGGTTTTTGTTAATGTGAGGTGTTCTGTTATAAACTCCATGACAGCTGGCTAAGTCAATTGTGAGTCATTTTAAAAGTATGTATTGATTTCATTTTGCAGCTGACTTCAATATTTGGTCCCGTGAGGCCGGAACGGGAACTCTGTCGGTCTCAGTAGAGGGTCCTGGAAAGATTGAGCTCCACTTTGACGATCAGCTGGATGGTTCTTGCATTGTGTCCTACACGGCTCAAGAGCCTGGTGGGTAATTACTGTAATGCAGTATATGTAATATTTAAAAAAAAATGTTTTATGAATCTTAAACTTTAAGTATGGCTTTTTATTAGTTACACAATGGAAAATGAACAGGCTGCCCAGTGGAATGACTGAAGATAGCTTATATGAGGATGTGAACTTGTTAATTGTGATAATTTTTTGACCATATTTGAAGTTTTGATATCATAATAACAATATCTGTAATTGTATTGAACAGAATGAAAAGATTTAAAGTAAAATGAACCAGTTTATACCACAAAACAACCAAATTCATCAAATCCACTGCTGTGCTATTGCTTTCCCGCCTAAAATGATGTGACTTTCTGGAGAATGTTATTAGAGATCTGGAATGATTTAAAATAAATGCGTGATACTATGATAAAAACATGTATACAATTAAAAATGTAAACAAAGATTATTGGAGCATGTTTTACAAGAAAATACTAGGATTTCAGGATTTCTTGAAAATTTCATAATTGTGCTACTTTTTGTATTTTTTTTTATTTTTAAATTTACTAGCAATTTCTGAGTGAAAATTTTTTTTTCAGTGTAATATTATTTAATATTATTTTCAAAAAGTGAGTTTGTATTCTATTCAGTATATTAAGACTTGACCCTTTCAAACCAATACAATGACAATAATAATGCTAACTATATATTTTTGTAAAATTATATGAGAATACGGACTTCCACATCACAGCTAATCAGAATTCATGAATTGACAGCCAATCAGAATTCATCCTGCTTTACACTTCATATAAATGTACATTCAACATCAGCATATTAATGAATGATTTTCTGAGGAAGAGAAGGGCACATTTATAGACCTGTGTGTTGTCTTGCAGGTGACTATGAGGTTTCAGTCATGTTTGATGAAGAGCATGTTTCTCAAAGCCCTTTCTATGTGTCTGTCAGTGCCGGCACAGATAAGAGTCTCGCACAAGGACAAAATTGCTCTGGTATGAATTAGCCATGTTTTGGAGACCATTTCTATTTTGCATTGGAGTGTGTAGGTCTGATTTCACTTTGTTCTTTTCCAGCCATAGATCATAATCAGATGTGTAACAGCTATGAGGAACCCTCTCTGTCAGACATGGTGATAAACACAACATCTGACAGCAGTGCTGAGCTAGTTTTCCTGTCTGATGCTAGTAAAGTCATCTGCCATGGCCCAAGCCTGAGTAAGGGCTTTCCAGGACGCAAAAACACTTTTTATGTGGACTGCAGTAAAGCTGGTGAGTGCAGCTTGACATTAGCAAGAATGTGAAGTAACTCATTTCATTAAGTAATGTCTCCAGAGAAATGTCTCTCTCAGAATTCAGTGTAGCTGCTTTTGTGTTGTAGGGCGAAACCTTCTTTTTGTTGGCATGCATGGCCCCACCGTCCCCTGCGAGCGGGTGTCAATCATTCACATGGGCGGACATCAGTACAGGATCAACTATGCTGTGAAAGAAAGAGGAGAATACATATTAGCAGTGAAGTGGGGAGATGAACACATTCCAGGATCTCCATTCCATATCACTGTTCTGTGAAATACCTTCATTTATGTCTGTGTATATGCACTACTGTTCAGACGTTCAAGGTTGGTAGGGTTTTGTTTTAGAAAGAAGTCTCTTATATATTCACCAAGTCATTTAATCAAACATGCCGTAAAAATAACAATATTGGGCAATAATTATTACATTTTAAAATGAAGTCAATAGCCAAAAATACATTGTATGGGTCAAAATTATTGAATTTTCTTTTATGCCAAAAATAATTGGGATATTATGTAAAGATCATGTTCCATGAAGATATTTTGTAAATTCCCTACTGTAAATGTATCCACTTCATTTTTGATTAGTAATATGCTTTGCTAAGAACTTCATTTGGACAACTTTAAAGGCTATTTTCTCAATATTAATTTTTTTTTGCACCCTCAGATTCCAGATTTTCAAATAGTTGTATTTCGGTCAAATATCGTCCTATCCTGACAAACCATACATAAAAGAAAGCTTATTTATTCAGCTTTCAGATTATGTATATTCTCGATCCAATTTCGAAAAATTGACCCTTTGACTGGTTTTGTGGTCCGGGGTCACACATTTTTAGAAAGTTATTTATTTGATGCAAAGCTGAATTTTCAGCATCATTACTCTAGTCTTCAGTGTCACACGATCCTTCAGAAATCATTCTATTATGTTGATTTGCTGCTCAAGAAAACTTATTTTAATCATTAATATTATAAACAGTTGTGCTGTGTTTTTGTGCATTTTTCTGGATTCTTTGATGAATGGAAAGTCCAAAAGAAAATCATTCATTTATATTTTATTTTTTCTTACAATGTAGAAGTCGATTTAATGTATCCACGCTCAATGAAAGTATTATTTTTTTATCTGAAGGTTTTTTTATGTTATTTTAGAATATATTCTCCAAATAGATTTACCTTTCACTATATTTAATGCAAAATTAGATGGCTGGTTGAAATCACTTATTTTCATTTCAGCATCAAACAAATGTGAATTTGATTCCATAACTTTGCTCACAATGAAATAAATGTACTGATACCTTATGGTTTTATTGAACAAATAAAAAAAAAATCAACAAATTTACAATGAGCATCAAGCAACTAAATGGCTTTAAATGTTAAATGAATTGAATCTGGAGAAAATGTCCATGTGATTTGAAATTCTTCTCAGTCTATTATTAAAAAAACAACTCTGTATCTTCATTTAATTTTATGAAAATGTTTTTCTTTCATTATTTGATTGTTTTATTTCATTTTTTGGAGCAAGCGGAATATTGCATTTTCCATTTGAATTCATTGATTTCTTGGGATCACGAGATCACCACATAGAGTTTTCCCTGGATGCCATCTCCGTGTTCATTGGGGCAAGCGGACAGCTGACATGGACTTTTATTAAGGTATAAGAACAGACTGCACACTGACTGGCTACAGTATGATGTTTAAATGGGACTGTTGGATCTGTCATTTAAAACCGCTTGATTAGAACTGACTGACGTCAATGCAGGATTAACCTGAAGTAAGTTCATTGCTCTCAAATTGTTCCAAATCGGTTTGAGTCATAGGTCAATTGTTATTATTCTAATGATTTATGTTTTTAACCACAATCAAAGGTTTAGTTGTCTTGGTGAGATGCTGTATTTATAGATGTATGTTCAAAATTGTAAAATATTTGTGAAGATTCAAAAACATTAAGGAACAATTAGACTTTTTCTAGGCAGTGAAACTAAAATGAAGGGATGAACTGATGGTCATGTAAAGCGCATGGTGAGATATCTAGGTTACATGTATTGATTAGACACAAACCGATGCTGCCAGAGCCTCCCCCATCTCTCACCCTCATTCACTCTGACCTGTACATATGCTGTAATATAGCAGGACAACAAAGGTATCTTCAAGTTTTACTTCATTCCCTAGCATGTCATATTTACCAGTCATTTCAGTGTTTCTGTTTGTAATTGTGTGCTGTATTGTTCTGCAGGGTGTTTACTAGATCAAAACTGAGTTGCCATGGATCAGGATATGGTGAATATGTTTGCCATTGCTGCAGGGACTCTTGCTATTCCTCTCCTCCTTTTCATGGCCTCTTTTATGCTGTGGCCATCATCACTCATCAAAGTCTATTACTGGTAAATACCACTTATAAATACTATACATATGCATATGTGATCATGGACCACAAAAAACAGTCTTAAGTCACACGGGTATATTTGTAGCAATAGCCAAAAATACATTGTATGGGTCAAAATGATACATTTTTCTTTTATGCCAAAAATCATTAGGATATTAAGATCATGTTCCATGAAGATATTTTGTACATTTCCTACCATAAATGTATCATAACTTTTACATTTCTGATTAGAAATATGCATTGCTAAGAACTTCTTTTGGACAATTTAAAGGCGATTTTCTCATTTTTTTTTTTTTTTTGCACCCTCAGATTCCAGATTTTCAAATAGTTGTATCTCAGCCAAATAGTGTCCATCCTAACAAACCATACTTCAACGGAAAGCTTATTTATTGTATTGTATGATGTATAAATCTCAATTTAAAAAGATTTACCTTTATGATATGATATATATTTGTTTAGAATTGAAGCCCAGCCTCCTGATTTTCATTAAAGGAAACTGAAAGTAATTTTCTAGGATTTAAAAAAATTAAATAACTAAAAAAAATATGATGTGAAATGAATAAGAAATATTTTGGATTTTTAGGTCACCAAATAATTTCTTTACCAAATTTGTGACTGACATTTTGTTCAAATTGTATAGAATAAATACTGTATATAAATAATAATAATATTTCATTTTCATTGTATCAATCATTTGCGCCGCACTACACATGTTTTAATGTATAATTTATATGAACATATTTTATAGTTGCCCTCAAAAAATATTTGTGGCTAAATTTAAGATTTTAACCCACAACTGGGTTGTGTATAAAGTTGATTAATGTGAATCAAATTAAGTCAATGCTATTAACTCTTTGCATCTATTTGATTTAAATATTCATTAAATCTTCATCTTTTAATCGAAGACAAAAATTGCTAAGAATCAGCATGAATCTGTTCGTTGTGAAAATTAAATGCATTCAAAGTGCACGGTTAAAATAGTTCAAATGTAATTGAAATAAACTGAATTTCTTGATGATAAATATATATAAATCTGGTTATTGAAACCCATTCAGTTTATTAGTACCATTACATAAATCCTGTTTAATTTGACTGGCAAATATGCATCACATTAAGTTTATTAATTTGTTAGAATTGTGTAATCCAAATTGATAACGTATAAGCAATTCAAATATTTTTGCATGCATTTACATGCATCTTATGTTGTTATGCATTTGCTAATTTTGTCTATAGATTTTTTTACCTATGTAATTTGTTTGTGGAGGTACTGGAGGAGAACTCTGGGTCTGCAGGTACGCTATGCAGACTGCGGGGGTTATCGCTTCTGTTACTCATACAGGGGGAAACCAGGCTTCAGGCCTTCTGTACTCATGCTGCATGACTTCTCTGCTCACAAGGACACATGGCTCTCTATGGTGAAGGTACAGTAGTGGCCTGGCTGTGAGGTAAAATGAAAATGCTGGTCCTTTATAACAGAGATAAGCACATTGTGTCATCCTAAACAGTACCTTCCCAAACATCTGCACATACTGTGTGTCGACATGCCGGGGCACGAGAGTACAACACGTACCAACACAGACGACTATTCAGTCCAGGGCCAGGTCAAGAGAATACGGCAGGTAATTGTCTTTGAATAGGGTACAAATAAATGCCCCATGACTTTGTTTTTAAGGCTGTAGATGCATAAATGCTATGTGTCTGTTGTGAGAACTATTAGATATGAAATGCCATATAAATTCCATAATTATTTAATCAATTGTTGTACCAAACCCTTGGTCTGAAATGACTGGTCTTAAGTCCATATACTGAACTTAATTTAAACTACGTTTTCCACTCTGTTACCAGTCTAGCAGTTTTATTTATTTGTTGTTATTTTATAAATCTTGTTAATTAAATGTTTTTGGTTATTTCACGTTTATGGCTAGACAATAATATAGGTGTTTTAACTGTATGTTCCAAAATTTGGTAGCAGTGAGGGATGCAGTTAAAATATTCATATACACAACCAAAAGAATAAATATAAAAAAATAATATTTTTCAACAAGGAAGCATTAAATTGATCATAAGAGACAGAAAATATAATTCAGCAAAAGGCTTCTATTTCCAAAAAATGCTGTTCTTTTGTGTGCTTCACAAAATTCCACATTACAAAAATATTAACACAGTTAATCAATGTTAATCACAGGTTTTCAATGACTTCTGAAGGATCATGTGACACTATTACATGTCACAATATTACTGTTTGTGTTGTGTATTTCGTCAAATGAAACCTTGGTGAGCATAAGAGACTTCATGAAAAACATTTAAAAAATCTTGCCCATCACAAACTTCGAAACAGGGTAACATGAATAGAACATCTTTATAGCATATTTGTCAAATCTAAAATATAACTTAAAACCTCCTGTCAACTTTTTCCCAAAAGTTAAGCACCTTTTTCTCTTTTCATTTGTTTAATAAAAACAGATTCAGGCCCTATTTTGTGTCCTTTTCATGCAAACGGCCAAATATCGCTTTCATGGAACCTACTTCTTAGACTTGGAATGATGTTTTATCATTAATCAACCTCTTTGCCGTAAAGTCTACTTTATGAACATAAGCCAGCATATAAAATGTTTGTATTGGCAGAATTTGTGAATATTCCCTACTTTTACACCACTGAGTTTGTAGAGGCCATTCGGCTAAACAGAAAGCCATTCCATCTGGTGGGCACTTCAATGGGTGGGACTGTGGCCGGAGTATATGCAGCCTGTCATCCCTCAGACCTCTGCGGTTTGACCCTCATCTGCCCAGCCGGTTAGTCAATACATTTAGTCTTTGACACCGAATGCATGGATAGATTCATAAATACAAGCCAAAATTAACTATAAAGGCCAGTTCACACTAAGAATAATAACTATACAGATTAGTAAAGATTATATTAGAATCCACACCAACATGCAATGAAGTTCTGTTTATTATAAGCTTGTACTGCAGTTTTGTCATCCGCTGCATTAAATGCTCTGGTTCTTAAAAGCAGGATGGATTCTGATTGGCTGTCAATCCGATTTGCATTTTTGGGTGAACCATTCTTTTAATATCATTCCTGCATGCTCACATTTCTCTCTGAAGGTCTGAAGAGCCAAACCGAGAGCAAGTTTGACAGTCAGATGCATGAAGTGGAGCACAGCCAGTACACGCTGAATATTCCTCTTATTCCATCCACCCCGGAGGAGATGGAGGAGATGCTGAAGCTCTGTTCTCACGTGCGCTTCAGAGTGCCTCAACAGGTTAGTCACACAAATGTAATGGAGAATTACTCTAGATTCAAAACACCCCTTCATACACTATCTGTAGCATTTACCTGCCATTATAGATTCTACAAGGCCTGGTGGATGTACGGATACCACACAATGACTTTTATCATGAAGGTCAGTATGAACATAGGCTTATCCACTGCAGTTAAATCATTTTACAATATGCTATAGAAAGTGTTGTATTGAATCATTTATTTGCCTAAAGTATCTTCTCTAAACTGCCACAGTTTTCATGGAAATTATGAGTGAAAGTTCCAAATATGCCTTGCATGAGCATATACAGCAAATATCTACCCCTTTACAAGTCATCTGGGGCAAACAGGACCAGGTAGGTGTAAGCCTGCATAATGTAATTATAAATAGAAAGCATTATTCTTTTAGAGATTTTTGGTTTTAGTTAACTATAATAGCCCTGATATCTTTATTTTCAGGTGGTGGATGTGTCTGGGGCAGCGGTGCTCGTGGAGGCTCTTCCAGGCTGTCGTGTTGATCTGCTGGAGAACTGCGGTCATTCTGTTGTGATGGAGCGACCACGACAAACAGCCAAACTCATTTTAGATTTCATCATCTCTCAGCAGAGCACAGAGAGCACCAGCACCAAGAAGAAATCCTGAGACGGCTCAGGATATCAGCTGTATATTACTAAAAACTTAAACGCAGCACCCCACTGGCCCTGAAGTATATAACAAACTTATGGAGAAATTATATAAGAAGTAATAGTTTTGCAATATGTATGTTCACATGCAAACAGCCTTTTGATTGATTAAAGAAAAAGATCACGCTTATAAAGAATTGTATGGTAACACTTTACTGTTAGGTTTGTTCATTTCAACATGATACTTTTTAAAATCATAAGTTGCATCTGTTGTTGTCTTTTTAATAGCTAACATTAACAAAAAATAATAAATGGTGTAAAAAAAAAAGATTTTGCACGTTAATTCATGTTAATGGATTAACTAATATTTTCCAATGAGATCTTGTCGTAAAGTCTTACCCTGTATATTGATTGTAGAGTTACAATAATTGTTATGTATACTGTGGTACTGATTATTGTGTACCAATGCACTTCATTCGATGGGTCTTAGTAATTCTGAGTCCTATGATTTTATATAGCACTGAGAGCACCTCTTTAAGTTTATGTCCAGCTATATATATGAAGAGATCAGATGCAAAAGCCTCTAATTGCCGTCTGAAATTTTCATGTTCAGTAATTTCACTTTAATGGTAATGAATATTTTATTTAATTGCCATTAAATTGAAATAACTGAACATAAACATAGGAGTCTGAGAAAAATGCAAATTTTAGAAGAAAATTTCAGATGGCAATTAGAGGCTTTTGCATCTGATCTCTTCATTCATTAGGTGGGGTGATTGATGAATACATTTAAATATTAAAATAAGGATTAAAACATTGACATTCCGTGCACTATGCAAAGCAGGGCGTATGGATTAATTAGAAGAAATATATGCTACATTGTATTTAACATGTATTAATTATTTCCTACATCCTGCTGGATTTGTTGTGGGCTTCTAGCATCATTCCTGCCTTTCAGTAGCTACAGCTATGGTACATGTTCAATAAACTATGATTTCCCAGGTCCAAAAACTGGTTCTTTTTTTGTTGGCGAAATTCTGTCAGTAAAGTCACCTTTTTATAGTGATGTGATATTTGTGCAAAACAATATTTTATCCCCAACTTTAAAAATCTAGCATAGCAGACTGGCTCAGTATAGATCCCTTTAAACACACGCATCTTCAGCTCCGAGCTGTTGTTCTCTTGCACAGATGTGTTGTGATCCTGTCACTGCCTCTCATGTACGCTAGTGTGGGTCACGTGACAGTGCGGCTGCTGCTGGCTTCTCGTCTATGAGCAGCTAAACACTCCGTGTCCTGTACAGCCGCAATCTAAACCCCCAGGCCTGGAGACGGGTAAGGATGGGGTTATCCCACACAGTCTGACTGCCGGGAAAAAAACGTTTATTTTATTCATTTGTCACTCTTACAATAGGAGTTAGCAGGGAGCTAGCTGTGTATTGTGATAGCTGGTTAGCAAAGGTTACTAAAAAACGCTTCATTTTATTATAACATTTTCTTGTTTTAACGTTAGATGTCACCAGGCACAGTCGCTGGACGTTCATAACTTCTTTCGAGGGAAACTAAGTATTTACGTTTCAGAAAACCTGTTTACCTGCCTTAACTAAACAGCTAACGTTAGCATGCTATTGAGCATCCAATTCATTGAGTTTCTCAAACAGTAATGCATCATGTGTTTATCTCATTGTGTTCTCCATTATCGTCTCTGATGTGTTCAAAAATTGAGATTCTCAACTGAGGTCTATATATATATGATGTGCCGTAATGTAGGGCTAATTTGTGTCTTTTCTTTGCAGGTCTACTTAATTATAATACCCGAGCTTCTTCTGTGGATCAGACCGGTCTACCTATCCTTATCAAATGGATAATGGGGACTGGGGGAAAAGGGTATGTATGTGGAACAATATTTAACACAAGTTATTGTTATCAAGTGCTTATTAGCCACAGTTGTGTGCTGTGCAGAACTGCTATTTTTTAATTTAAGTAGAATTAAATCTAATTGCAATTCAGACATTTATATAACTGTAATATGTATTTTTTTTTTACTAGAACAAAATAATTAATATATTGTCTTGATAAAACCTTTTCTGAACAAAAAAATGTATATGTTTTAAATGGGACCTATACAATTTGTTGTTATTCTATTTACATGTTTAATATATTAACTTTAATCTAATTGACCAACATTGAAGGACACTTAATATCCCAGAATACCATTAATTTTAAATTTTATGAATCGCAAAAAAATGGGTTGCTGTTTTTCTTAACTGATCAAACTTATAGCCCATTTAACCAAAAACGATAACTATGAAGATTATGTTGTCTGCCACATGCTCAAGCTGTTATTAATTATTTTGTTTATCAGTTAGAAAAATAATTATTACAGGGATTCCAATTATTGTTCCTCTGTGTTGTTAACATTATAGGTGTGGTGTGGATTTTCCTATTTGTGATACAATTAGAACGATTATTAAAACTTCATAGTTCTAGCTATTTTTCTCAGTGTGAAACGGGCCTTTGCAAACTTCTAACTGTAAGTCTTAAACTTCATCCACCATCATCGGCACGACCTTCCGCCTGTTCTGACTTGGCTTGTTATACTTTAGAACTGATCGGATGAAAGGTTTTCTCATAACTGACATTCAAATGGGTTAATATTTCCATAGATAGATGGGCTATTTGTCTGTCTGACTGACTGTAAGGTCTGCGTAACTTTCAGATTATAAGGGAGTTATTTAAACTTTTTATAACAAAATGTCAAACCGACATGCTTAACAAACCTTCCTTTTCTATTCCAGTTCAGCATCCCGTAGGCTGTCTGTAATTTAATTCAGATTCCAACACATTCATTAAAATAGACATTTCCTGAATTTTGCATTTTTCCCGTTATTAGTGAGGCACAGAAATGTCAGCTCTCTAAAGAGCAAAAAATGACATTCATCTAAAACAGTGTTCATTTTGGCAGGGATTTTTTATTTTACTTTATCTTGAAACGAGAATGCTTAATAGTCTTAGTCACACTTTGGGCACATTTGGGCATTTTGGGCACCCCTGCCCTAGCTTTTCAGGTGCTGAGGCCATTGTTTCAGATCACTAGTTCGCATTTTGGTAGCCTATCCATCCGCTGCAGCTGTCATACTGAGGCTAGATATGCAAACGCCCCTCATCTGATTGTAATCCAATGACAGGGACTCACATTTTGAAAGACTAGACAGTTAACTTAGCCTATAGGATGTCTTTTGAATGACCATTAGCCCTCAAATAATATTTTAGTCCCGTCTCGTCTTGTTAACGAAGACGCGGTATAAATTTTGTCATAGATTTTATCATCAGATATTAGTTTTAGCAGTTCTCCAGTGACAGATTAGCTGCATTAAAATTACCAATGAAACTATTAAGCATGATGAACTGCATTAATGATTCTCTGCTTTTGTCCATCTCTTGTAGTTGACTCACCCAGTCACTTTAAATGTTGGGGGTCACCTCTACACGACCTCGATCTCCACTCTTCAGCGTTACCCAGATTCCATGCTGGGTGCCATGTTCCGCGGCGACTTCCCCACCACAAGGGACGCTCAGGGAAACTACTTCATCGACCGGGACGGGACGCTTTTCCGCTACATATTAAACTTCCTGCGCACATCTGAGCTCACTCTTCCTGTTGACTTCATGGAGATGGACCTTCTGCGTAAAGAAGCTGATTTCTATCAGATCGAGCATTTAATCCAATGCCTCAATGACCCAAAGCCTCTGTACCCGCTGGACACCTTTGAGCAGGTGGTGGAGTTGTCCAGCACTCGCAAGCTGTCTAAGTATTCGAACCCAGTAGCGGTTATTATCACGCAACTAACCATAACCACCAAGGTCCATTCGCTGCTGGAGGGAATATCCAACAACTTCACTAAGTGGAACAAACACATGATGGACACCAGAGACTGTCAGGTGTCCTTTACCTTTGGACCATGTGACCACCAGCAAGAGGTGTCTCTAAGGGTCCACCTCATGGACTACATCCCCAAACAGGGATTTACGATCCGGAACACACGGGTGCACCACATGAGTGAGCGTGCCAACGAGAACACAGTGGAGCACCACTGGACTTTCTGTCGGCTAGCATACAAAGTAGAAGATTGACCAATCTATGAATGTTCTACCAAATATGGTTACTGCTGTTTCCAATGCAATGTTTCAATCTGTAGAAATTCCATTGTCAGTTGAGACCAAGCAGAAGAAAAAGAGAATGAAATGTAAAGGACCACATCATGCGATGCAGAATATTTCACGAAAGCATTAAAATAATGTATGATACAAACACATTTGCAATACATATTCAGATAATACTCAAGCATCTTTCAGTAAACACCTTGCCCACAATCATAAAAAAAAAAAAAGATTCACCAGAAATTGTTTCAGGTATTCATTCATTCCATCAGATCAGAAATCTGTCAAACATTGTGCACTATGTGCCACATTAAGATGTTAGCGTGCATGTATTTCTAACACATTCTTTAAATATTAAATGTACACATGCTGTAAATGGAAATAAATTTCATTTGTTCATCAGTTTCATAAAAAAACATCAATATGAGTCAGTTGTCTTATTTGATTTTCCACAGCAAATGATCCACTACTAAATAATAAAGAGGCCCATTTCAAATGTAAATGTTTTAAATCTTAAAGCGATTGTTCACTCAAAAATGAAAATTCTGACCATGTCAACCCTAGATTTCTCCAAACCTGTTTGAGTTTCATTCTACTGTTGAATACAACAACTCAATACGTTTGGAAGAAAGTTGGTAGCCAAACAGTTGCCATATTATGGAAGTCAATGGCTACTACTGTCAATTTTTGGTTACCAACATTCTGAAGACAGTATTTTCATTTTTGTGTGAACTTTGCCTTAGTGTGGTTATAAATATTGTTTATATATTTTATGTTTTGTATTATATAAGTATATAGATGTATTTCTTAACGTTTTTAGCATTGTAGCAGTGAGTGAGAGCCCCAGTAATGATGAATAGTCCCTGTATGTAAGAGACTTGGTAGAGTCCTGCCAGCGGACCTATTAGAACACACTATCCGTGACGTTGACGCCGCCATGTTGTCCTGTTCTAGACTGTCAGCGCAGCGGGAGCACGCGTGAAGACAGCGCGAGATCAGTGTTGAAGGACAAGTGTGTAGATGTTGTATTCTAGCGATTAAACTCGTTTTGATTAGTGCGTATTATTGTGCTGTGCGTTAGAAGTGCCTTGCCGTTGACTGTGTTTTGAAAGAAAAAGATGTTTAGAAAAAGTCAGAACCTAAAATACATATTAAGTCTTGTACCTGGACAAAGACGTTTTGGGACGTACAGATTTTTGCCTTTGTTCTTCTGTATCGGGGGTGTCATGGAGTGGATCATGATTAACGTGAGAATAGGAAAAGAAACGTTTTGTAAGTATGCTGCCGAGTCAAATGTTATGTATACATCATAGACATGCACGCCCCTCTCTTTGAAGCGTTTATGTGCATCATTCTGCGTCCTCTTTGCGCAGAGCTGTCCTTTTATCCTTTATCCAACGAGAAAAATCATTTACTTACTGAAAAACTTTTAATGTGTATCATTTATCTTAATTAGGTAGGGTGCAACGGTGCTTAATTTACATTATGCTTAGATTACGTGAAGATGAATTTATTATACATTAATATATTTATGTTGGCCTATAGCCTATTCATTTTTAATTATGCATTGGTTATTGTTATGGACAAGTAATTATATTATTTTCTGGCTTCATAGATGATGTCTACAGAAGAAAACAATCGGAGAGGGAATACCAGCACAAGATTGAGGAGGGCTTTGTGCTCACCGACTCCGAAGCCAAATGAGCTCATCGGAACACACTGGAAATAAATAATCATGATAAAGAGACTGAAACAAAAACCGTTTTGAGACTTTTGCACACTAACACACATTTGATATCAACAATATTATTATACATCAACTATAGGGCAGCTGTGACACTGACTGCGTGATTATGAGGACACATGAGGTGCAGAAGGCTGTCAATGTTTGTTTCTGTAAGGAAGATTGCATCTTTTGTATTGTCTAAAAGATAAAGATGGCTATTTACACAAAACAATTATCTGTCCTGTGATTCTAAATAATACACTTTGAAAGCTTGTAAAAAGTAAAAAGAAAATGATTCTGTACAGTGTTTGGGGTAAGGCATTACATGTAACGCGAGTTACGTAATAATATTACTTTTTTCAAGTAACTAGTAAAGTAACGCATTACTTTTTAATTTACAAGAAAATATCTGAGTTACTTTTTTTCCATTTATTGACTGACAGTGCGCTGTGTGAACATGATCTTACTGTAGTTCTAATCTAGACTAAATGTGAATGTGTATTAATTCATCCCACTCGCAAAAAACAGATTCAGTATTCATCAAAATGAATTAAAACAGTGAAATGCAAACTCAGAATATGACGCAAGCCTGCAATAATTAAATATGTTAAACAACACAAATATATCTAATCTCATTTTATTAACCAATGTGTTTGCTGCTGACCTTTGATGATCAGTTCAACCATAGTAATAAGCAAAAATGGCTTTGGATAAACTAACAATTGTGCTTCGTTGTTTTGTTTTTTATTGCTGAAGAGTGTTGAACCTTCTTTTTCTGTGTTCTACTGTACAGACGTGAATTTACTCTTCCTTCAGCCTGAGGTTTATTCATTACACTTTTTGGTGTGAAAGGCTTTACATTTGCTATAAATAGAACTTCTTGTATTAAAAACAAACAATCAAGCCCTGCTCATATTTAAAAAGTAACGCAAAAGTAATGTAACGCATTACTTTCCATAAAAAGTAACTAAGTAACGTAATTAGTTACATTTTTAGGGAGTAACGCCATATTGTAATGCATTACTTTTAAAAGTAACTTTCCCCAACACTGATTCTGTAAGTCATAATAATGAGAAACGTTCTCACAATTAGTCTATGACTTAGCATCTCATTATCTCATCTCAGTAACTTATGAAAACATTTATACATTTCTTGTAATTATTGCTCATCATAATAATGATTTTCATATCTGATAATCATGAGAGTATTTTGTTATAATGATTTACAATAATGAGAAGCTTTCATGTCATACCAAGTCATTTTTATGATAGACTTTATCAATATATGCTAATACATAATTATGAGAATATATTTATTCTTTACTAAAAAAAATTACCCTGCTTTGGTGGAAACATGAAACAAATATGGTCTATTGTAGTGCATACTTTGTGCAATTTAAGTTTCTGAAGATAAAGTCCAGCAAATATGTCAGTTCTAAATGAATTTATTCACCAGCATTGGATATCATATCAGTAACCACTCAATAGGTTTCCAATTTTAAGTTCACAGACATTACAACAATTTTTACTTGCAAAAATATTAACAAAATGGTTACACTATAAAAAAAATGGTATTGTCTGTATATGCCTCTAACATATGATGTAAATTATCTTAAATGTCTAAATGCTAGATGCACTCAAGTCAAAATTCTTTATTAAGCTGTTAAATCTTTGTGAATGTGCTATCTAAGATCTTAACAGTGGTTGCCAGTTGGACGATGGCTTAAGGAACATTTTCTTCTCAGCGGATCACTTGTAGTGTCCAATTGGTAGAGCTCTCAGACAGATGAAGCTGTTGGGATACTGGGCCAATGTTATCGGGTTTCCATCCAGCCGAATCTCCTGCATGTTGTATCTGATGTAGTGCGTGTTATTTCCTTTGCAGAATGTGTTGTCCGTTAGTGATGTTATGTTGTTGTTCTGAAAATGATTTTAAAAGAATTTATACATACAGGTACATCTCAAAAAAATGTAATATGGTGAAAAAGTTCATTTTGTCTTGTAACGTATTTAAAAAAGTGAAATTTGCATATATTTTAGATTCATCACATGTAAAGTAAAACACTTCAAAAGTTTTTTTTTTGTTTTAATTTTGATGATTAGAGCTTACAGCTAATGAAAGTCAAAAATCAGTATCTCAAAATATTAGAATATTTAAATTTGAGTTTCAATAAATGACCATCCATACTGTATAAATTGTGGGTATCTCTTGTTCTTTGAAACCACAATAATGGGGAAGACTGTTGACTTGGCAATGGTCCAGAAGATGATCATTGACACAGTAAATAACAGAGGGTCATTACTGAAAGGGGTGGCTGTTCAGGGAGTGCTGTATCAAAGCATATTAAATGCAAAGTTGACTGGAAGGAAGAAATTGGGTAGGAAAATGTGCACAAGCAACAGGGATGACCGCACGCTTGAGAATACTGTCAAGCAAAGCCGATTCAAACACTTGGGAGAGCTTCACAAGGAGTGAACTGAAGCTGGAGTCAGTGCATCAAGAGTCACCACGCTCAGACATCTTCAGGAAAAGGGCTACCAAGCCACTTCTGAAACAGAAACATCGTCAGAAGCATCTTACCTGGGCTAAGGAGAAAAAGAGCTGGACTGTTGCTCCAGTCCAAAGTCCTCTTTTCAGATGAAAGTAAATTTTGCATTTTAATTTGGAAATCAAGGTCCCAGAGTCTGGAGGAAGAGTGGAGAGTCACAGAATCCATGTTACTTGAAGTCCAGTGTGAAGTTTCCACAGTCAGTGATGGTTTGGGCTGCCATGTCATCTGCTGGTGTTGGTCCACTGTGTTTTCTGAAGTCCACAGTCAACGCAGCCATCTACCAACAAATTTTAGAGCACTTCATACTTCCTTCTGCTGACAAGCTTTATGGAGATGCTGATTTCATTTTCATTTTCACTTGGCACCTCCCCACACTGCCAAAGGTACCAAAAGCTGGTTCAATGACCATGGTGTTACTGTGCTTGATTGGCCAGCAAACTCGCCTGACCTGAACCCCATAGAGAATCTATGGGTTATTGTCAAGAAGAAGATGAAAGACACCAGACCCAACACTGCAGATGACCTGAAGGCCGCTATCAGAGCAACCTGGGCTTCCATTACACCTGAGCAGTGCCACAGGCTGATTAACTCCATGCCACGCCGCATTGATGCAGTAATTCATGCAAAAGGAGGCCCAACCAAGTATTGAGTGCATATAAATGAACATACTTTTCAGAAGCCTGACATTTCTGTTTAAAATATCCTTTTTTATTGATCTTATGTAATATTCAAATTTTCTGAAACACTGAATTTTGGGTTTTCATTATCTGCAAGCCATAATCATCAAAATTTCAAGAAATAAAGGCTTGAAATATTTCACTCTATGTGTAATGAATCTATATAATATATGGGTTTCACTTTCTGAAATGAGTGATAAAAAAATATTGACCTTTTTCATGATATTCAAATGTTTTGAGATGTACCTGTAAAGGGACACTAAATACTACAGTCTATAAATAGGCAATATTGGGATTACAATAGTGATGACCATACATGCAGATGAACCACGCGGAGGGTTTCTGGCAGCAGCGGGATGGCCTCCAGCCCGTTGTCTCCAAGGTACAGGTATGATAGCTTGGTGAGTTTCTTATGCAAAAGATATAATCACTTGTGAGTAACATAACAATGTATTATTTCAGATTCTTTCTTTTATTCATTTGTACCTTGAAAATGTTTGCTTTTATTCCCTTTGTTTTAAGTAGATTGTGGTTGACATTGAGAGACCCAAGTTTAGCCGGCAGCATTGGCAGCTTGACCAGTTTGTTCTCAGCTAGTGTTAGTTCCTCAAGCTGGTCGAGTTTTGAAAAGGCTCCATCTTCTATTTCAGAGATCAGATTGCCAGTCAGGTCAATTCTTCTCAGTGTGGCTGTAAAACAACACAATATGGATGTATCATTCCCACTGGGCTGCAACTGAAAATGTTTTGTATTAACTTTCTGTCATCATTTACTAACTATCATGTCATTCCAAACCTGTTTGACTTTATTTCCTCTGTGGAACATAGAAAATATAGCTCACTTTTTTGTCCATGCACTCATAAAAATAAATGTTTCAAAAGATTGTTTTTTTTTTGGCCGCAATGCCATAGAAGAACCAATTGGTGTCACAAAAAAAAAAAAAATCTGTAAACCATTTTTCTTGGTGTGAAGAACATTGTTCCAATTTCAAGAACCTTTTGTTTACTGGAAAGATTCCATGGATGTTAAAGATCCTTCATGGGATCATAGATGCCAGTAAAGAACCTTTATTTTTAAGAGTGTTTTTTCTAAAGCAGTGAAGAAAGTCCATGGATGGGTCCAAATGTCTAAAGAAAGTATTTTTTCACAAAACCAGTGTACTGGAAGATCCATGGAAGTTAAAGGGTTCAGAATGACATGAGGGTAAGTAAATAATATCAGATTTTTCATTTTTGGTTGAACTGTCCTTTTAAGTGCACAAAGCCTTCTAGGTTTGTCTCCCCTTCTATACCAGTGACTCTAATGGACCTAAATACACTTTCTCAGTTCTGCTTTTTAGAGCCATTAAAATTCAAAATTTCACTCAGTTGCTTTGATTACATTGATCCAGCTCCAGTCATTACACTGTGTGTCTTTGGTGGCCACACCTAAAAAGCTTTTCCCTCACCCATATCAGCAAAGTCTCTGTTGGTAATTTTAGTGATTTTGTTGAAGCGTGCATAGAGGAAAGCGGTTTCCTTTGGCAGTGGTGGAACTGTTGTCATGTCAGGAGAAACCTCCTCACAGTACACCGATCCAGTGAGACACACACACATTAAGCATGTGGGAAGTTCTGAAAAATTCAATAGAAATAAATAGGCTTAAATATTATTTTGAATCAAATGATTGCAAAATTGAAGTAATAAACAAGTACCCTTGTCATCTTTGTCTGCTCCCGGACCTTCATCATCTGTATCAACTGGACTATCATAGTCTGCGCCAAGAATGACTTTTTTCTAGTAAAGCAGATGAAAAGAAAACTATATTATTTTGTTTCCTCTCAAAAAGTTCAACTGGTTCACTTGCTATTTTGTCTTTCAATGAGCTCAGAAAGCCCCAGATAACTTGTTGATTGGATATAATCCCATAATGGATTTGACAGGTTTTCCATTGCATACCTTTCTTAGAACAGATTTATGATATCTGGCATTTTGATTCTTCAAATAAATATATTCATTTTAGCCATCAAGAACATTAATATATTCAGCAAAATATCATTTTAATATCACAACGTAAACAAATTAGTATTATCTGCATTAAATTGCCATACCTTTGGTTTCTTGGCTTCCATGACAATTCTACTCTCTGGGATTAATTCTTCATCATCTATTACTTTCAGTATCCCTTTATGTTTAGGCACCACTTTACTGGTTCTTGCCGGTTCACAAAATATCCACGGCATCGTCACGAAAAACAGTAAAATCCTCAGATCCATCATCATGTGAGGAGAAACGGTTGTTGTGGTGTGTGAAGAAGAGAGAGGAGCAGCGCAGTGTGTCACAGCCTCAGAGTAAAATGAGATCTTTAAAGAGTGTCTCTGCAGTGACTGCCTGTGAACCATTAAAAAAAACACTTCATGAAACTTCCTTAACCCACTCTGTGCTGTCTTAACAGAGCACTCGCCTCATTCCTGCCAAAATAAATGGCTGTGATCCACTTTATGCAAGTGTTTTGTCCATATGTTTTGAATTTGTGGAGTAAAGTGGATAAAAACAACATTGAAATTGATATATTTTGTGAAGAAGCATAATCTGACAATAATAAGATGTGTATTCCATCTTTTTCTGATATGAGACATTTTCAGGGAACACTGTGACTTGGAAAAACAGAGGGAAAATACTGAGGAATGAACAGTGCTTGCCATGGAAATAAAGGACAGACTGCAACAGGAAATCATTATTAGTTCAGGAATCTTGGACAGAATGTTTGGATATGGTGAACTTTTAAAACTTGCAAACTTAAAATCCATCGCTATGTGATGTTGAAAAGCTGTATTGTTAGAAATGCAGCTGGGTTTGTTTGGGAGGTATCAGGGGATGAATTGAGAGAAGAGGGAGGAAAACATCTGTCCCCCTGTTTTTGATTAAGCCAAAGTGAATATTTCAGATTCGGGCAAGATAAATAATATCATCTGTGAATCGCAAATGCATGAGAAAGTGCTGTGAAATATATTTTAGACATGATTCAGCTGACATGCTGTAACATCACCTTCTGATGTCAAAGATCTGATGGCTTTAACAGAGACCTGCAGGTTTTTGGGCACCGTTAGAGTACTACCCGTTAGTACATCTTGTTTTATCTGAGGCATTTGATAACCTGGGAACAGAATTAACCAGGTGTTCAAACAAATGCATGCCAAGACTTCTAAAAGGCACTTCCTCGACCTCCCTCTGGGTGCCGTTACTTAACCTGATGGGACGGCCACATGATTAAATTAAAGGAGAAGACAAAGAAAGAGCCTAGACAGAGTTTAACATGCAGATAAAGAAAACGATGGACATACATAATTATTACTGTAGGCAAAGCTTTTTTTGTACTAAAGTTTGTATATAATTCTGCTCAGTTTGCCTGCAGCTCTACCAACTGTTGCATAATGGAGAGAGAGAACATCTCAACACATGTGAGAGTGATTTGAGGAGCTTTAGCATTTTGGCTTGTTTCAGGCAGAATATATTAGTTGAGTAACAACTGTACAGTGTCCGACAGTGATGGAAAACCCTTTATTACAGAGATTCTGAGAAAACAAATAACACAAATGATAGATTCCAGGGTAGCAGGCCTTTTTGACGTTTTCTTTGCTCCAAAAACAATAAATAAAGCGCTAAACTCCACCACATTAAGTATTTCCTAAACACCTGATTGTCATTATGCACCAGTTTTGGTATTAACCAGTGATATTTTAATTAACTATTAATGTATTTAAGTACTTTTGTCATGTTTTAAAAATATTTCTATATTTAATTAATTAATTTCTTTAATTAATTCATATTTATTAGTAATACTTATTTTTAGTTTTAGCCATTTTTGAACTTCAAGAAAACATTTCTCATTTTTTAAATGTAAGTTTTAAATAATATTTCTAATCATAATAGTTTTAGCTAACAATAATATAACTGTCCTATTTATACTGTAATTTTTGCAATGGTATTTGATTCTGAGCTAATTTGATCCCGAGGTCATTTGTAAAATATTACCGATTTATGTAGCTATGAGATTCTCTGAAAGCTGTATATTTGGATACAAAATACATTTTTTTTATTTATATATGTTTTTTATTAAATATACAAATCATTTGTTAAATCGTTTGTTAACAAATTATTTGTTAAAGTGGTTAAATATAACACATATATATAAATGTTACTCCAAAAATTTCAAATTAATAAAAAAAAAGATATCTGAACTATTTGTATTTGACAACAAATTTTGCCAAATTGTGCCCCTTGGAAGCCTATACTAAAAATATTTCTCCATTTATATTTACACTAACTGTGCTTTTCCATATTAACCTATTTTTCCATTTGTCTTACTTTGGAGGCAAATTAGGATTCACACATGATTCAAACATGAAATCTTCATACATGAAAGCGAGTGTTGTGCTTGTGAACGTATGCAACATTTATGTTTCACATTCAGTTTCTTCTTTAATGTTTTAAACAAGTGCTAAATGTACACAGAGGGAGGGTTTCAAATCTCTCATGACAGAGACCTTTCCATGACGTCGAATCTTTTTGATCGATTCGATCGTCTGGTTTTTAGTTTCTCCTTCCTGTGGGCTGATGCATCTACTGAGGTGGCACTTTTAGGCCGTAGCGGTGAGGACTTGTAGAGAACACAAGTGGATCCATCCTCACCGATCCGATAGGAGACCTCGTAAGGGTCCACCCACAGAGTCAGCTCTACTGGAAGTGATGAGAAAAGCTGCTCTTGTGTAAATCCAACGGCAGAGGCTGCTTTTCCTATAAGCGGGTCCATTTTATGGTTGATCCGTAAACATCTGTAGCCAGAGCCTCTGCAGGGAGCTTGAGGAAACCAATGGTGCTGATAGTGCTCTGAGGAGAAAAACGCATAGCTTGAATACTGAATAAATACTTAAAGCATTTTTTACCATACAAAAATGAAAGAATGTCATCAATGTAAAAAAAATGCATTTTGAAAATAATAAATATAGGCCTAATTGTAATAATGATATCAAGATGTTTACATTTATGCATTTAGCAGACGCTTTTATCCAAAGCGACTTACAGTACATTCAGATTATACTTTTTTTGTCAGTATATGTGTTCCCTGGGAATTGAACCCACAACCTTTACGCTGCTAACGCAATGCTCTACCACTGAGCCACAGGAACACAGGTTAGGCCAAATACATATAATCATCTTTTCTGGGAGAAAATGAGCAGTTGAAATTATTTCAAAGCATGGGTGTCATTTTATGAGGAATGAATAGCTCCTCGATTATTAAACCCACCCAGCAGAGCATCAGGTGAGTGTGTGAGTGAAGATCTGCAGCTGGTCTCCAGTCAGAGAGTCACTGCGGCTCAGTAAACCGCTGAGGAAAGAAGCAGCGACTGACACCTCTGTTTTCATCATGTTCCCAGAGGCCATGCTCTTCACCAGAAAGATATATGCTGAAAAAACAGATCAAGTGAAATTACATGAAATTCCACAAGTGAAGGGAATCATTTATTCCAGAGATTGGTGTATAGGCTAACGTACCTGTAATTAGTTTTTCAAGGACATAAAAGGCTAACAACCCACTAACTGATTTTTAATAACAAACCGACAAAAATTAGACCCACTGCAACTATAATGTTAGCTACGTTACATGAACTCAGCAGAACAGATGAATAAAGTAGAACTTCTGAAACAGTTTCGTCACAGAGGAGAAGCAGCGCGCTTATAGCGCCATCGCCTGACCAGAGCCAGATCAGCAGTCACGTGTTCAGACAATCACTTTACATGCGTTTTCATTATAGTTTAGGTTATAATTATAATTTTTGACACATATTTTTCTTACTAAAACTATGCTTATTTACGGTCAAATAACACGACTTTTAAAGCGCAAATGTTTTTTCTTCTATAAAGTAGGCTTATAAAACGACAGTTGTGTCTAGATCAACTGTTTGAGGTTTTATGTTCCGTGATGGTTTTTAGTAAAAATCTTTAGAATGTACTTAAAATGTGTTAAATGGAACCAGTAGCACATTTATTGGTTATTGAACGCATGATTAAATTAGATAAAATGTTTATTCAACAAATTCGCAAGGTGTGACACTGTGAATAACATGCAAAAGCTGCGGATTTCAGGGGTATTCTGTGTGTGCAGATTCTGAGTGTGTCTGGTGATAAAGGCTATGATTTCAGTCAGTGTATTTTATCACCTCATTGATTTGTCAACTTCACCTTTTTATGGAGTTCACTGTCTTCTCGAGTAATCAATAGCTTTGCTGGAATTTGACAGACATGTGCTCTTATTGATTTAAAACTATTTTGTTTTGTTCTCGAAGTAGCCGCAGACACTTATGCAACCATACTTAAGCAACTGGGCTGAGTAAAAGCAGTGCCCTAAACTAGAAAAACCTGAAAGATGAGAGAGTAAAAAGATTATGCACGACATAATTCCGTTAATTTGGCATACTGTATGTATTATAAATTAATTCTATTGCAGGGTGTGGAAAGCCCCGCACTCCATATATTACAAGGATCGCTCCTCCCCTTATCCACAAATAGCCAAGCGTTAGGCGTGTCCTCCTCGAGCTTTTTGAGTAATAACAGCAGTGGAGACTCTTCACTGCGGAAGGGAAAGAAAGAGAGAGAGAGAGCAGTATTGTTGAAGTGAAAACCAACACATTTCAAATGAGGTAAGGAGGTCTCCTTTTTTAAGTATATTAAGCTTTGTATGCAGTTCTGCTAAAGTTTGTACACGATGTTGCTACTAGGCAAACAGTTGTTTTATATAGACAAGTTCTTTAGAAAACTGTGAAAACAAACGTGTTGCAGGCTGTTTGAAACCCTCTTACCCCACAGACTGTGTTTCAACATGTTATCTGCAGTCTGGATTACTGCCAATAACAGCATAGACTATTAACTTCACAACAGTTCACTAACCTTAAGCCAGACACATCCTGATCCCTGACACAGTCTGTCATTATGTGTCAACTGTCACTCTCAGATCACCGGTCTCACATGGAAAGTAGTCAAAACTTTGACCAGAACATGATTAGATTGGTTAATCAGGCGTTCAATGGTACATTTAAAGGTTTGGGTCTTCAAAATGTGTTCTTCAAACCTGATGAATTGTAATTGTTCTTGTGTGTGTGTTTTGTTTTTACTTGTTTTAGTTCAGATAAATGATCTTTTAAGGATAGGAATGGGGAAATTGGTTAATAATTGAAAGAAACATCCTCTAAACATTTCCAAGAAGTTCTTAAAACGAGAACTTTTCATGCCACAAACCACAATCACATGTTTTGGTGTCACTCATAAGTTTCAGGATCGCCTTTTCACAATAACTGTTTACAGTCAGTTTAGTTTATTTGTCTGTTATATCATTTAATTCAGATCTTTTATTCTCATTTGAGTCTGCATACTTTTTTGTGTGTGATGTTTTTACACTTCTGAGTGTCTGCCAGCATGCGATTCATATATTCCGGTTAACGTAACATTTGAAGCCTGTTCTTTCCCATTGAATCGTGGCGTTTTAACTCCAGAGGTGTTTTTCTGTCTCTTCACATGCAGGATGACCGGCAGACTGTTCCTTCTCACTCTCTCTATTCTTTCTGGCCCGCTGAGCTGCTATGGCTTCAAAATTTGTGCCTTTAATATTAAGAGTTTTGGTGATTCAAAATCAGCCGATGCCAAAATCATGAATTCTATATCACGGGTAAGAGGATCAACATTACAATGCTTTTTATTTATTTGTATGATGTATAAAAACACATCTCAAAATATTTTGCAGATTGTATCTCGCTGTGACATATGTTTGCTCCAGGAGGTCAGAGATCAGAAAAATAAAGCCATCCCGCGCCTGCTTGCTACACTCAACAGGTAGACAATATGCAAATATAAAAAATAATGATCTGAAATCACTGTAACCAATCAGATTTAAGAGATAAACAAATGTTCAGTGCATAAACGCCGTTATACTTTTCTTCCAGACTTAATGATAATGATTATGACTATGTGGCAAGTGAACGTCTCGGGAGAACACAAACCTATCAGGAGCAATACGTTTTTGTTTACAGGTATGTCTTCAGCACTTCTGTACATTAGTACAATATTATATGACTATGATATCAGTTTTAATTTATCAGTTGATATTGGATATTTCATTGATGCTCAGTTCTCTTATTTTTTTGCATTTCATTTGCTCACATTTTAATGTCCACTTAAAGTTCTTTAAAACACTAAAAATAATAAAATGACTACATATTCTTTAGCAAATTGAATATATATTTTTATAGTGTATAGTATAAAGTTGTGATGCCTAAATTAAAATATTGCATTTTTAAAATGATTGATTTTAGTTCTTAGTGTTTTATTTTTTATTTATTCGACAAAATAGTGTTGCATTTTAATGTTAGCCATTTACCCAGGTTATCAACCATAACATGAAAATAATTATTGGCTTATCATTATTGCCGTATCCCTAGTAAAGGCATGGTATTAATAATCCTTAATATATATTTGTGAGATGTATGTCTTGCATTACTTTGATCAATACTAATGTAATCTTGATCACCATAATTGGTTTTGGAAATTTCAGGTCTTACAAGACAATTTCCCTCTTTTTTTCCTACACAGGAAAAGCAAAGCGAAGCTGAGAAACCAGTATCAGTATCCAGATACACAAAAAGGGGATGTAGATGCTTTCTCCAGAGAACCCTTTGTGGTACATTTCCAAGCCCCTAAAACAGGTAAAAATAAACAAGGAAAACGTAGGTGCTGAATTTGTTTAAAGACAAATCATTATAAGCTGAAGCTTGATGATTTTGGTCATGTGATCTCACGATGTCTCTGTTAACAGTGGCCAAGGAGTTCGTCTTGATCCCACAGCACACCACTCCTTCAAATGCCACCAAAGAGATTGACGAACTCTATGATGTCTTTGTGGAAATTAGAGCACGCTGGAAAATTGAGGTATGATCGATTTCTTATTTTATAAAGAGTATAACATCTTGAGATTAAAAAATGAACTTAGCTTTTTTTATCATCTTTACAGAATGTGATCTTCCTTGGGGACTTCAATGCAGCGTGTGGTTATGTGGCTAAAAAGAACCGTAAGAACATCAGACTCCTCTCTGACCCTTCTTTCATCTGGCTGATTCAGGATAACGTGGACACTACAGTGAAAGAGTCCACTGACTGTGCATATGACCGGTATGCTAATAAAAACTCAAATCAGCATAATCATATATAATGCTGTTTATGATTTGCATATATGCACTGCATATGGCCAACCTTTTATGCTTGCTCAATATTTTACCTTAATTTTTATGGTTAATCCTCAGAATTGTTGTGCACGGAGAGCCATTTCTCAGATCAATCGAACCGTTATCAGCACGGCCGTTCAATTTTCCCAAGGAATTTCACCTCACAGAGGCAGAGGTAAACCAAATCGGTATTTATTGTTTTTATTTTGCACATTATATTGTCATTTCAACTTCAGGTTGTCTTTTATAGGCTCTAAAAGTGAGCGATCACTACCCCATTGAGGTGGTACTCAAAACTCAGAAGTCAAGGTTCTTCCCAGGAAACAGCAAAGCTTCGTGTCTTCTGCCTACAGCGTTTATTCTGAACATCTTACTGCTACTGCAGATGATTACATGAACCGGAAGTGGATTCTTCATCTCATCTGGATGAAATGGAGACGTTACTTTGCTGTTACACAGCGGTTATGTACTTGAGCTCATTCAGATCCACAACTGGATCTACAGAATGTGCTGGATAGTTGATGTGACTGAACATTGTTTAATAGCTTCTAAAAAAATGCTCATTGATCATTTCTTTTTTATATTTACTGTATGATTTATTAATGTCAAATGTGTTTGTTGATCACTTTAAGATTTTATTTTGTAATAAATTCTCATTTTTACTGCGTAAACATTCATGAAATTGTATATTCTCACACACGAACAAAAAACAAAAAAAAATCCACAGAAAACTACAGTGGCAAAAAAAACCTAATTTGGTTGGTTTTCATTACCATAAATATTTTCAGAACTAGATTTAAACTGATTAACGGAGTATTTACTAAGCTTTACATCAACTTCAGTGTTCACTTTAATTAGCAAAGTCACGCTTGTAGCCATGTGGCAAAACAGGAAAGCATCCTGCAGAATATTATGGTCCGATAAGACTGAAGTTTGGCTTGGTCCATGAGGCAAAACAGTGACAAATGCCATCAGGAGGAACAAAAAATAAAAATATCATTATGACAAAGCTCAAATTTTAACATGATACATCCCCATTCAGGATAAAATGTTTTTGAAAAACTGAATTTCTTTGGATTGTCTCCGAAAGTTTCCATTCTTCTCTTAATGGCAGTTAAATGTAACTTCTTTTTTTTACTCTACTGCTCCCAAATTTCAAAATTGTGAAAATAACACCAAGACTGTAAATCAAAGAATGGACTTTATTTGTGGTCATTAGAGCCTTGGTTCACACAGATGAATAAGTGCGAGTGCTTAGTTGGCATGCAGGGCCTTCCAGCGGCTCAAGGGTCCACGGCTGGGGATGTACTTCACCCCACAGCCATCAGGGATCACACGCTTCTCTGCCAGCATGTCATCAAAGTCACAGGCATTGAACTTTGTGAATCCATACTTCTTGGAGATGTGGATCTAAGAAGAACGTTTTAGCTTGATGATACATACCTTCTGACGGCCCGGGAACTTGAACTTAGCTCTCCTCAGAGCCTCGATCACATGTTCCTTGTTCGAGGCCTTTGTGCGCACGGACATGATCACCTGGCCAATGCGCACACGAGCCACTGTGCCCAGAGGCTTACCAAAAGCACCACGCATACCAGTCTGGAGCCTAGAGAGGAAGTGAACAAAAGTTAACTCACTCAAAAGTGGTCAAACAGAAATTTAAAAAAAAAGCAATGTTATGTCTCCGTGGCCCCTTCAAGGGCCTAGCACTGCACAGCTAGACTCATACACAGCCAAAGAGTTACTGTCTGCAGCCTTTGCACGCCACACAAGTACAGACAACCTGTCTAGTCGGCTTAATAAGCTGCAAGTAAGAGACAGACCACACACACACTCACCTATCAGCTCCAGCACAGGACAACATTTTGTTGATACGGATAACATGGAAGGGGTGCAGGCGCACGCGGATGTGGAAACCATCTTTACCACAGGTCTTCACCATGTACTTGTTAGCACAGATACGGGCTGCCTCAAGAGCTAGAACACAAATGAACAGATAAGGAAAAAAATGAAGACAATATGGATCAGAAGTTGTGTGATGTAAAATACTGAAAATATGAACAATAGTATTGAATGAGGATAGATACCTCACCTTCACTGGAGAGCTGCTCATATTCATCAGATACCATGTGATACTAGTGGCAATAACCCCCTAATTTGGTTGGTTTTCATATCCAAAAATATTTTCAGAACTAGATTTGAACAACGGAGTATTTACTCTAAGCTGTACATCAAATTCAGCGTTCAATTTAATTAGTAAAGTCACGCTTGAAGCCATGTGGCAAAACAGGAAAGCATCCTGCTGAATGTTATGGTTTGATAAGACTGAAGTTTGGCTTGGTCCATGAGGCAAAACAGTGACAAACAGCCAAATGCCCAAGCAATGCCATCAGGAGGAACTAAAAAAAAATCAGTATGACCAAGCTCAAAAAGTTGAACATGATACATCCATTCAGGATAAAATGTTTTTAAAAAACAGAATTTCTTTAGATTGCCCCTGAAAAGTTCCATTCTTCTCTTAATGGCAGTTAAGAAATGTGGCAACTTTTTTTTTTACTCTACTGCTCCCAAATTTCAAAATGCAATTTGTGAAAATAACACCAAGACTGTAAATCAAAGAATGGACTTTATTTGTGGTCATTAGAGCCTTGGTTCACACAGATGAATAAGTGCGAGTGCTTAGTTGGCATGCAGGGCCTTCCAGCGGCTCAAGGGTCCACGGCTGGGGATGTACTTCACCCCACAGCCATCAGGGATCACACGCTTCTCTGCCAGCATGTCATCAAAGTCACAGGCATTGAACTTTGTGAATCCATACTTCTTGGAGATGTGGATCTAAGAAGAACGTTGACAGTCAACATACCACTTTCACACAATTATCACATATATACTGTTTTTAGCTTGATGTTACATACCTTCTGACGGCCCGGGAACTTGAACTTAGCTCTCCTCAGAGCCTCGATCACATGTTCCTTGTTCGAGGCCTTTGTGCGCACGGACATGATCACCTGGCCAATGCGCACACGAGCCACTGTGCCCAGAGGCTTACCAAAAGCACCACGCATACCAGTCTGGAGCCTAGAGAGGAAGTGAACAAAAGTTAACTCACTCAAAAGTGGTCAAACAGAAATTTAATAAAAACTTTAAAAAAAAAGCAATGTTATGTCTCCGTGGCCCCTTCAAGGGCCTAGCACTGCACAGCTAGACTCATACACAGCCAAAGAGTTACTGTCTGCAGCCTTTGCACGCCACACAAGTACAGACAACCTGTCTAGTCGGCTTAATAAGCTGCAAGTAAGAGACAGACCACACACACACACACTCACCTATCAGCTCCAGCACAGGACAACATTTTGTTGATACGGATAACATGGAAGGGGTGCAGGCGCACGCGGATGTGGAAACCATCTTTACCACAGGTCTTCACCATGTACTTGTTAGCACAGATACGGGCTGCCTCAAGAGCTAGAACACAAATGAACAGATAAGGAAAAAAATGAAGACAATATGGATCAGAAGTTGTGTGATGTAAGATACTGAAAATATGAACAATAGTATTGTATGAAGATAGATACCTCACCTTCACTGGAGAGCTGCTCACATTCATCAGATACCATGTGAGCACACATGGGGAACTCATCTACCTTTGCCTTCTTCCTGCCTAAGTCGAAGATCCTGATCTTGGCATCTGAGTTTGGGAGAGGGTTGCGTTCATTTATAACAATTCTAGAATTGCTTTATTAATGGATGATTGTGTTATTGTAAATGCATGCAAGGCATGCATTTTGTTCAGTTAATTTTTTTGTTTGCAATTACGCTTTGAACTTAAGAATATCAAATTTAATATTGAACTTCAAAATCAATTTATGAATCAATTTAAATGACCGCCATGCTTTACGAATTTAACTTTACATAAAAAGCGGTTTATACATACTTTAAAGTTAAGAAAATACATTATAGATATTATCATAATTTTTATGACTTTTAAAGCCTTTTTTATTATGGTATTTCCAGGTTGTCCACACATTCATAATAAAAACACTGAATACGAGTTCCTCCAGAACTTACCAGGAACACCTCGACAGAAACGGGACTTGGGGTAAGGCTTGTTCTTACAGTATCTGTAGCTGCAAGAGACGACTGACAATTAACAAGACTCAAAACCACCGACACACAAATAGTTAATACAAGCACAAAACGTGATGTACACAAAGCTGAACACCCTAAATACAACATCTGTTATAGATTTAAATAGTCCCGCAACTACAAATGGCTAACTATCAACCGACGTTCAGTGTCTGACCGGCCGCTAATTTGAGTTTCAACAATAACGTGTTTCAAATAAAAGATACTTTTATAACGCTTAATTAGACGCCAAACTGGTCTTTAGACACAGAAAGCAGCGTGAGTTAGGTACGGTCACTGCTGAATGAGGCCGGTGTGCTGCACATGGTTAGCGGGCCCTGCCATTTTCTCTACGGCATTTTTTTTAAAACACCAAATTCACAACTTACCAACGGGCTGGACGGCGGCCCATGGTTGCAATCTGCAATGTACACAATAACAATGATTTTAAAGAAGAAAATGTGTATTTACAAGGGAGTAAATCAAGTATTTTTCGACATATCTGAAGAGAGCGACACAGCGCGCTCTTACCTCGCACTCGCCTAATGGAGGAAAGGAAGAACACTAAATTTCCGCTGCGTCATAATGCACCGAGTGAAACTTCTTCCGGTTACATATTTGTGCTACATTTATACTATTATTAAAAACATTATACTATTATTAAAAACAGATTTTATATTCTGGTTCGCAGAATCAACTGCTATCAATACAGCAATTAATATTAATCAACGCGTGTAGGCTATCAGACAAATTATCCTTTGTAATTTCCTGCGCTCTAACTCGAATGTGGACTGTGTAGTTCTGCGCTCCTCATGCTGCTGGTATTTGTAGTCCATTCGAACGAGTTTGGCTGTTACCAGGACTCAGAATCGCTTTACTTTTACTGGCGCACGAGCCCTGAGGAGGATTATCTTATAACAAGATGAATAATGCTTTTCCTCACAAGCAAATGAAAACAAAACTACAAATGCATATTGTTTGTCTGTGAGAAATTATCTCTTTATTCGGTTCCACTGTATGCAGTTCTGAAGGCAAGAAAAATGCATTTTCCAACCAAAAGAGTATCAAAACACGAAAACAATTCAAGTACTAAAATGACAATGACATTACCACGTTTTTGAGTTGTTGTAAGTACATTAGTAGTACATGAATATGGCAGTCCGTCAGTAGGCTACCATAGATTACCATACGGTACCTTTATTAGAAGAAACTTAAACTATTGTGTATCGTTTAGAAAATAAACTGTAAGTTTACGTTATTTTACGTGGTCAGTGAACTAACTGTAAGTTTACGTTATTTTACGTGGTCAGTGAACGTTAGCTTGTAAAGATATGTTAACATTTTATGCAGATAACAAAATAAACTAGAGTAATCATCGTTTTAATAAGGATACAACATGTAATAGTCGTCGAAATCATTTGTATGATTGTTCTCACTTAAGACAACCCTGGAATCGACTCAAATCAAGCAGCCTATTTGAAAACACAAGAGGACGACAAAGACCTTCAAATGCACCCATGTTTCTCGTCCCACCGACGGAGCGCTGTTGCTTCGTCCTTCTCCAGCTCGGATGTGGTAATGAAATCCCTCCTGCACACTCTTAATTTTTAGAGAGGAATGATCTCATATCTCTGAACTGTGGATAATGAGGACCAAATGCTCGAGTGGTCAATGGAGCCCATGAAATCACAAATGTTTGCTCAAATTCAGTGTAAAAATGACTCAATATTTACAGAAATCCAGTTTCTGCTCTAACATTTGATAGAAATGTAGAACAACAGTTCAAATGTAGATCACTAAAGCAGCCATAATGTAAGCATGTCCAAGAAAGAGATTTCCTTCAGGCCTTGACAAAGATCATTTATAATCAAAGGAAACATCCCCTCTATCCGAGCTTGAAGCCAAAGCTCTGTAAACAATCTGAAATATTCCTTGTGTCGCTCTGTTCTTCAACTAACTGGGGAAGCAGACATTCTTACCTTAGATGGGGCTGTGCACAGGTCAAGCCAAGACAAATCTACCTCCTCATTCATTTGATCTCAGAACTGTTCCAGAGTCAGTCTAGATTGGTCAACTCCCACAGCAACAAAGACTGGAGATACAGTACAAAAGAATTTAGGTCTAAGGCTTTGGCATTTTTTCGTAATAATATTAAATAAAAAAAAAATGTTGCTCATAAATCATAAACCGTTATTCTAAAAACCCGTCTGAAATTCCCAAGGTAATACATGGTGAATTCCACATTGGCTTACAAACTGAGGTCATGACAAAACAGCTCTTTTGTGGGATCATGATGCAAATACACAACAAAACCAACACAGTATTTCTTTAGTATCCACTGTTCTGATTTCATTCATTGTTTAAACCAAATTTGGTTTACATTTATAAAAAAACATGACAAAACGGCAAGATCCAAGTGTTTTTGCATCTTTGAAATGTTTTTTGTTGCCCTTTTGGTTTTCTTCATTTGCATATGGCATATATGACAGTAAGCGAGGCCAGGGTGTGTTATGGGGATAGTCTTTAGTGATGGGAAACTCACACTTTATAAAGGGTCTTGTTTATTTTCATCAAACCACAAACTAGGTGTGGGGCTTCTTCAGTTACCCCACCCAAAGCCTTCACACATCAGCGTAGAAGAGTTGCATGGACTCATATAATGCACAGCATCAGTTTTTGCTCACAAGTAGAATGAGTTTTCACATGCCGTTTGTCTTGGCCTTGCACAGGTCCTGGGCAGTTTGCATATGCAGACTGTTATGCAACTGTGCTTGTGTACATATATGTGTGTGGTTTAAATGCATGTGTGTGCTGTCCGGTGGGGTACATGGTGTAATTTAAATGTGCAAAAATGTGAGAAGAAAAAGAAAACGAAGAAGGGTGTGGATCATGAATCATCAAGTTAAAGAGGAATTAAGAACTTGAGGAAAGGGAGAACTATATGGTATAAAAAAGGCTGGGTTAGATATTACTCATATATCCTTTGTTAAAACAACAGATTAACCAGCTTAGTGTGGTTTAGTCATAGATGGTTTAAACTGGTCTATTGACCATGCTGGTGTTTTGTTGGTTTTGCTGATCAGCCAGCTGAAATGTGAGCTTTTTCCCCCAGAATGACTCTTAAAATATCATTGTTTGTGTTCTTTTGAAGATATAATTAATCATTTGACATAATTTGGATAATTTTCCACTCAGCTGTGTGGAAAAGTCATAGTCTAATTCCTGCAGGGATTGTATGGTTAATGTAAAGATCTCCCCAATGACAGAGTCAGGCAAGTGGTTTGTTATTTATCGCAATAAAAAAAACACAAAAAACCTTTGAAGACATACTATGCCATTTTGTTGATGTTGTGCTTGTTGATATAGTCGCTGTCTTGGACTTGGTGTAAATGTAACATCACAAAAGAAGAGTGTTTATTTAGTGATGCTGTTTCAGAAATCATATTCACTGACTGCCTTGATTGATTTTATCTAACATGACAGTGTTATATAACAGTGGAGTTGTTGTGATAAGTCATTTTCTGCTGATACGTTAGTTTTAACATAACATCATTTGCAGTCTAACATGAATCATCATCGACCCACATGAGGTGACCCACTTTATATAACATAAAGCAGATTATTATTATTATTACTATATATTATATTATATTAAAATTAGGGCTGTCAATCGATTACAATTTTTAAAAATCTAATTATTTACATGATGTGGCGATTAATTAATCAAATGAATCACAAATTACATTTGGCTGTGGAAATACCCCCAAAAGATAATAAGTAGACATTCCAAAAATTAGCTTTAGTAATATTTTTTTTTAGATTCAACTATTCTAAACTATTAAACTTAAAAGAAGATATTTTGAGAAACAGTTCAGTATTTTTTGTTCATACAATGAAAGTCATTGGTAACCAAAACAGAATTAATTTTTTAGGTGAACTATCCCTTTAATTTAATTTAATTTGTGAAATTATATTCTAAATACAAAAACTAAAACTCAGTCAGTAGGTAGCGGTAAATGTCTTTATGAGTAAGTCATTAAAGGGATAGTTCACCCAAAAACATTCATTTTTTTCATTAATTGCTCATCCTCATGTCGTTCCAAACCTGTAAGACCTTCATTCATCGTCGGAACACAAATTAATATATTTTGATGAAATCCGAGAGCTTTCTGACTCTGCATAAACAGCAACGCAACTGAAATGTTCCCAGACCCAAAAACGTAATAAGGACATTGGAAAACAGTCCACGTGACATCAGTGGTTCAACCGAAGCTATGAGAATACTTTTTGTACATAAAAAAAAAAGACTTTATTCTTGTAGCTTCGTAAAATTACGGTTGAACCAACTGATGTCACATGGACTGTTTTACCGATGTCCTTATTACGTGTCTGGTTGCGTTGCTGTCTATGCAGGGTCAGAAACTCTCAGATTTCATCAAAAATATCTTAATTTGTGTTCTGATGATGAATGAAGGTCTTAGGGGTTTGGAACGACATGAGGTGAGTAACTGATGACAGAATTTTCATTTTTGCTTCAACTAACCTTTCAAGTCATTCATTCATTTGATTTGTTAAAACAGATTAATTCAGGACTTAAGCAAACGGCTCCATTTATGAAGTTCAGTTCAGTTCTGCTGTGGCTTTATAGGTAATATTTTCTTTTGCAAGACTGATCAAAAACAGACAATATTGTGTTTAGGGCTGCAGTGATTCGTTAACGTCATCGATTACTATGGAGTGCGTCGATGCGTCGCACCTTTAGCCACGCCCATTGCGCGAGCCTGCAGTTATCCCTACTTAAGACTGTTTTTCTGCCATGTTTAACACGAACAAGACTCTAGAGCATAAGTTAAAGGCTAGTATGGCAACATCACTTCACTTCATAGAGAGTTCATAGAGCATTATATTATCACACGACCATCAGAACCACATATTTTAGCCGAACTGACACCTTTACGAATTTGAATACCTTTACATTGTCATAATTCACAACCACATTCAAAGCGACTCTGAATGACCGGAAAAGCAGGGGACCTCGAGTTGCCTATGTAATCATGACGGGTTTAATGCACTCACAGAGACGGAGAAGGAGAAATGATTCGCGTGGAGCTGCCGTCAGTGCCGTGGACCCAATCGCGCGAGCTCTGACAAGCGTGCACCAAACGCGCTCTCTGCGCTCGTTAACAAAGCATTTAAAGTCATTGTTAGTTGTTTAACTGTGTGATGATAGGACAAGCCTCGACTGGGCTCATTTATTTAAAAACGGGCTTTCAGCTGTGATAAAACTTCCTGGTGTTATGACGCCATTTTTCTTTCTTTCTTTCTTTCTTTCTTTCTTTCTTTCTTTCTTTCTTTCTTTCTATTAATTAATTATTATTATTTTAATTTTTCTCTCTTTATTTTTTATTTTTTTTTTCTCTCTTATTTTTTTTTATTTAAATTATTTTCTTTTTTTTTTTTTATTTCTTTCATTTTTATTTTTATTAATTATTTATTGTTGTTATTTATTTTTCTCTCTTTTCTTGTTGTTATCTTTCTTTCTTTATTGTTATTTTGTTTGTTTCTTTCCTTTGTTGTTATTTCTTTTTTGTAAAGAATTAATTATGAGAAAAGGTTTGAATAAAATAAAAGATTAATAGCTGAATTCACTGTTATTATTTATTGATAGTTTAACTAAAGATTTAGTCAACTGATGAGAAAATAATAAATAGAATAATTGAAAAATAATCGATAGATTAGTCGGCAATACAAATAATCGTTAGCTGCAGCCCTAATTGTGTTTAAAATATAATACAATATTAATAACTATAACTCTATATATAGGCTACACACCCTTCAAGACTTCAAGACAATTTTTTTCTGTTTCCTTAGAAAGACAAAATAGATTTTGTGATGGCACTGAGAAACTTGATGAGCTGGCATACTGCACCATAGCATCACCTTAAACAGGAAGTGAAAACATATCCGTTGCTATGGGGATGACCACTAGTTTATAAATAACAAAAGCCAGAAAAGCCTGCAGCTGTGACACATCATAACTTTCCTGTCTGCTGTTCTGCAGAAATCAGCAAAGACGGAAGAATTCCCTTCATTGCCCGCTCACTCACCATCTCTAGTCTAATGTGTGGAGGGCTGCTCAGCTCAAACCTGTGCTGACATGTCAGCTACCATAGTCATGAGATCATGTGATGTCATCCCGGGTCACTTATAAGCACATGTCATAACGGGGTGTATGAAGACGCCCTGTCTTCAGGTTTCATGTTTTTAGTTCAACTGGGATGGCAGTGAAAAAATGCTGTGCTTAGAGGAAACAACACAAAGAGAAGTGAATTGTGGAAAAATGCACAATAAATGTGGGGGTTGCTTCAATTATGAACATTTAGCAGCACAACAGTTTTCAACACTTATAATAATAATAATAATAATAATAATAATAATTGTTTCTGGAGCAGAAAATCAGCATATTAGAATGATTTCTGAAGGATCATGTAAAAACTGAACAACTAGAGTAATGGCTGCTTATTTAGAAAATGAGAATTAGAATTAGAAAACAGTTCTTTTGAATTATAATATTTCACAATATTACAGTTTTTATGTATTGTTGATCAAGTAAATCAATCAAAACAGTATTTGCATATGTATATAATAATTTTATATTAATAAAAAATTATGCAACAACACATTTTTTTGCATTAAAAAAGTATATATATATATATATATATATAAGCCACCTTTGGGATATAAAAGCACACATCTAAAGAAACATCCTTTACAGTGAAACAATATAAAAAATATATGGAATGTATATACACATTTATAGAAAATATATACAGATGTATATTGTGATTTGCAGATGTGTATATGTGTGTGTGTGTGTGTGTGTGTGTGTGTGTGTAAAGAGATGTGTAAATGTGTCATGGGTGGTTTATCTCAAGTAAAATAAAGAGTCTAAACACCTAAAAAGACACAGTGCAGTAAGAACAGCTATTGCTCTCCGTTGTAACCTGGTTCTTGGTGTTTGGAATTGAAATTGTGAAATTTAGACAGCTGTGCCAAGTGTTACTGCTCATTGCACAATGATTTGACACATAACAGGCATGTCTATTCTGTGCTGTCCTGCAGTCAGTGTTCCCTTTGTGAAGTTGCTTTACTGTTTAGTGAGGACACAGCATAATTCTGCATGATGCACGCATGGATTTTTAACACATCACCCTTCTGCTTTGGGATTGGGGGTATAATTTACAGCCCTGAAGGATGAACTGTCTGGATTGTTGTTCAGACAGTTTAATTTGCAGTCTAATTTCTAAATTGCAGTTTCGCGCTCTCATGAGTAGAGCCTGCTGACGGGGGGGCAGACGGTCTGAGCTCCACATGTGGTGAACCAGATAAACAAACACTGCCAGCACTGCCATCCTCCACTCAAACATGACATCATTATTTATCTGCCTGACATCTGCATTGGTTATTCAGTCCAGATGCAGGCATTAAAAGAGCGTCCCTGTTTCATGCAGCTTCAGTTCAGTGTGATGTAATGTGTGCACATATGTGTTCTATAAAAATAATGAATTACGTCATAATTATGATATGAATACAGCCTGTTATTCATTTCACACTTTTGCACAACAGCATCCATAATATCTCATAGCTTCATCATAATGTATTTTTTAAACACGCACGTACACACATTTATGTTTTATTTATTATAATTATTATTGCTTATAAAAAGAAGTCGTGCGAGAATGAGAGATTCTTCATTGATAGCGGCGATGTTCTTGACCTCCTCCACATTCCTTCTCCCAAATAAGGATAAGGTTGCTGACACACTCTCTCTGCCCTTTTCCTGCTTGTGCTTCTTCTCTTTCTCGTTTTCTCACATTTGAGGACATAATATTCTCAAATACAGAAGCTGATGCTGGTGCACAAGCGTTAACAAAGATTGTGTCTTTTATTGTGGCCCATGTATAATTCTACAGTGGATTTTGTGTAGATGCTGGATCAGATTAGGGGAGCGTGTGTGCATGTGAAGCAGCGCAGAGAGGATATTTTTGTTATTCCTCCGAGGCTCGGATGTGTAGTTACGCATGATGTGAAGAAGCAGTGAATATGGATGGGGGTCTTGAGGTTAACATTAGCTTTGCAGGGCCCTGCAGTTTACTGAACCCCGGTCTGAATGTAAAAGAGACATGCTCTACACAAATCATTTTTAATGCAGGGATGTGGAAATAATTTAAACTTAATATTGATTATTAAATGATTCATTATTAAATATCAGTTCATTTTTGTCTTGATTTTTTTTTTTTGGTATTCCAAAAGTATACAGTACTGGAACATTTCATCATTCGTACCACTCCACTTATCCGTGTTTGCATGTTCTAGATGGACAGTCTGTTTTTTGCATTAGTGGTGGGGATTTTTCAGTGATCTTTCCAAATGTTATAACCTTATGCAAGTAGGTTGACAAATGACTCTCTTCATTAAAGATGCTTTGAATCATTCATTTAATCAATTTCTTTAAAATACACAGATTAATTCAGGAACAAAACAAAGTCTGTTGTTCCAAATCACATACTCTCTGAGTAGGTCCTTTTTAAAAATAAGTAATTACTTCACGGCTGCTAAAAATATGTTCTATTGTATGAATGTTATGTGGGAGACTGGGAGGATTACATTCACCACCTGCGTTAATTGCGTTGCTTTACTGCCATTAATCACTCTTCTCCCGTAGCCTCATGGCAAAGTAATAGCATCCATCGTATGCACACTTCAGAATTATCTGGGTACTTATTGCCTATACTATCTCATGCACACTGTGAATTCAGACATAGTTGAAAAGTATGCAATTTCAGTTTCAGCCACTGATTAATTTAAAAAAGAAAAAAAGTGCCTGTCTTTATGAATGAATCATTGAAACATTCACACAACTGACTCATTCAAATACACTCAAGAACAAAACACCACATTGCACTGCTCAGAGATGTGATAGTTTAATATATTTAGGCAATATTCCCTATTTTGAAACCACTATTTTTGTTGACGGAGCACAAATATAATTTTTTTTTGGGCAATATGACTAAATAAGCTTACTTCATGTTTATTAAATCTTTGTACAGAAGAAATATTACACTCACTGTTGGTCTGAATATCATCATGAGTGATTTGAACAGACACGAGTTATATATTTACTTGTTTGTTATTACTTGATTAAAAAATAAGTTATTCTACTCAGAAATAGCGATTGCAATAATCAAATAATAGCAAATATGTTTATTTCCAAATGAATAATAAAAAAAAGAAACATTCTAAATTTGTCAGCCAATCGCCTTTGAGCTGAAATATTTACTTGTAATATCCTCTGAGATTTTAAATTAATATTTAACACATTTGCGTGTTTACAGTTCTCTGATGTTGGTTAATGGTCACAATACATGCAGGTGAAGAAATAAAATATTTAATATTTTTTAGTAAATATTTTTTGTTTTATTTTATTAGATTTTTTTCTTTGTATGATTTAGATTGTTATGATTTAATTACAATACCAGTTTTAGATTATTAGTATGCATTATTCTCTGGTTCCCCACATAAGGTTTGCTGATGTCAGTATTAAATATCAAACCTTTACAAGCTAATTTCAAGAAAGAATTCATTTCCACCAGCCATAATAGCAGTATGCACGATAAGCATCCATGGTATGTCCAGAAGTAAACGTTTATATAATTGTACTATTGAGTAGGTATGAGAATGTACAAAACCTAATTCCTCTTCTGTTCAGCAAACATCAGATCTCGGCTCTGAGGCCCAGCGAGCTTCACTCTGCAGGGATCATCACTATTTATTTTACTGCAAACAAGTGATGTAACCTGCAGTCGGCCAGTCCACCAAAAGCGAAAAATTACAGCTACCGCTCATAATGTTTATACAGTCTTTACACAGCAACATGATTTTAGGGTTGTTCGAGGCGTGGCTGAAATCATCTGCACAGAGGCTTTCATGATGGAGGGTTGTTTAGTTCTCTGTGAGAGCAGATCTCTCTCTCTCTCGCTCTCCTTGTCTCTCTTACCTCCACAAACACAGCTTACCATATATGGCTGTGTTTGTGGAGAGGAAAAGGGTAAGTGCGTGTCTCTGCGTTCAATTGTACGACTTTGCACCATCATGTGCCTGCGCATATGAGGGTTTGAGTGGGTTTGTGGGAACAGGTCGTCATTCAAACGACTTGAATTTGTGGGAAGTATTAAGTAAAAATTAATTTGAGATTATTTGGATGTGATTCAGAGTTTAGTTAGTAGGCTAACCTTTTAAAGACATCATGAATCAAGTCAGCCAGTGATGAAGTGAATGTAACACACTCACATTATATATTACAATGTAAGTCGAAAACCTGCGTTTTTCAGACATAATGTATGTTCATGCACCCCCCTTTCAGTGACTATAAAACAGTCTCTAGTTATCTGAATATGAAGTAATGTTTACTGCCAGCACATTGTTTTATATGCGCACATTTGCGATATGAAATGCGCTGGAAGGCTGGGTGTGACGTAATGTGTGATTTGTCAAGCTTGCTTGCCTATGCCTGCAATCTCACAGTGTTCTTAATATGGTCAGACTTCCCAGTTGGAACGAATCAGAGTAAGAGAGAAAAGAAAGAGAGAATGTAAGGAAGAAAAGTGGGAGTCTCAGACATCATGACCGCCGCTCTGAAGGTTATTGTGACACGTTGACCCTTGCAGTCAAACCTTCTGAGCATGTCTCAGCATGTTCCTTGAAAGCAGCACAAACAGACGGCTGTAAGCTAGGAATGAATGATCACGTGCAGATGATGTTCATTAACTGTCATTATCTCGATCCCTCAAGACATTAATATCTGTTTTCACTTCATTGTAGAGAATAAACTGGGCCTCATTTTGCACACTACAAAGATTTCGCACACAGCGTTCACTGCCAAAATGTCGCATTTCCGTACCTCAGGGGTAAATATTCTCTGTGAATATGTTTACCTTTCCTTCTTCCCACAACATTTTTGGATGAATGTAAGCAGACCGAATTAGTGACACACCGTAATAAAATTTTTGTCTGAAGCCAAAACCATTTAATTATGAATTCTATTCATGTTATATTATCTAACAATTCAATTATTACAATTGAACCTCCTTTAATTTATGATAACAATATGATATCATAAATAAGTAAAATATTATTTAAATAAAGGCAGGGTCTGACTCCACCCTTCATTGCTCAAGCCTTTTACTATTTTACGTTATTGCAAATAAAATATTACATGATGCTATTTGTTGCTATTTATTTAGTGCAAACAGTATCTACCCCTATTTACACTCATCTGACATTTTGTACACTTTTTGAATAGAATAAATTGACAACTGTATTGTTGTTATGTATTGATCCGAGTAATATTGACTTTAAACAAACTCAAAAACAATAAGGAAAAGCAAATGAATGCTAAATTTTTACTAATTTTTGCCCGCAATGTGTTAATATCTTTGGTGAGATTTTTGCAATCATGCACAAATTCTCCAAGCACATCTCATCAAAATAGAAAATGTGGGCTCTTTCTGGTAAGATATTATCATTAGTATGTATAAACCTGGATGGTTTCATATGCATGCTACTTTCAGCATATCAGAAATTTTGTTATCTGATCTATTGAATTGACGGTGTTCATATTTACAATTTTCTCTTTCAGTGGGCACAATTTTGGCACTTCCTTCATCAGCTGATTCTGTTCTCCAAGCAGCATTAAATGGAAGGATAGACAGAGACAGGAGTGGGCATGTGTTATAGTGCGCAATCAAACAAGACTAGATCTATGTTGTAAAATATCCTTATACTTTGTAGGCCACACAGTAAAAATGCAATATTTGAGACATGTTAAAAAACATCTTCAACTTAATAGGTCATCACTAACTTGTTTGGCCATTTTAATTTGCTCATTAACTAAATGAAAAATCTCTTGTTAAGCCAATAAATTATTTTCAAGACAATTACACATTTCTTGCGATTTCATCATTTGCATAGTACACAATTATCAATCCAAATTCTGTATCACACAAAATGGGCTAGTTGTCACTACACCAGCACTCTTACCATGTCTACCACTCATTTAGTGCATTTAAATGCACTTTAAAAGTTTGATTTCAATTGGACTGAAATAATTTGCATTTCAAAAATGTTCCTTTAATGACTAAAGTATAATCTGTCTGTAATCTTATGAGTCTGTTTTTTGTGAAATTGGACTAACAGACCTGGATAATCTGAGTGTATAGCTTGATTTTGTCCAGCATGCACACTGTTCCAAAACAGTTTTTAATAATAAATAAATAATACAATAAATTAATTCTATTGAGCAAGGTTGCATTAAATTGGTAAAAAATGACATTTGCAATGTTTCAAAAGATTTCTAGAATGATTTCTGAAGGATCATGTGACACTGAAGACTGGAGTAATGGCTGCTGAAAATGCAGCATTGCACCACAGAAATAATTTTAACATATATATTAAATAGAAAACAAATAATATGTAATAATGTAACTCATAATATAATGTAATAATATTTCACAATACCGTTTTATTTTTTTATGAAATAAATGCAGTCTTAGTGAGAATAAGAAACTTCTTTCAAAAACATATAAAATCATACCAATGCCAAAGTTTTGAAAGTTAGTGCATAGGTATTATTCACAGAAAGCAATGTGTATTTAATTATTTAAATACTCAATAATGCATTGTGTCATTTATACTTGGACAGACCAATGAAGATTGAAGTTCAGCCCCTCAAAGTCCACCATAGCTTATGTAAATGTACTTAATGACAAGTTTAACCAGGTGGTTGGAGGGAATGACGGAATGACTTTTTCCTGCCAAAAAAACGACCAGGAATGAGTTAATTGACTAATTCTCTGGTGTATTTTTTTTTAGATACCCCAGGGAAGGTCAATGTTCTCCAAACACCACATCTGCTCCCCTCCCAGAGTCACCATCAGGCAGTAGTTATGCAGAGAGTTACAGACTTGACGAGGTAAAAAAGAGATGAGCTGAGACTCATCAAGACGCTACAAGCTTTACTATATTGTTGTCATGCTACCAAAACCTGATGACACCTCTTGTTTTTTAATGAGGTGTGGCGGAATGAGACGGACACGATGGGTGTGGCATCAGTTCATTAAGCAGGTACTTTTATTTACTGGATCAGATGCATCACAGTGCTCACTGGTCACACTTCTATCCAAGTGGATGGTTAAGATCAAAGATATCAACACTGATTAATATAGTTTTTCCTTGCCCATGCACTGTAATGTTCTGGCATTTCTGTGTGTGTGTGTGTGTGTGTGTGTGTGTGTGTGTGTGTGTGTGTGTGTGTGTGTGTGTGTGTGTGTGTGTGTGTGTGTGTGTGTGTGTGTGTGTGTGTGTGTGTGTGTGTGTGTGTGTGTGTGTGTGTGTGTGTGTGTGTGTGTGTGTGTGTGTGCGTACTTGAACCGCCTGTGAAATCAGAGTGACTACCCATGTACAGTCAGTCAACCAGAAAGCCGTTCTGTTTTCTGTGATGTGCAGTGAAGAATAAATCCACAGTATAAAGCGCTGGAGCTGATGACACCTATTACACACTTCTAGAGCTTTCGACTCTGACTCACTCTGCTGTAATATCCTCTCAAACAGTAACAGATGGTACCGACTCTTTCACTGCCTTCAGACATGTTTGTTGGTGAGTGCTGGTGTCTATGGTGTGTGTCTTTAAACACATAAGTGTAGTGTTGAACGTAGCATGACTTTCTCCACACTAATAACCCCAAGTTTGATGCAGATGTGTTTTTCTCTTGACTTTGGCACTATAAAAAAAGAAAACACTGTCCTGTAATGCTGAAAACCTTGAGATGGAGACATCCTCTAATCTTTAACTTGTGAAGACGACACAACATAAGATTAAACAGTAAAAAAGAGTTGAAATGAAATGCAATTTAATTCATGATATAAAAAAAACATCTATACACTGATTAGCCACAACATTAAATCCATTGATAGGTGAAGTGAACATGATTATATCGTTACAATGGAACACGTCAATGGGTGGAATATATTAGGCAGCAAGTGAACAGTCAGTTCTTCAATTTCATGTGTTGAAGCAAGAAAAATAGGCTAAATGAAAAGGACTTTGATAAATGCAGAGGTTTGGTTATGTCAATCAATGTTCGTCATGATTTGGCTCTGAGGGGAGTCACTCCAAAGATTTTACATAACGGTAGATCTTTGATCACGCTGTGAAAATGATATACAGTTGCAAAGGTAGTCAGTGGAGAGGCAGTGAAGTGTTAAACTCATAAGAATTACAGTTCTAGCTCTATATGAGCTAAATATTTAAAACCTTTGCTCTCTCTTCATCTTCATCCACTTTCACCTGCTCACAAATCCGCTGGCTTCCACTGCTTCACACACTTTATTAATGAACATGTAAATGCTTACATCAGTGGCCTCCGAGTTTACTTCCATATGACAGTCATGGCGTCTCATTATCATTCTTTTGCACATGCGGGTCAGTTCAGGACCGTGACAATGGCACATTACAATGGCAATCTAATATTTGACACATTAAAAAGAGTTGATGTGAACAACAACTGAGCACTAATGCTTGCTGGTTTAATGTAGCCTAAATTTGACCTCTGTAGATCAGAATGTCTCTGTTTGTGAAATGCAATCTTGATAGTCTTTTAGAAGAATCATCTTGTTATTCTGTCTGTAAATGGTTGTTGATATAGTGTCCCCGCATGATATGACTTGAACCTCTCAGCACAGTCCTTGAAGGCTGTGAATATCAACCTACGAAAACACAAAGACAATTCAGGATTCTGATCACAAAGTAAGTCTGTGCACAAATGTATCTGACGTCCTCGGGAAAAACTAAATGCTATTGGTTTGTTTTGCTTCTGCCTGTGTCAGAATGGCGGTCAATCACAGCTCAGTTATCATCCTTGTTTTTCAGCTAATACAGTTAACAACAGGACTCTCTGCCCTCCAATGATCATATCCCTCCACAGAGCCACACATTCCTGTGGAAAACATGCCGTATCTGTCACTACAGCTTCCTGTGTTAAAGAATTACACCCAGAACCGGATGGGTCACAACAGGCCCCTTTCTCTCAATTTCTCTCTCTTTCTGTCCTTCTTTTTCTCTCAACAGTGTGACACATTTGATCACATACTCACTTTTTAACTTGGCCATTTCTTGATAAACATTATTGCCTTGTTAAACTTGCTGCTATTTTGTTGCCATACTTCATAAAACATAACTAGGCGGGTGTTCAGTTAATTTAAACAGTTCCAAAGGTTGCTCTGGCTTCTATCTAACATGCAAAAGTGATGTCTAATGCTTAGGGTGCAAGACTCACTTTGAATAATTAAAAAAACTAAAGTTTTTTCTGCCTCATTCTTTCTTTCTTAACTTATCTTTGAGAATAAATTGCCTCCTTTTTCTAAACTAATAAAACAATAAAGGAATGTAGACAAAGCATTCTTGGGATTACAATGGGAACATGTAAGAGCTTCAAACAGTTTTCTCTCCCTACATGTCATTTCTCTTTTTCTCTTTGTTTCTTTGCTCCTCCTTGATCTATTTGCCTGCTACTGTACTAATTCTGTGTTTACTGTCAATAAAACTAAGCATAATATTTTATTAGCCCATATATAGGCTCAATTTCTAGCAATGACAACATTTTTCCTGGTCTTCACAGTCCGCTGAATGAGATTTCTACTGCCTCTTGTGTGCATAGTGAACATATGTTTTGTTGTGTGTTGTGATATTTATATTTGTTTATTTAATCTCATATTTAGAGAGTTAGGACTCTAGTAACTAAACATCTTCAAACTAGTCCTAGTTAGTAAAAACACTACTATGAGATTCTACCCAAGTTTCTTAAGTTCTCTGTGCTCCTTTCTAAGTAAGCACCAATATCACATGTACCTTGACAAATGAAACACACAGAAGCAGGTCTTCACAAAAAAAAAAAACAGATTTGGTTATGCATGTTTAACCTACCTGGGATATTTCTGTTAGTCTGAAGCACCTGATGTATGGAAGATTTTGGACTATTCCCACTAAGATTCCTGGCTTTGTTGACGCCTTTTCTTTGCATGTGCCTATTTTCATTTACTCTCCACTGATATCTTTCTGCCTTTCTATTGCTGCCAGAAGATCTCTGCCTGTCTTGTCTTGATCTAGGTTGACTTGATCACACTCTAGGGAATGTGGGCAAGAAAAAACACAGACAAATGATGAGATTTCTTTATATATATATATATATATATATATATACACTATATTGCCAAAAGTATTGGGTCACCCCCTTCTAATGAAAGGTTTGACTACTTTAGTCATTTCCATGAGTACAAAGTCATTGGTGTTTGGTGATGAATGTTTGGCTCAAGGTCTGCATTTAAAGTCACACCAGAAGTGTTCAGCTGGGATTAGGACTTGGCTTTCTGCAGACCAGTCAAGTTCTTCCACACTGACTGAATCATCATTTCTCTTTGATCCTTGTCTTATACACAGAGACACTGTCATGTTAGAATAGAAAAGGGTTCCTGTCCAAACTGTTGCTATAAAATTAGAAGCACACAATTCCCTAGAATATCATTATATGCTTAAACATTAAGATTTGTACTCATGGAAATTACTAAAGTAGTCAAACCTTTCATTAGAAGGGGGTGACCCAATACTTTTGGCAATATAGTGTATGTTTTTAATAATATACATACATAAACATACATGTTAGGCATTAGATTGGTCACCATTATTATGTTTTATTTTTACTTGATTGTGCCAGTATGAAATATCAGTTTACATTTGCAAACATTCATTTTGCAACAAATGTGTTTCTGTATACAAGTGATGGGAGGGGGAAGAACAACATACCAGCATCAAATCCTATATGGTACAAATGATATCAGGTTTCAGACTGCTGGATTTAGTTAAAGGTGTGGTGGGGGCAGTATGATGTCACCCCACCCCAAGGTTCTTTGATGAATTAGGCAGTTATTGCTGGTCCCTTCTCTTTCCCTCTAAGGAATGAAGTACTGGGAATGTTTGCAGTCAAAGACAGTTACCCAAGGGAGAGGGTTTATTGGTACCAAGAGGGTTATGGAGTCACATAAACAAGCCCATACTGGGTCATTAAAATATCCAGCTGAAATAAAATAATGTATTAAACAGCAACTTCTTGAGTCTTTAATTATTAAAAAGTGACACACTTACAGTCTTGCCTCTCTTCAGCAGCCAATCAATTTTGTAGCAAATGAGACATTTGTCCCAAAAGTATGTGAAATAATATCCTTAGACTGCATTTCAAAATATTTGGCCTCACTATAATAGTGAGAACATCTCAGACACATTGGCAGTGACCGTAACCTGACCCCTAAACATAAAATATACACAAACATTCATTAGATTTAAATCAAAGGGGGCTGATTTATGAGTTTGTACCACTTTAGTTTTTTTTACCCTGTGCAGTATAAAGGTTGGATAAAATTCAATGTGTCTTGAGGGAAAAGTTTTGTCTCTTTTTATGTGACCTGTGTCCGAATGTTTGCGTCAAGATAATTTTGTTCACAGACAATGGAAGTTCATAATGAAATGGACCTCAGGACTTGCAACATAACCCGAAGCTCTTTGTTGAGCAGCAGCAGCAACAGTGTTCATGCATCAGGCAGATGGAGCAGATACAGGCGCTCAGAGTCTGAACAGGGTGACATCATACCTTTACAATCTGAAGGCGCGGCCGCCGGTATCACGTCAGCTCGAGACGCGCTCGCGCGAACAGAAGAGTAGCCCCCCTCTTCGATACTTTACCAATTAAGGTTCTCGCATTAAGACCAGAGAGGACAGAAGGAGGCAGAACGACAAAGGGGTGTCACTAGTGTTTTTTCTCGAGTTCAGCGAGCAAGCTTTTCCTCCAGGGACACTGCTCCGGGAGGGTCGTACAGTGAGATTTCTGCACTGTGCTCCAGTCAAGTTCACTCTCTGTGCCACACGCAGACTCTGAAGGGATACAGGAACAAGAATTAGCCTACTTCAAGACAAGCATAACAATGTAAGTTATAAAACCTCTATTCACTGCTGCGAGGCATGCTTTTGTCTTGCATTAAGAGCTTTTGAGCCTGGGCAGCTTACTTTTATTCTTGTTCTGCGTCAAATCTAAGTTCGCTGACTTTCACCACTAAACGTCTTGTGTTTTGCGTAAATGTTTCTTGAAGCGGGATGGGTGTAGGGCGTGCAGCGTAGTGCCCGTAATGTGCTGAATGACTATTTGCGTACTTATTAGTGTCCTGCATGCTTAACGACATGTGAGATAAAGATAAAATAAAACAAGATAACGATAATTAAACATTTATTTATATTAAAGGCTGTTTTGGGTCTTTAAATGCAAATCCAAATATTAATATTTAATTCACATTAATATTGCATGTCATTAACAAAAAGTGTATAAATCCGATGCTCTTCCGAGGTTTTGGCGCATCCCTGTCGTAATCTAATTAAGGCCTCCTCACCAAATAAGGGAAAATATGGAAAGGTCCGCGCGCCCCTCATCCTTTGAAGTGAGAGTTGCGCGCGCGCCCCCCCACGCTCGAGGAAAATCTTGAACGAAACATCGCGACCTCACCTGGATGACAGTCGAGAGACAGTAGGGCAGGGCTCGTACAAAAACATTAGGTTTTACAGTAAAAAAACACGCATTTTCCCCTTTATACGGGGAGAACGGGGCTAGTTGTGACAAGAGCTATATATCAGTTACTATAATGTCAAGTCAAAAAGCCCAATTACACAAATGTGTGTTTTCTCCAGAAGTCGTTTTGTTTGTTGGTTCCAAACACATAGCTCAAACCCGTCTTAAATTGGGGTTATTTTGGTAAATTACGTCCTCCAAAATAAAATTACAATATCCTTATATTTTTGTTATAGCTGTTGGTTAAATAAGTGAGCAAAATAAAACCACACTTGCATACATTCAGACAAGTCAAATATGAATGAAAGCATATTTCATTTAAAAGGTTGGATTGTGTTTGTGTAAAAACATTTTTTTTAAATAAATGTGAGGGTGGGGCAAGTTGTCACATTTTAATTTATATTTAGCAGGATCCATTGTGACAACTCACCCCACGTGACCCTGCTTTTAGTCAGCCCACGTGCAATTAACTGTATCTTTTTTTCCCGGGTGACAGTGGTCAAAATGTTCAGTAGATTTCTGTATCTGAGATTTGAAGGTATATGCTTATATTCACTTTCAAACGTAAACCTGCCCTGAGGAATATTCACTGCAGTACAAAAAATGTGACAACTAGCCCCTGTCACTTGCAGTGTTATAATTATTGTGTTTAAAATAATATAAAACACAACTTAGCTGCTCATCTTTTTCTGTTTGGTTTCCATGTGAACAGATGAAATAACAAAGCCACATCCTGTTGACGAAAGAATAAAACACCTTTACAAAAATACCCATCGTGCCATTCTCCCCCTCAGCGTGTAATCTGTGTTTTTCACTGGTGCAGATGAGATGCACATCAGTCTTTGCGGCTGACAGCCAGTATGAGGGCTAACCACACTTTTCAGCATGGCTGAATCATGGCATCACGTGCCATCTCCACGTCACTATTTTGACAAGTATCTGTCCTCAAATGAACCTAACGTTATGATGATTATACTAAAGTTAAATGATTACATTTATCTTTGATGAACTCACTACACTGATAGCATGTTATGATGATATCAAAGTAATGAAATGGATGACATTAATAATGATTATCATTATTAGGGTTTCCTTCAGTTAAGTTCACTATCGTTAACAGCTCAGAGTTAATATCCTTCTGTCATCAGGGAGACTGGGGAGTGTAACACAGTGTTCTTTTCAGCTATGTGCCTCAAATAATATTCCCATATTTGTCTGGTGCATATTAGAGTATTTTAGAAAACTGTACAATCCCATTTTGTGCAGTATTTTGGGTCCTGTAAAAATACACTGGAAAACCCATCCTGCCTGGTCAGACATGATATATATATATATATATATATATATATATATATTTATACATCAAATTTGTAGCATGTATGAATGTTATACATTACATTTAAAAAAAGAGAACCTGCTGATTCAGATGATTCCAGTTCTTTCAGTTAGCATCCATGATTGAATTCAATTATAATCTGGACGTAAAATATTGCTTAATTTATTTATTTATTTTCACCATCAATTAGCATTTTATGTGAAGCTGTTAGGTAGAAGGAACATAAAATCAGCCTGTCATACTTCATATTTCCTGCAGGTGTCGCCAGACAACAATATGGCTGAAGTAGTGGCTTGTTCTGGACTTGTTTGTTCATCCTTTGTTTCTGAGCAACTGGCCTATATACAGTTAGACAGCGTTGTGGACATGATAATATCACATGGGGTTTGAGAACAATAGGACATTGGTGATGTTGTGAACGGGAAATAAAACCAATGAAATATAAAGTTATCCGAGGACTATGAATACCTAGTTATGAATGAAGTTCATGATCTTGAGCCTGACATGATGTTACCTTATAAGTTGTGAGACTGTAATGAAAGCTTAAATGACACGTCTGAGCATTTCTTCTTCTCATCTAATGCTCTGCTAGAAATATCAAGTTTTCCCGGAGCATAAATATGAAGAGACAAAGAATAAGAGCAAGAGTATTACACATTATGTGGTTATGTAGATGTTTTATGATGGGGGTGGGGAATTGGAGAGGGGGTCAGGGGGGCATCGGTGGCTCATTACATGAAGGGCATTCCACAGATTCTCCTGGAGAGACAAACGCTGAAAAAAGCTCTAAAGGGAAACATTCTTTTTGGACTGCGTCCTCACACACTGTTTTGGCTCGTTTGCCTTATTTAGTCAAATGTGGGATTAATGCAGTTCTAAATTGTTCTGTTTTGTGATTTTCTCCTACAAAATGGCTACAAGGAGGATAGAGTTCCGGCCAAGATTTTGATTTGCACACATTGGGTATTCAAACACCTCTTTAGACATATTTTCAACTTTCTTACTCATCTATTGTGAATTTTTACTTAAGTTATTTGGACACCTTATCCAACCGCAGTTCATAATTTGATAATGGGTGGCATTACATCAACACACGAATATGGCAAAGTAGAACATTTGCTTAGATTTAGTCTGGACTTTATCTAGGGCATATGTGTTGACAAATACATAAAGTGAAACACTATTTTAGTATTAATTAGGCTAAATAAAAAAATATGACGTTTTTTAAACATATGACAAAACATATACATAATGTCGATTAACAGAGCTTTAAATGCTGTGTAACACAAATTATTGATTTAATTGAAATCGCTTTCTCACGTCAAAGGAGGTATACTTCGAAATACTGATTTTGAATGATATTTTTTGTCAGTACATGACATGCCAACCCAACAGAGGTTTATGCACATTAGACATTGTGTAATATCCTGTGAATGCTGTATCATGTGAGCTGTTTTCAGACCAGTTACTGTACACTTACAGATAAAACGACTAAATGAATGACATACTTTCATCCAGCAACTTCTTATAAAAGTTTTATAGAATATATGTTTGAAAATGTCCACGTAGGTCTACTTCTCGATGATAAACACAAATGTAATCAAACGCATTTTAGCCTGATTTCATTCAATTCTTTGTTTTCCCTTCTAGTCACATAACTTTGGAAAGAAGAGCACACAAATTGTACAATTCCACAAGACTCCACCCAAAAAGCGAGACAGCGAATTAGTGCAGGAGACCAGAGTCGATAAAAATGAGTCAACACACACGCCCCCACCAGTCGAGCGCCTCCGCCGCTCCCCAATCCAACGCTTCTCTCTCCCCGGACAAGGACGCAGACATGCCCGCTACAGAGAAAGATCTCGCCGAGGACGCGCCATGGAAGAAGATCCAGCAAAACACATTCACGCGTTGGTGCAACGAGCATCTGAAATGTGTGAATAAGCGCTTAGCGAACCTGCAGACGGACCTGAGCGATGGGCTCCGGCTGATCTCGCTTCTGGAGGTGCTCAGCCAGAAGAAGATGTTCCGCAAGTACAACCAGCGCCCCACGTTCAGGCAGATGCAGCTGGAGAACGTCTCTGTGGCTATGGAGTTCCTCGACAAGGAAAGCATCAAGCTGGTGTCGATAGGTATGTTCTGATTTTAATCGAACATTGCACTTTAGTAAATATAGTATATAAGCTATAAAACAAAGTTTGTGGCATTCAATGTGACCCGGTGTTTGGCCAACTAACGGCATTAAATTTTAGGCAGGCCACAAAATAACGGGAAAGAATGATGGGAATCAAGGCCTTTATGGCCACGGATTGTTTTGTGCACAGTTGTACAATTGCCTCACAAGTTGCACGTGTTTTGTGAACTTTTTGTAACGTGTTGCTCACGCAGAGGGTTGTGAAAATACGATAAGATTGCTTTAATCAATCGAGAATCTGACAAAGAAGTGAGGAACCACAGTCGCTCCATTCAAGTGTTATAAGTCCAGCCCCGAATGTCGCAAAGCAGCAGCAGACATCGTGGCGAATAGTTAAGGGTGGTTTAACCCTAGTTTGAGTGCAGAATGAATCCAAACTCGACAAGTGCACCAAAACCTTGTTTTCTGCATTGAATGTAGTTAACGTTAGAGAGCTTAGGCGAAAAGGGTGGAAAAGCTGTACGGTTCATCTTAATATGAATGTTCACTTTCTAAACTAGAGGCTTTTATTTAAGTCAAGTTTGCTTTTTGGCTTTTTTGTTGTCCGTGTCAATTAATTGTATTATTCTCACGCGGCTATCAGTGAACATGGCGGCACAAAGTAGAATTATCGATCCGCGAGGACACGCCTTCCTCTCACGAGGAGCACAGCTGTCTTCATCAAAATTGTATGTGGTTGTTTTGGGTGTCAACGGTTTAACGGAGGGATTAGAACATTAAGTTTTACAGCATCGCTTGTGTTAGATGTCGAGACACTGTTCCTTCGTTCAGTGCTGGTTGTGATTGATTGATGACTAACACAGTGACACGCCCTCCAGTTTATGGCTCATTTCAGGCATATATTTCATAATGATTACTGGATCATTGGATTCATTGAATGCGTGCAGTCTGAGTCCGAATTAGATTTCGATTGCCCCCCCCCCCCAACAGTTATATTGAGTAGATATTCAATGGCTATGCATGTTTGACAAGTATGACGGTAAACATTACATTATATCCTTCACTTATCTACATCCAACTCAAGTTCATTGAAACAAGATTGCATTAAGCATTTTCCCTTATTACAAAACAAATTGCTCCGCATAAGAGAGAAGCTGGGTAATTGGAATGTAAAATTAGCATAATTTGAACGTCCATTTTTGTTTTAATGACGGCACTTGAGCATCATTAAGTTTTACACAAACCTGTGGTTTTTATGTTCTCCTGATTGATTTTAGAGAATCTTGAGCTTCTGTACACTATTTGCATCTTTGATTCATGTCCTAGAAATAGTGCAGTATCTAGTTATTTTTTCATAAATTCTATATTTTAGGTTTTTCAAAAGCCATTTTTTTTGTAAATCAAGTATTTAGCTAGCTTTTGAATTACAAGGTTTTCAGTCCTGATAAATCATTCTGCTTTAGTGTTTTAGTATAATTTGTTCTCTTCCGGAAGCCCATGCTTTCATCAGTAGTGCCACAACCCAATTGTTGTAGTGTTTTATCATAATGGGAGTTTCCCAACAGCGCCCAGAGGGTATACATAAACATCCTCTTAGATTATGTAATCAAGGATTCTTCAGCAATTGCTAAATATTTGTTCTTGGAAACACCTTCATCCCTTACTGTTAATGAGCAAACTGTTTTGCTGGACTAAGTGCAAGTTGCTCACCCACAGATGATGGTGTAATTCGATTTTATGGTGGCATCTTGCACCCAGTGAAGCATTTTTCACAATGTATGTGAATTATTTGCATCCTTTAGGAATTCAATATGCTTATTGGTTGGGGAATGGGGTTTTCTAGTCATTGACTGGAACAGTTTGCATCATTGGCAGTGTTCTTGCTTTGCAAAAAGAACATTGCAACATGAATGTACAGAGAATTACAGAGCAAGCATAAATGTGGTATGTGTACCCCTGTCATGACAGGCCCCATATTTTACCTGTCTATACGAATATAGTGCTGTCCTCCAAAGCCCGGAAGAGCATGACAGCCCTGTATTGGTCTTCATCTGGGTGTGGCTCATAAAAGAGCTTTCAAGTGTGGCGCCTAGAGGCGTGCTAATCAGTTTCTTCATCTTGCATGTTAGTACTTAAATGTGATGCAACAAAACATGATCTTGATCAGCATAGCCTTTTAAACCATATTTAGGACCCTTAAGTACATTCGATGCTGTTCAACAAAGAAGTTGCTCAATGTCTTGTCTCAGTTGAGGTGATTTTTAAATGCAATGATTCAGAATAACTCCAGTACTATGATTTTGAGTATAATTTGGGAGTTATACTCAATTTGGCTGTTGGGAAGCTAGTTAAGCTTGTCAAAATGAGTTAGAAGTAAAGACTTGATTCTGTTGTGTAGGTGAAGTGTATGCAGTATTCAGTGAATGCAGTAAACCAAAGACTTTTGTGTTGGTTTTGTTCTGACCACTTGAGGTTGTTGTGGTGTTTAAATCTTTCCCTGGTCATCACATTTAATTGTTAAATATTCTCACTATAACACTCACTTAGCTTTTAAGTGTTTTTAATTGTAGAAAGCACAAGTTTGAAGCTTATTTTTGTTAAAATGTAAACATTTTTATTAATAAAGGCTTATAGAGCTAAATGGAGAGGCATGGAGTTATTTAACAAGGTCAATAGCTGAGGGAGGCTTCCTGATGTTCCTTTGCTTTATTGGCAATGCCAGGATTTCCTGTTCGTTTGGTTTTGACAGTCCTGTGGCAATGGAGCTCAGCAGTGCAGCACTTTTTCAGCTGCCTTTGTTGCAGGAAGTATTTTTCCCATTCATTTTCTCCATGGGAATTAAAAAAACAGAATAACGTTCTAAGACATGAACCAAACCAACCAGCTCTGAGATAAAACTTTACCTTAGATTTGAAAGCAAAAGTATCCAATAGTAGGAAGCCTGACTTGATTATTCGGGATGGGCATTTCAAGCAAAAGTAATTTTTTGTTGGGAATTATTCGATTTATTCGAAAACAGCACCCCTTCCCTGTATGCACGCACGTCACGTTATTAGGCTAGTGCTACACACCCATTAACGGAGAGAGAGAAAGACCATTCACTCTTTTAATCTGTACGATAACAAACTATTTTATTTAAAGATAGGTTATCTTAACTCAAGCCATATAATGATTGGAACATGCTGAAACATTAATATAATAAACACAAAATATATTGCAATACTTTCTCTCGCAATTATATCGTTTGGTTAATTATACTGTAAATTAACTGCGGGCATCAGTGAGCCATTATTAATATGAGGGGCATTGAATGCGCGTGCGCGCAACCGGTTTACTTTCAATTTGGTGATTAGCAGTCACAGGTTTATACTATGGAGCTGCAGTACTTACTACACATTTTACAAGAATAGATGTTTGTCAGTGGTGCTCCGGATCTGCAAATCATTCGCCATCTTCCTACTCTGGTGCTGTTAAGTTAAACTGCATTTACTGTAAAAAGGCCATCGCTAGCATGTGGCTAACCATATGTCCCTTTAGTGGCTCCGTAGAACGCGTTATTTGTTTTACGTGCCTTTCCCAGTACGGATTCAGCGCACCTCTAACCCAGTTGGGGGGTATGTGGTCCGTACAGAACACTTTTTTGACATTGTTCTTAGTTGCAAGTCTACAGCGTTCCTCTGTTGTCTGACAGCTTTTAGGTGCGTTTTTGACAAAGCTTACCTCCGCTTACGCATCACCACCTGCATCCGCATCGAAAACATGGGGAATATTTAGACAAATATAATCGCACAACTTTTTCGATAATCTATGAATAAATTGACTAATCGAATATTCGAAATTGTGACCCATCCCTATTAATTATATCATGCACAAAGCTTCGTGGGAATGGGAGTTTGCCGCTGAGCTCTTTTGGCATGGTTTTCTATGGTTATAGTTAGGGCTGGCTCGATACCACTTTTTTTAGAACCGATATCGATTTTTTTTTTTTTTTTTTTTACATACACAATTATACAGAGTATAACTAGCAGTGAAATGTGTTCTCTGTATTTCACACACACTTGGAGCAGTGGACACTGTTCACTCAGGAGAAGCTCCAGCACGACCACCGCATGTAACTTTTAACAAGATTCACTTGTTTGAAACACGTTAAACTATATTAACATTTACTATAGAACCATTATTTCGCCAATAAACATCTCTATCGAAATTAATTATCTCCGCAAGCGATCGCAGTTTGAGTATAGTTCTGTGTAAATGCATAGATAAACCTCGCTGTCAGCAGTTTTTATAATTTAGAATGACAAAAAACATTTTAATAATTCTGATAAAACGTGCCAGTTAAGAAATGCAATAAAATACGATGTTTTGTTTGTTATAGCTTATTTCAATATTCCAGAGAATATTATTCAGTGAATTATTCTTTAGTCTATTAAACAGCTTATAAACCTAAAACTGTAGTTTAAAATGAAGTTTATATGACTTCTGTCCTTTATTTTCTCCATTTGAAAACATTATTTTGCTTATTGTTAATATCAGTGTTGCTGATGATGCTTTTTATAAATAAAATGTTTATATTGTTGTAATTTTAAGATTAAATTTTACATGAAAATGTTAATTTTCAACCGTTGTTTGTTGTTGTTAAGATGACTGAAAGGAGGAAAAACCAAAGCGAAGAATGGACTTACTTCACTCTGTTATTTATTTACTTTATAACAGTAAATAAATATCGGTTCTGCATATCGGTTATCGGGTACATAAACGTACAAATAATCGGTATCGGTTATAAAAAATCAATATCGGTCGATCACTAATTCTGAGTATCTGCCGATATCGATCCGATACCAGCAGTTTTTTTTTAAATCAGTGTATAATTTCTATATCAGTGTTGACCTGCTCATCACTCTTTTGTTTTACACACAATCTACTAAATATAGACAACTTTACTGTAAAGAAAAGCAACAAATGAATGGATATGTAATTATAATATGACAAAAATACTTTTATAAACCAGGTTAGTGGATAATTCAGTAGAAAAATATACTCTAGAAAAATCATGAGTGCACAATAATTTTATAAAATCTTAAAATAGTAAAAAAAATGTATTGGGGAACAAAGAAAAGTGAATAAGTGTAGGACTAAATCGGTTAAATTATATATTGCTCTTTGTATTGTAAAATACATTCATGGAAACCAAGTAATATATTTATATAGAAATATATATGATGTAAAATTAAAATACATTTCTTTTAAACGTACTGCACCGTAATGAGGCAGCACCATATGACAGATGAGACTAACAAGAAAGGCTATTAATAATCTTTCATTGCTCAAAAATATAATACAAAATGCTCCAATACAGAGCGGCATTAAGCACTTATGCGCATCCCGTGCGCAGAATGATGCGCTTGAAGCAACAGAGTCACAGCACGCAGGCGCAGTGCTCCAGAGTCCGCATAGAGAAGTTCAAAGCACAAAGGAAAGAGATAATGCGTAGTGTATTAAATCTGTGCGACAGTTTATTGAGCCTTTTTATTTTAACCGTTTTAAATGTCAGTTACTGTGCTTGTGAAGAACCCTTCATAGTGCTCTCTACAACAGTATTGTGATCTAACAGACACCTGGTAGAAAGTAACACGATTTAGAAGACTCTAGCTAGATAAAATCCTTTTATGCAAAACCATTGAACAATATTTGCAGATCAAGTATAATAGGAAAAGTGGAGATTTTATCGTCTTGACTCTAGTAACCGAACGCGGCACACAGTTTGAAAGCTGAATGGAGGATGAAGGACAGCAGCAGCGGAGAGAAGTGTTTACGTGAACTTGACTTAAATATTAATCTATACCTCACATTAAATTATGTAACAGCTTCAGAACACTTATATAAAATTTAAATATAGTGCACAAAAACTTTATGGTGTTTTATTTGTTTGTGGCTTTTGTGGGGCTTAACTATAATGCAATATTATCTATGCAGAATATCGAATTTGGATCGGTCTCGTCAGACCGATACCCCGATCCAGCAGAAAATGCCAGTATCGAAGCGATACCGATCCTGAATATCGGATCGGTGCACCCCTAGTTATAGTGACAGCTTGGTGGATCCTGTTCAGGATTACTGGTAGTTCTATGCTAGACGTTGAACTTGAAATGTCTCTATAGATGCATATATTGTTGCATAATCTCTGAGATCTGTTGTGAAAGGCAGAAAATGAAATGGATTTTACTTCTGGAACCCAACTGCTGCAGTCTAGCGCTCCTGAACAAACCTTTGACATCACTGCAGCTGCTTTAAATATGAGAAACTCAAGTTGGCGTAAATTTAAGTACATTGGGTGTACTTATGCCTACTTGCACCAGCGAATAAGTGGCATGTGTGCGTGATTGTGTACCCTCACACTCCTCACCACACTGGAAAGCACCCTACAGAAAGTCTCGCTACCCAGCCTCAGTGTGGTTTTACCGTTTTTGTTTGTGTCGTCAGTGCTCTTTTAATTGGTCACACTTGAACCTCCAAATTTCTGCATAAACCAAAGAATAAGGTGATTTCACTTGAATGTCTCTTCGTGACTGCGATGTTGAAGTTCCACTTTACTGTGGAACTGTAAAGAAAAATATTTTGTTTAAGGTCGTTGTCACCCTACTAGACAACCGCTGCATGGAAACCACATGAAGACATCTGCCACGCGCTCAGTTTTCTTAGAAAAGCCTCATGACTACCAACCGAGACAGACAAATAGGTGGGTAGACCAGATAAACAGGGACTCAACCTGGAGTGAAGACAGTGAGTAAGGTTGAATTAAATATAATGTGGCTAGGCAATCGATGAAAGGGGGAAAAACTCTTCCTCTGCAGAGCATCGATTGCTGCAATTCAGTTTTTCCTCCATTTGGAGATAAGAAATTAAATTTGGCTGAGGTTAAGCTAATGCAGAGAAATGGGGTGTTTTTTGTTATATTTTTAGATTGAGGATATGACTTACTCATTTTGGTTGAATGGAGGTGGGTCAAAGGGAGATGGACTGCAAATTAGAGAAGTGCAAGTGGGATTGAGGAAAGGCGGGATGTTTTTTTTTTTTTTTTTTTTCTAATGGGTATAATTGCATGGCACTTCCTTGATCTGGCAACCCATAGAAGAATGCATGACCAATTTTATTTATTTTACCTGTTAGTGTAAGACTTATTCCAAGGATCATATAATGGAGATGGTAGGGTGATTCACTCTTGATGGTTTCAGGAAAGAAACCAGCCCAATTGACATTGGTGAGCCCCTCCCCTCGAACGCAGACTAGCCAATGGCAGTCGAGTTTCGGTTGCACGGGGAGCGGAACTCAGACATCTTTAGGTTTCAGTGCCATCAATGGAAAAACGATGTGCCTGGGGTACTTGTAACACTGTTTCCAGGTATCCTGAGAGGATGGGCAATATAATTAATTTTATTACATTTCCTGAATCCAAACAAAACAGAGCAAAATGTCCCTAAGTATTCAACCCCAATACAAATGAAGACAAAAACGTAAATTTTCTGATTGTCATACACATTAAGTTACAATTTGCATCTGCTCAAGCAGATCATTAATGCTATCTTGTGCTTTAGCAAGGTATCTCTGGCTAAAACTAGCTAACGTTAAAGTTAGTGAGTCCATGCTTATGTACAAACCCAAATAACGGATTGATCGCATCTTGTACAGTTGTAGGTCAAAAACACTTAAACGAAGGTCTACGTTTCATTGCCTGTCCATATTAATCTGGTTACATGTACATTAATTTAATTTTACCCAGCGATACATGAACAGTGTTGGTCCTGCATGTTGTCATCCGCGATCGTGATGACCGACCGTAATATGAGACTTCTCCCGCTTGCACTGTGATCTGTAAACTCGGGCTGCAACGATTAGTCGACATTATAGAGTACGTCGACTAGGGGTGTGACGAGACACTTATCCCATGAGACGAGACTCGAGACTTCGTTCACGAGAACGAGACAAGATTTTTTTTTTTTTTTTTTTTAGATCCTCAATGATTAAATATATAGGGAAAAAATATTTTATTCAACTGAAAAACACAATGCAAAAAATGTTTGCATTTTGAAATGAACTTATACTTTATGAAATTAAACTTATGAATTATATACAGTAGGCTAATAAACATGTAAACTAGAGCTGCATGATTCTGGATAAATTGAGAATCAGTTTTTTTTATAAATTGGAGATCACGATTCTCTCAATGTAATTTACTAGTGGTTCTGGCAAAATTTTCATTGCTTTTAAAGTCTTAAAAAAAAAAATATATATATATATATACACACAGTGCTCAGTGTAAATGAGTACACCCCATTTGAAAAGTAACATTTTAAACAATATCTCAATGAACACAACATTTTCCAAAATGTTGGCAAGACTAGGTTTTATATAACATCTGTTTAACTTATAACATGAAAGTAAGGTTAATAATATAACTAGGAGAACAACATTTTCAGTTTTACTCAAATTAGGGTGATGCAAAAATGAGTACAGAATTGGGGCTTACCAATAGGTCAATTGGCACTTATCTGATTGTCCCAAGGCATTTATCTCCACCCTTATTTAAGAGCAGAGATTTATGTTCTCAGTCACACTGGCAGAACTACGGATAAACGGAAACATCACTGAACGTGGCCAGATCTTTAGTGATCTAGTTAAAATATAGGCTAGCCTTGTATGTCTGTGTGATATATGGATTGTGGTACTAAACACGCTCTATTGGCTTGACCTAATGAAAATCGTATGTTTAATATGGACAGATACTCTCCTGGCCTGTTTTTTTGAGGTGAAGTTGATGGTACTGGGTTCCGTACAGCCACTAAAGAGCCAAGCCAAAAGACAATCCAGCTCGGTCAGTATGGGGTTTTACAAAAGCACTACCACAGCAGTTTTCTGCTCTAGTCAGTTTTCCCTCCCTCACTCCTTCTCTTCCTTTCCCTGCCTCCTCCTGTTCCCGCCCTCTCCCAGCTGTAATCAGAAACGCCTGTGCAACGGAATGGGTGGCCTGCCAGGATCAAGTTTGCTTCTGCCCTTTTAAGGCTAAAAAACCAAGAGGAACCTTTCCAGAGAGGGAGTGAGTGAGAGGGGGAGTAAAGGAGGGAGGGACATTTGGAAGTCATAGAAAGTAAAAGAAAAGGAAGTTTTCTTGCAGAGTTCATGCTCCTAAAATAGTGTATTGGATGTGCTCTGTTTTGAAAACCAAAGCCGGGACGAAGAAAATTCGGCATTTCTGCACCACACGGTCAACATTAAGATCTGCGGCACAACAGTTGTTTTCATGCTTTTTTTTAGGTTCTTCAAACAGCAGATGTTGGAGATAAAAGAAACATGCTGACAAGCACTAGTGGCATTGTGGGCGACCCATATGGTGAAAGTTTATCATGGCGTTAAACTGAAATATAACATTGAATCACATAGAATGTTATATCTTAGAAAATCCAGTCACCCCTAGTTAACACTCTTAAAGTTGGCATTAAGTGTAAATTATCTTTTTCTATAGTCTTTTTTATATATTGTAAACTATTCATCCATGCATAGGTTTCTTCTCATAATTAATCAATGACAGAATTATCCAATCACGTAGTCCGCTTAAACCTGCCCCGTTCTTCCATTCAGCTGCAAGCTCTCATTCAGATCTACCTTCATCCAATCATCAACTGATGGCCAGGGCCATGTCCTGCCTTACTTAAAAAAAAAAAAAAAAAAATCCTGATAGTCAGTTGTCTTCCGTTACATCTCTATTGTAACTTCCATTTAAAGTGATAGTTTAACCCAAAATCAATGGCCTTTTTGAATGAATTAACATTCCAAACCTTTTTTTTTTCTGCAGAACATAAAAACATTTTAAAGAACATTGTGGTCCAAACAGCTTCATCTTCCAGTGTTTGGACTAAATAAAACCCTTTTTATATATATCATCTGTGTTCCACAGATGAAAGACATGTCTTTGTAGACTAGAGAAGGAGGGGTCGGTACTGTCGAGTTTTCCATGTCTCTGATTGCGTTTGTGTATAGACGTCTTGACCACGATAAGACCTTTTTGGAATGCGTGCAATTTCCTCAATCCTCTACTGCCGTGCGCAAAAATGAAACCCCCACTGCTGGAAAATGACCAACTTTGTGAATGAAAAGTTATTTGGCTAATTATCTTACTGAAATGTATAGCATTTTCTTATGAAATGCATCTCGGGACGAATCATCCTCGGCGTGTCTTCAGACATCTGCAGTGTGTTATGTTGTCCGGCAGTGTGGGGTCAAGGTTTAGGGCTGAGGTGATTTGGCAGGTCCAGACAGAGGGTGAGTCATGGGACTGAATCTGTGCTCTGATCCACTACTGACGACTCTGCACTCCCACATGGCTCGAACAGGAAGGCCACAACTCACCAACCCTGTCTCTTTCCTTTCTTGTCCAAGTCCTTGATTGTGTCTGAAAGCTTGGCAAGCACAATATGGTTGTAGGAAGGTAACAAAGCACATGCGAATCAAATGTTTGCATAACATTGTCTACCAAGATGCCTTCATTTGATTGACAGCATATTGTTGCCTTTAAGCCAAAAATAGTTTTGTGTGGTCAATGGTTGGTGGAAAATAACGGCATCGGATGGAGCTGTATAAATAAATAAATCTAAGAATGTGTTATGACTCATGTCTCTGGAGAAATGAGCATTATGGTCACTAAATATTTGCTTTTGTTATCTTTAAATCTCTAGATTTGTTTTGGATCATCAGACATGATGTCATGATGCTTTCATGCAGAAAACATCAAGTTTAGTCATCGAGTGACTGGGCAGGAATGCCGCTTCCTTGGGTTCCGAACACAAGCCATCTCTGTCCATTTGTGTATTTTGTCTTTGACCGTTTTAGTCAGTCTTTTTTTTCTGGTTCTTTCCCTCTTCTTTCTGTCATCTCTTTCTCAGCCTCCTTTAATTGATCTTTTCTTACTCGCTACCAGCTTTCTCTCTCGGACGTGAGATTCATGTTTCGGGAATTTGATGGAGAGCTGTGAGCACAAATGTCCTTAAAAGGAATGAGTGTTGTGTGTTTCCTGCAGTGTGGTGGGAATGCTGCAGCAACACAGATTCCTGTCATGTTTCATGTTTGCCATTGTGTGCAGTGCACCACCATTCCTGTGTCCCCCTCCGACCCCCACCCACCGCATTTAGACATGGTTTGAGGATGGTCACGAGGTCATGCGTGAACCAAGTTGATTTAGTGAGGTCAGCTTGTTAAAATAAGTATTTTATTCTTTATTTTTTCTAGCAGTGATACTAAAGCAGGAATTGAGACTGATGAACATCTGACGAATTTTAGTGTGCTGCGAAACGTTTACGCCCCACAATTATTGCTTATTTTTAAGCATCTCACGCAATGATCTTAAATACTAAAAATTGTTTTTGTTCTTGTACCTTCATTCAACAGTTTATAAAATCAAGAACAGTGTATGTGAACGCCTCCTAAGAAATTATTTTGATCAATGTGGAACAAGACTCTAAATCAGTCTAATTACATAGGGCTTCATTCAAACATCCCTACCCCCATCCCAAATGCACCCCCAAAATTGTCCTGGAACATTAGCTCACATTACACTTTTACTACTTCGTTAGATTTTTTGGGAATTAATTGTATATGCGCGCCCACTTAATCACAGATCCATTGAGTATCAAGGTCTTTCCTGTGACTTTAACCATATGAAATGGCAAAGGATTTTGAGAAATGTCAAAAGCAGATCAATTCCCAAGGCCCTAAAGGCCAAAAAATGCTTGCATGACAAAAAATAACTGTGGATCATTTTAATTGTACAGCCTTCAGGTTGTTTGTGTAAGCCCTGCCCTGCCTTAGGTTGATGGTAAGGTCCGCCTCTAATACCTTAAACAAGCACCAACAAGTTCCCATGTAATAACACACTCTTTTTGTTATTTCTCGGTCTTCTCTTCACTGCCATAACAGTGGATCAGACTGTAATATTCACTCCTCATAGTCTGCACTATTGTATTATGCTGATTTGGGTTTGTTTCTAATGTTTCACTAATAATTTATTCCCGTCAGTACCCTTGTAGGAATAAGATTAATTATAATCAAAGTCAGCACGATCTACAGGACGTTCCACTAGAGCTGACTCTGGAAGAATTTGGTGATGCTTAAACTTCCCCTTCCAGCATTAACCACAATGGCGCTTCTTTATGGGTCCATAAATTTCCATATTATTGCTCCGATGCTGAAGCACATGCCCAGTGTGTTTGGTCTGTGAATAAAGGGATCAGAGAGGGTTCAATAGCACCTTCACCAGAAGCCAAGATGAATTATTGCAGGCTCTGGGGGCTCATGGTTTGTAAACCACCCCCCGGGAGACCAGAACTAGAGAGAAATGCGAATGTATTTTACATGGCCAAAAAAGCGATGTTGGATAACTGGAATGGGTCAGGAGGGGGATAAAATGTTATGCGAGATCTCCCAATATACAGCACATTCATTTTGAGTATTTCTGAACCAATCAAATGCTTGCTTTCCTCCTTGAGACAATGATTTGCTCATAGATTGAGTCTTGCTATATTTTAAAGGGGTAGTTTACCCAAAAATCTAAATGGTCATTTCTCACATCGTATCATACCTCTACTGAAAGTCTGGTTTCTCAAAATCTTGTTTTAAAGCTAACTGTAAAATAATCCTTATGAATGAGTCTATAAGTGTTTGCCATATTTGATGAGCTCTATGTATGTGCGTTGATCTAAACTGGAATGAACTGCTCGATTCATATGGATTAGATATGAATGGTTTACAACATTATGAACTATTAGGAGCTTCAAAGTTCTCAAAGAAATCAAATTTTTCATTAAAATAATATTCCAAATAAAAAAATAAACTACATAACATAACCTAACAATAAGGGATACATTTTTTTAACCATATTTATGAATCTTAATTGACATTTGGTTATTAAATTTAAACCGCTCACTGTTAGTTCATGTTAGCACCTAGTCAGTTACATTAAATATTAACAGATACAACTTTTGATTTTTTTTCTTTATATTGTATTAGTAAGTTTTGAAATTAACGTTAATAAATGCTGAAATTAAGCATACTTAACTTTCACAGTATGCTTCGTTCGAAAGCATCACTTTGGTTATGAAATGCCAAATCAATATTTTTCACTATGTCTGGGTTATATCAAAATCGTCTCCCCTCCCTTTGTCCCCTGCAAGTTTAACTGCTTCATCAGTGGAGCATGTGTCAGTTAAACAGGAAGTTGCACTGCCCTGCCCAAGTCCTCCCCAGGGCATGTGAGTGCGATCAAAGAACAATTGTCCATTATCTTCATATGTCTTGATTCTCTCACTGTCCCAGCTTGGATTAGGCCTCACTTACATACTAAATGCAGCATGGGATACGGCAAGAGTGTTCTGTTTGTGCTTTGAAGTTGTTTGGTCTCTTCTGCAACTCTGGATGCATGTGCAAGCATATAAGCTCATTTTGGATGGGCGTATGCTCTTGTTAAAGAGAAATAGCAGGGGAAAGGGAAGTGTGAAAGTGTTGTATGAGGGTGGAGATCAGACTATAATCAGATCTTGATGTCGACACAGGGTGGAGGGCTGGAGGAGGAGATGGGTTTACATTTATTTCAATCCTTTTTAAGAACCGTAAGAGCAGAGCAAATAATAAAAGGCTACCAGACTTCATCTGGCTCTCTTAGATTTCAAATAAAAATTGTCCTGAAGTAATTCTCAAATGGGATGGTGCCAACCATCTAGACGCATTAATCCACAAATGTCTCTGATTATCATCTACACTCTGAATCTGTAGTCATGCCAGCATTAAGTCTGAATGTTTCACATGTGCAGTGCAGATACAAGCACTTCATTGTTTGGTGACCATTTGTGGAATGGTCTGCAACATATTGCATCGTCTTGTGCTGAATGATAAAAGGATTTGTTCCAGCTTTATAGACACAGATGCCCTCTGATGATTAAATTTATTTACTCCTATGCATTTTGCCAAACTCGGTGTAACTCTTTTGGTTTCGGTGTTACAGACAGTAAGGCCATAGTGGATGGGAACCTGAAGCTGATCCTGGGTCTGATATGGACTCTGATTCTCCATTATTCCATCTCCATGCCCATGTGGGACGAGGAGGAGGAGACCGAAGCAAGCAAGCAGAAGACGCCCAAACAGAGGCTGCTCGGATGGATCCAGAACAAGCTGCCCGAGCTGCCCATCAACAACTTCAGCCGGGACTGGCAGTCAGGGAAAGCCCTTGGCGCTCTGGTGGACAGTTGTGCTCCAGGTGAAAGATCTGAGATGGTGTTTTGAGGAAACTTAGAGATCTCAGGAGTTTAGGGGTCTGGGAATATCTTTATTACATTTGGTGTTCCTATTAGGCATGTTAAGTCTACATGAATGATGGAATCATGATCAATAGACTTAAAAGAAAAATACTGTATACAAGCAATCTGAGCAAATGTATACATTTTTTATTACATTGAATGCATAAATGTTTAAATGGGTCCATGCGTGGATTTGTAATAAAAGCGAGTAACACTAAAGTATTACTAAAGTAAAACTTTTTTTTCATGCTGTCAATAGCAATGCCAGCAAGAATTTTAAATCATGTTTTTTTTTTTTTGGTTTGCAGGTCTTTGTCCAGACTGGGATTCCTGGGACCAGACCAAGCCTGTGGACAATGCCAGGGAGGCCATGCAGCAGGCTGATGACTGGCTTGGTGTTCCTCAGGTACTTTATCTTAGATCAGTCATCTCTGGCCTTTTCATTAACTCCTGAATAATCCTAGAGAACAATGTTCTAGAGCCCCCACCTGGCATGTTTCTAATTCAATGCAGCAACCATAGCTTTTGTGGTTTCATCATGACCAGAATTAGAAAGGAAACAAATGAAAAATAAATACTATATATACACATTTAAGAAAATGGAGAAATTAAATAAAATGACATTACAACATTTCAAAACTAAACATTTACATGAAAACAAAAAATAAAGCTAAAAACTGTATTAAAACACGGTATGAGTCCACGTGCTGTTTTTGAAGTAACACCTTATTAAAACTAAAGGTATTAAATTCATAACGGTAAAGTTGCCGTATGCAATCTCACCTAGTATTAAAGTAGTTTATGGTTTAACTTTTTTGAAGGACTAGACAAATGGGGAACTGAGTCAATTCATTTTTTTTCTCTACATATATCGAAACTACCCAGTGAGGTATCTTTGTCATGGCGTGTGCTGATGGTGTGCCAAGGCTGGCATGTTGCGTGCCGTCAGTTATGCATGTGGTTAGGTGTTTCCCTCTCTAGGGCTGAGGTTACTATGATACAGACTTCTCAATTTGTATCTTGATAAACTTCCTGTTGCTATGGCACAATGAAAACACCTTGTTCAAGGTTCTTTTATTCGTCACATACTCAATTATACAGAATATAATCAGAAGTGAAATGTAACAAATGTAACATGTTTTACAACTGTTTACAAATTGCATGTGTTTTAGTTGGTTTAGGTTCAATTGCATGCTTGTTTCTTCATCAGGTGATCACTCCAGAAGAAATCGTTGATCCCAATGTGGACGAGCACTCTGTTATGACTTACCTGTCCCAGTTCCCCAAAGCCAAACTCAAGCCTGGTGCCCCCCTGCGGCCCAAACTCAACCCCAAAAAGGCCCGTGCCTATGGACCAGGTAAACTGTGAACAGTTGCATATTTGCTATGGTTTTTATTTTAGTTGTGTCTGAAACGGATTGTTTTAAAGGTGCACTGTGTAATATTTAGGATAATCTATAGACAGAAATGCAATATAATATACATAACTACGTTTTCAGAGGAGTTAAAGCCTTACTTAAGTGAAGAATGAGCATTTATAACTACATATACCGGGTATTGTTCTACAGTGCCAAACGGACAAACTCTCTAAGAGCGCGTGCACTATGTTGTTCTCGCGAAAAACACGGACACAAGGATGAACAAGTAACAGAATATTCGCCCATTGAATAATTAAGTAAATATAATTCAATTTACCTTTGGTAATGTTGTGATGAAGAAGGCAGTGTTCACTGTTGAGACCATCAGTGCCGGTCAAGGTGAGGTTCTGGTTTACGTGGAGGACCCAGCCGGCCACCGTGAGGAGGCCAAAGTTACAGCCAACAATGACAAGAACCGCACCTACTCAGTATTCTATGTACCAAAAGTCACTGGACAACACAAGGTACCCATAAGTGTTTACCTGAAAAAGATGAAACTTAAAAAACAAAAAATAATAACACTGATATTTTAAATAAGGGCTGTGCATCACCATTTGGAAGCAAACAGTCTTGCCTGGTTTTTAATAGACCTGTGTCTGTTCTCCTAGGTGACAGTGCTGTTTGCAGGGCAACACATCTCCAAGAGCCCATTTGAGGTGGATGTGGGAATGGCTCAGGGAAACTCCAGCAAGGTCACTGCCCAGGGCCCAGGACTTGAGCCTGCTGGCAACATTGCCAACAAGTCCACATACTTTGATGTCTACACAGCTGGTACTTGTCCTTAGTATATCATACGTTATGATATTTTGGTTGTAGAAGATGCTTTAAAATAAGCTTTTTAATTTTTTTAGCTAACTAAAGATAGAAGTAGACAAAATAAACATCACATTTTTAGTTCATTTAAATAAGTAACAATTTAACCTAAACCAACCAAAATAGATTTTTTTTTAAATGAGACGTTCTTTCTCAGGTGCTGGAGTAGGAGAGGTTGAGGTTGTCATTATGGACCCCAGTGGAAAGAAGGGCACTGTTGAATGCAGTGTTGAGGATAAGGGCAACAGCAGCTACCGATGCACTTACAAGCCCACTCAGGAGGGCCAGCACACCATCTATATCACCTTTGCTGGGGGGCAGATCTCCAAGAGCCCTTACACTGTCCATGTGGGAGAGGGTAAGAGCCAGAGAAGGGATAAGCATGAATGTATTGTGTGTAAGACAGGAAATGGAAGTAGGTGAATGGGATATACACACAGGATTCATTTTAATGAGGCATGGAAAGGCCATTACCACTGAATAGCATGTACAGAACTTAATTTAAAAGTTTGGGTTTCTGTTATCTGTCCTTGTCTGCATTGCTTTTTCTTGTTGTCTTTTTCCTCTGTTTTTCTTCACTGTCTCTCCTTTTGAAGGACGGGTGTCGTCTTCATCCACTGGTATCTCTCCTTTTCTCTTTGGATCGGCCTCCTTTTGGCTTTTGATGTCATTTCCTGTTTCCTTGGATATGTCTTGGGTACTTGACCTGCTGCTTGTCTCTCAATGTCCTGTTTTCAGTTGCCCCTCACTTTAGGCTGCAAACCCTTTACATTTATAAAGTGCCAATGAAATCACATGACATAATTTTGGACCGCTGATTATACTGACCAGAAAGTGTTTAACTGCCCATATTAGTGCTAATAGATGTTCGTTTCTCCGGACACGTGTGTAGACAATGTTATCCATGGCGTTGTAAGCCAAGCAAAATTCCTGTGACTCAGTAATGTGTGGAGCAGTAGTCAAATGGAACATTTAAAAATAGCATTTTATTATCAGACAGTTTTTCCACCAGTATTATTCAGCACGGTACAGTAATTCTTACCACTTCCTCTTGTAAGGCTGTTACCAAGAAAGATAAGGATTTACACCATGAGCAGAGCCTAGTATCTCTCCCCCAGCATGCTCCATGTTTTCCTGCCTGCTTTTTTTTTGAAGAACAGTTGCAGTACAAGTTTCTTAATTTCTAAAATAATAGAAATCATAAGTTTCAACTTGCTCCTCAATTTGTAAATATCAGACACATTTACAGTTATGCAGTGGACAATGAAAGTCTCCGTTACAAGGCATTACACTGAAATATTAAACATACTGTTTCGAAAGTATGTTCCAGACATTATGCATGTTAACATGAGTCTATTTTGTTAACTAGCACCTACACCGCTCTTTACAGACTGTTAGCATATTTCAATGCTGTATGACCACAAAAAGGCTGTTAACCCAATAACGTATGCAAGGATATCATGCATATAAAAGCCACACTGTAAGATATAAAGTCACAAGTGAGAAATAGTGTCAGAATTTTCGATCTTGTTTTTTATTTATTAATTGGGATGTTGCTTTTTCTGTTGAATTCTTTCTTTTTGTAAATAGGACACTACAATTTTACAATAGCTACAAATTTGTACTAACTTGGTTATGTTCTCACCAGCCTGTAATCCAAGCCTGTGTATAGCCAAGGGCCGTGGTCTGCAGCCTAAAGGCTTGAGAATCAAGGAGACTGCAGAGTTCAAGGTTTACACCAAAGGAGCTGGCACTGGAGACCTCAAAGTCACCATCAAAGGGCCTAGTAAGTGGATGCCATACTCATTCGCAGTGTTCATTCATAGTGTCAGAGCCCTCAGTATTAACTTAAGATACAGTACAGGTGTTTTAAGAGCTAGTTACCCAACAACTAAATGTGTTACGCAGAGGGTCTTGAGGAGCCCTGTAAGAAGAAGGATCTGGGAGATGGTGTGTACAGCTTTGACTATTACCCTTCCACACCTGGGAATTACATCATCACGATCACATGGGGTGGACAACACATCCCACGCAGGTAAATAATTAATTCCATGCAGTGGTTTTCTATTCTCAATAAGAGTAGTGATTGGACTTTTTCTTGTTTCCAGTCCGTTTGAGGTAAAGATTGGGTCTGAAGCAGGACCGCAGCAGGTCAGGGCATGGGGTCCAGGGCTGGAGAGTGGTGTGGTAGGCAAGTCGGCTGACTTTGTGGTGGAAGCTGTCGGGGATGACGTGGGCACCTTGGGTACGTTCCATTAGCTCTGCTTTCATCTGTCTGTTTGAACGGCATACAATTGTATTTCTTAAATCCAATATGACTTTGTAAATTCTCCATTCAGGTTTCTCAGTGGAGGGCCCATCCCCGGCTAAGATCGAATGTGATGATAAGGGAGACGGCTCCTGTGATGTGAGGTACTGGCCCACAGAACCGGGTGAATATGCAGTTCATGTGCTCTGTAAGAACGAGGACATCCAGCTCAGCCCTTTCATGGCTGAAATCGGGCCTGCTCCAGGAAAAGACTTCTACCCTGACAAGGCAAGTAATCTACCTACTTTCTAGAAATATTTGTAAAAAATTATTTATACATGAGCAGCTGGTAGTCCATACTTTAAATGAGTCTGTTGGTAATTCTTATGATGCATCTCATTTTGTAATTCAGGTGAAGGCTTATGGTCCAGGTCTGCAGAGCTCTGGCCTTTCAGTCGGCAAACCAACAGAGTTCAATGTGGATGCCAAACTAGGTGGCAAAGCTCCTCTACAGATTCAAGCTCGGGTGTGGATTCTGCTTTATGGCTCATGGCTGACTCATTGCTCTAAATCAAAACACTAACAAGCTCTTCCGCTCTCAGGACCGTGATGGAAACCCAGTGGATGTGCAGGTGAAGGACAACGGTAATGGAACATACAGCTGCAGCTACACCCCTCGCAAACCGCTCAAACACACTGTGATGGTGTCTTGGGGCGGAGTCAACATCCCAGAGAGCCCATTCAGGGTGGGTAGTCAATCAGATGTGGTTGTGAATGAAAGTAATGAAAAGTGTTTTAATGTGTTCTCACTGCATTTGTTGTGTAGATGATCATTGGGGCAGGGTGCCATCCCAATAAGGTGAAAGTATCAGGACCTGGAGTGGCCAAGACTGGCCTGAAGGCATTTGAACCAACGTACTTCACTGTGGATTGCGCCGAGGCGGGACAGGGTAAGAACTTTAACTCCAAATGAACTAATGTAAACTAATATTTTCATGTCTTTTTGGGGCAAATAAGCTTAGTGTTATTTTTGTCCTGTCTTTAAGGTGACATCAGCATAGGCATAAAATGCGCTCCAGGTGTTGTGGGACCTGCTGAGGCGGACATCGAGTTCGACATCATTAGAAATGACAATGACACATTCACCGTCAAATACATGCCCCCTGGAGCAGGCAGCTACACAATCATGGTGCTGTTTGCTGAGCAGGTACGAGGAAGCACAAGTGTATGTGCTGAATGGTCTAGTGAGGTTTCTTCTATTCAAACTTGTTTCGGTTTCTAGGCCATTCCCCTGACGCCCATCAGAATCAAGGTTGATCCCTCTCATGATGCCAGCAAGGTTAAAGCAGAGGGCCCTGGACTCAACCGTGCTGGTGAGAAAAAGTATTTAATAAAATGAGAAATTAATAAGTAGGCTAAAGTTTTTCACCCTTCAGTTTTGTTTTAAAGGTGAATTTCCAGTGCTGTTATTTCTTTTTAAGGTGTGGAGCTGAACAAACCCACTCACTTGACTGTGAACACCAAGGCTGCAGGCAAAGCTAGGCTTGACGCTCAGTTCACTGGACCCACCAAGGGAGAGGTGGTCCGTGACTTTGACATAATCGACAATCATGATGGCACCCACACTGTTAAATACACCCCTGTTCAACAGGTGAGCCAACATTTGCTATTGTAGTCTCCATTACTGGTGATGCTTGGTTTTGAAAAGAATATTGTAACTATGGTTTTCTAAATGTTATTTAGCTATTGAGTACTGGCGCAATCTAAGTGCTCATTTTCTTCTGTAGGGCAATATGGGCTTGAATGTCACATATGGTGGGGATCCCATTCCCAAGAGCCCGTTTGCTGTAGCTGTCGCCCCATCCCTGGATCTCAGTAAAGTTAAAGTGGCTGGTATTGGAGATGGTAAGTCATCACTTTACTTGTCTAGCTTGTCCGTTAATCTGAGAGTCACAAATGAGTTGCTTTGACATCTCTGACTGAATGTAACATTGAAACATCTGTGAGGCTGCTTTGAAACAATGTGTTGTGAAAAGTGATATACAAATAAACTTTTACCTTTAACCTTTTGAAGTCAAAATGATCTGCTCTTTATTTTCTAGCAATGACCGTCGGAAAGGATCAGGAGATCACCGTCAAGTCCAAAGGAGCAGGCGGTCAGGGCAAGGTTGGCGCCAAGGTCACAGGTCCATCTGGCAAATCGGTGCCGTGTAAAGTTGAACCAGGCCTGAGTCCAGAAACCAGTCAGGTCCGTTTTATCCCCAGAGATAAGGGACCTTATGAGGTTGAACTGACATATGATGGTGCCCCCATCCCCGGCAGTCCATTCCCCGTGGAAGCCATTGCACCTGCTGACCCATCTAAGGTAAGGCAATTTAGAAACCTATTAATTACATATTATTGCCGGTTTAACAAGACGACAAAAAGGCGTCAGGAAAAGCTCTTTGTGGGGCGTTTATTCTATAAACTGTAATTTGCTTAATGTAGCATGACTTCTCAGCAAGTTGTTTTGGCGTCTGAGTCCCATATTGGCTTTAGCAGTAGAACAAATATACTCTTTCGTTCATATCCCAACGTCTCTTCTCATGTATAGGTGCGATGTTCTGGGCCAGGTCTGGAGCGAGCTAAGGTTGGCGAGCCAGGACAGTTTGTGGTTGATTGCACTAATGCTGGTCCTGCCGAGCTGACTATCGAGATCATCTCAGACAATGGCACAGAGGCTGAAGTCCATATTCAGGACAATGGGGATGGAACCTACACCATCACTTACATCCCTCTGTACCCTGGAGCTTATACTCTCACAATCCGCTATGGTGATCAGGATGTGCCAAACTTCCCAGCCAGACTCAACGTGGAGCCTGCTGTGGAAACCAGTGGTGTGAAAGTGTTTGGACCTGGAGTGGAAGGCAAAGGTAGTGTGGTGTTCTCAGGTTTATCAGGCAGAGTTCCTCTTGTCTTTGCTTATTTAGTCACTTTGAATGTTTGTCTGTAGGTGTTTTCCGGGAGGCCACTACCGATTTCACTGTGGATGCTCGTGCTCTCTCAAAAACGGGTGGCAATCATATCAAGACTTGTATCAATAACCCGTCAGGCAACCAGACGGAAGCTCTGATCAGAGATCTGGGAGACGGCACCTACCAAGTGGAGTACACGCCCTATGAGGAGGGTGAGTTTCAGCACCACTTTTAAAAATTGTGAAAATGTGGTTTATCATGGGTTTGTTTTATGCTAATCTTCTGTATTGTATGTTAATAGGCACACACAGTGTTGAGGTTACATACGATAACGCTCCAGTTCCCAAGAGCCCGTTCCGTGTGCCGGTGACCGAGGGTTATGACCCAGCACGTGTGCGAGTACATGGTCCAGGACTTCAGTCTGGCATCACCAACAAACCTAACAAGTTTACAGTGGAGACCCGGTGGGTAGATGCCTTTTTGTTTTAATCTTGAGCTAAATCCGTTTACCGTGTCAATAGGTCTGGTTGTAAGGTTCTCTGCATCACTTCATGTCTATGTTTTGCTGCAGTGGGGCCGGTACAGGTGGACTGGGGCTGGCTATAGAGGGACCTTCTGAGGCCAAAATGTCCTGCACTGATAACAAAGATGGCAGCTGTTGTGTTGAATACATACCATATGAGCCAGGCACATACAAACTCAATGTCACCTATGGAGGCCAACCAATCACTGGTCAGCATATTTGCATCATATGCTAGTATTTCTTTTTATATTCTTGTTTAGCTATTTTTGCCTTGTAATTTATTTACATCTTTGGTTTTTTTAGTGTTGTTTTTTTTTTTTTCTTGATTTATTTTAGTTTGTTTTTAATCCTTTTTTTTTTTGCCCCTCCACAGGAAGTCCTTTCTCTGTACCTGTCCACGATACTGTTGACGTAACCAAAGTGAAATGCCAGGGTCAGGGGCTTGGAAACAATGTGCGTGCCAACATCCCACAGGTCTTTTCTGTGGATGCAAGCAAGGCTGGAGTGGCTCCCTTGCAGGTCAGAGTGCAGGGACCCAAAGGTGAGACCCTGATTCAATCAATCTTGTTTATTTGACTTTTTTTCTTTCCCCCTCCATTGAATAAGAGGACTGTTTATGTTTTGTAGGTGTTGTGGAGCCTGTTGAGGTGGTGGATAATGGTGACCGGACTCACACCGTCAGCTATGTACCCACCAAAGAGGGGCCATATTCAATTAATGTCCTGTATGCTGATGAAGAGATCCCACACAGGTAAACTCCAGGCTCAATCAACGACCACCACCCTGTTAATCAAAATGAGATTTGAAAATGGATGGTAAACATGTAGGTTTTGTTTCTGTTATCTTTTAACCTGCAATTTGCATTAAGAATATATACATAGAAAATAATATATGTAGAAACTGACATCGCTTGACAAAAAAAAGTGTACTTTCTGAAATATTGAGTACTTTCAATTAAGAAATATTTGAAGGATGTATTTTATCATTTATATTATTTAACAGCATGAAGTGTAATCCGTTTTTGCTGTGGTTTTCAGTTGACGTTAAAGTATTGTGAAGTTTCAGTGGTATTGGCATCGACTACTGGAGTTAGCAGGCCTGCTGCGTTTTTAAACTCCCCTGGTCCCTGTCCTTCCCTACTGTTTATTTTCCCCCCCTCACACACTCTTCTTGGTCTCTTTATTCAGTCCTTATAAGGTGAAGGTTCTGCCCACTCATGACGCTAGTAAGGTCCGTGCCAGCGGCCCTGGTCTGAATACCACCGGTGTGCCTGCCAGTCTGCCTGTGGAGTTCACTATTGATGCCAAAGATGCAGGAGAGGGACTTTTGGCGGTCCAGATCACTGTGAGTTGATGCTTCTCTTTATAGCCATAAAGTTTCCATGGTCTCATTCAAAATGTTATGCATTGTTTGGTTGTTTTAGGACCCTAACGGGAAGCCAAAGAAAGCTAAAATTCGTGATAATCAGGATGGGACGTATCTTGTGTCCTATGTGCCTGACATGACTGGCCGCTACACTATTCTCATCAAATACGGTGGTGATGAGATCCCATACTCTCCATATCGTATCAGAGCCCTGCCAACGGGAGATGCCAGCAAATGCACAGTCACAGGTATGTAATGCTCAGGTTGGATCAGTTTAAATAAATTACCATTCCATACATTACTGATTGCTACCATTTGCAGGCCCCTTTCCATTCATTTCAAACTAATTTATTGAGCTCTAAACATAGAAAGCAATATAATCATTTGGTAGGGCAGCGTGATGTTGAAATAAAATCAATATGTAATCTGTATTGTTTAATGTGATGATCAAATTACTCGATCAATATAGATTTAAAAATGTAATATGAAATACAGCTATAACATTGTTCTGAGCTGCACACAGTGCCATGCTTCAATCTGAAACAGGCAGTGCGTAATTTGCCTACAGCATGACAGTTTAACTCTTGAAAATGAAAAATTAGAATGTAAATATTAGTGTTTTTACTGTTTTACTTATTTTTCTTAAATGGTCAATTTTTCATTGTAGTAGTATTGCAATATTTCTTATATTGTTAAATTTTTATTTAATAAAACTAAGAGAATCGGGTTTATTTTGCAGTCAAATTAATTCAGAATATTTCAAGTTTCTATGAATTGTTCAACACCATGGTGCGCACTTCAAAAAAGGAACCGATTTTTATCCTTTTGTGTAAAGTTTGTTCTATGTACTGCTCCCATCTTCATCCCCCACCCAGACACACACCTCCTGTTGTGCAGCGCTGCTCACATCCCATCACTTCATTCCTCACTTCTGTTTTATCTTTTGCACACATTGTTGTATTTTGCCCTGATTTTTACTTGTTCACTTTTTCTCGCTCTGCTTCACGGTCTCTCAGTCTCAATCGGAGGTCACGGTTTGGGTAAGCGCTTTGAATAATGCTCTAGTCTTGTCATTTGGTACTGCATGCAGAATTGCACGGTGTCTGATACCAAAGGCCTCATAATTTGCCATCCTATCCACTACTATATCGAAAACGTAGTGCATATGTAATTATCTTTAATTTCCCGCCATTTCAAAATAACCAAGTACAACAGCAAAGTAGTTGATGTTTGCAGGTGACTAATGACTAACTTACCAGGTCTTTAATATGCCAGTATGGTGGAATGTACATGTACTGATATTGTTTTCCTCAGCTTGCGTATATTTCTTTTGTATAAGTGGTTGCACTAAATCGACAGCTCTGGAAATTGAGGTAACAGACAAAGGATAGTGGATCTATCATTATAAAGTCACAGAGTATTATTACATTTTGTGTTAAATCTTTACCTGCATAGTAGAACGGTTTAAATGATGGATCCCAAATCTCTAAAGCTGTTGCCTTGACACTCCAGATATTTAGAAAATAGTGCATGGTGGAATGTAACTATGGAGGGATGGGTACTAAACTATCTAATAACAAAACATTTGTCTGCATGTTACCTGTTACTAAACCTTTCTCTGCATTCTGTAGGTGCTGGAGTTGGTCCGACTATTCAGATCGGAGAGCAGACGGTCATCACAGTGGATGCAAAGCATGCTGGGAAGGGCAAGGTGACGTGCACGGTGTGCACTCCGGATGGAGGCGAGGTGGATGTGGATGTCGTTGAAAATGAGGATGGAACATTTGACATCTTCTACACGGCACCCCAGCCTGGCAAATACGTCATCTGTGTGCGCTTCGGTGGAGAGCTCATTCCCAACAGCCCCTTCCAAGTCACGGTACATATATGCCATACAGATCCTTTGTGTTCATATGGAGCTCTGTTTATTCATTTCAAATGTTGAACACTCACAGGCAAGTCTTTCCAGTGGGATAGTGTTAAATATACACGGTGAACCTTTAGTGCAAAACCATCATTACAATGTGAATGAATTCATAGCTTATTCTTGCACTTACGCTGTGGTTAGCATCAACATGCAATTTAAGGGATTAGTTCACCCAAAAATTTACATTGTCATCCTCTTGTTCCAAAACCGTATGATTTTCTTTCCTCTAGGGTAGCGGTTCTCAACCTTTTGAGTCAAAGGCCCCTCATTGTCCAACAACCAAAATATTCAAAGCCCCTCAGTATTGGCAAAGATATTTTCTTTTGAATTTCTGCTGTAATTATGACAGCGCTGCTCGTTTTCAAACTTTGTTCACAGAAACTGGTAGTGATGATGTATTAAACAGAAGACAAATTCATTTTGCTCTTTTTTTTTTTTTTTTTTTTTTTTTTTATAGATTGAGATCAAAAACTTTTAAGACAAGGCTTTTTCAAGCCAACACAGTAAACGTCAATGTTTTTAATTTTATGTGACGTTCATAGCAAGTTTTAGCATGTTTTATCAAATTACTGGGGTAGAATTTTAAATGGAATGTTTAAATTTGAATTTTTGACAGTTGGAGTTTGAAGACTCATTTGAACATTTCATCAATGTAGATCTATGGGATTTGAGAGATTTTTTTTTTATCGTTGATTTAAGGAAAACCGTAAGTCTGATCATAGGAAAGACAGCATACAGTTAGTCAGAATAATCTCCAAGTTTGGTCTTGGATTGAAAACTCTAGGCTCTATTAATGATTGTAACTTTGGTCTCCGAGGAAGGCCACATTGCTGTATTTGTGTCCTTACTGGAGTGGTGACCAAACTCCTCATGATTTTGCAGGATTCGCAACCATTTATCTGCACTTCTGCTATGTGAACTTGAAACATACTGGACCATTTTTTGTGTGTTTTTAGCATTGTAAATAAGTCTTTCTTTTCAACATAATTAAGTTTACGGTTGAACCACTGTGCTGAGGCAAATATGAATCATTTAATGGCATTTCAGCCAATTCCTCACAAAAACTGATTTTGAAAAAACACAAGGGTTATAAATAGCACCATTTTAATTTTGGGATGAACTGTTGTTTGACAAGAATCTAGATCTCTTAAAGCAGCTTCTGGTTGAGCAGCTTTGAACCAGAGGTGGTTATTGAAGGGATTTCATCTTTGATTCTGTTGCCCTGTCTCAGGCTTTGGAAGGTGACTCTCCTGACCAACTAATGCAGCAGACCCAGAACCTGCAGTACGCCTACGTGCCCAACATGGGCCAGCCATGGGTACTGACACGCCCCTCTTTCCTCCCCGTCTCCATTTCCTGCTCTGCTACTGACGAGTTCCCAATCGGTCCTATGTCCTTCCCTTTTTCACCCTCCTGTTTTTCTCTTCCTCCAGGTCTAGGGTTTATTTCACCTAATTTCCAATGATTCTGCCTTTATGTGGACTCTTAAATACATTTTCATTGAATCATAGAATGACAGCCATTTTGGAAAGCACTAAATGTGGGGAATCACACATTTGAACAAAATGGCTGGTTGTTGCCGAGCTTAAGCTGTGTGTTTGACACTGTCATTGTCTTCTATGTGGGCATTTAGATGTTGTTTTTGTGTGTGGTACATCATCGGTCACATTGTCACTTGTCTGCTTGGCTTTTTCTCCACCCCTTCTCCAGATTGGTCAATCACTGACTGATCCTGCAATCTCTCATTAGAATGTCATTCTCTCAGTGTTGGTGGCTGCATCATCATCCTCGTCATCCTCATCTCCATTATCATTGTTTTGTGGTGTTTGTTTTTAAAGGGTACTGTTGTCATGTTTGCTGTTTGTGCGCTTCATCTCCATTCGCGATGTGTGTGTATATACAATGTTTTTCTTGACATCAAAATCAATATACATTACCGTTAAAAAGTTTGGGGTTACTAAGATGATTTTTAATTATTAAACAAGACTGTCAATTAATCAAAGACACCTGAAAAAGTGCATCACAGTTCACACAAAAATAATCAGCAGCACAACTGTTTTTAACATTGATAATAGGAATATTTCTTGATCACCAAATCAGCAATATTAGAATGATTTCTGAAGCATCATGTAAGACTGGATATTTTCACAATTCAGTTAAATGTGTTGGAAAGAGACTTCTTTCAAAAACGTTTTAAAATCTCATCGACCCCAAACTTTTAACAGTAGTATAAGTGGACATCAGCCATAATTTTATATTCTCAGGATGTCAATTTAATATAATTCTTTGCCTACTGTTGATAATTTATCTTTAATAGACTCGTAAACTAAACACTAAGTGGAATAAAAAGCAATATTGAACCAATTAAGCAAATTCAGATTACTTGACATAAGCCTCAGAAACATTGAACTCAGATTGCCATCAGAACCTGAAGATCTGTGTCCACCTCATGGTTCGTTTTGATCTGTCTGATTCCCCGGTCCTTCCTCACAGGCTACAGACCGGCAGTTGGGCATGAACGGACTGGACGTAGCTGGTCTGAGACCCTTCGACTTGGTCATTCCTTTCACCATCCAGAAAGGAGAAATTACAGGTATTCCGCTTTACAAAGCTGTCAAATAATAGAAATGTCCTGATTTCTGCAAGATTCTTATGTGTACCCAATGCCTTACAGGTGATGTAAGAATGCCTTCTGGAAAAGTGGCCAAGCCTGATATTACCGATAACAAGGACGGCACCGTCACAGTGAAATACGCCCCAACTGAGGCTGGCCTGCATGAGATGGACATCAAATATGACGGAATACACATCCCAGGTAAAAGCATCTGTGATTGGTCACTCGTTTCTTTTTCCAACCACACAAACAAGTTTACAAGACAATGAAATACTTCCAAAATCTGTTTTGGGTTAATCGGTGTATATAAATTACAGTTAAGAATTCATTCTCTTGCACCTTAGGAAGTCCACTGCAGTTCTATGTGGACTATGTCAACAGTGGTCATGTGACTGCCTATGGTCCTGGTCTAATTCATGGCATGGTTAATAAACCTGCAGTCTTCAATGTCAACACCAAGGATGCTGGAGAGGGTATACATGCTCACATATTGACTAATTCAGCTTTTATTTTATGGTTTCTTTTATTTATCCTGTTTATTTATTGATGTTTTTTCTAACTACTTTAGTTTTATTTATCTTATTTTATATCTTGTTTATTTAACTCATGTATTTATTCTGTTTAATTAGTTCTTATACTAATGCTTAAGTCATTCTGTTTTTTAACAGACAACCTTAAATTCTATCATTCGAACTGCCCAAAGTGGAAAAACTGGTTACAATATTTCTTGTTCATTAGGTGGTCTGTCTCTGGCCATCGAGGGTCCGTCAAAGGCAGATATCAGCTGCACTGATAATCAGGATGGTACCTGTACTGTCTCTTACCTCCCTGTTCTTCCCGGAGACTACAACATCATTGTCAAGTACAACGACAAGCACATTCCCGGCAGCCCTTTCATGGCCAAGATCACAGGTGCTTTAAGTGCTGCCATGATATTTGGATGCAAAAATGTCCGTTCATGTCCATTGTTTAAAGTGAAGTCCTCAAATCTGTGTCTGTCCGCAGGCGATGACTCGATGCGCATGTCTCATCTGAAGGTGGGCTCAGCGGCTGACATCCCTCTAGACATCGGCGAGCTGGACCTCAGCCAGCTAACCGCGTCTCTTACCACCCCCTCTGGCCGGGAGGAGCCGTGTCTGCTCAAGATGCTCAGGAATGGGCATGTGGGTAAGTGGTGCGATGGAAGTGACCGTATGTGGAATGAAATGTGTCTAAAATTGTTCTAATCGCATCTATCTGTTGTTTTCTCTCAAGGTATCTCCTTTGTGCCCAAGGAAATTGGAGAGCATCTTGTGAACATTAAGAAAAATGGACGTCATATTCCTAATAGCCCCATCTCAGTCATGATCAAGCAATCAGAGATCGGTGACGCCAGCCGTGTGCGTGTAACTGGTCAAGGCCTGAGTGAAGCCCGCACCTTTGAGCCTGCAGAATTTGTCATTGACACCAGAGATGCAGGTAATTAATACTTTCAAATACAAAAATGTAGGACTCGTTTTAATACGTGCATATTTATGTATCTGATTATTTTTGGTTTTATTTTTTTGTATTTGTTTATTATATTTTTATTGCAATTATTTTCTTTAAAAAAAATTTTTTTAGGATATGGAGGACTCAGTTTGTCTATTGAGGGACCCAGTAAAGTAGATATCAACACTGAAGATCAGGAAGATGGTACCTGCAAAGTCACTTATTGCCCCGCAGAACCAGGAAATTACATTATTAACATCAAATTTTCCGACCAACATGTTCCAGGTATTTACGATTTACTAGCAGCGTTGTACTTTCAGAATGCAAGTTTTAGCTCGTCATTTATTGATGTTTGATTTAAGCAGACTGTTTAACTTCACCCGTTATGCTCATCCAACAGGAAGTGCTTTTACCGTCAAAGTGACAGGAGAGGGTCGGATGAAGGAGAGCATCACCCGCAAAAGACGAGCTGCCTCTGTGGCCAATGTTGGCAGCCAGTGTGACCTTAGCTTGAAGATCCCCGGTAAAACTTGTGGGAAAAAATTAACATCACTATTATAAACAATTCCCTCCTTTAAGGCACCTACAACTGTTGCCCTCTGTAATTTTTGATCCTCAGAGATCAGCATCGCAGACATGACTGCTCAGGTGACCAGCCCATCTGGCAAAGTGCACAAGGCTGAGATCATGGAGGGAGAAAACAACACGTACTGCATTCGCTTCGTGCCCACGGAGATGGGTGTGCACACGGTCAGTGTGAAGTATCAAGGTCAGCATGTCCCCGGATCCCCCTTCCAGTTCACTGTGGGTCCTCTTGGAGAGGGAGGCACCCATAAGGTCCGTGCAGGAGGCCCAGGATTAGAGAGAGCAGAGGCGGGTGTACCAGGTATGATGTGTTAGTTTGTCTTTACATATTCTGTCAAATTAGTTTTAGTGGTCACATTTTTGCTTAATTTCATATGCACATTCAAATCAAGCAGATTTCCGTTGGTTAACATGGCATAAACAATTTGAGCCCACTGCAAAATAAATGTTGGGATATCTTTTACCTATGAGCGAAAATCCTGATTTTGTGTAATATGATTGAAAAGATTGGATTTCACCCACAAAACTTTGCAGAGCAATAAGTGTGAACTTAATGCTTCATGTTTTCCCCTTATGCAGCGGAGTTCAGCATTTGGACCCGTGAAGCAGGAGCTGGTGGTCTGTCCATCGCGGTTGAGGGACCCAGCAAGGCAGAGATTGCTTTCGAAGACCGCAAGGATGGATCCAGCGGTGTCTCCTACATTGTCCAGGAGCCTGGTGAGGCTTTTGTTCTGTATTCTCCCTGTTCATCCTTATGGTAGGCTATAAGTGTCTAAGCAGACTGCTCCATCTATTTCAGGCGATTATGAAGTATCCATCAGATTCAATGATGAGCACATCCCTGACAGTCCTTTTGTGGTGCCTGTGGCCTCACCATCTGATGACGCCCGCCGTCTCACTGTTGCCAGTCTTCAGGTGAGGCTTCGAGAAAGACAGACATTTGTCCACTCAAAACCACTCCCAAGTCAACCCTTGGCACAGCAGCCACAATAACAGTGAAAACATTACCTCACATTAAACAAATCAAACTTTGCTTCATGTCATGGTACTATCACACGTACAGGAAATGACAAGTAAATGTCATACTACACCACACATGCTCTCACATACATGCACATGTTTGATAACTGGATAGTGCGTAATGAGTAAACCTTTTACTTCAACCGTTGATAAATGAAGTCAAAATATAGCATACACGCCACAGTTATCGGTTGCTGCTGTGTTCATGGTCTGCGCTGGGGTTTCTGGTATACTGAAGGACTGTTTGTATTTCTCGTGCCTTGTCCTAAAGGCTCCCAACAGCCCTACCACCAACATGGATGGAAATGATAGGCTAAAGGTTAAAGAGGGCAAAAGAGGCTTGTTTGTCTTTCTGTTCTTGACTTTGAACGATTTCCTTCTGTGTATTGCTGGGGGTGGAGGGTTTTCATTTCTTGGTCTCTCAAAGCCTCTCTCTTTAACCCTGTTAGCCTGAAGGTAAGAGATGTAGAGTGTTGTATTGGGCGAGGGGCTGTTACATGTTTGTAGTGTCAGACTTTTACAGTTTTTGATTCTTGGTTGAGTGTGGCAGTGTCGTGTTAATGCAGGAGTCCGGATTAAAGGTGAACCAGCCGGCCTCTTTTGCTGTGAGCCTAAATGGAGCAAAGGGAGTCATCGATGCCAAAGTTCACAGCCCCTCTGGAGCGCTTGAGGAGTGCTGTGTTACAGAGATCGATGAAGGTAACGAAGGTTTGATTGTGTGTTTTGCATTGTATACTTGCATTTCAAAATGAAACCCATTGAGGCATTTACATATTTTTGGAAGTGAAGCATCCAGAATAAAGATTAACAGCTTCAAAAGGGACTTAAATGTTGTTACTTGAATTACCTCAAGGCTACCACATGTAATGTTGGTGCCAAAATTAGCAAAAGTAGTTCTAATTTATCTTAAACTGTTTTCCTCTCGCCGCCTTTCCTCACAGATAAGTATGCTGTGAGATTCATCCCCAGGGAGAATGGCCTGTACCTGATAGATGTGAAATTCAATGGTTCTCACATCCCTGGAAGCCCCTTTAAGATCCGTGTTGGTGAAACCGGCCAGGCTGGAGACCCAGGCATGGTGTCTGCTTATGGAGCTGGTCTGGAAGGAGGCACCACTGGTACAACGCACTTTAGATATCATGTGATCTTTTATAGTTGTCGAAGTGCATCTGAACTAAACTGACCTTACACCACCACCTTCTCAGGATCTCCATGCGAGTTCATTGTGAACACCAGTTCGGCTGGCCCAGGTGCTTTGGCAGTGACCATCGACGGGCCTTCCAAGGTGAAGATGGACTGTCAGGAATGCCCAGAGGGCTACAAGGTCACCTACACACCTATGGCACCTGGAAACTACCTAATTTCTATCAAATACGGTGGACCATACCATATTGTTGGCAGCCCGTTCAAAGCTAAAATTACAGGTATGAAAAAAAAAAAACCTTTAGGTTCAATTACATACTGTGTTTTATCTTGGTATATTTTTATTTATAACTACTAGAACTTGTTTTGTTTTTGTCAAATGCAATGTTTTATCATGGTATCTAATTGGTGGTGGACAGAAACTGTTGTCGTGTGTAATGTCCAATGTGTACTTTGCAGGCTCCCGATTGGTCAATAGCCACAGCATGCACGAGACTTCATCAGTACTTGGTTGACCCTGTGACCCGCAACGTGATGACCAGCCAGCAGGCAGCGCCAGGCTGGGGCAGCTCCGATGCCAGCCGTGTAGTTGCCAAGGGTCTTGGTATCAACAAGGGCTTCATAGGACAGAAGAACACTTTCAGTGTGGACTGTAGTAAAGCAGGTAGGAATTATCTAGAAATGTATTACTTTGAACAATTGGCCATTCAGTCGGATCCTGTTAATTGCAAGCATTTGATGCTATTTCAACATCAATCTCCACAGGGAGGAACATGCTCCTGGTTGGAGTGGATGGACCCAAAGTGCCCTGTGAGGAGATCTTGGTGAAACACTTGGGTAACCGTCTCTATAATGTGTCCTACCAGCTGAAGGAGAAAGGGGAGTACATCCTGGTGGTTAAATGGGGCGATGAGCACATCCCCGGAAGCCCGTATCACATCACTGTCTAACGGCCAAAACCTCCAGCATCAAATACAAGAACACTGAAAACTCTTGTCCTTCCTTTTTATGATCCTCTCATCCAGTATCTTCCTGCACCACTATTCAGCTTTCAAGCAAGAGAGGGAGTTCAAAGAAGCACCTTGTCACTGTGTGCCAGTCATTTTTGGATCCTGTTACATTTGCTGCATTCAGTAATCCTTTAAATCAGAGGGTCCTGCTGGCTTTGCTCAGTGTTTGGTTTGTTACTGATCTAGTCTCTAACACAGAGTAGCTGCTAGCATGTTTTGCCTGGTTTAGGAGACTGCTAAACTGCTAGTAACCATTGCTAGTAGCAGGAGAAATACAGATGTGATTCAGCCGCTTGTTTAACACGCATTTTTCATTTTACTTGCCATTGGGTGAAGAGGCGCTTAACAATTGACAGTCATGTAGACTGAATTAACACTGGTGCCGGAGCTCTGTGGGTCTGAGTGTTTTGAATATTTTTCAGTCTGCAGAGCTGCATGTTGCTTCCGTTTGACCATGAAGACATTTGAAAATGTCATTTGGGTGCCATTTAAAACCAGGATTGTGTGGCAAGTGATTTAGCAATCAAAGGGAAGTTACATGGCAGAATAAATATTGTTGACCGTGTCATTTGGCTGAAGGTGTAACTAAAGGGAGATATTTTTTTTTATGCATACTGCTTGAGTTTATTGTTGGTTATGTAAAACGCACTTGGAAGTTGTATCATTTGGCAAAACGTCACTTATTTGCGCTCACTTTGTCAGCTCTTTAGCCCTTTTTGCTCCAATGTCAATGTATAATCAGTATTCCAGAATAAAAAAAAATTAGTGGTCTAAAAATGAAAGTTTTGACTTGCAGTATTTTGATACACAATAAAGTTGTCTTGACTATTTTTCTGTCAACCAACGTGTGAATGTTTTCCTTTTGTATACCTGTGATTTTTGAATAGTTTTTATCTATTTTTCATGAATGGTTACATTATTTTAACATGGGTAATGCATTTAAGAGAACTATAACTTATATCTTACATAAGAACTATAATTAGTTATAGAACTATCTGTAATGTGTGCAAATCGTCTGGAGACATTTGAGCTAGTATTAAGCATATTTTATTTCAGAACTCTACATTCAATTCAAGATTATTTGTATAGCGCTTTTCAGGAAACAATCGTTGCAAAGCAGCTTTACAGGAAATTAAGTTTCTACAATAGATTTATATATTTAACTTATGGCAAAATTTGGTTAATTCTGTATATTCATACAATATTTGATTAATTGAGAACATCCAAGATGATCTTGCTATGAAATCACAATGGCCAAATCTTTTTTTTTTGAAATACTGTTTATTTTAAGTGATTTATAGCCATGCAAATGTTTTTTTAACATGTGCTCTAGTCTAGTAATCTAATCAAAAAAATGATTAGCACTAATGCCAAATTCAAGTCTTGATCTGCTGTTTTTTCCCTCCTTGTTTAAGAAGCCATTTCACTCAGATGCAAGCTACAATGGGAAGAAAAATACATTACAACAACTGATTCTGACAATGTAAAAAAAATAACTAATTATACTACAAAGACACCTACACTGGCATAATACTACTGTAATTGCTTAGTTACTGATTCATGAAATCAGTTATGGCTCTTGATGAAATATTTTGAGTAATTCTAAATCGGGTGACGCCCAAGCCTGGCATGCAGCTGAGTCAAGACACTGCACATAAACTGCTGTACTCTGTCCATATAAGGTACGACAGGTCCAGTGTCATAATTATGGTTTCCAGGGCCCTGGCTCTGTTTATTACTGCAGGCCCCTACTTGTGAGGCCCCTGTTAAGGAAAATTTGGACCACCTTGTGACTGCCTTTACGTTTACTTTGATTTGACTGGCTTTTTCCACACCAAAAGTAATTTACACCAGTATCACAGGTAGCTTAGCCTCAGGCGATTGAGTTAGTATAAAGGAAAGAGCTTCCCTTCAGAGGAGCGTAACAGTGACTCACGTTATCGCTGTCTGTCCATGACAACGCGAAAACAAACAGTTTGTGTTTCCTCCTAGTTGCAATGTCGCCCCGTACCGGTAGAAAAGTGCACTGCATGTCTGGTCGCATCACCCACAAATTAGAGCTGTCATCATCATTTCTAATCACACTCTGAGCCAGTATTTCTCATTTTCCGTGAAACACAGAGCAAATGTTGACTTTTTATTAAAAATAAAATAATTTTGTATTGAAGAGTTCAAGCTTCAAAAAGGACCCTAATTTATTTGTATTTATAAAATAAATATTTTTCGAATAATACATGTTGTAGGATTCAGTACAGTTACAATTACAGTACCGCTCAAACGTTTGGGGTGGGTAAGTAAAAAAAAGTTTTTGAAAGAAGTTTCTTATTCTCATGATGGCTGGATTTATATGATCAAAAATACTGTTTAATACGAAATTTTAAATATTGTATTATATTTTAAAACGTATTTAATCCTGTGATGGAAAAGCTGAATTTTCAACAGCCATTACTCCAGTCTTCAGTGTCACGTGATGCTTCAGAAATCATTCTGATATATATATGATTAGTTACATGATTTGTCATTCGGAAAATTAAGTATTATCAATGTTGAAGTTCTGCCACTTAATATTTTTGTGGAAACTGTGATACGTATTTTTCACAATTCTTTGATGAATGGAAGAAAAAAAAATATTGCTTTTCTTCATTCAGCATTTATGGGTCTTTATACATTAGTAAGCTATGCTGTTGTAAATGGCGCCAATTTTGTCGCTTTGCACAACTTTTTGCTTTCAGTTAGTAAAAAAAATATAATACATTTTGTAGCTTTCAGTAGTAGTGAACACGCTAGTGAACACTGAGGCGAAAGGAAGTGATGCGTGTCGCGCTCCTCCTCCAGCGCGACACGCCCAGCCCAACTCAGGAAAGCGCCTTTTTAACGTCCTGGGATCGTTAAGGTAATTCGATTATGATTTAATTTTATTTTTAAACATAAAAAATGTACATGTAGGCGACAAAATACACGAAACTATTGCTATTGCAGTGCTATTGCTCATTCTTCTGTTCTAAGTAAGTCATGCTAATGCGCTGTTGAAGTTGTGTCAGTGGTTTCGCTTGCTAGCTCGATCTAAGAAATCCCTTTCTCTGACCTTTCGTTCGCCTGAAAAACGCGTTTGTGGTCCTTTTCTCCCAAATGCTTTTGCTTTAATCTGACAGAAGTTGCCATGTTCGCTTGATCTTTGCGTTGGACGTGTCTTTTGTCCAGAGTAGTTTTTAAGATGTTGCAGGCTGCACGTGTGACATTCAGCCCCAGATGTTATAGCAGTCTGACACTTGTGCCTTTGTTTATTTCTACGCTATGAGAGATTAATTTAGTTCTTTCAGACTCTCTTTAGAGATAAAATAATCTTGTTTTACGTTACTTTTCTCAGTCAACCAGTAGGCCTACTAGTTACCTGCATGCTAGAACATTATTCTGAGTCATCACAGCTTTACATCTTAAACCTTTACATAAACCCTATTGTTGCAGATATGTCCTCATTAAGTGGAAAATCTATTAAAGAGATCAGTCAGCTGCTGGATGAATATGGCATTAAACATGGACCCATAGTAGGTATGTAATAATAAGCCTTTAGTCTTTTAGAATAAGTTGTAACATTAGAGTTATAAAATAATATTACATTTTTAAAAAGTGTGTAAAAATAAAACGTTTTTTATTTAAAACATTTAAAAAATGTTTTCTCTCTCGTTTTTGTATTCATTCCATTTAGCCTTAGCTCAGAAAAGCATGTTAAGACATGTTATTTGTCAAGGATTCTGGGAAAGTTGTGCTGTGATTTGGTGGCGGTTTGTCTTTGCAGAATCTACACGGAAGCTCTATGAAAAGAAACTGAATGAAGCCATGATGCCCAAAAAAGCTAAGCCTTCCCCGTCTGACAAGACATACTACAGAGAAGAACGTAAGGCTAAGACGGGCTTTGACATTCCCCATATCTAAGGTGTAGAATTACACTTGTAAAATATGCTTTTGTGTTCACAGAGGAGGAAATGGAATATATTACCTATCATCAGTCCGTAAGTAAAAACTGAACTTAACTTCAAGGATAACTGCTCTATTATAATTATTATTATTATGCAATTTTTCAAATTCGGCAGCCACAACAGAGCATATATGAAGGAGCTGGTGATGTGTAAGTAGCTTATTTCATTTTCCTGACTATATGTTTTTTTTTCTGCAGATCTTAAAAAGTCTTAATTTGCCCTTACACGGTTTAAGGCATTAAAGGGGTCTTGAATCAGAGCAGGAAGTCTTAAATTCATAAAGACATTGCGTCAGCAGCGCAAAAGGTTGTGGGTTCGAAACACACGTACTAATGCCTGAATGCAATTGTAAGTCGCTTTGGATAAAAGTGTCTGCTAAATGCATAAATGTAAATAAAGACATGGTGTGAAATTTTGCATGTATCACAAAAAAACCCACCTTTCTCAGTATTTTTATTTCCCAATACAAATAATCTAAACATTCTCAAATCAGGAGACATCAAAGTCTTGAGAAACTGAACACAATTAAGTGAGTTTATGCTTAAAACAAGAAGAAATACAGTACTAACTTTTTCCATATTCTGTTTTTGTAAAACAAATGGAAGTTGCGTTTTCAAACGTTGAAGTTATATATCATTTTGACACAGAACACACACAGCAAATAAACCTGCAGAAACCCTGATGTTGAGCAGTAATCTGAAATCATAACTTCTATCAAAATGTCTAGCTGAGATCACAAATATGCTTACAGTAATTGTATATGTGATCTCTCCCCAGCACAAGGAGGTCAAAGGTCACCGATGCCGACTTTGCCCAAGAGTGAGATTCACTTGTTCCTTTTTCATCTAATTTTTTAGCTTAAAATGGTTTTAATCTAAATGCTAACTGAATATATGCCATCTCTCCACAGCATACGGTCAAAGCTGGACTGATTACAGAGATGAGGACATAGGCTATAACAATGAGTGCGTTTTTCTTTTAACAATATTATTCGTGTTTTAACTTATTTTCGTCTTCTCCTAAAATATGTTACTACAATTTCTCTATAATACTGTGATATACTTGAAAATAAATGAAATGTCCTTCCTGTCTATTTTGAAGACCCATTATCAGCCCAACTCGCTCGTCCTATCAGAGTTCTTCTCGGCCAGGCCCGTCAGTCTCCAAATCCATGCAGCGTGTTCAATCCAGTCCAGAGACCAGCAAATCTGGAGGTGTGCCGGGCTGGCTTCGTGTCCTGGTGTTTCTTATCATTGCCGTGTTTCTTTATTATGTGTACACATGTATGGAGCCTGCAGAGGAGACCCCCTTTAAAAGCATTCAGTAGAGGAACAGTGAGATGTTTTAAATATGTTCATCAGCCCCAAACCAAACTGATTCGGTACAAGAATAACCAAAAATATAGCCTGGAATAAGAGCACATAATATTCTGTGTGAGTACAGACTGTGAGATTTAGTACCAGTTGTCGTACAACCATAAACGGGTGTATAATGTAGTTTTATCTGAAAACTTGCTTTGTACATTTTTATAATCAGTCAGGTACAGATGTAGAAGACTTTCCATATTAAGAAAAATCTGAATTGTTTTATTATTGGGGCATTTAAGTGTCTAAAGCTTATTTTCTCATGATGTAAAAACCTTTTGCTGTGGCCATGCACACTATTTGCTACACTGTTCTAATTTGCTGTTTTCAGTGTTAAACCCTTTAAAAAAATTATTCTAAGGTGCTGAATTTAAAACTGAAGAGATTTGAGCAATAAAGTACACAAGCTTGTGCTAATTTGTGAATAATAGTTACAGCTAAAGGCCATTGATGGGTACAATGCAACAACCCCTTCAGCAAAGACGATATTCACAATATAATAAGCTTTAAGTGCCTTAGTACTATTATGGAAAATTAGGGGAATACATTTTTTAACAGATTTCATTACTTTCCTCTTGCTGATTGTCCCTGATATTTAAACACTACCAATATGCTTTTTTTTTTATTGATATAGTGTCGCCAAAAGTTGATTTTTTTTTTTTACAACCTAAGCCACATACAATGTGTGAATATCATTGTCATAAGAACTGTTACTAGATAACTCGGTGCAAAGACATGTTTAAATTAAAGCATTTCTCATTTTACAAAGTGATTGAACATACAAAAATATCCAAACACTTCTTAAATTCCCAATGTTTGCTTCAAAAACATGTACTGTCTTTAAAAAAATGCCACTTGATTTGAAATGTTATCTAATAAAGTGACATTTGTGGAATATTTTTTCATGTATCGACTTTATTAAATCCTTTGACCAAAGAAAAAGGTTTACTTAAATGTTTTCAGCTGTATGGCTTCCACATGTGTAAAGGCTCTAGGAGAGACACAGATGTCTGGTAATATTATATTGCAAAGTCTTTTTATTTCTTGTTTGAAGAACATCAAATTACATATTTACTCAGATATGAGTGCTTTATCAAAGTGAAGGTATCCATAAAAACATCAAAAACCATACACGATAATATCTGGATGGATCGAAATGATGGCAGGAAAGGGTTTTTGACAATTACAGTCAATGGTAGCACCTCAGAGGTTTGGAAAAAGTATAAATAGTAAAACTTCTTGTGTGTAAATATATGTGAACAGTCCTTATATATTTTTCAGAGGGACTGCAATATCAGATGCTGGTTCTGAAAAAGAAGAGATGTAAAGTGCAGTACAGTATTGTAAAGACTAAAGTATAGATGCCCAAATTCCTGCAGATTCTGTAAAACAATGTCATTCGCTAATGAGACTGCTCACCCTCCAGACTCAAATCCCAAAGCTGTGATGAAGATGTTGATCAGAACAGTAAAGAACACAAAAACAGTTGCTGCGTCATTCAGAGTGTTAAGTCTCGGCTGTTTCTTAACATCATTCAGGTCATACTTCACTGAAGGGAGCAAGAGCAAACACATCAGCGTTACATCAATGACACTACAGCAGAATACTTTCAAAGAGATAAACTAACCAATGAAGATGAGCAGGAGACCAACAATGACCTGCAGTGAGATGGACAGTGAGATCAGAGCGATGAGAGGAACGTAGAAGCGGTGCTGTGCTCCTGAATGCAGCACTGTCTTCAGCTGAGAGGAGTTGGCCATCAGAAGAGCCACATCCAGCATGCTCTGCGCTGCACTCTTCTTAGTAGCGTAATGATTCATGTTGAAGCGATGCTGTGCGTTCCCTGCACCAGGAGCGAGTATAATAACATTCATAGGCCTGTACACTCAAGATCATGTCATTAGGAAATAGATAAGTAAAAAGTAGATAATGAGTGTAAAACAAAAATTAACGAGCACAACTCATGAAAATTCTTCAGAAAGAAAATGTAATATATAAATGTTTAAATCTTTGGCACATTTAGGCTGAAAGATGTCTGTTCCTCAAGCAAGTCAAGTTCTTTCCACAGGACAGATTCACTGACAACTTAAGCAAATGTGAAACTTCACACAGCACTGCTTGTACACACAACATACAAAGTATGAGCATCACTTAGGTGCTATCGAGGGGATGTGGACTTGTGGATATTCTGCTTGCAGATATTTAACAAATTAATTCATATAAAGCATATATTATTGCCTCACTGTGGAGCATATTTAAAAAGCAAGAAAAAGATTAGAAAGCAGACATCTATTACTCACCTCTCCGCTTTGATTATGGTCTTGGTTCTCCATTTTCTTCTGGTTTTGTTTAGCAACAGAAATGTTTACAGGAAGCTCACAAACATAATAGCTGAGAAGTGTTTTACACTAAAACCCTCGGCTCTCTCCAAAAGATGTGCTTTTAAACATTGAGAGAAAGACCCTCCTATTAGTGTCACTTCAAACTTTAGTTCTTAAGTTTACACCAATGTAAATTATCTATAAACTAAAAACCGCTGTTTCTAGAAGGTGAGTCTTTATTAAAAAAACAAAACAGGTCATGACATATGATTGCAAATCAAACACTAGCACACTTGTGTTTGTTACAGCACATACTGAATCACAGGCTTTTGTAAAGAAAGAGGAATATAGTTTATAGCTGTTTAGGAGAATTCTATTAGAAGGCAATTTTATAAATGAAATGCTAAATGATCAATGTCTTGGCGTTTGAGATTTATTCCTAGTATAAATCTGCGCGTTATAAATCACAAAGTGCTATGAGAACAGTCCTGAACATGTAAATAAGTGGTCTGATTGGTTATGTTTGACTAATTAAAATCCAAGCTGTAGGTTGTAGATCTCTGCTTAGTCCTTGAGGTTATGATTGGTGAAGGGAGAGAAAAGCCACATATCTGTTCTTTAGCTCCTCCAACCGTTCGGCTAAAAAAAACAAAACAAGCATGTTATTTAGAAGTTTGTGCACAAAATTTCACTCAAATCCAAGATATCCAAGACAACACTCACGCAGCGTGTGCTTCTCCCCTTTAGACCAGTACCGCTTGTCTGTCTGCAGCTGTTGCACTGTTTGTGTGAGAAACGACGAGGTTTCAGACAGCTGCCTAAGAGCCTCCAGCTCCTGAAACATAAATGAAGAATATGCAAAACATTTGTATATGAATATGTTAAATATATACAAGGGCTGTCCAGAGAGTATCCAGCCATGTAATTCAAAACTCTCTTCATGCTTTTGCAAAAGTACTGCATTTCCCCAATAATCCGTTGAGTTCACTTGCAAAGGTTAGTATTCTCTTGCAAAATTATTGCATTTCCTAGAATAAACTCTGCATTCTTTCTTTCGCAAAACTATTGTATTCCGCCAAGAAACTTTGCATTTGCTCCTATACAAACATGCAAACTCGGAATGGATTACAGGTATTAATGTTCAGTTTCTTGCACAGACCAATGATTTTGCTTCATAATATCTCAATATGTTGTCAGGAGCTATAGACCCTTTTAGGGCCGACGTCACAATTACGTCACAGCGCTAGCTGGAGGCAAAACAAAACTAAAAATGGAGACGGCCAATTCAAAACAGCGCAGATTCGTCTACACATGGAGCTTAAAATATCGTCTTGTTGTGATGTTGGGCGCCAGAATCGATGTAGTAGAGGCTTCAATTTGACATTTTAACGCATACCAGCTTTCTCTGCCAGATAAAAAAACGACGACAGCTGTGGTTAAACGAGATAAAACAAGTGGTCTGGACAGAAAGCATCGTCAAACATGATCGCGTTTGCAGCGCACACTTCTTATGAGAAAAGGTTCAATAAAGTATTGTCTTTTGTTGTTATGGGCGCGTCTGAGGATTTCTTGCATCTCACGACTATGCTGTGTATGAAATAATGTCTGTGTGCATGTGTGTAAAACAACAAACTGATGATGTATATGCTCAATCATCTGTAATTGTATATACACTGTGGCTGGAATAATAATGTAGCTGTAAAAAGAGTTGCCTGCTGACATTGAAATATATATACATCTTCATGACAAGATAGACACAGTGAATTTATCTCTACTATACAAGTTAGATGTGTCACTCAACCGGAGGGAATCCTGTCAGAATCGTCCAAGCTTTGAGTAAAAGCGTGTGCGGATCGCCCAATCTGGTTTCGTCCGTTAAAGTTAACCTTTTCAAATAACAGTCACGGTCTCGGTCAGTGAGTGACCTTACATATGCAGGTAAAATCGGAATTTCTCCAGTTATTGTAAAAAAAACACAAAAAAAACAAGCTAACAAACTTCACAGTTACACAGTTCACAGCTAGCGTTAGTGAAGCGGTCAGGAGACTCTTTCAGCCTCCAGCTAAACTCCGCCCACAGAAAAACATCACATTGTTTACTAACAGAAAAAGGGGCTATACGTATTAAATTTAGTGTCCCCAAATGTATTTTTATTTTTTTTGACTCTCAAATCCATTAACTTGTATTTCAAGGACCATGATTTCAGCTAAAAATTTTTTAAATCTTTACTGCTCTCTTTAAGTTACTGCAGAAAATGATGTAGGATGCTTTACCGTATTACAGGTGTGCAGGAGCTGATGTACAGACTGAAACACAATAGTGCCAGAATTGAGGGCCGGAGGGGTTCTTTGGCAGTACGCTTTAAAGTCTGTGTTGTAGATGTGTCCAAAAGCCGTCATGAGCTGAGACATGTCTGAGATGGCCACTTTCAGCGCGCACGGGGACAGAACAGCAGCCGAACCTGACGAATGTGACTGTAGGAACTCACACTGAGGAACAGAGAGGATCATGATATTATTATAGAAACCAAACACATTATATCAGATGTGAAACACGATGATGGTCCCACCTCTTTGTGAAGCTCGTCTAATGTGCTCTGCGTAGACTGCAGCAGCGCCATGGCCTCTGTCAGGCTTTCTTCTCCATGACTTCCTAGTCGGGAATGTTGATCACTCCTTCAATGGCAGTACATAACAACAATGTTAAAGACAACAGTTGAAAACGTACATGGGTGCATAACAATCATACAGACCTGTTTATGAAATCACTGGGTTTACTGTGTTGTTTTCCGTTCATTTTGTTGTGAGTTGACTGTGTGCGTATTAGATATTCACGGATATGCGCAGGCCAAGGGTTGCAGACTGGATTCAGGAGCATATCCAGGTCTGATAAGTGATCCTGAACCATTAGCTCCCGAAGAAGATCATCGTTCCTCACACTGTCATCACCAGAGGAGGAGTTCTGCCTACATCCATCAAAACAAACAACATAGAAACAAGACCACATTCAATTATTGCAGGGGCTTAGCAGGGCAGGACTCAAGGTTGATGTTAAATCAAATGTTACAAAAAGCTGCAAAAGTCAGATACCTAGAGTTTATGGAGGAGTCTGCTTGAATGACCATTAGAAGCTGCTCCAGAAACCTCAGCTGCTGTAATGGTGGTGCAAGACCCTGAAAATAGAACAGACACAACAGGACACATTCATTCATTCTGTTTTAGATAATACATTTGAAATGATTAGATATAGCTATTCTTAACCAAGTATCAATCTGTCCCAAACATTTTTTGCTTGTTCAATCATGTTAATAAAGTGAAAGTGAAAATTAAACTAAAAGATTTCAAAGAAAAAACATTTCAGAGTAATCTCTATTCTGCTCTTTACATAAAATGCACTAGACAGTATAAAGATCAGCATTGTATAACTTCATACCTTGATTAAATCCTGGTCGTTAGCTTTACATAACATCATTTCATAACCAAACCGTGTGAGTTCTGTGTGCGAGAGAGAAAGAACGATGAAACAATAAGCATATATAACCATATATTAAATGTGTAATAAGCATAAGAAAATAACAAAACAATTTGAAACAGAGCAGACCGAGCTTTTGTTGGATATTCTCTTTGCAAATAAATAAAATAGAGTAACCGATATACCAATGAAACAAAAATGAAACAACTTATTCTAACCTGTGCTTATTAAAATATATAAAAGAAAAAGTGCTAATCATAATTTTATCTTAACTATCACAATTAGCCATCCTTATGTGGAGTTCTTTAATGTCATCTAATGAATCTTGTCCTAATATCCCAGACAAGATTTTGGTATATAAACTATTATTATACTGAATGGCATGCTGGGTGTAAATCATGGTAAAAATGTATGTAGTCATTATTTTTTGCTCAGAAAAAAATACTTTAACATGGCACGTGTGTAGTGAAGTCTGGACTACAGACTGAATGTAGTGGGGAAAACAAAATGTAAAGCTTAAAACTTTTCTTATTGTTTAGTTGCATGAAAACCTCTTTTCGTCTTTGACCCATACCAAAGATTACCTTGAACTAAATCCTCATTCTGAGTTGCTTTAATTGTGGAAAACCTCTCCTTTAGGGATGGACAAATGCTTTGTAAAAACAAACAAAGCAAGGCATTTTAATACACAGATTTGGCATCATTCTAATCATGTCTGATAGTCAATCAGGCATCAGACCTGGCGCAAATCCACTTGAGGATGTCAGTCCTGTGTAATGAAGGAGAGCAGAGGAGCTCCTGCACACTCTCTGGCTCCTGCAGGTACAGCCCATCCACCAGAGGACAGCCCAGACCCTGAGCAGTCAACACAACAGTTTCAACAGCCAATCTAGCTATTGTGTTATACTGACACTTTGGTCTGCTTTCTTGTATTTGTCAGCTCACTAATCAGGTAACGTACATATTGAGTCTGACAGAAGAAACGATAACGTTAACTAAACCAGCAATTATATCAAGTTCTGTATTTTTTTCTATTACAAAATTGGTGTCCTGAATTGTGGACAAAAGATATCTTAAACAATATGTTATTTTAATTAAGTAAACACTTACACACACAACTGTTGTTAGCTCCAAAACTAGCAGCTAGCAGCTCACAGACCCAAAACACTAACATTACTAGCGTTACGTACAGACCCAACACAGTCAGTTTTGAATTCGCAAAACATCAGAAAATGATTGAATGTGTCATTGCCTGTGTGCGGTGTGTCTATGAAGATGTGTAAACTACCTGAAGGGTGTTGTAAACTCGCACAGACAGCAGCTGCTCTTTTGAATTGCCCGCCATGTTGTTATTCCTGCAGCGAGTCGAGTCTGTGCGTCAGCGTCATTCAGCGCACGCGGCGACAGCGCCCCCAGCGGCCACGAGCATATTAACGAAACACAATCCACAGCAGGCTCCCATAATTACACAGGCCTAAACAGGATTATGATATTTACCTTGAGCATTAGAATAATTGAGAATTTGAGCAGTTTTGTTTGGTGATTCAGTAAGACAAAAAGTGTAAGTTGTTCATTTCTTATATTTCAGGTATGTATGTATGTGTTCCCAATCCCCAAACTGTTTTTAATTCTGCATTTTAGATCATAAGCAAACGTATTTATCAATACATCCCAAACATTTTTGCTGGCACAAATCAAATCTCTAATGTACTGTATGAAACAGCTTGATTAAATGAATCTAAAATATTTTTGGACAAAAATATGTTTTTATTTCAATGAGGCTTTCAGCAGTGTTGCTATAAAGATGCAATAACCAAGTGGAAACAAAATCACAAACATTTGACTATATTCTCTATTGTGTTCCTTATGTAAAAAGGTATTTTTCACATAAACTGAGAAAATTACAAATTCATAGGTTGTTAAGATGTGCTGCCTAAACATGATAAAACATCACGAGATCTTTTGCTGAGATATGGAGTACATTGCTCAGTGAGTTGTTTGGTAAAAGGCAGGTTGAGTGGTAATCAATCATGTGAGCTTAATTATACATCATCAGTGAAGTTTAAAGATCTGGTCTGAGCGAGTGCAGTTTCAAATATTGCACTGGCCCTGAAACAAGGGGATGAGATGTCAAGTTAGTACAGTCTGAGAATTATTCTGACGTGGGAATAAAAAAGAGATAGATGTTCATAGACATGCAGATTTCTTATTGGGACATTACCTCAATTAGCTTAACTATAAAAATGGATGAAAAAAGAGTATCAATCTATTTTCTAATGATACTTTGCTGTTACTCTGCTCACCCTCCAGACTCAAATCCCAAAGCTGTGATGAAGATGTTGATCAGAACAGTAAAGAACACAAAAACAGTCGCTGCGTCATTCAGAGTGTTAAGTCTCGGCTGTTTCTTAACATCATTCAGGTCATACTTCACTGAAGGGAGCAAGAGCAAACACATCAGCGTTACATCAATGAAACTACAGCAGAATACTTTCAAAGAGATAAACTAACCAATGAAGATGAGCAGGAGACCAACAATGACCTGCAGTGAGATGGACAGTGAGATCAGAGCGATGAGAGGAACGTAGAAGCGGTGCTGTGCTCCTGAATGCAGCACTGTCTTCAGCTGAGAGGAGTTGGCCATCAGAAGAGCCACATCCAGCATGCTCTGCGCTGCACTCTTCTTAGTAGCGTAATGATTCATGTTGAAGCGATGCTGTGCGTCCCCTGCACCAGGAGCCTGACAGGGAGTGAACATTACATAAAAATTATATTGAACACTCCAAACATTCAATATATTTTACATTCCCTCCACACACACACGCACACGCACACACACACACACACACACACACACACACACACACACACACACACACACACACACACACACACACACACACACACACACACACAGGTGATAAACGGTGCTTGGTTTCCCTCAGACATGAATAAGGAATTGAGGTTCATAAGACCAGAGAATCTTTTTTTGCATATAGTCTGAGAGTCATTTGGGTGTATTGTTTTTGTAAATTCCAATCATGGTTTCATGTATCTTTACCGAGGAGAAGCTTGAGTTTGCTCACTTTGCCATCAAGCCCAGATTGGTGGAGTGTCGCAGTGATGTTTGTCCTTCTGTAAGTTTCTCCCATCTCCATATAAGATCATGCAGCTCAACCAGAGTGACCATCAGTGTCTTGATCACCTCTCTAACCAAGACCCTTCTCCTTGGATTGCTTAGTTTGGCCAGGAGGCTTGATGAAGAGTCCTGATTGTTTCAAACTTCATCCATTAAGGATTATCAAGGCCAAATTCTCATTTGAACCTTCAACACAGCAGAATTTTTTTAAGTCTTCCCCAGATCTGTCTCAACACTATCCTGTCTCTCAGCTCTGCAGGCCATTCCTTTGACCTCAGGGCTTAGTTTTTGTTCTGACATCCATTTCAGCTGTTAAACTTTATATAGACAGGTATGTGTGCCTTTCCAAATCATGTCCAATCAACTGAATTTGCCACAGGTTAACTCCAGTCGGAGTATACAAACATCTCAAAGACGATCCAGTGAAACACGAATGCTCCTGAACTAAATTTCAAGTGTTAAAGCAAAGGGTATGAAGACTTGTGCAATGTCATTTTTTCAGTGTTTCCTTTGTAATAAATTTGCAAAGTTGTAATAAATCCGGTTTTTGCTTTGTCATTATGGTGAGTGAGGTGTAGATTTATGTGGGAAAAAAAGTACTTTAAAGCAGTTTAACATAACGCAACATAACAAAATGTGAAAAAATTAAGGGGTATGAAGACTTTCTATAGGCACTGTATATATATATATATATATATATATTATAGTAATTAATTATCCCACTTAATAAAGTTGATATGATGCCTAAGTACATATAAGGTACATGTATAATTAAATAATATCACATTTTAGTAATGTTATACTGTCTCAGGGGAAAAAAAGGTACAAAAGCTGTCACTAGTCGTTAACTTTTCAAAAGGTACACCTTTGCACCTAAAGCATCCATACTTGTACTTTAAAGGTATATATTAGTACCTATAACGTACAGGTTCCACCCCATTCACAGCTTTTGTACTTTTTTCTGAGAGTGTACATATGATTGTATTGCTAAGAGGCCATCAAATGAAATAAAACATATGTTTTTTGAGTTATTAAGACCCCAAACAGGAGGGTTAAATAGCCTTTATGTGCATGATATGATAGTGCTTAAACATTTGTATCAAGAATATTGAGCTGAACATCAAAATAAGTCTTGAGGGTTAGTGCTATATACTGAAACATAGGCCTATACGTTCAAGTTCATGCAAATATAAGTGTTGTGTCATATGTGTAATCATAATTTTGTATTTCCCAAGAACATAATTCACAAAGATCCTCCATTTGTTCATATATTGTTTTTCTTATCTTACATTTCTTTTGAAGTGTTCTTGTAGCTTGTTCCTGTATAGTCAAGAGATGGATATATTTTTTACAGGGATTAGGGATAACAACCCTCTTGTGTATATATATAAATGATGGGAATGATAACATCCCCAAGGTAAGACTGCAGTTGTGTGTCAGCATAGCAGTTTGGGTGGCGATGAAGGGTGTTCTCCAGTTCTTTCAAACCTAACGTTACATTCTGTGAGAGCAGCCAATATACACTCCCTAATATGCTATTTATAGTGTTACAAAACAGAACTGGTTTAATTCCTCTTTCACATGTCAAATGCACTCTAATAGATGTTATATATTATTATAATATTTAGTAAAACTAATCGATAAACCTGTAAATAAAGTGATAAGAACGAACAATACAGAATATTTATTTAACTATCCCTTTAAGACAAATAACACAACACGTCTCCTTTTATCCTTTTAGCGTTAAAACAGTTAAGTGTTTTATGTGAAAATGAACTTTTTCCGTTTGTTTAATAAAAAGCATCAAACATCAAGAAAAACATTACCTCTACCGTTCCAGATTCATTGAGAGGTTGGTTCTCCATTGAGACGGATGCTTAGATTTGAAGATTTTGCTTAGTTGGATTATTTAAAAGAAGCATTCGAGAAGCTCACGAATTTATACAAAAGCTGCGTGATAAATTAACGATTTCTACACTAAAACATAACACACAACTATGCACCTTCAGCTCTGCCCAATGTTTTCTGGTTGTAAGTGCATAAGTACTAGCAGTGAGCACTGATTCCTCCCGGTGACTCAGATCTTTTGTTTGCGTTCACTAAAAAGAGTCGCTATGATTAGTTCAGGGACTCTTTCAGTAGTTCACATAGTTACGTCAGAAGGTGTCGACAAGTCACGTTCCTTTAATTACAGGTTTTCAAGTCAACACATGTTGTTAAAACCTATATCTTGTTTACACTTGGATTACTCACCTCATGTATTCCATATTTACACACAAACAAAACATCTAGATATTTTTAAAGCTCATCTACCAAGTCATTACCAAATAACAAAAATAAAGTATAATTGCATAAAACAGTTTTATCTTTTTATGTATTTATCAGCAATTTGATTTGAAACAAACTATGTATTTAAATTGTGTACACCCGGGACGTTTTGCTCCAGCCAAGCCAGGGAGTCATGCTCACCACCCTCATTCATTCATCCAGCACCCCTGCACCACCCCAACTCCAAATAGTAAATATTATTCTTATTAGGCCGAGCTCCATCGTGTGGGCAACAAGACAGTTACATTAACACTGTATCCCATTGGTATAATTTATTTCAGATAAATGGCATGTAAAAATGGTAATCACTTCACATGTAAGTCACATGTTGTCTTCCTGTCTAAGTGGGCAGTTCCTGGCCAGAGTAACCTGCAATGAAAACCAGAACAAACTATGTACAGAATACGAGGTTTGACAATATGTGATGCAAAAGTGTTGGACACCTTGTTGCCCATCCAATATTATAACCAGAATTACTTCATCTTTCCAAAAAAGATCTCCTTTAAAGGAAGAGATGTCATCAGACAGAAGAAATAATCACAGGCACACAATAAAACACAACCACAGACACTGGTCAAAGTTATTATTGTAGAATACTTTGAGTAGATTTTTTTATACAGACAAAAAGTGTTGACTTATTTTCCCATTAAATTCTTAAGATTTCCATACAGTTTAGTCTACAGTATACAGCTGTGTTCTTTCATCATAGATATATACTTTTTTCTCTTAAGTAACAGGCAGGTAATTATTAATATATTTAATAGTTCATTTTTTTTCTCTTTTTTTCCATTGTAGAGCAGTAAGTGTATGTTCAGGAGAATGTGCAACTGTTTTTTCCATCAGCTAAAAGAGCACTGATGGAAACAGACAATAATCATAATAATAATAGTCATAATAATAGTAATCATAACAATGTACAAGCTGTTCAATTTTAATTCTTTACAAAAAAAGCAAAGGGAGAAAGAAAGAAAGAATAGACAATAGAGTAAAACAAAAGAAAATGTGCTTAAATCATAAACAAAAGATGCACATGTGCACATTTTGGCTAAATGTACAGTGATGGCGCAGTTGTACAATAATTTATAACTTTTATATTAAATATAGTATATTATTTACTCTTTTTCACATTACATTTTTTCACCTTACCTTGCGTGATTTTTATACAACAGAATGGAACAAAATGAAGGCAGACGATGGAGTTTTGGATTATCTGTTATCTTTTTTTAATACATTTTTTATATATATGCGTATATATATTTTTCACTCTATGAGGAGCCTTGATAAAGTGGCTGTCTGTTGTGGAGGAGAGGAGGGATACCATACATATACCATTGTAATATATATAATCACTGTCTGGAGAGTTCGATGATTGGGGTATACGTCTTGGATATAGTTGTTAGATTTAAAAATGATTAAGAGACGAGCATAGCTTGAGGCCTATTTTGGTAGTTAAGCTTTGCTGAGGATAAGATAAGGAAATGCTTCTTTATTACGGTATAGCAGGTTCACTGACCTATCCTCTCTGACCACCACTTTGGCCTGCTGATTGTGTCTGGGCCTTTAAATGGGTTCAGTCTGAGACCTGCCAGCGCTCTCGAACACTAGAGACTCCACTGGAACTGTCTGAGCCCGATCGAACCCAGCGGAAGGCCGGACACACTCATGCAGATATAACACAGTTTTGCCTCAAGGAATATTCCGGGTTCAATGCATGTTAAGCATTTGTGACAATGTTGAAATACTTTTAAATGAAAACTTTTAAAACACAATGAGAGACAATAATTGATAATATTATTGATGATAAATTAAGTAGCAAAAATCAAGGTTGCGATGATGCACCTACAATGAAATTGAATGGTTTTTGAAGGATTTAAAAGCAAAAATGTGACAATTATAATCCTAAAGGTTGCACTTGCATTAATTCTATTGTCAAAATGTGTATTATTTGACCAGTAAAACTGTTTAAACAATATTTTTATAATCATTTTAGGGTTTTATGGTCTATGCTGTTAAATCATCTTGGCAAAAGTTGTTCATTTGGATTTGATTTTACACAGAAAATGTTAGCAAGTAATTTTTCACATGTTGACAGTCATGCTGTTTGCATCTTTTGGCTAAACTATTGAAACAATGAGCATTTTAATGTTTACAGATTGGCCCCATTCACTTCCATTGTAAGCCTTGCTGTTTCCCCAGGGTTTTGATTTTTTTAAACATAAGCAGGGACTGAACCCAGAATATTCCTTTAAAATTGGGTTTCCATTTAAAGATCCAACGACAAAATATTATGCAAGTCGTAGAAAAAGTCAACCCATTTAAAGCAATGTCTCTGTTGGCATATAACAAGTAGTCAGATTGGCAGTGCAACACTGCTCCACCTCCAGGCTCCACGCCACAGACAGGGCAGAGTATCAGGAGGAGAACATCAGCATGGACTATAGCACATTAATGACAGCACAGATGCGCTGGGAGGAGAAACGTGTGTCCACCAACTGCTTAAGAGCCACAGTGAAGCATCAACAGACAAAAGTGAAGTCAAACAATGATGGTGTAAAGCAAGCGATATTATATCAACATGCTCTGCAAAGACACGGCCGACCAATGCAATGACATGATCTAGTGACGTTCATGCTTGCATTGTCTGCTTTCGATGTTTGCCCGTTTCTTTGAACTGGGCAATCTAGAAAAGTATTCTATACAGATAAAGGTTGTTTTTTTTCGAGATCCATATGTACATGTCGTGAAGCGTATTTCACAGAGCTGTGGGCAGGGCAGTCTGTTGCATAAGTGCCGGTCTCATTCCCCAAAATGACTGTAAGAAGTTGCAATGCATCGACTGAAGTGGTATGATAGTAACGGTACCATTCCAGACGATTATGGGGTGTAAAAGGAGGTAACCCCGGATGGTAAAACTGATCAGTGGAAGGTCAATGGAATGTAACTGAATCAAACACACTATCATCTGACATGGAGAATCATGCATGTCTTTACATATATAATAAGGATTACTGGTTCTGTGCAAACACAACAAAACTGTTATGTTGTTCTGAAATGCTAAAATATAGACTAATAGCCAGTGTGTCTATCAAAGTCAACGGTGAACCTCAATATTGTGCAAAAGTAAAGATACCCTCACGGATTGTCCATCGTTAGTATCTTTAATATTTTTTAACTATGGTGTGGCAGTATAAGATGGATTCCCTACCCTGGTGACCACAGTCTGCAGATATTTACAATCTGATAAATATTCCACACACATGAGGAAAGCAAGTGTGAGTGCGAATGCATTTAAAGGGCCAGCAGATATGCATGTACTGAGTAAATAGAATTATTTGAACATGTTTAAAGGGTTGATGCATTTGTTGGTGTCATCAGCACAACATGCATTTTAATGGCTTTTATGTGAAAAAAATATAAGACACCATTAAATGTGGAGTCTGGGCAAACCCACTGAAATCCTTAAATCCAATTTCAGCTACTTTGAACAAGGTATAACATATTAACAAGGCCATTTTGTCATAAGGCTGATTGCCATTGCTGAGATGGAAAACCACCGAAATCCCCCCCACGATCATTGAATTGCTGTGATGGGATTGCCCATAACCTCTACCCTGTAGTATATTTTAAACATGAACATGTTGTGTAAGTGTTTAAAATATCATGATGTCTGTTTAGAAATGCTTACTCTCACTTAGAGTGAAGCTACAAATCACCCGAAAATAACACTTTTTTTAAACATAAAAATGCTGTAAACAATGATCGTTAAAATGGTGTGGTAACGTTTTTGTCTTTTTGTTATCAGCAGATGCATTATAATTGAATTAGTCTAAGCTTCAAATTAATATTATCTTTGCTTTGTTAGTACTTCTATTTTCTAGCTTTTTTATGCTTTTAGGACAGACACAATACACACACAGACACATAGAGAGAGAGAGATAGACAAAGTGAAAATGAAAAAACAATCTGGGTGATCACAATAAATAAATGAATAAATAAATAAATAAATAAATAAAATGTTTTAAAGCTAACCCATAAAGCAATACTCAGAGTAATAAAAGTTGTTTTCTGTGATATCGCAATGATAATCCGAGCACTCAGGATGACGGTGGCGATAGTAAGAAGTCAAACATGATAATAATAATATTGAGTTTAGTAACACCGATAAAAAGTAAAGTGAATGGATCCCTACTGCACCCGTAGAGAACATTTTCCTTTGCATTCTTAGAAGTCAATAGTCACCAGCACTAAAGAGCCGCTAAAATCCATCAGGTCTGGATTCCTCACCTTCTCAGGTCCATCCAAAGGAACCACAGACACTGGCCTCCTCTCCACACGGTGAGAGGAGAGGTGTCTGTGGGGCTGTTGTTGAGACATGAGGAGTGATAGTGCTTTCGGTGGATGGTGGTAGTGGGCAAATGATTAGGATGACCCTGTCTTAGTGTTGGGGGTCAACCACCTACAACATGTCCGTAGAAGCCTCCCCCACCAGCCTGACCTGCACAGGTCCGCATCCTCAGAGTTCTTAGGGTCTTATCCTCTGGAGCGCGGTTAGTCATAGAGAGGTCTCCAGGGCGAGGAGGGGGTACAGCTGTCGAGAGGGGGTTGTCCAGTGCCCGTCTGGGCCTATGGGGAGGTTCAGGTGGTAGACGCCGCTCTCGATGGCGTTGTTGTTACGGTTAGGCGTGGTGGGGAGGCTGAACTGGCGGTAGGGACGGGGCGGTGGGTGTGTACGCTGCGGATGCTGGACCGGAGGAGGAGGGGGCTTTCGGAAGGCCGGATGCAAGTGGGGGTTGTGCCTCGACCACTCCGATTCATCGTCAATGTCGGTGTCGTCGATCAGCGGGATGTTGTGGATGAAGTCGTTGATGAGAAACTCGGGGTGCGCCATGAAATTGTGGATAGAATTCCTGGTTGCGGGTTTCTCGATTCCGTCGTAAAGGGAGCTACGGAACGCTTTCACCACCCGCATCTACACGGGAGCAGAGGGGATGAGGCACAGAGAGAAAACAGAGTGGGAGAAGTGAGGACAGGGAGAGGTTTGAAACAGAGGAGGGTGGGAGCAAAGAAATCTCTCAGTACATGTGTGATAGAAAAGACCTGAAACACTGTAGAACCTGTTCTGAACATGCCTTACAATGTACAGACAGCTCAAGATCAGGTTGCTGCAAAATAGTGCACTAACTGAATCTGTCTGTGTCTTTTTTATTAGGGTAGAGCAATAACTTTATTTTGGTACTTGAAGGTGCAATGTGAGATTTCTAGTCACAAAAAAACAGAATTGCAAAAAACTAATTGTTGAATGCTGCTTAAGCCCAATGTATGCTTCAATTTTAGTGAACACTTAATCCTAAACTATGCTTCAGTTTTAATGTGAATGAGTAAACCCAAAGTATACTTCAGTTTTGATGCAAATACTTCAGCCCAAATTATGCTTCAGTTTTAATATGAACGCTTAAGCCCAAAGTATGCTTCAGTTTTAATCTGAATGCTTAAACCCAAAGTATGCTTCAGTTTTGGCGCAAAACTAAATCCCAAAGTATACTTTAGTTTTAATGCAAGTGATTACACCCCAAAGTATGTTTCAGTTTTTACGCAAACGCATGTGACCATGGACCACAAAACCAGTCATAAGGGTCAATTTTTCTAAATTTAGTTGTATACATATTCTGAGAGATGAATACATAATATGTCCATTGATGTATGTTTGTTAGGATAGGACAATATTTGGCTGAGATACAACTATTTGAAAATCTGGAATCTGAGGGTGCAAAAAAAATCAAAATATTGAGAAAATCGCCTTTAAAGTTGTCCAAATGAAGTTCTAAGTAATGCATATTACTAATCAAAATTGAAGTTTTGATATATTTACAGTAGGAAATTCACTAAATATCTTCATGGAACATGATCTTTACTTGATGTCCTAATGATTTTTGGCATAAAAGAAAAATCTATAATTTTGACCCATACAATGTGTTTTTGACTATTGCTACAAATATACCCCAGTGACTTAAGACTGGTTTTGTGGTCCAGGGTCACATATGATATTGCTTAAAGGGGTCATACGATGCGATTTCAAATTTTGCTTTCTCTTTGGAGTGTTACAAGCTGTTTGTACATAGATAAGATCCCTGAAGTTGCAAAGACTAAAGTCTCAAAACCAAAGAGATATTCTTTATCAAAGTTAAGACTCTGCCACGTCCCCCTAAAACGGCTCATTCAAACATGTCTGCGTCACGATGTGGAAATATTTGCATAATGCTGACCAAATGTTCACGCAAAAAAAGAAGGCGTGGTTTCATTAACTGCAGTAGTGTTGATGCAGCCATGACAGGGAGATGCTGTGTGTTTCTAGCCTAAAGCTTAAGAACTTTAGTTGGCCTTTTGAAAGTAGATGCATTTAGGATTCATTAAGATTACTTACAACAGAACAGCAATGCATTTTATGTACGAACGTTTCATGAACCTAGGAGAGGAGGTGATTCTGACTTTGCTGTGACAATCTGGCGCTTCTGAATCAGCGACTATAGGTATGTTTTGTTATTAGTTCAAGTATTTGCTATTGATTGTTTAAATGCAGAGTTTTGCGTGTCGTGTGTGTGTGTGTGTGTGTGTGTGTGTGTGTGTGTGTGTGAGAGAGAGGGGAGACAGTCACACAACCGCGGCTTGTGTACTGCAAACACATACAGTACGAGCTTCATCTCTGTGTCTGTCACGCGACTCTGTCCCCCTCTCGGCTTGAACTGATGGTAAAACTAAGGACATTATTAACTGTCTTTACATTTAGTTTGAAAGCTAAAGCTCGCGATTATGAAAAGGGGTATTACATTTCCGACTCGTGCTTGTGGTGTTCGGCCAATCACAATGCACTGTGCCAGCTGGCCAATCAGAGCAGACTGAGCTTGTCTGAAGGAGGGGCTTTGTAGAAAATGACTCGGTTGAGAGAGGCAGCGCATAGAGTACCTACAATAATGTACAGTTTTTGAAAAATAATGTGTTTTTTAAACATTAAAGAATGTCAACATATTCTGTTTCACCAAATACACAAAATAATGATCTTTAAAAAAGCATCATATGACCCCTTTAATAGGTTGGAATTTGTGACAAAAACTCTACCATTAGAAAAACACTACACATTTTTTTACCGGTTTCTAAATGTCTTTCCTTTGGTCATCCACCATGCATGCACAATGCCCCTGTTTATTGCTTAAGCCAATGATGGGCTGCTCAGACAAACAGTTTGCAATTCTGTTTTAGGTTTTATGCTGCAGAAATTACACAATGCACATTCATTTTTTAGATTCTAATACATAACACAGGCTTTATATTAAAGCTGCACAACCAGATCTTAAGAGTTTCTCAAAGAAAGACAGATGACAAACAAAATAAACCAAATCGAAGACACAGGAAATGGACCCAAGCTGTCAGTTCACAGTTATCACTCAAAATTAAAAGTGATGAACATTCTCATAAGCTCAAAACTGAAAACAGACCAGACCTCAAACAAAGAGATGAATGGAAGCACAAAGTACCAAACAATAAGCCAATACAAAACATATGCCATGTGTGTATATCGACTTATTAGTGGTGAAAATTGAAATAGTGACACAAAGAGAAAGAGAACCATAAGGGAGGATGTCTTGATACACACATAGACACACAGCCAATGGAAGAAACAGTGGGTAAGAATCTGCAACAGTGCTAAGCAAATGGGGATGTTATGAATTGACTGATGCATGACTGGGGGTCCGGCTGGTGGCATGGATGGAGGACGCACCCACAGTGATGCAGTATGCTGTTCTTGGAGGAGTTATGACATACTCCTCAAGTGTACTAGCAGCATTCAGGAGTGTGTTAACAAGGAAGCAATGGCACTCTAGTAATGTGATTGTGATGTCATAACAGAAGCCATGGAGACAACATGCGTCATGAGGCCATCAGCCAATGATGCCAGTTAATGCCGATGAGTGAAAATAGGTCATAAGCTGTGAAGATATACTGTAGCTGATGTGTTAACTATCAAAGGATCTGTAATCTCATCTATGGATTTATATTTCTCCCTGATCAGCAAAATTAGTTTTATGCCAGTTTGCATTCTACTCTTATGATTTACTGGAAATGGAAATTCCATATAATAATAATAATTATATAAAACATGTGTTTCTTCAATTATGGCACATCCAGGAAAAAAAGAAAAAAATGTTAGAAGGCTTCTTACATTCTCACTATTATAATTTATTTTAAATTGTACTAATAACAATCAGACGCACATACATCTGATCATAAGGAAGGATAATTCTGTCATTATTTAGTGAAATGCACATATCAAAATATGTTTTCTTAAATACAATTCTGTGACATTGTTTAGAATAGAATTCAATCAGTAATTCATAGCTAGCATTATATGTATCCTTTAACTAAATAGTAATTTTATATAAAATTTTACACACACACGCACGCACACACGCACGCACGCACACACACACACACACACACACACACACGCTGTCTTTTTTGCAGCACAATTATGGCACAAACGAGGAACAGTAATTTGTGTAAAAAAATTAAATTAATCATTTTCACAATTTTTTTTTTTAAATGTAATATGATTTAAAAAATTATATATTTTATAGAATGGAATCATAATTAGAACATTTTTCAGTTTTATTGTGACCGATATATTCAAAAGGTTTTAAGTTTGTTATTTATTTTAAACTCATATGACATAAAAGTGCATATTTGAAGAAACACATGCAAATTATCTACAGATGTGAGTCTGCTCTAGTAGGGCTATATGATACATTTCTCCACAGGCTCAGATTACATTGACTGCCAGAGGATATGTTATAACATTTCCAGAGACAACATCTAGACGGATGATGATGACAAGTCACTTCCTGACACTGAGCCATTGACTACATGAAACCAACCGCTGTGACAGAAGACCTTAACAAGCACTATCACACAGACAAGAACAGAGCAGGCACAATAAACAAGGTCACAGCATCTCTGGTTTCTGCAAAAGCCACCTTATCAACACAAATGGATCACACCATTTTACAGTATTATAGGCCTGGAATTGAATTTCTTTTTTAAATCTTGGTAAGGGATACTACTCTGGATCACTGTTCGGATGACAGATTCAGTTGTGAATGTTTAGAGAGGTGTGGAAAAGCACATTCAGTGAGAGAGATAGAGAGAGTGCAAGCATCTTTTGGCATGCAGCAGAGCAGTCGAGTGCAGATGACACACAGAGAAGAAGAGCTGAAGAGTGCTGATGAGATCTGCCTCAGTCTATATGCAGAGAAAAGAAGAAGCACGGGAACAGATCAGAAAACAAAATGCTCATTCCAGTGCAGCTGTCTCGTTGTCGAGTTACAGGAACAGAAACAATGAAAGTCGAGGTTAAACTCAAAAACTTGAATGCATGATGTAAGCAGTCAGGCTCATGCTGTAAGAGTAACTCAGATGTGTCTGGAGCACATATACACACGTGTCTCTCGTGTGTATATTCAGAAGGAAGGAGATTTGAGAGCGCGATCCTTTGCTGTGGCCACAGGCCGGTGCAGCCCACCCCAACCCTCACTTCAACACTCACCCAGCAAAGGAAAAGAAGCTAAAATGACCAAGAAAGAATTTACAAGAGACAAAACAAACAAACAGGAAGGGACGTCAAGCATTTGGTTAAGTGCTTATCTGTTTTTCCAAAGAGCCTGTTTGTTGAGAAAAAGTCTGAATCGAGAAACTGTTTGTTTTTATTTTTGTTCTTTGAGTTTCTTTCTTTCTGTTTTTTTTTTTGCATGGATACAGGTAAACGTTCGAGTATATCGCCCACTTTTGGGAAATATGTGTTAGTTTAAAACTGATTGAGGTTTTTTTCTCTTTGTTCTGGATGTTTGCATGCCAGATTACTATCCACTGTCTCCCCCACGCTGTCCTTCAGAGAAAAAAAGCTTGATGGAAAAACTTTATCATTAAAACCAAAAACCAAAAAATACTTCTTTACTCAACAAATATTTCCCAAAGATGCCTGACATGAAAATAGAGCTACAGAGAAAGACTTGTAGCAGACAGAGTGATACGATGCAGGAAAGGAGAGGAAGTAGTTAACTAAGCAGTGATGAAATAATAATTTCATGTTGATTTTGGATGAATGCATTCAGAAAGGTTTATTCATAAAGATAGTTAAAGGGTCATCGCTGGACTTTATAATGGGTAAATAATGAAGCTGGTCAAAAATTTGAATGAATTATCAATATATCTAACTGCTGTCTTTAACAATTTATATTTAGAAGTGACTGTAAATGCTGTAGATTATACAGTGCAATTCTCTCCATGTAGTGAATTTCAGATTCTGTTCTATTAATACAATTAATGCAACTCAAACTATAAATTATTTGTAAAAAAAAAAAAAATGTAATTAATTGTTTTTAATTGCAGCAATGTGTATTTTGTATTGATACTATTTGCCATAATTTGTGATTTATCTCACATATCTCACATATTTGCATCTTGAATAATTTAACTATGGTGATATTTATAAAATTATACAATATTATGCATTTAGCGACGCACTTTATAAAATGCACTGTATAATCTGATGGCAGAATTCGCACAGTGACACAGACTATGAATATGATTATTTTTATCAGATGGTAGTAAACAAAGCTAGGAAAACTTTAATAAATTAGCGTCGCTTGGACCTTTCCACTTTGAGAAAATACATTCCACTGACTCTCGTACTGATAGGGAGCATCTGCGCGGAGCAGTGAACCGTTACCGTACAAGGCAAATGTTTGAGATAAACATGAATCTATCAGTGACAGCACTGCGGCTCTTCTCAACCTCTGGGTTACAATGTGCACCCATAAACCTAAAATGAAAACAAACTTGATCCGTAGATCTGTCAAATAGTTTTAAACAAGCATTTGTGTGTGAGACAGCTGTGAGGGAAACTAAATACGTTTTTGGAGAGCTGTGATGAATGATTGATCTAAATATAGTGCTTTCTCCTCTAAAGGGCATGCAATGATTTTCAAAGATATGTACAGATGATGTATAAATATATACATCATAAATGAATAAAAATACTACATTTAGGCAGATATAAACACACTAACATCTACTAAATGCTTCAGTAGTCTGATTTCTAACATGAGGTTGACAGAATGATGTTAATGCTTGTAAATCTCAGTCAAAGCCAAAGAAAACTCAGCGTGAGAAAAACAACAAAACTGATATGTATAGGGCTGAAAAAGAAGACTAGAGTGAGTAGAGTGGCATATTTCACCCACATAAGCAGAAGTCCGCAGACACATAGTGAAAAGATGTGATGAAAAATGTACAGATACACATGAAGCACATCAAAGAGCAGTTGATATATGGTAGTCGTGATTAACATTTCTAGCCTGAAACAAAAAAATATCACAAAGATGGAGAAATAGTCAGGTAAAAAAATCTTTAAGTATTGAAAAAAACGTAGTTAGTCCACTATTCCCAGAAAAGAATACATATAATACACATTCTTAAAATCACTAATTAAATACTATCAGGGTGTATTAAAGCATTATTCTGGGTTCAAAACAAGTAAAACATTAATTCACCCAAATTATAATTATTATTCTTTAAATTACAATTATATTGTATTATGTCATGACTTTATTTCTTCGGTGGAACATGAAAGCAGATATTTATAGCTAAATCCACAGTCCAAGCACAAACTTCCATACAATGAAAATTAATGGAGGCCATAGAAGGACTTCAATATTTTCAGTGTATAACAACTTAAATATTAGTCTGTTCATCTCACAAAACTGTTTAAATATAGTGTGTATGATACTTTTATTGTGCACTTGGTCACCATCCACTCTCTTGGTTCACACCAAGAACGATAACTATAAAGATAATTCTAAAAATCATTCTCAGTATTAAAGAATAGCAGAGTTCATACTACAACTATAACGATAAAGGCACAGAGAAATGATATTGTTGGAATCACTTTCAGAACGATTTGTTCCAGCTGATGAACGATAAAACATTGACACCCAATCAGAATCCATCCTGCTATAAGGAGCTGGAGAATTTAAAGCGGCAGACGCGCGTGACATCGTTCGTCGTGTGGCTGGACACTAATCGTTATCTTTATAGTTATTGCTCTTGGTGTGAACGGGGCTTAATTGTATGAAAGAGCAGCATGAACATTCTTTAAAGCATCTTATTCCATGTTCCACAGACAAAAGAAAGTCACACAGGTTTGGAATGGCCTTAGAGTTAGTAAATGTATTTTTAGGAAATTATTTTTTACTTTTAACTCAATTGACAGCATCTGTAATCCTTGCTTGTTTTTGTAAACTGACAGACAAGCTGATATTATTTTCAACAGCATGATAAAGATGCTATCAATAGAGCTGAACTTGTTTTGAACCCTTGTTTTGATTCCTTTAAAGAATTATATCTAGACATATGCTAATGTACTACTTTTGATAGAAAAATGAAAGACTGTTAGTTTAGAAGAGTTTAGAAAGATGCCTACAGAGGAGAGAACAGGAGACAGGTAAAAATAGATTTAAGCATGAACCATGTGAACCATGGGACAGAGAAAAAGACTGTGAGGATCTGTGGAAGGTAGATGCAGTCAGTAGCACAGAGATATTAGAGAACGCATTCACACTGTCTCACAATGGAAATTACAAGATGCATTATCTGGAAAAAAGTAACAGAGGGAAAGAGAATGAAAGAGAGAGAGACAGAGAGAACTATCAGAGGGAGAAGAACCTTATAGGGCTTATACTCGAAGGTTTACCCCTGTGTAGGCTCAAAAGCCATAGCAGTGCAGCACATTGAGTACCTCTGCTTACTGTAAAACCTCATCTTTTTAGCAAACCACGCTTGACAACAGAAGCCTCTCGGAAAATAAGTGCTCTCTTTGTATTCTCTCTGTGGATCGACTACATTCAGGTTTTAACACAGGTTCTTCTTGCAATATCCAGACATACTTTTTAAAAAAATAAATTAATTTTAAAAGTGATTATTTAATTATTTCATGCAATTATTCAATTATTTAATATACAAAGTCATGTCATGTATGATATTTTAATAGCCATACCTTGTATGATATATTCTGTTTTCCAAATGTATATAACAAATCTTTAAGAAAATACTACTTTAAAGCTGAAGTGTTAATTTTTTTGATGTTAAAATCCTATTACAGTTCAAAATATCCATAGACAACTATAAATGAGTAATTTGTAGGTTGATTTGTCCAAAAAGTGTTTCTCTATGGTGCGATTAAAACAATATTGTCTCAACCAATGGCATTGGATTGGGGGCGGGACTATCTGTTTATCCAACCAATGGTTCATGTTTATGAAATCTGATCTGATCATATTTTTTTGCAATTCCATTTGCTCAAAAAACAACCACTTCAGCTTTAAAAAAGAAATAAGATTCAAATCAAAGAAAATATATTTTCTGCCATGCACTTTACGCACATTATCGCTGTGTTTGTATGCATTCTGTTGTAGCTAATAGCTTTAGTTTTGGACAGAGAGAAGACAGAGAATGGCTTATCGAGAAACAGGGATTTGAAAATAAAACCAACACCTTCAGACAACAAAGAAGAACCCAACAACAAGAGAGAAAGGCCCAACACAGCAAGACAGCACACAGAAATCGAGAGAAGGAGAGGAGGGACTCGGGGAGGAAACACAAACAGCGGCCCATAGAGGATCAGTCAAAGCCAGACAGGCCATCTCGCAAAGAGCCACTCAATCACAGAGAGACGACTACAGAGATGGTTTCAAATACAGAACAGAAGTACCACGGTGTGAGGAGGAATGCTTGGAGCATGTGTGTGTGTGTGTGTGTGTGTGTGTGTGTGTGTGTGTGTGTGTGTGTGTGTGTGTGTGTGTGTGTGTGTGTGTGTGTGTGTGTGTGTGTGTGTGTGAGTGTTGTGTCTGACACAGGTAGGTAAAGCAGGGAACTCACTCCCGGGAGCGGCGCTTGCATTGGCAGTGGAGAGAACTACATGAGTGGGGGTAGAAATATTGGTTACGTCATGGAGCTGGCTGAGCACAGAGGATCGACGTCTCACTGCACCCTGAAACGAACCACTTCTCTTGAACGTACTCACTACCTCCATCTGCAGGAGAGAGAGAGAACCACATCATATACACACTTCAGAGCAAGAAAGAGAAAGAAAGAGAGAGCAGAGCGAGGAGAAAATATGCTTGTGATACTTCACCCGGTAGGAGAAAACAAAGCTATGTTGCCATTGTGTACTTAGGGGTATATCTTTAGACATTAAAAGGATAGTTCACCCAAAAATGAAAATTCGGTCATTATTTATTCCTCCCCATGTCGTTTTAAACACATTTGCTGTTATTTGTTGCTGTGAAAAACAACAATTTATTTTTGTTCAGTCTATTCCTCACACAAAGCTGTTACTTGGAAAGCACATGATGTTTTTGTCCTTTTTGGGGCTTCACAGACAGTCACTATGTGGAAACGTGGGAACCAGCATAACTATTCTTCAGAATTTCTCCTTTTGGGTTCCACAGAAGACAGAACGTCATACATAAAACAACATGAGGCTGAGTAAACGATGACGGAATTTTTATTTTTGGGTAAACTACCCCTTTAAGGACCTGCAACCAGGATCATAATGAAAGTCATGATGAAATCATATTTGACCCAGTTTACTTTCTTGGAACATGATCTGGGTCTTATTAAGAATGATTTATTGGTGCATAATATAACAAAGAAAATAAAAGTCTTTATAAGCATTCATAATAACTTGCTCTGTCACTAACAAAACTAATCGCTGACCACCAAGACCTGTCATATCAAGATCAAGTAATTTTCTAATAAAAAAAATCAAGCTCTCAATATCATATTCACTCAAGAATAAATAAGCTGGTTGCAAATGGCATTTCACTTAAAGAAACACGCTGCATTGTCAGTTAATTTATCAGGATTCTGTTCTGTTTTTCCAGAAATAGAGTGCAGATGTCACTGAGGTATTCTTTTGTTTCTAAATGGCTTTGTAAAAATATCAAATAGACTGCACAAGATAAGTTCACTGAACATTACATAGCTAACACAACAAATAGATGCCTCTGCAACCACCCCACCCCAAAGGTTTCACTTCTCTGAAACTCACTTTGTGCGCTGAATCAATTTTACATGCAGCCCTTAAGAACAAGTTGAACCAGGCCAAACCGAAATGGGAAATGCCGTAAGAATATGCAATCATCTTGCACAAGACCTCATCGATAATTAATCTGCAAATACCATGTCAAAAGCACAACACTGAGAAATGGAGGAGCTCTCCTCGGTGGAGCCACGCAGGATGAAAGCGGTGATTAGATTAGGCTGACTGATGATATGAGGCCAGTCGCTATAATGTGTGTTGTGTTTTGCCTACTCAGTGTCGAGCAGTGAGGGAATCGATGGAAACCTTGTAAGGAGCTTTATAAGCACTTCAGCAATCTATACCGGGCACTCCAAATAAAAAAAATGTCTATATAATGCTCTACTATCCCATCAAGTCTGCTCACTGATGGTGTATATTGGCAAGAACATGGCCAAAAGAGTTAGTGCTACACTATGCATGCTCTTTGAGAGCATTCTGTTATAAAAGCACTTTCTTAAGTTACAGTGCATGAAACAACAGGCACCACGACCCACCTCCTTTATGCCTGCTGACCTTTACTATCATATCTGTACCTAGTGCAATTCTGCTCAGGAAACTAAAGCAATACTAACAACTCACAAGTGCACCACACCACAGATCTTTCCACAAAGACGCCATTAGGTCTCTTCTAGCACAATTTAAGGAACAAGCACACAACAATGTACACAACAAACCCAAACACATAAAGAGAGAAAATCTCACTTAAAGTCATGGATGGAGTCCAGACCGAGAACTACAATTAGCATAAGAACAATTCAGTTATACTCAAGGAAATGAATTTAGCATTGGACTCAAATCAAGCTACTTCAACAATAATAATAAAAAAGAAAAACCTGTGAGCTGAGTTGAAAATTATAGAGAGAAAGAGATAGTAAACAGAAAATGGACAGAGAAACAAGATAGTAAAATACACATTTGGTTGATTATATATACAGATCAAATCATAATAAGAACTACTTCTACTATATTCTTCTCACCTTATATTGTAACTAAGGTAAGCACATTTATGATAATATTACAAGCCTTGATGTGTAAGATAGGGATGCACTATAAATCAGTACTATAGCAGTAGATATTAGAAGTTTATCTTATTGTTTCAGCAGATATACTTCTGTTCAAAAGTTTGGGGTTGTTTTTTTTCCTGAAAGAAATTAATACTTTTATTTAGGGAGGACAAATTAAATTGATGAAAATGACAGCAAAGTTTAAAATTTCAAAAGATTTCTCTTCCAACTATATGCTAATCTTTAGAACTTTCTCTTCATCAAAGAATCCTGAAAAAATATATCACAGATTTACAAAAATATTAAGCAGCACAAATGTTTTCAACATTGATAATAGTATTTGTTTCTTGACTATCAATCCAGCATATTAGAATGATTTCTGAAGGATCCTGAGTAATGACAGGAATAAGTTACATTTAAAAAAAATTAACTGAAAAAAAAAACTATTTGAAATAATAATAACAACAGAAATAATAATAATAATAATAATAATAATAATATTTTAATAATAATAATAAATAATATGTTTGAGAGTATTGCTGTTTTTACTGTATTTTGATCAAATAAATGTAGCATTGGTCAGCATAAAAGACGTAAAAGACAAAAATATTTGAAAGAAAATCTTACTGACCCCAAACTTCTGAACCCCTAATTTCATACTGTACATTATAATGTACAATATGAAATTCACATTTAGCATTTAAAATGAATTGATTTTAGGCTTTAGTGTTTTTTACAAATCTATTTAAACAAAATAGTATAAAATTACATACAGCCATAACATGAAAATAATTAGCAGCTTATCATATCAACCAGATCTTTAATATTGGTGCATCCCCAGAGTCAAACATTGTTCAGATCCTCATCAAATCTTTCAAGCACTATCAAGTCTGAGGAGCAACATTCTCAAGTCCCATGCAGCGCGCTGAGCGGCGACTGATTCTGTGCTGTGACTCGAAGCAATACAATTAGGACTTTAAAGGACTCGAGTTACATAATAGAGTAACAAAACAGAGCTCTGAGCACGGGAAGGGGGGAGGGAATGTTATAGATTCTTGTTGGGGGAAATCTCTACGCATTTAGAGAAGGGTCCCAACAGTGGGAAGCAGAGACAGAGATAGAGTAGTAAAGGAGAGGAGGAAAGAGAAGAGGAAGAAGGCAAGGATGAACTAATGTTGGTGATTCAGAGAGGGTTTAGAAAGAGCGAGGAGGGAAGAGGAAGAAACGAAAGGAAAAGCAAAAGAGCATTCTTTGAGGAGACATAAGTTCTACTGTCTGTGAAAACCATCTTAGGTGACTAGAGCTCTAACTAGTTCTACCAGAGGGATTGATTGGTCAGAGTTTAGGGGTCTCATGCACAGCACCTGAGTCTGGATACGGTTAAGGCCTCTAAACCAGAGGATCTGCCCCCTGCGTAGCTCCCTCTCAGCATGGTCTATCTCATCCTCATCATCGGCCAGCTCGTCCTCCGTCATCTCGTCGGCTCCTGGCCCATGGCCCGCCTCCTTCAGACACTTCAGGTGACTAGTGGGCACGGTGGCGATCAACTGAGATGAAAATAATACATTTTTAATAGGAGTTGCATAACTAACTTATACTGTACAATGGAGAGCAGTGCTGGATTTACAGTTTATACAACACTTGGGCAAAAATATGTGGATATCTCATCTTTTAAAAAATTATACAAATCTGATTGAAACTGAATAAGACACACCCCTATTACCAAAACTCTGCCCTATAAAGATTTCAATGAGGCCGTCAAAACCATATATTGATGGCATCGCAATCACAGAAATACATTACATTATAAAATATATTAAAATAAAAAACAGTTACTTTAAATTGTAATATTACTGTAATTTTGATCAAATAAATGCAGTTTTGCTGCATTTTGAAAATATTTGAAAATTAAATATTGAAAAAATTTGTTTTAAAATATTTGAACGGTAGCCTATTATATATATTTATCAATGCATGCTTTTTCCTATTTTTCATCCAGTACAATTACAATTTGATGTATAAATACACTTAACTAATTTTAGTTTTTAGTGTTTTATTATTGATTTATTTAGACAAAATAGTCTACATTTTTAATACCAGCCTTCAGATGAAAAAAAGTATTAGAAAATACTTATCATATCAGCCACAATCGGCACAATTAATATCGGCACAGTTATTGTTCAGCTCTATCAAGTCTGAGTAACAACATTTTCAAGTCCCATGCAGCACTAGGATGCTTCTATGGCAGAAACATAGACCCTTCTAATGAAAAGTACTCGCATTCTATCAGATTTAGCTGTGGAATTAGCCACACCCCCTTTTCCAAAAACTCCGCCCGACAAAGATACCGCTGAGCTGTCAGAATTGGCAGCAGCAAGATAACATTGTTGCAAGACAAAACTGAAAAATGCTTATGAAGCTGGAATTGGTGCTTAAATTGCATGATCCAGTTCATTCCTGCTGCCCATATTTGGACTGCCCTAAGAATATGCAAAATGATTGACAGGCAGAAACGAGAAAGTATCTTTAAAAACCTTGGCTTTGAGTGGTTAAACAATGAATCTGTGGTCTGTGATATCTGTCAGGCAATGGGGAAGTAGCATTCTATTAAAAATCACTTTTAGATCCTTTAACGGGTTTGTCTATTTTAGCTACACCAATTCATGAGACTTTCAGATGCATACAATTGATCATGCATCCACTGACAAATATTCACAGTAAGATAAAAACCAAACAGATTGTCCACCAATAAAATGCTGCACTGAGTCTGGTGTGGAAGACCTTTAACCCAACTGAACACCCGTGGGATGAATTCAGGATGAGCCAGGCCTCATTACCCAACATCAGTGCCTGACCTCACTGAGGCTCTTGTGTCTTAATGAGAGCAAATTCACACAGCTATGTTCCAACATCTAGTAGAAAAGGGATTCCCTGAAGAGTAGAATCTGTTGTAGTAATAAAAGTCCCAATTAATGGACATTGGTTTAAAATTAATCAATGTGGCACACATTTTGGGTGTTCACATACTTGTGGTCATGTTGTGTACTGTATATTACATTTGAAAAGGAAAGTATATTAGATGCACACAAAATAAATAACATTTAATTTGAATATTTTCTTAAAATCACAAAAAATATTAAAACGTGCTTCTACACTGTAAAAAGCGATTAGTTGACAGCCAATAAATCAGATTCTTTGGGGAAAAATATCTTAAACTTGAAAAATCTTAAACTTGATGAAATACTCGACACCTTCAGTCACACAAAGATCTTTGATAGTTGTTCTCCTTATTTGTTTTTATGTCTCTTGTTCTCCTACCTGGCCCCACAGCAGTTCTCCAACTCCCACGAAGAGACACCACAGCCACTGCTCCACATTGAGAGGGGCACAGCTGAAGGGCTTGCCCCCAAACTGCACAATCACAATCTGCACACAGATCAACAGAACAAAACAAAATCAACACTAACCTACTCAGCACAGTGGAAATTTAGGCAGCACATCAGTTCCCCTCTCATGTCACCTTTCATACAATCTAATGGATGGGTAGAATTATTATTTCAGATATACTGTTTTAAACCTGTATGAATATCTTTTTTCTGTGGAAAATAAAATATGATATTTTTAAGAATTTTAGTAACCAAACAGATTCGGCTCCCATTAAATTGCATTGCATTTTTTGCAGACAAAAAAAATAAACAATAAACACACAATGGAATTGAAAGGTAACCAAAAGTGTTTGCTTACCAGCATTCTTCAAAATAATTTGTATGATCCACTGAAGAAAGAAATGCATGCAGGTTTAGAACAGCATAAGGTTTTTTCCCCAACAAATCTTTTTTTCTAAACCAGTTAAGCACAAATCCTGCCCACCCGATTTCACTTGTCATCTCAATCACACACTCACCTTTCAAAAATGGGTGGATCTTATTTATCAGGATGTGCCACAAATATTAATGTTAAAGGGATAGTTCACCCAAAAATGAAAATTCTGTCATTACTTACTCACCCTCATGTCGTTCCAAACGCGTAAGACCTACGTTCATCTTCGGAACACAAATTAAGATATGTTTGATGAAATCCGAGAGCTTTCTGACCCTGCTTAGACAGCAACGGAATTGCCACATTCAAGGCCCAGAAAGGTAGCAAGGACCAGTGTTGGGGAAAGTTACTTTTAAAAGTAATGCATTACAATATTGCGTTACTCTCTAAAAAAATAACTAATTGCATTACTTAGCTACTTTTTATGGAAAGTAATGCATTACGTTACTTTTGTATATATATGAATAAATATAAATATGAACAGGGCTTGGTTGTTTGTTTTTAATACAATAAGTTCTATTTATAGCAAATGTAAAAGCCTTTCACACCAAGTGAAAGGTGTAATGAATAAACCTCAGGCTGAAGGACGAGTAAATCACGTCTGTACAGTAGAACACAGGAGAAGATTCAACACTCTTCAGCAATTAAAAAGCAATCAAGCACAATTATTAATGCAAAGTCATTTTTGCTTATGTTGAACTGGATCAAAGATCAGCAGCAAACACATTGGTTAATAAAATGAGATTAGATATATTTGTGTTGTTTAACATATTTAATTATTGCAGGTTTGCGTCATATTCTGAGTTTGCATTTCACTGTTTTAATTCATTTTGATGAATACTGAATCTGTTTTTTGCGAGTGGGATAAATTAATGCACATTTACATTTAGTCTAGATTAGAACTACAGGAAGATCATGTTCACACAGCGCACTGTCAGTCAATAAATGGAAAAAAAGTACCTCAGATATTTTTTTGTAAATTAAAAAGTAATGCATTACTTTACTAGTTACTTAGTAAAGTAACTCGCGTTACTTGTAATGCGTTACCCCCAACACTGGTAAGGACATTGTTAAAATAGACCATGTGCCATCAGTGGTTCAACCGTAATTTTAAGAAGCTACGAGAATACTTTTTTGTTGCACAAAGAAAACACTTTTCATACTTTATTTAATAATTTCGTCTCTTCCGTGTCAGTCGATGAGCGTTAACGACAGCACCATGACACACGCGTGTTACATGGACTATTTTATCGATGTTCTTACAACTTTTCTGGGCCTTGAACGTGGTAGTTCCATTGCAGTGTCAGAAAGCAGTGGGATTTCATCAAAAATATCTTAATTTGTGTTCCAAAGATCAACAAACGTCTTAAGGGTTTGGAACGACATGATGGTGAGTAATTAATTACAAAAGGGTGACCTATCCCTTTAAAGTTAGGGTTAGTGGTTAATATTTGTTTCAGCATTATTTAGGCAATAAGCACTGTGATTGACATGACCAATGAAGTCTTTAGAATCCATTGTGGGGCAAGGTTTGTGCTTAACTGGGAAAAACATGCATTTAAAGGGGTCATATGACGTTGCTAAAAAGAACATTATTTTGTGTATTTGGTGTAATGCAATGTGTTTATGCGGTTTAATGTTAAAAAATAAATTATTTTCCACATACTGTACATTATTGTTGCTCCTCTATGCCCCACCTTTCTGAAACGCGTCGATTTTTACAAAGCTCATCGTTCTGAAAAGCAAGGTGTATGCTGATTGGCCAGCTATCCAGTGCGTGTTGTGATTGGCCAAATACCTCAAGCGTGAGACGGATATGTTACACCCCTCACCGTATTGTGATGCCGTGTGCCGGCGCGATGACACCAAAACAATAAAACCCATTATAAACGAGGCATTTGTTGCATCCAGTGAGGACAAAATTACTGATTATAATGACTTACTGTCTTTTTACATTACCATGTCTGTATTTGTGATTGGAGAAACGACAAAAAAGCACTACTCTACACAGCTCAAAACTCGCGTTTGAATCATTAGTGGAAAATTCTTTAAATAAGAAAACGTACTTACAGGCTGTGAGTCAGAAGTGTCAGACTGTCTTTGCAAAGTTGGAATTGCCACACTTTATAGAAACAGCCTTTGAGCACAGCTGGCAGGCTACTCCCAGGTTCAGGAAACAGTCTTCCGTATAATGTGCCGCACACACTCTAATATTTGGGTTGAACTGTTCTGGAACAGTGTCGTAAATACAACTTAACCACTGATTTCTAGTTGTGTCCTCTTTTGAAAGCCCAAACAAAGTAGTTTCGCTTTCACAACAAAACACAGCGTCTCCACGGACATGGCGCCGGCGGCAGCAACAAATACTACAGCGAGAATAATAGTCCCGCCTTCTTTCTTTGCATATTCATTTGGGCAGTGTTTTGCAAATCCTCCCACACTGTGACGTAGACATGTGGGGGCTTGTTTGATTGTTTTAGGAAAGTGTGGTCGAGTCTTAACATTTATAAAGAATATCTCTTTGGTTTTGAGACTTTAGTCTTTGATCTTATCTATGCACAAACAGCTTGTAACACTCCAAAGAGAACGGAAAACTTGAAATTGCATCATATGACCCTTTTAAAGAAGTAATGCAGTTATTTTATCTGTAATTATTTATCTGTAAGCATGAACAAATATATGGCCAAAATATACTAAAAATTTTTTATATTGTTTAAATAGTTAATTGTAGTTAATATTTGCAAACAAGGTTAAGGGAAAAAAACTATATACAGTACAGTAATAGTTTATAATATAATAGTTTAGAAATATAAACTCAATAATAGTAGAACTAGTCTTACTATCTTACGCAATAATGCTTCTCAAATAAAATAATCTTGTTTCAAAGATTTTTCAAGAGACAAAACACAAAAATACTGATCACAAATTTTTGAGGTGTGCAGAACTTTGTTAACAATGGGGTTCAAGTTGTGCAGAAATCTGGAGAATCTGCTCATAGAGCACAATGCAAACAGTATCTCTGACCTGCACTCCAAATGTTCCCAGAACAATGCTGCAGAAGATAGGGTTCGCGAAGATGCCGTCGAACACGTTTCTTTCACCGTGAATCTTGCGAGCGTTGATCTCATTGAAGAGCTGCATCAGGACGAAGATGTTGAAGATGATGGTGTAGTGTTCAGATGGGGGTGAGTGTAAGGGGGCATAACGGCCGCAGTCGATGTTGAAGATTTTCTCTCCTTTTTAGGATGAAAGAGATGAAGGCATACAAAATTAAACTGTTCTTTAAAAGTTTTAAAGGTGCACTCAGCATGTACTCATTTTTTACCCTTCAGATCAGTTGCTTATGCTAGTATTGCTCTCACTCTCAGAGCATCTGATAAATGAATATGTAAGTATATGCCACATCTCGGAGACTATAATGTTAAGTCTGAACTGTAAGCTGCTACACTATTATTCACCTTATAAATAATGCAAAACATCACATATTGATCCTTGAACTCTCTGTCCTACCGACAAACAGCAGGGTGAAGATGATGACGAGCTGATAGATTCCATGACCCAGGATGTTCTTCATCATTGTGAGCGAGATGAGGGGGTTGTTGCGCCCGTAAGGTTTCCTAAGCAGCAGAGCTTCGGTGGGCGGCTCAGTGGCAAGAGCCAAAGAGGCAAACGTGTCCATGATCAGATTGACCCACAACATCTGTACTGCTTTAAGCGGAGAGTCCTACACACAAACACACAGAGATTACAGATGAAGGTGCGGAATTACACTCTTGGCCAGTGAAGTGTGTGCAGTACCACCAGCCTCCAGCAGGAGGCTCAGTGGCTGATTTAATTATAGCTTCCTTCCTTTTGCTATGAGCTTGAGAGGTGCAATGCAGTCAGTTCTCCTAACCTGCATGACACAGAGCTATCAGCGATCTAGAGTGGCCGTCTCTCACTTACTGCAACCCCTTCGCCCCCCTCTTTATTTAAAAAACAACAACTAATATCTGTGCTGCTGTGAGGCACTTACAAAGGAAGTGAATGAAATGAGACAACATTCAAATACTCACTGTTTCAATAGTATAGCCGTAAAATGTAAATAATATCTGTTAACATGGTTGTAATGTAAAACATATTTAATAACCTTCGCTGTGTAAAGTTATATCCAATTTTACAACTTAATTGACGTGATAAGCTGACATCTAAAACTCTAATATGACAAATGTAAAATAACAAGCAAAATTACATGTTTTAACACAAATATGACTGCAAGTGCTTTTGTAAAAAATATTAGCTTCACATTTCTGCTTTTAAATCCTCAAAAAATCGGCAGAATTTTAATGGCATCACCACAAGCTGAATTTTTGAGGGACATAGAAATAATTTTTTGAGGTAAGCAACACTGTACACGTTCTGTCAATTGAGCTTAATTTAATAAAATAAATAAAAATGCTCCATAAAAACTTGAACTAAAATAATAAACAAATACATTTAAGTTGAAGCAATAAAGTACTAAAACTAAAACTGAAAGCTATTAAAGCTATTTAGAAATATTTTTTTAAATGATAAAACTGACTCATCACAAAATAACTAAAACTAAAATTAAAATGAAAGCTAAAAATACAATATTAATAAATACTATAATAGCATATTAATATTCCTAAAATTACAGTGGTTCGTGTTTGTGTGCTACCTGTGTAATGCAGGCCCCGGTGAAAGCTACGGTGACAGCCACTACATTGACAGTAAGCTGAAACTGCAGGAACTTGGAGATGCTGTCATACACATTTCTCCCCCACATGACAGCCTTCACAATGCTGGAGAAGTTATCATCGGTCAGGATGATGTCAGAGGCTTCTTTAGCTACATCAGTGCCTGCTATACCCTGGAGACGTCAAGAGAGAGATAGAGGAAGAGATTTAGGTACTGTAATACATGCATCAAAATCAGATTCACCGGAGATCTTCCTGTGTTATTATACATCCTTGTTGGGTGAAGATGATATAAGTAGAGCTTCTAATAAATCAATATTCATCTCCTACCATTACTCATCTCTTAACTACCTCTTGGATGGAAGGACGAATATATGAATAGATTAGAGGGAAGTGTTCATCAGATGTGCTTACCATCGCAAAGCCCACATCTGCCTTCTTGAGAGCCGGCCCGTCATTGGTCCCATCACCTGTTACAGCCACCACCTGTCTCTGCTCCAACACAGTGCTGTCAATGATGCCTACACAATGGCATCATCACCCAGCAAACAATTACCAGCTAGCACATAACCTTGACCAGTCACTGAATACAACTACTGTCACCACAGAACATGAATTTATCAGTCTGATACATTTTAATTGACTGTATGTTGCACCATACTGAGTGTCAGATTTACATTGTGAATACACTCCTGCGACAGTCAACAATTTGGACACATTTTACTAAATTTCCATCACTGTACAAAATTGTCTTTGTTTTTTTTGTTGTTGTTGTTGAAATAAATACTTTTATTCAGTTAAGATGCATTAACTGATCAAAATGGACAGTAAATACATTTATAATGGTACAAAAGATTAATATTTTAAATAAATACTGTTCTTTGGAACTTTTTATTCATCAAAGAATCATGAGAAAATAAATCATGGTTTGCACAAAAATATTAAGTATATTGATATTTTTAAATATTAATATTTGCATTATTTCTTTCAATATTAATAATATTAAGTATAAAATATTGTTTCTTGAGCACCAAATCATCATATTATCATGATTTCTGAGGGATCATGAGACACTGAAGACTGGAGCAATGGCTGCTGAAAATTCAGCTTTACCATTACAGTAATAAATACATTTTATAATATATTAAAACTGAAAATGGCAATTTAATATAATAATAATGTTTTATTGTATTGTTGATCAAACAAATGCATCTTTGGTGAGCATAAGAGAAATCATGAAATAAATCTTACTGAACTTTTGAACAGTAGTGTAACTTTCTCGTGGTCTTAAAATATTATCATCTGTTTGTTCTAATTTGTGTAAAGCTGCAGTCAAAGGGTTACAACTTTTAATCTATTAAAACATCTATAAAAAGGGAATTTAAAATATGATTAAAAATTTTAGTAAAAAATGTTGAGTAAAAAACTATTTTAAATATAAACATAAAATATAAATATAAGTTTAATAATTTTGGACACTACATAATTCCAATCCCATACATAGTAGTGCACAGTAAGATTCAAGCGAGTCTGGGTTTGAGAATGATGAGTAGAAAGAGCATTTCACCTTTTACGAGAGTGTGTTTGTCTGTGGGGGAGGAACGTGCAAGGACTCTGAGTTTAGGCCAGATCTTATCAATCCTCTCCTGCTCAATCTATAACACAAACACACACACACATGCACGTACACAGAGCACGGACATTCATGATTCAGTTTAGTCTGTATTGGTTTGGCGCTGAGATGTTTGAGATTCAATTTTCACGAACCTCTCCTTTCTCATTCCTGATTCTTCGGTTGAAGTCTTTACCCTCCAGGCACAGAAAGTCATCCCCGGGCTGAATGATGCCACACTTGGCAGCAATAGCTCGTGCTGTGTTGATGTTGTCGCCGGTGACCATGCGCACAGTGATGCCTGCCCTCTGACACATGCGAATGGCTTCAGGGACCTGCGAGAGGAGCAGAGAAATGCTTGAAAAGAGAAAACGCATTCCAATGATACAGGAAACATGTTCTCACTGCATACTGTACCTCAGGTCGAACGGGATCCTCGATCCCGACGACTGAGATGCAGGTCAGATTGGTGACAATTTCAGCTTCGTTGTCCCAGTCAGGCTCGGGGTCGCAGGGCAGATCCCGATAACCGATGCAGATGGTTCGTAAGCCTTCACACGCCATGGGCTCGATCACTTTCTTCACCATCTCATCTCGGTCCCGTGGCTTGAAGCTACGTACTTCACCATTTGCACCAAGTACAGAGGAACACCTGAGGTAGAAGAGAAAGCAGGAAGGACAAAAAGAGGTGTTTAATGACAACCAACAAAGTTAATTCCTACTGTAGATTTTGTTGTGGTTTACTAACTTTTTGAGAAGGATCTCAGACGCTCCTTTGCTGTAGAGCCGGAAACTTCCATCCGGCATCTGTACCACAGTGCTCATGGACTTGCGTACAGAGTTGAAAGTGTAGACTTTGTAGAGTTTCTCCTCTGGGAAATGCTCTCTCACAGGGACGTAGTCTCTCTTCAAGTCCAACAGGAAGCCCAGCAGACCACACTCTGTCTTATTACCAACCTGCTTAGGCAGACCACCTTCCACATCCGGTGGCTGAAAGAGAAATGAAATTAAGCAAGAGACACAGATGAGAGAAAGATGTTTCTATTTATATTTGACAGGCCAGTGCAACAGTAAATTCTTAATAGGCTAACAGTGCTTCCCTCCTGAAAAATAAATCTCACCAGCCTAAGCTGGCATGCTGGTCTCCCAGCCTGAACTGTAAAAAAAATTTAGTTGTTGTAATTTTAACAGTAAAATACTGTAAAAATACTACGGTACTATCTGTACTAGTATAGCAAGTTTCCTTACTATAGATGGTGAAAATCTTTAATAGGGGACATTTTAAATATTTTTACAGAAAAACACTGTTAAATGTATAGACTTGGTTATCAGTGTATCATTCATGTACAAAACACAGTAGGATGTAATATTAACATTATATCAATTAATGGAATATACAATTATTATTTTTTTACAGTAAATTTAAGTTCATTCTGTAACCTTAAAATTGTGCTACCATATTTTTTTATAGCAAAGTCCTGGCAAACCCTGCTGTGTGTTTTACTGTAAAATGAACCGATTGCATGCAGGTAACTTGGCTGGGAGTCTAGCTAGTCCATTTCAGTCAGGGCTTAACCAGCTAAAACTAGCTGAGGCTGGATATAAAATGTTCTATCGTTTTATTTTTTTTAAATTCATGATATCCAATCTCTCACCATGATCTTGGAGGTATAGGCGCAGTTGATAGATATGGCATTGACAATTATCTCTAGGTTGTTGGGGTTGATCTGGCTGGGGTCCGGGATCTCACGGAAGTGCTGGTCGTTGATGTAGGCCTGCACTACAGTCATGCGGTTGGTGGTGAGGGTGCCGGTCTTGTCAGAGCAGATGGCAGTGGCGTTGCCCATTGTTTCGCAGGCATCCAAGTGACGCACTAGGTTATTGTCCTTCATCATTTTCTGGATTAACAGCAATAGAAGATATGGGTGGTGAAAAACAGTGTTGACAAAAGCAAAACATGCTAAAAAAATAATACATGAAAAAACGTCCAGAGAAAGATGCGTTTATTTTGTTCAAATTTGCTTATGTAGTCTGTTAGCTCTACAATACATTTGATTTGCTGTTTACACACACATACACACACACACACACACAGTCCACCTGTTCTCTCTCACCTTAACTGAATAGGCCAGGGAGATGGTAACAGCAAGGGGAAGACCCTCAGGCACAGCTACCACCAGCACAGTCACACCGATGATAAAGAATTTGACAAAATACTGCACATAGACGGGTGTGCACTCGGGCACCCAGGTCTGCCCCTCCACCACAAACGTCTCAATCACAAAGTACATCACCAGGATGATAACTGTAATGGCTGACATCACAAGACCTACAACAATATAATAAATACAATTAATCTTCAGGACACTTGCAGATCAATCTATAGTCAGTCAATTGATTATAAATAACAAATTAAGTAATGCATTACTTATCAAAATTACAGTATAATATCTGATTTATTTCTAATTATTTAATTTATTATGCAAAATAAAAATAGGAATATATTTTTTCTTTGTCTTTTTTATGATAATTATTTGTGTGCATCATAAACTATTGTAACTGAAAACATTTATGCTTAACATCTTACTTTTCATAAAAAGTTACAGCATTACAAAGTTGTGGCCTAATGGTTGGATATGTAACCTGAAGGTCACACAAATTGCGAATATGGTTTACTATACTTGTCACAACACTTTTCAATTTTTTCACTTTCAGTTAGTGCTTCTGCTAGGTTAACAGTGTGAAAATATAGCATAAAGTAACTTAAATGGATACTCCACTCCAAAATGATAATTTTGTAATTATTCACTTGCATTTCGTTCCAACTCCATAAAAGCTTTGTTCGTCTTCAGAACACACTTTAAGATATTTTAGATAAAAACCGGGAGGCTTGTGACTGTCCCATTGACTGCCAAGTAAATAACACTGTCGAGGTCCAGAAAAGAATGAAAAGCATCGCCAGGGAAGTCCATCTGCCATCAGTGGTTCAATCTGAATTTTATGAAGTGACGAGAATACTTTTTGTGCGCAAAGAAAATAAAAATAACATCTCCTCTCTGTCTCTCCTCGTCACCGTAGCGCCATTTTGGATATTACCCATCGAACACAAGCAGCATACGCTCTTCTACATCCGCCTCAACACATGGATGTGTATTCTATGTGTATTTCGCTTTGATTTGAATGAAAATAGCGCATTCTTGCGTTAAGGCGGATGCAGAAGAGCGTACGCTGCTTGCGTTTGATGGGTAATATCGGCGCTACGGTGACGAGGAGAGACAGAGAGGAGACAGATTGTTGAAAAAAGTAGTTATTTTTTATTTCTTTGCATACAAAAAGTATTCTCGTCACTTCATAAAATTCAGATTGAACCACTGAGCTTTTCATACTTTTCTGGACCTCGACAATGTTATTTACTTGACAGTCACAAGCCTCCCGGTTTTTATCTAAAATATCTTAAACTGTGTTCCGAATACGAACAAAGCTTTTATGGAGTTGGAACGACATGCGGGTAAATGAATAATGACAACATTTTCATTTTGGGGTGGAGTATCCCTTTAACACATTAATTTCCATAGCAAGTAGCAAATTCGTTAGTCAGCACTTCTCAATAATGCAAGAATATGTAAATTTAAATGTGTTACATTCCATGAAAAATAACAATATAACAAAATTAGCTGGTACTTCCTCACAGTTAACACTGACAAAATGTAGCACAACATGCAACATGCTATTTTCCATAAAAAGTAACAATTAATCAGCACTAACTTGTGAGAATCTGTAACAAAAAGTAACACAATGTGTTCCATTCCATGAAAAATAACAATGTAACAATTAGAAAGGGCGTTCCTCTGAGTTAACAGTGAGGAAATGTAGCACGCAATTTAACATGTTACTTCCCATAAAAGCAACAAAAGTACCAAAATATATAACAAAGGCAATGAGTTACATTTCATAAAAAGTAACAATGTAACACAATTAGCAAGTGTTTCAGTTCACAATGAGAACATTTTGCACAAAAGCAATTTAACATGTTACCTTCCACTAAAATTGAACTCAAACAGTTAATTTTTTAAGAAGTAATGGAATTTATTACAGTAAAATTGTAAAAAAAGTAACATTCTTCAACACTGAATATAGCTATAAGGATATAAATTATAAGGATAACAAATAAATTACAATAGGAGCACAGCAGAGTGTGAGTGTGTCAGAATGAAGTGATTTATCTTTCCATATGACATCACCTCGTAATTGGCCACATGAAGTCCCACGCACCTGCTTTGCCAATCTGTACAGCCAGTTTGGTGAGTTTGCCCTGCAGTACAGACTTCTCCTTCTTGTGCACGTTGGTTTTTTTCTTCTCTCTCTCCTCCACTTCTCCGCCCTCCGCACTCTTCAGAGGCTGCATCTCCATGGCAACAGCTCCATCCTGCTTTTTGGCTGGTGGGCGGGACATGAGTAAGCGTCACTACATATGGACAACAAATCTGTCATGTCACAACTCAGAGGCATCGTGAGAGGCCTCCGGCATGAACGAGACTCCTTCAAAGCTCTGAAAACCTTCATGCCACACACTGAATATTTACACTCAAAGAGGTGTACACACATACACTGGACACACAACGAAGGAAAGCAAGACAAATGTGAACACGCACAGCATAAACACTGACGTCGGTTAGAGTCGGACCACAACAAGTTCTCGAGTTCTACAGAGCTTGCACTATTCAGCAAAATGTGTTTGGGTGCTTTTTCTCGACACCAGAAACAATGAACTACGGTTACAATCTACTATGCAAGGAAGCAGTCGTCATGTATGCCGTTGAGCAACCGAGTGTGATGTTATACAAAGAGTATGTTTCTGCCTCTTTATGTATTTGGCTGTATGCATACATGGTATTAGCGATCATATTTCCCGTTGCTATCCTCATATAGCAACAGCGTAACTGAGGAGTCCAAAGACATTTTCCACAACAAGAAAATAATTAACCCCTCATTCTCTCCATTAATCTACTCTATACTATCCCTGTGGTACCTTTATTCTGATTGGTCTCCACAGCTGCCTCTGGCTGCTTGCCTGTGAGAGAGAAAGAGAGAGAGAGAGAGAGAGAGAGAGAGAGAGAGAGAGAGAGAGAGAGAGAGAGAGAGAGAGAGAGAGAGAGAGGGGGAACAAGGGAATAAAAAGCGACAGACAGGGACATAATGAGAGACAGGGCACACAGTGTTCTTGAGTGTGGAAAATGAGAGCGCACAGAACTATGGAAACAGACACAAAACTCAAACATACACATTGAGCTGAGCTTCTAAACTATGACATGTTAAACCGCTCCGCCACAATTTTGGGCTAATCCAACTCTATTTAGTGCTGATTGTAGTCACTTCATCTATGCTGAAGGTATTCTGTAACTCCAGTGGACTCAAAACAACAGGGCTGTGGATTACGTACCATTGGTGATGCCACTCGGTTTGGCCATAGTTGTTAGAGAGTAACTACTGTCCTCTGATTGGATAGCGAAACAAAGGGATAATGCAGGTGTGGAGGAAGGGGATTGTGGGAAATTGTTAGGATTGGGTGTTGGTAGAAGTAAGAAAAAAGACAAATGAATCATGATCATGTGGTATTAAGGAAAATTGAAAAAGCCAAAACTGCATGTACATAGGTTATTAATATGAAACTTCAGTGAGACGTTCCTGCAAGACGATACTGCTTCATGTAAAAGATTGTTTTCTAATTATTGTGTAACAGTTATTTGAGCTGTCAACATTCTAATTGCTTTAAAAGATTCTAGTTAAATTAGTAATCTTGATTAGTAATTAGTAAGTGATTCATTATCAGCAAAGATTCACAAGCTACAGAATGGAACAGAACGGATGGATCTTGAGATGTGTTTTAACTGCATTTCACTTATAGCGTCCTAAAATACAGCACTCATGGAGCAAGATGCTGAAAAACAAAGCAACGGCCAGAGATATAGATCAATAATAATAATAATAAGTACTGCAGAAAGAATAAAAGCTAACATCTAATGTGAATCGACTTTGTTAAGCAAACAATGTATTGATCTACTCCTGAGTTACTCTTATATAATGTCTATTAATTACCATCATTTGGGGGCTTTGCTCAGCAAATATTTATATTATAGTTAACTAAAACTAAAGCTGAAACTAAAATAATGGAATAAAATAATATAATAAAATAATAAACTGAACTGAAATAAAAAAAATATATAATAAAAACTTTTTTATTTCAGCTAGTTGCAAAGGCAACATTTATCATTTTAATTGAGTCTAATTAATTTAGTTAAACTAAAACTGACTATAGACTATTTACACATATTTAAAAACAACTACTCAAAATGACAAAAACACAACAAAATTACTAAAATTGTATTGTGAATAATTAACACATTGAGTAATTACTGAATTTATTGATAGCCCTAATTGTTATACATGTAACTTTTATGGCCTCTTGTTAATTGAGACACAACATAGAATATTTGTATTTTAAAAATTCACACTGCAGGACTGCAAAAATCTCTGAAGGGTGAAAAAAACTAAATATACACTATCCCTCGTGCATTCATATAGATTTTAACTTCAAATCTTAAATGGTGAATAAAAAAGAGGTTGTTGACATAATTTGTCATTCTATATGTTTATTCTACTAATCTACAATTATGGGTATCAGTAAAGACGTACAAATATTACAAATCACTTTCGCAAAAGCAAAAAAGACAACTGAGTAGTGATTGTGAGGCAGTTCTAAGCCCATTCGGTGGCTGATGACACATATAGAGCGATTCAGTGGGACAGTAGCAGAACATAGCGCCACTTCATCCTTCATCCACCCACATCCAACCTTTGCGCTCTCTCCCTCTCTCTGTTTCTCTCTTTCGTTCCCTTTCTCTGAATAATTAATCAGCCTCCTCCAATATAACTCCTAATCCTTCTCTATTCCCTTCACTCCAGTCTCCTCTCTGCTGGCTGCAGCTTAAATTACCCATGACATGGGCCATAAAGTTCACAGCAGTGGAGCTCTGCTTGTCTTTCTTGCTCGTCTTACCATTCATAAATATTCCTGCAGGCTCCGAGCCCACTGGTCCTCCATTCATATCCAACCCATCTCTCTCTTATGTAAGGATCTCCCACCCCCTCTCTCTCCATTCTCCACTGTCTGGTAGTGCTTCTCACAACGTGTGCAGTCATTCTCACTACAACCTACACTAGCCTCAGCATTTTCACAGAGTATTATGGTGTGTTTTGGTTGGCGTTTGATGCTCTTCCTTCTTACACCTACCTTTCTTCTCTTTCTTCTCCTCCTCCTCTTCCCCAGCTCCCAGCAGAGTGAATATGATGCCAGTCTGAGAGTTGACTCCAACTGCAGTTACCAGCATCCTGCCAGATCCCTCCATCACATGGGTACCTGAGAAAGAAAGATTGAGAGAGAGATGGACAAATTTAGAAAAAGACACAATGTAGAAGATATTGACATTTAATTGCAGCATAAATGGAAAGACTCCCCCAAAAATTCTGCAAATGTTGTCCCAACTAGCCTCATATAACTAGTTTAAATAAATTATTTCCTTGAACAATGTGGCTGATTTGTGACTTCCCAGCATGCATTGCAGCATCAATAAATTATATTCTACACTTCTGTTTCAAAGATTGTCACTTCATATTAAGAGTCAATATAAAACTATATGTAAGATTAAAACCATGCCTTTTATATTAATGCCAGGAAATACATTTATAATGTTTAAAAAAACAACACATTTAAATCATTTTATTTATCTTGTAAAGTGACCTAGAACTTAGTAATAATGTTTCATGCAAGACTGCGTTTTTTTCAAAGCTCAAGTTCATTTTACAAGAATGTAACATTTCTATAACAATAACAATGTCTTTGAATAAAAAGTAATTCAATTAAGTAATTAAAATTTTCTTGTAAAGTGACCTTGAGCTTAATAACAACAATATTATCTATAATTATAACAACACTAGTTTAATTTAAGAAGAACATTTCTATAAATGTATACATTTGACAAGAAAATGACCAATTAATACAAAATAATAATAATAACAGTTTAATTTAAGAAATCTGAAAATGACCCAGTTCTATAATAATATTAATAATAATAATTTATATAGCACTTTTCCAAAGTTCAAGGTTGCTTTAGAAAAAAAACTACAATTAAAAAAGGGTCAATCAAATTGGCAAAAAAAGTTACATTACTGAAGACAGTTGTTGCGGTTCATATTTCTGTGATTATTTTCACATTTTCTCAACAATTCCATTTAGACATTGACTATTTATCTACAAATACAGACATCCTGGCCTGCTGCAGTACACCATTAGCATTTGACTCCAGACCGCACACAACAACAGCCTTCATACATCAACTTCACAAAAATATAATTGGGATATTATTCAATAATATCATCATCAGTAGAGCAGGACAGCCCCATAAAGAGAATGGAGTTATCATCCCAAGTGTCTAAGAATAGCATGGAGGAAGGGAGAGGGCATGCACCAGTGCTCACAGCAGGAAACAGAGATTCTCAGATCTAATTAACAACATCTGGATGCCACTGCAGCATCTCAGTTATTCTGACACACAGAATGCGGATGCTCCGAGTGCTTTGTGCTGCTGACTGACAGCTGACAGGCCGCAGCCGAGAGGAGAATACAAAACTACTTCAGACATTTTCAAGAAAGGTTGACCAGTCTTTTAAGAAAAAGTGACAGGCATCAACCTTTAACAATGATTTTACTTTAACTCACAGCGAGATTTTTGCTACTAGCCTAAAGGCATATTCACACTAAGAATGATACCTATACAGATAACAATATTAACATTCACACCTACAGACAATAATATTCTGTTTATAAGTGCTACAGTTACTGTATGCTGTCGGCCACTTTAAATGCTCAAGCTCTGTAAAGTCAGTGGATTCTGACTGACTTTCAATGTTTTTCTTGATAATGAGCAGGAAAAAAAATGTCCTTAAAATTATTCCAGAGATTTATATTGTTGTAGCTGGCTTATGGATTTAAAAAAATGATCTAGGCATTAGGCAATTATTAAAACTTTATAGGTATAATTGTTATCATCCTCTGTGTGAACAAGCATTAAATGGGGTCCCATTATGCTTTTTCACTTTTTGAATTTTAGTCAGTGTGTAGTGTGCATGTTTGGGCATAAAAATATCCACAAAGTTACAAATCTCAAAGTCTACTCCAAATCTCTTTTCAGGAACTACAACGATTGGCTCGTTTGGACTACAAAGTTTTTTCGTGTTTGTGAATCAAAAGCGGTCATAAATAAAAATCCCGCCTAAACCTTTTGACACTGGTTTCAAAATCAAAACCCAGTACAATTTCTGAAGGAAACCGACTGTCTTCAGAAAATTTGTTTTTTCATTTCATCTTGGACTACAAAGTTGTTTTGTGTCCGGTGGGGAAACCTTTGTGATATCACAAAGCGGGCCATTAGAATATCATTAAAATAAATCCCGCCTACGGAAATTCAAATGGTTGGGGGGGAGAACATGAGAACATGTTTTAGTACACCCCAAAAACAAAATCAAGACTTTGTAAAAGAGCATAATAGGACCCCTTTAAGACTGTATTTAGAATCTTAAAGGTATAGTCAGAAATTTTAGCTGCTTTGCTAACTTTTAGCGATTTTTTTAACTTCCACCACACTGACTGCTTTCTAAACTCCTCCCTCCAAAGTCATGTCTGCAAATACAAATAATATTTAAAGTTTCACAGACAAAGCACTTGTGATTGTCTAGTTTTCTGATTGGCTCAAATAATGTGGGTCACCCCCTCCAGGTGGAGTTGGGAAGCTCACTGCATCACTGAGATACAATTAAAGTTAAAATTCATTGTTAAATTAAAGTGGCTCACACCAGAGGGGCTTCTAAAATTACAGACGTAAGATATTTTAAAATATAAATAAAAAATTACATCTTTCAAGATGTATGTCAGTAATGGTACAGTAACTTTATTTTTTAGATCTCATTGGAATTTGGAACTACACAATATTGGAAAAACAACTGACTTTACCAATATTGTATTTTTCTATAATATACAGGCAGACATTTTCACTAGACAACTTTCAGTAAATAGTTACAGTATACTTGGAAAGTAATCATTCCAAGTGGTTTTATTAGGATTGCATAAATTACACGTAGAACATCAAAATAATTTCAAAATAAAAAGAATTAAAAAAATATTATTTTGTGTGAAGTATTTGTTTAAAGCATCTTTCAATAACCATAAAGTGAACCACCACTTGTTTTCATAGGCCACCGTTCACTACACATTCAATAATACTATAAAATAATAACAACTGTCACTTAATTGAGATTATTAAATAAAATATTAAATTATAATAATTCTATTGTAATATAAAATAAAAAAGTATTTAATAAAATAATTTGAAGTACAACCGTACCACTATAATAGTCACTATTTTCATCTTAATTTCTTCATCTTCAGATGTTAAAGCTTTTATTTTGTCTGAATGCGGGCATATAAATAAATGTGCTGAGTTTTTGAGTGAAGCACAGCACTGTGTTCATAAATGCATGCAGTTCATGATTCAGTGTTTCAGGTTCTCAGATCAGCTTTACTGTAAACATATAAACTAAACTGTAAAACGGTTAATTTTTTTTTCTTTTGAAGCCACCATTAAATATGGTCTAGCAACATCTACTGTATGATCCACACATGAACGCATGCTTACCAGAGAGAAGCATGGGGTCCTTGTCAGCCGACTTCTGCACCTGATCTGATTCACCGGTTAAAGAGCTCTCGTCGATTTTCAGGTCATTTCCCTGAATCAGGATCCCATCAGCAGGTAGGAGGTCACCTGAGAGAGGAAACAAAAATGGGATAAATAAATATCCTGTGATCAGTAGAGCATCCTTAATATGCCGAAAAGCATTCACTGTTCCTACCAGTAATGCTATATTGCACAGGGTACATTATCAACAAATGAGTTCCCATTGTGATTTGTGGAAATGTGAACATTACTCTAAAAATACCCCTGTGTTAATCCACACCTTCCTCATATTAGATGAGTTAAGCCTAATCTCAGCATTTATTCAATTCCCGGGCTCAGCAGAACAGGAAACTGACCGTATTTGACCTGGGCCATGTCCCCAACCACCATCTCGGCGACGGGGATCTGGATGACGGTTGCATTGCGCACCACAGCGAATCGCTGCTCTAGCTCGATGCGGCTCTGCAGTCCCCGGAACTGTTTCTCTTTACTCCAGTCATTGAAAGCCGTCACCAGCACCACGCAAACGACGGATAGTAGGATGGCCACACCTTCGATCCATCCTGCCTCTGCCTCCCCCTCATCTTCCGCTCCTCCTGACACATTTCCACAAGCTGCAGAGGTTAGAAGTTCATTATTACATGGGCGTCTGGAATACTCGATTCTTATTGATCAATTGCTGTTGATGCTTTTTGTTGCTGGAAGCAGATGCTTTCCAGATGAAGTGCTTTTTAACAGACTTCTTGGAGACATGCTATCTGGAACTTGGTCCCCATAGCTGAGATGACTTTTAATGGACAGGCTTTTTGGTGTCCCCGATTAGAAATTAGAGCATGTATTTATTCCTAAACATCAAAATACGCTAATTAATGTCATTTAAACATCACATCAAAGGCATTAAATGTTTTAAACATTTTAAACATAACACATTACTGTGTATTACATAAGCAAAACATGTATTTCAAATTCTTTGTGTTTTCAGTTTGCAAGCTAACAAGCATAGCACAATCTGGTTATGGAAAGCTCTTTTGATTAGCTAGACTAAGATATCGTGATAACACTCATTTTTTCAACATATATAATACTAAGAAATGTTTCATGAGCACAAACATTGCTGCTTTTACTGTATTATTGATTAAATAAATGTAGCCTATAGGGTGAACATAAAATACTTTTAAAAACATAAAAAAACATTTGAATGGTAGTGTATGATGAGCATAAAACAGTAGATGACTAGATGCTCAGCAGTCCCCAGTTAAAGCAAGAGAACTAAAATATCACTTTGAATAACAACAAATTGGTATGAGACAAAAAAACTGGATGAAAAAAACCCTCATAAAATAGCAGAAGACTTTACATTGTAGCTAAATATGTTATAGAAAAGATTACTTTGACCACAGATTAATATAAATATATGAATTGATGTTGTAATACAGTTGCAGTGTTTGTCTTGCTGGAAGATACAAAAAAAGAATAATTTAAAAAAAGCAAATCAGTATTAAATGTTAGTAAATAGCCACGTAATTAATAGAATAATGTGCAGCATGGCTGGTGATATTAAAAAAATCTGTTCTGATATTTTCAGAAATCTGTTCACCCTTTATTTTCAATAATGCTGGTTGTACATTATCCCTTCTTTATGCAGAGTGACATTTAGGCTGTGCAGCACTCAATATGCGATTGTATAAAACGTTCAAAATGTTTTGCTGTTTATTTTTCCCCAGCATCCCTAAACTGTTTTTCTCTTTCTCTGCATTCCTGCTTGACATCCTCATTTGTTATTCCATTTTCTCACCTTCATTCTCACCTTTTTCCTCCCACACTCCCTTGATTCAGTTCTCTCTCTCTTCCCTCCCACTCTCTATCCGTCATTCCCTCCTCCCTCGACCCACACCATCCCTTTAACTCCCTTCCTCTACACCAGTGTTTCCCAACCGTGTTCCTGGAGGCACACCAACAGTGCACATTTTGGATGTCTCCCTTATCCGACCAATATATTTCTGGTCATTGAGTCTCTACAAATGAGCTGATTCAGGTGTGTTTGATTAGGAAAAGTTGGAAAATGTGTAGTGTTGGTGTGCCTCCAGGAACAGGGTTGGGAAACACTGCTCTACACACACCTCATCCCTCTAACATCCCCGTCTAGCTTCCCTCTCTCTCTCACCCTCGCTCTCGTCTCCGGGTGGCTGATAGAAGGACAGGCCGAGGGAGATAATGGCTGCGATCTCCAGGATGATGAGTGTGACGTCTTGTAATGCCTCCCACACCAGCTCAAGGAAGGTCTTGGGCTTTTTCGGGGGTATGAAGTTTTGTCCAAATGCCTCTCTGCGCTTCTCCAGATCTGCCGGGTTGTCTGACAAACCTGAAAGGAGAAGAGTCAAACAGAGGTCATCACAATTTTTGTAATGCGTGGGCACCCTCACCCCCAGAGCAATGAGTAGGATATACCATCAAGGAACTTAGTGTGCCTCTCTCATCTCAGAGCTTGAGACTTTCCTGTTAAGGTTCGAAACATTCTGTGTCTTTACCCAATGCAGGACACATTGTTTTTAAACAGTCAGAAAGAATGAGGTGCTTGTGTTTGCTATCTGCAGTCTGGCTCTTGCCGCAGTTTGGATTTTAATGGTCGTTAACTCTAATGTCTTTTGGCAAGAAGCATTTTTAGCCAAACTCTTTTGACAAGGGTACTATAAAGTTTTACAGATAAATCCTTGATATCTACCTAATGACGAGAATATGCAGTCTGGGTGCGATTTGTTAAAAAAGCAGAGGGCTATTTGAGAATGTCAACATTGAAAATGTATTAAGGAAATTGATAATACATTGTAATTAGTATAAAATAAAAAATATAGATGTCTAAACTGAATTTAACTAAATTACACGTTTTTAACATTGTACTTAGTAACTATATATTTATTTATGTAAGGAATAGTTGACTCTGGGCCGTTGAATTATTAGAAAAATACACCTCGTGATGCACCTCGGGTGTGCATTATTTTTCTAATAATTCAACAGCCCAGAGTCAATTATTCCGCTTATACTACGGTTGCCACACATCAAGACATCGATCAGAGGATGTAGACTATTTCAAGGTATATATCTGTTTTTTGTACTTAAAACGCTATTGTGAGTAGGATTAATTTCTTCCGCATCTCATCCATCGCCTCCGTTGCTAAATCCAAAACGTCATTTTCGACCACACCGAGGCGTAATTAGCCGTTGATAGCTGACTAATACTGTTAATAACTAAGTTATTAGAGAGAAAGAGAGAGAGAGAGAGAGAGAGAGAGAGAGAGAGAGAGAGAGAGAGAGAGAGAGAGAGAGAGCACGTGAATTACATCTGTGAGTCTGTGCGTCTCTCAAAAGTGTTCGGCTAATGTAACCTACTAAACATTAATGAAACTTTAAGTTCATTTTCTTCACGAACAGCTTCGTTGTTACTTCGCTTGTGGAAGTCGTAGTTTGTAAGTTGTTAAACTTACTGTTACTGATAAAATCGTCAGAGTAGCGTTTACAACATTGTATGTTTTAACAGTGTATGTTAGCGTGTCTGCAAACGTTATGTAACTTAAGTGCGTGTGTGAGGGAGACAGAGCAGGAGAGATGGAGTATGTGCTTTCCCTGCATAATAGAACGTAATTTTGAAGCAAAAACATGGGAATTATCTGTAGTTTTTATTATATTGCTTACTATTTATTTATTTAACGTTACATTTAAAATAACTGAAATAATTTGGCGAAGTGATATGGACATGTAATGCGGTCAAGAGAGCTGCCCGGAACTACGTTCGCCGTGCGTTTCCCTGCACATCGGCTTAGAACGTTCGTCAGCCAATCAGATTCAAGCATTCAACGGTCCCGTAGTATAAATCATTATAATTTACTGGCTCCATGAGGTTCATATTAAGATACCCTCGTGAAAATAAATATACTAAAATGTATTTGAAATACATTTATTTTATGCTAAGTATACAAAAAAAAACATAAAAATTTGTATGTATTTCATAAAATACTCTGCAGTTGTATTTTTGGTGTACTAAACTGGTCTGCTAAGTCTGCTAAATGTGAAAAACTAATTTTGTGTTTAATCCACTTTAATTGTACGGAAATAGAGCTGAAGTCCAACTAAAGATATACTGACGTCTGACGTGTATTTGATTGTGCTAAAGTAGAACTATTGCAAGAATACTTTAAATATATTGCATTTAAAAACATATATTATTCAAAGATCATACAATCCTCATCAATAGTGACCTTAAAACACATTTTAGGCTTAATATTAAGAAATGTGCATTGTGCACAAGTAGTACTTCAAATAAAATTGTATTATACTTATATCAGTAAGTTCCGAGCTTTTGAAATATACTTATGAAATACATTTATTTTAAACGAATTACATTTTTACTATGGTAAGCTGTAAAACCTTCTGAACACATTTCAGCCATCCCGATAAATTTGTATTATTTAATTCCATCATATTCCAGCATAAGTTGTAATGTTATGCACGTTTTACTAGGTTGCTTGCAACACTGAACATAACATTTGTAACACAAGGCCATCATATACTATCAGATTTTCACTCTGAACACAACAAACTCAGACAGAAACATGCACCTTGTTGCTAGGAGACACATGACAGATGAAAACAACATGTTTGATATTCTCTGACTGGATGGAATCACAATCTGAAGTTAAAAGAAACAGTGTTTGCTCATCATACACTATGCACTTTTCTGTGAATCATAACAATAAGTAATAACTAATAAACAGCACTAATTATTGCTTTTATTGAAGAATATACGTCTTGAAACTTCTTGAAAAAAAATCACAAAATTAATTGTGTCATTAATTTAATATATAAATCAATATCAATTTAATATATCTTAATTTTCGTCAATTAAAAAGTTAAATAATCATCTTTGTCATAATTACAGCATATTGTGTTGGAATTGTGTTGAGAAAGACTGAAAATAAGCTAGCTATATAAAGTTAGCTAATGTGTGAATAAGTAGACGTCTGAATTCCTGTTTAGTGAAATGCATTTATGCACCCTTTCCTCCATACAGATGTGACACCTAGGTTTCCGTCATCTAAGGGTGCTTTGCATTTATATTTATGCATTTTGGCAGACACTTTTATTCGAAGCGACTTACATTGCATTCAAAGTGCACAGTTACATTTGATCAGTTCTTGCTTTCCCGGGGATTTAAACCCATGGCCTTGGTGGTGCTTGCATCATGCTTTACTGGTTGAGCTACAGGACAGCTAAAAAAATTCAAGGTTTCAGAAAAGACTTTCTAAATTTCACATCAAAGTCTATATTTTAACTACTGTAGCATTGTATAGGCCAGCTGTCACTGAACACACAAACAAATGTAGTGGGGAAAGATGCAGCCTAACTGATGTGTGAAAGTAAACTTTCTGTTTACAAGGTTAATAATAAGATGAACATTGCACAGCTGTTATGCAAATACTAAACTGAACTAGTGAACCCATTTGTAGTTAATTAAAGAAATAAAAAAATGCTGTTCCTAAAGTCACAATTATATTGGTACCTTTTTACCAAATAAAAAGAGTATCATCGAGAATCATGTTAGTTTTTCTAGTCTTTCACCAGTCCACTTTGGACCAAGCCAATACTTACAGCTTGGAAAACCTGTATATGAATAGAGTTCACAGATTCCGACAGTGAACAACTCCAATACCATTTCACACAAAAGTGCACTCACACACTAGCTTTAAATACACCATGGAGCTTACTGACACCTTTAATAGCATATGCCCTGCTTCCCTTTCCTATTATCACCACGCATTCAAACAACACATTTAGCCATCTTACAATCTCAAAGATTCAAATGAGGGTCATTAAGACGAGATGAATAACACAATATATTGCATGTGTGTGTACAATACAATAAAACATAACCAACTGACCATAATGAGCCAAGTGTATTAGAATGTATCGATTTGTTAAAGCAGATTCTTCCAAAGTAAGAAGTGATGGGATTCGGCCTGAGCCATATATATTGAATTTCTGATGTAAATAATTAATGGCATATTTCTGCTCATTTCAAAGGACTCCTATATACAACGAGAGGCTGAGAGAAGACAAGAAGGATGAAAAGAAATTGATGAAGACACGAGACACACTGCGTTTAATGTGCCCAGTGCTCTCCTTTCCACAGCCATCTATGTCTTTCAGTCTTTCTGTTACTCTCGCTTTCAGTCTTTCATAGATTGGTGCAGTTTCCATGGTGATGAAGACATCAAGCACAAATCGTGCTGCTCTTCAACTTCCTGTCTTCGGGCACCTTTTCGCCCAGCTACAGATGATGTCATTGGTTCGGTGCGGTCCGCGTGAGCCTTATAATAGATTTTTGATTGGCCTGCTGTGGAAGCTGTTTTTGCAGACAGTGAGTCTTTTAGAGCCTGAGAAATTTCATGATGTTTTCAGTCAGTGTTGAAGTCAGTGGAGTCACCCGAAGTGAAACCCAGCATTACAGCTCAGCTGAATGAGGCACTATTGACGTCAGTCTATGAATGTGCAGTGAACATGCTTCAGGGACGGATAAGGACAGGACAATCCAAGCAGAAAATACTTTAAGTGGACAAAGGAGGAATGTATGGGCTGGTGTGTATACAGTCACCGAGTCAGAGCATCAGGTCGACTGTTGGCAAGAGCTCCTGCGGTTATACTGTACAACTGATCTCAGTCACTCCATACCAGCACTCAGCACTAACCGTGCCATAACCATTACTGAATGCATGATTATACAACACTCTACATGAGTAGACGTATGAATGAAAGACAAAGAGAGAGAGCGAGAGAGAGAGTCAGGAAGGACAGAAGATGGATGAAGATGACAAACTCACGCTATCTGAAGAAGGGACAGTGCACCTAAAAATAATAACACTTCGGTAACACCTTACAACATTAGTTAACATGGACTTACAATACACTGAAAATATTATACTCATTTTTTTTAAGGTAAGCGGTCGCAATTTATTAATTTTAGCTACATGTAAATAAACAAATTTAGTTGACTAACTTTTAGCAAAATGTGTTTATTTAAATGTAGCTAAAATAAAAAAATCTCAAATAAAACCTTAAATTTTGTAAATTCAATTAACCATTTTTTTCAGTGTAAGCAGTTCTTCTACAGCATTTATTAGTTTTAGTTAATGTTCATTTAAGTATTTACTAATACATTCAGAAACATCAGAAGTTATATTTGTTAACATTTATTTAAGCACTTTGATGCTACAGTGTTTTTATTAAGTAACATTAAAAAAGATTAATAAATGCTTCAAGAAATACATTGCTCATTGTGTTATCTAATGAATTAACTTATGTAACCAAATGAGACCTTATTGTAAAGTTTTACTGAAAATTCTGTCATTTACTCAACCTCATGTTGTTCAAAACATGTATTACTTTATGTCTTTCTGATATTTTGCAGAGGAATTTAGTCTGTTTTATTTATTTTAAATTTGATAAGAAGTAAAATGAATGGGGACATTTCAAGTATCAACAAGGACACAAAGGAACCATCAAAGTATCATAAAGTGATCTATACAAATCATCCACTGTATTCCAAGTCTTTTGAAGTCATATGATTTTCAGTTAGTCATTGAAAATATTCTTAGCTTGACACATTCATGAGAAAAGCTAATGACTGATTTGAGAAGTAATGGGTTTTTAAACAGACCTTTTCAGTCAATTGACTGATCGATTGCTGATTTGTTCATGAATCAGACTAAATGAGCTGACTCACTAACTGGTTGCAGTGATAAACAGATCACTAGAGAGGAAAACAACATGAAATTTAAGTGATTATTCACTGAAAATCTCACCTAGATCTCATTTGCACAATTATGAGATAAGCAGTCAGATTTGTGAAGGAACTGTTTTCCTGAGTCAGATCTTTTCAGTAAACTGAATGATCCAAATAATTCATACTGATCAAGTAAAAATCTGTCTAAATGATTTGTTCATGTTTGTTAGAGGAGATTATCAACGAATAAGAGTACATTTTGGTCTGTTCCTCACAAAGCTATTGTATGATTTCAGAATATTGTACAGCAAACATCATATGGACCACTTTAATAATTTTGTTGTCTATTTTGAAGCTTTAAAGTTCCAATCTCTAGATAATGTATCTGCATGGAAAAGAGCAATCAGCATATCTTCAAAACTTCTCCTTTTGTGTTCAACAGAAGAAAGAAAGGCTGACAACAGGAGGAAAGTAAGCAGCAACAGGAGGCCGAGTAAATCAAGACTGGTTTTCCATTTATGGATGAACTGTCCCTTTAAGAGAAACTGCTGAGTAGCCATGCCCGCATCCATTCGCTTTAAAGAATCTCTTGCTTTTTAAACACCCCCCCTCCTTCTCCCCCACCCGCTCACTCTCTCTCTCTCTCTCTCTCTCTCTCTCCCTTGGCATGTCCTTGACAATGCGGCAGGCTGTACCAGAATTCCTTCCCTCTCCTTCCGTTCCTTCCTAACCTCCCTCTCTCTCTCTCTCTCTCTCTCTTTTTCATTCTCTTTCCGCCCTCCACCCCCATTGCTCTCGGATCTCCATGCGCTGCTACTGCAGAACAGGTATCTGTGTATGTTCAGGCTGATAGATTGATACGTCCACGCCCTGCACTGAAAACGGTGTTTATAGCAGGCTGAGATCCGTGGATCTGCGTTCTGCACTCCGAAGCTCGGCTGAAACGCATTGCTGGAGAGGAGGGAGAGACACTAATGGATTTCCATTTTCAGGGCCTCATCTTCACCATGTCAGCCTTATTCAGCATCACTTTATCTCCGCCCCCTCTGGTTTCCTTTCCTCTCCCGTTGTCTTTGCTTTGTCATGGCCATGTTACAGGATTAGTTCTGCTTCCACTTGCACTTAGAGGCAAACTCCACTTATTGTATGACTATAAGCATCAGGAGCATCAGGTTTTGCTATCACCTGTCAACAGAGCAGTCCCTGATGACAGCTGTTAGCTATCTCCATACATAAAGCTGGTCTGAAAGCTTTCACGTCTTCTCAACCATGAGACCAGTGGAGAGGTGTGGAGGCTTCAAAACCTTTTGTATTGGTTCATTTTAGGTTTATCTCCTGAAAGGGGTTTTACACAGCAGGGCAACATCTGATATTCTTACAACCACTTATATAAAACCTTACTTAAAGTGATAGTTCTCCCAAAAATTATATTTCTGTCATATTTTACTCACCTTCATGTCTTTCCAAAACTCAAATAAAGATTTTTTTTATTTTCTGTCCCTCCATTGAAGGCCACGAAACCAAAACTTTCACTGTACAAAAAAATGTATAAAGACATCTAACAAGTGCTTTAATCCACGTTTTGTGAAAATATTTTTTTTATATGATGTACATATTTAATTTAACTTTTATTCACATATAAACATTGATCTTGGCACAATGACCTCAAATATGGTAAACACAGAAGCTCAATCATACTTTCTTGACACATGCAAACCAAATCTCCTTGGTTCTCACGCATCAAGCAAGCATGTTTGAACATCAATTCACCGTAATTGATGTGCTTTATGTTCCTGCTCTATGTAAATCTGTTCATCATATAAAGCAATCGCGTCTCTCGTTGTTTTTATGAGCTGTCAATGTTTTGGTGTATTCAACTTGACGTCACACAGCCAAGAATCTGAGATCGGTTTAATTTGAGAAAGGGGATATTTTTTAAAGGAATTAAAAAAAAACACTGGGTGGATTATAGGATGTGTATGGATGTGCTAACACACATTTCAGTTCACATTTCACATGTTCAAATTGTTGCATCTGATGACCCATCTGACACACCCATATTTGCATCAATAAAATAACATCAATAAAATAACAGATTCTTGTACTTTCTTCATTCTTTCTGAAAATAAATAAATAAAAATGTAAAACTTTCCAGTCTGAAAAGTATTTAGTAATACGCTTATTTAATATTTGATGGCACTTTTTACTTTCTGCTCTCTCTTCAATAGGATGAAGCTCACAAGACTCACAAAAAAATGGCTACTTGCTTAATGGCACTGATGGTGGGAATTTAATTATTTTTTATTATTAAAAATTAGCAAATACATTTTTTTATATGTTTTACACTTCTAATCTGCTACCAAACTATGGTCTACCAGTCGATTCCGGAAATATTTTAAGTCTTATTCACTACTGAGGAATGCTTTAAGGCAAACAATGATCACTGTGAAAATGTTTAGATTGCAATGGATCTATTCATGTACACATTTAGCATATTTTTAACAGAGTTAAACTGTTTTTAAATTGAGGAAGGGTCAAAATCAACATATTTCTTATTTTAATAAACATATTTTTCCAATTATGCCGAGCTATAAAATATTTATTTCGGTAGAAATTGTGAACAAAAAATATTAGAAAGATATTTCCATGTGGGGCCTTTGATTATTGTTGTGGACAATGGGGCGGCCTAATCATAACAGAACACAACATTGCATTCTCAGTGTGGCCACAAGGGACGCTATAATGAGCATAATCTTAACTGTCTTCTATTGTCCACTTTTTCCTTTAGATCAGCTTCTCTCATGGCAAAGCAGCAGTTTGTAGAAAATCAGAATAAGCAGGTCAATATGTTTATATCTATATGTACAGAAACCTGAAAAATAACATAATTTAAGGAGATATATTTAAAGGTAGCTATATCGCCCCTTGAGGTTTCCTAATGCTATAGTAATTTTTAAACACGCATGTGTGTACAATGGTTTTTAGTGTGTGTGGGCTAAACATTTGGGTCAATGTTTGCATACATTCAAAGAGTATATGTGTGGCCTTAAAACGGAGTGAGGCACTCATTACACAACAGCAGGATGCAGTACTAGAACCACGGGGCAAAAACTGCACTGAAGGCATTCACCCCTCACTGACACCCTGCAGGAAAGAAAAGTCACACATGAGATCTCTGTAGTATCTCAGATGTTTCTCATAGAAACAAGTGAGATTAAATGAAAAGCAAATGAAAACATTTGCTCAGTAATCTCACATCTATCTCAGAAGTGTTTCAGAAGAGTTCTAAACAATATCAAAATAAACAAGCGGTTTAGGAGTTATGAGTCGTTTCGCGTCGGTGGTCGCTATAGCGCCAGCTATGGGCCGATTGGGCTGAGAATTTGATAAGTTCTCCTCGATTTTTGGTCTACCAATTGGCAAAGTTTCAAGTTTCTAGGCCTTACGGTTTGGGCTGCACGTTGCGTTTTACGGCGGAAGCGTAATAATAATAATAATAAAAATCCTAACAATTACAATAGGGATTCTGCACTTCGTGCAAGAACCCCTAATAAAATAATAAAGTCAAAACAACGGCCAAGTCCGAGATTTCAGATTGAAGACCAAGACCAAATTATCTTAACTAAGTACTGTACATTAATTTTCCCAGTTCTACTCCTACTATATGACAACATTTTGTATTTCTCCAAAGGAATCTGAGACAAATCTAATAATTCAGTGAGCTATGGAAAAACAACCTCTGAGCAAAAATATAATTCCTGATGCTAATTGATGCTTCATTTTTGTGATGCCTAATGGCTAAAACAAATTCTTATACAATATTATATACAACATTTTATAAGGATATTAATAGGAATGTACAACATGTCTGTACCATAATAACTTGTTTTAGTTTATTTGGCATTGTCGGTATTGGATAATTAATAGTTCACGCTCATTTCAAATCTTAACCCTAATAATTTGATAACACTGTAAAATGTAATCTTTAACAAATATCCAAATGAATATCCATTTTTCATACTGTACACAATGGTGTGATGCCAAAATGTACTTACTATTGAAAAATTATGTATTATTTTAATGTATACAAAAAGGCTACATAAAAAAGTAATAATAAAAATAATGATATTTATTGTAACATTCAAATAATTCAAATTATATCAGCAATACAAAAGAACCATAAGCAACAGCTTTATCATAAATCTATAAATACAATCAGTACAACTCAATTTGAGTTTTATGGAGTTTATCTCTTTCTCATGACTGAGCATTATCTCCGCCGCTATCTAAATTATCATCTGCAGTCATCATGGCGTATAAAACATCCCAGCAACACATTCAATTACGAGTCAGAAGAGGATGGATGGATACGCCGAGAATTGTGATCACTGCAGGGACCTTTCGAGTCACTGACTCTAGTGAGTGAGTCCCTTCAACTCTGTTTACCCAGTAACCCCTCTCTCTACACCCACCTCACCGTCGCCTAGCAACCCAACACGACGCGTGCACTTAGAGTGGGAAGTTGGCCGAGTGAGGCAGAGAAAGAGGTGGTGGACAAGTAGTGTGAAGAGGTGAGGGAGAAATAAAGAGAAAGGAGGAAAGAAAGGGAAATATTTGGGATTTAAAGGCGTCTTAAATGATTAGTTCACTCCAGAATTAAAATTTCCTGATAATTTACTCACCCCCATGTCATCCAAAATGTTGATGTCACTCTCTCTTCAGTCAAATTAAATTAAGGTTTTTGAGGAAAACATTCCAGGATAGTGGACTTCAATGGTGGTCAACGGGTTAAAGGTCCAAACTGCAGTTTCAATGCAGGGCTCTACACGATCCCAGCCAAGGAATAAGGGTCTTATCTACAAAAACAATCAGTCATTTACTAAAAATAAATAAAAATGACGTCTTGCACTAGCTCTGTGATGTGCGTCTATGACTTCATGCTTTACGTAATCATGTTGGAAAGGTCACGTGTGGTTAGTTCTTTGTCTATGTATTTTAGTTCAAAAAGGTAGGGTAGGGAGAAAAACATCTCATTTTCTCCTCCAATTTCATAATCGTCAGACATTGTAGTTTTACCTTTTTTTTGTAAAGGGCGTTGATTTTCGTTGCATGTTCGCTTTGTAAACACTACGTCGGTACTTCTGCAATCGTCACACATTACTTTTCCAACGTGATTACGTAATGCGTGAAGTCAAGCTAGTGCAAGATGATTTTTCTTAGAAAATGACACATTTATTTGCTAGATAAGAGCCTTTTTCCTTGGCTGGGATTGTGTTGAGCCTTTTGAAGCTGCACTGAAACTGCAATTTGCACCTTAAACCTATTGGCTCCCACTGAAGTACACTATATGGAGAAAAATCCTGTAATGTTTTCCTCAAAAACCTTAATTTCTTTTCGAGTGACAGAAATTAAGACAGACATAAACATCTTGAAATAGGGATGAGTAAATTATCAGGAAATTTTAATTCTGGAGTGAACTAATCCTTTCAGCTTAAAAGCAGCTCAAAGAGAAACACGGTACATCTGATGAGGAATAATGTGCTACACTCCTAAAAATAAACATTCTTTATTCATTCATTCATTCAGCATTCAGCAGACGCTTTTATCCAAAGCGACTTACAGTGCATTCAGGCTATACATTTGTTTTTGTCAGTATGTGTGTTCCCTGGGAATCGAACCCACAACCTTTGTGCTGCTAACGCAATGCTCTAACCACTGAGCCAAAGGAACACTGTTATTGGCATCTATGGTTCCATGAAGAATCTTTACCATTCCATGGAACCTTTCCATTGCACAAAAGCTCCCTTATAGTGTAATAAATAGTTATTTACACTAAGAAAAAAACTTTTTTTTTTAAAGAACTGTTCACTGAAAAGTTCTTTATGGAAACAAAATTGGTTGCTGTGGAACCCCCCTTTTGGAACCTTATTTTTTAGAGTGCAGGGACTAAATGACATACAGGTGCAATTTTTTGAGATGCACCTGTATGTGAGATGACATGTCAAGAAATCACGACAGAAAAGCAAAACATTTCTCTCACCATCACTGGTGGAAGACTTGAGTCTCTGGCATAGGCCCTCTGCATCTCCATAGCTTTCCTGAATTTTCTGCAAGGCCTCGGGTCCTCTCAGCTCCATCAGGGACCGGAGATCCTCCAACGTCACACCAAAGTCCCCAGCATGGTTGGCTTCAGGGCTTCCTCCATCCCGCTTGGGGTAAAACTCCACTGCACTATTCGCCATCTCACCCATGGTTGCCGTCGTGGACATCTTCAATCTTAGGATGTTGGGTCCACGAAGTTTGATCTAAATGACGACTTCTTGTCCAGGAGGTTTCAGCAACACAATGTCAGTATTAGTGACGATTTTTGGTCCAAGTTTTTTGGTTTCGAATTTGCTCCTCCACTCCACGCCCTCCCCGGTAGTTCCTCCTGTTCTTCTAACTCTCCATCAGAGGGGGAAATTGCAACAACAACAGCCGGACACTTCTAGCGTATTTGGAGAAATCCTGTCCTCTCCACTCAACCCCCTCGCCCCAAGGGTCAACAGAACGAGGGATCAGGCTGCTTCCAATCCATCAGGACACAGAGAACGAGAGCGAAGAGGGGGCGCAAAACTGAGCGGTATATTAAGTAGATCTGATGCGTTAGGATTCAAAGGGTCCGGGACGATGGGATTGGTGAGGAAGCCTGCAGAGACACAGACAGAATAACACATTACAGTCTTCAAAGTGCTCGTGTGGGCAGCAACTCAGAGTACAGTGGGCATTCCTTAAGAGACAGAGCGAGCATGCAGTCAGACCGCTCCAAGCTAATGCTTTCAAACATATCAGCACATTTTCACCTTAATTCAAAGGTCTTTTGTGTTTTAATTGAGTCACACACTTTCCTTACTCTCATTATTGAGGTATTAGACAGGTCTTGGCGATATTAATTATGCTAAATGGACAGGTCAGTCCATTTCGAGTGCAACACGACAGGTATAAAGTATGAGGAATATGTGCTCTAACAGATGGTGATGCATATAACATATACTGTATCTCTAGTGATCCAGACCACTGCATTGGCCCACAGTTGCCATGGAAACCTACAGATGCCTCTGACTCCCACAAAGCTCCTTCGGCCTCGCTATACCCTGACACACACACATATACACTTGGTTCTTATTCAAACTTGCTCACAAACACCTCAACACAAGCACAGAGTTTCCTCTCCATCTCTATCATTTTGGACCTAATGCCATAATCTTCTTTCTTTGTCTTTCTTTTTTTCTCCCATCTCCCAGCATGCCTCTGTATATATCCCTATGTTCTCTTAGATGACAGTCTCAGCCTCAGACGGCACGCCCACAGACCACCCACGGCGGTTCACTGTGGGTCTGATGCATACAGCACACAAAACTGGAAAGAACTTTCACAATCTGGCAAGTTCTAATATGATTGGCTGACTCAATGCAAAATCCAGGAGTAACGTCACAGGATTTTTTAACAGTTTATCTGGAAACAAAGTTGTGTTTAGGGTAGATAAATATATTGGAATATTAATTATTGGAAATGTATTTAATGAAAAAATTACTAGTTTTTAATAAAACATATATTAAAATGCAAAAATATTTTATAATCCAATAAAAATATATAAATGAATACATTTATACATGCTTGTTGTCATTATTGTGGTATAATTTAGCTCAGATAAACCTGCCCTGAATGACAAAAGGGAAGAGCAGTTTGTCAATTTACATGTCGATCAGGGTTTTTCATCAGTCTGTCTGGAGAAATATTTGCCAGGTCAGTGTAATCATATCTTTTTGAATTTGAAGATCAGGGTAAATGTAACTTAATTTGTCTTCTGGAAAACATGTAACTATCTTCTGTAGCTTCTGTACTAAATGAAAAAATATGATATTTAGGCAAAACAAGAAAAATATACACATTCATTCTGTTCAAAAGCTCTTAATGCATGTTTTTTTCTTCTGGAGCATCAGTGAGCATTTGAATCTTCTGTAATAGTTGCAAATGAGTCCCTCAGTTGTCCTCGGTGTGAAAAGATGGATCTCAAAATCCTACAGTCATTGTTGGAAAGGGTTCAAATAGACAAAAATGCTGGAAAACTAAAGAATTTGTGGGAGCTGAAGGATTTTTCTGAAGAACAGCAGGAAGTTTAACTGTTCAGGACAAACAAGGGACTCGTGAACAACTATCACTAAACAATCAAACACAGCTGTGGATCATTCAGGTAACAACACAGTGTTAAGAATTAAGCGTATGTAAACTTTTGAACAGGGTCATTTTTATAAATTCAGCTGAGTACACCCCTCACATTTTGGCAGTCAATTTAGTATATATTTTCAAGGGACAATACTATAGAAATGAAACTTGGATATATTTTAGAGTAGTCAATGTGCAACTTGTATAGCAGTAAAGATTTACTGTCCTCTGAAAATTACTCAACATACAGCCATTACTGTCCAAAAAGTGATAACAGTTATACATCGTTTACCCATGCAAAGCCACATGTCCTATTCATCATGTTCATGTTTTTGCCTGCTTGACAGGACCGTACGAATTTGTGGATCTTATTTTAGAGCAGTTAAAATTTGGTTATTTGAGTACAATTCTCTCAAACTGACCACTGGATGTTCAACATGGCACCTCATGGCAAAGAACTCTCTGAGGATTTGAGAATTAGAATTGTGTCTCTCCACAAAGATGCCTAGGGCTATAAGAAGTTTGGAAACAGCCTGAAACTTAGTTACAGTACAGTGGCCAGGGTCATACAGAGGTTTTCCAAGATGGGTTTCACTCGGAACAGGCCTCGCAAGGGTTGATCATAGATGTTGAATCCTTGTGCTGGTATGGTGACACAAAATAAAACGTGGCGTTTTTCTAAGCAGATAAAAAATGATAACTATAATGTATGGCGGAAGAGCACTTCGCAGCACTTCGACCTCGGCGCAGTAATATCATCACTCCTGAAAACTCCCCCTCCCCCTCTCCCTCTAACTTCTGTCAATACAACCAACATGACCTGCACGCCTGCACTATCAGAAGTGGGAGAGGGAGAGGGTGAGGGGGAGTTTTCAGGAGTGATGATATATACTGCGCCGAGGTCGAAGTGCTGCGAAGTGCTCTTAATGCAGGAGTGACATAGAGGGTGTCATCATTCTCATGCTGACTCACTAACCCCAGCCCCCCCCCCCCTTTCTTCTTCTCTGGTGCACTGCATATTTGCACAATAGGAAGGTTCTGCACAGTTAAGAGATAATCAGGAGTCACGTGCAGACGCAGACAGAATCTGAATTTTTCACTTGGTCTGCATTAGTTTTGGCAGAGGAATTGATTTAAACATAGTAAAATGTGTTAACGGAGCTGAGCATAATATGCTTTATTTGTAGCTGAAAGCAAATTATCCAAAAAATAGAAATTGAGCAAAAATACAGCAAACTGAGAATGTGCTAATTTCATGTACCCGCACAGGATAGTAAAAAGTCTCGTCTTAATTGCTGCTTATTCTGGCCAATAACTGCCTACTAAGATGGGAAAACAGTCTGAGCACAGTGTAATGTGACCAACAACAGTTCAATTTTTATGTGTTTAGAACCAGGGGTCATCTGAAAATGATATACAAAATAAAAAACGATAACAGTGGTGAGACTGTCTCCTCCATTAATGGTTGTACAGACAACAGGAGGATGTCTGTCCATCCAAAATTAATAATCATTGTTAAATTGAAAGAAGTCTTTTATGCTCACCAAGGCTACATTTATTTGATCAAAAATACAGGTTAAAAAAGCAAAGAAAAACTCAAATATTATTACAATTTAAAATAACTTTGATATTTTAATTAGTTCTGTCAAACGATTAATCACTATTAATTGCATCCGAAATAAATGTTTTGTTTATGTAATATATGTGTGTGTACTGTGTATATTTTATGTATATATAAATACACACACACATATACCGTATATATATATATATATATATAAAAATATGTTATGTTTATATATTAAATATATTTAAATAAAATAGGTTAAATTCAATATAAATATATATACATGTAAATGCATGTATATATTTTCTAAATATATACTGTATGTGTGTGTATTTAGATGTACTTAATAAATATACACAGTACACACATATATTATGTAAACAAAAACTTTTATTTTGAATGCGATTAATCGTTTGACAGCACTCATTTTTATATGTATTAAAATGTCATTTATTACAGTGATTTGCATAAAAAAATATTATTATTAGCAATGACAAAAAGTTGTGTTGTTTAATATTTTAGCAGAAAATGTGATACATTTGAAAGTTAAAAAGAACAGCATTTATTTGAAATGGGAATCTTTTGTAACTTTTTATGCATTTCTTTGCTGTCATTTTTGATCAATTTAATGCATCATTGCTCAATAAAAGTATTTATTTTTTTCTTAAAGAAAATACATCTTACTGACCCTAAACAGTTTTTAGTGTATGCAGAAATTGACTGCATTAAGCATAACTCTGATGCCACTAACCTTGCAAATCAAAAGCAATTGTTGCATCAATATGGCAGCCTCTGAACATGAAAGCCAGCATATTATTCTACCTGGGCCTGGTCAGATTATTATTTTTTTTTTTGTGGAAGATATGTGCTCAAGCACATTTGTATCTTTTGGGGCCACTTCATTAGACACATTCACTTGCAGGTCTAAGCAGCTCCAGATTTCCCTCACCAAGAGACTGCTTAACCATGCAGTTATGTTCAGTGTGCAGGAGGCAGATGGTCTGGAGATTATGCTGAATATTCATATTGATCCGTGTTTTCCCAAACCTTTCAGCAAGTGTGCTCTAGTGCCATTCGGTAAGACACTGTGTACTGAGCTTTCCCAGGTCTGCCTTGCCCAGACTACCACGACCCAACACAATCTGCTAAAGTTAAAAGGGAGAGACAGAGGGGCCAGCATTACATAAATTGTTCAGCGCCTTATGCAATGTGTCTAAGTAACCAACAGAGATGTACTCGCGCTCACACCCATTCACGGACACGGACATGGACACGGACAGACACACACACACACACACACACACACACACACACACACACACACACACACACACACACACACACACACACACACACACACACACACACACACACACACACACACACACAACCCCCTAAAGCTAGAAAAAAACTCTAACCCATATTCAAACATTTAAATAAGGGCCATACCAGTCTATCACTATCTAAAGGAGCCAGTGATCTGGCACTGTGAAACAATGCAGGAGACTACTTTGTTAACTGGCAACATTCAAAATCAAGATGTCTGCAGCACAAAAAAATAAAAAAAAATTAAGCAAGGGTCGATGAGTCAGTGTGCTGCTCACTTCACTCTTATTACAGAGACAGGCCACTGACAGAATCTGAACACACACCCCAACCACTGAGCGAAGTAGTTTAGCCGCACTTCCGTCCACTCGCATTCAGATGTCAGCTGAAATATCTTGATTAACGAGGCATGACAGTTTCCATGGGAAAAAAGACACATATTCCCTCAACACCTACCAAATAAAAACAAATATGAACACCAGTTGTATGAGACTATTGTGACCAAGGCCGATTAAAATAGGCCTCAAGGAAAGAAGCTTTTAAAGTATAAATAAACTGAATCTGAACAGACATGAGATGCCTTAAAGGATAAATTCACCCAAAAAATGAAAATTCTGTCATCGTTTACTCACGCTCATGTTGTTCCAAAATCGTATGACTCACAAAAGGAGATATTTAGCATATATTGCGTAAGTTGCTCTTTTCCAAACAATGAAAGTGGAGACAGTTTTGGTCCCTATCCAGTTGCAGCTTGCACAATCTGCTAAATATTTCATTTTGTGTTCTATGCAAGAATATCTTAGAGGTTTGGAATAATATGATGGTGAATAACTGATATCAGAATTTTCTTTTTTTGGTGCGCTGTTACTTTTTGTTCTTCTGTGGAAAACACACAAAAAATATTTAGCATGTTGTGCAAGATGCTCTTTTCCATACAGTGAAAGTGAATGGGGACCAAAACAGTCTCTGGACCACATCCAGTTTTACTGCAACTTGGAATTAAAGAAAATCTTACATGTTTGGAACGGCAAGATGGTGAGCTAACTGATGTCAGAATTTTCTTCTCTTTTTTGCGCTGTGACTCTTTGTTCTTCTGGGGAACACAAAAGGAGATATTTAGCATGTTGTGCAAACGGTTCCTTTCCCTACAATGAAAGTGAATGAGGACGAAAATCGTCTTGTCCCCATTCAGTTGACTCCAAATTACATCATATATTTTTAAGATGACAGTGGCCATACTGGGATGTTTTGGCTTCACTTTACTATAGTAAATATTTTTTTACAGGCTATGGTCCAATCCAGTTTTACTGTATGAAAAAGAGCAGCTTGGACAGTCTGCTAAATATCTCTTTAGCACCTTTTTGTGGACTGCCACTTCAACGAATGACATCCATGACACTAATTTACTGTCAGTGAGTTTCTTTAATCAGAAAAAAAATGTCCTTCTGTTCGGTTTCTAAAAATGGAACAAAGATAAATTATATAGGGAATAAAAAAGGAAAAGATAAAATAATTCCAGGCTTATGCTGCTTTGATGTAAGCGGACAGACAACGCTTGAGTTATTTCTACAGAATGACAAATTCAGCTACACTTTACAGGACTCGTCTAATTGTCAGCCAGTAGTTTTTTTGTTTTTTTTTAAGAGCAGAAAATAAACTCTCCTTCCCATGAGCTCCCTGTTTATGTAGTGTCTCAGTGACAAGGGTAAATACAGCACAGAGGCCTGCAGGCCTGCTGCTGACAGGGCTTTACTAACGGGATCAAACACAGTCGCTGTAATGAAGGTTCTGTCATACTGAGAGAGAGAAAGGGGATTTTGCCACAAAGTGACGGAGTGGGACATAGCAGATACACTCCCTCTGGAATATGCTAGAAGCTAATAATTAAGAAAAGGCAGCAACTCATGGGAGAAAAAGCTTTGGGTCACAATGACTCTGAACACTGGTGAATGTTGTATACTTTTTTTTAACTGTCATTCATCCACATACTTGTTTGACATGACGCTTACAGAGCTGTAGGCCGGATGTGATATTTTTATGCGCATTCCCTGACAACAAAACCTGCTTGAATTACCTTATTTATGATTATGTCTCAATTGTCATCTCATGCGGACACAAAACCACTCAGAGCATGCCGCCGTAAGTGAACATTACCTTCTCTCTTTATTAAGTTCATAGGAATCCAACTCCCTCCACACGCACTCCATTATCCTCAATCTTATTCTCTTTGTCCATCTGTTCTTTGCTCTTCCATTTTTACCTCCTCCCATCCACCTTCACTGCAGTGGCCTGTATTCGTTACACTGGTTTCAGGCTTTCAAAGCGGGACATGGACTGCATTGGCGTAAGAGCCTGTGGGGAGTAACATAAGCTGCTCGGCTTCGATTCTAAATACCTGCTCATGGCCCAGACATTTGTGCGATGTTGACCGAATGCACAAAAATGGGATGATTCTTGTTCTATTTATGTGTTGCAAACAGTTTAGAGACATTTTTATCTCATGGAGATGAAATCGAACCATGAACCGCCATCCCATGGGTCATTTGTTTTAACCATGTCCTGGTATATGCACACGTTATCTAATCCAGCATCAGCGCTGCCATTCATGTGTCAAGACGTATCAGCAACTCCACACGCTCTGCAGAAAGCATCATTGTTATATGCATGTCCATAGAGTACATATGCATATTGATATTCAATCCTTGTTCATTAGATGTCACAGCTGGCTTTCTATGTTTTTCTGGGTTAAGACGACAAAAAATTTTTTTTAATAAAAATATATTTTATTATTATTATTATTATTAACAAATATACATAATATGTATGCTCCGGTTTCCTCCCACAGCCCAAAGACATGCACGTTATGTTAATTGAAGTCTCTAAATTGTCCCTGGATGTGTGTGAATATAAAGACTTGTGTATGGATCGACTGGTTCTCGCCATGAATATAGCCTTAGATGCTGGAATGGCGTTAAGAAGGAAATAAATATATAATATGTATTAAAATGATAACTAAAATTATAAATTAACAAATTTTTACATACATTTTTATCAGACTGAGTGTGGCTGCAGTTTTGTCCAAATATCTTCTGGGTCAACTTTCTTATTGCTGCAACAACAGCATTCAAACTGGGGCAACCTGGACAGAGAACTGGAGCACCAAAAACTCTTTCCTCTTTCTGTAAAGTTTACAAGCAGTTTTTGTATAAGACAAAAGCAATGCTAAAAATTACTTACAGTGAGGGAATCAAAAACAGTCACGCTACAGCCTTAATCGGCAACACCAATGCATGAACTGAAATTGTAATGTTCAATGAGAAGATCTATAGCCATATATAAATAAGGGCATACATTTTTCTTAAATATTTTTAACTCGTTGATTTATGTATTAAAGTTAGACATAATATTCCCACATTTGTCTGTTTGAAATTATCCACTATCCCTAAACTGTAAATTAATGTCAAGTATATAAAAATGCTATTATAAATATATTAGTCCAGTAAAAGTACATGGGAATATATATATAGGAATTTAGGTATTAAGTTTTCCACGTAGAAAAGATTGTGTAATGTCACACACAACATAAAGCAAATAAAGAATATGCCATTGAACATTTAGTATCATGACTACCAATCAAATAAGCCAGGCGTAAAATTACCCCAAAACATCTTTGTCCTGTAAATTCTTCATATTCTTACACTCAGTTGTCTGTTGTCACCTCAGGAGGATGGTGTCAGGAGTTTGGTTTCACCCCTGTAGGTCATTTGTAATTGGTTAAACTGATGAAGTTACAATTCACTGTCTGGCACAATTTACAACACTGGCCCCCTCCTAAATTGAGCAGACAAACACACAAACACACAGAAGCCTGGTATATTGATTAGCCTGAGAATCAACTGCTGCTCTACAACCATCAATTTGTTTAAAAAAAGAACGCAAAAACAGTTCTTATTGATCAGCCTGTAGTGACTAGTAAATGTTTGAAACGTATCTTTAGTCTCCACACAGCACAGTGTAACAGTCTCAAACTCTCAGAGATTCTGTAAACCCCCAGAACTGGGATCCTGCTTTTACCGTCATACGTAAACGGCCAATCAGAGTCGAGTATAGATTTACGGACTCATACACGGTCACCAAGCTGTACTACAACCACCCCTCCTCTCCTTGTCCCACGCCTTGCAGCAAGTACACCTTGCAGCAAGTAAGAGAAAAAAAAAGTCCGCAAGGTTGCCAGGGAAAATGAAAGCAGAGCACCTTGAGCAACTCAGACGGTGAAGTTCCCACACCGCGCTCCATCAGTCAGGTGTTTCCCATCGCGCGGTTTTCCACGATAAAATGACCTTTACTGGTCACCTTCAGAGGGCGAGCGGTTCTCACGTAAAAACAAGTGTGCCAGCTCTAATAGTAACAAACAAAGAGCAATTCTTTCGAGTCTCGTGCGCCGCTCGCGGTGTTAATTGAATTAATAGCGCGAAGATGCTGCTCGTGAGAGGATGGTGCGCCACTCACGTCCGGAACAAGCGCAATGCCCCTCCGCAAGGTGACCAGTGTGGGTACCAATGCGAGGTGCACACGCTCATAGAGATGTTACACAAAAGCTACACAACTATAAGCTAAATGTACGTGGGTTTTGTTTGAATTTTTTAACAAAATGAGAGTACATGATACATTTTCTGTGCAGGAAAATATCAGAACATCCTGGGAATCATACAGTCCAACACAATCCAAAGGACAAGCGATGGTGAATAGTCAACAAAACACCTCATAGATGAGAAAACGTGAATAATTAGTCTAATAGATCATTAAGGCTTCAATGCAGTAGTTTTACGTGCTTAACAGCTATACATGACAAATAGATCTGCATTAGAAAAACATGCAGGGACAATTTAACAGTATGAAAGAGAGAACTGCCAACTGTTACCATGGCAAACACATCCTGAGTGGTGTAAATATCTGATACTCACCAGGCCATGCTCCAAGGACATTGCCGTGGTTTGTTGGGAAAGGGGAATAGCTATCCTGGAGAATCACAAGAGGGCTGGATTCACTCAGTAGCTGTTATCATGTCGTCCTTAGGTGTTCAACAGTGTGTTTACTACGGATGGAGATGATGGATCATAAAATAGTGCAGTTGTTGCCTGGTTAGATGGAGGTTCCGCAGAATACAAAAATAGATGGAGACATCGTTTTGAGGTGACTGTCCCGATCAGTGAATCAAAAAGGCAAAGGTGTTTTATTTGTTTTGTACGCTTCTTCTTGAACGTGTAAATCAAAGAGGTGGTGAAGCGGTATTTGGATTGTATATGCGATGTGTGATGAGAGCCCCCTCGCTGAGCTGCGCGCTGAGGACCGTGGACGCAGCATCCGCGCGGGCTGCTATGCGCGCGGATGGAGAGGACGGAAAGGAGGAGGAGGGGGGACTCTCTCTCTCTCTCTCTATCCCCACCCTCGAATCCCTCCTACTCTGCTCCGTTACAGTGCGATCACGTCAGCTCACACAACATGCCACATGCGCCGAGTTCAAACCTCCGAGTTAATGCAAGAACAGGACGGATAGTGCTTTGGGTCATTTCACGACACAGGTGCCATTTAGCCTATTTTTTAAGTAATGTATTCTATGAGACAACGAATGTCTTAAGTGCTAAGAAACCACTTTGTCATATCAAGCTAAATTATGTAAATTACATGAAACATAAGGTTGATGGTAGCAGGGTTGACTGGTGGCTCAAGGTCAAGAAACTGAAAAGTGTTTATTTTTAGTGTACGTATTTCCACAAATATACTTTTTTTGTGCAATAGACTGTTAAAAACGAATTTATTAACTAAGAGTTCATTAACTTAAAAACAAAGTGTTAAAAAAGCGGAAACACCTGTCCATTAACAGAAAATAAATAAAAGCACATATAGTGTATATATAATATATACCCTATAGTTAGATATAACCAAACTAGGGTATGTACATTTATAAATGAAAGGCCTGGTTTCACAGACAGGGTTTAGACTAAGTTAGGCAATATAGTTCAATTAGGACATTTAAGTCATTTTTATAAACGTGCTTTAGAAAGAACATTATTAGTGTGCATCTGGGGGGGGGGGGTAATTAGTTATAAGTGTGAATTTTTCCATTTATATTTTTCTTTTATTGCATAGAAAGATAGAACGATAAATGTGTTTTCAATTCATAAATTCAGACGCCCCATCACACCCACGCAGGTATAATCTTGAAGCCAGGGCTCAAATCTAATAGCCCTAATGCAGGAGACCTCTCAGACCAGCGAGAAAAAGCTTTTATGTGCTGACGAGTGCTCAAGTGGGTCTCTCCTGAAGCCTTCATACGCAAACACACATACACACTGGCACTAAATGCTCTTTAGCATATGTTCACGTTAACTCGAAAGCACAGAGGGAAATACCAAGAATTGGATGACAGTTTTTGGTAGGTTGCACCTAGTTGTCAACAATATATTCCCAAGATGAAGTCTGACATGTTTGAATCGACAATCCATGAATCCCTGTCCTTGCAATCGACATGAGAAAAAAATGCATGCATTGGCTGATTTTGCATGCTTCCAATTGCACACTCAACACCACATTTTTCTTCCCTACTTGTGCACATGAGACTGCTCACACTGAAATATTTGTGAGGCACGTCCGGGAAAATAAAGAGAAAGTTTCAGATGAGGAGTTGTATCTATAATTCAGAGGTGAGGGTTTAGGAGATGGCTGTCCCTCTGGGAGCTGCTGTGCATTAGCCCTGCAGGTAGTGCATCCCAGCCTTGGAGCCCAACCCAACAGATGGAGTCTCGCTGTCAGTCAAAACGCAATCCGCCTAATCGCGTGTTACATCTCGGAACTCCATCCAAAAGCTACCCGAGTGAAACCGTTCCATGTCTGTGAACTCCAACCCACATCTCCAGGATTCAACATGAATGTTGTTGCATCTAAAGGCTCTCTATTCTGGGATGGAGATAGATTTGAACCATTCACCATTTCACATCTATTTCAGTAGAGTGGTTGAGCAGAAAACAATTCAAGACTAGTATTAAAAAGATAAAAATGGCCATTTACTCACCCTCATGTTGTTCCAAACACTTTCTTCAATGGAACACAAAATAACGTTTTTGTTCATACAATGAACAAAAAGAACAAAACTAGACCCCACTGACCTTCACTGAGTGGACAAAAACAACATTGAATCACTTTTGAAATATATTTTCCACGGGCGAAAGTCAGTCATACAAGTTTGGGATAATATGGGGCTAAGTAATTGATGACACATTTTTAATTTTTGGGTGAACTATCTCTTTAAAGGTCCCTTGGCTAATCATCCCATTTCTACTGCAATTTTTACCTGTAACTACTCGTTTCTAATCCCCTTGCACTTCTTTCTGTTTCTCATTATGCTGTAAATTCAGAGAGATGCATTACAACACTTTCATTTAGCTTTTCTTAAGCACGCTCTGAACTGAGCATCAATAGTTTGCCTCTCTGAGAGTTGATTGATTTGGCTGCATTCCCAACTCTGGCAGGAGTTCTGATGTCAAGAAGAGAAAAACACTGCATCTTTGGTCTGCAACAGATATTGTAGTACTTCCAAAATAGGAGCAAGTCAGAGAATATTCTAAGGGGAGAATGGGTTGTTTGCAGGTTGGATGGTGTACTGAAGAAACTGAACAATTTGAGGCATGACGCAAAACTACTGTTCTGGCTCAAGGATGCTGTGATGTGCAGGTTGAATGGCTCTCGTTCACCAGAAAATAAGAATTGTCATAATTTATTCCCCCCTCATGTTGCTAAACCTGTATGACTCAATTTCTTCAGCTAAACACAAAAGCGGATATTGTATATTGTGTATTAAGTACTGTTTTTGTCCAAAGAAAGCCAATGGGGGTCAAAACAACATTGGTCTAGATTGACTTTTATTGTGTGGACAAAAACCAAGCAGAATTTTTTTCCCTTCAAAACATGTTCTTTCTTATTCCATATAAAAAACAAACTTGAAATATAAAAAAATAACGCTGAATGCATTAGGTAATGTTAATGCATTTAACCATATAATAAAACTGTTACCAAAATAGTGGCTAATACAAACAAAATTTGGACTCATTTTGACATTCACTAAATGGATAAAAAAAACTCTTCTTTCAAAATAAATAAATACATTTCATATTCCACATAAGCAGCAAGTCATAAAGGTTTTGAACGACATGAGGGTATAAATTATGATAATTTTCATTTTGGGGTGAAATGTTCCTTTAAGAACCTACATTTTAAATCTTGTTTATTTTTTATTTACAATAGTAATTTTTTTTGTAAATCAGTTTTGACAATGTATTAAAAAAGCTCCAGAATTATGAAAAAAAAATACTTCATTCAGTACCATTACAGGAAAATGGATAAGAGGAACGTTAATAGAGTAACCTTGAATGGGAGAAAAGAGTTTGGAGTGATCTGTAATGTGAGGCAGTGAGGAGAAAGGACAGAGAAAGATTAACGACTGAGATGAACACCATGAGAGAAAAGCACAGAGCCAAGAATGCAACAAAGAGGCTTGCTTTTACACAGGACAAAATCTTGTAATGGGGGACACTGACACCGATTGAAAGTAGAGAACCAAGAGAGATGGCAAAGACAGTACGGTTAGAGTCACAATCAATCCCATCCTTCCTATTCCCAGCACTCTATCCCATAGTGCGGGCCATGCTGATGTTTTATTGATGGAAGAGAATCCGGCATCACATGTACCCTCTCCATAATTCATGATGCCTAGCATTAGGGCCTGCCTGCAGAGAGATGTGTGTGTGTTTGTGTGTACGTAACTGTGTGCGCGTGGCAAGGAGAGGGAGAGAGAAGCAGAAATGTTCAGATATTTTTCCCAAATATAATCCATCTGCATCGATGGATGAATAAATGATAGGGCGAATTATAAAATAACTAACTTTTTATAGTATGTATCGTGGACTAACAAAAAAAACTATGATTTTTACAGCATTAATTACTCTAGGTTAAATGATGTTGTTAATATTTGTTCAATACACTATTATATAATATTCTATTATACATTAAAATATGTTATTTGATGTAAGATTAATCAATATGAATAAATGCAATAAAATCATTAGTGCATGACACCAAATGTTAACAAATTTAACCATATAATACATTTGGGTAAAGTTATGCAAACAAATAGCCTCAGTTGTAATAATAAGAGTGATTAAATATACTATTTCTTAATCATATTGATTTTAAATCCATCTAGTTCTTTTTTCAAAGATCTATGACTGAAATCTGATGCCAAAGGAAACTCTTAAAACAGCATTTGCAGTAAGCTTCAGGGAAACAGCTGGTTAACATGTTAGCAATGACTGATTTGGTAAATAATGACTAAATTAGTACATTTCCCCGACTGCAATTATTTGATGTGCTGAGCTTGACAGGTGTGCTATAATGGAGTCTCACATTTGTATGTTTCAAAGGCTCCCTTCACAATAGCAGTTGCCATAGCAACTTATTAAGATCCACTCTAGAGCAATGTCCTGACATAACTAGATCCAGCAATTTCAAGTAGAACATCATAGATGAAAAAGAAAACAAACTACAAAGAAAGACTATTTACAGGTTCTGTTTCAAAAAGCATTAGTGCAAAAAAATGTTTATTTGTAATTGCATTTTTAAATATAGACTTAGAATGAACCTGTTAGTTCATGTTCATCTTTAGCCGAGAATATGAAAATGTTACATCAGTGAAGTTTGAAATGGAAGTCAGGTGTCTAATAAAACTGTGGTGCTTTGCTTTACAGCATTCAGTAACACTGCTTTAAGGAGTTACATAAAGAAGCCTACCGGGACAAGTTCTGTAGGGAGAGGAGGAGAGTAATTAAATTAGGAAATATAAAAGAAATGGCTCAGATCTAGCGTTTAACTCAGAATTTAGCTCTGGGGACAGGATGGCTCTTCTTTCGTTTCATTCTTCCTTCTACCAGCTATTCCATCTCTTTTGTAATTTCTCTCTCCCTCTTTAGAGGGAAAAATAGCACAAGGTAGGAGAAGAAAGTAGGTCGGTGGCTGGGAATTGATTGATGTGGTGTGGCTAAAGTCTAGTTTTCATAGCACCACTTACAATGCCTGCTCCTACATCTAAATTCCTCTCATCATTCTTGATGAGCCTTTCTAAACCTTCATGTTCTGTAATGTAATTAACAAGTAAAGCTCATTAGGTTACATCACAACATCAGGAGAAGAGGGTTCAATGCATGTGTTAAGATGATCGTCTGAAGGTGTTGGTTTCCGCGTCTGTGTTTTAGTACTCGCTTCATTCTTTCTCTCAGGTACACTTGGCCTCCATGTCATAGAGGTGCAGTAATTCACTCATGATGGTCTCAATCTGAGCCTTGGTGATGTCTGCACAAACAACCTGCAGGGAAACAAGCAAAACATCAATCAATATCTCAGAGTGCGTCCATCTGAATGCTATATCGGCGATGACAACTAAATATTAGTTCTGAGGCAACTAATAATAGAGTCTAGTCTCTTGTAGATGTGCACTTTTCACCGTCTAGAGAAAACAACTGCTTCCTATTTCAATTTCCTCTAAGAGGACTTGCTGTGGCTACATTTTTACCTGAAATATCCATTTAAAAGTCACTGTAAACAGGAAACCCAACAAAGGCAAAGAAAGATGAGGAAATATAGTACATTCATTGAACTAGATTTATAAATATTTGTTATTTCATGAAAGTACCAAAAGCCTAAATTCTGCTAGTTTCAGCCGCAGATGGCATGCACATATGATATTGAAATTTTGATGGGGTGCTGATTATTATATTTAATATTAACCAATAATTAATTATACAGTAATGGCCAACAGTGATGTCTGGAGAGGATATTTCACAATATTTGCCCTCAATGATCCTACAAGATCAAAATATATTGCGAAGAAGAAAAAATAAACTAACTTGGTTAAGATACTGAACTGACAAAATAATTTGGAAAGCAAACTACAGCTTATCATGAAATATAGGTTTTATTTTTTATTTTACAAAAACGCAAAGAAAAACAAAAAGCTGAAATAAAGCATCATTGATAGAATAAGCAATTGTATGACACAATTTGTCATGTTTTATTGTGTTATTACAAAGGAAACAACTGAGCATGTACATTCATTTTACACTCCAAGCAAAACTATGCAACATGCTTACAAAAATGTTTGATAGAGGCGAAGATGTCAGTTTTCCACGCCAGACATCACTTTTGGCCACTACTGTATTTTGTATTTATATATTTTTGCATGTAAGTTGTAACCAATATATTGGCCAATATTCTGGTATCACTCCAGATCTCTACATGTATCAAATAACACCAAACGTTAAATACAACAGCAGAAAACAGCCTTTTATATCTCAATTATTTAACAAGTTTAAGCTTTTTATAAAGTACTTTTTTAGAAATATAAAATGGAAAACATAGCTTTAACAAATAAAACAAAGAAATGCCTGTGTGCCATGGATAAAAATACCCTGACCATTAATATATGGATTATCTTAATATTGCAAACAGGTCCCTTTACATGCGAGGCTCTTCTCGCCTAAAAAAGCTTCAACAAATGACAAAAAAATATATGATAGTCTTAAGGCTAAATATGTCAGAAAATGGAAGACTAAATCTACTGAATTATAGGAAACTGAAGCTAAGCAAGTGGTTTTAAGAGACTTTGAAATGTATGAAATGATTTGATTCTTTTTAAATATTACTTTAGTATGTCACCAAGGGAACACAACTTGTGTGAAAGACAATGTTATTTCTTTCAGACCAGGCAGCAGCCATTAGGTGCCCTTATTGCCATGGGAACAACTTCCTGCACTCTAAAGGTTACTGCAATCGTGGCTCTATTGATGCCTGATCCGGCTCTGGCACCGGTGAGACTCAAACTAGTCAACGCTCAGTCTCGGTGATTCAATGCAAACACAGCATGACCCAAAAGCTGCCTGGACATTTTAAGATTTTCTCCACATGAAACTGTAAAAAAAAAACTCCTACCTGCCACCACTCCAGTTCTCCTCTGGGGAGCTGCACTCCATATGTCTGGAGAGCAAGATAGAGGGAGGTGAGGGCAAGGTGTTGAGGCTTATGGCGGACACAAACAGTGCCATGGTAACTGTCTTTTAATACAGCCAGGGCCGTCTCTGCGATGGGGGTTCGAGACCAGGCGTGGCGATTCAAAAGACTCCTCACAGAGAGCAGGTAGTGCAGCACGTACTGGGACACAGCAAAATTAAGTTTGTTAGATGGAGCAAAATGCAATTAAACTTCGGACAGCATTAGATAGAGAAGGTACAAAGATGAGAGTGAGTTTACAATATATAATTGATGAAATTGTTATCAATCGAGAATGAAAATAATTGATTCATTGAGTCTTGACACTGTGCATAAAGAACCTCTGCCAGTGACGTCACTTTAAAGCAGTAGTACAGCACTTACATACTATAAGAGTTTTAACTATACTTAATATACTATAATTCATATTTTGCATTACCTTTTATTTTATACTTAAGTTTTCATTTAAAATTCTAGTCATTTTGCTGTGCTTTAGTCATTTTATTAGTTTTGGGTATGTATATACAACAATCTCAATTCAAAATTTAATGTAAAAGTATTTAAATTCACAAAAGTAGTTATTTTAGAGAAAATTGTTTGCAGCAGAGCAATATTTCTAAATAACTTTCTATGATATTGTTTTGCACAGCATATATTATCACACTTAAGTGGAGACACTGCAGGCAAAAACAGTTTTTAATGCACCTGTCAAGTTTGAGATTCTGCTCACCAAACCTGTATTTACTTGATCCAAAATACAGCAAAAGCAGTAACATTGTGAAATATTTTTACTATTTACAATAACTGCTTTCTATTTGAATACATTTTAAAATGTAATTTATTTCAAAGATGAATTTTTAGCATCATTACTCCAGTCACATGACCCTTCAGAAATCATTCTAATATTCTGATTTGCTGCTCAAAAACATGTATTATTCGTATTATTATGCTGAAAACAGCGGAGTATAAATTGTTCAGGTTTCTTTGATGAATAGAAAGTTCAGAAGAACAACATTTATCTGAAATATAAATATTTTGTAACATTAATTATGTATTCACTTTTTAACGCCATGCCAGTTAAAGGCCATCAAGGCCATTTTTATGGTGATCTCTGAATAAATGATACAAAGTATACAATTAACAAAAGGTTATAAAAGACATTTCAGATGTATACTAGACACAAATTCTAAAATACATTCAGGTGATATATTTTTAAATAAATCAGTTAGACACACCTCTGAATAAAACCATTGTCTATTTACATTAAAAACAGTAGAATCCAATAAAATGTTTCACAGTCATTTTAGTTTGGCAATGAGGCAAGTAAGGCATGATGGTGGTTCTTCACCTTTTAATAAATATCCATGTGTAAATCTTGTATGACCCAAAAGACACCTTGTAAAAACAACTTGGTCATACCTAGATTTAAAATTAGTAAAAAAAAAAAAATCTTACACTTAGGTTTTGTTTCATAGAACTAATTTTCATGACATTTATCCCATTCTATCCGCCACATGTCATTAATGTAAGAGTTTATCACAGGTTTGACATCACAAACATAAATTTGACACTCGGAAATAAATAGTTTGAGTGTTTCTTTTGCAGTGATATGTGCGTTCTCGTTACCAGAAAAACCCATATGACCTGGAACCCAGCAGAAGAAAATACAGAAGTTTTTTTGTACATTTAGTCATTTAGCAGACGCTTTTATCCAAAGCAACTTACAATTGGGGAATACATAAAGCATTAATCTTGAAGAGGCTAACAGACAGAGGAAGTTAACACCAAGTGCAAGAGAAGGAGAGAAAGATAAAGAGAAAGATGAAGATATAGAAAAAAGGGAAAGTATTTTTTTTATGACATTATAACATTATGACATTTTTGTAACATTATAAACTTTATCATCACTTTTGATCAATTTAAAGCATCCTTGCTATATAAAAGTATTAATTTCTATAACCCCTCCTCCAAGCTTTTGAATGTTATAGTGTATAATGTTACAAAAGCTTTTTATTTCAGATAAATACTGATCTTTGGATCTGTACTCAACTGTTTTAAATATTGATAAGAATAATAACAATGATGTTATTTAAGCAGTAAATCAGCATAATAGAATAATTTCTGAAGGATCATGTGACACTGAAGACTGGAGTAATGATGCTGAAAGTTTAGCTTTGATCACATGAATAAGTTACATTTTTAAATATATTCAAATAGAAAGCAGTTATTTTACATAGTAAAAATATTTCACAATGTTACTGCTTTTGCTGTATTTTGGATTAAATAAATTCAGGTTTGGTGAGCAGAAGAGAATTCTTTAAAAAACATTGAAAATCTTGCGGTTCAAAACTTGACTGGTAGAGTATAATACTTATATTAAAAGCTTGAGAACAAGCAATCATTGCATGCATTACCTTATGTGGATGCTCAAAGGACACTTGGAAGTTAAGCTGTCGAAGGATAAGGAGCTCACATTGTACTACACTGTCCCTCAACTCCCAAAACTTCCAATCCAGTTCCATCGGTTCACTCTCCGGGTGAAAATACCTGGATCCAAGAAAAAGAGAGGAAATGACCTACCTTACATGAACTCTGAGAACTAAACTGCTACTTCACATATGCTCTCTCATACCGGTGACAGACATTGATGATATCTCTTGTCCTGAGATGCTGCTCTTCTACTTTGCCTGCGAGGTAGATGGCAGACATGGCCACTAGGTAAGGCTCATAGACCTGCAGACTGGCAGACTGGAAGAACCTGTGATACAGCACACATGCTGTAGCCATGGGCACAGATCTCATGCCTAACTTCACTCCTACAGACGCGGAAAACATGGGATGCACATGGATCACAAACTGCACAGCAATCCATCCTTGGATAACGAGAATGAACTAACAAACAGCTGCGACAAACTATTTCGACAGTTACAGAGATTAAAACACATCTCTACGAATTTCAGAAAACTGCAAATACCAGCCTCGATGATAAACCGACAGACTCTGAAGTGTGTTTTGGAGTCCACATCTTGAGCACTTCTTCTGCCTCTCGCCTCATTGACGGATCCAGATGTTGACGCCTGTGTGCTCATTTTACGGCTTGCAGCAAAATGTTTACGTTTCAAAGCGTGTTATTTAATATGTACTTATTGTTCGCATGCATTTTTGTACAACAAAGTTAACAGCTCCTCCATTTGTATAAGTCGGTTGACCAAACACAACGCTGTACCGAGAGCTTGTGACTTTCCTTCAGCGGATCGTTCAGCGTGCAACGTAGAGCTCAATGATCTCTAGCGCCCTCCACGTACGGGAAGACTGAACAAAGCGCCGAAGGAAAGAGAAATAATGATTTTTTATATAACATATAATATACGAGTTGTCACTTTAAAATAGTTACTTTGACAAGTGAGCATTTTAAAGAGTCAAATAATATGAAAAAGTGAACTACTGATTTGAATGTATAATTTTGAGTGGTTGCTAGGAGACCACTGCCAACACATTCGAGAGGAAAGATGTCGACTAGTTACTCTGCAAACCAGGTGATTAAATTGTAAATATTCTATTATGATATTTATTTTGTATTGTATAATTGAACAACCTTGACGTATTAAATACATTTATGGTGTTTTCTGCAGTATGAAAGTGCATTTAAGTCGCAAAAGCTCCAGAATTGGACCATCCCGAAACACTTCAAAGAGGTACGTAACGTTAACACAGTCAGTCTCATTGGTAAAGCCGTATGAGCTAGAATAAATGTCAATTTAATCGTTTACAAAAATGTCAGCAAATAGAACAGCGTTTATTTGAAATAGAAATTCTTTATTTATAGAAAACAAATAATTTGTAACATTATCTTTACCGTCACTTCTGACTTTATAATACATCCTTGCTTAATAAAAATATGTATTTATTTCAAAAACAATCTTACAACCAAACCTTTGAACTATAGTGTACACTTTACTGTTTCTGAGAATTTCCATTACACAAACAGTGAACCATGCCAAGGGCATTAAACTTGCAAATGCAGAAGCATGCTAATCAGTCAAACAGCACAACGGTAGCGTTATGTGCAAACAATATAAATGTGTTTACTTAAAACAGAAGAAGAAGAAACGAAAGGAGAAATTAATTATTGGCTGACTTCGAGTTCTTTTTCATTGAAATGACGCAGTTATACAAATTGCTCTCTGGGTGGAGAGAATAATTGCCTAGCTCATATTATAAATACTGTACTTGTGTTTGGTCTATTTACTTTTTGTTCCTCAAGAGACCATCAGCAGCAGAAGGCCACACTACATTTATTGCCACAGGCCGTGGCCACCTTCTACCTGGTGTGAGAACAAAGGTTTGTTTTGATGATTTGCATGACTTGCATGAAATTTAAATGTAATTACCAAGCTTAAAACGTTTCGCAGCAGTTTAATTTGACTATTTATAAATGATTTCATTATTAGCGTGATAGTGCATGGCCAGCATTCCAAGGCACATGGGATTTGCCTCGGTATATCCCTCCTGCTTCCATAAACCCCACTGCCCGTTCACTGGAGGGCCAGGATCGCCTCAAGACCTGGGGACGGATCAAATTTGCCACAAACCAGACTCATGAGGCCCCTGGTGGCAGCCAGGCTACAAACAGAACCATTAACAATGTGGTGGGTGTTTAATATTTATTTATCTAGTCATTTAGCAGACGCTTTTATCCAAAGCGACTTACAAATGAGGACATTATAGAAGCAATCAAAACCAACAAAAGAGCAACAACATGCAAGTGCTATTACAAGTCCTGGATAGCCTAACGCAGTACACGTAGGAAGCTTTTTTTATTTATTTTTATATCTCCTACTTATGATGCTATGGTGTTAGATTACATTGCTTTTAATAATTCTGACTAAACAATCTGCTTATAGGAAATTATAAATGTGGACCAGCCTGCAGAAGAGTCAAAAATGCCAGTGAGTGACCCAGACCAAAATGAACAAGAGAGGCCCAAATCACAGCACAGCCCAGACAAGTCTAGACCAACAAGCCAGCAAGCTCAGTCTAACCCAGTAAACCTTCATGAAAACCAAACCCAGTCTAGACCAGGAAGTCACCACAGCCACCAGGCTCCATCCAGACCAGCCACTCAAGAGAGCCAAGCTGAGTTAAGACCACCAACCCAGAACAGCAGACCAGCATCTCCGCAGAAATAACACCATTTATAATCAGATCCCCTGCATGGGCCGTTATAAAAGTTGTTCCATGAAATGGCATTATATAAGTCTAATACTTCTTTGAAAAACACTTTCACTTTACAGATATTATTATTTTTGTGTTCCATTTATTTATAACTGTGCTCTCTGTTTGTGCATACTATAATGTGCGTGTGTCAGAACACATTAACTGAATTGTTTCAGTGAAGCTAAAGCTGATTAGTTTTACTAAGTGACTTTTGTAATGGAATCTGCTTAGATTAAATACTGAATGCAGGCTCAAGTATTGCATGAAAATAAATCAGAGTGGCTCGATATCAGTATTTTAATAATACTCTTTTAAAAAAACAGCACAAGAGATTTTAAATAGGTTTAGTTTATTTGCTCAATAATACAATGACACAACTGTGGACCCCCTAGGACACAACATCAGCTTAATTCACTAGTCATCGGTTTGTTTTTGGTGCTTGGACGCCGATGAGTGATTTTGTGAGCAGACACTGAATTCTTGGGGAACTGAAGGTGAACCCGAAAGGGATATTCATCAAATTACTCACTCTCATGTCGTATCAAACCTGACTTTCTTTTTCTGTTGGAACAGAAGATATTTTGTTCCCATTCAGAATATGCAGTTCCCATTGTTCAAAATATCTGCTTTTGTGTTTTGAAGAAAGAAAAGTCATGCATGTTTGGAGTGACGTGAGGGTAATGATGACAGAATTGACATCTTTGGGTGAACTATCCCTTTAAGGGTCCTTCGAAATCAGTCATGGGTCATAAAGATTAACACATTTTTCCACTCTGTTGATAAACACAATAAACAGCTGCATGGTCAGATCACAATGGTACAATGTTGTCAATGTGTTTATTCACAAGATAACTGATCAGTAGTAATATCTGTGGCAAACCTCAATGTAATTCAGACACTCAGTGGAAATGCAGTTTCAGATTCTCCGTTATATATATTTATATAACCAACAGTCATAGCCAAAATAATACACATTCAAATCAACAGTGTTTGACCAAAAATGACATGACAAAAAATAACCACAATCTTTAAAGTATTAGCACTTTTTTCCAGAGTATGTCACGTCTAAAACAGTTAATATCAGATGTAATGATGTTGTCAATTTAGAGGCATTAAAGTAGTTGAACACAAATGCCAAATACTGTCTCTGATAGAAAACTATGTACTTCATTCAATATATATACGGCATACAAGAGTCTTGCAAATATGCTAGGATGAAATATATTAATCTGCCACATGCATCTCAGAATACTATCTTGAATTATTTACAAAAAGCTACACTTTTTGTAGTTTTAATACAAAGGCATGAAGTAAAACACCATGTTTTGTTTTATCTTTAGTCTGTCACACTAAGAATTACGTATCAAAATCAGAATAAATAATTTAAACAACCTCTTTGAAACGTATATCTAGATTTGAAATATGTTGTACTTACAGTGAGATATGCACCATGTCACATGATGGGTTGAATTCTCAATGAGCACCTTCAGACTATCATTTACAGCAAATTATATGATATTTTTCTTAATGTTCTATAGTTTGCATTGTGGGAGAGTGAAAATGTCAGAGGACCTGCTAATGTAATCATTTCAAAATAACTTCATAAGAAAAACATCTGTTGCTGATATGAAATGTAGCTTATACTGAAGGATTGTATTTAACACAGAATGCAGTTTTTACATACTGTAAAAGTGCTCTAATAGTTATACAACCAATATTTTTGACTAACAAATCAAATGTACTCTTGCTATATAACTAACCATAAAATTAGCCATTACCTGTTTATAAAATATCAAATATCTTAGACTAAAGTCACACCTTCAACCTAAACCATCAAATCTATTTCATTTGACAGAAACATATTCCTGAATTCAAATAATAGAACAGAAGTCTGTAAAGATTATAAATCAATTTGTCATTTTATATGCTTATCCCAGTGATTGTCTACAACCAAAATGGAATCCAACAAAGGCACCGCACAATACCAAAAATAATTAAACTCTTTTACACTGAATCATAAAACTATTAATAGGTATCTGAGCAGCTAAAAGAGAAAATAAACCTGTGCTCACTATCAAAGATCACACCTTTCTAAGTTTGTACAGTAAGACCAAAAATAGACCACAGTGATACACGTCTGCTCAAGCACTAGATCACAAAGCAGTGTGTGCCGATTAGATATTAAAAGAAGAGAAAAATAGATAGACATGTGGAAAGAGCATTCAACTGTAGTATCAATAACAGTGATGTGCAGTAATAATGCTTTCGATTGAGTCATGGCATGTTGATAAGAGACTGGTTCAAGGGCAAGAAAAGGCACAGAAAAACAGACCCACACAGTGGGGTGAAGAGCAGCAGCTGGCAGCAGGTCGGCTCAAAAACACACAGGACTTGCACAGGTACGTCGATAGGTCACTTTCGAGAGCATTTACAACTCGGCCCACTCTGATTCGACTCCTACAGTGAAACGAAATCTTCAGACTTGTGCAAATGTCACCATATCAGCAGCTGAACAACATTCAGAGGCGGCCAAATAGTTTCAGTGTACTTTCAGTGGAATGAACTTATTTGCCTCGAGTAGCAATGCTTCACGATATAAAAAAAGAGCAAGCTGGTATTCCCTCCACTTTCCATTAATAACTCACCTTGTGAATTGTCTGTGGATACTTGATTATCAGTTTCATCCTACCTTCTGGATTAAAGGAGCTTTTTGAACAACATTTGAACTTTCATTACTGGCCTTCAAGTGGGGGTGCTCCAATTTTGTGGCATTATGATTGATGACCACACCCACTTTTTCAGTCTTCATTTTAATAGTTGGAGCGGGTTGAGGCTCTGACTTCCGGGGTGAAGCCTTCACCGGGGGACGGTGTGGATCATCCCCAATGTTGACAGACAAATTTGTGTACAATGGCTGCAACTCTTTGGACAGGAGCTCATAAGTCAGCGAGTTCAGTCCATCTGCGTGCCAGTTCAGCCTTGTGCGCTTCAGCAAGTCAAACCTACAAGAACGAATTCATGAAGATGAACTGACTCAAAATAAATGGATTAAACAATAAATCTATCTATCTATCCATACACTCTTAAAAATAAAGGTTCTTTATTGGTATCTATGGTTCCATATGAAGAATTGCTAACATCCATAGAACTTTTCCTATGGACAAAAGGTTCCTACAGTGGAAAAAGGTTATTTTTAGACTAAACTGTTCTTCATACTAAGAATATTTTTAAAGAACTGTTCACTTAAAGGTTTACTGGGGAATCAGAAATGGTTCTCTTATGGCATCGCTGTAAAAAAAACAACTTTTGGATCCTTTATTTTAAAGAGTCTACCAACTAGGGTTGCAAAACTGGATAGTTTTTTTAAATTCACCAGAAATATTCCATCCCTTTGCAAGCCTAGTTAAAAAGTTTATAATATATGTGGCATGTGACATCACCTTCTTGGGTTCTGCTCATTACCCTGATCTCCTTTATGTTTGATCATCTTATAATGCCCAATGGCCAAAGGGGGGCGCATTATCTTCATCCCAGAGAGACGGATTCTAAAGACAGAACAACAGGGCAAGTAGAAATAGTAACATTTTAGAGAAAAAAAACCTGAAGAAGGATGGATTATCAAACAGACAGAGACAAAAGAAAGAGCGGCACAAAGCACAGCAGGAAAACTATTTCTAGCAGAGTCCGCAAGGTGGGCCAGATGGATGTGAACTAGCTTAAAAATGACAAAACAAAACTTTTTGAGGATGTGTTGTTGAGGATTTTTATGTAAAAATGTTCTAACCACAACTGAAAATCCTCAAAAGGTTAATCTGAAGTTGGAGAGTCTAATCCAGCTTTTCAATACTTAAAACGTTGGGTTCTTGCCTCTGATTCAGCCATCTGAGTCAACTGAGTCAGACAAGGATACTGACGGTTAATTATGCGACAGTCAGGTTTACAAATCACCATGAGCTGATATGCCCTTCAAAATGTTCTCCAAGAATACATGTAATGTCGGTTTTCCCAAAACGCATAAAGCCGGGTCCTGGATTATCTCCACTAAAAATACTGTTCGTCTGGGACTAGATTTGATCTGTGCTCAGGTGAAATCACTAAAGTTAAACAGCAAGAAAGTAAAGAAAAACAGTGATGGACTCAGAGATGTGGAGCAGGTTGGGATTTAGTTCTTACTCAAAAATAGTCAATTACATTACAGCAAATTACGTTTGGTTCCATTAATGGTTCATGAGCGTGTACTAAAACATTTTGAGAGTCATTCAGAGTCATGCACTAATACTGAATCTATAGCGTGAAACAGACAGTGCGAAAAGTTTAGATAGGTTTCAGAATGAATTAATATTATGAGCCAGATGTTTGTAATGAATCAAAACTATTTGGCATGACCAATGTAGTCCATCGATTCTTGACCAAATGATTCAATTATGAATAATGTTGGTCTCAACCAAATTATTCCACTATGAATCATTTACAGAATCATATACATTTAGGCAACCAGTGTAGTCTGATTCACAAATAAAAAAGCTTTTTGTTGTGAATATTTCACAAGCTTAATGTAGTAACTGGTTGTTCATATGACATGTAATTAAACACACATACTATGGGTTTTGTCAGTAGTACTTTCTAAAAAAAAATGGCAGAATTAAATATACCACATTTTTGTGTATTTATTACTGTTATTTAATACACAGTTAGGCCTATTATTTTTTTATGTATGTTGCCTATACAAAAGACAGTAAAAGAAAAGTCAGTAAAAAGTTTATGTAACAACATTTTGCCAGAATTTTGAAATGTATTTCTTTATTAAATTATCTCATCATGGATTTTTTCACATAAAACTTCCTCAGAAGTTCTAAAAGAATCATTAACGCAACTGCTAATGAGGAATCAGAACCAAATTCCTCATGATGCTCAATCCTACTCATGCCAAAGACACTTAAAGGAGTCATGAACTAAAAACTAATCTTTTGACATGTAAGAAGTCATTGTACTATAAAAAACTCAAAACTTTATCGTTAGTCTAAAATCAGCTTATATTGAAGCCAATCTGCCGAAACGACAGGTTTTAGTATGTGCCACTTTATGATGTAACAGTGTGGCTAAACATCGAAGATCAACGCCTGCTTCTACATCACTGCCTGTTTAGCCCCGCCCACCGATTCACGCACGTAGTAGGTAAATGACAAGAGTGGTAAACGCAGGTCTACGCAGAAACCAAACGATAAACTTCATTTGATGAACTTTATTTGTAATGAAGTTCCAGACCGCATCAGTAACAACTTGGTCCTTTGTTCAATTCATTTCATCGCGGATTCGTTTACAAACAAGGCACAAATCGACGCAGGATTTTCGGAAAGATTGAAACACGATGCTATGCCGACTATATTTAATCCGACAGTAATGTCCTGCCACACAAGTGTGAGTAACTGTTTTTATTAATATTGCTTTGTCTGTTATTACAGATCGTTTGATATATTCTGAGTATTTATGTGTGTTTGACCTGAATCACAGCAGCATCCATCTATGAGGAATGTCGCTGTCAAACATACACAACTGTTAGCCAATCATAGCAGAGCGCCTATGTTCTGGGGGGGGGGGGGGGGGGGGGGGTTCAAGACAGGACAGAAAATAGACACTTCTAAATATTGATAACATTATAAGTGGACCTCAGAGAATGGTACAAAATAAAAACTAAGGAAATTCATGACCCCTTTAAGAGAGAACTAACCATAAAGAAAATGCCATTCAAATCCTCAACACTACTAATAATCCACTACACCTGACTCTTTCTGGTTTCAAGGCTTCAACAACTTTTAATCTTCTACAGCAAATGTCTTTCTGTCACAGAAATAATTTATTATTGAATAAAAAGGCAGTAATCACTGAAGTGTACTGACATCTATATAGTTGGAAGCCTTGAGTCCAATCTAGTGATTCATGCATGTACTTACTGGTCCCTCCTGTGGCTATGCGGGGGAGGGCGTGAGGGATAGACGGATGCCGTGAAAATGAGAATAATGACAAGAGACCAATGCGAATGTTAAATGAGAACAAAATGGTGATGGAGAGATGACAGACGTGCAACACAAATGCTTAACAGGCTCTATTTCTGATGCAGACGGGCCAGTTACTTTGATGATCTCTGCTACATTCCATTATGTGGAAATAACACATGCAAATGCATTATAAACTGAATTCTGCTATCCTCACCGAGCTGCGATGTCATCGTCCTCTCCTCCCCAGCCCCAGTACTGGTTAGGAAAGCCGTTCATTTTGAGGTACTGCTCCGGGGTTACAGCAGACACCCCTCCGAAGTACTGCGAGTATGGAAGCCTGCGAAGGAGTCAGAGAAGTGATTTGGTGAGGCACAGAGGAATAAGGTCATCTGTCTCCACTACCCTTCATCAACCCTTCTATCTGAAGTGTCACAGCTTCCCCTGCAGTTTAATGTTCGTCTGTACTTCTGCATTACATCATTACAGCAATCTGTACAGATGGATAGAAAACCCATATAAAACAGCAAAAAAAAATGCTGTTTAAATTGGTGTCATAATAATTCTGTCCTGAACTATTTTCAGAACTCTACCACACTAATATTTCATGTATGTACACATTTTTTTCTATGCACTGAATAATCATATGACCTGCGGAAATTGGCAAAATGTGCAGCATGCAGGAAAAAAACTCTTAATGTAATCATAATACATTAATCTTTTTCTTGACAATTTTTTGTAAAGGTTCCCAAATGTTAATGGGTTTATACATAAATTAAATACAGTACAAATAGTAATATTATGTGCAATTTGATATAACTGGTTTTTAATATATTTTCAAATATAATTGACTTTGTATGCTGGTTAAGCGTTTTTCAGTCTTCTAGTCGTCAGCGTCACATGATCCTTCAGAAATCATTCTAATTTGCTAATTTGATGTACAGTCCTTATTATTAGCAATGTTGTGCTGCTTAACATTTTTGTGAAAACTGTGATACATGAAACCATGGCATTTTTTCATGATCATAATACCAAATAAATGATGAACAGAAAGTTTAACCGAACAGAAATATTTGAAATAGAACTCTTTTGTAACATTGTTTTACTCAATTTAATCTATTGCTGAATAAAGGTGTTCACTGATTTAAATAATAATAATAATATTAACAAAATAAAACGAGCTGTAATGTAACTTTGATTGCTTATTGAACCTGCCCTCCAGAGATCCCTTGTACTCCTAACACCTGCTCTTAATTCTTCAGTACTGTTGAGTAAATATTGAGTGATGCTAGATGAGCTGCTGCTATGTATCTTTCTTTGTCATTTTCTCTGTATTTCTTCCCAAGGACTAACTCTCTGAGTCGTGTCTGAATGCTTTACAGCCTTCAGCGGATTCATCACTGAGAGGTCCCGATGTTGTCCTCAGCCTTGGTGGACTGAATATATGGGTTGTTTTCTCTGCAATTTTTCTGTGCTCTGTGAATGTTTGTATCTAGGTGGACATTGTGGCTGCAGAATACAGAAATGCAGACTCTGTGACCCGAGATGTGCAGACCTGGATGTCAATTTAGAGGACCAGAGCCATGAGATACTGAGTATACATGTGTCAGCACTAATAATGAATGAACTACATCCGCTATTTTACCATGCGTGAAGAGGATGAACTTTTTGTTTCTAGAAGTTTTATAAGATCTATCAGCTTCTTCAAAAAGTAAAAACTTGTTAAATGAACAGTTGTTGTTCTTTTCGTTAATTACTCTTTTTAAACGGGCTGTTTTGGATTAAAGTGTGTAGAATTGAATTAAAAAATTGACCACCAATTCATTTTAAAATATTTAACTTTCACTAAAATCCAAAAATGTGGGATCAGTAAGGTTTTTTTTTAAAGAAATTAATACTTTTATTCAGAAAGGATGCGTTAAATTGAGAAAAAAGTGACAGTAAAGGCATTTTAATGTAATTGGCATTCTTTATAAACTTCTATTCATCAAAGAATTCTGAAAAAAATTAATCACAGTTTGCACAAAAATATAAAGCATTTTGTGACACTGAAGACTGGAGTGGCTGCTGAAAATGTTGCTTTGCTATCAGAGGAATAAATTACATTTTAAAATATAAAACACTATTTTGTAATATTATATAATATAACATTTTAACCAATCTCTGACCTTGACTTTATTCAACTACACAACATTTTTTTTATTATATAATAATGCTGTAATATGAAAAAATATGATTATAATAATAACAATATTAAAACTAATACAGTTATATTGAAGTGTCACTAATATGACTACAAACATAAAAATGCATTCAAAACATTCATTAGGTTTCACCCCTGTTCATTAAGATAAAATGAGAGAAAAGCTTTGTTAAAACATTCAATCCTGTGATAGTGGGTAGGGTACCTGTATCTGAACTTGTCCATAGCTACGGAGTGGTGTGTAGGGTACTGGGGGTGGCAGGTGTAGGTATTGTGGTCATTCTCAGGCAGCAGGTCGACGTCATGCAGGAAAATACAGCTCCAGTCCTCCTCTTTCAGCGCCTCCCGCACTCCAACATTCAGTAACTTTGCTCGGTTAAACGTGGAGTTCCCTGACTGATAACACAGACTATGAGCAAATCAAGTGTACACAAATGCATTCTTCGGCAAGAATAGAAAAATAGCTTGACAATAAGCTATGAGCTATGTTTACCATTTTGTCCCAGCTACTTCCTCTAATTACTGCTAGGATTTTTTTCCATACAATAGATGTGACAAGTCAGTGTAACAACGAACAAGAGACCTGGTGCACAATGTAAATGCCGTAGTGGACCTGCTGCCGCTGCAAAAAGGGGTGCAGATGGTAGAGGAGGGCGCGGAGGTGGGTCTGGCGGTTCCGGTAGGGGACCACGATGGCTGTGTGGTGCCGTGGCTCACAGTCTGGTGGGCGGTAATGACCCCCTAAGGTCACCAAGGGGTTCTTCTCTTTTATCTTCTCCAGGGAGGGGGGTGAGGAGAGGTGGACAGAAACAGGACCCACTGGCAGACAGCAGGAGGAAAGCACACAGGCATTTGTTGTAAAAAACATCTGTCCTACAAAACCAAATTAAAGGAATACTATTCCTAAAAATGTAAAATTATGTCATTATTTAATCACTGTTAGTCCAAAGCAGTGTGCCTTTTTTGTGGAACACAAGAGAACAATATATTGTGCATATCAGTTTACATTTAAAATTATTATTTTTATTTTTTATTATTGGATATTTAATTCTTCATGGTAATTTTTACATTTAGATTACATTTGCTGTCATTTAACACTTACTAAAAAATATTACGTCTTTCATTTTTTTACCCACCAATAACTTAATTAATATCACTGTTAAATGTTATCTTAATAGAGGACTTAAAGAGACAGGTATACTGAATAAACAAATCCCTTTTTTAAAGAGGTAAATTAACAGACATATTTTTAAAATTGTTTATTTAATGTTTTAAAATGTAGTTAAAAACAAAAAATAGGAATAACTTTTTAATTAAAAATGAATTGACATTTAAATTTTCTTTAATTGATAGCTTAATGCTTCATTATATTTTTAGGTGTCGCACCAAGTCCTCCATAATCTTTAGCATATCTCAAGATAAATATCTGTTTCTAAAACTGTACATTATAATATTGTGATGATATTGTAGCATTTAAAATGACATTTTAGCCAAACTACAGATTTCATAAAATGAAGGCATGGAATTCAGCATATGACATGGACAATTATGATATTTAAATGGTGCTTTTATGTCCTTTTTTAAGCTTGAACGAAACTACAGTCATTGTAACTGCAGGAAAACAGCAACCAGAACATTCTTAAAAATATATTTTTTGCGATCCACAAGAGAAAAAAAAAAAAAAATCACAGGTATGGAAAGATAAAAGTTAGTGTAAATGATGTAAGAATCTTCATTTTGGGGTAAACTAAATAATAATAACTCAATAAAGCGTCTTTGGTTTATTTAAAACTGCAATGAGACATTGTAAACAAACAAATCCAATGACTGATTAATGTCTTAAGCACTTCAGAGAGGATTTATATCTACCCAGCAGTGGAGAGGGCAGTACACAGTCCCTGAGCTGCTGTTCTGGTCCACTCGGTCCTGGATTGTGGAGCAGCAGAGAGGTGAGGTTGGTGTAGACGTCATGTGGTCGAGAGTAGTCGATCTCAGGCTCGGTGGAATGAACCAAAACAGACACAAGGCCACGAAAGCCTCCCAGGGAGAAGTAGAGGACAAACGCAAACTGGAAGCCCACCAACAGAGCTAGAGTGCAGGGGGAGTCCAGCGCTCGACCGCAGCACGCCATTATGACATCCGACACAGAGCAGGACTGACAGAGGAAGGGAGGATGGGAAAGTCAAAGGGGATGGACAAGGGACAGATAAGAGAAGAGAGACAGAGTGAAGACAGAGAAAGAGGCATGAGAGAGGGAAGAGTGGAAGGATAACAGAGGTGATGAGGAGAAATAAAGTCAGCTCAGTGAGCTAAGGGAAAGACATCTATGGCATGTGTGGGAGTCACCGGAAAAACAGAGGAACACAAAAATCAATAGTGGCAGATCCATCACATCTAACAACAAAGGAGAACTTTAAAGTGCCAGTGTGCCCGGGATCAATGCCAGATCTCGGATTAAATCAACAAAGACCACACACTTTTTGGGTCACTCCTGTTACACAGTACAGTACTTAAAAAAAAAAAACAATACCTATTATGTATGCTTGATTACAAATAAAAAAATTGCATGATTACAAAAATGCTTGATTATAATACAAAATAAATAAATAAATTAAAACCAGGATAATAAATGGAAAACAGGATAGAAACACATCATTCAGCGAATGATTGTGAGTTACTTTACATGAGGTTGTATATTTGAAGATAGTTTTTATATTTTTAGCAATCTTTTGAAAATCCGATATTATTATATGTGACCCTGGACCACAAAACCAGTCATTATTTTTTTTATTGAGATTTATACATCATCTGAATAAATAAGCTTTCCCTTGATGTATGGTTTGTTAGGATAGGACTATATATTTGGCTGAGATACAACTATTTGAAAATCTGGAATCTGAGGGTGCAAAAAAATCTAAATATTGAGAAAATCGCCTTTAAAGATGTCCAAATTAAGTCCTAAGCAATGTATATTACTAATCAAAAAGTTTTTTTACGTTTTGATATATTTACGGCAGTAAATTTACAAAATATATTCATGGAACATGATCTTTACTTAATATAAGGGGTCATATGATGTGATTTCAAATTTTCCTTTCTCTTTGGAGTGTTACAAGCTGATTTGTGCATAGATAAGATCCCTAAGACTAAAGTCTCAAAACCAAAGAGATATTCTTTATAAAAGTTAAGACTCGACCACGCCCACCTAAAATGGCTCATTTAAACACGCCCCCACATGTCTACGTCATAATGTGGGGAGATTTGCAAAACACCGCCCAAATGTATACGCAAGGAAAGAAGGCGGAACTATTATTCTCGCTGTAGTATTTGTTGCTGCCGCCGGCGCCATGTCGTGGAGACGCTGTGTTTCGTTGTGAAAGCGAAATTACTTTGTTTGGGCTTCCAAAAGAGGACACAACTAGAAATCAGTGGTTAAGTTGTATTTACGACACTGTTCCAGAACAGTTCAACCCAAATATTAGAGTGTGTGCAGCGCATTTTATACGGAAGACTGTTTCCTGAACCTGGGAGTAGCCTGCCAGCTGTGCTCAAAGGCTGTTTCTATAAAGTGGGGCAATTCCAACTTTGCAAGGACAGTCTGGCACTTCTGACTCACTGCCTGTAAGTACGTTTTCTTATTTAAAGAATTTGCCACTGACGATTCAAACGCGAGTTTTGAGCTGTGTAGGGTAGTGCTTGTTGTTTGTCGTTTCTCCGATCACAAATGCAGACATGGTATTGTTTACGCGGCACGATGCAACTACACACGTAAAAAGATAGAAGTCATTATAATCAGTAATTATGTCCCCACTGGATGCAACAAATGCCTCGTTTATAATGGGTTTTATTATTTTTGTGTCATCATGCCGGGACACGGCATCACAATACAGTGAGGGGCGTAACATTTCCGTCTCACGCTTGAGGTATTCGGCCAATCACAATGCACTGGATCGCTGGCCAATCAGAGCACACCTCGCTTCTCAGAACGATGAGCTTTGTAAAAATCGACGCGTTTCAGAAAGGCGGGGCATAGAGGAGCAACAATAATGTACAGTATGTGGAAAATAATGTGTTTTTTTAACCTTAAGCCGCATAAACACGATGCATTACACCAAATACACAAAATAATGTTCTTTTTAGCAACATTATATGAACCCTTTAATATACTAAAGATTTTTGGAATAAAATAAAAATCTATAATTTCGACCCATACAATGCACACTCTAAAAAATGCTGGGTTAAATACAACCCAGCGCTGGGTAAAATATGGATGAACCCAGAGATTGGATTGTTTAGACCCAGCGGTTGGGTTACTGCCCAGAAGGTTAGGTTAAACATTTAACCCAACTGTTGGTTGAAAACAACCCAGCATGTGTTCTGTCCAATATTTACCCAGCAGTGGGTTGTATTTAACTCAGCATTTTTAGAGTGTATTGTTGACTATTGCTACAAATATACCCATGCAACTTATGATTGGTTTTGTGGTCCAGGGTCACATTTATCATATAAAATATTTATAATTGTACCTAACAGAAAATAATGCTTCAAAGTACAATGAACCATCTAATACCACAGAAACACCATATAATTAATTAAATCCATAGCTAATTGCTTATGTTTGTGCAGTTTTTGTTAATTAAACCTCCTGGAGAATGATGTGATTCAGGGTCTGGCTTTTAGTTAAACGAAAAATTACTAGATATAACTATAAATAAAAACTAATGAAACCGATGTTTACTGTAGTTTAAAACATTTTGATTAAAGAAAATAGGAAGAAATGGATGTAATATTTCTTAAATTATTTTTTTAGATTTAGAAGTGTATATGAAACACTCAAACATAGCAAAGATGGCAACATACACTCTCTAACTAAATAAAAAGTTCACTATTGTTGATTTTGTGACAACTATGATCTCATTGTTTAAAACCTGCGAGTACAGTATGCTATGACATGTTGACATGAAAATGAGCTGCACAGCAGGAATTCGCCTTTTATCGGTGAATAACAGACTGTATAGTACCTGTGCTGACTGGTCAAGCAGGGTTGAGACTGAGAGCTGTCCTCCTCCTCCTGTCCATCACAAAACATCGCGCACCTTGAGGAGACAGATAGTTCTGGACTGATTAACAAGATCTCCTGCTTTCAAACCAGCTCATATTTTGCACTACAATAAACCTGAAATGTATTTGTTAAGGAACCATACATGCAGCAACGACAGACAATGAGCAATTATTGCGAAATAACTGTCAACATAACGGATAATTTCAACGCTTCAGGTCAAGCGTTTCCTCTGACTCACCCGGTCCACAGCGACGCTTCAAATCAGGCTCCTGCAGCAGTCGATAGCTAGGCCTTTATTTAATATTACTCAGTCGATTGTGGATAATCATTCCTCTATGGCGCACGAAAGAGTGTATAATATCCGCAGTCGCATTGAGCGCGTCGCGGAACGCTTCCTGAGCGCGTCAGACGCTTCAGACGCTCAAAGTAGAGACCCACTGACAGACATGTTTGACGCGGTGACGCACTATCGACGGGCATTCTTTAACGCTGTTACAATAAAAGCCCTAAGATACCTGTGTTAAAATCACAGTGCTGCCGTCTAGTGAGAAAGCACACGACAGGTTTAATGCTAGAGCCAGGTTTCATTCGCCAGATGATCTTGTGATGACGAGACAGGTTTATAAAGCGAAATTAAATTGATGAAAAAGAGACACGATGTGTAATCACGTGGATTATGTCAAGTGGTTACAATGTCATCGTCATTTTGATTGAGAATTATATATTGATATTATAACGCGAATTATGACGTCTGTGATTGTGTTCAACAAAACAGACCATCTAACCTGTGTTTACAAAAAAAATAAAAAATCATAACCATAAGTATCATAACCTCTTTAATTGAGTAGTTCTTTCAGATATCACGTCAAATTATTATTATTAATAACATATATGCTTAGTACGAAAACAGTACTTTGGACTTTGGATCCAAGAAATTTTTTTTCAGCTGAGAAAGTGCACAGAAATTGTTCTTGGTGATTTTTATTACCTACTCAACAGAGAATATAGACATATCTTTTAAATAGAAAATTATTTTAATAAAATAAAGAGATCTGGGTACCAAAACAGTAATTTGGATTTTGGATAAATAATTAGACAAAACATGTTATCTTTGAACAATCAGGTCTCAGTGTCATGTTGGCCAAATCCTGAAATTTAAATGTATGTATTCAAATTGTCAAGTGTGGCTGTAGATTGTACAGGCTTTCATGATCTGTTGTTGGCCAAACTCATCCAACAAAGTCTTTACGGACATTGCTTTGTGCACTGGGGCACAGTCATGCTGGAATAGAAAAGGGCTTTTCCAAAACAGTTCCCACAAAGTTGGAAGCATAGCATTGTCCAAAATATTTGGGCATGCTGAAGCATTAAGAAAAATAATTCACTGGAAATAACAGGCCTAGCCCAACCCCATCCCATTATCCCTCCTCTCCACCAACTTTACATTTGATACTCTTCTGGCATCCACCAAACCCAGACTCGCCCATCAGACTGCCAATCAGAGAGACGTGTTTCTCACAGAACAGGTTTCCACTGCTCCAGGGTTCAGTGGCATGTGCCGTTCTCTTTCACCACTCCATCCAATGCTTGTCATTATACTTGGTGATGTGACACTTGCATGCAGCTGCTCAGCCATAGAAACCCATTCCATGAAGCTCCTGCCACACAGTTTTGCGCTTATTTTAATGCCAGTGGAAGTTTGTAACTGTGACTTTTATTGGTTCTTCTGCTATTCCTAATGCTTCCACAGTTGGCTATGGAATATCTAGCAGGGATGAAATTTCATGAACTGTATTATGAAATTTAATGAACTGACTTACTGCTAATTTTAATAGAGGCTGTATAGCTAGGAGCCTGATTTTATGCGGCAATTGAAACACCTGAATTCAGTAATTTAGAGGTGTGTCTCAATACTTTTGTCCATATAGTGTATACATAAACTTAATCATACAAGAAGTACTCAGATACATAAATACATCTCACACAATGTTTTAATATTTTTTTTTATTTTTATGTATAAAATCTGGAATTTCTCTGAAATGGTTTGCGACGAGTGACCCATTGACATCGTGCTTGATAATGCAAATAAATCAATATTTGGCTTTATTGAGAAAAGAGGAGACATTCTTGTTTAACAAGAAGAGCACTGCAAATGTTTTATTTCACTGAACTCATTAAACTCGTGTTAACTCAAGTTTTATTAGTCACAGCTTTCAAACCATGATGGTACACCACTTCTGCTCCTGAAGTCAAGCTGAAAGATATTTTATTGGAACATGCAGTAGTGTGCGGCACACTAGCGTAAATGCTTGCAGAGTCACTGCCAAAGAAAACATGAGAAAAATAACACGCTACAAAGAAAAGTTTTGGAATTCATTGAGAAATTGTGCAAAACAACATAGCATTACAATCCATTTCTGAATCAGCCTCGAACCCAAAAGGGCTGGGTAAAAACATGAGGCATTTGGCTGAATGAAACTCGACGACATAATTATATAGTGTCTGTGTAAAGTTCCTCCATTGCCCTAAAGTTCTCCCACAACAATAAGACCCCTGAAGCAAGGAAGCAAGGCAAAAAGCAAGCTACAGTTTTTACAAACAACACAGATAAACTTATTATAAGCACCATGAATTTAACATCTAGATTTAACCTTCCCATTTCAACATCCCATCCAAACTTTCACTGTTAAAAACATCATCAACTAATATAAAATAATAACAATATAACAGTACATATCAATAATATTATTATAAAAGTGTCAAGCAAACAAAGAGCCCTTAAAAGGTGAACTGATAATGTTAAGACTTTACTGTAAAACACTTATGAAACAGTGACCATTATTATGATTTTGAGCAAGTTGTAAGAGATACAATTTATTTTTGAAGTTTCCATTACTTATTTTTATTGCTCCTTCCTTTTCTCTTTCAGGCCTATTTGCATCAAGAACAATAACTATAAAGATAACGATAACTATATTAGCATTCACACCAACAGATGATAACATTCTGTTTATTATATGGATGCTGCAGTTTTGTCGTCTGCCTCTTTAACTGCTTGAGCTCTTTAAAATGTGGATTCTGATTGGCTGTCATGTATTTATCATCCATCATCTGAATAAAATTGGCCTGATAGTGATTCCAACAAAAGTTATCGCTATAGTTGTGGTGTGGACTGTGCTATACTTCTAATTTTATTCTTTAAATTTCATTTCATTTTAAATCTTTATCATTATATTTAACATACTCGGTGTGAACCTTTAGATTTCATAAACAAATACATCCAAAGATGCATAATAAAAATTATTTGCAAACACTGTTTGTTGTTTTTTTCTGTTCTGTTTCAATTCCAGCATTGTTATTTGTCCCCAAACCTCTCTTTTCATCCATTCTCTACTTCTTATAGTTTCCGAACTGAATGGCCAGTCGGTCTCCAACGCAGCGAAAGGCGGCAGGCTGCACCTCCCAATAGTTAACCGGGTTGCCAAAGAGGCTAATGCCATTATAGAAGCTCCTCTTCATGCCAAAACCCCGAGGACAGAAGTCATTAACTTCCACTCGACTTATGTTGTTGGAATGAAGGTAGACCACCTGAAAAACAAAGCAAAAATCAATGATCGTGCATGTGTGAATGGGACACGTTTTGTTCATGTTTAATATCTCGCACCTGCAGGTACTTCATGTTTGGCAGACCCATGGGGACGCGGGTCAGCCGGTTGTTTTCCAAATGCAGCTCCCTGAGATTAGGGACGTATGATAGGCTGCCGTTCTCAATCATCCGGATGTGGTTGAAACCCAGACCCAATCTGGCAAACAAGCGCAAGCACAACTATGAATAAGCAACAGACAATAGATGGGCCGCACACATTGTGACAGGCATCTAGTGAGGTGGAAACACAATAGACTGGAAACACTGTGAACAGACACTGGGTCAACTGTAGCCCCGCAGGACAAGCTGCACTATAAAAATATAGCACATGCAGGATTTTTCTGCAAAATCTGTCCTGATTTACATTTCACTACTGATTATATCCTGTATAATTGAGTATGTGACGAATAAAAGAACCTTGAACCTTGAACCTTGAAAGAGATTTGCATAAGTTAGACCAATATCAGGGTTATTATTTCACAATTATTTTGGTTTTTAATTTCAGTTTAGTTTAAGTTTGCTTTAATGATGTATAATGAAAATTGTTTTTTTTAGTTTAATTTAAATTCCTTTACGTTTTCATCCCATATAACATACAGATTGTGTAAGAGATACAATAATAAATCAATAATACCAACAAAATTCTTAAAGTCATTTGTCAAGCTTATATAAAAACAGCTGCAGTACTTGCTGACAATGAAATGTGCCATTGTGGGTACATTTAGCAGCAAATTTGTAACTGCCATCCCTCAGGCATCTCTATGATTCAGCACCATCAGATGGCCAACTAGAGAACAACTAGTTACTGGTTTTGCCAAAGTTATCAAATTCATGGCATATAATCTTTTAAATATAGTTACAAATTTAGTTTGAGGCCATTTGGATTGACCATATGATAAGTATTTGTTTTGTGTTGTCTTTGCATTGTTCCATGGCTTAACTTGACTGCTGAACGCTGGGTTATTTTTGTGATTTCAGACCAATCGTCATCAAATAATGGTAGGTTGTATTACATGTGTTACATCAGACAATCCCACTCTGTCTAGTAACTAGTATTTGATCAGAGTACACTTTTTCGAGTTTGCGTGGAGTCCAAGACATTAACCAATTGAGTTTTGGTGGGAAACGTTTATTAAAGGGATCCCTGTGTATTAAGACTTGCATGGCTTAATATAACGTAATTGATGTATCTTACCGAAATATGTAGTAGAAAACACATGAATGTTTATGTTATTTAAAAAAAATCACAGTTTTATACATATTTTGGACTATGGGGGGCGCCATTTTTCTGATGACGTAAAATGGTTGCACTCGGTGAGCTAGAGCGCTACCTGTTGCTATTTTTACCACGATACAACTCGGAATAGACAACTGGGAAAATAAAATACTGATATGATGACCACAGCTACCGAAAGAGCTTACAGGTGGCGATGGATTTTTTCCCCCCACAAGGAGTCTAAACGGCTCTGATATCGAGTAAGATCCATGCTGAGAAACTCCTCTAGCAGCCGCTGCGTTTTCATCCTAACAGATGGCATCTAGCGTTTCTTGTCTCAGCCATTTGTAAGCTCTTTCAGTAGTTGTGGTCAACTAAAAGACTCAAAGGCATCAGGGCTAAAGTGGAGAGAAAAAGAAGCGGGTCTTTAGGGTAGTTTTTTTCGTCCACAGACATCTTCCCATTCTTTTCTCCTCTTCTTATCGCTCTTCTTACATTGCGTCTCTTGTTGCCCTTCAGCTGAAAATTACAACCAACAGCCACACAATGTGGTATCGTATCAGTATTTTATATTCTGAGTTGTGGCTAAAAGGCTATAGAAATAAGCGCCAGTAGCTCACTGAGTGCAACCATATGACGTCATCGACGCAGAATGCACTGTGCACATAAAATAATGGCGCCGCCCATAGTCCAAAAACAATGTCGATTTTTTAAATAACATACATCTTTCATGGGTTTTCTACTACATATTTAAATAAGAGACATAATTTACGTTATATTAAGCTATACATGTCTTAATACCCGGGGATCCCTTTAATGTCTTGTTTTCTTAATTTGATGTTGTTACTTTTTATATTTCATGTTACACTTCATTTTTAATTTTGATTAGTCCAAAATGTCCAACTATGTGTCAAATTGGAGTACAAGTCCGTCCAAATTCATTCATAATTCCAGTCCGAGTCCAAGTCTGAGTAAAGGTACCCCAACTCTACTAAAGTCAAACCATCTAGAATTGACTAAAATTGTACAATTGTTATAATTACACTTCAATTTCACTTCATTTAATTTAGCTTTTTGCAAACATCCATTTTCTTAATTTATTTAAAAATATATATTGTTTCATTGCAAGCTTTTGTCAGCACAATAGTTTAAGTTAACAACACTTTTGAGATTACACAAATTAAACTGCTAATTGTTATTTTTCTATTTATTTAAAGGATAATCCTTGACTTTGAGTGAAATAGCTGCAGCTGTTTTGAGTAAAAATAGATTTCACAGAATAATATATTTTCAGGAGCCTAAGATGAGAAACAGGGTTTATAATCACGTACGATGGCTAACTATTTCAGCAGTGTATTTTGCATAAAAAGATTTTGCTTCTACAAACTGAACTTACTGTAAACACTTTGCCCCCCCCCCACATTATGTGTCATACACAGGTGGGCTGCATTTGGAGTTGGCTGGGAAAAGGCATGCTGTGTGTTGGAGTGCAGGAGAGTTATGAGTAGCTTCACCTGTACAGGTGTTTATAGCGGCTCAGGTCCTCTAGTTCAATGGCCTGGATCTGGTTATTGTCCAAGTGGAGCTCGTGAAGACTGTCAGGGAGGTCTGGAAGGAGAGGAACATTCATCATTATATAACTGGAAGTAGCACCACGCCTCTGCTCTTAACATTACATTAAAACTCAGGCAAATTGTGATTTATGTCCAAAGATATTCCTAAAGCTCATTCAAGTGAGAAACTGCACAGAGTAATTTCAAATGTTCTTTCTGAAAATAAATACGAGAAAAATGTTCACTCTTTAATGACTTTTCTGATTATTCTAAAGAATCACCTTTCGGTATTCCGGAGAGTTTGGAATCAGAGATGCGCAGGTAGTTGAGTTTCAGGCCTTTAAAAGCGCCGGGCTCAAAGCCGCTGTTCTGAATAGGGTTTCCGCCCATCTCTATAAGAAGCATTCAACATCAGACAGAATATCCCATCACAAAAACCAGCAGGCTCCATCTAAAAAAGGAAATGGTTTGGTCAGACTTTAACCTCTATACCACATAATGGCAAGCGCGCATACAAACCAATGCAGTTCATGCTGCCCAGACCAGAGAACGTTCCTTCTGCAACCTTCTTAATATGGTTGTCATGAATGCGCAGCTCCACCAGGGACGGGGGAAGGTTCTTGGGTACCACTGTCAGGAGGTTACGGGAAAAATAAAGCTTTTTTAAGTGTAGGAGGGGTGCGAAGGTTCGCGGGTGGACTTTGGAGATCTTGTTGTTGACCAGTGACAGAGCCTGGCGGGAGATAGGAAGACATTAGCATTTGGTTCATGGAAAGTCATGAAGACATGATTAATAATAGCTTGACCATGAGCATTAAATATGTACACAAAACCAAATGACTTATAAATGATGTTATAACTTAATGTCTTGTTCTCTTTTTCTTCTTCTTCTTTTACAGGCCATGTCAAATATTGTGTTTGGTGAGAGAGGCTGAGTAAATATTAGGGATAAATATTGGGGATAATATGAGTTCTAAGAAGGCAACTAAAACATTCAGTTTGGCACCGGCGTGTGTTTCCCGAACTACAGGAGCATTCTTCTTCAGAGACTTGAACTGTTTGAACATCCTGTCAGGCTGTTTTGCACTGAGTGCCAAACGTAAAGTAATGCGTGCTGCAAACGACAGACCAATTTTTCAAGAGTTAGCCAAAACGTGCTAGTCTCGTTGTTTCTTATGTAAAATATATAAAACAAGAATCTTAAATCTTAAAATGTGAATATTCAATCTAAATGTACATCTAAATCTACAGCATTAAAGTAAATAGCGACATATTTAGCTAATATGGAGCTTGATGGGCCGCATCAGCCAACGGCGAATAAAAAACAAAAACACAAAAATCAAGCTGTGAAATTGGCACACATCAGTGAACAGCACAAGAAACCATTCATACATTTACAGTCTTATGGACTTTTAATTTTCAATAATATGTTAATGTTTTAAGGAACATCCATTTATTTTACATTCAGCCTCATCTCTATTTATTTTTCTCACTTATCCCATAATTAAAGTGTTAGTTCACCCGAAAATGAAAATTCTGTCATTTATTACTCACCTTCATGTTGTTTCAAACCTGTAAGTCTTTCATCCATCTTCGGAACACAAATTAAGATATTTTGGATGAAATCTGAGAGCTTTCTGACCCTGCAGCAAGGGAACTACCACATTCAAGATCCAGAAAGGTAGTAAGAACATCATTAAAACAGTGCATGTGACATCAGAGGTTCAACCGTACATTTCTGAAGCTTTGAGAATAACTTTTGTGTGGGAAGAAAAGAAAATTAACGTCTTTATTCAACAATTTCTTCTCTTTGTGTCAGTCTTCGCTGTGCATTCAATGCGAGTACCAAAACGCATGGTTGCATCATAAATAAAATAAAATTAAGGATGAGCCACTGATGTGATATGGACTATTTTAAAGATGCCCTTAGTACTTCTATGGGCCTTGAACATGGTAGTTGCGTTATTAGTGTTCATGCAGGGTCAGAAAGCTCTCAGATTTCATCAAAAATGTCTGATATTTGTGTTCCGAAGATGGATGAAGGCCTTAAGGGTTTGGAATGACATGAGGGTGAGCAATTAATGACAGTAATTTTCCTTTTTGGGTGACCTATCCCTTTAACATGGAGTAGAATGTATTGCTTGATCTTCACCCTCTCTGGTTCTCATTTCTTTGATCACCAACAGTGTCTTACGTAGAGGTTTGTAAGTCCTTTGAAGTCATTCTCCTTCAGTTCTGTGATGCGGTTGTTCTGTAGATCCAGGAGCTTGGTGTCTCTGGGAATTTCCTTGGGCACTACAATCAAATCTAAACATGAAGACAAAATGTTTACAGCTAATTTAAAGCTTGTATGATATAGAGCATACAGATATGTATACAAATGTCTGTACAGAGAGACCATTAGCTCACCATCTGGTCTGGATTTCCCCATGACAGGGCTTCTTATTCAACATCAAAATAACAGAATTAAATAGTGAATACAATTTAAAATCTTAACAATTACAGCATGTATTTGACAAGATATTCAGTTAGATAGAAACCAGTTACTGTGGCCAAATGAGGACATTTCAGGTTTATATTTGCATTAGTTTATCTTTATTGGAGGCGGGTGACCTTAGGATGTTCTGCCAGCACTTTAAATGTGCACTTTAAAAATCATTTGGGTTCTTTTGCCACACATGGACCACATCACAAAACTATATGTAAACTCCAGCAGAACCACATCAAAGCTGAAATCCAGCATTGTGTCTGTTTTAACAGTAAAGTGTCCAAGATTCTAAATCAGGCCAATGATTCATGATGATTTCCAGCAGAGCCCAATAATTTATACTAGGCTGGGTTCAACCTCTGTTGCATTTCAGCCATTTATAATGTTCTTGAGAACCATAACTGCCAAGCCGTCTAGCTTCCAGCAGGAGCGAAAAGTGAAATCATTGAGATATTAAGCATATCAAAGGAATATATTGATATATTTTGGATTTAATAATAAAAATGTAATCTCTACAGACAGCATAAATGACACAGAAAGTCATTTTGACTTGTTTTCATTAACTTCTGGATACCTTAATCAACTCAGCATTTTCACAGAAAAGACTTTTGTGTTTCTGTGTGTCGTAGTGTTTAATATGCTCCTTAGTCAGATCTAGGGAACTGCCATCATCACATTAGCTTCGCATTTTTTAGTTTGGAATGTACATTTTTGCAAATATCAAGTGAACCCGGGGCGATTTACATTCACAATGTGCACTGAGCACAAACTTTGAGTTTGATGCCAAGTGACGCATACTTTTTGTAGGGACCCTTTCAGCATGCTGTGATATCAGTCTAATACAGTGTAGATAATGGAAAACAGGATGTTTATAATACATTTTCTTAAATAAATTATTACTTTTATTCAGAAAAGATGTATTAAATTAATCAAAAGTTACTGACACATTAAGACATGTTTAAAATCACAAAATATTTCTACAGTATGTCAAATATATGCTGTTATTTTGAACTTTCTATTTCTTAAAAAAATAGGGGAAAATGTATCATGGTTTCCACAATATATTAATAATCACAACTGTTTTAAACACCGAAAATAATAAGAAAAGTGATTTCTGAGGGATCATGTGGCACTGAAGACTGAATTGCTGCTGAAAATTCAGCTTTGCATCACGGGAATAAATTACATTTTAAAATATTCAAATTGAAAATAGTTACTTTAAATTGTAATAATATTTCACATTATTACAGCTTTTCCTGTATTTTTAAACAAATACACTATATTGCCAAAAGTATTGGGTCACCCCCTTCTAATGAAAGGTTTGACTACAATTGTATAAGGCAAGGATCAAAGAGAAATGATGATTCAGTCAGTGTGGAAGAACTTGACTGGTCTGCAGAAAGCCAAGTCCTAATCCCAGCTGAACACCTCTGATGTGACTTTAAATGCAGACCTTGAGCCAAACATTCATCACCAAACACCAATGACTTGAACATATGGATACAGTCATTTCATACACTTCAAAACTGTTGCAACAGAGGTGGAAATACAATTTTTAAGTACATGAATTTCTTTGTTGCCACAGTTTGGAAGTGCATTTTTCTCTTCTAAAGAAGGGGTTGTCCCAGTACTTTTGTCCATATAATGAATGTACAAGTCATTGGTGTTTGGTGATGAATGTTTGGCTCAAGGTCTGCATTTAAAGTCACATCAGAAGTGTTCAGCTGGGATTAGGACTTGGCTTTCTGCAGACCAGTCAAGTTCTTCCACACTGACTGAATCATCATTTCTCTTTGATCCTTGTCTTATACACAGAGACACTGTCATGTTAGAATAGAAAAGGGTCCTGTCCAAACTGTTGCTATAAAATTAGAAGCACACAATTCCCTAGAATATCATTATATGCTTAAACATTAAGATTTGTACTCATGGAAATTACTAAAGTAGTCAAACCTTTCATTAGAAGGGGTGACCCAATACTTTTGTCAATATAGTATATATTATGCAGTCTTTGCATTGATCTGCTTTGTAATTTTATGCAAATAATATTAGGAATACTAGAATTTATAATCAAGCACTGAATAGAGCACCCCTTAAAATTTGATTAACAAACAGAACTGTTTTGGGGTCTAAGGGGGATAAAATACTGCATGATAATAGCATAAAATCATGTATGAGCATTGAATATTATTTTAAAATGTAATTTCTAAGAATTTTTATAATTTATGAGGTTCTTGTACACAAGACAAAATAAATTATCCTATAGAATATGAGTTTAAGCCATTTTGAGCCAATATACTATAAGTGCAAGTCAAATATCTTTCCTGGATTTCCTTTTACAATAGATCTGCCCACCTGCCACTCAAACCAACAAGTGCTCTCTGACTTTAACCAGTCGAGCGCTGACAAACACAATGCCAAACCCCAGAGCGCAGCACATCGCAGCCCCCCAAACCACAGCTCCGTACACATCTACACCCCCTAGTAGGAACATATTTTATGATGAAGGCATATAACCACCTAAATATATACACAATTATGAACATCTGTTATGAATAAGCATTACAATCAATTAAATTACAGCCTACATGGCAGAATAACTTCCAGATACGAAAGAAGAAAATAAGAGCACAGTGAACGGATCAATGTATTCAAAGCAAACCTTCATCACAGTGGGAGGAAGCATAGAAAGAACCGCCTAAAGCAAGGGCTGTATTTTTCGATTTTTATATCAAATCCACAAGCATAAACAAAGATGCAATGACATTTTGCGAAAACAAAAACACTTGCAAAGACCAAAATACATGGCATAAAGCATTCATGCACATATGCAAACATAGTCAGACACGCACAAACTAAAAAGGAATACATATAATTAAAATATTTAATAACTCAAATTCCGAAGTTCTTGTTGCTTCTGTCAGATCAGTGGCTGTAAATGTTCTATGAGGATCATACCTTGAGCACACTTGGCGTGAGAATGAAAGAGCGTGTCTATCCGTAAGAATGACTATAGATTTACAGCGGAGCTTCAATGGGTGCTGTTGGTGCCATGCAGAAAAAATACACAAACTAGCTCAATTTAGTCAGACATATAAGGCTTTATCCAATTTCTGGAGACTGCATCTAACCCAGGCCTTCTCACTTTCCCACATACTAAAAAGCTTCATGGGTCACACATACATGGTGGTTGGCTTGTTTGTTTTGTGTTTATATAATTCTTGTACATTTGTTTGTTTATCCGCAGTTTAAGTATTTATATTTGCAAACTGAGTGATCGCTGAAAAGCACAACATTCATTTGAATGACAAAAATGTTTTCCTACAAGATGAGTGTAAATGGTTTAACCAATCAGTTCAGTTTAACAGTTTCCTCTTTGATTTTAGGTCTGTATCTGTGGAAAAGAAAACAAGACCTTCTAAAAGCAATCACAACGAAATTAAGTGGCCCCTGTAAAAATCCCTTAAATTTTAGGCCTAAATTACCAACTTTTGTGAATGTACTGCTGACAAGACATAACCTAGGGCTATTTCCGGCCTTCTGAAATAAACAAACACTCATCAAAGACTTCCAAATCTTCATCACTTCTCTTTCTCCCTCGCACATTCCTTTTCACTTTCCCTGTCTATCTCTCTCACACTGTCTTCCTGTAAAACATCCTGTGTGTGTCATAAAAACTACACAGAACCACCCTTACAGCTCAATGGAAAATTACACAGGCATTTTTTATTTTTTCCCATTCAAGCTCAAGTTTTCTTGGAGACTAAACTACGACAAATAGACATGTTCATAAACGGCTGTTTTTGCATGTTTGGATGAGGGCTGTCAAACAGTCTCTATAAGATACTTTTAATATTGAATTGAAACTATTTAAATATTTTATTATTTATTGTACACAGTTAATGTAAATATGTTTAATGATTATTAGCCTATTCACACCAAGGACAATATTTTATTATATATTAGATATATGTTAGAAGATAACTGTAACACTGACTATATTGGCGCCCACACCAACAGACAATATATTTTATTATAAGCCTGTGTTGTTGGTTTGTCATCTGCCACTTTAAATGTTCAAGGATTCTGATTGGCTGTCAAAGTTGGATCGTTCATTAGCTGTAAAAATCATTCTTAAATCGATTCCAACAATGTCATTTTACTGTGTCATTATTGTTGCACACAGACAGACAGACAGACAGACAGACAGACAGACAGACAGACAGACAGACAGACAGACAGACAGACAGACAGACAGACAGACAGACAGACAGACAGACAGACAGACAGACAGACAGACAGACAGACAGATAGATAGATAGATAGATAGATAGATAGATAGATAGATAGATAGATAGATAGATAGATAGATAGATAGATAGATAGATAGATAGATAGATAGATAGATAGATAGATAGATAGATAGATAGATAGATAGATAGATAGATACTCACTTAGGTCTGAACATTGTACCACATTGAGCTGACAATGGCAACCAAAGGGGCATAAAGACACATCCGGCGGCAGCTCCTCCACAGCTGAACCCTCTTCATCTCTCATCATTACCATCGTCAGATCCCCCACTTCTCCATCCATAGCAAAGTCCCAGAATCCTCTCTGCTCGAAGGGCAGAGCCAATGATGGAGCAGTCAGGCTGCAGACATTGAGCAGCAGAAGCAGGAAAGAGCGGCAGGAGAACATCGCTGAGATACAGAGACTCACACACACAGACCTGTGTGAGGAAGAGACAAAAAGAGATTAATCATTGTTTATTTCATTTGACATAACTGTTTGTGTATGTCACTGTGTGTATCTTGTTCTGAGTGTGTAAACTTTCACATACACAGAGGCTTTACTTTGTTTGGATCTGAATGTGTTAATTACACAAAGGACAATGTTAATAAGACTCTATGTCCTCTCTCAAGTTCAGCCCACAACCCATTTCCTCAGTTCTGTTTATAATAATTAAAACTGATTTTGCAAAGTACATCAAAGGAACAGGATGGAACTAGGTTGTTATTTGGGGGTTTGGGAGAATATTGTAACATTGCCACCTGAATATGAATACATCATTCAGCACTGGACCTGCCTCCCTGAGAAACACTAAAAGCTTTGACATGGACATGTAAACATTACTCAAAAGTACTAATATTCAAATTTTCACAAATAAGTTTTTTTGATTTTAAAAACATGTCAGTTCATCTTTTGGTATTATCTGCTGACATTTAAAAAAAAATAAGCGAAGGGGAAACTAAAGAGACAAGCGGTGAGTCTGTGTCGGTAGGACAGGTCTGGTCAGACGGTGTGTGGTGCTGGAAAAACTCAAACTGGCCTTCTGAAAATATATCTTAAAACGAGCCATTCATTAGACTGGAAGGAGGTAGGAGGGGATATTTCTGAGAGTCCCTGTTTGTGTGTGTGACTAAAAGGGTGGGGAGCCACTCATGATGTCATTTCTCAATGTCTTCCAGCTGAGTCCTGTGACGTCACCAGACATTTTGGGGCTAAGATGTGGTTAAGGATTTGGGGTCTGCAGAACCCACCAGAGGACCATGCTGATACCCTAAACATGGGACTGTAACCTAAACCGCAAACCCTGTTCAGCCACATACCCCCATCTCTCAGTTTCTGACTTAACCTTGGCCTGTGTGTTGAACCTGATCTAACCAAGCCCTAAAATTAAAGCAAACACCTGTTCTAAACCAAAATCAACACCCTAAAGCCAACCCGCATCCTGAACTATAACCCTGAATCATGCATATACTCTAATACCTCACACTGAAAATGATATCTCAAGCAACATAACATTACAATTATCCTTTAAATCCAACCAGCTGGGGAAAACATTTCAGTAAATCTCAATGCCATCATAGATGATTGTCTTCCCAAGTGAGTTGCAACACTTTAATCCATAGTATTCCCTATACATGCTGGGACGAAACACATGTGGATGAGTGAGAGGAGCCAGATGCCAGAGAATGTCATGTGTCCCAAGAGAGAAACTCAATGTCTTCCCGTCACAATTTACAGCCACATTCAAATATGTTCCCTCAACTACATTGTAAGTCAGGAAGTGAAGATTGAAAAGGAAAAAGCATTTAAAATCCCAGTTACTCAATCAAACAGAACTAAACAGTCTCAATTACTGGATCAAATGGAAAAAAACTACCCAGAAGATTATTTTTACACAAAAGTAGCTCTTTAAGTTCATTTAAGTTTCCTTAAACTCTGTCTTTTGTGTTTGTCCTCAACTTTAAGAGAAATACAACTAAGAAAGTAAGATATTGATATAAGTAAGATATAATATATTTTCTATCCTATGAATCCAAGAAGACCTCCCGTGAACTTTATGAAGTTAGATAATGTCTGCTGTAACAACATTACAGTAGGCATACTGTAATATAATATATGTATTTTCTATCCTATGCATCCAAGAAGACCTCCCATGAACTTAATATTTTTGTTTATTTCTACGTTAGATCATATCTGCTATAATATTTGTCATTCAAAGATGAACAATGAATTGAGGGACACTTATGGGTAAAAAAAACTAGCCTCAGTTCCTATTTATGCATAGCAAACTCACAGTAAATGCGCTTATTAAGCTTAGAGGGATCCCACACAAACGTTGTTCATGTAAATGTGTCCGTTGAGTCCTTTATGTCTCCCATTTCACACAGCGTCTGTGTCAGTAACTGAGTAATGAGCATGGATGCTTTTGTCGTTCCCCTTGGCTACTCCTCAATCATCTTCTGTGAACATTCATGCTTGTTGTCTAGGTCTGAGGCAACATAAAGATCTTTGAAATGACTACAAACAGACATTTACATTAATAATTTGTCATGGTGCCTGACAGTTCCCAGAGCTGACCATATGTCGCTGATCCAAACATTTGCTAAATATCAGTTCATCCCAGTTAGGCATTAAAACCTAAAGTATCTAATGGAATCCCATTCTTCATCCTAACATGCCAACATCTATGTGTGCTCCTCTCATATCGTCTGCCCATCTTTCACTTTAATGTCAAACACATGGGAAAGCGACAGCCGTTTTTTTATGCTGCTGACCTGGAATAAAAGCAAACAGGGAAGAAAATGTACCCATTTGTAAGAATAGCGGCTAAATTATACCACACTCCCCGAAAAAGGTCTGGTTTGGACTGGCCAGAGGAATGCGCGGAGAGGGCCGAGGCACAATTACACATAAGTCCTTGCATCCTGCTCTTCACGGAAGAGTTTGAAAACTATATGCGTTATTTATGAACACAAGCATCGTAATACGGGTAAGTATATGTGTCGTTTTTTATGGGTTAAAATACTGTTCCAAGCAGAAACTCTTTAATTAGAAGCTGCTCAACAAAACAATGTGTCTTGAGTGGGATCTCAAAAGTTATGTTCGCACATTAGCAGAATACGGTTGTGCTGTAGTGCTAAATACAGCTATGCAGGCCACCATACTGGGAATAATATTATCACAAATGCGACAGAAAGTGTCTTAGCAAAGTTAGCATCATTACAATCTAGTTGGGAAAAGTTTGTCTATTTAATTTTGATAAAATGCATGCCAGTGTGTCAAAAACAGTCTAAGAATATTTGACAAATGTTCCCATTAAGTTATAAAAAGTTATTTCTAAATGTTTTCTAAATAAAGGTGCTTAAAATGTTCTTCAGAGCGATGCCATAGAACCATTCAGTCAAAAGTTCTTTAAAGAACCAACTCTTTCTTACCTTTTTATAATCTGAAGAACCTAAAGAATCCGAAAGAATAATCTTTCACCACAAATAACTTTTTGTGAAACAGAAAGGTTCTTTAGACGGTAAAGGTTCTTTATGAAACCATTTAGACAAAAAGGGTTCTTCTATGGCATCGTGAAGCAACTTTATTTTTAAGAGTGTAACATTCTGTTAATGTTCCTGGAAGAATGTTTGTTCACAACTGAGAGAACATTGCCTCAATGTTAGTCAGAGTTCTGAGAATGTTACCTGTTAGCTGGGGATGTGATTTGTGAACAAATTACTCTTAAAAGAGACATTGGATGCCCAGTTCCACAAGCTGGTATGATTCTTTAGGGTTTCCATTAAAAGTCTGTAACATACTTTGGTTAAAATTCCTCAAAGTTTGTGTAGAACAGCATCCTTTTAACCTTGTCAAAAACAGCTATGTTCACAGTAAGCCGTTTCAGTGCATTTCCCTTAAAATGATAATGAGCTACTGCCCATTACAAACCGGCTGCGTGTTGTCTTTTACATTTTTTTTTAGCTTTTCTGAGCTGGCAGACACTCCCCTTTAAAGGGGTCATCAGATACAACACAATTTGGCATCCGATGACCACTTTAAGAACCGCTTGTTTAAAATGAGATCTAAAGATCTGAGTCAGACCTGTTAGTAAATATACTTGTGATCCCAAACAGTGACTGTGTGAAAGCAGCCAATAAGCAAAAGCCACACACATCCAATGCCTTTGACAAAGATAAACACAAACTTTAGCTGAAACAAAGATAATCTTATCCCACGGCCTTAGCCAAATACATCAGTGGGCAATCCAAAGTTCACAGCACTTATAGCTCCAGTCTAAAGACACAGTCCTCTCCAGAATGGTGACTTGAGGAATGGTATGGCCTAGACATAACAACAGCTTCTGATGCTAATTACACAGCACATACTCCTCAACATGGAACGCAGACAGCTATTTCTATCACTCAAAATATCAGTCTTAAAGTCACATGAACATGTGAGAGAAATTAAGAGAACGTGGAGGTAGAGCTGATGGCAGAAGCAAGGTGAAAGTGAAAATGCCGTATTCTCCAAGCTAAAATGTACTGTATGTCTGTATAAGGACCAGCAGTTTTCTGCTGCTCCAGCTGGACCAGAAGCACAAAGTACAAATTTTAGTGGTCACACCACAGTTTTTTTTTACTTATACTTATACTATTTTTTGAAAAGTCTGGGTTTTTTATTTATCTGATCAAAAATACAATAAATACAATATTGTGAAATATTGTATTTTCTGTTTTAATAAATGTTAAATTGTAATTTATTCCTGTGATTGTAAAGATGAATTTTCAGCATCATTTCTTCAGTCTTCAGTGTCACGTGATCCTTCAGAAATCATTCTGATTTGCTGCTCCAGAAACATTTCTTATTAGTAATGCTGAAAAATGGGTATATTGGTATATATAAATGGGTATAAACAATCTTAAAAATACAGGTTCTTCAGTTGAGTTGACTATATAGTTTTGTGGAGATTAACTGGTTCATGGCTTCTATGCAGTACCATTATGATGTTTCTGTTTTGAGGAATGCAGAAACTTTGTGATGAGTAATAAATTGTTTTTAATAACTGATTATATATCTTTAAACACTGGACAAATAATGCTTGATTTCTGTTGAGGTTACATTTAGTCTTTGTCCTTTTTTTGTCTAATAAACTTATAAAACAATGTTCTTTAATATTTAAATCTTGAGCATCAATGCATGTCTTTTCTCTTCATTAAAACAATTAATTTCTAAATCTCCACCTAGTCTGGTGTTTCTGAAAAAGACAGACAGTAATTAACTAAATGTCAGATTTTAATAATAGAGCACACAGCAGACGCCTCTCCTGAAATGAGCAGTGCCCTGCCTACACAGAGATCTCTCTGAACACTGCAGCATGTTTTCCATGATTACTGTAAATAATAATAATAAAACACAACACTGACACATTAGCCAAAAAGGGAATTTCCCTGCAAACTGTGAGCCATGTTTTTATGTCTGATTTGTATGTCTTTAATACTCATTCATAGAGTAAAGGCTGAAAAGCTAAAAGCCAAGGTTATGGCATGTCTGCCATTGAGTTATACAATGAACAGAAATCTATAAAAACCATTGGAGGAATGAAAAATGAAAAAGTGCTCCATCAAAATCTGTTCCTGACCTCTTCACAGGATGTTTTCAGTACAGGGATTTGTTTCATAACTAGGCAGTTATCAGTAGAAAGGTTTAACTGTGACTTTGTGAAAACTATAAGGGATACTAAAATTCAATAAATCTTAGTCAGTTTTTGACAGGAATAAAAATCGTATTAAAATCAGAAGTGCTGTGACTTGTACTGTTGTTTAACAACATACCGACTGTTCAGCTAACAAAATGTCTTTCTCAAAAAAAAACTTTCAGTGGACAAAACTATAAAGCAGTTTGAAAGTTGTGAATATTCTGTGATCTAGGACCTTTATAAAGTGCATGCCATTGTAATGACTAGTCTATGCCTCACAGGCTTGTTTTCATCCTCACTAAATTCAATATGGCATCTAACCTGATTAAGGTCTATTGTCATAATCAATTACAATCAGTTTTCTTATTTAATTTCTTCCATGTTTTTTGGAATGTCGGTTTATTTTATGTTATGGCCAATAACCAATAAATGTCCTTTATTTAAAAATACCCCAAAATTGATTGTTTTGTCAATGTCAAATTAATATGGTTAGATCACATTATAATGTACAATATAAAATATGGTTAACTATTCAGTTTTTTAGATCTGATAAAGAAAAGGATATTTTAATTATAAAAAAAAAACGAAAAGTGAGAACGTTATTATCAGCATTCTTAAATGGTTAAATATTTGGGTTACACTTTATTTTGATAGTCCACATTCTATTAACTATAAATAACTTTGTAACTACATGTCAACTAATTCTCATTAATTTGCAACTACATGTCTACTAGCTCTCAGAGTAGACTGTTAGGGTAGGTTTATGGTTAGTATAATAAGTTGACATATACTTGCAAAGTTCCTCATAGTCAGTATGTTGTATGTTGTGGACCCATCAAAATAAAGTGTTAGTCTACTAATACTCTAATGACTGCAGTGCTAGGTTTTTTTTTTTTTTTTTTTACATTTTTAGCAGACGCTTTTATCCAAAGCGACTTACAGTGCATTCAGGTTATACATTTGTATTGTCAGTATGTGTGTTCCCTGGGAATTGAACCCAGAACCTTTGCGCTGCCAACGCAATGCTCTACCACTGAGCCACAGGAACATGTAGTTGACATGTAGTTGCAAAGATTACTGTTAGTAGAATTTCTAAAGTGGACTATCGAAATAAAATGTTACCAATATTTGCTTTATTCTTGCACTGATCCTCTGCATTAAGATTATATAATTGTTGTTGGTCCCTATAACCCAGTGGTTAGCTTGCTGACATATAGCGCAACTGCGCCTCCAGCTGACCTGGGTTCGAATCTTGACCCAGGGTCCTTTGCCGATTCCACTATTCCCTCTCCACCCAACACTTTCCTGTCCTTCTTCACTTTCACGTCATCTAAAAGCACACCCAAAAGAAAAATATTATGGAAAAATGTATCATAAAATGAAATGGCTGATTAAAAAACCCATATCAGCAAATAATATTGTGCACATGATATGGCAAGAGTGCGGGGGATTTGTCAGTGATTCTCTTTCTGCAGGTTATATCATTACGCAGTAGCTGACAGAAAGTGACCAGTGAGTTAATGACTCATTAATTCAACTGATTTAGTGTTTCATTTAGATGTTGGCATCTTTTCCTTTTTATGGAATAAACAAATAATGTGCATAAATGCATTTAAGGTCTACAAATGTGGATTGATAACACTCATAGCAGAATATGTGGTACTTGTGGTGCATTCCATTTGTACTTTGAAGTAGAAAATTCGGAGTTCCTAGAATAGAAACTTTTAACCAGAATGCCCCCTCAAGTCAGAGTTCTAATGCAGAAACTCTGAGGAATTGCATAAAACCAGTGCTCGATGCATTAACATTAAGTGAAACAGTAGTAACATATTGTTTATTAGCACTTCTCTTTGTCTGTGTCTCAATAAATTCACACAGTACACACAGTACTGTCCAACATCTTTCTGTGGACACAATACTTCAGAAGTATCTCTGAAAAATACTGCTTTTTATGTGTTTTTATTGTCTTGTATTGCTAACAATTGACATGTCCATCTTGGTTTTTTGACTTGTGTACTGGAATGCGGTCAACTCCGGTGTGACGTCATTCCCAGTTCCAACATCTGACTTTTGAGGTAAATGGAACGCGGCATTAGCGAGTCTGTTATTTACCCAGTGTATTTCGGGATTGTGAAGCTGTGGGGGTACATATGACAAAAATGCTGGGAAACACTGCTTTAGAAAAAAAGATAAAAACTTCATAAATATTTTCTCTAGATCTTCAAGTGCGATTTTTTTATAAAAATATGCCTTGATCATGAGAAGCTTAATGTTGAGAGTTAAATTATGGCACTTCTCTAACTGACATACCAAAGTTGGGAGGAGGAAGTTGTTCAATTTACTGCCCTGACCGTAGGAGCCAGTGAACTCACATGACCTCAGTGAATTTGTGGTTTGTTACATTAGTTAGAAATAAGAATTTATTTCAAAACAACAGCTATGACACATTAAATGTTGTCTGATTGGGAATCAAATGACATACTTAATTTTAATGTTCAACAGACCAATAAAAGTCTGACATCACCAATCAAAATGATATTTCTCACAAATAAAGTCAAGCATCTAAATGGAGCCGTTTCGTCTGTTGAATGCACAATTCTCTCACACACTTTCTCTCCTGACAAACCATTGGGTGGTTCTGGGCTCTTTGCGCTTGGCAGGAATTAACTGCTGGCTTGACTGTAATTTGTTAACTTCAGCCCCTAAAAAAAGCTTCTGCCTGGCAATGTCTATTACTGCTCTCTGTGAATGTGGCGACTGGCACAACAAAGAGTGAGGGCAGACCTGATCAACAGAGCAGGTTGTTAAAAGAGTTATATTGAGTGTGAAACAGTATTGTTTTTGAAGATATTGGCCATTTCCACAATTTTATACATAGAGAATTCTGAGATAGACCGAATAAGAGTGTCAGCGCTGCGTGAGGAGAGATGAGGCGAGGACTCAAGTGCAGGAAGAATGGGTTTTCTGTAAAAATAAAATTAACACAAAATGAACAAAAACCTCCCCGAAGTCAAACATCACACACACTGGACGAAAGACAACAGATCAGCACAGGACTGCAGACACCAGGAGGCTAAATAGAGAGACAAACGAGGGTAATGAGGGAGACACAGGTGGAGCCACTGAAACAATGATTAGTTAACAAGACGGGAGGGGGCAGACAATAGACATGGGAACACATGGCATGGCCAGGGCGGGGCTGGCAGGGCAGGAGGGCATGGAGCGGGCTCTGGAGCGGACTCTGTGGGCTCCCGGGCTGGAGCGGGGCTCTGGCGCGGACTCTGTGGGCTCGTGGAACGGGGCGGGCTCTGGCGCGGACTCTGTGGGCTCGTGGAACGGGGCGGGCTCTGGCGCGGACTCTGTGGGCTCGCGGAACGGGGCGGGCTCTGGCGCGGACTCTGTGGGCTCGTGGAACGGGGCGGGCTCTGGAGCGGACTCTGTGGGCTCGCCTGGAACGGGGCTCCTCGGGCTCTGGCGCGGACTCTGTGGGCTCGCGGAACGGAGCGGGCTCTGGCGCGGACTCTGTGGGCTCACGGATCGGAGCGGGCTCTGGCGCGGACTCTGTGGGCTCACGGATCGGAGCGGGCTCTGGAGCGGACTCTGTGGGCTCGCGGATCGGAGCGGGCTCTGGAGCGGACTCTGTGGGCTCACAGATCCGAAAAGAGGGCTCTGGAACAGCCTCCAGGAACTCCACAAATTCCCCAAACGTCAGGTGTTCCAGCCCCCTCCTCAAGGGCACTATTGAAGAGGTCCTTGAGGGCCGCTTCATTGTACCCCAAGCCCTCGGCTGCCCTACTGAACCTCAGGGCAAACTTCCTTATGTCAGTACCCTGCTGACATAGGGAGCTCAGGGCCTGAAATTGGAGGATGCGTTGGTAGAGGGGGCTGCTGACGTTAGGGGCTGGTGGACGGTGTGAGCCCATTCTCCGCTCATCTGGCTGATCCGTTCTGTCAGCGTTGCGTGAGGAGAGATGAGGCGAGGACTCAAGTGCAGGAAGAATGGGTTTTCTTTAATAATAAAATTAACAAAAAATTAACAAAAACCTCCGCGAAGGGGAAAAACAGGCAAGCAGAGGATTGTTACACAGTCAAACATCACACACACTGGACGAAAGACAAAGGATCAGCACAGGGCTGCAGACACCAGGAGGCTAAATAGAGAGACAAACGAGGGTAACGACGGAGACACAGGTGGAGCCACTGAAACAATGATTAGTTAACAATCAGACAATAGACATGGGAGCACATTGCACCAACAACAAACAACAAGCCATGTGCTCAACACACAGAGACATCTGGTGGCCAGCCCGGGCACACCAGCAGGACCGTGACAAAGAGAAAGTGAGGGTGAATTAAATGGAAAAGGACAGAGATGCCCTATAATTTGTGCTTTGAAACGTGTGAGAAATAATTTGAATAATCAAATCAAACTTACTATAAATCATAAAGTATCATAGTAATTCCGATAGAAACTGAACAATTTTTTTAGGTGGTAGTGGTGCAATCATTGCTTTACAGGGGAAAAAACACTTTATTAAATGGTGATCTCATAAAGACCTATATTTTGACAGACAGACAGATAGATAAATGCTGAAATGTAAGAATTTTTGGTTACACTTTACTTGAAGGGGTGTGCATAAGCCTGACATGACACCTTCATATTCATGACATGACATGTCATGAATATGAAGGTTTTTTATGCATGTTTATGACAACTGTCATTAAGTGTCATTTGCAAAGTTATGTAATTTTTAATGCAAAGATGACATTGTTTGAGATGTCTTTGTTATGGGCTAGGGTTAGGGGTAAGGGTAGGGTTAGGTTAGGGCTAGGTCAAATAATGACATCTTTGCATTAAAAATGACATAACTGAGCGAATAACATCTATCTGTCTGTCTGTCTGTCTGTCTGTCTGTGTGTAACAATAATGACATTTTTATGACAGAAAATAACTTTTATTTGATTGAATTGAAGGATAAGGAATATTAAACCATTTGAATAGCAAGAATAGGGTTGGGAATTGGAAATCAATTCCAATTCCAGAATCGGATACTTGAAATTTACATTTCAATTCCACTTATCAATTCCTGTGTGCATTCATCCAGAAACACTGAGTCATTGAATCATTCCATTCAAATTCCATGAGATTTTTTTGTCTAACATTTTTTTCTTCAGAATTGTGAGAGAACTACAACCTCCATAACAAAAAAAAAAAAAAATTAAAAGTCTCAAATTATCCAGAATTGTGCAGCTCTATTTAGCACACAAACAGCTCTTAATCGAGTCCAGTTTTTATGTATCCTGCAGATTTATTTTCATGGTATTCAGCAGCAATCAAATGTTTTGCAAAAAGAGACATTATAAATATGTTTGATATCTAAATGTCTAAAACATTTTTTAACCACATTGGAATCGAAACTGGGAATCGATAAGAAAAGAAATTGATAAGCAGAAGCAGAATCGGAATTGATAAAAAATAAAAAGATAGATACCCAACCCTTAGAAAGTAATTGGAATTGCCTCTAAAAACAAAGCAGACAGGTGAAGATGAATATAAAGCAGCATTTTATAATTCTAAGTAGCCTATATCTTTACTTGTTTCTTTACCTTTTGTGTATTTCTTTATGAACTAAAACAAACTCTTCCGTTGAATTAAACTGAATTAACTCTTTACCCAAACACGAAGACATAATTTAGCTTACCAATATCTGCATCTGAATGAACAGAGAGCAACAAGTTTGCGCAAGCAGAAGTCTAATCTGAGGAGGTTTCACAAGGCTTTGGTGTAATGCTCACTAAAGCTCAAGCAGCCTACTGTATTTCAGAAATTGATATCGGATAGCTATCACAAACGGGCAAGTAGCTAGCCAAATGAAAATGAGAGCAAAAACAATAATAAAAAAGAAAAATACAAGCAAAATAACCAATAAACGCAAAATAACAAAAGTAAAAAACACTTAGCCTACCTTATTTTTGGGCTGCAATATTTCCACACTCCTGCGAGCGTATTTGCCTTCAGTGTTTGTTATATATTCTCTTCGGCGTGACTTGGTCTTCTAGTTGTAACTGTCTTAACTAACTCCCGCGGGTCATCAAGGCTGTATCTGTCAGTGAGGCGGAGAGCTGGACTGGTTTCCACGCGGAGGAACGGGCGCACACAGGCGCGCGGGGTTGGGTGGGTTGAACAGTACCACAACTTCAGCCAACCGGCCGCTCTCATACAGTGATGCGCACTCACTTGAGTGTAGGCTACTTATTGCAGAACACGTTAAAGAAACGAGTTGTGACAGAGTTGAAGTTCAATGATTTAATGATTTTCTACACGCCTTCAACTGCAATCAAGCAAATGAAGCGGTTTCTCAAAAGTGGATGTCAAATTCCTGCACTGATGTCCTGACAAAAATATCACCATCGTAACTGCACATTTTCCGCCAAAATACCATTTGCTAGTTACTGTAATCACAATAAATTACTGTTGCTATATTTGTGCTCTTCAGATAGGCTAATTCAGATATTATCTATTTCTATTTACCTTCCAAATGGGAAACTTTACTAAATGAAAAATGGTAATTAGTTGGCAAATATAGGCTAATAATTACGTGTTATTTGAACCATTTGCACACTGTACATGTATCAAAAAGTAGGCTAAACGTTTTTAATTTTAGAATGTTATTAATAATCGCAATAATCACTGGAACCTTTCTTCTCAATCTACAGTCATATATCAAGTAATGAGGATGTTATGTGGGAACAGATAATTATCAGGTAGACAGGTTTAACTCTGAGGAATGTAATACCCAAAGGTGAATGAAATTCATCCAAGATCTTGTGAATCATTAGGTGTTAATATCAATTTTGCGTGTCAAAACCTAGTTCATAAGAAACTTAATTTCTATGAAGTTGAGAGCAAAAGAGTGTCTCTTTCAAGCTGATGGAGGAGGAAATGCAATGCAATACAAAAAACAAATCTTATAAATATGTCAAAGGTCAACATTCTGTTACATTCTCTCAGCTATTTAGATATTCCTCATTGATACTTTGTCTTTTTCAGTTTGATCAGCTCTCTAACACCAATGGGGAGCTGTTTAACAGCAGTTAACTCAACGTAGCTTGTATTTTACTTCCATGTTTGAGGTTGTGGAGATGCACATAGCTGTGGCTTCAAGTATGGAACTTCCTGAGGAGACTGTAGCATTAAAGAGATTCACTCAGATGCGCAGAGAAAGCTGCAGGCAGGACGTTAGTCTGCAAGGGGACATCAGTGATTGCATTAAAATGCACCCTAACGTTAGACAGTAGAGCTACATAATCTAATATTGAAGAGTACTACTTTTCTTCATCATGATTTATGGATATGCTCATTTAATTCATGTAATGCTGAGCTATAGAAAGCACGGTTTAGCTCATGATGATGCTGTGTTTCAGGTCTGTTTCCTATTTACCATTGGCAACCTGCGCTGTTATTCATTTGCAGCATTTAGTTCATTCTACTGCCAGCACCCACTCACTGACTGGAGGAACGAGAACAGAAACTGGTCGATTTTCTGAAGACGATCACAGAAAAACATTTTCCTGATGCTAAAGGGCACTAATTATATTTAAAAAATGAGGTACAAAGTCAGTATGGGTACTTTTGGTTGTACAGTGACAGCGCCCCATCCGCTCCATCACATACAGATCTTTTAGTATGATGGACTGTCCGCTTTCTCACTGAACACATCTCCTCCGCCTTCATCTTTCTGTTAGCTGGCCTGTTCAGCTGGGATTAGGACTTGGCTTTCTGCAGACCAGTCAAGTTCTTCCACACTGACTGAATCATCATTTATCTTTGATCCTTGTCTTATACACAGAGACACTGTCATGTTAGAATAGAAAAGGGTCCTGTCCAAACTGTTGCTATAAAATTAGAAGCACACAATTCCTTAGAATATCATTATATGCTCAAATATTAAGATTTGTACTCATGGAAATTACTAAATTAGTCAAACCTTTCATTAGAAGGTGGTGACCCAATACTTTTGACAATATAGTGTATCTTAAAATATGTCAGTGTCATTGTTCTGTGTCAAGATGCACACCTTAATGTTTTCTTCTAAGGCATTTTTGTAAACGTTGCTTAAATATCTAACTAAGGATTAGTCCTGGCTTAAGCTAAGCCCCATTTGTGAAACCGGGCCCATGTATGAAATGTATGTGAAGCCGGAAAGTAAAACTACACTGTGGATGGATGCAATGCAATGATGTAAGGAATATGTCTGTGTATATTCTTGTACCGTGAACAATTTGCATTCTCTTTTCTTACTCTTACATTCTCTTTTTACTCTTTGTAATGGAATGCCCCGTGCTTTGGGTTCACTGTCCAGTAGGGGGGTTTATGGGCTGCTGCCCCCTTCTTGCTCCTCTAATAACAAACACAGGAAGCTGCTGTCGCTGGACAAGGACAGAAAGAAACACAGATGGACAGAGTTTCTTAGACTTAATGTGAAAAGAGATCAATTTAGACATGCATTTTATTTTTGTACATGGTGCTTTTGACTATACTGTATATATGATTCAACATTTACATGTAAGGTGAAAGCAGATGCTTTTATCAAAAATGAATTACAAAAAATAGAAGCACTGCATTTAAAGTAGCTCCAAGTTAAAGGAATAATTCACCCTAAAATGAACATGTGCTGGAAATGTACTCACCCTCATGCCATCCAAGATGTAGATGAGTTTGTTACTTCATCAAAACAGATTTGGATAAATTTAGTATCACATTACTTGCTCACCAATGGATCCTTGTGTGGTGAATAGATGCAGTCAAAACAGCAGATAAAAACATCACAATAATCCATAAGTAATCCACAAGAATCCAGTCAACTTGGTGGATTTTGATGATAGAGGACAACTGAGGAAATTTCTCCAGATCTGCTGTAATGAAAAAACAAACTGAATGAATAAAGAAAGAACAGTGCTTGTCTGTGGGCCAAAGAGGATATGAAGGATAAGACGGATCTCCTCTGGGTTGAAAAAGCATATCCTCAGTACTCTCGTTCTCATGTGGAGGAATCTGAGCCAGTCACATCGTATGCCATCTAACTAGTGAGTTCAGTTGACAGTGGATCTCTGAATCAGTTTACCACCAGATGGACTCTTGCAGTGATGCTATATGAAACTCATGATGGACAACAGAGTATGTATCATTTAAATTACACTGCTGGGGAAGATGTTCATAAGGATTTCAGAATAAATTACATTTTTGTTTCATTTACATATGCACCCCCAAGCTAAAATCGCTCAGATGTCACCTGAAAACCCAGGACCATGAACACCATGAATTTTGTTCTTAGACAGTAAAGCACTGTTTTCAAAATGACTGTACAATTATTTCAAATTGTGGTTATTCTTTGTGCAGATCGGATAACCAATTGCACTGGCCAACTCAGTGGTGCTTAGAGGTAATGTGTGATTACATGCTCAGCTGGGAGTTGGAGAAAGTGTTGGTTTGTTGTACTTTTTGTTAGAACAGACATTGTGAGCTGTGCTGCCTATTGTGGGGATTTAAAATAACTCCAGATGTATGTATTTTTGTCCTAGGGCAGCTTTATGGAATATCTTTATCATCTTGTCGATCCTGATGGTGCACTGGAAAGTCGTCAGATTCGGATATAAGGCCATTTCACACATGCATAAGCAGCATGTAAGTGCAGCTTAAGTGTTAATAATGGTCTCACATTATACATTCTAAAAATATAATCAGGAGACAAACACTGAGAACTATTACAATCTTGATTATTTATATATATCTTTTTGGCTTGTTGTCCAGTAAAATATCTAAAAATTATTGCTTGAAAACAATATTAGGTTTGATAAAGTAACGCTACTGTGAGTTTTGTGAACCAGGGTCTTCTGAGCAGTGAACTGGCTAATTAAAGCATTAAGTGTTATATGTGTGTGTGTCTAGTGACTAATGGAGATGAATTATGTTCTCTAAGTACAAGACAAGTAGGATTACTAGACTCTCTAAACTTCTGTCAGAAATGTGCTTGCTGTCAGATTATACAGACCGTTCATGAGGAGAAGTCTCTATAAATAGAAGCCTAAGAAGACTTGACAAGAGAACAATAATAATAATTGACCTACTGTGTATTTTACAGCAAGTACAGGATTATGAGTGTGCTACAAAACAGACAGTTTTTTTAAAGAGATGAAGGCTTTAGCATCCTGAAAGGCTGTTTTGATTGCTGTGCATGTTTTTCATTAATGCTTGCTAATAAAACGTCAGGACAAAGAACGTCAAGACCTAAGAAGTCCCTTCGTTAACAAAGCTGGAAGGACACCAGGGTTTATGTGGCCTTGAGAGGATCTCAGACCCTTAGCTCATGTCTTTCTACAATATTGTTAAGAATATGTTTTCCCTTATGCGGCTGCAAGAATACAGGCATTGTGTTTTCTAAACAGACCAGTCACACTGTTATTTAACCTCTCCTCCTGGAAAATGATCACCAGGAATCATGCACATTTGAACCTCAGAGCCATATCCCTGTATAGAAGACAGAAGCCCTGCTGCTTTTTGTGTCTTGACGACACACTCGAGACCAACATATGTGATCTTTCAAATCATGTAATACTTCCTTTTTTTCCTACATGCACGATTTAAAGATGTCGATGGGGTCACTTTTTTGCAAGATCTGAGAACATCATGATGTCTTTTTAGTCAGTGACATACATTGCGCTATACCGAAATCATTACCAGGTTTCCATCCAAAGTTGTGAATTTAACTTATGCGCAAGAATTGAAATATTGCATAAAACATTTGCGAATAAGCACCATTTCCATCCAACGAGTCAAAGAAATCAAAATCGTCACTTCCTGGTAGAACTGGCACCAGGCTATATATATCACTAAGAAAAGTAGGAGAAGCCCCTGAATATAATCGTTTTCATAGGCCTAAATAATAAATGACTTGCGCCTCAGAGCGAGCAGACGAAACAAAACAATTGCAGTCCTTGGTTTCGGAGATGGATGCTGCTGTTTGGGAACGCAGTCGTATAACAGTTATGGGAGGCAATTATACAGAAATATGTTGATGACAGACTTTGTTCGGCCATTTCAAAATGACCATAACATTTCAGATGCTGTGGAATGAGATCGGTCCACTGGTTAGTCAGGTTATGCCATCCCATAGCGCAAAGTCACATTACTTTTTTGATGCGCATGGTGGAATTTACTCGGCAAATGCATTTCCATCTCCTATTATTCGCATTAACACTTTTTCGCGAGTCAAAACCCACCTCAAGTGAGCGTAAAAACTTTTTTTGTGAATTAAGTGATTTTATTCGAAATTTGGCATTTCCATCACTCGTTTCTGATGTGATAGGCCTACTTCAAAATGCTTATTAAAAAAGGGTGATGGAAACATAGATATTGAAAGCCTATATCATTAGGCTATATTACACAAATAATAGTATGTCAATAAATGTGCTTTGTAGCTCGTCTTACTATATGATGCAAAATCCAGCATTTTTGTCACATTATTGGTGACCTGACATACTAATGAAATGCAAGCTTGGCAAACTGTTTAAGAGACTTAGGACTTCTCCCTTTCAAGTAGATTACAGCAGCGCTTTGATGATTTGTAATAGCTGCCCAAAGACATTACCAAGATGGCCAGCGAGTGGACTGTTTTAAAGGTCCTTAAATGAGCCCAAATGCCTTCAGTGTAATGCAATTCAAACTAAATGTGTCATGCCTTCAGATTGCCTTTGAATGATAAGACAAGGTCACTGGGGGCATCCACAGCTTGATGTAAATCATTTAGCTCAACATAAATGCTTAAAGAAACTCATCTTGGGGCGCTTTGATAGATTTCTTGGTTAGGAGAAATCTGAGGTATTTATGTAAATCGCATTGAAGTAACCCGTTCTTACCCAGAGGCGGTGCTGCTGAATGAGCACAGGGGCCCTATTCGGAGCTGTGGGCGTCATTCACACCTGAACTCAGCAGACATCACAGCTCATAAGTTCTATCTCATTACCTTCCATTCAAAACATCATCTCTGCTCAGTTAACCTGAGGCTTCACTCAAGAATCCTGCAGTGTGTCCTGAAAGTCATGGATAATAAAGATGCTGTCACAAACCCCTCAGTCTCAAACTACAATTTTGTACAATTTTGTAGCTATGGGTCCATCACGCAATATGTCTGACAGACAAATTGTCGTAATTGTGTACATTTAGCCTTTTATTTACTAAAACATTTCATTTTAGACATGAATTTGTTTTAATGTGACATCAGAAGATGATTTAAAATAATACAACACAAATATAAATATAAAATTATACAATACTAAAATCACTGCAGATGCACCAAACTCTAAACGAATATTGTGAAAGAAAGAAATTTGACTATTTTTTCAGTCAGGGGGTTTCTAAGCCCGCTTGTTTCAATAGCTTACAAGAAGAATGTTTATTACATACAAAAAGAAACAAAATAATGTATTTTATGCTACAAGTTGCTGAATATGACCCACATGTGCATTTGAAGAGGACGCATGCACACTATTAATAGATCTAATGGGCTTGGTGTTTACAGTATTCAATCAGGGTGATGTTTCTGTAGCAGGTCACTAGCCCTGTGTTTGGCTCTGGGGCTCCAGTATGATCTTACTGGAATCCCGAATGCAGGAGAAAGCAGCACGAGGGATTTTCATCACATCGATGTAGTTGTACTCTAAATGGACGGTTGACAGGGGAGAATCCTCAGTCCTTTTAACCTTACAGATTGATTTCACTGGGACAGAGCTGAAACCAGAAAAGCCATACATGTTACTCACTATAACACTTTTCCTTGTAGGGATGTACATATTTTTGTAATACTTCCTTTTGTAATGTTTTCAAGAAAAATACCTAAAGATCACTTTTATTTAAATTCAGAAAAATCTAAAAAGCATATTTGTGCAATAAAAAAAATGCCATTTGGGTGAAATACCTTTTCTTAAAAAAAAAAAAAAGTATCCCCAAGTATCCTTGTTTTATAAATGTTAATATATTTATAAAACAAGACAAAAATGCTAATTAAGAAAACGACTGCAGTGTAGTTATTGATCAATTCTGAAGTGTTTCTAGAGCTTCCTAATTCAAGAGCAGTTTAGAGAGTAGAGATATGCATCCTTGTAATTACTGGCAGACCCTAAAGCAAGCACACAAATATTTGAATTAGTGCAGTTCATGTAGTTCACTCTTGAGCTTGGAGCTCGCATTACATCAGCTGCCATATTAGTTGCACTACAGTCTGCGGGTACAGACAAGCTTAAGCCTTTACGCCTTTGAAATGCAAACTAACAGAAAAGAAAGAGTGAAATTAGTGAGTAATAAATGAGAGATAATGTTTAAAAGAAGATCAAAGAAAATGATCTGAGCTGAGTCTGAGCAAGAGGAAAATAAATTCTAAAGGGAATGAGGATTTCTAAAAATAACAGGAGAAAGTAGGAGTTCAATTGTGATTTCTGGCGTAAGGTTGAGAGAGTTTCACAAATGGAGGTTGTATTCATGAGCATGTAGAAGCTTAACACGACAGTTCTGTTCCTAAACCTGGTGACTTACTAGACGGTATTTTATGGCATTCAAAGTTTAATTTCATAGTATGTCTTTTTTGAGAATTATGGAATTCCAGAATGCACAGCAATGAACATAGTAAACATTTTTCTTACAACAACATTGTATGAATGAAATAAAAAAGCTTTTATTTGAATAAGAAATCAATGTACAGTAACAATGTCTTTATTGCCACTTTTGATCAATTGAATGTGCCTTTGCTGAATAAAAGTATTAATTTTCTTTAAAAAAAACAACACCTACTGACTCCAAAGTTTTGAATGGTAGTGTGTATATTTGTATGTACTATACTGTTTTTTGTGCCTATTAGAGTATCACAAATCAGTCACTTGAGATTCTATGACAGTTAAGATGCTGCCTTAGAAGGTAGCAGTCTATGTAGGGCATAGGCAGTGAAGCTTTGAATAAAAGATCGTTGATGGCCCCAGATTAATGTTGTACAACAATCACAGCATGTAAAAACATCACACTCTCAGTTGATCTGGACAAACTGTGTATCATTAGACAGATTTAAGACTGCAGCGTCGATGTCTGACCACTGTGTTAAGGAACAGAACTTAAGTGTACATACCTTATACGGTTGTGGTCTAGACGCAGTAGCTTGAGGTTCTTGAAGTGACGCATATTGTGTGGCACCCTCTGAAACCTGTTGTTGTCCAAGTGTAACTCCTCCAGTGATTGATAAACACCACGAAATGACTTCCCCAGCACACTGTGCTCTTCTAACAGGTTGTGGGAGAGGTGTAGGGACTGTAAGCCTGGGCGGAGGAGACTCAATGAGTAGGGAGGAATGGAGTGAATGTGATTGTGCTGCAGGGAGAGTTGGCGCAAGGCCCTGGGCAGATCTGAGGGCACCACTGCCATCTGATTATGGGACAGGTCAAGAGTTTCCAGCTTCCTGAGAAAACAGAGAGAGACAGAGGTGTGGTGTTACCTCATGGAGTGTGTTAGCAGTGGGCAGTATGACCAAACTCTTATATCATAATACGAGTAAGTCATTTTATTTCACGATAACAATAATTATTTTTGCTGGAAATAAGGTTATTACAAAACCAAACGGTCAGATTTATGTGAAATGTCATAATTCTTAATACCAATACTAAAACTGTGCTAAATAATTGTAGTCTTTTGTGAATTAATGCACTTTTAACAACTTTATCATTCAGAATGTTAAGCAGTTTAGCAACAGTTTAGTTTGTAAACAAATCAGTGTTTTGAACAAACCTTTTAAGTGAAGTTATTATACTCATTCTCTTCAATACACTGCTATTTCTCACGAACTGAAGCCTGTGAGCTCTATTTTTAGTTCTCAGTGACTTGGTGCTTTTTAACAAACCATACAATGATTCAAGTGCTCACTCATAACACATAAATGTTGCTGACTTTACATATTTTTACCACCTACTGCCATGTAATCTGAAGAGATGGTCAACCAATCGGTGACAATATCACTTGATAGATCAGAACAAATCTTTTTGGTCAATGGATTTAAAAAGGTCAAGACTTTAGGTTGACTCAAAATCCCCACCACTAGTAGCATGAATGTTATAGGCTACCTTGTTCAAACAGCTTCATCAGAAAAGACTGCTTTGCTGGTCTACCAGACACACTTGCTTGTCTAAGCAAGTCTTTACAACTTGTATTTATGTAAACCATGTTGGAGTATTTTTGATGGTTAGTGTACATTGGTTGCATCATATGTAGTTGATTTCTCTCAAGTGCTGGGGAGCTTGTGAAGTTTTCTGCAGTGTTTGCATGGAGAACGGGCCCCATGGCAGGTCATTAACCCAGCACAAGGCAGCTAGAGCCAAAAAAGCTTGTGTGTCGACTTCGGTTAAGTGTATTTGTGTGTGTGTGTGTGTGTGTGTGTGTGTGTGTGTGTGTGTGTGTGTGTGTGTGTGTGTGTGTGTGTGTGTGTGTGTGTGTGTGTGTGTGTGTGTTCTGTGAAGGCACAAAGGGGGTTTGTCATGGTAGTGTATGAGAGGCTTTTGTGTTTTTCAAGAGGGGTCTAGAGGAGGCAGCTGGTGTAAGTTTACAATGATCGTCTCAGCAGGAGTCAGGAGCACATTTCCTCTGCCTCCATAACACTGACGACTGCCCAGTCAACCAGTGCGCTGAGGAGGAATAAGGGTCTCATATGGCAATGCCTGTTATTATTACATCAAAAGCTAAAGTGACCTCAATGTGGATTTCATTCACCCAACAAGCTCTGATACTGACCTTGAGATGAGATATGGGACTTCAGATGTTGCAGACTGAATATCAATCAGAATATCTGGCAGTGAATATAGCTGACAGCGTTTCAGAGAGGAGCCCTGAGCTGTCTTGTTAAGTCTAGTCCTAGTTTTAAGTTAAATAAAGCAGTTGTTGGTATCACCTCAATGTATATTTTAGAAAGCGTTTGAATACTAAGAAAAACTGCTTTGAACAATGTGTCAGATTTATTGTTTATTTATCACAGATTCTCCTGCAGAAGCATTTTTGAGTGTTCAAACTAGTTTGAGATAAGTGCATTTTGAATGCAACCCCCAAACATAATTTATAAAGTTGCATAATTCATTTAAGCAAAAGTGTTAGTCTAAAACGCTGTGTCAGACATTTGGAAAATCTAAAAATTTGGTCCATCTTGCAGAGGGCATAAAGTGGGTCAAGACTTCCACTGGTGAACCTTAAAAAACAAATAGTCTAGGTGCATGCCATTTCTGCTTTTTGGGAATAAGTGTTTATGCTAATAAATACAGGGAATTTTTCCCTCTCTTTAGGAGATTTTCATTAACAGTTGGGTTGTTAAATAAATCCATAAATGTTTTATTATGCATGTGTGCAATGAATGAACCACTGGCACAAGTGAGCCAACACAATGATTTACAGCCTAAAAGGCACACATACTCTCACATACACAGAGAAAAACAATATATTTTATATTTGATATATTGTTAGCTTATGTTTATTTATAATATATTAGCAGTCTGTAGAAATCCACCATTAATCTGACCAGTAGAAAAAAAAAATTATTCACTGCCTGAACTATATCTAAAACCATCGTAATAACTTAAATGTGCAATTCCAGATGCAATCTGAGTGACAAAACTGCCATGACATACAGATTTGGTTACAAAAAATAGCATAATTCAAGATCAAAATAAAGCAGTTTCAGGATTATTGGCTTCTGATTTCTGAGTCAGATTTACATATTGACATTGTTCCCACACAGATTGCCCCCACCGACAAGCCAATAACGGTGGGCATCCTCAGGGAGCACTCCCATAATGAGAAGCAGAGAGCACGGCTGCCACCACGTGTCCACAGGCACACCGATGCCAGCGTTGCACAACCGCCCTTACGTAACCTGGCTCGCAGGACAGGAAGACCACTGTCACGACAAGGCACATTTCATTGGATCTCATGTTATATCATGCATGCGGGAGACCCAGGCACAGCTAAACTCAGCCTCTTCATTTAGGGCACTATGATTTGAACTAGAAAGAGTGAGCAATGGCATAACCATCTCCAGATGTGGCTCATGTAATTCATGCTCTTTTCCTGACAATATTCAGGTTCTGAATATTTTCTTTCACACTTTAAAAGAGTGAAAGGCGTTTATGTGTATGCGACTGTGTCTCTTCATATCTGCACAACCGCTGGCTCTTGGTTGTCTCCTCAGGCAGAGGCGCTTTATATAACTCATTATGAAATGAGAATGTGAACTTCTTGGTGAAACTGCATTAACTTGCATTTTTTTCTCTCTTTGTGAGAAAACAAGCAGCGTGTGTCCTTTCTTTCACCCCCCGCCTCATTCCCATAAGCTCAGTCCAGCTAGCACATCCACACTGTCCTCACATCAGAGGTGGAAAGAGTACATATTGTACAAAATCTTCAGTTTCAGGTCACTGGTAAAAGTAGCCTTTAAATTTACTCTGAAGAGTTACATTTTACAATGAGGAGGGAAAAATTCCCAAAGGTCTCCCAGAACACCCTGTTCTTCACCCCGAGAACTGAGTTTGACAACCTGGGAACAACCAAACTAGGTGTTTTTAATTAAATAATCGGTTAATTAGAATAATAAGACAGGGCTGTTACCAGGCAAATTAAATCAGACAACAAAATGCATCTTTGGGGCCTTCATCTGTGGTGTGTATTTACACTGCTCACACACAGGAAGTGCACCTATATAAACACAATGAATAAATCATATTTCCATTGATGTATTGTTTGTTATGATCATATTTTTAAATATGACTGAGTGTGCAAAAAATCAATATTGAGAAAATCTCCTTTAAAGTTGTTCAGCAGTTTTGATATATTTACAGTAGGAAATTTACACGGTCTTTCAACTAATGATATTTGGCATAATAAAAATTGTATAATTTTAACAGATTCCAAATATACATGACATTTTCAGGCCAGGGTCACAAATGCTTATTGCAGACGTGACATCACTGGTCAGAGATGGAACAAAACACGTTTCACAGAGACGCAAAACTTTTAAAGTTGTCGAAACAAAAACAGGCAATTTAAAAGAATCTTAATAGTTTTTTTAACAGTTATGTAATCTTGATTTTTTGAGAAAAACTAGTAGACTTACTATAATAAATTATATAAATATATACATTTTCTGCCTCTCAATTTTGTGATCTCTAAGATTTTAACAGAAATAAAAAGAAAGCCATGAAGTCTAATCTAACGTTACTAGATTTCACAGTTTTAGAGCAGTTCTCAATTCCAGTCCTCGCGCCCACCGCTTTGTATTTCGTAAAAACTGTAAACGCAAGTTAGATCACACGATTTCCTATAGGCCTATTCCATTCATAGGCATTGAAGTGTGCGAGACGTTTTAAATTGTATATATTTACAGATATATGATGTCTTTAAAATGTTGCGCAAGCAAATCCATGAGGAAGTGAAGTAAACGGGCTTTCCCCTGCTCAGGGAGTAGGGAGCTCACTGTGTAGGAAGTGAGTTCATTCATGACATTAATATACACAGGTGTGTTAACAAGAGAGACAATGAGAGCGGTGGGCGCGAGGACTAAGCGGTTATTTTGTTTGGTTTTTGGCAAAATACTGAATTTGTTTTAATTCGCAGACGATGCACACCCTCACCACTGCTTTTTGGCATTTATTCACCCTCATGTAAAAAAATGTCAAGGGTGATGTCGATATATTTATAAGCACGGTCTCCCGAAATTAAGTTATGGCCAGGGGTTTTATTTCCTTCGAAACTTCAGTAGAGTACCTCTGGTTTTCAGCTGGGTCTGCAGCCTGTCTTGTCCGTCTGCAGATCTCTTCTTCTGTTATTTGCAGTTGTTTCCACGGAGCGATTTTTTTTACCATAACGAATGAAAGTCGAAGTACATACTTCACACAAAATATACTTAAGTAAAAGTAAAATTACAAGAAAATTACTTAAAAAGTACAAACACAAAAAAGCTTTTCAAGGTGCACTTTCCACTCTGCCTCAAATGTCATTGGCCTAAGGCCTCTCCAGAACACCCTTTCTTCACCCGAACAACCCTCCAGAAGCTAGACACACAGGAAGTGCATACGTGACCACACACAGCACCACTGTCTTTCAAATGTAGAAACAAATACAGAGACAAAAGGAAAAGAAACTAAGTTTATTTCTTCTAGTAGAGCCTCTCCTCTAAGAGAAATAAACCATGAAGGTTGTTCAGTGACATTAAAAACTTTTATAAGGCTGGCACTAAGGGACTGTAATAATATCACACACAATGTTATCAGAATTTGTTTTAATTCGTTATTCACCTCATGTAAAAAAAATGTCAAAACAAAATTTTATTTTTATAAACCAATCATTTCAATAGCAGTTCTGCAAAAATGTCACAAGACCCGTGTAAATGTAGAAACAAATACAGAGACAAAAGGAAATAAGTTTATTAGTAGGAAGTGCCTTTTTTATAAACTAAGGGACTGTAATAGTTATCCGTTAGCATTTCCAATCATTTCAATAGCAGTTCTGCCACAAGACCCCCAGAAGTACAAAATGTGCCATCTTTGGACCACAATTTTTTTTTTTTTTTTTAAGCCAGTTGCCTCAGCTGGAAATGAAATGTGACTGATCACACACAAGAATCAGGAAAATATTGTCTTGACTACAACTTTATGACTAAATCTTTATGTATGTGTATATATATATATATCGGCTAGGCTGCTAGATGAGTGAAAGTTAGAGAAATGGAGTGTTGAGGAGGTGTTGATGGAGCTGGGATTTACACTGGGTCCATGGTGCCGATTGGACATTATTTGGGCTGACGGGCACTCATAAAAGCAGAAGAAATGAAAGCAAACAGTACAAGTCTTGCCTTAACTCGGGGAGGTTCAGAGATTTGTGCCGAGATAATAGCATGGTGCTGCAGTGCTTGGGTAGATCACAGGATCACACATGTGAATGCTTGCACACACACACACACACATATCAACAGTAACAATTAACAGCAGCATTATGGTGACAATGTGACATTATTTTTTAAATAAAGAGCCTGTAAAGTTGAGCTGATGGCTTATCAAAGCTCACTTACACTTACTGCAGCTAATTACAGGTTACCTTAAAAAGGCAGCTGGAAAGTAAACAGTGCAACAGCCATGGAAACTGTTCCAGCGATAATGCCCGCTTTCCTGGTAATGCAGATGTTGATGAGAGGGAATAGAAGGAAAGAGAATGATGAATTTCTGCAAGTGCAAACCAGCTTTGAATGGCACTGTTTCAAAAGGATTTGCAACTTGCAAGAAAAGAAAATGAGTAAAAGATGTTGGAGATGAATAATGTATTAGTATAATTTGCTGACGGTATGAGAGTCAGTGTGAGAGAGGCAATGCAGGGGGTGGAAAAGACAAAAAGCTTATGGTGCAGAGAAAGTTGTAATGGAAGGTCTCATTTTAATTTACTTTGGTCTGTTTCTCAAGTAAAGCTATTGTATAACATCAGAATACTTAAATATAAGTCATATACCTTTATGTTATTAACGTTGAGATGCTTATGTCCATTTTACATTTATTTTAATTGAATGGTAAATCCTAGCCAGTGCATTCTTAAAATACGTATCTTCTTCAAACTGGTTTCAAACAAGAGGAAGGGTGAGTAAATGACTGGATTTTCATTTTTGGATGAACTTTGGATGTCTCTTTTAGGTATAAAGTACTTATTACTATTTTCTTCTTTTTCTTTTCCGTTTTTTTTGTAGCTTTTAGTAGAAGTATGGATGGTTTATGTGCTAACCACATATCTGTAGGTTGGCAACTCCACAAAACAAAATCCACAAAATGTCTCTCTGCAGGAATGCTTGAGCATCATGGTCACCACTGTATGAATCATGACCCCCACACATCCACCCTCACACAGCCAAGCCACAACCAGTGCTGCAAACCGCTCCATTTGGCTGATCGGCTGCCAGCCAAACATCTGCATTCACCGCAATACAAGTGCAAACTGTTATCCACGACTGAGCTTATTCCTAATCAGAAAATAGACCCTTGTAATCCTCTATATACGACCCTAGACAAAGTCTTTATTACTCGTGAAATTAAGCTTGGATTTCCAAACAGCTGGGACGGGGTATGTGTGTTCTCAGGCTTGTTTTTCTAACTTCACCCCATCACTCAGTGTGTTTGACCGGGTAAAGGGCAGAGTGAGTGATGAGTGGGCTCTCTGTCGCTTCTGCCTCCCGTATAACACGCTCCTGAGGATGAGTGATGTGAGACCTTGGAGAAGCACATCTAGTCTGGTAGAATCGAAACTATGAGGCAGATACAGGCTGACAGCAGGTCCAGAATAAATGATCACACTCCTTCAACTGATTCTGATGATGATGGACACACACAGATTATTGGAATTGTGTTCCAGCAAAACACATTTAGCAACTGAGTGAGTTACTGCCCTCAGCATGTCTTTTGTGCACCATCTAGTGGCTAATAAAGGGAGTGTGTGTGTGTGCGTGCGTGAGTGTGCATGCGTGTGTGCATGTGTGTGTTGTGTGTATATACATTTATCATTTGGGTTATTCCAAATCAAATCAACCAAATTTCAGAAACTTCCCTAGCTCAAATATCTGAGTTTGCTAATATTTTTTTCTTTGATTCATTTTATGCTAATGGTGACCATACAAAATTGGGGAAAGAGCAATTTTTTTCTCCAAGGTTTGCATACCTGTAACTCAAGATGTATTAAAGATATCTTAATGCCTTTTAAGCCATTGGGTCTTAACAAACTTTCCTTTTGTCATCTTCATATTTAAGGCCCTATATGTTTCAGTTCCAGAGAGACAGTGGAATTGTAATACGACTCCAGGAGTAAATTGCTAAACTGTGCACATGTTCGGTGATCAAAAACCAAATGTGGGTAACTTTGCAAAATCTAAAATTTGATCTGGGGACTTCTGGTTGATTTCACACAGAATTACCAATTTATATATTTATATACATTTAAAATATATTGCAATATCATGTATGAAACATTTTATATAGAAATATGAAAATATGTATATCTTTTCCTATTTATGACAAAACTTGCACTACTTATTTTTTGTGCCCCACTGTATATATAGAAATTATTTTTTTTAAACAGAAATAATGATTTGATAAATTCGATAATCCATATATCTAAACAATTTATAAAGTATTTTATACAAAATATTAATATTGAATATATTTTGTACAATTTATAACAAAACAATTTTATTTGAAGCAGATTACCATTCCAGAAGCAATAAGTGTATATAGTATAAAGTGTATTAATATAATAATATAATATGTTTTATAAATATAAAACAGTGCATGTGAGACTCACCGCAGGTTGATCCAGGCCTCAGGGTAGATGCTGTTCTCTTTTAGGAGGTTGTGACTGAGATCTAACACCTTCAGGTGGACACACTTATCCAAAAGCCTGTCCTGCACCTCCACTATTTGATTGTCCTGCAACCTCAGGTCCTGCAAAATACACCAAGACATATCAGAATATAAATACCATAAACCTATACAGAGAAGCAAGTGACTGAATCATTGGCCGGGTTACAAAACTGACCTCTATAGATGGGGGCAAGCCCGCTGGGATACCACTGAATCTGTTTTTATCCAGTCGTAAATACTTGAGTGCCTTCAGAGGTTTGAAGGCCCAGGGTGCAATGCTACTCTCATAGAGGATGTTTCCTGTCAGTTCTAAGACTTTTAGGTTAGTCAAGTCTGCAGAAAACAAAATGTTCTTAGTTACTTGAGTTAAAGATGCATCCGTAATTTCTTTTCATTTTGAGCTGTCCTACACTTATTCTGACACGTGTGTGGATGTAACCTCACACAAAAAAAGTTATTCAGTTGTTAAAATTTTTGTTCAGATGATATTTTAGCAGTCAGTCATGATTTATTTAAGGCTGGAATACACTACACGACTAAAACACTAGGCATTATGCCAACTTTGTAAATAGTTACAGATGAAAAAACTGAGCATCCTACACTAAACGATTGAGGATCACACACTACCAGAGACAAATGAAAAATATTATGTCAAAATATCTGCTCAAAAAATATACAACATGTTTGATTACCTCTGACTGCATGGACTACAGTCTGTAGATTAAAGATATGAGTCTGCTCATCATAAACTACATGATTTTCTTTGAAATCTGTCAAGTCAAATCTGCAGACTGGCTCTGACTTTTACGTAACTAGTGTCAACTTGTCCATATTGTTAATCGGGGCAAAAGTCAGCAGTGTATTCTTATGGTGTATCTTGTGAACAAAACTGTCCAGCAACAGGAGTTACTTAGATTAAGCAAATAATATTCAGTTGGTCATGTGATCTCAACATGTAAATCTCCACAAGCTTTTATTCAGTTACTGATATGAGACTAGATTATATCTCCTGTAAGTGTAAATTATGTCAAACATTTCAAAAGAACTACTCCATTCTTCATCAGTAAATCTTTATAATGAGGAAATGAACTCACATGAATTACCAAAGAAATGAATAAACTCATGTTTGTGCAGCTGGTATGAAAACAACACAAACCTTTGAAGCTGTGTGAAGTTAGTTGGTTTATTTTATTGTTGTTTATCTTCAGATCCTCCAAAGAAGATGGCAACTGTGGAACTGTTGTAAGTCCATTGCCGTCAAGTTTCAGAATCTTCAGCTTTGTCAGATTCTGTTAAAAGAGCAGAAACACACTTGTCTACTTGGGACTTGGTGGTTATGTCTTGTCTGTTTTGGGCCTAGTGAATTATGAGCCTGCATTTTAACACAGCAATGTTTCCACTGTGTCTACCACCAAATGAAAAGCCTCAATTGTGCATGTTTGGTCAGTTATTTTAATGTTAAGACATGTACATGCACCCTGCTGCCCCAGACTATCGGACCTGCCTGACTTTAGCTACTTTCCGTTTGTGAAATGACATAAACGTGCATTGTAAATTGTGTACTCATTTCCCTCATCAAAGTGAATTTACTCTTTATGATAATTTCACCGACATTTTATAGATGGTCCAAAGAAGACAGTGGCATTTTCCACTGGCCAAACTGTGGTTCCTATTTTCATACTGCTGAGTTTGCTTTGGGAGTGGTGTGTTTGGTCTCTTCTCAAGGTCTCCTGCTAGGAAATCCGGACGTAACTTGGCTAGACTTATAGCTAGCAGTTATAATTTGAAACTTTTAATTTGTATGTTCTTAAAAATCTCGACTAGGATGGAATTATTTTTAGATTTGATGTATATACAATACATACTCTTTTAAGATTATAGGAGTATTTAACTAGTGTAATTGAAGGGATAAAAAATACCAGTACCATGAAGAGACTTAGGCCGAAAGAGGAGTCGTCCAGCTCGTTCAAACTTAGGTCAAGCTCTTCAAGATCTGGCAGTCCAGAAAAACCACTGGGAGGAATTCTTGTTAAGTTATTTCCTGTAAGACAGCGCATTGGTTAAAATGTTGAATGGCTGTGCTTATTACAAGATACAATAAACACAAATTACAGAGCGTCTCAGTGATGCATATACTCATGTAGATTGTTCAGCCTTTCCAGACCTTACCAGGCAGTTCAAGTATGGTGACTTCCTGGTTTGTGATGACTGGCAGGTGGGACAAGCCAATCTGCTTGCAGGATACTCGACTTTCTCCCACTTGGCAGCCTTCTGGTAACGAGTCTTGGGCCGAGGTGCTGTTAGATGCATCATTCTCCTCCTCTTCGGCTGTCTCTTCTTCCTTTCCCTCCTCCTCTCCTTCTCCTTCTTCTTCCTCCTCCTCCTCCTCTTCCTCTTCTTCCTCGTCATCATCATCATCCTCTTCTTCTTCATCCTCATCCTCTTCCTTTTTCTTGGCTTTCTGCTCTTCCCCTTGGTCCAAGAGGCGTTTTTTCTCCTCTTTGAGTTCCCTCAAGATTGCATTTAGTTTCCCTGCTGCTCCGCCCCATCTCTCCAACACAGCATTGAGCTCCACCCACACAGCCTCAGCTCGCCCCATGACTGACTGATGGGACACCCAGAAGGAACACAGCAGGAATCGAGCTCATTAGTGACACAGGAATGACCAGAAACACACTGAACAAACTAAACAAACTAAATATAGTGGACAAATAGTACAGGCAGGAATAAAGGAAGTGGAAAATGAGAGGTTGAGCATTGAGACGGGAAGCAAAAATAGACTTATAATTAGCATTTATGGTATGGCTGTGCTATATTGCACTGCCAGAATACATATACTTCTTCCACTGTAACAACAGTAGCAGCCTGTGCAGCAAACAGGCGTTACCATAGGACACGAGTATGGTCACGAATTCAATATTTACTGTTTTCTATTTATTTCACCAAATTATTTGATGTAAGAAACCTGATTGGTTTGTCTCCAGAAATACAAACTCACCTGTGTGTTTGTGGCAGTGTCGCTTACTTGCCTTGTTCTTTGTGCTTCATTGGTTCTCTTTTCACCTGCAAATGCAGCCATGATGAATATTATTATTAACACAATAATAAGTGAATTCAGAACCATGTGTGAACCAACAACTCCACTGTTGACAGAATTAGCTACACATGCACTACCGTTCAAATGTTTGGGGCAAATTTTTTTTTTTTATAAAATGGTAACACTTTAGTTTAAGGACCAACTCTCACTATTAACTAGCTGCTTATTAGCATGCATGCCTTGTTCTGCATGCCCATATTTTATATACCTTAATCTAACCCCATACCAAAACTTAAAACTTAAAACTTACTAACTATTAATAAGCAGCACATTAGTAGTTTAAAAATGGTAAAACTTTTCATTTATAGTGAATATGTTCCCTATTCTAAAGTGTAACCAATAATTTTTATTTTTTATTTTTCAAAACGCATAAAAGGAATCAAAGTGACAACAAAGTATTTTACATTGTTACAAAGAATATTTATTTTAAATAAAAGTTGTTTACAAAAAAAATATTCAGCAAACACAACTGTTTTCAACATTGATAATAAATAAAAAATTTCTTGAGCACCAAATCGGCATATTCTAGACACCAAAGTAATGGTTACTAAAAATGCAGCTTTGACAACACAGGAATAAATTACATTATAAAATATGTTCAAATATAAAACATTGTAATTGTACGGTCACAACAGTACTGTTTTACTGTATTTTCAAGCAAATAAAATGCCTTTTTTTTACCAAAATATTTTTACCATCCCCAAACTTTTGAACGGTACTGAATTATGTTATATTGTGTAATGTATAGTGGATCATATTCATAATTAATGTGAATAACTACACCTGTGTTTACTCTGCTACTACACCTGTGTGTGTACTTGAGGAGAACTACAGTTACTAAAACAAATTAAAGGTCACTGTAGATGCAGCCACACACACATTTCCAAATATTTAAAGTAACTTTAAGCAATTTAAACTATTTTATGGCAGACATACTCTATAAAAAAACTGTAAAGAAGGTTGCCTTTACTTCTATTTCTTTCTTTCTAAATATCCTTTGATTCTCTGTAAATTTAGTTTAGAACTTTATCATAGTTCAATAACACTTTGAACAAGAACAAAGTATAACAGACAATGTTAACTATTCACAATGTACTTGTCTGACCATTCCTGAGACTGCAAACTCTATATATAACTATAATTACTGATGAACTCACTTGATGCCGATGAAGAATCCACTGGTTGATGCTGTGAGGATGAAACATCAATCTCAGGTAAAAATGTGAGGAGTGAATTCAGTTTATTCAGGAATTCTCCTTCCACAGATAAAGCTCCTAAGCACACACAAAACACCAAAAGAGCCTGCATGATTCTAATCCGATCTGTGCAGACGCTCACATGTACCTGCAGGCTCACCTCCAGCTGCCCTCTTAAATTCTCTCTTTGTCAGCAGTGAGGAGGAGGAGGAGGAGGAGGAGAACAGGGAGGAGATCACAGTACGTGGTTAGACGTGTACAAGGACCTTCATTGCCAGGAGTTCACAAAAAATCAACTCCTCCTTATAAAGTCAACGGTTGTGCCAACAAACACTAGAGTTTGGGACATAGAGAGAGAGAGAGAGAGAGAGAGAGAGAGAGAGAGAGAGAGAGAGAGAGAGAGAGAGAGAGAGAGAGAGAGAGAGAGAGAGAGAGAGAGAGAGAGAGAGAGGGAGGCAGAGGAATGATGGTCAATGTCAGTCACGTCATGTCACAGTGACTCAATGTTCACACCTTGTAGCACTTGAGATGGACAAATGAGAGAGTTATCCAAACAAGAGGGCAGCGAGCGAGCAGCCTGACTGACCCCTGAAGAAATCTCTCTCCGGCTCCATGTCTCGTCTTCATCATGTTCCTGACTGGCATTCTGCCATTAGCATGTATGTAAGAAAAAGAAAAAGACCTTACCAAAAGAGAAAGACATGGTCTCTACCTCATAAAACAAACAGATGGAGGCAGACAGGCATACAGACAAATACTGTGTTTTCAAAGCATACAGTTACACACTCTTCTCGTTTATGGAGATTATAGGCTGATTTATTTATAGTGTCACATTTAAAATGCATAAATTACATTGCATTTGATAATTAGATTGCAATTCTAGTCATAAATTTAAAGCCACGGGGTTATATAATTTTTTTTTCTAAACCAATGACATTCATTCATTTTAAGTTTGGCATTAGCATCCAAATGTTTTTTGTATAAAACTTCTGTAAACACTGTCTTTTTAATTTCACTCATTAGTGTGAAATCAGAGATTTGAGAAATCAGCGGGGGAGGAAAGAAGGATGTTTAAAAAAAAGCCCAGTTACGTCTGGACAAGGGTCTTGCAGACACATACAAATAGACCAGCTCTCGGGTCACATTATATAGGGAAAGATTGTTTGCATTTACATTCACACCATAAAGTATCACTGCAGAGCGAGATATTGCCTTGCGGCTCTGTTTAAATTTGCTCAGACAACACTGGATACAAAATGGGCAACAACTGTGTACGTTGACATAGCAAGCATATTTTTTACATGCACACCTTGAGGCATCTTTATACTTCTTTTTCAGGTTTCTTAACAGTTTTAATCTGATTTGCATTAGATATCAGATATCATTACAGATTTGAATTCATATTATTATGGAATTCTTTAACTTTATTTTATTAGCAACAGCATGCATACAAAAAAGTAAAAAATTAAATTAGCTTTACATTTATTTTTTAATATATATATATATATATACACCGACCACATTATTATGTTCACCTGTTCAATTGCTTGGTAACACAAATTGCTAATCAGCCAATCACATTTAGTCATCTAGATGTGGTGAAGACGACCTGCTGAAGTTCAAACCGAGCATCAGAATGGGGAAGAAAGGGGATTTAAGTGACTTTGAACGTGGAATGGTTGTTGGTGCCAGACGGGCTGGTCTGAGTATTTCAAAAACTGCTGATCTACTGGGATTTTCACGCACAACCATCTCTAGAGTTTACAGAGAATGGTCCGAAAAAGATAAAATATCCAGTGAGCGGCAGTTGTGTGGATGAAAATGCCTGAATAGAATACCATCTCTGAACACACAACACGTCGAACCCTGAAGCAGATGGGCTACAGCAGCAGAAGACCACACCGGGTGCCGCTCCTGTCAGCTAAGAACAGGAAGCAGAGGCTACAATGCGTTTAGTTTTTAGTTTACGCTACCCATTTCTAAAATGTATTTTTCTAAAATTATCCCTTGACAACCAAGGTCCCTTTCAAATGGATGACCCTGTATTACTGTCCAAACAAACAGTGGGTAAGAGTGAGACAGAATCTGTAATTTTATGCTATCTGGCAAAACCACTTTGCCAGACTGCTGCTCCTCGTACAAATGTCTGTCTGTAGTGAGTCACTGGTGTGAGTGTGTTCTGCTGACCTGTCTGGTGTCCAAGCCCACTTTGTCCTCATTGTCCCACACATGCCCTCTGAACCTCAGTGTCTCAGCTGTTACATGTTCTCAGGGTGAGGTGGTTGTGGTATGCTGGCTTTGGAGAGAGCTGCTGAGAACATGGGCAGAGTAAAATACATCTGTTCGTCAGCTAGGCGTAATGAGTGAAAGCAAGAAAAGGAGCTTGCCCTAACGCAGCAAAATTTAGTAAACCGTGTAAACAGTTTTGTAAACCTTATGCTTTCATATTTATTATGAAATTATACTGCTTTTTGTCTATGAATTGTCCATGTGTGTGCTTTGTAATCTCTTACTCCAATAGTCTTTTAAGGGAAGGTTCATGACTAGTTCTTAATTTAGGCCAGAGGGTTCCAGAATAGCATAGCGTGTCATTGTGATGTCAGCACCAGAGGCATTAGTCTATGCTTGATGCTGATCATGATACTGATGCAGTCTGATTTTGACATTAAATACTGATGGATTTGTAGAGAAAGATGAAGAGGAAAAAAACAACAACAAAAAGAAACAGAAGTATTCCAAATTATTCTACATTATAAAACTGTCCCAAACACAAAAAAACATCAGAAATTGACATGTTACTTACAGCCAGGAATGATATAATAATTCACAAAACATGTTCATATGTTTTCAAGCAGCTCAGGCACAAGACGTGACTTGAGCGCTAGGTTCCCTTCTCTGGACTTAATTATAGAAATAAAGATGGACTTGTGGTGGAGAGATGCCACAGTGAAGCAGCTGTTTATATATCTCTAGTCTTAGGACTGTAATAATTAGATGTTTCCCCTGATCTTTCATTCAGAATTGAATCTAAAACAGTTACCTGAGCCAAAAACGTATGATTCCTCTACGATGAACATAAGAAAAATAAATAGCATCCAAACATCTGAGACCTCTTGTGAAACTGCCCATTTGGCATTTTTCTCATTTAAAACAATGATTTTTCCTCGCAAATTAAATTTTAGAATAAAAAATGTGAGTTAATTAAATACCTTAGTTCATTACTATTTGAGAATAACCCAAAGGCCATCTTGATCTTCAATGCCCTGGAAACAAATGCAGACCTTTGATTTAAAAAATATTTCTGAAATATTTTACATCATAACATTTTTGTTCAAAAGTTTCCACAAAATTTAAAAAGAACCACATTTGGAAAAGTGGTACTGGGAAATTCTAGTTATCCAGTCCCATATTTTCAATGTGGTTCTTTGACCAAAGGAAAAACTTTGAAGGGAATTATTAATGTTCAGTCCTTTAAAGGACCCACACCCCAAACATGGTTAAGATTTAATAACAAGAAGTGCTATTGGCCTCTTTGATTATAGTAATTTCCTGCACACAAAAGACCAGTGCCTGCCACAAGAATGCTGCTCAACTATGATTGGCAAATGCAGGTGACCGGTGGATAAGTTTAGAGCTTGATATGGGGTTGTTGCTCAGGCTGCCAGGGAGACCAGTGCCAAGGACTTATTGTCACAACTCGAGTTCTCCTGCCTGTTGTCTCTGACATTCCTCCCCTATTCATAGCCCATGCCATCTCTAACCCCTTTCTGTCCTGCTCACATTCCTTTTTCACCCATCTCTCGCTCACTTAGATAGGAAAGGGGAGTGACAAAAGGCTTTGTCTTTTCTGGGGCAATCCATTCCAGCCATAAAGGCCAATGCAGGTGGCCCTACTCTTTGTCCTGTGTCTGCCGTGAAGAGAGGAGTGCTGGGTAACAGGGCTTCAGTGCTGGTTTACCTGTGAGGATTTTTCAGACAATTTCAAAAAGGAAACCTCAAACCCAGGACAGCCATGGATGATGTATATAAAGCAGCGGTAAGTTATGATTGCACTAATTATGAGTATTGCATTTAACCTCAAGCTGCCTGAATGGACAGTGCCCCAAAAGTTAGTATGAATGTAAAATAAATGATAAATTAATAACTGTTCATTTAAAAGTTAACCTGTCCTTGACCATTTCCTTCCTCGAAAATGACAGATTTATGCATTAGACCTAATAATCAACCAGAGAAATCAATCTGTGTACTGTCAAGTTAGTTAGCTCTCAAGGTTAAATCAATAAATGGGAGATGGGACAGTAGAAGTTTGGGGCCCTTTTAAGGGCACAGGACACACTATCAAAATGGATTTGGTCAAAAAATGAGCAACAAAACCAGTGTAACCAGGTTTAGATTTAACATACCCCGTAATAGATGGTGAAATGGAGAAGGGTCATAGTCACTGAGGCTAAAGTGTTTAAAAATTGGGCAGAGGGTGTCTGGTGTCTGAAGAACATTACACGAGTGACAACTGTCATTCCTGTAAAGAATAGACCTTGGTCAGTCTCTGTCGAATGACATGCTGTACAGTCTTACAACATATTGTATTTTTAGTTCTAAGTCAAGTGAATCAAAGTTTATAGCTCTCTTTTCAACCTAACAGGTAGAGAACTTGACAGAAGAACAGAAAAATGGTAAGTTTCTCTTTTAACCTGTCAGTTTGAACACATAGCTGCATGAATTAAGATGTAACTATGTCAATTCTATTATAAACTTACAAATGTTACTGACGAGTGACTTTTGCGCTGCTATCTGACTGTACCTGGCAGAGTTTCGCGCTGCGTTCGACATCTTCGTTCAGGGTGCTGAGGATGGCTGCATCAGCACTAAGGAGCTGGGCAAGGTGATGAGGATGCTGGGCCAGAACCCCACTCAAGAAGAGCTGCAGGAAATGGTAGATGAAGTAGATGAGGATGGTATGTTGGATTTTAGTAGAAGTTATCATACAGATTCAGGTGAAGTTTATGGTATGAATTGGGATTTGATTGTTGGAAGGTCTCTGTGGGTTGTAGGAAGTGGGACAGTGGACTTTGATGAGTTCTTGGTGATGATGGTGCGCTGCATGAAAGAGGAGAGCAAAGGAAAATCAGAAGAGGAGCTGGCTGAAGTCTTCCGCATGTTTGATAAGTATGCACTGTATTTTCAAAGCATATTGTAGTGTATATCACATTACCTCCTATACATGTTTTATCATTGTCTCTTTAAGGAATGGAGATGGTTACATTGACTTGGAAGAGCTGAGGAACATGCTGGAGTCGACAGGTGAAGCCATCACTGAGGACGACATCGAGGAGCTCATGAAGGACGGAGACAAGAACAACGACGGCAAGATCGATTACGACGGTAAATTCACGCTCAAAATATGGTACATTTATGAATATTTATTCGAAAATTCACATTTCGACAACAGAAACGTATTACTTTTAATACCAACAGAGTTCCTGGAATTCATGAAGGGAGTAGAGTAAAAATCCCACCTAACGGATCCAAAAGACCGCGAAAAGAAACCGGTCATGTCATTCCCTGACTAAAAACATCTCCCTGACGTCAACACAAACTCGATTGGGAAGCACAGAAAATTATCTGTATTTCATAGCCTATATTTCTGTAATTTGTTGAAATAAGTAAATGGTGTCATGTACTGCTGCCCAGAATATAATTTTATTTGTGCTCAAGTAAAAACATTTTCTGTAAAGTTTTTTCCCTAGCACATTTATTTTTTGTTTGTTCAAAAACCTCAATGAAAACAGATTGGGTTTTGTCTTTAAAGTTGGAGGTTTTCTATATGTAACTGTATCTGCTCCTAAACAGCAACAAAGTGGTGTAATTGATCTTTTTTTAGTTTATAACAGTGGTCTCAAACTCAATTCCTGGAGGGCCACAACTCTGCAGTTTAATTAGCTCCAAATCACACCTGCTTGGAAGTTTAGTAATCCTGAAGACCTTGATTAGCTGGATCAAGTGTTTGATTGGAGCTAAACTGTGCAAAGCTGTGGCCCTCTAGGAATTGAGTTTGAGACAATTGGTCTATATAACATTAGCCATAGCCCATCAGACAGGCTGAATTATACGCGCCCATAGACTGTAAAAAAAAAGAATTCGAATTATACACGTCCCCTATTTCTATAACGTTTACCTGTCAATTAGAAACAAAGTGAGCACGCCGTCTGTTATAGCACAAAATAGATGGACTGTGTGCCAGCAGGTACCAAATCAGGATTCATTCATCTGGTTTAACTTAAGGCTACAGGTCATTTACGTACATTAAAACCGACTAACTCATTGATATATGATACAGAAATACAGGCACATTGGATGGGTAGTTAAATTTATTAAGACATTACATCAAATTCAGTGAAAACAGTTTACACAAGCAATGACAGTGAGGGTGTCTCAGTAACACGAGATACACTATCAGATCACCAAAACTTTCATGTACCAACTTTCCAAAATTGGGTTGTCCAGTAAGCTTATGCAACAGCAGTAAAAAAAAAATCAAGATACAGTAGTATACTTTTTTACTTTCTGAAAGCACCATCACGGCTATCATCAACTTTATTTTTCATGATACTGGCTTGTAATAATTACAGGAAGCACACAGAGTCAAAGCCAAGGAAAGGATGAAATGACTTAACGTGAAATGGTCATTGTTTTAATGATATTCAGAAAAGTGCAAATGCAATGCATTCTGATCTAACCCACACTTTGAAGCCTTTAAAAACTGCTATTAATGCAGCATTTAAAGTTTTCAAGAAGTCAAAACTGATGATGCAAAGTGAAAACACTCCAAAGCTATGGGCGAGGGCAAGTTAGAGTATTTTCACACACTAAGAAGTTAGCTATATCCGTGAGCTTCCGGAATGATAAGGATGTGAGGTGAGCTTGTTTTTAGGGTCTGGGTTAGGAGTGGAGAAAGAGGAAGGGTGTAGTTCAAAGTTTCAGTTGGCAAAAGTACGCTTGACGGCGGCAACGATAGATTTGGCACTGATGCCAAACATGTCAAGAAGCTCCTGCGGTTTGCCACTCTGAGGCACATGGCTCACGGCCAGCCGGTGCACCACAATGCCAGGCTCTTCACCCACTGCAGACAGGACGGCCTCGCCCAGACCGCCTACAATGAGAGCAGAGGAACCAACATAAAATACCTCTCACAGCACGGGGGGGGCAAGGGGGGGGGGGGGCTTGTCTTCCCCTTTAATCTTAAATGGTATTTCACTGAAGAAAAAAAAAAAAACAGCTCACCCTCTTTGTAGTGGTCCTCCACAGTGATCACCCTTCCTCCTGTGGCACGAGCACTTGCCACAATAGTGGAGGCATCCAGGGGCTTGATGGTGAATGGGTCAATAACCCGAATGTTCACACCTGGGGAAAATAAATATATATAAAATATATATATTTTAATTACATTTAATATATCTAGAATAATTATACATTTAGTACACTTTCATCACAAGTTCCGTTTTAATTCTCTAAAGTGAAACGTTAAATGTAGTAATGTAACGTAATGTCCCATTACAGCCAGTAGGTGATGAACAAACCTTCTTTGGCCAGTTCGTCATGTGCTGCAAGTGCCTCATGCAGTGTTACTCCAGCTCCAATGACAGTCACCTGATCTTTGTCAGACTGCCGCACCACCTACAGGACAGAAAGAGAATAGTTAGAACAACCTTTGTGAACCAGACATGTAAAACTGTCCAACAGGAGGCCCCATCTGCTCACTGGATTTCTGAACACATTACACTAAAATGACAAAACTCAGCATGGACGCTAAATTTAACCTTCCTTGCTGTAGTTTGTATCTAAATATAGAAACTATAAATGATTTAATTAAAAGTGTGTTCTGGTCTTCATTTTTTGATTTTCCTCACCTTGGCTTTGCCAAGTTCAAATTTCTCTCCAGCATTATATATGACTGCATTGTCAGGTCGGCTGGTGCGGATGAAACAGATACCCTGAAAGCAGGAAATGACATTAACATAGAATCAAAGAACAACAGATTAACTTCTCTTGCCAAAATAATAACGATTTATCTACAGAAGACCAATAAGTGGAAACAATAACACACCTTTGTATTGGCTGCAAGCTCCACGGCTCTCTCAGTAGACACTGCATCACTAGGGTAAAACACTGTGCATGTTGGGATAGCGCGGAACATTGCGAGATCCTCCAGTGCCATCTGTGAGGGGCCATCCTCACCTGGACAAAATCAGAAGTTAAGAAACATTTCAAAGAAATACTTGAGAGATTTTACTATAGATTAGTATTCACTGCACAGTGCCTTACCAATGGAAACACCACAGTGTGAGCCGACCAGGTTGACATTAGACTGGGAGATCGCTGCCATACGGATGTGGTCGTAGGCACGAGCAAAGAAGGCAGCAAAAGTGCTGGCGAATGAAACGGTGCGATCACGAGTAGCACAACCAATGGCCACACTCACCTGGAACAGCAGAATTAAATACATCATTTTATTAGATAAAATACAATGTATATACTATTACTAATACATTTATACTACAATTCAAAACTTTGAGGTCAGTAAGAATTGTTTTGTTTGTTTTTGTCTTATTTTCACGAAGGCTGCATTTATTTGATCAGAAACAATAAAATGGTCATATTAATTCTTATGCGAATCAGGATTCAGAAAAACAAATTTAATAAATCCTTGCTGAATAAAAGTTTTTCTTCCTTAAATAAATAAAAAAAAATCTTACCTCAAACATTAAATGTTAATTAGTATTATTTACACATTTATAGTAACAGTAAAATATTCAATACATTGCTTCATACAACAACCTAACTACTTACTGCTGAAAGTTATATTTTAATTAAAATACATCACAAAAATAACTTCCTAGATTGTAATGACCTCTGAATGACCACGTGTTTATGCAGAAAGGAATTATTTCTCATTGTGGGAAATCATGTCCTATTGAGTAAGCACTTGGCAGACAAAAGTGTTAGTCAGAAAGTGAATAGTAACAGATATCATTTTAACAGGGTGAGGTAAGGTATTTACAATGCACTGTATGAATAGTGCACCACACCTTCAACTCATCACAAAATGCTCTACAAAACACAGATTACAGGTCCATTCATTTGTGACATACATGACACACGCTGTCAGCCAATATACATTTGCTTTACCATCATGACTTGTAGATTATCATTGTAAAGGGGAACCCATCCATTTACACACCATGTTCTGCTCGGCAATGAAGCATTCAATAAAGCGATCAGGATGGGCCTTCTTAAAGATATCAGAGAAGGTTGAGTTCTTGGTGTCACCATCCAAGGCCACCACACGAGGGCTGGCATCCCCCATCTTCTTCAGGGCTACACCATAAGCCTTCCTGGTGGACATCTGAGTGGGCAAACAAAAGCAGAAGCTTTAGAGATCCTTCTTTGAGGAACTTCAGAAGAATTTACTCAACGAAAAGAACCATTTAAAAACAATGTCAGATCATAACCTTATCTCCGATCTTGTATTCGGGAGCTGTGAGCAGGTGGATGGGGGTGAGGTCAGCTAGAGCAACATCCTCATTGGGCAGCTGAGGGTGGAGGGGCTTATTGGGTGATTGGATCTGGCTCAGGAGGTCCTTAATCAGCTCTTCCGCACGGTCTTTAGGCATAGGCTTCCCATGCCAGTTTTCCTGATTCTCAATACCTGAACAAAACAACACAGGTCAGACCACATTCATGCGCTGATGGTCTTGCAGTACAAGATATAGCAAAACAAACCTTTGAGCCCTTTGCCTTTAAATGTTTTGGCTACGATGGCAGTGGGCTTCCCTTTTGTTTGTTCAGCATGCCACAAAGCCTTGCACAGCTCCTCCACATCATGGCCGTCAACCACATAAGTGTTGAAGCTGAAGAAACAAATTGGTTACAGGCCAGTGATTGAACAACATATGGAACACAAAGAGAGTGACTGTGTTCTGAATAGAATAATAGCACACTGCTTAGTATACACTATACTGCCTATTACGTTAAACAGTATGTAAAACCATACATTGATAGGTCTGAAAAAAAAAACATGCCAATGTATCTTATAAAAACGAAGTGTGATAAAAATTAAAATGAATTAGGAGCTCCAGGTTTGCTGTGCTGCACAATTAATCTGTTTCTGGAGTATATGAACTGTGCACAAATAGTACGCTACCATACCATCTCAAACAAAGCAAGAGATAAACTCTCAGAATTCATTAAACCCACCCAAAGGCCTCGCAGCGGTCCTTGTAGGTGTTCATTTGGTGCTGCAGTGGTGCTGCCTCACTCTGACCCAGGCGGTTCACATCGAGGATGGCCACCAGATTGTCAAGCTTGTAATAGGAGGCAAAAGCCATGGCTTCCCACACTGACCCTTCTGAACACTCACCATCTCCCAGCATGCAGTACACACGGTAGCTAATGAGACAAGACAGACACATCCAGTTACAGCAGGGAATCAAATGGGAATTTCCTGTACTACACTATTATTTAATTATTACTATGGTCCAAGAGCAAAACCTTGTTTAGGAGCAATACTAGTATCAGATCAAATGTTGAATTTGGAGTAAAAAAGCATTGCAGTATGGATCATGGATCAATGATCATAGTATGAAAAAAACTGTAGAGTAGCTTAATTTACAGAGGGAATCCAATGCAAGTACCTTGCTTTATCAAAGTGTTTTCCAGTGTACGCCATACCGCAGGCAGCACCCAAACCCTGGCCAAGAGAACCTGTCGCCACATCCACAAACGCTAGTTTCTGAAATAAACAGGGAAGTGAGGTTAATTGCATCATAAATGGTTATGTGAAAGAGTTGATACACCAAGTCAGCAAGATTTTAAGAAATGAATACATTTAATAAGCAATGATACATACATTTAATCAGAAGAACTAATGTTACTAAAGATTTCAATTTCAAATAAATGCTGTTCTGTTGAACTTTCTACTATCAAAGAATCCAGAAAAGAAATGCAAAGTTTCCACAAAAATATTAAGCATCACAACGGTTTTAACATTGATAATAATTGGAAGTCTTTCTTAATCACCAAATCAGCATATCAGAATGATTTCTGAAGCATCACGTGACACTGAAGACTGGAGTAATGGGTGCTGAAAATTCATCTTTGCCATCACAACAATAATTTACATTTTAATATACATTAAAATTTACTTTTGTATTAAATAAATGCATCCTAAGTGAGAATTTGAGATTTCTAAACGCATCAAAACAACCTTACTGACCCCAGACATTTGAAAGCTAGTGTATATGCAGCGATAAGAGTGGTCTTACTCACAGGGGTAGGGTGACCCTCCAGGTCAGAGTCGATCTTGCGCAGGTTTAGCAGCTCAGACTCTTTGATGAATCCAGCCTCTGCCCAGGCAGCATACAGAATAGGAGCAGCATGGCCCTGAAAACAGCAACATGAGGGGTGGAATACATTTAGTCTCCAAGCACTTTGAGAAACCTAAAAGGAAGCTCATAACCAAACACGGAACGACAGCCCACCTTGGACAAGATGAAGCGGTCATTGCTGGGGTTGCGGGGATCTTTGGCTTTGTAGCGCATGGTGTGGAAGAACAGCACTGACATGAGCTCGGCAGCACTGCAGCATGAGGTGGGGTGCCTGTGAATGGGAAAACACATCAGTATGAATCCAGCCATCAACCATTAACCATCAGCTCAAACATGCTGGATGTTAAAGACCAATCAGACATGCAGGTTATGTTTCACTTCAAAACTAGAGCATGACTGCAAATGGTACTAAAGGGCAAAAGTTGCTACTGTCATCATTGGGGTTTGAGGTGAAGTAATAGACCTTATCAGAATCAATGACTTCAGCTACTGCCAAACCAGGCACATCATATAAGACATTTGACACATATTTTACTCGCTTTTTGATGTACTAAGCATATGTAACAGAACATCAACATTTTCATTTTCTCACCCTCATGTTACTCCAAAACTGTATATTTTTTTTTAGCTTGAAAGCATCATTCATTGTAATTTCATGAAAAAGAGTGACGGTACATTACTTTAAATTTCTCCTTTTGTGTTCCATGGAAGAAACAAAGCCATACAGGTTTGAAATGACATAAGGGCAAGTAAGAGGAGCGCAATAATTTTTTTTTACGAGTGCGTAAGTCACAGAACTATTAAAGCCAGTTTTCACACCAAAAAAAAATAATCTTAAATTTGAATTAGTATTACGACTTCTCACAATTCTGACTTTTTTTAACCTTGCAATACTATTATTTATAACTCAATTCTGAACTATGCTATTTTGAAAGTCACAAATATCTTTCATTTTGTTTTATTCTGCAGAAAAATTAGCTTCCATTCAGATCGGTCAAGCTAATAAAAAAAAAATGCAGCACTGGTAGCATCAAAACATTAAGTTAAAACCATACAGATGACTAAGCTTTAACTTGAATTGAGGATGCAGTACAACTGTTAGTTAGTTTGTTCCCAAAGGTGTTTAAAGTAACAGGATGTTTGAAGTCAGATTTTGTAAGTCACTCATGCAATTCAGGTCACAAAACTGTCTGTTCAAAAAAAAAATATTGTAATTTGATTGTGAGTGGAAATCCATGCTGTCTTATGTTATTCTTCATTATACTCCTAATTATCAATAAACAAAACACCATTGATGAATTACCATCTTTGTCCTATACAGTGACTCACTTAGGCTGAAATAAAGAAAACGGACAAGGGATTAAGAAACAAATATCTACTGATCAGTTTTAGAAAGGATTAAATTACAAAAGATACAGACAAAAGACTGAGTCATGATCAATACTTCCTTGTTTAAACCTCTACAAGTATAAAAGTAATTATCCAGAGAAGACCAAACAACTTCTCCAACTTGGTATCAAAAACCCAAACAGAAATTAGAAGGAACAGAAAAAAAAGAGGAAGTGTCATAACCATAAAACAAGTAGTATCAGGAAAAAATTTCAACACTCAGGGAAATTCCTTCACAATATTTTCAATGAAAGAAAGATTGTTGCATGCCAGCAAGGGCGTGTGTAGAGTATTGTAACAAATTAACCCTCTGATGCATAGAGTTCACTACATAAACTATGCAATTGTATTTGCTTTTTGATATGATTAATCCATCTAATAAGGAAGCTTTTCTATCCCCTACAAGTTTAGAAACTCCCCTCTTCGATTTCAGTTCATGTTGAGAAAGGACCATCTGTGGCAATATAGTGGTCAGCAGTGTTGGGGAAAGTTACTTTTAAAAGTAATGCATTACAATATTGCATTACTCTCTAAAAAAGTAACTAATTACGTTAGTTACTTTTTATGGAAAGTAATGCATTGCGTTACTTTTGCATTACTTTTTAAATATGAGCAGGGCTTGATTGTTTGTTTTTAATACATGCATAAACCTCAGGCTGAAGGAAGAGTAAATCACGTATGTACAGAAGAACGCAGTAGAAAAAGGTTCAACACTCTTCAGCAATAAAAAACTATGTTAGTTTATCTAAAGTCATTTTTGCTTATTAGTATGGTTGAACTGGATCATCAAAGGTCAGCAACAAAGACATTGGTTAATAAAATGAGATTAGATATATTTGTGTTGTTTAACAGATTTCATTATTGCAGGTTTGCGTCATATTCTGAGATTGCATTTCACTTTTTTAATTAATGTTGGTGAATACTGAATCTGTTTTTTTGCGAGTGGGATGATTAATGCACATTCATATTTAGTCTAGAACTATAGTAAGATCATGATCAGTCAATAAACTAGCGTTAAACCTTTTTTTTTTAAGTACCTCAGATATTTTCTTGTAAATTAAAAAGTAATGCGTTACTTTACTAGTTACTTGAAAAAAGTAATATTATTACGTAACTCGCGTTACTTGTAACGCGTTACCCCCAACACTGGTGGTCAGCCTCGCAAAAGAGAACTGCGGTGCAGAGATTGAGCAATGCCAAAGCAAAGCTTTCCTTTCACAAGTTTCATTTGAACTCCGCTTATCGCCACACACTTGAATAAAGCGCGCTTTTGGTTTGCTTTCTATCAGCTCATTGCTTCATCGTGCCTAACAGCACTTTAACCCACACAACGGATTCCACGAGACCTCCACGCCTCCACGTGACAATCTGTAGCTGAAGCGTGCAGCCGCGAGCTCGCAGGATAATTTAATCAGTGATGGTGAAGTCCGAATCACTTCCACGGACCGGTTCTTTCAAGCAGTTTGTTTAAAAGAACCGACTCAAAAAAGATTCACAATGTAATTGCGTCATTACGTTGCCTTGACCCGGCGTGGCATTACGTGCTTGTTTTACAAAGTCATATGTTAACATATACATGATAAACAGAAATATAACTTTGTATACTGTTAAGTACGTATAAAAGGGTGATTGTCGTAAACAATATGCATTAAAATACAAGTTAATTTCCATCTTAACTTTCATTAAACAACTTATTACATGTTATTAAGCCAAACACATTTCATTTGTAACATTTTCGCACTCCAATTGCTCTCCTGTCATCTAAGTCGGTTCAGCGAGTCGGAGTCATTTTGAATCAGCTCTGTGAACTAGTTCAACAGCCGTTCTGAAAAGATCCGACTCAAAGGAACAACTCGTTAAAGAATCGCCACAATCAATCAGTTGCACCACAGCGCATAGTACGTTACGCAAAAACTACACGCCATTGCTAATTTAAATTTACTAAAAACTGACACTTTATAATCCCACATACCCGTGCTAATTATAGGGGCGATGAGAGCTAAGCCAATTTTCCCTGGTCATCGACTCATCGCTTTGAGGCCACGATGGGCTAAAAAGCAAAGCTAATGACTCGCTTACAATAGCTAAAAAGGTCGAAGGATTCAAAACTAATACGTTAACTACAATGTGCCCGGCCCCCTCGCCAAGTCCACGTGCTTAGCAGGAACGTAAAGTGAACATTTGCACGATAAATTAGATAAACGTGCGAATACGGCTGCAAATATGCCGTTTACCGTCATAGAAAGACGTTACGAATGAGTTTAAATAAGTGCAGAAGATTTTACCCGGAGTTTGAGGCGCATGTTTCCTTGATGGAGTGAATCCTGAGCTTGTTGGCGATGTCTTTCAAAGCCTGCAGAGTTTTCTCGTCGGGTTTGTGATAGCTCATGTTTCAACTGTGTGTGGAAATGCGATGAAATGAACGCGAGTGCTTTATCTCAGAAAAATAACCTCTTCTGATACTACGTTAACCTGAAATGGCTAAAGTAAGCACCAGAGCCGAGCACGGTGTGGGACGCGGGTAACGTGCTGCGCTGTAGCTTTTAAGCGAGGCGTTACGTCAGCTGTCAACTCATCCGATGAAGCGAACCATTGGACGAGACGCGTTTGGCAAGAGGACAGCAGCAGAGAGGTTGCCAGATCAGGGCAAAGAGCGCAGACAGACACAAGTCTGTGTATGTTGTAATATATCTCTCATGCACAAGATTAGGGTGAGACGGAAGTGAGTTCGTTTTTTACATTTACGTAAAATCTTAATTTGCACACACTGTTACAATGAGTAAATGGTCGCGATTGTCGTAAAATCACTGAAGGATTAGCTGATTGAATAGATGATTCGTCGAGTCATGGTGATAGTCTTGAGGAAAGGAGTGCGGAAACTGATTAACCCTTTACAGGCCTCTGGGACTTAAATTACCAACACAACTGAAAAAGCTGTTGTACACAATCTTCTTCATGCAGTACATACAGTGATAGTACACACATTGTTTACAGGTCATTTTAGTATTCTACTTTCTAACTAAAAATGTCCACATTAAAAAATGGGTTGGGATTTTTTAAAATAAAGAAAAAGTGATTACATTGTATACTGTCATTAATATTTCAAGACGAACATTTCCTTAGATGTACTTGATTTTCTATACCTGATTTTTTTTTGGGGGGGAAACGTACATATTTGATATATTTTAACCCCCTCACATTAAAAACGACAGAGCTTTGATCATAAACATGTAACACGTCATCTTATTGGGATATATTTATCATTGTCTGCTATATCATTATAAAGATATTGATTTACATTATAAGCGATCAGTATCTTTCTGGCCATATAAATAATAACATTTGTGTTTTATATGTGTCTGAATAAAACACATATGCAAACTTTTTATATTTTGTTCAATAGGTGGTTCCATAAAAAAATGGACTATTATTTCCTGTCAGGCTTACAGTTTAAAGAAAAGGGCTCTGCCCCTTTAATGTGGATGGATATGAAATGAACAAACCAGGAAGTAACATTTCTTGTACTCTTTTGATAGAAAACCAAAGTGTATGTGACATTGTAGAAAATTAAAACATAAAAACAAAGGATGTTTAAGCTTCCAATTTCTATTCATATTCTTTATTGTTTCCTTTTTAAAACATTGATTTTCTTTTGTAAATTAGGTTGCAATAAGATGCATTTCCTTGTTTTCTTCACAATATGTATTAGGATACAGTGATATGTAGGCCTACCTTGTTATCATATCTAGTGATAAGTGCTAGACAGTATCATTTTTACCAGCAGCTACAGCTATAAAGATCACATCAGGAACTATATTGCATGAAATGAAACCAGAACGTTTTATGATAGTAGACTTTATTGAATATAAAACTATATTTACAACTATATTCAATGTAGCACAGCCTGTTCAGTTATCCTGTTGATCGTCAGCATATTTATCTTCAAAATCCTAAAAAATATGTTTTACAATTAAAATACTGTCTGATAGACCTTTATCGGCACAACTGCATGAAAACAGTGAAGATAATTAACCACAGAATATGCCATAAACAGGTTCCGCACCTTCGCCAGGGCCTCAGACTTCTCTTCAGCCGTGATGGGATCCTTGTCCAGTCTCTCCAGCTGAGAGAGATGTGAGATCACATACAGCCTGTAATCGTCAGTGTTTGCTAAAGGGTTGTCCGAGAGCACAAGGGCCTTCAGTGTTTGCCCCACATTCACTAGAGTTCGCAAAGCCCTCATAGAAGATATAAGGTTCCCCCTTAAGGTAAGACAAAGAGGGTTGTCAGACAGTGGTAATATAACTCTATTCAGCTAGACACATTTGCTTCCTCAATTTCAGAGAGATTGGGAAAATGCCAAACCTGGTGCTAAAGTATTCCTGTTACCTGACATTAAGATATTGGAGACATTTCATGTTGGTACTGAGTCCATCTAGTGTTTCCAACTGGTTATCTCTGAGGTGAAGAGTGTTGAGACGCTGGAGCTTCTCCAAACCCTCCAATCGCTTTATGTTGTTCTGAGCCTAAATAGACGGGTGAAAGTGCAAGATGGTAGTTTATTGGAGAAAATCAGTATCATGTACTTTTATCTACAATAAACATAAATACAAGCAGTTATACCAGATACAAATGGCGTAAATTGGGGAGGTAAATGCCATCTGTAGTTTCCAAACAATTTCCTCTTAGCTCGAGAGTCACCAAATTGGTCAGATTGTGATATTCCAGGCCCTGCAGGCCCTGGATACCATTACCTAAAAATATATAGTGAAATGTTGGTGTTTAGTGCAGCAGATAAAGCTTAACATTGCATGGTTATTGTCCAGAGTAGATTAACAATTTTACAATAACATTTTTTGAATCACATATGTTAAATACAGCAAAATACACCACTCTAGATTTGCTGAACGAAACCAGTGTGGTTGGTGCTAGAGTATAAAAAGAGCTTATTGTAAAAATTAAATAAGCTACTAAATGGATCTAACTAACCAGTGAGATTGAGGGTTTCCAGTGCTGGACCTCCAAGACCTTTAACGTCAAATAGGCGGTTGTTGGCAAAGCTGAGCCACTGTAGGTAAGTGAGCTTGCCAAACGGCTGACCCTCAAACCTCTGAAGCATGTTGCCATCTCCTTTCACCCACAGCAGCTGGGTGAGATCAGCCAATGGAGAGAAGTCTGATACATGATTGAAGGAGATGTCCAAGTAGCGCAGATGGATGAAGGAGCTGAGCAAGGCCAGGTCTGTCAGACCGCTGGTTAAGAAAGGTATGGTGAAAACTATGATGCACCGATCATGATTTTGTGGATTGATACCATTTTTTTCAAGCAAAACTGGGATTGAATTCGATACCGATTTTTTTTCTTTAGCAACCAACAAGAAAGAATGAAGATTCTAACACAAATAGTGGTTATCTAGTGAATATAGTTTATTTAACATGTATAATTTATTAATATTATAATTATAATATTATTAATGAATATTTATTGTTTAAAAAATTATATATTTAAGAAAAAAGTTGCCCCCAATTCACTGTGGTGTTTACAATGGATGTCACCCTTTAAGAAAAGGAGAATTCTATTTGGACTACTTCCTGTGTGTAAGCCACTGCAGGTGCTGTTTGTCTGATGCATGGGGAGTACTTCTTTCATATACATTTAAGTTAGCTAAATCTCTGACAATTTCATGTGTTGTCATTTGTGTTAATGTGGTGTTAGTTGATAACTTATGGCATATTTTATAAAATTATATAAATAATTACTTGTTGATTTCCAAAATGTCCCTGATCTTGAAATCATCATGATGGCAGCCATTTTAGAAAAGTTTAGATCTAGGCTGATTTGTACGTGTTACTCCTGGTGTTAATGTATTTTCTGGTAACAAGACTTTAGTAACTTGCATTATAAGGTCTGTGGTGTTTTAATTACGTCTTGGGTACTTCAATAGATAGAGATAAGTGGCTGTGTCACAGTGATTAAAATTATTTAAAATTCAAATGTTCTTAAGATTTAATGGTATACTATTAACTAATTTAAAATGCCTATCAATACATTGTATTAGAAAAAAAACAAACAGCATCTTTACAATTCTGCCTCTCATTTCACCCCAGTGAAGATGACCAGAAGGTTTTTAAATTGGGTTGAAATACATAAAACTGGTTAAATGAAAACATTAACAGTAACTTGTTGAAATTAAAGCAAATTTGCATAGTTACATCTAACCAAAACCACATTAACAGTCCCAAACAAGATGTACTTAATACATTTGTTGTCATTTTAAAAATTGTGTTAAAAAAGGTATTTACCAGTTGAACTAAATAACCAAAGTGGCTATAATAATAAATTATTCAAAAGTTAAATCAAATAAGTTTATGCAACGAGCAAAAAAACAAAGTTACAGCTCGTGCTTTTTAAATCAAATTAAGTCAATGTAATTTTAACGTAAAATAAAAATAATAATATTATACAGAACTGACGTTTATATGTTGAACGTTTTATTCTTTACAAAAGAAGCCTTTCAGCTTTGTCAAAGTTGGTTTGTTTCTTTTCTCATACACGTGAGAAGCTGCGCTGAATCAACTGTTCACGGTCTATTCTTGTGCATCTAGTGGAATATACGCTCGCGCAATTATAGTGATGGGAAGTTCGGATCATTTACCGATCGGACTTTGAGTCTCGTTCAGATGAACGAACGACTCGAAAAAAACCCGAAGACTCAAAAAGTTAACTAATCAATTAATCTTTCCGGCTAATACTGCATTAGTCACGTGATAACGAACGATGGTGCGCATGCGCGACTGAACGAATCACTCCCCGAAACGACTCGTTCTTCTCGAGTCACATTAAAGATTTGTTCAAATGAATGAATCGTTCAAGACCGAGCCATCATAGCAATAAGCTAGAGAGCAAGCGAAAGCGGCTCTTATTTGTGTGCAGTAATTTTACACCAACGGCTGTTCGCTTCATTGTATCTGTGTGTTGTGCTTATGCCGAAACTTCCACACCAATTACAGTTCGCAAAACTTCGCGCACTTTCGGAAAAATCGGCCGAAAAAAATACAAACAACCGGCCGGTTCGATCGCACATTTAGCAAAAACCGGCGGTTCCGATCTTTGGCGGTACGGTGATCCCAATTTAAAATGGTTATGTTCAACTTATACTTAAGATACAGTAAATGTGTATGGTATAGTATGTTAGAAATGATGGGAATAAGAAGAACATTCAAGACAGGCTTACTTGCTTTTAAGGTCTAGTCTGACATATGCATGAGACAGACCGTTCCCTGTGCGACACAGTAAGGACAAGCTTTTCACCATCATGTCCTGGGTTAGTGGACAGGGCTTTAGCTGGTAATAAAGTCAAATTTATGGATCTTAATCTTAATGTCAGAAGCCAGAAGAGCTTTATTACCAAGTATTTTTACACACACAAGGTATTTGTCTTGGCTATGGAGCTTCCAGTGCAGAAGAAAGTCAGAAAGTAGCCTACAGTCATCTGATAATTTATTTTTTTATTAGTGTAAATTTGGGTTACCTGATCCTCTTGTTCTGAAATCTCCTTCTTTTTCTTTCAAGATCATTTCTCTCTCCCAGCCCTTCTTCATCCTCTTCCTCAGTCTCTGCTTTTAACCCCTCACGTTCATCAGAGTCTGACATTATTCTTCTGTCTTGGTTAACGTTAACTTGTTGATCAACTTTTCACGGCTTAAATAAACGATTCGACGTTTAAACGAATCAGTTCATTCACAATTACATCATCAGCACGCTAGCTAACTTTAATTAATACATTAACAAAGGATTTACTTCAGAACATGTTTTCTGTCACTTACCTCGCGCTGAAGCGTGTTTATGGCCGTTACCATAGTAACACCGTAGGTCTCTGTACTACCCACATAGAAACGTTGTTGTATATAACGTTAATGCATATGATGAATTTTATATCCTATGTGAATATGTATCCATTATATACCCAAATTAAATGCCTATATTACAAATATTGTATCTGCTAAAAGCAGTTTTTGTTGTGGCATAGTAGTTACGTTTACATAACACTCATTTTAATATTCATCATTCCGATAAAATAAAAAAATCAGATTCTGAAAGTTTTTTTACATAAATACTAAACCTTGCAGTACGATTACGTATTAGTTTACATTTGCATTAATTTTGAGCACTCATGACTCAGTTATCGTTTTCGTTTTGATGAAAAGTTTAAAAAGAACGCTGACAAATATGTCAGAAGAGCTTTGTTTGTTTTTTTTAGCAAATTTAGTAACTCTTCAGTATCCCTACTGATCTTATAACTCAGTTCAATCAACACAGTTCAGTCACCAGTCAATAAAGTCCAAATATTTAATTTTTGCAACTCTCTCCAAATGAAAATACCACCATAAAAAAAGCATACAACAAAACAACCTATTTCAAAAAATCACCATTATAAATAATGCATTAAATAACAATACACACTAAAAGCAGTAACTGTGCAATAACAAGCTTTGCTTCAGTAGATTAACATCCTCCAGTGATGGTGAGAGGAAATGGATTAAAAAATAAGGTGAAAAACTGCATTCAAACTGAATCAAAACATTAATTGTTGTTGGAAAATTGAATATTATTAGACATTGTTTTAGGAACCAGAAGTTTTACCTCAGAACTTTGAAACTAAAGAGGATGCAGACCCTTTAGCATGTCACTGCAACATGTGATTTAAACAATCACGTAATGTGTAAAACCTCATAACTGTAAACTCAATCCAATGAACATGTTAGAAATATTAACAAATTCCGCTTTGGTTAGTCTCAGCTTCAAATTATTAGAACAAACCAAAAGGCTTTCAAGCTACAATATCATAAGAGCAAAGAAAAACTAAAAAAAAAGATTCTTCTTCACAAAATATTGTCTGTTTTGATATTAAACTTTTTTAAATGCATAAAAAAATAAACAACACTAAAAAACTACCCGATGTTCCTGAGAATACTGTTGGTAGGATAATCTTCCTTCCTCGGTTTATAGGTGCATAAAACAAAATAGATCTATGAAGCAGCTGCCAATGCTTATGACCATAATAACGTCTACATATACTATGGCATGTGATGTTTATGATTGTTACATCTTCAGGGGCCCAATCTGACCCTTGATTATGATGGTAATGTATATATGGATTGCAACATCCTACATTAGATAAATAAATGGTGCCGATCTGTGATTGTAGCAGATAACTTCACACATTGATTTTTCCACATAATATATGCACATACCACAGGATTGTGTTTATGCATAATTTAAGTTTCCCTGTACGACTTGAGATTCATTTGGCTATCCCTTTTGGATGTTCCCCTCATAGTTCTCCATGCAGATCTGGATGCGTCGAGTGAAATATCCAGGCTCAGAAATGGCCTTCAGCAGGTCGTTCTGTACCAGACACAGATCATACAGCTCTGATGTGGAGGCTGTTCGAGTCTGCAAGCCCTCAGGGTCCAGAAACACCTGCAGAAACAGGTAAGCGTTCAGTGGAATGGGTAAAACATGAGGGACGGTCAATCTGGAGAAGAGAAAACATACATCTAATACCTTAGGATGGACAATAGTGTCCTCATCGTTTTGCCGAATGTTGTCATCAATGAAGATATGCTGAACTTTGGGGTCAAAAGGGTCAATCCAGAGCGGTTTTCCTCCTAAAATTGAGCATTTATTCCGTGCCCACCTATTTAAAAAACAAAAACAAAGACTTGATAATGATAAACAATACAATTACATTGTTTTCAGATCCATATCTGGTTCCTCACCAGTCAAAGTTGTCTTGGAAGCCACCCAGACCCTCAACAGAGCTCAGGTACTGGTAAACATGCCGTTCTCCATCCCTAGTGGACACGTGTTCTTCTCCACGAACCAGTGTTGCGCCCTTACTGCTGCACTTGATGCATCCGGCGGTCACGTTCACCCTCAGCTGTGAGAAGAGACCGTCTTAATGAGGCTCGGTTTATCTGAGACTCAAAACACAAAATCTACTTTTCCATATCAAATACCTTTAGAGCCGGGAGATCGGGGAATATCGGATGTGAGCCCTGCTCTACAGCATGCTTGACAGCATTCAGAACATGGGGCAGATCTGTGCCGAATGTACGGAACAGGATGGAGAACTCCACACCTTGTGAAGCCAAGTCTTGCAGCATCTGGAAGAAGGAAGGGAGGATCCAGTGATACAGCTTCCCATCTTCTCCCTTAACAGACAGCTCTTTATCTGCAGGTAAGTCAGACGGCCATCGGAGTAGCTCTAGATGTTCCTCCAGGACCTTCCGGAACCGCCGGCCTGGACCTACGGTGGTGAAGCCTGCCACTCGGCCAAACTGAGTGTAGTACGTGATGGCACCCTCACAAGGCTGGAGGAGAGATGGTGCTTCTGACAACCACTCCCATTTACCTGAGAACAGTGAGAAGATCCATGTGATGTGATGCTGGGTAAAGGTGTTTGAGTCATGATGCAAAACAGCCATCGTATGTACAATAACATTAAGAGTAAACACTCTATTTAAGTATAAGGCATTGCATAGCATTTTGTTATTTAATATAAATATAAAAATAACCTATATTTTACACAAGCACACTGTTAATTTTTAATATAAAGTATATAAATTAAATCAAATCACACACATGAACACACACACACACACACACATATACAATTTCCAGTTAGTCTAATGCAGTACACATTTTTTTATTAATAAATAAAATAAGTAGCCAGAATAGAAAAAGATTAGAGAACGCTAGTATTAGAAGGTAATTTTTTTTTAATAAATAAAAAGAAAACAAGCAGATAGAATAGAAAAGATAAGAGAACCCTACGCTAGTATTAGAGGGTACTTTTTCAACAATAAATAAAAAGAAAAGAAGTAGAAAGACTAGAAAAAGAATAGAGAATTCTAGTATTAGAGGGTTAATTTTTTGACAATAAATACAAAGAAAAATAGAATCGAAAATGAACAGAGAACGCTAGTTTTGGGGGGTTATTTTATATAATAAATAAAAAGAAAGCACGGGGATAGAATAGAAAAAGAATAGAGAACGCTAGTGTGATTTAAAAAAAAAAATAAAATAGAAATGGAATAGAGAACGCTAGTGTTAGAGGGTCGTTTTTTATAATAAATAAAAATAAAACAAGTAACGTTAGATAGAATAGAAATGGAATAGAGAACGCTTGTGTTAGCACTTTTTTATAATACATAAAAGTAAGCAAGTATATAAAATAGAATAGAGCGCAATAGTGCTAGAGGGTGATTATTTCTTAAATCAATATAAAGAGGACAAGTAGATCGAATGGAGAATGCCCGAGTCCCCGGTTTGACTGTTGTCTGGAAAGCTGGCTTGAGGGTTTCTGGTCTAAGTTAGATAAGGGGTCTTACCTTTTGTCATGCGGCCCCAGGTCACCGTGGACAGGAAGTACTCAAGAGCAGCTACAGTTCCTTGTCCTGTGACTGCGTCAGATACAAGGACTGTGTTGTTGAGATCAAAGTGAAGAACGATTCTTCTGGAAGGTCCTCTTTGGATTGGATCAGTGGGGTCTTTATATTGATCTGTCCCGTAAGAGTTCACATCACTTCCGCATCCATAAGTTTGGTTCTGATCGATACTTGTTTCAGGGATCCTCTCCGAGTTATACATAGTGCTACAATGTTTATAGGAGGATATATTTAGAACTACAGTTATTCATATAAACACTAAATAAATATACTCAAGTGTAAACGAGGATAAATATCTCTGGCGATGAATGACTGGTGAATCCGTCCAGATTCCATGTGACCTATGCGAATGACACACATCTCATTCAGTGGAAAAACAGCCTGACACGTGATGCTCTCACGCTCTATCTGTACGGAAACATTCGGTTAAATAAGATCGTTTGACTGAAAACAGCTGAGCTCTAAAACCTGCTTTTAGAATAACAGCATGACTTCCTTGTCAGTGTCAAATACCGCGAGAAAGAGCGGGGCTGCAGCGCGATACGGGGGAATGTGGAGAGCGCCACCTACTGCTGCCTTCCTTCCTCCCGGCGACCAAGAACAACTGACCTTGACCCATTGTTAAATACTGGCATACGCATAATATATTTATTTAGTATGTTTATATTCATCCACTTAATATGGTGAAATGAAGGGCCCATATTACATTCATTTTGATTGAAATCATGCATAAACTCGCTGTTGGGAGTTCAAAGTGGCCAGTTAATACTAGTCTAAACAATAATTTATTTCTCTAGAGCCTATCCATAAGAAAATATTACCATAATAAATGCAACATAACCATCATAAATATTTTGTTAAATCATACACAAAATCAGTCGCTGTGCAAAGAAATTGGTTTCTTCACCTGAGACTTTTGGCGTTACATTACTTGCTCACCAATGGATCCTCTGCAGTGAATGGGTGCCGTCAGAATGAGAGAGCAAACAGCTGATTAAAACATCACAATAATCTATAAATAAACCACACGACTGAACTGAAAAGTTGAGTGTTTGTAAGAAAAATACTAGTATCAAGACTAACAGAATTATATATCAAATATACTATTATTATATTTTACTATTTAAGTCTTTCTCCATTTGTGTGTGTGTGCATTTTTTGCCCCGCAAAATATGATTTCTTTAGATATTGGATTGAAACATGACCCGGTTGCTTTTTCATCAACTTTTCATGAGGTTCACCTGCTTGTTTACTTCTAAACTTACGTGAAACTTGACAAATATGCATATACAACTGTAACATTTAAGGTTGTTACGCAAAAAAAAGGGTTTTATTTATATTAACCATTTGTTTTATTCACAGCAGCATTCTTACGATCAAATCCTCAGTTCCTGCTTGCTATGCAGTCCAACACAAAAACAAGGAATGGGGAAATGGGACAATCCACTCAAAACTTAGACAAACAAAAGAGATGATATATGATACACTGTACTAGAGCTATTGTAGGTCAACATACATCTCAGTCAATCAAGCTTTTGCATTTCCACAGGAGCTGACATGAAGTAAAACAAACTAATTTCAATCGCTGGATTGTCTGAGAAAGAAAGAACAGGACATTAAGTTGAGAAATGGCCTGAGTGTAAGAAAAAACCCTAACAATCTGCCTTGAGCACACTTAAAACTTCACCTACAACACTTGCAAAACATTTTCTTTACACAACAACTCCAGACTCTTTACAGAGAAACACATCTGGCCAGGCGACATTTCAGTGAGAACAAACTCTTCTGTGCATCCAAACCAACCAGGTTTACCAAAGTAACACCTCGTGTAAATACAAGCAAGATAAACATTGTATTAGAAACATACCGAGTGAAATCGTGAATGGCATCATTTCCAGATGTTAAAATGCTTACATATACATAAAAAAAACTTGGAGATCTGTGCGCTTCCTCTTATGACAGTGTATTTCAATGTGTGCACCTTCCCGAATTACAGAACTAATTTGTAAATGTGGATTAGTCTTTAAACATCACTTTACTGCATGTCATCTTTAATCGGCCGTTTCCAAACAGTCTTTGTGTTGGAGCCTTTTTGTCTGCATTGCAAATGTAAATAAAAAGAAACGGAGCACCTTTGCCATGCTAGATCCACTTGTGAGCAGTAATGTCTACTTTTCATTTGTTCGAGGAAGCAAGTCTCCCTGACTGGGTCAAGTTTCAATCCACTTCCTCCATGCTGCTGTAGGACGGGGCGGCACATTCTCCAGGGTGTGCAAACATGTCAGAGGTCACTTCCGTGCTCAACTGAGGAGGTCCGTCTGGGTCCAGGTCGGTCCCAAACAGTGTCTGGCTAGAAGCCTGTAAAATAAACCACCGTTATAAAGGGAGAAACCTTAGGCATCTTCTGAATGGAGTCATGAACGCCAACTGTTAATTTGCTCATTCATTATAAAAAAAATAATAAAAAAACCCACAAAAGTAAAGAATTTAAGTATTCAAATGAGTGATTTCAAGACGGAGTTATCTTGAATTATTTATTGTTTTTGAAGAGCATGATACAGGCACGATTACAATTGAGCAGCATTTAAAGTGGTCTTAATTATTGCTGGGACATTTTGTGCAGAATCATAAATAACATTAATATTTTCTCATTTGAAGATTTTTAAATAAAAATCGCTTACCCAAAAATATTAAATTACTGCCTAAATGATAACATACATGCACAATGCAGTCCTGTGCACAAAGCGTTACCCTTTAATTAGGACCAGTGATATTTCAAACACCTAATCCTGACCTATGACCTTAATGAGGTACAATAACAATCTGATGGTATTGTTTCGGTCATGGTGTCCACAGCTGAGGCATTCACAGAAGCCGAATGTCTTAGGCTTTGTAGTGTCAACCATTATAGCCCACCAGCATCCCTGAGACTGTTGGAACTGCCACATACCCAAAAACCAGAGTAACATTCATTTTACAATATATGGATCTCAACATATTTACAACATGTGCTACTAGGCTTTGAATCAATGGTGCAAAGTAGACTGGAAAGATCTCACTGGTTTCCCTTGTTGGGTACAGAAGTACAGTACTGAGCTGATCTGCCTCGCTGATCACCAAATGGTTATTGGTAGCCCTCTGGTGTTCTTTGGTCACTTCTGACCTAATCATTTTATGTTTTGAATTTTAAAGAATTGTATCTTCATCAGATTGGTATGAAACTTAGTGACCTTTATGAGACTTGTAAATGAGTAAATAAAATCAACAAAGCTTATTAGAAATGTGACTAAAAAACAACAACAAAAAAACAACGTGAACATGTAACCATGAAATGAAGTAGCAAGATTTACCCAAAGACTAGGACTATACCAATCTAGAATTAAAGTCAACATGAAATGGCATTCACAGATCATTTAAATTCAATAATATGGCATAAACGAGAAGAAAAAAGACATTCCAAGACCGAACCTGATTTCCTTGATTGCAAAAAGTGGGTGTTACAGAATGGGTCAGAATGAACAATGAATAAAATCACTATCTAGCCATTGGCTAACATTATTTTCATCAGCTGAAATAAAATCACATTGAGATTTTAAAACAAAACAACAAAAAAATAAAACAAAACTACTAAACACACACACTTTTTCTTGGGTCTTCTTCATGACAAGACCACTAATATATTAACTAGAGTAAACTTTGAATTCATGTTGACTTTAAATCTGACATAATACATCTACAGAGATAGAGTCAACGCAGATTTTATCATAATTTTGCTGTTTTTAGAATCATTTAAGTTCTATTTAAATCATACAGCTGATACACAATGCTGACTGGCAGATGTTAGAGATAGCCCACCAAAAAATAAGTTGTCTCATGTCCTTCCAAACCTGTATGAACATAAAAGAAGATCGTTGGCTTTGGTTCCCATTGATTTCCATTGTATGAACCAAAACAAATCCAATGGTAATGGAAACTTTTGTTACCAAAATTCTTCAAAAATATCTTCTTTTATGCGCTGAAGAAGAAAGTCATAGAGGATTGGAACAACATGACAGTAAGTAAATTAGGAGAATTTTCATTTTGGGATTTTTTGGGATCCCAATAAATCTAAGGCTGCGTTTACACTGCAAGTCTTAATGCACAGATCCGCTCTTTTGACCATATCCGATTTTTTGGCCCGTCTGTTTACATTCACTTCAGACACAACTGGTATCCGATATCTGTGTTTACATTCATTCCCACACATAAGGATTGTCTGCAGTGATCGCTTATGCACATGTTAGACCATCAGGTTTTAAATGGCCGTGCTATTAAAATCATTTATATAATTCACGTCGAATGGCTATTATTTGCCAGCATGGACAACGGCTGTCATGGATGTTTTGCAGCACAAAATCTGTCAGAACAGATAAAGACCGTAAAATAACGGTAATTTTAATTTGTTAGACTATTTTATCTACAGCTGAGGTAGAATTCTTTAGTGAAATAAAGACAATATTTATTGAAATGAATTTGAATGAATTAACAAGAGAGAGAGAGAGAGAGAGAGAGAGAGAGAGAGAGAGAAAACAAATGAACGAACGCATGCACCCACGTGCGAGGGACCGAGTGATTGTGAAGCATTGAGAACAAGTGTCGGTTTAATTACAAAAACTGCTATGTTATCACCTCATTGCTGAGAAATATAATGTAGCTTTTAGCTGTTGTATTTTCAAAATTCATGGGGCAGGGGTTGAAAACCAGCTCCTGAATGTGCAATTTCTTACCTAGGCTATATAAAGTTTCAATAAACTGCGACCGCATCCAGCACGCCGGCATTAAAACGCCATTAAAAATCTTTATGAACAATCGTGTCGCCCTTGCATTGGGAGTTCTGTGGAGAATCGGATATGTGTGTTTAGACCAGTGGTCTCAAACTCAATTCCTGGAGGGCCACAGCTCTGCAGAGTTTAGCTCCAAATACACCTGTAATCACACCTGAGGAGCTTGATTAGCTCGATCAGGTGTGTTTGATTAGGGTTGGAGCTAAACTGTGCAGAGCTGTGGCCCTCCAGGAATGGAGTTTGAGATCAATGGTTTAGACCAGTGCTTCCCAAACCTGTCCTGGAGGACCCCCTGCCCTGCACATTTTGTATGTCTCCCTAATCAGACACACCCAATTGGATTCTTGCAGACTCTACTAACGAGCTGATGAGTGGAATCAGGTGTGTTAGATAAGGGAGACATACAAAAGGTGCAGGACAGGGGGGCCTCCAGGACAGGTTTGGGAAGCACTGGTTTAGACGTAGGTCAGATGTCCAGATATTGGATATGTATCGGATTTAAAACCATATTTGGAAACGCCTCAGATCGGATACAATTTTTTTTTTTGTGTTTACACATCAAATTCCAATCCATGTCAGATGTGGGCAAAAGATCAGATTTTTTTCTGCCAGTGTAAACGCAGCCTTAGTTTTGATTTATTGATTGATCATACAGCTAAAATAAAATCTCACATCTGGCTAAAAAGGAGGTGTCCTCCTAACTGCTCTGGGTATTTGTCAACCATTAAATGCATATACTAAGTACATTTATATTTATGCAAGTGTTTATGAAACATTCTGGACAATATTGTAAAACAACAACAAAACAATCCTGACTGGCTGTGTGACTCCCAAGCTATATAACATTGAAGTTGCCAAGAGAAGAGTAATGCCTAACAGTACAATGCAAAGTACAAATCTGCAGTTGTGAATCTGAGGGTCTGCAGTTGCGGTGACTAGTAAATTAAACCCAGTTGGACCAGTATAACAAAGGATAGATGAGGTTGAACAGCAAGGCTAGGACTGCCGCCACAGTGCCCATGATGAAATATCTCGGACGCTCGCCGTCAGAGTAATCTGAGATGCGCTCTCGTCTGCGGTGAGAATGCCCTCCCCTGCCCTCCTCTTCTTCCTCTGGCCTCGTCCTGGCTCTTCTTCCACGCAGACCGGGGCGGAACAGGCTCCGAAAAGAGGCCTCTCGCTGCCCCTCCTCATCCTCCTCCAGTTCCTGCCATATCAGAGACGCCTGCGATTTGCGGAAACCTGTGTCAGCTTCTGGGAAAGGGGCTTGCCTCATCATTCCACCGTAGAACACCAATTACACTGAGTATCAGAGAGCTCACTGCTCCAGTTTCACACACTCAGGTGGATGGGTAAGCAAAATAGCATGCAAAAGGACCACAAGAGGTCTCTTCCAGACCAGAAATAGCATTTCATTGTCAAATCATAGCTCTTCAATCAATGTACACAGTCTGTGACTGAAATATCTACTGAATTAAAGGCAAAATGTTTCCTTGGACCCATAAAATCACAGCTTGAACTTTAAGAATGGACCACTGATGTAAAATATTCCTCAAAAGTACCAAAATGTTTAACTTTGTTCACAAGCATCGTTATCTAATCTTTTAAAGACCCAGATGTTACGGACTCACTTTCAAAGTTTTACGATGGTCGGTGACACATTCAACTGAGCCAAGAACGAAATATGTGAAGAAACTTCTTGTTAGAAATGGTTGAAACTAAGATGAAAATGTCATTTGTGAATATTTTTACCTTTTGAGATTCACAAAAGTCACAAAGAAAAAACATCGACTTTCAATGCCCGTGATGCTTCGTGATTCTATTAGTCACGACTGATAGATATCACAAGGTGATTATACTCCATAACATCTAAAAGAACATAATCTCTCATGAAACAGCTAATTAAATTATAATCAGCTGATGTTGTCAGAGATTTCTGAGAGACAGCTCATTAAAAAATGAACGATGGAGAAAATTTTTGAGAATCCACCAGGAACGTTACCCAATCCCTTGCAACTTTAATGAACAAGTATATAGCTGCTCCACTAAGATTAAATAGTTTTTCCATTGGGCTGCAGTGAGATGAGAAGGTGCTGAGCTCACCTGACTGGCAGCACCGCCGGTTGCAGCAGAGGATTCGGCCCCAAGGGGCCCCAGTAAGTGAGACGGCCTCTCTACCGGAGAGTTCCTGCGGCGGTAGAACAGCACGTAGGCGTAACGCGTTACCACCTGACTCTCTTCCACCGTTGTCACTGTGCTGTCATCAAACAAACGCCAGCCTGAAATAGTAAGTGACAGACAGTGAGATGTTTCACATCACAGCTGGTGAGATGTTATTGATCTAGAAGAGCTCGCTCGTACCAACGTCGCTGCGCTGGCTGTTCTTGTCGCTGGGAAGACGAGCGTAGGCCGTGTAGTGTCCTCCGATCATGCCGCCATAATGGTTGATCACAGCGTAGAGATCATAGATGGGGGGCTGCTGGATGTCACCCTTATGACCAATACAGAACTTACTCAGGTCCAGGTTTCTGATGAGAAAACATCCATCATACCGTCAATCCAAAACATGGATAAAACTATAGCTAAATGACAAGTTCAAAATTCATACTCCTATTAAGATCCACCTAAACTATCAGGATTATTTTTATAGTGGCACAAACAACTGAGATTGTATTAACAATATTGTTAATTATCAGTGTAACTTTTTAACCCACACTTTATTAATACATATAAGTACAAAGCAGTTTTACAGAAAACAGTGCCAGACAACTAGTGAGTCATCTATAGGTGACGACAGTCAGGGAAGAACTTTCTAGAAAGATAAAATAAAAACTAAAATAAGTGACAAAAAGGGACAGTAAAAAAAGAAAATGAAAAACATTAAAATAAAACATTCAAAATATTAATAAAACTATAACAGTATATCAATACTAAAATAACAATGTTTAGGGTCAGTAAGATTTTTTATTTTATTCAGCAAGAATGCCTTAACTGTCACTTTTGATCAAATTAAGGCATTTGTTAAAAGGATTTATATTTCAAATAAGTGCTGTTATTTTAATCTTTCAATTAATGAAATAATCTTACAAAAAAACTATCATGTTTTTAGAAAAATACAGTTTTTTTTACACTGAAAATAAATGTTTCTTGAGCAGCAAATCAGCTTATTAGAATGATTGCTGAAGGATCATGTGACAATGAAAACTGGAGTAATGATGCCGAAAATTCCATCATAGGAATAAAACTTTTTTTTATTGTGTTATTTTAAACTGTAATAAAATTTCACAATATTACTGTTACTGTATTTTTGATCAAATAAATACATGAGCATAACATACTTTATAGTATAACAAAATGAAATCTTACAGACCCTAAACTTTTGAAATCCTGTGCTAGTGTCAGCCAGGGAGACCGAATGTAGTTCAGTGTACCTGACTGGGAAATCAACCATATCATTAATCTTGTCCCTCCATATGAAGCTCCTAAACGAGAAGCGCTTGAGCTGGATGATGAGCACATTGGGAAGACGCCAAAGCAGCAGCTGTTTAGAGGCTTCCCTGTGTTGCTGACACTTAGGACAATACCTGAACCACAACAAGAGAAGATATAAGCGGTCCAATCACATCTATGTCATTTAAACACACTGAAACCGACACGTCTGTCCGTACCATGCCTCTTCAGGGGCCAGCACCTCAGGTTTGGTAAAAAGGTTCAGGCACTGCTCCAAGGTGAAGTGTCCTGCCCTTGATGTCTCTGTAGCAGAGCCAGGGTCCTCATCAAACTCCAGCTCTTTAGAGCGCACCAGCACATATTCCTTCTGCTTCTCATTGTTCTTCCACACCAGCTCCAGCGTGCAGTCATCAGGCAGCTCCAGTACCGCATCACCTGTAGGTGGCACCAGGATGATGAAGATATGCTGCACCTACACGAGAAACACATTCATCCAAAAATCTCTGACTGACCTTTGTCCTCAAGTTTTCTGTCCTCATTTTGGCTTGAGTCCAGAACTGTGATGTAGAATTGAGACGCACTTCCAGTCGCTGACTCAGACGGCTGCTGATACCCGGTCACTACAGCTACAAATGAACAAACATCAATGGATTATAACGCCACAACAAACAAAACTTTAGCAAAGAGCTTTACACCAACTTACCTTCTGGTTTAATAGCCTTTTCACATGATGTTTCTTTCTCCACCAGAGAATCTTGGGAGCTGGAGGCGAGCTCACAGCAGCCCGAGTCACTGGAGAGAGTGTCCGCACCTGCTGCACAGATCACAGACGCAGTCTCTATTTGTGGTGTTGTGACAGAGTCACCCTGCACCGCCTGACTTTCCGCTTCTACAGCAGATGACGGCTCCTCCTCTGGCTCCTGACACTCAGAGACACTGCTTGCCATGGGGGTCAGGTCAACATGGGACAGGCTTGCCTCTGGAGACGCCCGACCCGACTGGAAAGGTGGCTGGAACACATTGACAGAGTACCTGCATACAACAAATTGAAGGGTTACACAGTGAAAACCCACCTAAAACAGATAATAAAATAGCTCATACAATCACACAAATAAATGCTATAAAAACACAGACAAATAAATAAAAACACAATCAAAAATATAACAAATAAAATGCTGTTAATGCTTTAAAAGTAGGCATATAAATACAAAACTGATATAAAATATAAATTATCAAAATAATGCTATAATAAAAAATTATATTCTATCAAAAATATAACAAATAAAATTAAAAGCCAATAAGTATATGAAATGTATAAAATATAAAACTTTATAAAAATGTGAAAAGATGTTATGCATAATTTATAAATTAAATCAATAAATTATATAATAAACAAATACATAAAATGCTCACAAAAATTCTATCAAATATCATTTATATATAACAAATGCTATGAAAAAAATAAAATATTTTCAATAAATAACCAAATAAATGATAATTAATTCTAAAATAGACATCTACCTGAATAAATCCTCACAAAATGTATAAAAATAACATTTATATGATATATAAATTATATAAAAAGATACAAATAAATATAATACATTAATAATGACACAATAATATAAAATATACAGACAAATAAATATGAAAAAGGTATCAGTGCACTTGTTACCATCTTCTAAAGCTGACCAAATTACCAAAATGGGTAAATCATTCTTAATCTAGGCTACTCTTTTACCTAGAGTAGCCTTCCAGAAGCTGTGTCAGACGGGTGTAAGTCAGCCTCGACTCAGGCACACTAATTAAAAACGGCAGTCCAATATGCTCCACATTGAGCCTGCACGTGTTCTTGTGATTGGGCCAGTGGTTCTTCTGGCAGGCCCTGTAATCAGAGGAAAGAAACTTAACAACAACTACCCAAGGAAAAGTCTCTAAATTCTAAGTCTGATCTCAGAGCCAGCACAGCACATGCTTCTAATGAACACATATGAAAACTTACTGATTGCAGTAGCCGACGCGGTAACAGCGAGTACAGCGCTTGAGCTTCTCGTCGTCAGGGGCAGGAGACTTCATGCAGCCAGCGCACTTTGTGATTGGGATGCTTGGAACCTGAGGTCTCTGAAGATCAACACAAAGACACAATCAAAGCATTATATCACAGCAAGAACATTCTCAAAACCTAGGAAAATAATAAGATTGACGGAAATGGTGTACCTGTTGGACCTTCAGCAGCACCACTCTCTCTTTGGCAAGATCTTTTGACATAACCTCAAAGCAGAAGAGCAGGTCACTAGACGTCTCTAAAGCCTGAGACGGTGAGAAGATTATGTGGAACCTGTTCTTCAACACCTGAGAGAAAATATTGAGGGAACACAATCTATTAATGAAGAATAAAATGTATAAATATCACAAAGCACACATCAGTAGAGCTGGGGTGCGTTCCCTAAAGCATTGTTAACTAATTATGGTTGTTAGTTCCATTGAACTCTATTGGTAACGACTGAACTTGTGACCATAGTTGCTTTTGGGAAACGCACCCCTGGTTGATTAATACAATTTTATTTTCAAGTGTGATCTTAGTTTACAACAATAAGATAAACTGTCAGATATAATGTCAAAACAAAATCGAGAATTATGATTTTGGCCATAGTTGAGCAGCCATACTCATCAGCATACTTTCCAATTCCATTTCCAAATATTTTAAAACACAATATATTGTATGAGCTATAAACCATGGATCAACCACAAGCAGATGAAGTGTTCAGAACAGGATCATCATACCCCTGCCAGCCTCAGGTTCTCTGGTTTGTTCCTCACACTGCGAGATATTGACTCCAGTACTTCAGTCGTGCTCGAGTTGTCTTTACTCACACTGACCAAAAACTACACAAGCAAAAGCACATTTTGGTCAGATATTAATAAATAAGAATGTCCCATCTGAAACAGAACTTCAGAAAGTTGTGCTGTGTACCTTGACTGGTTTCTTGTGGGGATCTTTAGCAAAATAGAAAACAGTCAGCACCTTCTGCTTTTGAGGTAGGGGGACAGGCAAGTACAGGAAGGGGTCAAAGGTTATGGAAACCTGAAAAAAAAAAATAAATATATATATATATATAAGAGAACTCCAAAAACCATATTGCTAAGAGACAGAAAATCATAATTATCTGCCCAACACCATTAAAAGTGCTAAAACTACACTGTTTTTACTGACTTCATGAATTTGAATCATAGCTCTTGATGTATTACCTTAGAACACACGGGACACACCAGCTTTTGACTTATACTGGCCCTGAAAGAGATCAACAATGAAGGAATCGTTCCTCATTTTATGCCTCTGCCACGCCACTTCTGCAACAACCTGCCAAACCACAAACAAGAACAACGTTCAGAAGATGTATGATCACGGAAAAGCCTCCCGTGGCAACGGCAACTTCACATGACACAAACAAATTGAGAATGTTTTTTTTTTTTTTTTTACATGACTTTCAGATTTATTTATTTACTTGGTCTGCCTTGGTATTTGAATTAACATGCTCAAATGTCAAATTCAATTATTTCACTAATGATTAAAGTGAAGAATCTTTAATATTTCCTATTCATTTTACATCATAATGCTTTGTCAACTGTCTGAATATCAGATTGCCAGTGTGGTCTCAGACTTTTGGACTATATGCTTATTAGAAACACACTCTGCTCCATATCCAAGGATGCGGTATATGCAGTATGTTTTGAGACAGAAACAAGAGCTCACTTCATCCTGGCGGCCGTCTGAGTCAACAGTCTCTGTGTACGGTTTGTCTTGGATGCGGTTCAGGTCTTCATGCAGCCCATCCAGCAAGAAAGCCATGAACTCCTGAGCATCATGCTGCGCATAGCCTGTAAACTGACTGGCCTTACTGGCAACTATAGCCTATGCAGAGAAATGAAACAACACCCGCTTATTATGGGTTGCTTACTTAATTACATATGGGAAACTAGAAGATATGATATAGGAGGATATAGGACATGATATTGTTGCTGCATGGATACCTTTAATTTGGAGGGTTGAAACGCGTGGTGAGTGCCCTTCCACAACGTTCGAAGCAGAACAGCAAAGCTAATGGCCAGCCGTCCACCGGTGCCCAATGGATTATTACAGTTAATCTCTGACTCAAACCCACGGTCTGGAAAAAAACAAACACCACAACACCTGGGTAGGACACACAACCATATGAAAGAGATGCAATTCTCATCAATTAAAATGCCACTGACCGTGGAAATAATCTCTGAGCTCCCGTGTGTTGGAGAGGGACTGGATCACACTGTTCATAAAACAAGTATTTCCCAGATTGACCAGTCCAGTGAAGCCAGGGAGACACACTTTCTTCTCCTCTACTTCTTCAGCTCTCTCACTGCCTGCAGGAGGAGTGTGAGTCATGGGCTGCACCATGCAGGTGGGCTTGGGCTGTGGAGAGACAAAAGGATAAGTCATAACTAATAGTCCTGAGACAAGTTATGACACATCATATGTGACAAACAGGCATTGCACTTATTACCGTAGCAACAGTTGGTTCCTGTTTGAGGGACATGTGTTCGGAGACTGAGCGAGGGGCCACGGCATCCAGACCTGAGTCCTCTGGGGCCTGAGGGGGTTTGGCTTTCTCCTCTCCCACTCGTGGTTCTTCTTTAGCAGGAAGTGCATGCTGGCTGCTTCCTGGTTGGCTTTTTTCGAGCATGGAAGGGCTGGAGGGCACGGCAACCTTGGCGCCCCCCACTGCACCTTAAACAGATGACAATAGAGCTTGAGGTTGCTAATATTATGCTCTCAATTAGGAACTATTATGCTCACCAAGGCTGCATTTATTTGATCAAAAAAGCTGTAAAAACAGTAATATTGTGAAATATTATTACGATTTGAAATAACAAATTTTAATTTGAAAATATTTTAAAATGTAATTAATTCTGTGATTGCAAAGCTGAATTTGAGCTATTACTCTAGTCTTCAGTGTCACACGACCCTTCAGAGATCAGTCTAATATGTTGATTCTAATATGAATATTTTTGTGAAATCTGCTATATACATTGTTAAAGATAGAACAGAAATTCAAAAGAACCGAATTTATTAGAAACAGAAATCTTTTAGTATCATTATAAATGTCTTTGCAATCACTTTTGATCAGTTTAATGCGTTTGCTGACTTAACCACAGCTGAACAATCATGATACAATTAATTTAGGACACATCAGTATACTAGAACTATTTCTGAACTTATCAGAACTGAATCTGAACCAAACGAGTTGAATCAATCTGCAGGATGATGCAATTTCAATCTAAAGATCTAAAGCGGTGATTCAATATAAAACTCAATATCAATATATAAACAGACTATCACAGCTTCACGATCCGTTTATTAATTGATATCGGCTAGTGTGGTCCAACCTATCTATCAGTTTCGTTAAAGGGGTCATATGATGCTTTTTTAAAGATCATTATTTTGTGTATTTGGTGTAACAGAATATATTGACATGCTTTAATGTTCAAAAAACAATTTTTTTTTCAAATACTGTACATTATTGTCAGTACATTGGTCCTCTATGCCCTGCCTCTCTCAAACGAGTCGTTTTCAACAAAGCCCCTCCTTCAGACAAGCTCAGTCTGCTCTGATTGGCCAACTGGCACAGTGCATTGTGATTCGCCGAATACCGCAAGCACTCATCGGAAACATAACGCCCCTTTCCATAATCGTGAGCTTCATCTTTCAAAATAAATGTAAAGACAGTTAATAATGTATTGAATCTGAAAATGAATCGAATTGGGCTGTTCTTAATTGTAACCTTACAGTAATGTAAAAGGACTCCCTAGAGCATAAGGTGAGGTAGATTTTTATCCATAGGAAAATTATAATTATAATTGAATTTATTTAAAGAAAGAGCAATTTGTTCAATAAACCATTATTTAAAAAAAGAAAGAAAAGCAATTTATGTTTAATTTTCCCCCACCTGCTGTACCAAAACCATATCGCACCGTGACGTCAAAATCGAGGTGCGTACTGAACTGTCATGTTTGTGTACCGTTAAACCCGGTATATAGTGTCATAAATGTAGACAAAATAATGTGCATGACATGATTGTGTGTTTAATTAAAGATTGCTCAGAAACCAGTAGAATCCAGGCAGCAGACCTTGTGTGGCAGGTGCCTCCAGACCCCCCCAGCGCTGACTGAGTCTTTTCTTCAGGGTAATATCGATACGGGACGGAGTGAAGGCATAGCTGGACTGATCTGGCTGAATTAGATTCCTGAAACATCAGCAGAGGGGACCAATGAAGAAATCCTCAGAGAACACACACTTGACCAGTGGATCGACGGAGATTAGGATGCCCATCAGAAAGTCTTACCTGAGTTTAACCTGCCATTTAAAGACAGTGTTTGGTCCGCAATCCGGATGAAGGCGCAAAAAGTTGGGATCACTGTGGACAGTTTCAACAATTAGTGTAAATGTAAGAGTTGGAATCTTTATTTCTGGACACTGTGTGAATGACTCTCTCACCTGGTCTGGAAGATAAGAGTGAAGTCTTGTTCCCTGAACAACACCCTGGACGTCTGCCGGCAGATTTCTCTCATGTAGACATTAACAACCATCAAGTCTGTCCCTTTCTCATACGACTCATTCTTCACAAACTTCAAGTTCACCATCGGCTCCGGACCTTAACACACATCAATTATGAGAAATAAAGTATAGTAAGAAGAGGCTTAGTTGGATAAAAATATATTAGCCAATTAGTCACCCAAAAAAAAAAAAACTGTCCGTGTTTGTTACAGACAGAACGTTAAAGGCTGGTCCTTGAGGTAATTACAGTGCATATTGGATCATTCATCGACCTCAAATATGGATTATCATTTGAAATTGAACCGTTAGTAGTAGTAATTTCACATGGCCGTTTACTCTAACATTAATCCAGAAAACTTTGCAGTATTAGGCGCATAGTCAAGTGTTTGTGTGGAGCGTGAAAGCTATTAGTGCGCTTTCTGCATGACAGGGAGGCACCGACCCAATCACTGACATTTTATCCTGATAACAGTGGAAACAAAATACGCCATCATTTTTGCTCATACAGATAAGAGTAATACATCATTCGAAACTGTAAAGGGTTTACTTTTGTGTAGACTCAATGTCAACAAATGTTATGCCTTTGTAAACTAAAGAAAACAAACAAGATGCGCTTTCTGCCATCTCAGTTTCTGTGAACTGGAGCGCATCCCAAAATGAACTGAAATTCAGTGTATAGGCTACTTGCCTCACAGATGTTTGAAATGTGTACTCAAACTCTATAGTAAATACACTATCATTCAAAGTTTTGGCACAGTAATACTTAAACGTTTTTTTAAAGAATTCTCGTGTTCATCAAGGCTGCATTTATTTGATCAAAATACAAAAAAAAATTAATATCAGTCTTTAGTGTCACATGATCCTTCAGAAAACATTCTAATATGCTGATTTGCTGCTCAAAGAAGGTTTCTTGAAAACCGTTGTACTGCTTCATATTTTTGCAGAAACAGTGATACTTTATTTGTCAGGATTCTTTGAGGAATATATACCTCATTTATTTGAAATAGAAATATTTTGAAACATTATACATCTTTATTGTTTAATGTGCTTGCAGAAAGAAAAACAAAACCTTACAGACCCCAGACTTTTGAACTGTAGTGTATATTCTAATGTTGTGCTCTGACGGAACATCACATTATGGAAAACATTATCAAATTCCATTATATAGATGTAATCGCTAAAATAATTAATTTATTGGTATTGGTATTTTAAGTAGTATATTGCCATAAGTGTGATGGTATTTTAACTTTTTTCTTCTTTACCTCTTTCTTAAAAATGTATTTGTTGTTGTTATTGGGTGTGGTTGTTTTGTATTACTGCAGCTTTGAGTCAAAGACAAATTTCTTGCAAAGGACAATAAAGTAAAGTCTAACATGATGCCACAATTGTTCTTAACTGACCGTCTGTATCCTCCTCTTGGCTCCCTCCATGTGGATCCTCCTTGGACTGGTCTCTCTTCTCCTCTGTGCAGCTCTTTTGAGGAGACTCCTCTCTCGTAGAGGCTGTTGAAACAGGCCCCTCAGATACTAAATCATGAGATGGAAGCATTTTGGGGATCTGGGCATCAGCCTGTGGCTTCTTTTCATCTTTTCTGTTTTCTTGCTCATCAGATGTTACTTTTCCAATTTGCGTTTTCATTGGAGGAGAACTCTCCTCTTCCGCCACCTTCAGCTCACATACTGAGGAAACAGTCTTATTTTCATCTGCCTCAACCTGTAAACAACACAAAACACGGACAACAGTATGTGAGAGGCGCTTTTCCACCATTATATTTCCTGCTGATTGTTTTCACTTTCAAGTGAATTATTAGTCTCACCTGATCGTTGCTTTTTGGCCTCCTGTCCAGTTCTTTTTCTCTCGGTGATGCCTGGCATCCTTGACCTTTAACCTGCATCTGAACCCTGTGGTCTTTTGCAGTGCTAGTTGAAGAGGCACCACTGCTCCCGGCTAATGCGTGTGTTTTTCCATTAACTGCTGGTTTGGATTGAGACTCCTTTGTCGAACAGGGAGCTATTGGGGGCTCTTTTGTTTTTCTGGAGGGTCGTGTGGTGCGCTTTGCGCTGGGCTCATTGATCGGGTCTGCTTTATCGCTTGATTTAATCTCAGCTACCTTCACATCTGTGTTCTCGGTGAGCTGCACCTGTTTGCCTTTCATCCCTCGTTTCAACCCTCGGTCGGGTTTACCTCGTTTCTGCTCAGCAGAGGTCACTGTGGGCATTTTCTCAATGATTTCGGCAGATTTTTCAGACTGCCCTGTGGTTGACTGGTGGTGGTTGCTGCCATTCTCTCTAAGGATGTTCACTATTTCTGTCTTTTTCTTGTTCTGTTCAATAAGGATAATAAATAAATAAAGCTTTATTGAGTGATCTTTGATCAGGAAAACATTTATGACTGCTCAAAGCTGCATATGTGCATGGTCATACAGTTCTGATATGTAACCATGGACCACAAAACCAGTCATAAGGGTCAATTTTTTGACATTTAGATATATACATCATCTGAAAGCTGAATAAATAATCTTTCCATTGATGTAGTTTGATAGGATATGACAATATTTGTCCGATATACAACTTTGAAAATCTGGAATCTGAGGGCGCAAAAAAAATCTAAATATTGAGATAATCGCCTTTAACGTTGTCCAAATTAATGTTCTTAGTAATGCATATTACTAATCAAAAATAAGTTTTGATATATTTACAGTAGGAAATTTACAAAATATCTTCATGGAACATGATCTTTACTTAATGTCCTAATGATTTTTGGCATAAAAGAAAAATCTAAACTTTGATTCATACAATGTATTTTTGTCTATTGCTTCAAATATACCCCAGCGACTTTGTTTTATGGTCCAGGGTCACATATTGTTCTCTCACAGACCAATATGCTTACTACACAGACAAAATCATAGACCAATGTGATGATATAACAGTTGATATATGACATAACATTTGATATACATATGTATTTTTCAAAATATGTGTATAAATTATACACATATAAGCAATAAATTAAGTCAAATTTTTGTTTTAAAAATCTTTCAGAAGATTTTAGAATAGAAACTGAATCTACCCAATAACAACATTTCATGAGAAAAAAAAGTTTGAAAAGGAGATGGATAAATAGAGAAAGAGAGTGGAAAAGAATGAGCAGGTGTTCTTACAGCAAAGGTGGGCCATGTGTTGAGGGGGATCTTCTTGTGCATGACAAGCTGCAGGACATTTGTTTTCTCCTTATAAAGCAGTTTACTGCAGGAGGCTTCAATCTCTTCATGGAGATTACAGCTCCATTCACGGCCATCTGAGAAAACACACACAAAAAAAGGTAAGATTTTTAAATGTCTTTGAAAGACGACTCATTTGCTCACCGAAACTGCATTTATACGACCAAAACACAGTAAGAACAGTAATTTTGTCAAACAGTATTACAATTTAATAATATGTTTGATAATAAGTTGATTATATTTTAAAATGTAATTTATTCCAGAGAGGCAAAGCTGTGATCAGCTGCGATTACTCCAGTCTTCAGAGTCACATGATCCTCTGTCAAAAGACCAAGATGTTTCAAATCAGACACAAGCAAACATAATGTCCTTACCCGGCAGACGGATGTGGCAGGCGGAATCAGAAAAGGCATAATTGATATCTTCCACTCTCAGCACTCCAGCATCTTCACAGTTCAGCCTCACTATCACCTCATGCGCATTCTGCTTCCAGTCCAGAAACAAATCTACACAGACAAATTAACATTCATGTAGCCTGGATCGGTCAGAAACACATTAAATGACTGCAATTGAATATATAATTTCATAAGCAGAGGGAAAACATAGGAATATTTATCAACAGATAATACACAAATGATTAACAAAAACTAATAAAAAAGCAAAATCAAACCTGATTTCACGATAACGCTACACATTCTGATAGCCACTCATAGCAGGAATCCCAACTCCCTTCGATTTCAGACTGCTCTGTTATTGAGTTCAACATAGGTGCGTGTTAGCGAGCAGGTCAGAGAGAGCAGGAAAGAGCGAGAAAGAGTATGTTTATCTCTACGGATCAGGCTTCAGGTTCAAGTGACAGCCAGTCCTGTCCCGTTACTCTCCCTTGCTGTGACACAGATCTAAAAGGTCATCAAAAAGCAGTCCCCACCCCACAGCTGGGCTTCTATTCCACGTGATGTCATCTGCCAGTATCCCATTAGCCTCTCTTATATGACAGGAATCAGCACTACAGATATAGGCTTCTCCTGCTGTTCATGTAGGGATGGTGCTCGGCTGAGACGAAACACGACACCTCGACAGGAGGAAGACAATGGAGCCCTCATATCAAATGCATGTAGAGAGGGCAACGAGGACAGCGAGAAAATGAAGGGAGTGTGAGGAATACGCTGAGGGAAGTCTTCTCATGCGTGTGCTGGGCAGAGCCACTGACCTTGACAAAGCCCTTCTTCACTGAAGCAGAGACTCACAAGCTTAAATTACAACACTTCAGCACTCAGCAGAGCACTGCAGAGGCAAACGCACTCAGTAGAAAGGGCACAGCCCTAGACACAGGCTGGCACACAGGGAACAAACAAAACGCTCATGTACACTTGCCAATAATCAGTACTCGCATGTCTCAAACATCAGTCATTGTAAACTGAAAGCATTACGAGACAACATCAGTGTTTTAGAATGAGCCTTCTTTCAGTTCAGCGAAGTTAAAGTCACAGTCAAATGCTGATCTATATATAGACTGCTACTGATATGGGGATATCAATATTGGCTCTACTGATAAATGGCACCATTTGTCGGATGTCTGAGGAAATGCACCTACAAGCCTCTACGGACACCTTGGCAATTGAATCGCCATTGGCTAGTACATTTTTTTGTTTACTCGCCAGACTGATATACTAGGCATATATATACACACTGAACAAAATTATAAACGCAACACTTTTGTTTTTGCCCCCATTTTTCATGAGCTGAACTCAAAGATCTTAAACTTTTTCTATGTACACACAAGGCCCATTTATCTCAAATATTGTTCACAAATCTGTCTAAATCTCTGTTAGTGAGCACTTCTCCTTTGCCGAGATAATCCATCCACCTCACAGGTGTGGCATATCAAGATGCTGATTAGACAGCATGATTATTGCACAGGTGTGCCTTAGGCTGGCCACAATAAAAGGCCACTCTAAAATGTGCAGTTTTACTGTATTGGGGGGATCCGTATCCATGACCACCATTTGCCTCACGCAGTGCAACACATCTTCGCATATTGTTGATCCTGATCAGGAGTTGATCAGGTTGTTGATTGTGGCCCGTGGAATGTTGGTCCACTCCTCTTCAATGGCTGTGCGAAGATGCTGGATATTGGCAGGAACTGGAACACGCTGTCATATACACCGATCCAGAGCATCCCAAACATGCTCAATGGGTGACATGTCCGGTGAGTATGCTGGCCATGCAAGAACTGGGATGTTTTCAGCTTCCAGGAATTGTGTACAGATCCTTGCAGCATGGGGCCGTGCATTATCATGCTGCAACATCAGGTGATGGTCGTGGATGAATGGCACAACAATGGGCCTCAGGATCTCGTCACGGTATCTCTGTGCATTTAAAATTCCATCAATAAAATGAACCGGTGTTCGTTGTCCATAACATACGCCTGCCCATACCATAAGAAATCTTCAGACGCGCCCATAACAACAAAATACAATACTTTATTGAACCTTTTCTGATAAAAAGCGTACGCTGCAAACGCGATCATGTTTGACGATCGTTTCAGTCCAGTCCGCTCGTTTGATCTCGTTTAACCACAGCTGTCGTAGTTTTTTTGTCTGGCAGTGGCAGCAGGTATGCGATCAAATTTATAATTTGAGGCTGTATTACATCGATTCTGGCACCCAACAGCACAACGAGATGATATTTTAAGCTCCTTGTGTAGCCGAATCTGCGTTGGTTTGAATGAGCCCTCTTCAGTGTTTTGCAGCTAGCGCTGTGACATAATTGTGACGTTGGCCCAACATGACCCTAGCTACCTGTGGTTGGCCTAGCCGTGCGTCACTCAGAAAACAACAGGCCAATCAGAAAAGAGGCTCATGAATATTAATTAGACGGGACAAATCGACCTGTTTTTACCAGAGCTCCTGAGAAAAGAGCTGTAAAAATATATTGAGATGGTTTTTGGTACTTATTCTACTAAATATATATTCTTAAGGACATCAAAACCTAAAATAAAACTCCAGAAAGGTGTACAATATGGGACCTTTAAGTATATTCAACTAGGTCTAAGAAGTTGTCATATATAGAAACACGTATGATAAGATGGTGAAATTCTACATGATTGCCAGGTGCATGATAACATTAGATGACTAGAAAAGCCATCACAAACTAAAACAATACATATTGCATACATAATCAGTCAACACGTAAAATAAGGCTTATTTAAAGGGATAGTTCCTCCAAAAATGAAAATTCATCAGTCCTCATTTATTCAGCCTCAATAAATGCACTATCTATAATAATTTTCTATTCTTAACTGTTTTAAATTAATTTAAAATCAATTTTATATAATTTAGTTTTTATTTTTGTATTGCTTGTTATATTTAATGTCTATTTAACTTCCTTTATGTAAAGCACTTTGAATTACCACTGTGTATGAAATGTGTGATATAAATAAATTTGCCTTGCCTCAACTTGTCTGAGTTTTCTTCTCAAGCACCAAAGAAAATATTTTGAAGAATGATGGTAAACAGTCGATGGTATCTAGCCACTGACTTTCATGAAGGTGAGTAAAAAATGCCAGAATTTAGAGCAGGATTCCAAAATCTTAAATCAAATCTTTCCCTGGAGGGCAATCTGCTGCAGAGTTTAGCTCCAAGCCTGATCAAACTCACCTACCAGTGATTTTCTAATGATCTTGAAGACTCTGATTAGCATGCTCAGGTGTGTTTGATTAGGCTTAAAGCTAAACTCTGCAGGAGTGGGCCAGATTTGAGGATGCCTGCTTTAGAACTATCCTTTTAACACAAATGACCGTAACTATCAAAAGTAATATGAAATATAGGCCTACATATCTGATCACAGCATTCAAAATGCTCTTATTGTTGTAGTTTTACTTTCATTACTTCCTTGTTTTGTTCAAAAATAATTACCTAAAGATGATTATCATAAAAGTCATTCTGAATTAAACTGGATTCGCAACATACCAACCAAAACCAGCTTCTAATGCCACACAAAACCCAATTCATTAGACAAGCTCAGGACACAGTGCCATAGCTAGATCAATACAGACTAGCATGGCAGAACTACACAAGCTCAGTTTGTTTCACACAGTTAATGTCTGTTAACTGTCCAGTTCCCTGTTTACCACACTATGTAACAGATTGGAAAACAGCCCAGCTCTGCACACGAAAATAGGACAAGGACTATACCATAGCTTTAATGACTTTAACCTCAAGTTAAGGGCCAGTCTGCATTTTATAACGGTCAAAAGGACACTGCAGCACAGACACTTCCTATCAGTTCATATTCTATTAGATATCACTGCGGTAAAGGTTTTATCCCATGTTTTTGACCCAAGCATATGAATCAAATATCTGTCTAGGACTCAACAGCTTGATTTCCAAGAGTAACACCTGGCAGAAGACAAAGCGAAAGGACAATCAAAAAGATAAGAGATAAAATGAATTGGGGTAAAGGACCTGAATAAGAAAAAGCAATTCAGACCTACTTCATGAGTGTTTACAAACTAAGTCACCTCCTCACCTTTTCTAGTCTCTGAGCTGGTGGCTGAGGCAGCCCGCTTGGCCTCCTTGCTCTCCTGGTTGGCTCTGTCCTTCTGCTTCTTCTTACTGGTGCTGACCGCATCGTCAGGTCCTCTCTGACCTCGCCTCCGGCCCGATTCACTGGGGCCTGTACTGCTGCTAGCCATCTTCAGCCACTTTCCGCTAAGGGGTCGGCTGTCTCCTACCTCGCTCCCGCTGCTGGAGCTGCTTCCACAGGGGTCTGGATCTGAGCTGAGCCGTTTCCTGCCCGGTCCAGCTATCTTGGCGGCGTTTCAAGTGAGAGCACTCCCAGAAGAGAATCAGAGGGAGACTGTGGACAAAAAACAACAGCAATGTGTGTATTACAAACGGACTCTATTTGAGTGGCAGTACATATTACTAAAGTCTGGAATACACTACACAACTTTTTCACCGATTTTTCAGTTTGAAGATAGAGTTGACACTTTCAGAATCATGTAGGTTAAAATGTAAACAGACTCTTTTAGCTTCAAACATGTTTCATCATTTGAGCCTATTTTACTGCAGTGTGTACACAAACGTAAGATGCCTAGTGTTTTAAAATAGCAGATGTAAGACACACCAGAAATAGTGGCAGATCTTAAAGACAGATTGTAAAAAAGGGCTGAGCTATGTATGTTCTATCCATCTGTTTTTAATTGTATTTTTTGAGATGCGGGCGTTGCACTAAAAAATTAATTCAAGCTTTAAGTCAATTGTGGAGGGGTGAGGTTTAAACAGATTAATTGATTATAGAATGTGGTACACATAACTAGAGAGATGATCCAGTTATCACATTTTTATTACATTATGAGGTCTTTTTCCCCCAATGAATCATGCATTTATCAAAGAGATTTAAATGTCATGCTGACATTAATACTGTCAAACTATAGAAATAAAGATACCCGTGTTTATTTATTTTCTTTGTTTTGAAAAGCTGTTTATTTCAGGGTAAATGAAAGAAAAACACATATTTTCATTGTGGTCTATGACTTAGACTTAGACTTAAAAGCGCCATTAGACTTAGATCCTACCTACAGGTTCTACATCTGAACAACAGACATGTATGATTACAGCCAAATGGGACTTTAATAATCAATCTCGGTCTAATTATGTGAAAATACCAGATACACAAACAAAAACGGGATTGATTGCGGGTAGTGTTTGAAAAATAATAAATTGTGTCTGTATTTTAATATGTAATAGTAAAGTGGTTGCTGTCATGGTATAATGACGGCATTATTAAAAAAAGACCTCTCTTTTTAAAAACCGAGTGTGTTCGGACAATCAAATGTCCAACCAAACCTTCTGATTTCACTACTACACTTTCACTTTCACTTTTTTATTAAAACGTTAAGTTAGCCACCTAAACCGATGCCGGTTACTGTCACTGTCAAGACACTTGACACACAACGCTGTCATTACCCAAAACGAATATGAAGACAAAATATCTTTGACTTTAAAAATTTTCACATTTCCATTTGTTCTCCTTTTCAGCTGTCAAATGAGAAAACTGTATCCAAGGGAAATCAGCTTATAAACCCGTAATGATCGCTATTAACCCGGCTAGCTTAGCCTGTGTGACTCGATTCCACACGCAAGTTCTCGTTAACTCAAAACATGTCACTAACAAACTGTCCCTTAACATTAATTTTGGTCTAATACTAATAAATATAATTCGTACGATTTGTGACATATCTTAACTTCGTTTTCTGGCAGTAGGAGATGCCGGTTCGCGCTGTTGTGTGCGGAGCGAGCTGAATAACGTTCCCCGTTAAAGGGAACAGAAGCGCGAGGCCTCTCACACCGGCTGCCCAGCTAACGTTAAACACTTTACCGCAAGGTCGGGTGGTGCTTTACTGACAAACATGTATACCAACAGGACAGGTGAAAGCATATTGCGATATCTGGATAAGACAATAGTTGTTTAAATGAAATCTTACGTTGTTTCGTTGTTCTTCTGTAATGAGGAGTCGCAGCGGCGTGTCCTTTCCTCCGTCAGCGGAGCCGCGGCGACTTGCAGCTTAAATTCAGCCCCAGGCTTCACACACGGCAACAGGCCGCCGATCGCCCATGAGCCGCATCAGCTCGCCTCCTAAAAATGAATTATTTATTTCCCAAATAATCCTAACCAGGGCCCATTTTGTAGTGTTAAAAGAGAAACCGAGCTACTGTAAAGAAAAACAAAGACGCAACGACGATGCCCGTCCTCCTCACGTGAGAGCCGACCGCTGCTCTGTGACTCCCACTTTGTTAGAGAACAAAAACAAACCGGGTAGAGACGGCGATCACGCCAACCCGCTCCACACACAAACATACACACGGTCTACTTTCGGGCACTCTGCGTTTAACAACCACGCGCAGAGGAAAACTTCTTTGGTGCGAGATTTCTTGATGCATTTGATATGTAAATATCTTAAAGTATACATTTGAAACATGCTGTTGGATGTTATTCATTAAAACGTCCAAGACAGTGTTTCGTTTGTGGAACTGTTCAAGTCAACCAAACTGTTCTGTTGTGCGTCAGTGCCATCTGCTTATGCCTCTGATCAAACTATTCTTAGTCAGCAAGGACAAATTGATTAAACTTGACAGTAAGGGTATTTATACTGTTACAAAAACGGCATTTTAGGTAAACGTAGCCTTCTATTAATGAAAGAATCCTGAAAAAATAATCACGGTGTTCTTACATATAATTAAGGAGAACAGTTGTTTTCAACATCGGTAATAATACGAAATGCTTCTTGAGCTCAAAATTCAGATTTGCCATCACAATAAATTGCATTTTATAAAAATAGAAAACAGCTATTTTACACTGTGATAATATTTCACAATATTACAGTTTTTACTGTATTTTTGGTCAAATAAATGCAGCCTTGGTGAGCATAAAATACTTCTTTCAAAAACATTAATGTATGCCATCTATGGTAAACGAATTGTTTGGGGTTTTGACATAATTTAATAGCCAACATATGTGATATGCAAACATGTTATTTTGTCAACACTGGAAGATTTTCTGACTGCTGTGACACATCATAGATGGAGCTGATCATCTATTCAAACCCATCTTGCAGTCAAATACTTGACATTATTTTTGTATCTGATGGCGTTCACACATGATCTGGAAGGAAGACACTTTCTCACAATGTGTAAGAAAATGGAAGCTGCAGATCCCACTCAACATATGTGAATACTTAATGAAACTTCATTCAACCTTTATGTTTTAAACTTTTTAATTGCTTGTTCCTCATATATTATTATATATTATGGCTAATGTAACAGTCTAACAATATCACAGATTACGCAGGGATATTATTTATTTTTATTTTTAATGCGTATTATTATTATTTACTAGTGAGAAGAAACACGGTGTACATCAATGAATATGAAACACAACCAATGACTCTAAATGGACAACTCATTTACTTCATTTAACAATGTCTTTTACTGTAATTTCTCAGACAGATATTCAGCCTATTATAGAAACTTAATTTCTCAAAAGACAACAAATGTATGTGTTTCTCATTAGAAAACGAGTGTTAATAAAGTACCAAGGTATACCAGTTTTAAAAGAAAAAGGCAAGAATAAAATCTATACAATAAAACTTCTGTGCCATGATTCAGTGTCTCTTACATTCAAGCAAACTCAGTATCTTCATCATACTGCATTCAGTATTTTACAAGCACATTTCTAATACCAAGAAAGTAGAATACTGCTCAGCCTTACAAGACACATGTGAACATCTGCATTGACTCAGTTCTAAAATGAAAACAGGTTAATGTAGTTTTGTTATAACAGTAATCCTTCATTAAAACAACATTTGTTCCAGACATCTCGTCTGGTGGCAGTTTGGCATTGTCTTGTAGGTTTGTTGGCAAAAACTGTAGCAGCCTGGGAAAGAGTCAAATGACAGATCCTTTCAGACAGTAGTGAACTTTCAGAGACAGCAGCAGTCCAGCTGTTGGGCTTTGCTTCCTGTGACCGATTATTGACAGGTGTTGTAGATCTGAATCTGCTTATTGATTGCATTCAGGATTGCCTTCATTTTATCTTCCAGGCCATCCAGCTGCCTGGCTTTTCCTTCCAAGACCTTCTGATTTTCCTCATAGTCCTTTTCAAGCTCTGTGTATGCAAAACAACAACAAAACCAGGTCAGAATTACAAGGAAATAAAACAATGAATGCTTTCCTAGATCACTACGTATCTCCACAAGAGGGCAGTTTATGTTTTTCAGTTACTTGACAGGTACGCTTAAAAAAAGGGTTCTTTATAACATAAAATGATCATATTTATAATATAGTTATAATTTATATTTATAGCTAGTATTTATTTATTGTTATATTTGACCAGCTCTGTGCCGTAAATCTACCTAAATTCTAAATAAAAAAATATATATATATATATATATTAAGGCTGTGCAATTAATCAAATTCGATTAATATATATATATATATATATAAAACAGATAACTGTGTTTTTAACAATTTCTAACAATTTAACAAACTGATTCATATATATTATAATATATAATATTATAATTACACATAATTTATTTTACAACATAAAATGATTGTATTTATGAATATTTTAAAATATATCTAAATAAAAAAACTATATTTAAGAACATATAAATACATTTTTTATTTATTTATATATATGTGTGTGTGTGTGTGTGTGTGTGTGTGTGTGTGTGTGTGTGTGTGTGCATTAATGATAATATAATAATAAAATAACATTTATTTCTCTGTATCTCTGTGATGTTTCTACATTCAAAATACAGTATATATAATTATACTATTATTTAATTATTTCACAAAACGTTTTATTATTTTTATAATAAATTCAAATAGCATAAATAATAAAATAAGTTACTTTTAATATTTATTTACAAAATAATATTGATACACTTTGTTATATTAGGCCAGCTCAGTGCTGCACATCCCTATACCGTTTTATGTATATATTTAGATGTCATTACAGCTAAAAAAGGGACAAACCAAATACTAAGAAATTCATGTTAATCTTTCAATTCAACGCTGAAAATATAAAATGTAATACTTTTCTATAATAAATACTGTAACTAATACTTGTAATAAACTTTCTGACCAAACTGTAAAGGTTCTTCCAAATTCATAAAACAATTTAAAACATAAAAGTGAATTGTAAGAACTTCTCTCTCACACACTTACCCGCCAGCCTCTGCATTTTATCCTGGGCATCCTTTAGCAGCTCCTTGGCTTCTTCTCTCAGGCGCTCTGCTTTCTGCTTGGCCTCCTGCATGGTTTTCACCTTATTGTCCATCAGACCCTGAACAGTACGGTACTTATCGGACAGCTCGCCGTCCAGGATCTAAAACAGACAATAACGTCACTAAATTCTGGTCAACACAACACTCAGTGACACGCAAATGACTTCCACACACCTCTTTAGCTTCATTGGCCTTGTCCCGGGCCATAGTGGCCGTCTCCTCTGCCCGGGCTGCGTCCAGGCTGTTGTTGGCACGTTTGGTTTTTAAAGCCTCTATTTGGCGTCCCAGATCTCCCAGTCTGTCCATAGCATCATTAAGATCTCTCTTCACGAGCTGTGGTCTCTGACTGGATCTTTAGAAGGATTGTGAGAGCACTTGCGGTCAATACCAATCAATTTAGGAGCATCAAAATTCTAGATATTCCTAATTACAGTTGTTTTACCTGTGCTATTCGGTTCTGAGTCAAGCCGATGTCTTTTCTAGCTTTCTGAATGGCCTTCTCTGCAGCTGCCTGAGCCCTGCCGGCATCGTTCAGGGCCTTTTTCACACTCTCAGCTGTGCTCTTCACTCCCACTGACTTATTCCTAGAGTGAAAGAACAGATTTGCATTTATATTTACAAAGTGATGTACAAAACAGTGCAACATACCAGATGTGCAGATAGTCACCTGGCTTTCTTGGCATCCAGCAGCAGCTGTTCTGCTTTGCGGACGTCATTCTGGGTCTGTTCCAGAATGGCGTCCACATTGGACAGGCTTTTGACTCGGTCTTTAATCTCATCTGCTAGGTGTTGAATCTGCCTGGGAGAAGCTGGGATTGACAGCTCCAGCACCCGATTGGCCACCGCCTCAATGCTGTCAGGATCTGCCCCCTCCTCTGCAAATATACAACATGACATGTAAATGAGCTCAAAAGAATTCAAAGCATTGTAAGTTAAAACTCTATCAGAAGAAATGACTAAATGAGAGAGGGAATATAATATATGAAATGTTACTGAAATGTTTGAAAATCAAATTATTGATGAATATATAAAAAATTTGATAATTTAGTACAAGAGTAGTGTTTTATGCCTTTTATCTTCTTAATTCTTTAGCTCAGTTTTATTCTTTTAATATAATATATTTTTTTAATTAATAACAATTTTTTTAATTAGTATGTACAATTCAGCAGTCCTTTTGGAGAATTTGTAAACAGTGGTAAGATCAGAAATGGAAAAATTGAGAGAGAATATATGAATTTTTTTTTTAATAAATGTTAAATGTATACTACAAAGTGTAACTAGAATAATGTCAGGTTTATGTATTTTATTTTCTTATTCCTGTAGTTAATTTTTATTCTCTTAATACAATATATAATATAATATAACAAGTGGTTTGGAGAAAAAAATAAAAATGTTTAAAAAAAAATGAATCGTATAATATAATTAAAACTCACGCATGAGGAATTCACGAATTTGTTTGATGAGGTCCCTCAGGTCGTTGTTAGAATGATCCACCTTATTTTTGGTATCACTAGCTTTTTCCAAAGCTGCCTGGGCTTTATCCTTCGCTTCCCGAGCCTTGGTCTTAGCATCTGCCACCTTAATAAGACATCAAGACAACGTAAGATTCGGAGAAAACACTGAACACTTTCTGGAGAATGTGAAGTGATAAAAGGAATTGACAGCTCTGACCGTGCTCTGATCATGCTAGTCATTGCTCACAATAAAGTGTGTCTCTACCTGCTTAAAAAGCTCCTCCACTACTCCCATAGCTTTATCCAACTCTTTTTCTGCATGCTTGGATCTATCCAGGGCATTGTTGGCCACTGCAACGGCTCCATTGCAATTCAGACCACCACAGTGACGTTTGCCTTCATCATCACGACAACCAGCACCGCCACAAGGACTGTCCACACATGGAGCGTCACCCGGTGCTCCACATACCTACAAAAACAATAAAATAATATATTGTATTAAATAATATAAACAATTTCTAATATTTTTAGATTATAAAAAACAATGCTTTTATATTTTAAATACATACCTTGGTTACCAATTCTTGTAACTTATATTTTTATATTTGGTGAGACATTTGTTGTTATTTGTGTTTTATCCAGCTTACCTTTTCATTGATTTTCTTTATGTCCAAATTCTGAGCTTTAGCATTTAAGTCTGTGAGCGTACGTTTGTTGGCAGCATTTTTGCGGTTAAAATCATCTCTCTTTTGGGCAATCAGTCGCTCTGTTTTCTTGCGGGTGTCTGCCGATTGGCTCACTGTGCTGGGAATGTCAGTGGTAGATCTGTTGGCGCGGTGCTCTGCATCACGTGACTTGTTGTACGAGGCCCGGATGCTGTCATATGCACCTGAGGAAAAATACCACATGTTAAATAGCATGTTTTCCTAGTTTGATCAGTCAATGGATTATTCTCTGGGAGTTAATAATAAATAAATGACACTTGTTTCAATATTTTGCATATAATGGGGGCAGTGTAAGTGCATTTTAGTTACAGTAATACCGAATCAGTGGCTATTACTAACCCAAGTAGTTGGAGTTCTTGAGGATGTCAAGCTGACGGTTAAGCTGATCGGAGTTCAGGTTGAGTTCTTTTGCTTCTCTCTCCAGGGTACTTAATGCATTACTGGCTTCATAGTTGCTGTCCTGCACAGCGGTCAGGTCTCCCTCCAGCTTGTTCAGTGTTTCTGTGGCTTCACCAATCTGAGCTCTGACAGACAGAAAGACAGCTGACGAACTGACCAAACTCATCTCCAACAAGGGTATACAAAATGAGAACAAAAATGTGAGAAAAATGGTCAAATCTGAAATTATACTTAAATTATATTTATGTGAAAATGTAAGTAGGTAAATTTGTTCTCATTTACAAGTATTTAACAAAAATAATTACTCAATGTTTAAAATAAAAAAAAAATTCTTAGCTATTGAAAAGGACATTTTCTAATTAATTAAATAATCTAATTTGCAAATAAATGTTAAAAATGCAATCTAATTATAGTAATTTTGTTGCAAAAACTGTATTAAAGGTTCAAGTAAAATGTATTTAATCTTAGTAATAAAAGTATGAAAAGCATTTTATTGCAAATTTTCAATAATACTCAAATATTTCAATAATACCCATATATAATTCTAAATATAAATTCTCAATTCTCAACATAAATTCCCAATAATTATAATTGAGTATAGTAATTAAGTAAAATTACTCAAGTAATTTTTTTACACCCTCAACTAGTCTTTCAAGCAAAATACAAAAATGTAGGGTCAGAATCTCCCTCTAACCAAAGTGTACCTGAGATCCTCGATCATGCCCATCAGAGTGGTCACAGCCTCGGCAGTGGCATTGCGGGCATTAACAATGTCCCGCGCCTGTGCCAGCATGTCCTCCAACTCCTTAAATCTTCTCTCAAAGGCTTGAGTCAAGCCGGTGGTCTGAAGCTCCTTGGCTCGATCTGTGAGCGCTTTGGTTCTGGTCGCCAGGTCCTGAACGATGCGGTCCCAGTCCCCGAAGCACTGGTGGCAAGGTTTGCAATCAGGGAAGGTGCCAGAGAAACCACGGGCACATTGATCACAGCGGACGCCAGAAACTCCCTGCTGGCACCCGCAGTGACCAGTCACACGGTTGCACTGAGATGACTCGATGCCCCGGGGGTCACAATCACATGCTGTGGGGAGAGAAATAAGCAAATCTATTGGATTTTGGGAATTCTGATTAATTGCGAATCAAAAATGTGCATCACCATTGGAGGCGATGATGAACAGTGTTACATTAGCATTACAGATGAAATGGACTCCTCTGAAAGTATCATGGTACCTCGGCACAGTACTCTTGGGTCCCCCCAGTGGTTCTCCTGGCAGTCTTTACAGGTCTCCCCTCCAAACCCAACACGGCACTGGCACTGACCTGTGAACTATATGAATTTGGGTTTAAAAAGAGCATAGCAATATTTAAGACTACTGATGGGGTGTTGAAACTAGGAAGGAAAGATATATGAATACCATATTGGTTATCAGAGATTGGATATTTAATTGTTCATACTCTTCTATTTTTACATTTAGATATTTTTTTTCATCATCTTTTACTCATAAAATTTAATAAGACTGTTAAATGTAATCTTTAGAGAATTTCAAAATGAATATCTATTTTTCATGATACATTATAATGTTGTGCCTAAATTCACTTGTAGCATTTAATTTATTTAAACAAAACAGCATTTAATTGTAAAATCATCCATTTATCAGCCATAACATAAAAATGATAATTGCTCTATATTGGCCAGAATTTTTATATTAGATAAGCCAAGCTTTTTTAGATTTTCAGTTCTTATCCCCTAAGTCTACTTACTGTATCAACAATCTGTCTTTGTGCAAAATCTAAAATACTGTATTATAAATAAATAAACACTACCATTCAAAAGTTTGTAGTCTGTAAGTTTTTTTTATATTTTTTAAATACATCTTTAATGCTCATCAATGATACATTTATTTGATCAAAAATACAGTATAAAACAGTAATATTTTAAAATATTACAATAAAATTTTGTATTATCTTATTAATTTAATTATTACAAATTAATGTATTTTTTGTTTTCTATTTTAATATATTTTAAAATGTAATTTATTTCTGTGATGGGAAAGCTGCATTTTTTCAGTATCATTACTCCAGTCTTGAGTGTCACATGATCCTTTAGAAACAAATTATTATCATCTATGTTAAAAACAGTTGTGCAGCTTAAGATTTTTGTTAAGCCTTTTTTAGGACATTTTCTTTGATGAAGAGAAAGTTCATAAGAACAGCATTTATTTAAAATAAAAACATTTTAGAACATTATAAATGTCTTCACTAATGTCACTTTTAATCAGTTTAAACCATACTGAACTTTTTTTTCTTTAAAAAAAAATATTATTGACCTCAACATTTTGAATGGTAGTTTATATATGTATATATATTGAATGTGAGCTGTATTTGTGAGCCAACAGTACCTCGTTACAGGCAGATGTGTAGGCATTGTTGGTGTCACAGCCACAGGGCTCACAGCCTCGTCCACTTGCCAGGTTCCAGTAATTGGGAGCACAGTGATCACAGGTTTGTCCAATAACGTGAGGCAGACACTGACACTGTCCTGTGGCACGCTGGCACACGCAGTCATCTCGAGACAGACACTGACTGCGCTCCGTGCCCAAGAAGTTGCAAGTGCACTCTGGGTAGGTGAAAGTGTTGATATGTTTATTATATTAATAGTGCACTATAATGTAGACAAGCAATGTAAGACCCAGGTAAACTCACTCCGGCAGTTGCGACGGGAAGCATCTCCATAGTATCCGCTCTTGCACACGCCACAGTCCGGTCCTTCAGTGTTGTACAGACACTTGAGACACTGGCCAGTACGCTTGTCACATGCCTCAGGATCGGATAGGTCGATGTTGCTACTGCAACGACAAGGTTGGCACTGTCCACCGGGCTTAGAGGGATCGCCGTAATAACCCGGAGCACATTCGTCACATCGTGGACCTGGTTGAGGGAGAAAGTAAGCGTTTAGTTACATAAAGATAACATATCATTAAAAAATTATGTTTTACTCCCACGTCACAACTAAACAGAGCAAATGACGTTATAAAGCATCTGTGAAAACAAAGTAAAAGAAAAATGGCTTTAATACATTTGATGGACATTTTTAATGCTGAACTGCATTTAATAATATTTTCTTCAAGAGAATAGCATTAAAACTGTCACAGCTGGAAAATCCACAGACTTCTTGAAATAAAGCGCTTACAGTTTCATGAATATTTTTCCATAACCGGCAGTCAATTTATTTAATAGGGTTACTGAGTAAAATTGTATAACTACATAATTAATATAAGCAATATTAAGTTCACATATCTAATAGAATTGGAAATCCTTATTAGTGGCTTAGTGTTAAAAGAACAGCAATATGGGGAGTTGTTTGTAAATAGTAGTTTTTTTAATATTCAGTTATAACATTAAATTACTAAATTATTTTATTAATGGAATTATTATTTAAATTAATATTTAAAGGATGCAAATGCATGCATACAAAATCTTCATTTAAATCTCTACTAAGAATACAGTCTAACAATACAAATAACATAACTCACAAATTATGAAAAATTACTCTCCAGAAGATTTCATTTTAATCTTAATGCCAAATCATAATACATTCAACAGTCTGAGTACTAGTATAATAATCTCCCGAAGAGTGACGAGGTACAAAGCATCAGAGTGAAAATTACTGCTTTACATTAAATTTTCATCTCACACAGGTTTGAAGCTCAGTTATCTTACTTTAGCTGTCATTTTGATTTTGTCTTAACAGAAGCTCTGATTCACTCTGTTGCTATGTTCATATGTCTTTGCAGCCAAGTGCGATATAGAGACAGACAGACGCCTGCTTCTCTGGCTCAAATGCTGGCAAAGGAACAATGATTAGCACTCACTTCTAGTGATAGAAAAAATAGAGTAGAATAGAATGGAATAGAATTTAATTAAGATTAAATAGATAAATAGCATTTGAATATCAATTAAAAACATCAAATTACATTAAATGCCATAAAAGTATACAAATTATAAAACTAGAATTAATAAAAAATAATACATTTTATTTTGTAAAATGATTGTAATGAATAGTATAATATAGTATGTTATTGTTTAAAGTGTTAGTTCACCCAAAATGAAAAATCGGTCATTAATTACTCTACACCAGTGCTTCCCAAACCTGTCCTGGAGGCCCCCCTGCCCTGCATCTTTTGTATGTCTCCCTCATCTAACACACCTGATTCCACTCATCAGCTCGTTAGTAGAGACTGCAAAAACTAAATTGGGTGTGTCTGATTAGGGAGACATACAAAATGTGCAGGGCAGGGGGTCCTCCAGGACAGGTTTGGGAAGCACTGCTCTACACCCTATTACAGGTTTGGAATGACATGAGGGTGAGTAATTACTGACAGAGTTTTCCTTTTTGGGTACTATCCCTTTAAGACTCTGCATTTAAATAAACTGGACTTCCCAATGCTCAATATGAGAGAGAGAGAGAAGACATTTTAAGTTAGCGTTTAATTATTAATATTTAATTTTACTCAGCTGGAAAGCTAGGCAATAGAAAAGCTTAGTTTTAAAAAACAGCTTCTAGCTACATTTAGTTAGTTACTCTCCAACACTGCTCAGTCACATACGACAGTTTCACAGGGTTCTGCAAATGTACATGCAAGGTGTGAAGTACATGAGCCATGCGCTAGGGAGGGAGGGATGGGACGGGTGACGGAGGTTGGGCAGCAGAGGTGGGGTGGGTCTCCATGGTTACTCACGCTTGAGGACTGCCCCTGCAGAGCGCTTTACAATCCCTGTGTCCAGTTTAGGAGGGGACAGGAGATAACACACATGATCACTGCACTGGCTGATCAGAGTGACAGTGGCCTTTATCTCTGATTATGGCATTTTCTGCATCCTATCCAGATGCAGATGGACTCAGGGTGTTAAATGGCATTTTAAAGCCCGATTCAAGCACTTATTAATTTGGGATGTCTACATTCTCCTGTTGCATGTATGCAAAAAATACAACTGCACATGACCCAGACCTCATCTTAATTCATTTGATTCCATCCATCTGTGGAAGGAAAGAAAATTCTGTGGTTAAAAATACCTGTGTAACCTTGGTTGCAGTTGCAGACCACCTGTTGGTTTCGGTTGTCTTGGTAACAAGAGGTGGCAAAGTGGCGTCCGCTGTTGGGGCCCTCAGGACAGGGGCAGGGCCGACACAGACTCCCTAAACCAAGAGCCGGGTTTCCATAGTAACCATTAGCACACCTGTGACAAGAGGTATTTATTACATTAGCTCAGGCAGAGGAACATTCAAGCAAAATCAACCCGTTTCACTGTTTGCCTGTAAGCGTTAAAAGATTCTCAATGACAATAATTATCAGTTTAACCATAACTGTCAAGAATGTCTGTCTTTTCCCCTTGTACCTGTCACATTTGTCCCCGGCTGTATTGCTTCTGCAGTTGATACAGGCTCCAGTCCTTTGGTGGCACTCGTCAGCATGTCCGTTACATTCACATGGCTTGCAATTCGGGAAGCCCCAGTGTCCAGCCTGACAACCATCACAGCGCTGACCAAACGCACCGGTCTGACATGGACACTGTCCTGAGTACTGGTCACAGAATCGGCTCTGAGAGCCCTCCAAACTACATTCACAAACTAAAGACGAAGACAGAAAGCAATTAATGACATAAAGAAACAAAGAAACAAACAAACAAACTAAGGATAGAAAAGCAAGAAACAAAGAAAAAACAAACAGAAATACTACAAAAAATGTGCAAAGAATAAAAAAGGGAAAATAAAAATAAATAAAAATTAGAAAACAAATAAAACAAAAGGTAATAAACAAATAAAAAACAAACAATAAAGCAACAGCAACATTAAAACAAAAATAAATCAAACAAAAACAAAACAAACAAACAAAAATGAAAAACCAAAAATAAACAAATACAATTAAACAAATATAAAATATATACAAAAATATAAAAAGCAGCATAAACAAAAGAAAATAAACAAGAAAGAAAGAAAGAAAGCAGGAAAACACAGTAAAAGAAAGCAAAACAAACACAGAAAAGAAAAAGGAAATAAAAAATAAATAAATAAATAGAACAAAAAACAAATGAAAAGGAACAAAGCGGAAAAATACAAAGAAGAACACACAAAGATGAATTTGATCAAAATGTTACAAATGTACCACAGCAGGGAAAATATTTGTCTTACGTTTGCAGCCGGAAGAGCCAAAGCCGTAAGCTCCTGGTGCACATTTATCACAGCGCCGGCCTGATATGTTGGGCTTGCAGCGGCACTGTCCCCCACGGACATCACACTCAGAGATGAGCGAACCCTGAGGATCGCACTCACAAGCTGTGGGATCAATGTTCTTGATTTAATAACAACATGAACAAGTGAAAACAAACCCCAATATTCCCGTCACAGACCCTACATTCTCTGCTGACACTCACGCAGGGCGCCGTCGTTAATGAGGGCAGACATGCTGGTGATGAGTTTAGCACACACTTCACTCATCTGTGGACGGGACACACTCTTAGCAGTCTCGTGGCAGCGGTAACGCTCGTAGCTCTGCTTTCGTGCGACGGAGTCGGGGTCTCCCGCGGTAAACATCTCTAGAGAAGAATAACGAGGCAGAAGGGCAATCTGGGGACGTGAAGAGATGAAAGAACAAGTCAAAATTAGACAGAACATGAAGACTTCATAAGAGCTGAATAAAATCACAAATCGATGCTTACAGAGTCAACAAGTACAAAGGCATTAGTCGAGGTAATGATGCTGTTCCTGGCAGCATAACGGATGAACTCCACACGCAGTGTGTAACTCACTCCTCTCTCCAAACACACTGGCTGAGGCAGAACCACAAACCTGTAGCAGTGCATCAGAAGACAGAAAGCAAAAAATAAATGAATGAATGAATGAATGAATGAATGAAGAAACAAAAAAGCAACAACAAAAACAACAAACAAAAAGCAACAATAAAAACAAGAGAAAGAAAAACAAACAAAGAGAAATAAACAAATTAAACAAAAATATTGAAACCAAAAATAAACAAAAACAATAAAAACAAAAGAAACAAAAGAAAGAAAATTAAACTAATGAAAAAGTAAGTTGATTAAATCAGTGTTATAAGCAAAACGGGGAAGATTTTGGGATACAAAAGCGAAAAATAAACATTACTTGGATTGAGGGATCATCCACCAGAAAATTAAGTGCATCAATTTATCACCCTCATGACATTCCAAACTTGTAAAACTTTATTTCTTGTTTGGAAAAAATAAAAATCAATACAAGTATAAATAAATAGAAACATTCTTCAAAATATATTTTATTATAGTCCACAGAAGAACGAAAGAACAACATGAGGGTACCTAAATGATGACAGAATATTAATTTACTGACCTGAATGGACTGACCCTTAAAACATTTGTACATGTGTTTCACAGACCTGGCAGCAGATGGGAGCGATACAGTTAGCTGATCATCTGCAGGGATGGTATTTCCACATGGACTGCTGGTAGGTATGGGGCCAGGTCTAATCACCATTACACGGACCTCCTCCCAGTCCCGTGGCATCTTTAAAACACATAAACGCACATGAGTACACCCATAACACACTACTCTGAGTAGCCTATGAAGCCATTGTGAAGACATGTAATCTACCTGAAGCTCATAGCGAAGGAGGATGTCATATTCCATAGAATATGGAATATTGTTTATGGCAAACTCCAACGTACCACTTTCAGGAGCCCGTGCAAACCCAGTGCCTGTCCACGAGACGGGACGGCCCGGCTGGTACTCTCTCTCCTCAAATGCAGAGCCCTATAAAATATAAACAAATATAATCCTTAATCAAATCTCAAAATGAACATACATTTCTTAAAACTGTACCTTATAATGTTTATAAATTCACTTGCACTTAAAAATGATTTTAGTTTTTAGTTTTAGGTTTAATTTATTTAGACAAAATAGTGGAAAATTATTATGTATTTAAAACATTTTTATATTTATTTTTATTTTAATATTTATTCATATTAAATAATTATTTTATCGGCCCCAATAAATATTTGATCATAATATCCTTGGTACGACAACTACAGGTGCATCTCAATAAATTAGAATGTCGTGGAAAAGTTCATTTATTTCAGTAATTCAACTCAAATTGTGAAACTCGTGTATTAAATAAATTCAATGCACACAGACTGAAGTAGTTTAAGTCTTTGGTTCTTTTAATTGTGATGATTTTGGCTCACATTTAACAAAAACCCACCAATTCACAATTTCAATCTCAACTAATTAGAATATGGTGACATGCCAATCAGCTAATCAACTCAAAACACCTGCAAAGGTTTCCTGAGCCTTCAAAATGGTCTCTCAGTTTGGTTCACTAGGCTACACAATCATGGAGAAGACTGCTGATCTGACAGTTAAAAATGCTTTTTTTATTGGTCTTATGAAGTATTCTAATTTGTTGAGATAGTGAATTGGTGGGTTTTTGTTAAATATGAGCCAAAATCATTACAATTAAAAGAACCAAAGACTTAAACTACTTCAGTCTGTGTGCATTGCATTTATTTAATACACGAGTTTCACAATTTAAGTTGAATTACTGAAATAAATGAACTTTTCCACGACATTCTAATTTATTGAGATGCACCTGTATGTTTCTTTCCTTTTGACACTTGGCATGCACCTTTGGTATTTTGAAACAATTGTGAAATATTTGTTCTGTTGCTTGATGAATAAATTTTACTGACAAGAAACTGACAAGTACTGTAAATATATTATCTATGGAAGCCCACTTCTGCCACTGAATGGAAAATAAAAAAGGTAATTGCGACTTCTTATCTGACAATTCTGACTTTTTTTTCTCAGAATTGCGTGATGTAGAGTTATAAAGTCAGTATTGCAAGATATAATCTCAAAATTGCAAGATTTAAACCCGTAATTCTGAGAAATAAAGTCTGAGATAGTGAATAAAAAGTTATAATTGTAAATTTGTATTACGCAATTCTGAGAAAAAAAGTCTGAATTGTGAGATAAAAACTTGCAATTACCTTTTTTATTTTTTACTCAGTGCTAGAAACAGGTTTCCATAGTTATCAGAGAGAACATGGGGCTAAAAACAAAGCAAATTTCTTCTTGTTTGTCTCAGTTCTGAACTTACTTGACCCAGTTTGGCATTTTCAGCCTCATATATGTAGTGGTCGAGGGTCATGAAGAAATAACCAGACTCCACTTGGTTACACTGGCGACCAATCATGTGACTCCGACAGTGACACTGGCCTGTTTCCATTGAGCATCTGTAGACGCAAAGCACATCATGTTTATTACAATTAAGTTTTAAGTACAATTAAGCCAACAGCCTGAATTCCCATAAACCGAAAAATACTGACTGGTTGTCTGTAGCTCCACCCACATCACAGTCACATCCTCTGCAGCCATTGGCGTCATGACTCAGGGCCCAGTGCTCAGGCTGTAAGAAATGCACATAAAACAAGGGTGACCATACATCCACTTTTCCCCGGACATGTCCTCTTTTTGGATCTAAAAATATGCGTCTGGCCAGGATTTCTAAATTGCACAAAATGTCCGGGATTCGGCTTTTGCTTTCTACAGTTGCCATTCATTGAGTGTAGTTTTGTATTCGGGACCATTACTGCTGGCTCACACAAACAGCCTACCCCCTTCCCCCAATATATAATCAATAAACATAAGCAAATACCATGACCTAAAATAGTAAAGAATTGCCATGGTACATATCCATAAAGTGAAGTGACATTACTCTACTACTAGAGGCATTTATTGCTTGTCTAATTTCAGGATGCAGCTCTTGCTTTCATTACATTTTAAGCTGTGTGAAAACCTACACCGTCCTCCATAAACCCTTGGGCTAAATGCAGACATACAGCTCTACCGTAGAGCGAACACTCATAGTTCATGTTACCACAGTAGAGGGAATACAAGGTACCAGAAAGCATGCAATGCCAACTAATGACTGATAATTAAATGTTCTCAAAGAGGTGTATGGGGAATAATAAGATAACAAAAAATGGCGATCTTTTTTTCAGCTTTACTTACCAGACATTGGTTGCAGCTGTGTCCAGTGACAAGGCGTTTGCAGAAGCAGTCTCCGCTAACAGGGTCACAATGAGAACTACCAGACACTGTACCCCTGGGGTCACATTTACATGCTAAAGTAGACCAGTGAAAGAAAGAGAGAATGAATGAGTATCAAGAGAAAAACATACCAGAAAAATGTTCTTCAAATAGACTGAGATCTAAAAGTGCAGAGCCATTTAACTGCTTGCTAACTTGGACAAAAAACAACAACTGTGCTCTGAAATGTCAAAGTGTAGGTTCAAAAATCTGGGGTCAGTAAGATTTTTGTAAAGAATATAATACTTTTATTCAGTAAGGATGCATTAAATTGATCAAAAGTGACAGTAAAGATATTTGAAGATAAAATTATTATATTTCTAATATATTCTGTTCTTTTTAAGTTTCTATTAATCCAGCATTCTGGAGAAAATATATTTTTGATCTTAATGAGCATAAAAAACTTCTACAAACACTAAAGAAATCTTACAGACACCAAACTTTTGAATGGTTAGTTATATCTATGCTATTGTATCTTTTATTGTTCATAATAAATTTCCTCTATGTTTATATTTAGATTGCCTTTTTCATTTGTTCAGATCCCTTCGGTGGTCATTTAGCGCTCACTTAAAGTTAATCTTTAAAAACACTACAAATTAAATTATTCTATTTAATGTAACTTTCAGCAAATCTCAAAATGAATATCCCATTCTTCATTCTGTACATTATAATGCTTGTGACGCCAAAAATCACTTATCATTTAGGTGACTGATTTTTTATGATTTATTTTTCATTTATTTAGACAAAATGTATTTCGACACTTACGTTGGCAGCCGCGAGGATCACTAGCACTGAGCCCAAAGAAACCAGGCTTGCATTTATCACAGCGTTCTCCTTCAACGTTGTCTTTACAGCGGCACTGCCCAGCAATCATGCCCAGAGAGGGGTCATCATGCCCGTCACAAATACCACCGTTCAGAGAACCATCTGGGTCACAGTCGCAGGCTGCCAGAGAGAACAGATATAAGCAATCATACACAGTATAATGCTTAAACGTATATGTTTAGCATCTAGCTCCTTACCCACGCAGACTCCAGGGTCTCTGATGTCTCGAGTTGGATCCTGATAGTAAAAAGGTTTACAGGTCTCACAGTTGCGGCCCATGGTGTTGTGGAGACAGTTGTCACACACACCTCCACTGACGTTCCCCATAGCCAGATACACCGCCATGTCAAAATGACACTGGTTGGAGTGACCGTTACAGTTGCATTCTGGGAAAAAGAGGAAAGTGTTAACCTTGACATAGGAGGTGTATGTCTCTATGCACTTTATGAGCTCTACGGTTATGGTTATTCATAATTACTTTTGCATGCATTAGTGTTACGGCCCTCAGCTGGTCTCCAGAGCAGGTCATTATAGAAGTCATCACACCGTTCACAGTTCAGTCCTTTGGTGTTGTGTTTGCACACACACCTCCCGTGTACCTAGAGATGATCCATATTAAAATTATATACGGCTTTGTCTAAATAGACAAAATTTAAATATATAAATAAAGCACTGCTAGTGGTGAATTTAAGCATTACTACATTTACATGTACACTATGAAAATTTATATTTATTTTTAGATTAGCTAAAGATTACATTTAACAGTGTTAAATTATTAGTGCTTTAAAAAAATTACTTTAAGTGGTTGTTAAATGACAGCAAAGGTAATCTAAATGTAAAAATAGGGAAAATTAGCATGTGCAAATAAATACCTAATATTCAACAAAACCATTAGATTAAAAAAATCTCTGATATCCGATTTGGTAGCAATATATATAATGCATACCCATAACTAGCTACAGTTCAGTAACTCACCATGCCCTCAATGTCATCCCTGATGCCGTCAATAGGTGCACATTCGGAGGCGTGGCCATAGCAGAAGCAGTTGCCCCTGACAACCAGCTCATATAGGGCATAGTAGTATTTCTCTTTGATCTCGGTCCGTGAGTCCAGCAGGTTATCACCCAGAGTGTGCAGCTTGGTGAAGTTCAGACGGAGATTAGTGATCTTCAGCTGGTCTGCAATATGAAGACATTGGGGTTAGTGGAGGATAGGGGACCATAAACCAAAGAGAAAATGACACTAATGCCATTTTTTGATGTGAGAATGATGGAAAACAGCATAAAAGCTAAAGAGATTAGCAGGCATGCACTAGCTTTCAAAAGGTTGGTCTTTGGGTATTATTATTTCCTTTTTTATTTAAGAAAAAAATAATATTTTCATTCAATATTGATGCATTAAATTGATCAAAAGTGACAGTAAAGATATTTATAATGTTTAGACATTTTTATTTAAAAAATTCTGTATTTTCACATTATTTATGTGTATTAAATAGTCCTGAAAAGATCCCATTTTCACCCTAGTGAAAAATAAATATACTAAAATGTATTTGAACTATATTTATTTCATGCTTAGTATACTACAAATACATTTAAATATGTATGTACTTATTAAAAGTACCATGCAGTTGTACTTTTACTATACTAAACTGGTATACTTGAAGTCTGCTAAATTGGAACAACTAATTTCATACTTAATGCACTTTAATTGTTTGGAAGTAGTGCTGAAGTCCAACTGAAGATACACTGAAGTATATTTAATTGTTTTAAAGTGGTACTATTGCAAGTATGCTTCAGATTCACTTGAAATATCTTGCATTTTAAGACTGATATTATTCAAAGATCATACAATCCTCATCAATAAAGACATTTTAGGCTTGATATTAAGAAATGTGCATTGTGCACAAATATAACTCTTTAAAAGTTTAATTATAATGTTTTATATCATTAAGCCATCACAGGAATAAATTACATTATTAAAACATATTCAAATAGAAAATTGTTATTTTAAATTGTCATAATATTACTGTTTTACTATATTTTTTTATCAAATCAATGCAGCCGTGGTGAACATAAGAGACTTTTTAAAACATAAATTATTTTTTTTGATGAATTATATTTACTTTCTACATATAAAACTGTAATAAAAGACATTCTTAAAACATCTTGTAGTCTTGAACAGGCCTGGCCCTGTTTAACAGAGTAATACAATTAACCACAGATTTTTGTTACAGCAAAAGTGCTTATATTTCCAGGATATGATGCCTAATGTGATGCCTAATGATGACAATGGTTGTTGGGAAAAATCAGGATAACACCAAACCATCATCAACCACACAGTCACGACAACCCAATTTTGAGAACATCCTCCTACCCTTGAAAAAACAAAATCCCTAAACCCTGTTAAGCCATGACCTCTGACCCCTTCTCCCCTGAGCCAATGGCCTGCTCCTCAGTGGGAGGTTGCAGTCAGCTGAGCGTGGAGGCCTTTAGCAGAAGTGTGGCGGATAGACTCCTGTTACGCTTCACAGACACTCAATGAAGTGGAACTTGTGTGCTTTATAAGATAAACAGTTGGAGGGAAATTCATGGAGTCGTGTGTGTGTGTGTGTGTGTGTGTGTGTGTGTGTGTGTGTGTGTGTGTGAGGGGCTTATATCTCAACATCAGAGATCAGCGAAAGCAGCTCCTGTGCACATGCTGTTTGTTCCAGTCATGCTCTAGATATTCAGTATAACAGAAAGTAAGAGCCACACAGAGAGTGTGAGATCAATTTATACACACTGCTCCTTTTTCCATCTGCTCCTTTACATTTTTGTTGTCGTTGAGTTATGCAAAAGGTAAAACATATATAAATGGATGAAATATTCAAAGACAAAAAGCTCATTAAGATCCAGCCGTTGCCTAAATAAGCTCCTGGTAACCATAGCTACTGCAATGTAACAGCAGGCATATTTTTATTTAAAAAAATAGCTTTTAAATTACATATATTAATGTATTTGAAATAACACCTGCAGCACATACTATTTGTCATATAGGAAGAAATTATACTAAAAAAGATTTGGTTGTTACCAAGTGAAGATCTGTTCATGAGACATACTGCACTTAAGAAAAAAACAGGTTATTGATTATGTTCCTTGGAAATACTTTAGGTTAGCCAGTTAAAGGACAGGAACAACGACCTGAGGGGAGAAAATCAGCTTCTATTTCCATTTTACATGCTTTCCTCCATCTGACGTACTAAAGAGGCAGGATGGACAGCAGCAAACAGGAAACTGAATTTAAATACATGTGAATACATATTTACCAATGAAGGAAAAGAGGGCAAAATGCTGTATCTTATTCAGTCAGAGGTCAGGTTCGTTATGTTTCACTTACTCTGAATGTTGGGGCTGTAAGGGTCTTCGATCTGGATTGCAGGGTCAAGAACACGATAAATCGCCTGAGCGGAATGAAAGAGAAGGTCATCAAACTGTCAAATTAACAAAGTCTTCCAACTGAATATCTCTCACCTCTCCTTCTGTAGACGGCTCGATGTCAGAATATCTGGACTCGCAGATGACATCATCAACTTTACGAAGAGGACCGTGGGAAATTCCTGGGAAGGTGGACTCACAGTCGAAGGCGAAGTAACGGTACACCTGCCAGGTTCGGCCAAAATCTGCAGATCGCTCAATCAACATGGCCGCTGGACGGAAAGTCTGTGTGCAAAAACAATTGACAGTATGAGGTCAGTATTGGAGTGTTTCAAAGGTGATTTCTTAAATGACAAAAATGACTTTCTTACCTTAAAAGTCAGGATGAGATGAGTAAAGTGAAACTCTGCCTCCAGATCCAGCTGAAGGTAAACATCAGACTTTCCTGAGGAGAAAAGACAGTTCCACATTAATCATTTCATTTTTATTAATTCATTTTATTATCTCAAATTTTATTATGAAACTGTGGCTTTTTATTATTATTATACTTTTGATTAAAATATACCATCATAAAAAAAAATTCACACACTTATTTATTAGTTTATTTAGTTTGTCTACTAAGCAGTGGACATAAATGCACTCCTGACCATTTATGTCATTTTATTTTATTTTATTATTTATTAATAATAAATTATTAATGAAATAAAATTGCAAACTTTCTAATGGTCATTTAATTGCTAGCATTTTATGTTTCCTATATATATTTAAATAATGTTTTCATACTTTTTGCATAATTTAACAAATTTGTAGCTTGATTGGAAATGATGCCAATTAAACATACCTTGTTGACAACTTATTGACCTGATGTCAATGTAATCTACATATAGCTAAAATACAGAAATACTACTATACACAACTACTACTACTAATAATAATAATAATAAACCAAAAAAACATAGGACATAAAATGTGAGGCTGATGATAGACAGGGCAACATTTTGAGCAATTTTGCCAGCCAACCATGTTGCTTGGGCACTTTCCCACTGAGAATGTGTAACAAATTTCTTTCTGGATACTTTAGATCGGTCGTGGGTCCTGTGCATCACCTGGAGACCCTTTGACGGCAACATTTCCCAAAGATGCCCAGCAACATTGCTCAAAAAGTTGTGTATCATCAGCCCGAGTACGATTTTATGTTGGTTCAATATTTTCACATCTTTAATGACTTCAAACAGATTGTGATTATTATTTTACTTCTAAAACATTCTGTAATACCAAAAAAGTAAACATCTCAGACAGAGCTTTTTTAAAAGCCTATGAACTTTTATTTAAACTCCTCTTTGCTAGCAGATTGCTGGTGTTATTACACTCTCATTGTAACCCAGAGTACATGTGAAACACAATAACAACACAGCGACTGCAGTGAACCAGATCATATATTTTCCTTCCTGAACCACTTTTTATCTGGGAATTTAATAAGGCTCAGAATAACAATGCACAACAATATGCACATTCGAACACAGTGTCCTACAGTGACTAAGCAGAGCTAGAAATAGATGGGATGGTTTAACAATCTAGCTTTGTTCTGTTCAGCTCTTACTTTGACAGTTCATTATTCATGTGGAGCAACAGACAGAACAGTATTCTGCAGAGCTGGCACCATATAGAGCTCACCTGTGCCTCCCTGCATTACCATTACAAAGCTGTAACTCAGTCCACTGCAGCAGCCCTTTGTCTGACTGCTGGATTTAACCTGCGTTTCATAATCAACAGCTAAACAGGAAGGAAAGGGAAGCTGAGGAAAAGCGAGACAGGTTGTACGGAGCTGAAGAGAATGAGCGGGAGAGGCCAGTGGAGGTGAAGTGGAGCACAAAAGGAAATTGACTGAATGGCTTGCTGTTTTTTCAACATGTTTCAGTGTTTGGCTGGAGGAGGAAGTCGTTAAGCCTCAATCCAGAGTACTTACCAAAAGAGCCATGAAAAAGACTACTCTCATGCAGAGCACCTGTTTTTGTCCTATAGAACACGTGACACACCATAAAGAAACATAAACATAAGGCAGTTTCTACAAAAAGGGTACATAATAGAGAGTGAAATAATAATAGGGTACATTATAGGCCCTGGAGTAATTTAATTGAATCATTGCTTTTTCTTTCTTTCTTTGTTTTTTTTTTTATGTTCGTCAGGGCAACTATTTAGACATATCCACTACAGTTAACCCCCCTGATTTGATCGTCAAATAATTATCAATACATCACCTGACAAAAAAAAAAGAAAAAAGAAAGAAGCCAATCACAGTGTTGAAAATTAGACCAAGTTAAGCTGTCACTAAGTAGGGGGAACTAGTTTGGGATCAAATGTTGGTTTCTGGTTACTGATAATAAATTAAATTTCCCTTAAATTAAAGAAAAAATGTATTTGATCATATTCTCTGATGCTTATTTTTTTAAAACTTAAAAAGTACACCAAATCGAACCAAAATGTACCATATCCAGTGTCTACTCAATATCAATATACGGGTCATAACAGGAGTCCACTTGTGAGACACACTCTACAAGTGTTGAACAACTGATCTACTGTTCATTATACGACATTGTTACAGAAAAGTTACTGAAGCCATAGCGACCGTGAGCAAAAATAGTGACCATTTCCTGTGAACGCCCATAATTAATTCCCAAACTAAGGAAACACACAGCTGACACAAAGGGGTTTCACTCTCTTAAACTATAAAAGGAACTCTATTAAGATGTAAAGATGTATTGTTTTGGATAAAATGACATAAGATCTAAATATAATTTCAGCTCATCAGCCATAAGCGCATCAATCTTATTTGTAACTGTAGCTAGCCAAGTTACAAGCTAATTTAAGAAGTAAAGTCAAGTGCAGAGGATAATCTACTAACAAAAATAATCTGTAAAAATAGGGCACAATGTACGGTATTAATATGAAGGAAAATTCCATATTGATTTGTATCGGCGTTATATACAGTATTTTGATTTTAAAACGCAACTGCATTGGGTTGTGTTTTGGCTAAAGTAAATGTCCGTAAAATGAATGGCAGAAAATGACCAGGAATTTTTCAGTGTTTTTTTTAATATTTTAATAAATAGCTATATGGAGTACACAATACAATGTGACATGAAAAACAACCATTTAGCATTTAACTCATTACACTGATAACTTGTTGAAAAAAGCAAATTGTTACAGGAAATTTTGTTACAGGAAAAAACGTGCTACTTTGAAAACAGATAAACTACAGATAACTTTCATGCTATGGCAAAAGTTAGTGTCACTATTTTTAGTTATTTACTCCCCAACACCCAACACTACAGCCCACAAGTACACTTAGCAAAGTAAACAATAAATGCTGAGTGCATTAGGTTCAGGTATTAGCCTGCAGCTTTTTCTTGATCTCTTGAAGTTTTCTGTCCTTCCATCTTTTTTCTCTTCCATGTTCTGCTCTATTAGAGTTTTGTTTCCCTCTTTCATCCTCTCTATGGGTATGCCAGCAGCAGGCCGTGTCTGTAATTATCTCTAATACTGCAGGGTTTAGGGAGTGTGTCAGGGTGAGCCTGGACATCTGAGCCAAGTCAACTAACAGCCTTCCTCTATTTCTGCACTCTTATACATACTTCCATTTTCAATATCAATCTTCATCCCAGTAGTTCAAAAAGTAGGCCTGTCAATTTAAGTTGTTAATTTAGTACGATAAATTATTTGTATTCAATGAATAAGTGATCTGAAAGGATTTGATAAAAAATACAGTAAAAGTTCAAATAACTGTTTTCTACTTTAATAAACTTTCATTACTCCAGTCTTTAGTGTCACATGATCCTTCAGAAATTATTCTAATATGCTGATTTGGTGATCAAGAAACATTTCTTATTATAATCTACATTGAAAATGTTGTGCTGCACAATATTTCTGCGGAAACTATAATCCATTTTATTTCAGGATTCTTTCATTTAAAGAATGTTTAAAACACCATTTATATCTTATATAATAAATGTCTTTACATTTTTAAAGTTGATCAAATATGACGTAAAGTTACTAAGTTCAAACTTTGAGCAGTAATGTACATTAAAACATTATTGATGAATATTTATTTTCAGTTCAGTGAACTGTTTTAGGCTAATTTGCCCCAGCACTGGGCTTCATTCTGAGTGCATGCATCTCTCTCCCTCAGCCTCTGTGTTATTAATAGACGCCTGACGCCCTAAACATCAACCTTCTTATAATATATGTGAAACATTTCCAGTCCTTGCCAAGCAGCTGGGTTTGGACTTGGAGGGCTCAGAGAGGCAATCAAATTTCCTGGCAACAAATTACTCTACTTTTGACAAATGAAACCAAACGGATGTGTGGATTTCCATCAAACCATCACTGAAGCTGCAGATTAGCACATATGTTTTTTTGCATGCATGAATTAATAGTTGGCTGAGTTTGAGCTGCGGTGGATATGTAGATCCAACTCTGACCTGTATCTGTGTCTTATAAAGTGTAAAAAGCCTAAAAACTATAGCTGATTATGGAAGTTCTTGCTCTCTCACCATTCTCAGACTGCCACCAGGACGTCTTGCGATGTGGTTTGAAGGTGGTGATGACATTCTCTATGCGGTGACTCATGGAGTTGGAATAAGGATCATAAGGTCGCCGTGAATCACAGTGGAAACACTTCTTCTCTTCCTAAATTAGGTCAAGGGTCAAAAATGAAAAGGATCAGCTCTTCACAAAAATAGCGTGTGTTTAAATGTCTCGCAGTCTGTGAGAACCGGTGTTGTCTCTACCTGTAGATGGCTGACAATGCAGTAGGGTTCTCTCCTCCGCAGGCCACAGGTGGATGAAGCTTTAAAGTTCGTCTCTCGACCCACCAAGAGGTCACCGGTTGCAGGGTAACAGCTTCCATGGGCACAGCCGTGGGCAAAATCAGGCTCCTGTGCGCTGGCCGCTGACAGGACTATCAAGGAAACAAAAATAAACAACATAGACATGATGAGCAGAACATGATTGTATTTGTAATGCTTCTCAAATAAAATCTTCAGTCTTCAGTGTACAGGAAAAAAAATGAACATGTTATTTTTGTTCTCTTGCCAGTTTGGTCAACCAGAACTCAAGCAAATTTCCATTAATGCCCAGCAAAGGCCAAGTTTCCACAAAAAGTCTCTTTAGGCTGTGGTGGTGAGAAGCAGCATAACTGTTTTAGTATGATGGGAAATTATTTAGCATTGTCAAATTAAGCAAAATCGTGAATATTGTGTGTTTTTTATATATATATATATATATATATATATACATACTCACAGGTCACTTTATTAGGTACACCTGTTCAATTGATAACACAAATTGCTAATCAGCCAATCACATGGCAGCAACTCCAAACACATGGCATCTAGATGTGGTGAAGACGACTTGCTGAAGTTCAAACCGAGCATCAGAATGGGGAAGAAAGGGGATTTAAGTGACTTTGAACGTGGAATGGTTGTTCAAAAACTGCTGTTCTACTGGGATTTTCATGCACAACCATCTCTAGGGTTTACAGAGAATGGTCCGAAAAAGATAAAATATCCGGTGAGCGGCAGTTGTGTGGATGAAAATGCCTTGTTGATGTCAGAGGAGAATGGGCAGACTGGTTAGAGATGATAGAAAGGCAACAGTAACTCAAATAACCACTTGTTACAACCAAGGTATGCAGAATACCATCTCTGAACACAAAACACGTCGAACCCTGAAGCAGATGGGCTACAGCAGCAGAAGACAACACCGGGTGCCGCTCCTGTCAGCTAAGAACAGGAAACGGAGGCTACAATTCGCACAGGCTCACCAAAATTGGACAATAAAAGATTGGAAAAACGTTACTTGGTCTGACGAGTCTCGATTTCTGCTGCGACATTCAGATAGTAGGGTCAGAATTTGGCATAAAGAACATGAAAGCATGGATCCATCCTGCCTTGTCTCAACGGTTTAGGCTGGTGGTGTAATGGTGTGGGGGATGTTTTCTTGGCACACTTTGGGCCCCTTAGTACCAATTGAGTAGGCCTATTGTTTAAACGCCACTGCCTACCTGAGTACATTTACATTTATGCATTTAGCAGACGCTTTTATCCAAAGCGACTTACAGTGCATTTAGGCTATACATTTTTTGTCAGTATGTGTGCTCCCTGGGAATTGAACCCACAACCTTTTGCACTACTAACACAATGCTCTATCACTGAACCACAGCCACAGGAGTATTGTTGCTGACCCTGTACACCCCTTTATGACTACAGTGTACCCATCTTCTGATGGCTACTTCCAGCAGGATAAAGCATCATGTCACAAAGCTCAAATCATCTCAGACTGGTTTTTTGAACATGACAATGAGTTCACTTTACTCAAATGGCCTCCACAGTCACCAGATCTCAATCCAATAGAGCACCTTTGGGATGTGGTGGAACGGGAGATTTGCATCATGGCTGTGCAGCCGACAAATCTGCAGCAACTGCGTGATGCTAACATGTCAATATGGACCAAAATCTCAGAGGAATGTTTACAGCACCTTGTTGAATCTATGCCACGAATAATTATAAAGAATTATATATAAATAAAGTGGTCAGTGAGTGTATATATATATAAATGTGTGTGTGTGTGTCTCTCTCTCTCTGTGTCTGTGTGTGTGTGTGTGTGTGTGTGTGTGTGTCTGGTCAACATGTCTGGCCACCGCTGTGTGTGTGTGTGTATATATGTAACGGAGGCCAGCGAGTAGATGCTGTGCAGGTAAACCTCACTTCCTCTGATCTCAAGAGACGCACTAGCGACTGACGCTAGTTGCTGCAGCCATTTAGCCTCCTGGTTAGTGCGTCCGCCTCCCATGCAGGAGATTGAGGGTTCGAGAGTATATATATTCTAGGGGTGTAAACGGTACACAAATATGACAGTTTGGTACGTACCTCGGTTTTAAAGTCACAGTTTGTTATGATTTCAGTACAGCGGGGGGGGGGGGGGGAAACGAAACTCTTTTTTACATTTATTTTTATAAACAGTGTACTGAACAATTTGTAATTTCGTTAAATACATTCAGTTATAGTTTAAATGTTCTTAGTGACAAAAAGCTTATGCTTAAAACTTTAGGGAGCCATTTTACATTATAAGGTTACAATTAGGCCTAATAACTTAACCCAAACTTACATTGAATTACTATTTATTTTTAAATAGCCTAGATGATCAACACTCAACTTTAAAAAAAAAATTGTATGCAAACATGAAAATTGCACATAATGCAGTTTTTAAATTAACTTATAAATAATACAATTTCGAAGCTATTTGTTAAAATATAACACACAGGCCGTCATAGCATGTTTCATAACAGATTAACTTAAACATACAGTAAATAATTAAGTCTAACAGGTTTAGTAAAATATAATGAGCATATGGTGTAATATTTGGTGAAACGCTCCTCTCTAGGTCTAGACTTCATTTCTATAGTGAACTAACGAGCTGTGGACACTGATGACTTGCTGAGGTAAATGAAATGCTATGTGAAATTTTATTTCCACGCTGTTTTGTTGATGTCTTTCTGCGGCTGAAACACTGATTGAGCGATTACATGAGGCATGAGATGTTCAGTCATGTTTATTTGAGTTAAAAATAGTAGTACAGGGGAAGGATTAGGTTCTAATAATTTTGGCCACCACTGTGTGTGTGTGTGTATTTATATATGAAGAAAAAAATATATTCAAATATAAAAAGAGCTAAAAAAATTATCATTATAAATGTCTTTAGCCCTAGCAATTAAAACACGTACACGCCTAGCAGCCAACTTTTAAAAATTGGATCAAATGTAGTTACTGTATGTGTAGCTTTAATAAGAGATATAGAGAGACAGAGACAGTGATTACGAGATTTCAAGTTTCAGAATAACCTTTTACAACACCCAACAGCTGCTAAACATTCCTGCCAGTGTCCCAAACAAACCCTGTGTGAGATGATGTTGGGATTTGCTGTAAAGACAGGTGCTGTGATACACAAATACATTGAAATGTGCATGATTTGTCTTGTTGGATTTCGAAGCTTTTAACCTCAGAAATCAAATGTAGACTAACACACAAAGAGAATTTGGAAAGCGCATGAGTGGACTTGAAGAGCCTGGGAAAACTCTTGTTTACTGCATATATCCATCAGAGATCTGTGTCGTCAACACAAGACAGCTGCGTCTGTCTGGCACCGTACTATCTCTCACCCGTGTGCCACCAAATTATACAACACACACACACACACACACACACACACACACACACACACACACACACACACACACACACACACACACACACACACACACACACACACACACACACACACACACACACACACACACACACACACACACACACACACACACACACACACACACACACACACACACACACACACACACACACACACACACACACACACACACACACACACACACACACACTGTTTGTGAGTGAGAATATTGTTTCTCTGTTAAAGGGATAGTTTCTCTGTTAAAGGGATAGTTCACCCAAAAATGAAAATGCTCTCATCATTTACTCATGTTGTTTTAAACCTGCACAAATATATTTCTGTGGAACACACACACAAAAAAAAACATTTTGAAAAAAGTCTCAGTGATATCTCAGTCATCACTGAAAGTTAATGGGGTCCAGTGTTGTTTTGGACCGCACTGATTTCACTAAATGATTTGGTGTTCCATACAGGCTTGGAACAACATGAGGATGAGTAAATGATGACAGGATTTTTAAGTACACTGTCCTTTTAAATATTCTTGGCTATATAAGATCAACAGGTGGCAAGAGCGAAATAAAATCTTGGATGGAGGAAGAAACATTCACTTATGGGATTGAAAAATGTAAATAGTTTCTCATTAAGCTGCTACATCAACAATGAGCTGTGATAATAAATGGTGACAGCAAGAACACAGAGTCCATCCGTACTGTTGTTGTATTTTTATGATGGTCAAACCATGTCTCATATATACAAGTTTCATACTATATCTTAGGGTTTATTTGAGAAAGCTGCCCCTCAGTCAGTGTGTGCCACTCTCTGCTCCTGCCTTACATGGACAAGCTCTCAGGAATGTGGGAGGACAGCTGGCACGGCAGACATACCTCAGAGCTAACAAAGACCTGCTGTTGCCTTACTGTACCCACTGAGGAGATCGAAAAATTAAAGACCCTGCAGCCAAGGTTGCGGTTTCAGAAATACATCAAATGTACACCATTATTGTGTTGAAAAGAAGGTACTGATTACAATCAATGTATACTGCAAAATAATTGACTCTTAACTTTTGACAGCCCGAGACAGAGAGACAGACAGACAGACAGACAGACAGACAGACAGACAGACAGACAGACAGACAGACAGACAGAGACAGACAGACAGACAGACAGACAGACAGACAGACAGACAGACAGACAGACAGACAGACAGACAGACAGACAGACAGACAGACAGACAGACAGACAGACAGACAGACAGACAGACAGACAGACAGACAGACAGACAGACAGACAGACAGACAGACAGACAGACAGACAGACAGACAGACAGACAGACAGACAGACAGACAGACAGACAGACAGACAGACAGACAGACAGACAGACAGAGAAACAGACAGAGAGACAGACAGAGAATAGAGACAGACAATACAGAGAGACAGTGAATCTTAAAAAGATGAGAGACAGACAGAGACAGACAGAGAAACAGACAGAGAGACAGACAGAGATAAGAGGAGTTTGTTTAGACAGTTTTAAAGAAGTGTGTACAATAGGAATATTCCGTCTTTGTCAAACCAACATAAATATTCTGAAGTCTGTAACAGTGTCAGCCTCGACTGATATATATTTCTTGCTGTGAATAAGTGAGGGGGGGGGGGGGGCTGCTATAGGGGCTGTGCTGTGGTCCTGACAAGGCTCACTGACTCAGAATAGACAAACTCAGTCTCAGTGCGGTACAGTGCAGCCTGGTGTAGGTCTGTGTGTTATCTATATCTCTGAAAACACAGCCACACTGATTGTGGTCCGACCATATCCCATAATGCTCTCTGGTGTCCTGTTTGTCCTGTCTGAGCTAATCTCCTAGTATGACCCAGAGGATGAGACAAAGAGAGGGATACTCTTTCTTTGTATTTCTCTCTCCTAAACACATTCAGCTTTTCTCTTGCACTTTTTCATATTTTTTCTGTAAATCTATAACCCCCTCCCTCTGTTGTCTTCGGTTTCTGCTGGTCAGGATTTGGCTCAGTTTGCCAGGTAGGGATTATCACAGCTGGGACTGTCCGCTTTGTTCAAGAGCTCCAATTTTTCATTCTCTTGCATCTCTGCCCCTCTCAGCTTTCAGAGGGAGATTGTTCCCAACCAGGAAAGGCAGAGAATCGCCTCCTTGTGCCTGTCTCTAACCCCAGATAGCCATTTTAATCCTGGGGACTGTTCATTTGACGAGAGGGGAAAAGTGACACTAACACGGCACATTCTTCAGCAGCTGAGTGACAGAAAACAGCCGGTCACTTCCTAAACGGTCCATTAAGAAGCACAGCGGCCTCTCTGAAACATTTTTTTGAGCAGGGCTTTTACACAAAATACTAACAAAAGCAGATGTTGCATGTCATGGGCATGTCAAACGCAAACAGCATTTTAGATTGAAAATCTTTGTAATCAGCATTTCCTCTGCTTTCCTTTGACATACAGATTTAGAGACTCTTCCTCGAACTCATTCGTACACCTGTTATCGGAATGCAGAAAATGTTATCCTGAGGTAAGTATTCTCTAAAGGAGGAGAGCAGATTTGACCAAGGATGGATGGATGGATGGATGGACGGTAGCCATATTCCTAAATACGTGCCAACAGTACAGACCTCAGCTTTACACATGATTTAGGGAGCAGGTTTTAATCAACAAATCAGTACATCCTCAATGCAAAGATGTTGTTCTTACATTTTTAGGTGTGGCTTGAGTATTTAAGTAATTTTGTGGCCACTGAGTGAGACCAGGGCAGAAAGGAAGCTATCAGGTGTGACAGTAAAATGACCACTCTTTCCTCACAGTCCTGACCACTGTCAACAGCCTCAGCTAGACATGACAGTAATGATGATGCAGCATTGAGATGGATGAATGGGCATATGTGAAATATAGAGAATACATGTGGATACAGGATATTGCTGCTGCTTTTGTTACTCCCTTTTCACTGAGTTTATTTTGGCACTGTGAGTCTAGTTAGTCTGACGAGAGGTGTCTGCTATTTGGAGCCCACTGCCCAGTCTCAAAGTCTGCTCTCTCTCCTCTAACCCTGGTGCTATTTCCAGCTCTTGTCATATCTAGCTCCTCTCCGGTCACACCCCTCCAGATGCCCCATGCTGTGGCTCCTCCTCTGACCAAAACAGCTACAGCCCTGATAGATTCACACTGTCATACAACTGTACATGCTGTGTAATATTAGTTTAGATTAGTTATAAAAAATTGTCATGCCTGGTTATAATGACATTTCATGACAACTCCAAGCTCACAATCCAGAAACACATATATGGCCTGCTGGAACAAAACAGCATGGCAGGCAATGAACTGATGTCACCAATCAGAGACATCAACATAGGAATACAGATAATCAGTCTTTAGGATTTTTTTTTTGGAATTTTAAATGGTCCTTTTCCTGATAAGACTGATGAGAATGAATACGTTTTCCTGGCCTGCTTTTATACTGTACAACATTAATAAAGTCACTGAGAACTGTGACAAATGTAAAAAACATACAATCCAAACAATCTGACCACATTTAACACAATGTTTATCTATATGGGCAATCATTTTTGAAAACAAAAACGAAATGTAATGTTCTACCTGTACCATTCAAACGTTTATATATATATATATATATATTATTTATAATAAATTAATATTTTTATTCAGTAGAAATCTATTAAATTGATCAAAAGTGACAGTAAATACATTTATAATCTTACAAAAGATTTCTGTTTCAAAAAATTATGTTCTTATGAACTTTATCTTAATAATTTTGCACAATATTACAGTTTTTACTGTGTTTTTATGAAATAAACACAGCCTTGGTGAGCATAAGAAACTTCTTTCAAAAACAATGACAAACCTACCGACCCCAAGATAATTTGAACAGTAGTGTAAAGCCTAGGAAAATCTGTGAACAGAACTGTGAAAAATTACCTTTCCACAATCCTTTATTATTGGCCTCTTTAAAAGCCTCTACATAGTTTAGAAATGAGTGATTTCAATAACCTAGTAGGTCTCCTTTGTAAATACGCCTCTGCGAGAAGAAAAATGCAGGTAAAGAGGAAATACAAGGTCATCGTTAAATAGAGTAAACACAGTAGAGATCGACTATCATATGAATTATCTGAAACACTTTGCAGTATAAGGTTCAATTAGTTGAATCTTGAACTAACAGTGACGAATAGCATTTATTAAATTACATACACATATATTTGCCATACAAAATGTCACATTTTATAAATTAACTAGTGTATTAGGACTGAAAATGAGTTCATAAAAATGTAAAAATTAATTAACCTAGATCAATAAATGTTGTATTATATTTGTATTATAAATGCATTAACTAATTGCATTAATAAATTGAACCTTATTGTAAAGTATTAGTGAATTCTAAGTTGAAATGGTGAAAGTTTCTGGAGCGGTTCCAGCTCGTTAAAGAGCATGTTCTGTGGGCAGGTACTCTGGGGAAAACAGATACAGCTGAGCATGAATTATAATGTGCTGCACACCTTCCCTTGACCTGCATGAGAGATGAGATCATTTAATCCCCTCAGGACAGCCTGTTAAAGCACTCATATCCTGACAATCACATATGGAGGTATATACAGCTGTGACACACACGTCCACATATGAGTAAGCATGAAATATGACAGGATTCAGGGAAAAGGTCAAAGGACCAAGAAAGTATGAGAAATGTAAAAGAATGTCAGAAAAGTGGTTCAATCTGTGAACAAATTATTCATTTGAGTCAAATCTTTTCAATGAGTTCAGACCACAAATCCACCCTGAAGGATTTGTTCAGAAGAAAAACTAGCCTATACTTTGTAAAGCTCCAGTGAATGGAAAAAAGTGACCAGAAGAAGCATTTTTGAACAGAATTGTCATTTTTTAAATTAAACTGTTCCTTTAACAACATCACTTTTTTCTTCATTTTCTCACTAACGCTGCCTCATGTATTTGATATACAATCCAGCTGCTCGTTCTCTCTAGAAACTTCTTCCCTAAGGCAGAAATCTTATTCAGCTCGACTCACATAAACAGACGCGTTTCTTCCCCTTTCATTTCACCACCTCTCCACCCCCTGTATTCATCCTTTCTTCTATTTTCCCTCCTCCACCACCTCAAAGCTCTATCAAAGCATCGTATTGCCCCATTGTTATGGAGTGCAGTGTTCTGCAGTGTTCGGCAGCGACAGCATTCAGGCAGCTCCATGGATCACAGCCACCGGCCTCTATACCTGTGTCCCCACCACACAGCTGTTTACTGGGGACGTATGATCCCAACATCAGAGGAATGAAAAAAGGAAAACAAGCAGAGAGTCAAAAAGGATTTCTGCAGTTTCTTCTTTTCCACTCGCACCAAAGCTTTGCCTTTAGATGAAAATTATGAACAAAGGTTCCTTACAGCTTTTCATGTTCTTTTCATCAAGGCTTTCTTTTTATTTCATGTTTTTTCTCTCTCTTTCTGAAGAAACAGCTTGACTGGATTATTTCATGATTTTTCAGAGAAAGACTATGATTGAATTTTAGGGTCTTAGATGCCTTTAATGCTGGTTGGCCATAGCTTTTGAAAATCTAATCATAAATGTGATGTGTTGAAGGTAAGAATAAGTTCTAATTTCACAAGGAATCCATTTTTGCCTCTAAAAATGAGCAAACGTGAAAGGGAAAGCAGGGCTCTACAGTAAAGATTATCTGCTGGCCAGGGGCCATTGTGAGTGAATTTTGGGTAGATTAATGGAACTGTCACTTACCCTATTAGACCAGAGCTATCCTATTTACGTTTGTTATACATGTACATAGTGACATTTGCTTGCGAATCCATTTTAAAGTTGGTATTAATCAAGGTAAAATTATATAGCTGGCTTATAGAAAAAAAATACAGACAGACAGAGAACATTTATAGAATATTATTATTATTATTACTATCATAACAGCATTTTTTTTATAAATGTGAAGAAAACATTTCAAAAAGCAAACATAAAATTAAACTAAATTTATATTATTGCTTTGGCTCAATTCTCGTTATTTCTTAATTGCTTTGGCTCAAATTCAAAATCAAAATCTCTCAAACCAATAAGTTCTGTTCTCAACAATTTAGCTTATATTAGATAGATATATAACCTAGATATAGATATATATATATATATATATATATATATATATAATGCAGATAATTTCTAAAAATATTTTTCTATGCAACTTTTTTTTAAACTGTAGGCAAAGAAAACTAATTGAAACCAGTGAAATCACTCAAGAAGAACTGACTGACTGAGGTGTAACCATCACCAACCAGGGTGCACATTAATTTTCCATAACTCACAGTCTGTCGTCAAGTATTCCTTATTATCCATTGAGCAGTCTTTTTTCAAAGTAGTATTACATATTAGCCTAATCTGAGTGCCAATTCTAAGCACAATTCTGTCTGCATTAACAGGCAACCATGACTGTCTGCGAACAATGTTGTCGGAGTCACAATCTGTGAACCGTTCAAAGACCTTTAAAATTAAACTCAGGCAGCCAGCAGACGGTAAATGTGACAGGAACTAAATAAGAGCATCTCCTCATCAGCTGTCTGCCTCCTACAAGCCTGCTACTTTCATTAGAGCCTCAACAAAAATAACACTCCCACTGCTCTGCCTCCGACACCTCCACATTCTCTCCAGCTTTATCAATCCTCACAGACACAGAGGCTCCTGTTGAGCCCTGCAGCCCATCACCTACACAAAACTCACAGCGGAGGACAGCTGGACAGTAACACTAAATGATAAAGAAAGATATGGAACACTGTCAATGCACTGGGGAGACAGTATTTAATGAGCAAGGTCAGCAGAATAAATGGCAACTTTTCAGTCGAGACTGTGACTCTTAGCTTATATGTACAAAACAAACCTGGAATATAACCTTGCAGCCTCTCTAAAAGGCACAATAAATAAAATTCTGCTTTATATTTTAAAATGGAAAAGTTTAATGTAACTCAAACCTTCCTTCCAAGCCCATTTATTTAAACTAAACAGCAAATATATATATGAAGTAATAAGGAGAAAGCTAGATAGTTGCTATTACACCAGATTCAGAGAAATTAACACAAGAAGAATGAAAAATAACAGTAAAATGTGTAGGAAGTCTGTCAAAACTTGTGCTGATCACTTTAAGATTAAAACAGAGTTCACAATTAATAGCAAATTATTAACTACTTTTCAAATAACTAATAAAACTATTAGCCTACTAAATGTACAGTATCAAAATTAACTATCAAATGACGAAATAAGCTCATGCAAATAATCTATTGTACTAGAATGAATGTACTAGAATTTATTCATTCATAATTTAATTTGCTATTTCTAATCACAAACCCACTGAAGATCCTTCAAATATCCCTGTCAAACTCCCAGTTGCAAAACCGTGGATTAAGAAAGGGCAGAGAAAAAGGAATGTGAAGGTCAGAATACCCGACTGAGCAGATTTAGTGTCTCATATCTAAAAGGTGTGCTTCATCAAAGAACAAGTAAGCAAGGATGAAACAAACTCAATGAGTGAAGAACTGTCATTTACTAATCCAATACACATGATCTTTAACCTGCTGACCTCTTGTTTCCCTTTTAGTATGCCTATAAATTTGCTTCAACTTTAACTAGACAGACAGAGGAAATACACAAATAAGCTAATGGGTGCCGGAGGGGGGTAATAACATTGTCTGGAGACCTTTGAGAAAAGACTCCCTTCAGACTCAGTTTTAGTGTGGAGCATCACAAGTCAACTGTCTACTGAGACATCGATAGAACAGACTTCAGGTATATAAGCAGGTGCAAATGATTCATGGGACTTGTGTGGGGTCAGGCACAAAAATATTTGGTGAATGGTTAATCTAGGCTGTACACATCTAAATGCAAAGAATGTATGAGTTCCTTCCTATATATATAATGAGGTATAAGATAAGGTTTAGACTTGTGGCTCAAACACATCTTGCCTTTTGAAAATATGAAACACATGCAGATCAAAATAAGTTTACATTTACATATTTAGCAGACACTTTATCCAAAGCGACTTACAGGCTATACATTTTTTATCAGTATGTGTGTACCCTGGGAATTGAACCCACAACCTTTTGCGCTGTTAACACAATGCTCTACCACTGAGCCACAGGATGCTCTACCACTGAGCCACAGGAACACAGTTGATCATATAAAACTGAATATGGAAGAGATTTAATAGATGGATAGATAGATTATATAATTTATATATGTGACCCTTGACCACAAAACCAGTCATGAGGCCACATTTTTGGAAATTGGGGTGTATACATCATCTGAAAGCTGAATAAATAAGCGTTCCATTGATCTGTTAGGATAGGACCATATTTGGCCGAGATATGACTATTTGAAAATCTGGAATCTGAGGGTGCAAAAAAAAAAAAAATCTAAATACTGAGAAAATCTCCTAAATTAAGTTCTTAGCAACGCATATTACAAATCAAAAATTAGTTTTATATATTTAGGGTAGTAAATTTACAAAATTTCTTCATGGAACATGATTTTTACTTAATAATCTATTGATTTTTTGGCATAAAAAAATCGATCATTTTGACCCATATAATGTATTGTTAGCTATGCTAAGAATATACCCGTGCTACTTATTATGACTGGTTTTGTGGTCCAGGGTAACATATAATATATAAAACGTATAATTACTTATTATACTCTGTCTCTCTCTCTCTCTGTGTGTGTGTGTGTGTGTGTGTGTGTGTGTGTGTGTGTGTGTGTGTGTGTGTGTGTGTGTGTGTGTGTGTGTGTGTGTGTGTGTGTGTGTGTGTGTGTGTGTGTGTGTGTGTGTGTGTGTGTGTGCGTGTGAGAGAGAGAGACAAGCTAAAAAAAATCAGAATAGAATAAGTAGAGGCAATTGCCCCATAACAACGACAAGAAAAAATGGTTTCATAATGTACAAAACACATTTACATACTTTATAAATTACACTAAGTGGTTGCTAATAATAGGCCTACATTAAGACAAAACATAAGATATATAAATATTGAATCTTGCTCTAATAACAGCACATAGACATAACAGGATTTTTGTTCTTAATGCTACACTTACCACAGATGAACAGTAAGGGAAGCGCGCGCATGGCTTTATGATGAGCTCCCTTTCCACCTCCGCGCACCTCTAAAATATGAAAATCACTAATGAGCCGTCACACAACTTCAGTTTATCATATATAACTACTAAACAAAGTGTACTGTCTTATAAAACCTTCAGTAATAAAACACAAACATAGGCATGTATTTACTAATGCTGGAAGCGCGTACTCACATGTTTACTGTGATTTTGTCGATGGTCAAGCTGTTCTTTAAGCCATTGAGACTTTGAGCGCTATCAGAGTCAGACGGACTTTCTGAAGTCCTGTTACAGCAGTGGAAATGACCGATGGAAATCACGAACTGGATTCAAAAGATGCCAGCGGAAGGTAAAGCGACACACTCCTCAGGCAATGACACAGAGAGTCATTTAGGGGAAAAAACCCACTTCTTGTTTTCCGGAGCGCCCACATGAACGCGCGTGGCCGAACAGGAATGCGCGCGCTTCTGAAAACTGATTTAAAAGGACTCTCTCAACAACAAGTATAGTAATATCCACTTAAATTTTCCGCAATACTGTATTCATTTCTAATAGATTTAGATTTAGGAAAACTGCATGATCGACTAAGCGATCATTTATATTATTATGCAAATAGACTGTCATGTTAAACATTATCTGGTTATGTGAGTACAGCTCACAAAATGATTTTATTGGTAACTTATTTCAACCGGGGTTTTCCAAGCCAGATTTAGAGACCTCCAGAATAATAAAAACAGCTAGATTTTATCAGCAGCTCTTTATAATCACTTTATTTAAACTCATAAAAATGAATCCATTATATAATACCTATAAGATCGTTAAAATGTAATGAAGTATAACATTTTTGGACAGTACACAACACAAAGCCCTGGGTTAAAACCCTGTCTCTAAACTAAACTCCAGACTGACAAACGTATACGCCACTAACTATTTATGTCTATCCTCTGTACTCATAACAGTGTATATAGCCTAATTTTACTCAGGTGATCTATCAAACATCATTTTTCTTATGAAATGTACATTATAGTACAGGACTACCAGGAGAAGACAGTCAAACATATGACGTGAAACAAATATGTGATTCAGTGGTAAGATATGAATCAAAGCTCAGGGTCAGCTAAAGCCACTGATCCAAACACAGACAGGATTACTCCACAGAAACATGAGCATGTCCTGCCTAACACTAACACACACAGGAAGGATGATGCAGAGGCAGAAAAGCCAATAGGCACAACTTTAAAGGTGCAATATATAAAGCTGAAATAAACCAGAATTTCAGAAATATGCATTGGAACCATAAAAATGAGAACTGATAGGTTTCATTTTAATATGTCCCACTGTTGAACTTTTTCTACATTCTCTATCGCCCCCTCCTGTACTACAGATGTAACACATAAAAGAACTGAGGCTGTTTCTGCATATAAATAAAACAAAACAGTAACGTTTGAATTCCATAACAAATGTTTAATGTGTTCATATTTGTCTTTTACACAATATAAAAAATACGAAGTTAGGCACTTCAGTGTTTAAATGTAACTACAGTTGAAAAGTTTGGGGTCGGTAAGATTTTCTTTGAAAGAAGCCTCTTATGCTTCTTAAGGTTGCAAAGATCTATACATCAGTAATATTGTGAAATAACATTACAATTTAAAATAACTATTTTAATATTAAACGAATATTAAGTGAAGTATTAGCAGTCTTTCAGGATTCTTTGATGAATAGTTCTTATAAATCTTTTGTGACATTATAAATGTCTTTACTGTCACTTTCGTCAATTTAAAGCGTCCTTGATGAATAAAAGTGTTCATTTCTTTTTTTTTATCTCACTGACCCCAAACCTTTGAACAGTAGTGCATGTTTTGGCCACTAGGCTATACAACAGTTGGTCGGCAGTTCATTTACAGTGGTTCTCAAATTGTGGTCTGTTTTGTTGATTGGCTTATTAAAAAAAAAGCATTAAAATATATAACAGAAATCACCAATATTGAGTTAATCAAAATTAATCAAATTAATAAACTGACTGTTTACATTAAATTAATAACATAACTGATGTTCTGTCAGTGGATGTAAGCGTTTGTTTCAATTTCTTAGCAAGCAAACAGTCAGCTAGGTGCTATTTAACAAAACAGGTGCTAGTTTAACAAAACAGCAGTTTGGGTATTAGATGGTCCATTTTTCAGTCCTCCGACACCTAAAAAAAGTTTGAGAACCACTGATTTATCAGGAAGACAATAAGACCTAGTACTTTACTCTGAAGTATTTAGTCATCAACTTCAATTAAGGAGTGAAGCTGCTGATTCGTAATGGGTTGTAATGGAACAATATATGAAATCACACAGAGGGTGATTGAGAAGATGAATTGAAGTCTGATTTGATGCTTTTGTCAGTTATTTACAGTTCCTACTGACAGTTGTTGTAGCCCATGACTTTTAATCGCATATCTTCTCTAACTTCTGTAACGTTTTTCTCCAGATCCGCCAACTCATCCCGCTGCTGCTGCATTTTCTGCTCGTTCTTGGTGAATTTTCTCTCCAATTCTTCAAAGGAGGGACAGAAAAACAAGAAGATAAGAAAAGAGCCAAACAATCAAATATCTCAAAATATTCGCCTGTGTTGCTGTGTTTAGTAAAAAAATTAAACTTCATAGGTTCATTTGAGCATAAGATGTGCTTTGTTTTAGTAAATGTTTAATGCATTTGGACACATACTTCTTAGGGTTTCCATGCCTGTGGTGGCTTTCTTCAGCAGTTCCTCTGCTTCTTTCTTCATCTCTATAGCCTTCTGGCTAATGTCACCTTCTCCTGTCCCTCCTACAGAGTCCACCTTCTCTTTCAGCTCCTTATACAGATTCTCGGCATTCACCAGTTCCTTTAAAACACATGCACAAAACAAATATTAAATGTTAATGTCGAAGCTCTAAAATATAGCTAGACATGCACACACACACCTCTTGAAGTCCAGCAGCCTCTTGAGTTGCATTGTCAGAATGTGCTTTAGCATCTTTCGCCATCTCCCTGTTCTGCTCCGTTTTATTCTTCAATAAATCCACCCCATGTGACAAATTGGCCAATCGCATCATCACATCCATGAGGTTGCTGTCTAAATTTAAGAGTTTGTTGTCAACCTGTTCAGAGAAGAGACAGAAGCAGATTCATTCCAATCTTAGACTATAACTCAATATCGATTCAATAATGCTACAAAGAATCATGAGAAAAGTATGATGGTTTCCACAAAAAAATATTAAGCAGCACAACCGGTTTTAACACTGGTAATAATAATAATAAAGGTTTACCGTATTAGTGATGTTCTGGGCATTCTTGAGATTTTCTAGGGCTGTGGTCATTTCCTTCTCAGCTTTTTTAATGGCATTCTGAGAGGTTTCAAGTGCTGCTTTTGTTTTGTTGATATTATCGCTCACCCCTTCAGCTTGTGCCCTGCACAAACACAAAATCACACACACAAAATCAAGTTTACTATATGTGGATTTCTGTGTAAAAGAGTGAGCAATGTTCTCTCTCTCTTACTTGGCATCTTGAGCTCTCTGAAGCAGATCCTTGGCTTTGGCCAGTTGCTCTGAGGTGTGGTTGAACACCCCTTCCACGTTGGTGAGGTTGGCGATGTTGGCTTTGATTTGCTCGACGATGTTGAGTATTACGGTCCGGTTGAATGGCAAGGAGATCGCCAAAACCTGCCGGGCCACTTTTTCAATGCTTTCTGGATCAGCTCCCTCCTCTGAATATATAGTTTTAGCATTAATAAAGGCTTTTTATTGTTTTCAAATAAATGATAATTAGGCATTTATGATAATTAAACATGTTAAAATGACAGTTCATGCAGTAATATAAATGCATCATTTAATGACCCTTATGTTTATATTCAAATTTGTGATTTGCATTTATTTTTTATTAATCAATGGAACACAAAAGATACAAAATTGTAGTATGTTAAAGCTATTCCATAAAAAAAGTATACAGCATGGAGATTTAAGATGTTATTTGTTATGCAATATTGTTCTCTGGCATAGCTTTTATTATTTTTTTTCATTCACGTTTACAAATCATTATAGTTATGCTGCAAATGTTAACAAATGTTCTACTGCATCTTGTTACAAATCATGATGTACCATATGTGAACACGCATACAGGAATAAAATGACAGAGCTATGCCGAATTTAAGTAACTTTAATTTTGGTCTGTTCCTCAGACAAAGCAACAGTATTTGATACTACTGTTGCCATATGGGTTTTTTGGACAACACTACTGTCAGTAATAGTTTTTGTTTTAAGAAATCAATGCTTTTATTCAGTAATGCATTAAATTGATCAAAAGTGACAGTAAACTAAAACTCTATTTCAAATCAATGCTGTTCTTTTGAACTTTCTATTCCTAAATGCATCACGGTTTCCTTAAAATAATTAAGCAGCCCATCTGTTTTCATCACAGATAAAAATAGGAAATGTATTTTTGAGCAGCAAATCAGCAAATTTCTGAAGGATCATGTGACCCCAAAGACTGCAGTAATGGCTGCTGAAAATTCAGCTTTGCAATCACATAAATAAATATCATTTTAAAATATATTTCCATAGAAAACAGACATTTTAAATTGTAAAAATACTTCACAATATTATTGTTTCGCTGCATTTTTGATCATATAAATGCAACCTGGTGAGTAAAAAATATATTCCAAACTTCTGAAAGGTAGTATACTTTTATGGTATCGTATGGAATTTCAAACAGCATAAAGGCCCGTTCACACCAAAAACGATAACTATAAAGTGAACTATAAAATAACTATATTAGAATCCGAAGAGTGTAAAGACCATCGACTCTACCGTGCGACTCCAAGGGGGAGAGACACTGCCAAAGGATAGAAGTATCGCTTTTTATTTATCCTCTTTCTTACTGCTTGTTTCACTTCTGTTTTAGTTTTTATAACTAATTCTTACTATGTGTAAGTTGTTGTTTGTTAGCATGTGTTTTTGACAGTGTTCTTTTTTTAGGATTACTGATAACTACTGCCGTTTGATTTATCTATTTTAATTTTACATAAATTCTGTATGAATTTATTATGTCTTTATAGGTATTTTCTTTAGTTTTAATAATTGTATTTATTTTAGTAATGTTACTTCAACATACTGCATGGAAATGAAATATATATATATATATATATATATATGGGTGTTTGGCTTAGTGTCATGTTAGAATCATTTTATACTCATAACTTTTGTTGTTTTAATATTTTGAATTGTTTTTAGCTTTATTTTTTGTTTTCATTTAAATGTTTAGTTTTGAAATGTTGTTGTATGCATTTGTCATTTTATTTAATTTCTTCATTTTCTTAAATGTGTGTATATAGTATTTATAGAGTTTTAACTTATAGTTTTAGTAACTTGTAAGTCGCTTTGGATAAAAGCGTCTGCTAAATGACTAAAAAGTCAAAGTAAAAGTAAGAATCCACACCAGCAGACAATACCGTCTGTTGATTCTAAGCACACACTCGTCTGCCGCTTTAAATTCTTGAGCTTGTTACAGCAGGACTGATTCTGCTTGGATGTTTTTATCGTTCATCAGCTGGAAATATTTGTTGAAAATGATTCCAATGATATCGTTTCTCTGTGCCTTTATCGTTATAGTTGTGGTGTGGACTCTGCTATTCTTTAATACTGAGAATGAATTTTAGAACTATATCTTTATCATTCTTGATGTGAGGGTGAGTACATTTTCACGTTTGGCTGAACCATCCCCTTGTCGCCTCTGCATTTCACACAACACAAAAACAATACTGAAAACGCAATCACAACCACTTACCATTCAAAAAATCTCGAATCTTCTGAATGAAGTCTTTAAGCATCTTGTTGGAGTTCTCAAAGAGTTCTTTCTTGCCCTGTGCTTTATCAAGAGTGTCTTTTGCTTGAGTCTTCACAGTCTGGGTGAGTGTAGCGATGTCTCGGAGCTGAGAGTTAAGCAGAGATTATTCAGGCTCTTTCAAAAGCACACATGCACTGCACATGCTCAAACAGAAACCTGTGTACCTTTTTAGCAATGGTTTGTAGCTCCTCACTAGTAGCGGTCAGGTTCTTACGAAGATCATCAGCATTGTCCAGGGCCTTCAATGAGGCACCAACAGTTCCTTTACATCCTTTCCCTCCGCACTTCAGCACACCATCGCTATCACGGCAGCCAGCGCCTCCACAGGGGCTATCTGGACAGCTACTATTAGCACTAGCATTGCCATGGCCACCACATACCTTAAAGCGTAAGAAAAACAAGAATGTGTCACTGATAAAGATTCATGACGCTCCCTTCCAGGTCTCAAGTCAAAGTTGTCTACCCTGTTGTTGAGGTGCTGGAGTTTTTGGTCGATCTCATTAGCTTTTTCCTCCAGTTCAGACAAAGATTTATTATTGGCGGTGACTGTACGCATGAAGCTGTCCTTTCTTTCTTTCAGCAGGGCTTCGGTGTGGTTACGTGTGCCTTCAGACTCTTCCACAGGACTCTGGGGTCCGTATACGGAGGCATTACAGCGCTGCTCTGAATTCAGTGAAATCTGGTAGTACTTGCGAACATTGTCAAACTGCTCTGTAAAACAAAAACGACAAAAGACATTAAACGCTTAAACGTTTTTAACAACAACGTGGTGAATGTGAATGAAAAGGAGTTTTTTCTGCTCATTTTTTTCTGGAGATTTTGAGTTGATTTTGATTTTAATTTTGGATGTTGTTTTTCAAACAACTAAAACAAAACTTGTTAAAAATGTACTACTTTACCTGCCAATCCAGCAGTGGAGTAGTTCTGCAGCTCTCTGCGCAGTCGGTGAAATGTATTGTTCAAGTCTTTCAGTTCTTTCTCCAGTGCGGTTAGGCTTCGTTTCAGAGCATTGTCAAGGTCTGCCGTCACATTCAGCTCCCGGCTCACGCCCATCAGACGCCCATCAGTCACAGCTATCTCCGCTCTGAAAATGTGTCCATTTAAATGGAGAAAAATTACAATTACAATCCAAAATTATACTCGCAAAGTGCCAATGCAACTCACATTTTCAGTTTGGTGCATTATCAAATAGTGTTTGCAAACGCATGGTTATTGAACTGTAAGATTGATAATGTAACCTCAAGTGACACAAATTATTTTTAGGCCCTGACTGCAAGCTTTACTAAAGTAAAAAGACATTTACAGTGCCGCCCACTGTGTGCAAGCTTTACCTCAAGTCATCAATAGCCTGGCTTATTATGTCATAGATTCCCTCTCGGTCTCCATTTCGAATCAGGTCTTGAATCAGTGCGAGCTTATTCTCCAGCTCACATATGCGGCTATCGCTGACTCCCGGAACCTCACCCATTTCCAGGATCATGGCAATGACATCCTTGATGTGGGTCAGATCTCGGTTGATCTGGCACACGGCATCATCCCATAGCTGGAAGCAGGGATGACATGGAACGCACTTGGGGAAGTTTCCGGTAAAGCCACGGGCGCACTCGTCACAACGTCGTCCTGAAGCCTCCTCATTACACACACACGCTCCTGTTACGCGGTCACACTGAGCAATCTCGGACCCCAGAGGGTGGCAGTCACACTCTGATCAGAGGGAGATAAAAGGAATAATGATATGACACAGAGAAGAAACAGGAGTAAGTGTACTGTGTGTGCACTACTCACCTTCACACTGCACTCTGGGATCACCCCAGTGAAACGCCTCACATTCACTGCACTGCCGCCCTCCAAAACCTGGCTGACAATGACACTGGCCACTGAACTAAGCATAGAGGCAGAAGAAGAAAATGATTAAGCTATTAAAAAAATTCAAATCCAAGTCTCTCTTCAGACACAAAAATAAATCAATTAAAACATTTGATTAATTATAAATAAAATATAAATGTCATCTGAAGCATCTTTGACTGTAATGTAAGTCTAATGACATCTGTTTAATGGTAATAAATATTTAGGTATCTATTCTAGTTTGTCTTTTTAATTTTACATTTAATTTAATTTTGAAACAAGTATCTTATGCTCAGCAATGATGCATTTATTTGATTGAACACAGTAAAAATTATAATATTATGAAATACTATTAGAATTTAAAATAACAATTTTCTATTTTAGTACAATTAAAAAGTAATCTATTCCTGTGATGTCAAGGCTGAGTTTTCTGCATCCATTACTATAGTTTTCTTTGTGACAGGATCCTTCAGAAATTATAATACTGTATGCTGATTAGGTGCTCAAGAATTTTTTTTTCTATTATTATCTATAATGAAGACTGCTTAATATTCTTGTGGAAACTGTGACCATATTTCCACATTTTCAAAAGAACAGCATTTATTTTAAATAGAAATCTTTTGTAAAATTTGTCAAATATCTTTGCTATGCTTTTGATTAATTTAATACCTTGTTTTTGTGTCCTTTATTACATATTGTTTTTTATATTTTTTAATCGTCTTGTACTTTATTGTATATTCTTGTATATTATTTATAGTTATTAAATAGTTAATTATAGTCTCTATAATTTATTGTCTGTTCCCTTTCTACCCCATCGTTCTCGTGAGGAGATAACAAAATAAGATTGTCATGACAATAAATGTTTATGCATGACAATAAACAGTTGCCATTTATATTTCATCATATTTGGGAGTTTGAATACCCCTGTTGTAATGTATAGTCACATGTGTTCATGTCATTTTACCTCGACCTATGTGTTTATTGTTATATTTTGTTTTATATTGAGGTTTCAATCTTTAGAGAATAAGCCTGATAAAACACAGATGTAATGATGAAGAAAGATACAGTATACCACAGGACATACCATGTTGCAGTGGGTGCTGTGGGAATTTGGTTGGGGTACATTCGCAGGGTTCACATCCAAGGTCCGAGCCGAAGTTCCAGTGGTTGGGGGCACACTGGTCACAGTTGTGGCCAATTACGTTTGGCTTGCAGGGGCATTGGCCAGTCCGTTTATCACAGTGACACACTCCATCAGTACAGTAGTCATCTACAGTCCCTGCAGTTACACAAGTACAGCCTGCAGGACGAGACAGAGTGCAGGATTACACATAAATGCATAAATTCACTTCCATTGTTTATTGTAAATGCAATTAGGTTTTGAAACTTTGGAGTCACTGTACTTACACCTACAGTCCTGAGCGAGTGCGTTTCCATAATAACCTGGTTTACACTCGGAACAAGAGTGGCCGTCTGTGTAGTACAGGCACTTGAGGCATTGACCGGTTCGTGGGTCACATGACTCTGGGTCCTGGGGGTCAATGTTCCCATTGCAATGGCACGGCTGGCATGTCCCGCCAGGCAGCTCAGGATCCCCATAGTACAGAGGGGCGCAGCGATCACAGCGAGGACCTGAAAAGGACACTGTCAGTAAACCTACTTAATGAGAATTAAAAATGATTGATTTAGTGACACTATTTTACCTGCATATCCTTCACCACACTGGCAGAGGATCTGGCTGGAGGCATGGTCTGCGTGACAGGAAGCTCCATTGGAGTGTCCGCTGTCAGGGTTTCCTGGACATGGACAGGGGCGACAGTGCTCGCCGGAACCCAATATTGGGTTTCCATAGAAACCGTTTACACACCTAAAGTAAGAGAGGATAGAATAATAGATACACATCTTTAGAGAATAATATCTTATTAACTTAATTTCTTAATTAATTTAATACTATTTTGTTTCACTACACTTATTACAGGGCAGCCTATGGATAAATGCATATTAGCATAATACCACATATTAATGTTATTATGTTATAATATTATTAATATTATTTATTAAACATAATATGTTGTGCAGTATTTTGCTAAATAAAATTATACAAATATTTGGCTTTTAATTTTTAGTCTTTAAAAGATTATTTTTTTTACTGTTTTAGATATTCTCTTACCCCTACTCACCAAGGCTGCATTTATTTAATAAGAAAAATACATTAAAAACAGTAATATTGTGAAATATTATTGAGATTTAAAATAATTATTATCTATTAGAATTTCTGTGATGGCAAAGCTGAATTTTCTGAATCCATTAATCCAGTCTTCAGTGTCACATGATCCTTCAGAAATCATTATAATAAGCTGATTTGCTGCTCAAGAAACATTTATTATGTGGAAACCATGATGCATTTTTGTCAGGAATCTCTGACAAATATAAAGAATATATATAAAAAACATTTATCTGAAATAGACCCTGCAAAAATGTATAAGTGTTTAATGTCATTTTTGGTCAAGTTAAATCTTACAAATCTACACCACCATTCAAACATTTGAATTCAGTATCTAATATAGAAATATCTACATTTATCTATAAATGAATTTACTTTAATAATTTGTCATATTTGATATACAGATTGTGACAGCTTCACCCTCCTTTGCGTGGCATGCATCACTTTGTGACATAAATCAGTGACCCAAATGTAATTAGTCAACATTGATTTAGTCAGTGTATTGACCACATTAAACGGTCTCTCACCTCTCACACAGCTGTCCAGCTGTGTAGTCTCGGCACTCATAGCAGTCACCTGTTTCAGGGTCACAGCTCTCCGCATGGCCGTTACACTGGCACTGTCTACAGTTTGGAAATCCCCACTGACCCGGCGGGCATTCAGAGCACTGGCGTCCAGTCGCCCCATGCTGGCACGGACACTGGCCCGTCACGGGGTCACACTGATGCCCTACAGAGCCCTGAGAGTGGCAGTCACATACTGTTACAGGCAGAGAAAAGGGAGTGAAAGACAATGAGAAATGTGTCAAATTTAATTAAAATCTTTAACATTTATGAAAAAATAAACAGTTACGATATTTAAAAAAAACACAGATGGCACTACTCATTTAAATATCAATTAAAATGCCTATTCTCCTCTGACTCTTACCAATGCAGCCATATGGCCCAAATCCGTACATCCCTGGCGCACACTGATCACATTTACGGCCAATAACATTGGGTTTACAGTGGCATTGACCTCCGACTTTGTCGCACTCGGCACTCAGTGAACCCTGAGGGTCACACTGACATGCTGTAGAAACAAAAAGTTCAAACTATTATCAAGTCATTCGTAAGAATCTAAACAACAGCATGAGATTGATCTGAATAAAAAACAAATTGATGTGTTGTGATGTGACTGTTGTTCTGACAGGACATTGTGGAGGGATCTCATCACTGTGTGACTCACCCAGGGCACCGTTATGCATGATTCCAGAGATGCTGCAGATGAGTGTAGTGCACAGCTCGGCCAGTTCAGGCATCGGCACAGTCATGAAGGAATCTAAACACATGTACAACTCCATCTCCTGGCGTCGACGCTCATCTGGGGCGTCATCACCCTGGAAACCTGGGAGCTCATCATACCTGGGTATAAGTACAAGCTGTGGGGAGAGAGAGAACAAGTAAGCATGTGTCATTATTACATCAACAGAAGCCTCAACAATTATATAACTGCACCAGAAGAGGGCAGTGATGCTTTAACTGTGGTTAGGAAATTGCACCACATGCTTTCCTTGTTTCAAAAAGAGATAGTTCACCCAAAAATGAAAATTCTGTCATTAATTACTCATTATTTAGTTATGGGAATCGTTAAAATATTGTTTTATGTTTTCTTTCCACGCAAAAAGTAATCCCATAGCTTCATAACATTGAACCACTGATGCCACATGGACTATTTTAATGATGTCCTTACTACCTTTCTAACATGGTAGGAACCTTGCTGTCTAGTATGCAGGGTCAGAAAGCTCTCGGATTTCATCAAAAATGTCTTTATTTGATAGATGAATGACAATGAATGACATGAGGGAGAGTAATTAATGACAGATTTTTCTTTTTTTGGGTGAAATATCCCTTTAAGCTTTTAATAATATGTAAAAAGGACTAATGGTAAATGAGAGAGGATCCTTACTGAGTCTATCAGGGTGAAGGCGGTGAGATGTCGGTGAGACACGGCATGACGCTGGAAACGGATAGACACCACATACTGGTTGTTTGGCTCAAAACAAAAGGGCCTTGGCATTTCAATGTACCTGTTAAGAGTCACAAACCATTATTAACAATATTCATTAACAGTCTAATCATGCATATTTCTTTCCCTTTACTCTACAAATCAATAAAAAATTCTAAACATACAATGGGGTCCAAAAATCTGATGGGATCCAATGAACATCTAAAATTTAATGTCTAATTTAACATTTCTAAATACAATTTTAAGATTTAAAAAAGTATAATACAAAGAAATGTTGTGCCATAAAAAACACTGTGACCTATTTCAGTAAATCATAATCATATAATACTTTTACAGTTGAAATAAAAACACTTTTTGAAAATGTACATGCTTCCATTCAAAAGTTTGTTTTAATGCTTATCCAAGACTGCTTTTACTTGATCCAAAAAAACTTTTTCTATTTGAGTATATTTTAAAATATAATTTATTTCTGCCGATTTGCTGCTCAAGAAACATTTCTTATTATTATCAATGATGAGAACAGCTGTGCTGCTTAATATTTTTTTTAAACTTCATACATTTGTTTAAGGATTCTTTAAATACACTGAACAAAATTATAAACACAACACTTGTTTTTGCCCCCATTTTTCATGAGCTGAACTCAAAGAACTTTTTCTAAGTCTTTTTGTTCACAAATCTGTCTAGTGTTAGTGAGCACTTCTCCTTTGCATGATATCAAGATATTGATTAGACACAGGTGTGCCTTAGGCTGGCCACAATAAAAGGCCACGCTAAAATGTGCAGTTTTATCACACAGCACAATGCCACAGATGTCGCAAGTTTTGAGGGAGCGTGCAATTGGAATGCTGACTGCATGAATGTCCACCAGAGCTGTTGCCCCGTGAATTATAGAATGTTCATTTCTCTATCATAAGCTGTCTCTAAAGGCGTTTCAGAGAATTTGGCAGTACATCCAACCGGTCTCACAACTGCAGACCACGTGCAACCACACGAGCCCAGGACCTCCACATCCAGCATCTTCACCTCCAAGATTGTCTGAGACCAGCCACCCGGACAGCTGCTGCAACAATCGGTTTGCTTAACCAAATAATTTCTGCACAAACTGTCATAAACCATCTCAGAGAAGCTCATCTTCATGCTCGTCGTCCTCATCGGGGTCTCGACCTGACTGCAGTTCGTCGTCGTAACCGACTTGAGTGGGCAAATGCTCACATTCGATGGTGTCTGATACTTTGGAGAGGTGCTCTCTTCACGGATGAATCCCGGTTTTCACTGTGCAGGGCAAACAGCAGACAGCGTGTATGGTGTCGTGTGGGTGTGTGTTATGTTATGGACAACAAACACAGGTGTATTTTATTGATGGCATTTTGAATGCACAGAGATACTGTGATGAGATCCCGAGACCCATTGTTGTGCCATTCATCCACGACCATCACCTCATGTTGCAGCATGATAATGCACGGCCCCATGCTGCAAGGATCTGTACACAATTCCTGGAAGCTGAAAACATCCCAGTTCTTGCATGGCCAGCATACTCACCGGACATGTCACCCATTGAGCATGTTTGGGATGCTCTGGATCAGCATATACGACAGCGTGTTCCAGTTCCTGCCAATATCCAGCAACTTCGGACCAATATTCCACAGGCCACAATCAACAACCTGATCAACTCTATGCGAAGGAGATGTGTTGCACTGCGTGAGGCAAATGGTGGTCACACCAAATACTGACTGGTTTTTGGACCCCCAAATACAGTAAAACTGCACATTTTAGAGTGGCCTTTTATTGTGACCAGTAATGCAATTACTAAGGCACACCTGTGCAATAATCATGCTGCCTAATCAGCATCTTGATATGCCACACCTGTGAGGTGGATGGATTATCTCGGCAAAGGAGAAGTGCTCACTAACACAGATTTAGACAGATTTGTGAACAATATTTGAAAGAAATAGGCCCTTTGTGTACATAGAAAAAGTATTAGATCTTTGAGTTCAGCTCATGAAAAATGGGGGTAAAAACAAAAGTGTTGCGTTTATAATTTTGTTCAGTGTAGAACAGTATTGATTTTAAATTGGTTGTTTTTTTTTGTTGGTAAAATTATACTTCATTATAAATTAGATGTCTTTACTGCCACTTTTTAACTGAATGTATTCTTGCTAATAATAATAATAATAAATATCTTACTGACCCCAAACTTTTGAAGCGAGTAGTTCATATCACAGAAATATACTGACAAAAAAATGTATAGTCTAAATGCACTGTAAGTCGCTTTGGATAAAAGCATCTGCTAAATGCATACATGTAAATGTAAATATGAAAAGTATCATGTGAGAAATGATTAGTATTTTTATTCACAAACTATCAGTATATTTCACCAGCTTTAATTGGGTGGAGCACTTACAGCTGCTTCCTCTCCCTATGTTAACAACATTCATTGACTCAAATCCCTTTCCAGCACCAGACAGCCACCCTTATTTAGTTTCCCTCAGTTAGACAGCAGCTCCACCAGCCTGACGATGTCTGTGAAGTCTCATCTCCTGCCTGGGTTTTATTTCCCCATCGAAAGACTTCGACTGGTAATATATCCAGACTGAACTCACCTGACTCCCTGTCTCATTTCTCCCACTTTCTCACTCAGCCAGTATCTTATTTTATTAATTCTCTCAGTGTTTGCTCAAAAGGATATGAGTCGAATGTGCTCCTGCATTCCCTAAACCCTGGGACGAGGCCAGAAATCAGATTAGAGTCAGATTACAATGGCACCCAAAAACTCCTTGCAGGTAAATGATCAAAACAACCGCTGTGGAACTCTGTTTCCCATGAAGTGAGGGTGGGCTAAACAAGCTTTAAAATAGTACGTTGTACATCATACACAATAATACAAATGTCTACACTACACTATGAATCGAGTGCTTACAAAGAAATATCAATGCGTCCAACAACAAAGCATTCCAGATATGTCAGGTAAACACGGGCACACACAGACATAAACACAATGATATTACCTCCTCTGGTGGGACATTGTGACTGTGTACATCTGCTCTGTGGGCAGCATGTTTCCACAGCGAAGACTTGTGGGTAAATCCAGGGATGTGACGCTCACTAGAGCCTCCCAGTCCTCCGTGGACTGCATTCAAACAAAAAACAACAGACAAAATGATGAATAATATCATTCATTTTAAATCAAATATACAATTTTGGGATACACTAAAAGTAAATACACTATTTATACACAATTTTTATTTTAAGAAATTTAGGGAAAGATCGTTGTATGTTTGTCCAGTACAAATATCTCAACATTCTTTAATCAAAATACATTTACCTGAAAAACAAAAATGAAAAAATTCAGCAATTTTTTTATGTGAGTTTATGCTTAAAACAAGAAAAAAATCTGTCAATGAGGTAAGAAAAAAAAAACAATTTAATCTTTAAATTATTTTTCTGACCTCACTGTCAGATTATTTTCTTGTTTTAAGCTTAAATTCACTTAATTTTGATACATTTTTCAGAAAAACTAAACTTTATATCATGTAATTTTGCTTCTTAAGTAAATGTGTATTGATGTAAGAATGTTTATATTAGAAAACCAGACTAAAATACTAAGTAAAAAATACTAAGGATGCAAATATTTTTTTGCAGTGTTTAAGGACATTTAAACCAGTTTAAACTGGTATTTGTGTTCTGAAACGTGGTAGCTGGTTTCTGGTCTAAGTTGGTTCCAGATGGTGATTATTTAGTATGACTAGTAGCTGGTTGCTCTTTGCAGGCTGGTCTAAGATGATCTACCAGCTAGTAATCAGCTACCATTTTTCGAAACAATCTCTCAAGTGTTTCAGAGTCAGACCACACACCTCTGGCTCGTATCTGATCATAATGTCATACTCCATAGCGTAAGGGATGTTGCTGATGGTGAACTCAAGGCCAGCGCCGTCTTTAACCCGAGCGAAGCCCGGCCCGGTCCATGTGACCATCTGACCCGGTTGTCTCTCTCTATGCACTGTGCTTACACTGGGCTGAAAACAGATTCACAGATTCATATTAAACTAGATACAGCAGTGTAGTGTAGTTGGCTTATAAAGGCGGCATTGGAGTTATCTGCAACTTACAGTTTGCTGCAACTGTCGGATGCGTCTCAGCGCGGTCCTCTGCTGTTGGGAAATGTGCCGGCGATGATGACGACGGTTTCTTCTCAACTGATTGTTAAGATGCTGCACACAGTCAGTCTCAGCCTGAGGCCTTGGGTTGCCCTAAAAAACAAACACACAAACTATTAATATTCATGTAATTACATTTATATATACTGTATATAGCATACATTGCAGAATATGGCCAGAATGACATATCTCCAAACTCTCATATTAATCTTCACGTATGCAGTGTGTATACAATGTATACATATGCTCCATTATGAATTATATTTTCTTTGCACACAGTAAGCACATTTTCAATGAAATGCAGTCTTTTTTAACACCATTAAAAACATTCTTACCACCCCCAAATGTTTGAAAACAACATGACACCCATTCTAAAAAAAAGGTGAGTGAGGTGACAGGCAGAGAAAGTGTGAACTGGAACGATGATGGTGAGGAGTGTGAGAGACTGTGTGAACCAGACAGTGCTGGTGTGTGTTTATATGTGTGGTGGGCATTAATAATTCTCTCTGACAGGCTGGCATCTCTTCTGCTCTCTGATCTTATTCTGGGTCACTTCAGCTGTGGAGCATTCTGCAGCTCATCTGCGTGTTTGTTTGTGTATGCCACAGTGTGTCTGCACAACCAGCACTGCCTGAGTTCCTGAGGGGGGTACAGTGAATTATTCTGGAAAAACCTCATTAACTTATAATGAAAAAGTGCCATTGTGGAAAGAAAAAAATATTTAAAATATTCATATATTTTTAAAGATTAATTTTAAACTGAAAAAACAACAACAAATTCAAAACAGGGAAAAACGCTGATTTATGAAAAAAAGTTGTTTTTCCACTGATTTTTTTAACCAAAGCTATCACCAAACCTGAGTGTGACTCAAAGGACATGATGGTATCTGATAGGTATGCTGCTCTGGTTATTTTGTCACACAGAACAGTGGAAGTGAATGGTACCCGATGGTTCAACTCACATGAATGTAAACTCACAAAGCAGACATTTTTTTCATTTTACACATTACATCAACATTTATAGACTGAAAGATCCAGATGAACCGAAAAATTTAGAAATTCTTTCACAGATATGCACATATTACTCTCTCAATCTATGTGCCTGATCCTGTTTCCATGACCTATGATACCAGCATCACCCCCAAGAGCAGAACAGACACCTATTCATAACAACAGGAAGATTTATAGCAGTACCCTGATAATACGCCATGAACTCTGCGTAGTTTAGGCTGCCAAAAGGAAAAATAATGCATAGTTAAAATGCCAGTATGAGGTGGATTTTAGAAATGTGATATCTGTGCAATTGAGCATTACTCACTGGAAGAGTAGGATCATCAGGGGAGCGACCTATAGCTTCCTCTGCTTCATACTTGTTATGATCCAGAGGAGCACAGAAAAACGCAGGCTGCACTTCAGAACACTGCCGACCAATCAGATGAGGCCGACAGTCACACTGACCGCTGTCCATTCTGCATCTGAAGGTGAAAGAGAACAGAGTTTAGAGAACATTGAAATAGACATCTTCAAAATGCTTCAAATCAAGAGTTTAATTATTTGTTTTCATTATGAAATCATAATAAATCAGTTCATATTCTGTGGAAGCCCTCAACTTTTTCCTTAGTTTTATTTATTTATTTAAAAAAATATATATATTAGTTACATTTTTACTTATTAGAATTTTTTTAAATTTTTAAGGGAGTTTATATGGACAAAATACATAGAAAACACATCTGGGAAATAGATTCAAAACGTTCATTATTTTCACCTTGCAGTTGGGCACTTCCATTCAGTTAAATTCTTTAAACAAATTAAAGAGTTCTTGACTTCAGTAACATCCCGGTCAAATCCCAAAAGAATGCAGGACTTTAATCCTGGCATATCAAAACTACACCCAGAAACCAGACACTTCCTTATTGCTAATCAAGGGTAAATACACATTTATATGCAATAACTGACATCAGTAACTCACCTGATACTGGTTGCTCCACCAAAGTCACAATCACACGGTCTGCAACCAGCCAGATCATTACTGAGTCCCCAGTATTCAGGCTGCACACAAACAAATACATACAGGCATTTTCTGAATTTTCAATATTAAAACTGCAAAAAAATATTGTGATGGTTTTTGTTTATGGAGAGAGTGAAGTCGCACCAGGCACTGATTGCAGTAGCGGCCAGTTACATATCTCTTACAGGAGCAGTCACCACTGATCTGATCACACGGAGCCCCGATCATAGTGATGCCACGGGGGTCACAGTTACATGCTGCCAATGACATACACACAAGCACAATAAATGTCACATACAGATGCCCCATTGGTGAGCATTATGTTTTATAGAGGCCATCATTTTTAAATTGTTTCAAATTAGGACAGTTTCAAATGTTAGTGGAACATGATGAACTTGAGAAGAACTGACTTTACATCCACTAAACACACACAATCACTTACGCTGGCATCCTAGTGGGTTGTCAAGACTGAGTCCATAGTGTCCCTCTTTGCAGTAGTCGCAGCGCTGACCCCTGACGTTCTGCTTACAGCGACACTGACCGCCAATCATACCCAGATCCAGATCAGTATGACCGTCACAAACTCCTCCCTCCACAGATCCCACCGGGTCACAGTCACAAGCTGCACACACACACACACACGCACACACACACACACACACACACAGAAAACAACATGAACAAGCAGGAGAAAACCATGCACAAAAAAGACTAATGGAAATGAACAACTTACGGATACATGCTGCTGGGTCTCTGATGTCTCGAGTTGGATCCTGATAGTAAAAATGTTTACAGGTCTCACAGTTGCGGCCCATGGTGTTGTGGAGACAGTTGTCACACACACCTCCACTGACGTTCCCCGTAGCCAGATACACCGCCATGTCAAAATGACACTGGTTGGAGTGACCGTTACAGCTGCATTCTGAGAAAAATCACAAGTGAAGACTTATTTGCTATTTGCATTTGTATTGAACTTCTTCATGCGCGTGTACAGTATCTTACCCCTGCATGTATGTGCGTTATCAGTCTCAGCAGGCCTCCAGGGTGCATCATGGTAGAAATCTCTACAGCGCTCGCAGTTTAATCCCACAGTGTTGTGCTTACACACGCAACGTCCATGAATCTGTCCAATTCAAAAATATGGGAAGTATTAAATAGTGTTTCATTCACAATCAAACAATAATCAAGCTGTTCTTTGAAGTCAAAACTGCTAATCAGTTTGACCGATACCCACCATGCCCGAATCCCTGGAGGTGACCCCAGGCACTGGTGTGCACTCTGATGCGTGACCATAGCAGAAGCAGCTTCCGCGCACAACCAGCTCATACAGCGCATAGTAATATTTCTGCAGCACGTCCGGACGCCGGTCAAGCAGGTTATCACCCAGAGTGTGCAGTTTAGTGAAGTTTATCCGGAGATTAGTGATCCTCAACAAATCTGAGGGAAGAATGTTAACAAACTACAGTATGTGATTGGCAGCTGCATTATATGCAGTGCTGTAGACACAAATTGAACACTCACTACAGTAAATGAGAGTTAAATTGGCTTTAGCAAGTAACACACAAGTCAAAGGCCATTAAAAGAAAGCTAACAAAAAAATAAAAGAACATTCAGGCTATCCGAGATGTAGATTCTTCTTCATCTTCATTCAAGATTTCTTCATTGTAAAAGATTTGGAGAAACTTGCTCACCAATGGATATTCTGCAGTGAATGGGTGCCGTCAGAAAGAGAGTCCAAACAGCTGATAAAAACACAAGTAATGCACACGACTCCAGGCCATCAATTAATGTCTTGTGAAATGAAAAGCTGTGTGTTTGTAAGAAACAAATCCATCATTAAGACATTAACTTCAAACAAGTCTTCTTTCTATAATATTGTTTTCTTTGGTAAAAAAAAAAAAAATCAGGAGAGAAATATGCACAGATCAAGTACTGTTTACACCAAAAGTGTTCTAAACAAATATGTTTGTGAAGTTTGATGTCAGAGGACAATAGGGGAAGGACTTTTTCACAGGAGGAGGCATTATCATGGAGTATTTAATCATATTTTGGCAAGAAGTGTCGGTTTATTAATGTTAAAACACCATACGATGGATTACTCTTAAGAATACACAGCTTTTCACTTCACAAGACATTAATTGATGGACGGGATCCTTGTGGATTATTGTGATGTTTTTATCAGCGGATTGGACTCTCATTCTGACGGATCACTGTATTCACTCCATTGGTGAGCAAGTGATGTAATACTAAATTGCTCCAAATCTGTTCTGATGAAGAAATAAACTCATCCACATCTTGGATGGCCTGAGGGTGAGTAATAATTCAATTTAGATAAGGAGAAATAAAAACTATTACACAACAGTTTCATGGTAAAAGATTTGTTACATTTCACTAACCCTGAATGTCAAGACTGTATGGGTCTTTGACATGGATCGCAGGATCAAGCACTTTGTAGATGACCTAAAAAATGATATTAATACAATCATATAGAGGGACTGTGAGTGAATGCTACATTCAAAAGTAACAATCAAAAACAGATATCCTTATTAAAATGGCCTCAGCACACACACTCACCTCTCCTTCAGTGGATGGCTCAATGTCAGAGTAGCGCTCCTCACAGATGACCTCATCAATAAAGCGCAGCGAGTGGGCAGGAATCCGGGGGAAAGTCTTGGTGCAGTTGTAGGCAAGGTAGCGATATGGCCTCCATGTACGGCCAAAATCAGAAGAACGCTCAATTATCATAGCAGCAGGCCTAAACGTCTGTGGAGATGCAAACAGAAGGTTAAAGTCTTTAGCCGTGAGGAAGTTGGTTCACTTTTACTGACATATACATTTATCTATTATTGAAATATATTGTTGTGCTTATGTATATCCAGTTATACTGTACACATACTTTAAACTTCATGATGAGATGAGTAAAATGGAACTCGGCCTCAAGATTCAGTCTAATACTGACATTCTCTTCTCCTGCACACAAACAGACAAAAGAAAACGGAAGGTCATTACCTACAAGTATTCCGTGGGACTAATACAGTCTATTTTTTTCATAACAATTTATTGAATAAAAATTATATTTTTATGATTTCATAAATTTTAGGTAGAATAATTATTTCCTGACATACATTTTCTTTCGTCATCACCATGTATTAAATTAGAAAAAACGGACTAAATAAATGTACAAATTATTCATCACAAATTATTTTACATTTAAAAAAAAATCAACATGATTTAATATCTTTTAGGTAGTACAATTACTTATGTTATACATTATCTTTGTTTTAATTTGGTGTTTTTAATTTTGTTTAAAAAAAATCGTTCTATGCTTTAAATGTTTTTTATTTGAATATGCAGTAATTCTAATTAACATTTATGTGTATTAATAATAGTTAATTTGAAGAATCATTCATTTTAACTTTACTTATCATGCAAAAAAATGAACATGACCATTTTCTCATGTTTCCAAAATCCTAAAACTGAAGTTCAAAATAAATGCAAACGTAAAGTAGAAAAAATGTAAATGTAAAAAAAAAAAAAAAAAAAATGTAACTTTTAATGCGATCTCAGGCTTTTGGTCTCAAAACACAACCCTCACGCACCATTTACAGATTGCCACCAGGTGAGTTCTCCTCTGCTGTCTCTCTGGTAGATGACATTCTCTACCCTGTGGCTGCTGTCGTGATGATAGGCATCATACGGCTTCTGAGAGTCACACTTAAAGCACTTATTTAAATCCTGCACAAAGACATAAGAAAGAAACAGTGAGAGAGAGAAAATGCTCATTCTGCAAAAGCACTCAGCAACAGCAGTGCAGTCTGACAGGAGCCTCTCCACACCTTTTTTCAGGTACATTTTCATTTGTAACGACTTAAACCAGCATGGCTCGCGGCTCAGTTAGCTGCCAAAACATACAAAAAAAATCTGGGTCATAGCCTGTGCAAAATATTCCCTCAGAATGGGGGGCAAGTTCCATGCCAACCTGGAAGCAGAGGAGGAGAAGGGAATGGGCCCTTTGGATTCAGGTCAGAACATGAGCGTTAGCGTGGACGAACGCCAGAGCACTTTGTCTGAGCAGAGTTGTTGTCATGAGAAACAAAACCTCCAGCAGTGGCCTGGCTAATCCGACTGAGACACGTGTATTTCTTTAGCTCCCTTGAAAAGGTCACAGTGACGACCAGGGGAAGCTCAGTATGTATTTCAGATCTTCACGAGCTCTGCAGGACACTGATATCAGCACTTCTACAATATTGTGCTTACCACACACTAGACACATGCTTACTGGGGTAGTTTTGAGTGTGAGCTGCCAACAATAGGATTAGCAGTGATCAACTGGATTATGAACTACAGGAATGCTATGCTGGGGCCCTGCAAAAAACACATTTCTAATTCCTCTAGCGCGGCTTAACAGCTCTGTGGATTCACACAGTTTAAGTGCATAGAGAGAAATAAGGGATAATAGAGATAAAAAAGTCACTTTCTAATATTTCTGGTGTCCCAGTCTAGTTTAGGATACTTTTTTATGCAAGAATACAGGTGCATCTCAATAAATTAGAATGTCGTGGAAAAGTTCATTTATTTCAGTAATTCAACTCAAATTGTGAAACTCGTGTATTAAATAAATTCAATGAACACAGACTGAAGTAGTTTAAGTCTTTGGTTCTTTTAATTGTGATGATTTTGGCTCATATTTAACAAAAACCCACCAATTCATCATCTCAATAAATTAGAATACTTCATAAGATCAATAACAAAATGTTTTTAGTGAATTGTTGGCCTTCTGGAAAGTATGTTCATTTACTGTATATGTACTCAATACTTGGTAGGGGCTCCTTTTGCTTTAATTACTGCCTCAATTCGGCGTGGCATGGAGGTGATCAGTTTGTGGCACTGCTGAGGTGGTATGGAAGCCCAGGTTTCTTTGACAGTGGCCTTCAGCTCATCTGCATTTTTTGATCTCTTGTTTCTCATTTTCCTCTTGACAATACCCCATAGATTCTCTATGTTCAGGTCTGGTGAGTTTGCTGGCCAGTCAAGCACACCAACACTATGGTCATTTAACCAACTTTTGGTGCTTTTGGCAGTGTGGGCAGGTGCCAAATCCTGCTGAAAATGAAATCAGCATCTTTAAAAAGCTGGTCAGCAGAAGGAAGCATGAAGTGCTCCAAAATATCTTGGTAAACAGGAGCAGTGACGTTGGTTTTCAAAAAACACAATGGACCAACACCAGCAGATGACATTGCACCCCAAATCATCACAGACTGTGGAAACTTAACACTGGACTTCAAGCAACTTGGGCTATGAGCTTCTCCACCCTTCCTCCAGACTCTAGGACCTTGGTTTCCAAATGAAATACAAAACTTGCTCTCATCTGAAAAGAGGACTTTGGACCACTGGGCAACAGTCCAGTTCTTCTTCTCCAAATTCCTTGACACGTCTGTGTGTGGTGGCTCTTGATGCCTTGACCCCAGCCTCAGTCCATTCCTTGTGAAGTTCACCCAAATTCTTGAATCGATTTTGCTTGACAATCCTCATAAGGCTGCGGTTCTCTCGGTTGGTTGTGCATCTTTGTCTTCCACACTTTTTCCTTCCACTCAACTTTCTGTTAACATGCTTGGATACAGCACTCTGTGAACAGCCAGCTTCTTTGGCAATGAATGTTTGTGGCTTACCCTCCTTGTGAAGGGTGTCAATGATTGTCTTCTGGACAACTGTCAGATCAGCAGTCTTCCCCATGATTGTGTAGCCTAGTGAACCAAACTGAGAGACCATTTTGAAGGCTCAGGAAACCTTTGCAGGTGTTTTGAGTTGATTAGCTGATTGGCATGTCACCATATTCTAATTTATTGAGATAGTGAATTGGTGGGTTTTTGTTAAATGTGAGCCAAAATCATCACAATTTAAAAACCAAAGACTTAAACTACTTCAGTCTGTGTGCATTTAATTTATTTAATACGAGTTTCACAATTTGAGTTGAATTACTGAAATAAATTAACTTTTCCACTAATTTATTGAGATGCACCTGTATATACGCAAGGAATAGGATGGTCAAGATGGTTAAGTTAAAATTTGTATTTATAAAAATAATGACTTGGATATTTCTAAATAGTTATTTTTATGCGGAAAAGATTAAATTACAGTTTAAATCAAATTGAGAAAATAATTGTTTACAAAATATTTGTTTAGGTTTGTTAAGATATATTCAATTTAAGTTATATTTATGTTTATAAAAAAAATTAAGCATGGCCTTGAAATAATATTTATTGTGAAAAGTAATTTACAAATAAATCTGATCTGAAAATATTTCTTATACATAGTTTATACATGCAACATTGTTCTAATGGGAGTAGAATACAGTAAATTAATAAAGTAAATATTTCCATGCCAAAAGTCAATTATTTTATTAAGGAAACAATAAATAATCCACCAATCAATCCTTATTCATCCATCCATATTCATTTATCCTCATTCATTCATTCTTATTCATTCATCATTTTTCATTGATTCATTCATTCATCCATCCATCCTTATCTATCAATCCTTATTCGTTCATTCATTCATTCATTGATCCAAACTTCCTCATCCATCCATCCTATCCATCCATCCTTATTCATTCATCAATCAATCCATCCTCATTAATTAATTCATCAATCCAACCTTCCTCATCCATCCATCCATCCATCCTATCTATCCATCTTTATTCATTCATTCATCAATCAATCCATCCACCCACCCACCCATCCTCATTCATTCAGTCATTCATCCACCCATCCTTATTCCTTCATCCTCATTCATTCATTCATTAATCCAGCCATCCATCATCCTCATTCATTCATTCATTCATTCATTCATTAATCCATCATCCTCAGTCATTCATTCATTCGTTCAATAATCCATCCCTCCTTATTCATATTCATTCATTTCATCCATCCACTGTTATTCATTTTTCCTAATTAATGAATTCACTAATTAATTCATGTATTCATCCATCCATCCTTATTTATTAATTACTTAATCCAGACTTATTTATTCATTCATTCATATTCATTCATCCATCCATCCCAATTCATTTATAGTCATTCATCCATCCTTATTCATTCATTTTAATTAATTTCTTCCTTCATTCGCTCATTCATGCATTCATATTCATATAATGCAGGTATTTGGCATCGCCAAGTTTAAAACCCCCTGGCCAATAGGATATTTAGATGATTAAAAGGTATAAATCTTGTAGCAGCAGCAGTCATGTATCAAGCCCAAGACTGGTTTCAGAGTGAAGCTATGGATCAATATCACAAGATTTAAAACTAGGTTGCTGCTTTTCGTTACAGCGCAGTCAATTAAAACTAGAATTTCCATTTGAACGCTAACTGTAAAAAGAAACATCCTTCGGATGAGATGTTAAACCGAGGTCCTGACTCTCTGTGGTCATTAAAAATCCCAGGATGTCCTTCAAAAAAGAGTAGAGGTGTAATCCCGGCATCCTGGCCAAATTTCCCCACTGGCCTCTAACCATCATGGCCTCCTAATCATCCCCATACTCTGATTGGCTTCATCACTCTGTCTCCTCTCCATCAGTAAGCTGCGCAATATGGCTGCCGTCGCACATCCAGGTGGAACGCTGCTGCACACTGGTGGTGGATGAGGAGATACATGTAGAACCTTTGAGATATTTTAAATAGACATTCAAAAAGCGCTAATCAATGCAACACATTAATTAGTCATGTAAAAAAGACCAGAGTAAAAACTATGGATCAATATGACAATTATTACCGTGCTTTTCGTTAATGATAACAGCGCAGTCAATTAAAACTAGAATTTCCATTTGACACTCTTGACGGATATATTGCATTACAAACGGAAATATGGAGAACTCTGCAGACACTCTACTGACAAACAAATTGTGCACAGACAGCAAAGCATATACTGTCAAGTGTGTACACAGTGCACATTGAAAGATCATCAAAAGTTGCCTACAGATATAAACAAAGTTAAACAGTAAACATAAAATGAAAACAGAAAATGCTTTAAACACCTGAAGGAAAAGGGAGGAGTAGTGATTCAGGATAAAAGAGGAAAAGCAAACAGAGGTAGATGGCAATGACTAAAAACTGTGTTTAACTACAATCAATACAATTATGTTTTGATGAATCGTAAATTTTCATTTACACAAATTTACCTCACATAAAAAAAAAACTTCTAAAGAAAGAGGTGGGGCTGCGTGCATGAGCACATCTATCTTCATATGACAAATAATTTCCGTGAGCACAGGGCAAGGCCATACATGCAGGAGCAGAGAGCATGGTTTACACAGCATGAGATCATGTTTCTATGTGTCTATATGAAAGATAAAGAACGGTTCCGTGGTGCCTAAACAAACAGTTTTAATAAACAAAGTTGTGAAGGAACAGTTAAAGCAGATGACAGATTTTTGGGTGAACCCATCCAGGCCACAGGTGGAGGTGGCTGACAGGTTAATACAATCAATACAATTATGGCTCGGCCAATCATCTTCATATGAAGGTTGCAGGAGCAGAGAGCATCCCGTCGCTGGATAACAGCTGCCATCCATGCAGCCGTGAGGGGCGGAGGGCAGCTCCTGAGCCACAACTGGAAGAACTTAATAGGACACAGACAGGAAGTGAGGTCATTATCTGTGTATTCCAATTCACAGTGTTTACTTCTTCCTACAGACTTTATTTTTCACTTGACACAGGTAAATAACCTCCTGCAGGTGGTGCACAATGAGTTGTGGGTACATTTCACTTTTATTTTCCACTTGCTGTGAAGTGACTTCTGATACATATACTCTTTAAGTGGCCCTTCGGACATATTCACATATACATTCCCTAGGACTACAAATTTCACTTAAGATTACCAAATATCACACAGTTGTGTGACTGGAATGCACCTTCTAAGGAAGTGGTGAATGAATTGATCCACATCAAGATAATGTAAAAACTCCTGTATCAGTTTTTCCTGACCCACGCCACACTTTTCTTTCCACATGACAGCCATTGATTGGATGGCACTGCATACAAGCAGAGCGGCTTCTGTTTGATGACCTCATGGGGCTCATGGTCCCACCCAGGCGGCAGAATCAAAGACTGAGGGTTTAGTTTCTCACCCAGTCAGGAAAATAACTGGCTTTGTTCCACATTGTTACCTCTGCAAAGAGAGGGCTCAAAATGCACTGCTTTTGTCTTTCAAAATCCAGAGTTCATCACGGGGTTATCAGACATTGTCAAATCCAGATGTGTGGGAGGTCTTACATGGATTTCAAACATTCATCTCTAACTTTGTGGAACTATCATTACAGAGGACTAGCATGTAAGCTCAAAATGGGTTAGGATGTGGCAGGTGGAGAATGGCAATAACCATGTGACCTCTTTATCATTACAACATACAGGTCTCGGCAGCCAGGGGCTAGGAGCCCTTTGGAAAACCAATGGTCCTGGTCAATCTTTGGGTCCCTCGGTGCAAACTTTAACACTCCACTGACTCTGAATAATAAAGCTATCATCTCAAAACAGAATAATGAGAGAAATGATTTGAATAATTTTACAAGGATGTACCGTTTGACTTTAAATTACAATACTATAAAAAATACAAATACACAGTATATGAAGTCATCCAATTAATTTATATAGTGCTTTTCACAATAAACATTGTTTGAAAGCAGCTTTACAGAAAATCATGATGTTTAAAATATATTATAGTCACATTTAGCCGATTAGAGCTGCATGGGTGGTAATATTGTTTAAACTTTTTTTTTAAACAAGCTGGAGAAAATACATTTTAGATTTTGCAATGATATAAATAATCACGCAACCGAGATTGGCTGTATTGCTTTGTGTGTACTGTATGTATAGTTTTATTAGGTAAAGTTTTATTTATCTGTTTAATATATCGCTGGGCGATACTTTAATATATCACTAAGCATATAATCAGTAAATCATTCAATTACTCAACATTATTCTTTGCACAAGAGTGCAGATAAGCATAAAGTTCATAACAATATCGAAACTTGGCCCCTTCTCAGTAAAAAAAAAAGAAAAAAGAAAACAAGCACCATAAATTCCATTTGATTGCGTCAAGGTGCTAAACAGTGTGTGAGGCATTGAAAGGCTTTATGGTTAACTCACGTACTGTAAAATTCCACATAATGAAGGAATAAAGGTCTTGATCATTGGAATGTGTGTCCGCACACATCAGACTCTCCCTGGGTAAACAGTTGTGCTATATGTATGATAAACATATGAAAACCACCAGGACTCGATACAATTTTAATATATACAAAAAATATATAACATTTTTAATATAATGAAACAGTTTTATAAAACACATTATATACATATACTCAGTGTTGGGGAAAGTTACTTTTAAAAGTAATGCATTACAATATTGCGTTACTCCCTAAAAAAGTAACTAATTACGTTACTTAGTTACTTTTTAAATATGAGCAGGGCTTGATTGTTTGTTTTTAATACAAGAAGTTCTATTTATAGCAAATGTAAAGCCTTTCACACCAAAAAGTGTAATGAATAAACCTCAGGCTGAAGGAAGAGTAAATCACGTCTGTACAGTAGAACGCAGAAAAAGAAGGTTCAACACTCTTCAGCAATAAAAAACAAAAACAACGAAGCACAATTGTTAGTTTATCTAAAGTCATTTTTGCTTATTACTATGGTTGAACTGGATCATCAAAGGTCAGCAGCAAACACATTGGTTAATAAAATGAGATTATATATATTTGTGTTGTTTAACATATTTAATTATTGCAGGTTTGCGTCATATTCTGAGTTTGCATTTCACTGTTTTAATTCATTTTGATGAATACTGAATTTGTTTTTTGCGAGTGGGATGAATTAATACACATTCACATTTAGTCTAGATTAGAACTACAGTAAGATCATGTTCACACAGCGCACTGTCAGTCAATAAATGGGAAAAAAATAACTGGCGTTACTTTTTTGAAAAAGTAACTCAGACATTTTCTAGTAAATGAAAAAGTAATGCGTTACTTTACTAGTAACTTGAAAAAAATTAATATTATTACGTAACTCGCGTTACTTGTAATGCGTTACCCCCAACACTGCATATACTACAATTTTTTTTAAATACATTTCTCTAGAGGTATAGCATAAGCTCTGATAGCATAACCAATGGAGTTTACAATGACATCTCTCAAGGGAATTTTGATCTCTATGTGTGTTTGTTTATTATATTTGTAAGAGTGAGAGCTGGAATTCTCGTGAAAAAAAAATATATCCGCAAATACCTTTCGTTCACAATCTTACTAGTTTTCTAAGTAGATAGGGTATTTCAAAGGCAATCTGTTGAGAGTTCAGGTTTCTAATTACAGGACAGGCGTCTGAGGAACTTTCATAAGCATAGAGTGCACTTTACAGTCTTTCCAGGCCACACACACCAGAAAATACCATTTCTGCACAAAGAGTTTTCTGCCTTATTAGAGCTGACGCTGCTGCATCCCTCATAACAGATTCCCTGAGGTAAAGGATGCATTTAACACTTTTTCTACATGACTTCTCATGTTATGACTAGCAAGGGCGAAAACGTGACTGAGTGTGTGCTTGTGGATTTGAGTGGTAGGCAAGAATAGGTTTTGAATGTTTTGCCATAGTCTGTCATTGAGCCTCCACACATTCTTTTTCTTTTTCTGGAAAAGACTGACAGAGGGAAAGAGAAATAAATAGGCATCATCACCTATAGAAATATGGATGATATCTGTACATGCAGTAGATTATTCCCTCATAAATATTTCAGTCGACTAATTAACTACAATTAAATACATAAAAAAACACTGCATTCTAATAGCTTGAAACCATATTGGAGAAACTAAAAACAGTACAGTTTGTAACCACAAAGTAATTTCAAGCTCCATAATTTCATTGCAATTTAATCAAGTAAATATATACATATTATTTATATATACACTAGTCAAGATTTGAAGTGGATCAAAACCTTTCAAAGTTGTCCTAAAACCTAAAATCAAAATGCGTTCTTGTCTTAGGACAACTTTGATGAACTTTTTTAATCCACTTCAAATGTTGACTACTGTATTTACACAACAGTTCTTTCTGGTTCTGGGATCTGATTGGCTGAGAGCCTTTTCCAGCAGGTGTGATATTAGAGTGATAACAGAACTGTTTGTATCACTACGCTTGCAGTATTTATCACAGTGAGTGTCACAGTGGATGCCCAAATACACAATAATTGTATAAATAAGATGTTTTTGTGTCACAGAATGTAGTCGTTTAGACTTCAAATATGCAAATTTGCTCCGAGGTTTTCGGAGATGTGATCTCCAGGGCGTCATTGGTCATTCAGCACTCATGAACCCACCGAGAGCAGCCTTACCTCGGCCAGATCTCCTGGAATTTACCACTGGCTCTTGTCTCTTTAGTGATTAAACATGAGATTGAATTCATTTTGGGTAATCTAATGGGCAGTCTTTGTTCTCATTAATCTAATCTTTGTTCCAGAGCATACGGTTTTGGCTAAGGGTAAAATCTCATCATGTTATATTCTATATAAATGTAATGCTATATATCAGAGCGATGCCTTTGTACTTTTGACTGAACAGCCTAGAAACTTTTATGATGGCTGTTGTTGTTAATTAAATATTATTATGCAATAAATCATATTTTATATAAATAATAGTAGCATTTAATATTAGTATTTAGTATTGAGAAATGGTGTATGTTTGTGATGATGATTAATTGCATTATAACACGCAGCGTTTAATACAGTAATACAATAAGCTTTTAATGAAGAACTCAGCGTTTCTTCGTTACTAGTTCTAAAGTGACATTTTCGTATTAGTAACCGAGGCTTGGGCTCAGCTGTTAAACTGTCAAACGAGATTTGAATCTGTGGCAGAAGGAGGTAAATCTGCACAAAAGAGGGTTTTTAAAGACACTTCGTTGTTGTCTCTTTTTTTATTTACACACTTGTGCAATCGAACTGCTGTATAAACACAATATTGCACTCATAGCTGTGCAATATGCCTGTATATACAGCCATAGCGCACTGCTTCTTGAGTGACATTGCTCATTTATTTATGCACAAATATTTATTTACTCTATGATTTACATTTATAATAAGTAAATAAACAAACAAATAAATGCCAGAATAGAACTTGTTATAAACAAGATCACAAACGAACATCTTTTAAGTTGAGGGAGGCACATGGCTGCTTGCCCCTGCATTATTTAACACACCCACGAACTACATAAGCTACCGCACACCCTCTTACCTACATGCCACATTTACAACACAGACAGATACAAGCTAAACATCTGGCTGAAGACACAACAGCAATGTCTCCGGATCCAGAGGCAGATGCGCATCTGCAAAGTAACGACAGTACAGGAATGCCAAGCGAGGAAAATGTCATTCATTAAGAGGAAAATTCCAGGTGTAAAAGTATATGACACTGGTCTTACAAAATGCCAATCTGTAGCTAAGGAATGGCATTCTACAAACATTCGACAACAAGCCGCCACATGTGCTGAACTGCATGTCATAAGGAAGCCGAGACCACCGCAGAAGAGACTAATGTGTCTCCAAACAATCTTGTGACATATGACTTCTATATAAGCTCTAAGAGGATTCATGACAAACTAGTGCCGTTTCAGTTTTGGACCATATTAGAATTTTTTAACTTACAATTATTGGTCAGTATTAGATATTTATTTGTGTTCAATATGAATATGCATTTTCCATATTGTATATTATAATTGTATGATGCGTAAATTAATAAGTGGACTTATACATTGTAATTCAGGAATAAAAGGTGGTCTAGCACAGACAATACACTCTCAAACTCTGAAATGGAATGTGAAATAAAATCAGATAGTGAACCTGCAGGTACAGACAAAGCAAGGCAGCTATTGTTGTTTAAACCAAACAATCACAATTGAACACTTGACAGATCATAACTAGATTATTCCCCCATATCCAGATCGAACTGATATAAGCAATGTACGCTAAACCTGGCAGACCTATAGATGAAGGCTATATGCAGTTTATTCCAAAATAGGCCAGAGTTCACAAAGTACACATGCTGTAAGACACATGGAGACATTCCATTACAATGGCACATGCTCACACACCTTGATCATATTCCTTGTACAATCATTAACACACAGTCTCACTGACCTACATTAAGTACAGAGAGTAAAATCGGCACAGAGCCCACAATTTGATTATGTGCAACAAGAAAATACTGTAAATCACAAGTCCATGTTATCTGTGATAATTAGCATTTTAATTCCTGGGAAGCAGTGGATAAACTTGTTCAGGTGTTCATCTTCCGTTATAAATCTATAGCGTAAAAAAAAAAAAAAAAAAAAAAATTGTGATATAATGATGATATTAGGTCCATACCTGTCAACACTCCCATTTTTCCAGGGAGTCTCCCATATTTCACACCCATCTACCTCCCCCTCCCCTTTTTTTATTTCTCCTGGGAAACTGTCATTTGTATGGCCCAAAACCCAAGGTTTCCAGATCTTGTATGAAATGCATCCATTGTATGAAATGAATCAAGACATCATACAAATTTCAACCCATTTGTGGCCACAACCAGGCAACCTACAACTCAGCTGAGCTGTTGATATCTGCGCACGTAGTAGCGTAAAACAATGAATGGCCTTGAACGTGGTAATAACATTGCTGTCTTTGGAGGGTCAGAAAGCTCTCGGATTTAATTAAAAATATCTTAATTTGAGTTTCCGAAGATGAAATGTAAATGCAGTTATTTTTAAGCGGTTATAGACATCGTATCTAAAACGTGATTTAGCCAAAAAAAAAAAAAAAAAAAACAATAACGTTACCACTCTAATATGTCTTGCAATATTTGTGCATGCAAAGGTTCTGCGTGATCCTCTTGTTCAATATTCTCAGGGACTGAATCCGGCTCAAATTGATATGGCAATATTGACGCCATCCTTAACTATACCGGAGCAGATGGAACTTGCTGCTTTGGCAAGGGGGGGGGGGCAGTTCTGAAACACTGTCTAAGTTGTTCACCAATCACAACGCACTGGGATAACGCAGCAATCACAAAACATTTAGTTTTTCAGAAGGCGGGCCTTCGTCAATCCTAGAACTAATCGAGCTGTTTGTGTCAGGCTGGGGAGAAAGGTATTGTAATAATGTAAATTATGTGAAAAATAATGAATTTTTCGAACCACCAAGCATGAGAGTATGTTCTAGAACACCCCCAATACAAAAAAAGACTTTGTAAAACAGCATAATAGGACCCCTTTAATGACAGAATTTTCCTTTTTGGGTGAACTATCCCTTTAAGTAGACTCCACAGGTAAACAATAATAATTAACTGGAGGCTTATTGATAACACTCCTTCATTGATCCCCACTTCCCAGCCACTTGAAACGTCTTTTAAAAAACACGTATGGAAATCACACACCTGAGACTGTAATCATTCCCAAAACACTCCTCTCATGCTCTAAATTATGTCTGAACCTTTGAACACAGCTTTCTGAGTCAAAAGGCAAACAAAAGCAGATAATATCTTCATATCACACATATTCCAGATGAAAAGAACATGAGAGGGACTTGGTTAATGCTTACAATTCAAAAGACCAGGAAATGAACTAAAGTCCTCAAGTGCATACTTCACTATATTAGCCTAAACATGTGAAAAGAGTTGTATGTCTGAATGAATAGTATTTATTAGGGCTGGGTATCGATTCAGATGTCCCGATTCGATTCGATTCGCATTATCGATTTTTTTTGTTTTATTACATTCAGTGAATATAGTTTTAATACAAAATATATTGATATTTCTAAAAAATTAACAGTAAACATCAGTTTACAAATGGTGAATGAATAAAAAGAAATGAAGCCACAGACCTGTATTTGTTCAGAACAGCCTCACATTGGGAGCGGACCTACAGTATGATGTCTAAACATGCTGTCTGGGAAGGCAGCTCACTGGGGTTTGGAACAGTGCCTTTATTGCAGTGTTTTTCCATTTTCCATCCATTCTAATCCAAGTAATTTAATCTTTTAAGTGAAGTACTTTCAATAAGGAATATACATTTAATCATTTAGCTAAATAACTGATGATTGAGCATTTAAGGATCCTGATAAAATAATAAATGCACTGATAATTGCGCTGTGCTACAATGCGAATAATGGGCCAAACTAAGCGTGTTGATCCCCCTCTCCCTCACATGTCAAAACTAATGGCCATCCACAGCACTGCTCTCATTCCATTCTCAGTCAAGCACCCCCGCTAATGAGATTCTGCTCTCCACTTCTCTACCTCTCATTCAGTTTTCTCTCTCTCTTTTGATTCAATGCATAAAGTAGAGAGTGAAAGAGACTGGATTTAAATGTGCATCCTCTCCATGAACTCCAGGTCTACGTGTCAGAAGAAGCATGTGTTAAAACTGTTAGCCCATCAAATTAGAGCTAAAAAGCACTCAAAAACCTCCCTTAACTATTAAAACATCTATAACCTGGTTCCCAGGGGTGCCATGTGCAGCAGACAAACAGCAATGAATGCTGATTTGATTAGAAACTGGTTAGAATCAGTCTAATTATATAAGTCTAATTATTTGCAATAAATGAATGCCAATAATTTAAGTTAATTATAGCACAGAACTATTTCAGAACATTTAGCACTGAACTGCAGAAGCGTTATAGATACTCTTTCAGCATTTTAGCACAACTGTTTTTGTGTTTAAAAACGTCAGATCCAGGGCAGTGAAATCAAAACCCAAGGTCTATAGATGCATTTAAAAGTTGAACTATTTTTAACTGGTAGGTCGCATTTTCAGAACACTGTGTCATTCGTCAGCAGCTGCAAAAGACGCAAGCACAATGGTCAAACATGCCGTCTAGTGCATATTTACATAGAAAAACATAACAGAATGTGTTTTTGTCTTTAAAAATGAGAAGCAGGGCAGTGAATTAAACCATACAAGGTCTATAGATGTGTTAAAAGTTTAACTGTTTAATTTCAGTGCTGCATTTTTTAATATTCCACGCAACCCTATTGAAAAAAAACAGCATATGCTGGTTAGGTAGGTTTTGAAGCATGGATGCTGGATTGAGCTGGTTTAAGCTTGTGCTGGCCCTAAGCTGGCCAGTTTAGGACCAGCACATGACCAGCTAAGGAGGGCAGTGCAATGAAAAAAAAATTCTAGAGACACATTAACTTCAACTTAAGATTTTTTTTTAACTTAGCGTTGCTCGTTTTAGAACATTTAGAACTGAAAACTTGAGCGGTTAACTGGTGTGTAATGCACAAGGGAGTACAACATTCAAAACACAACTGTCTAGCATGTAGCAGTACAATGCAATGAAAACAAAAATGCAAAAGCCTACATGCTTCTTTTAAAAAACATATAACTTGAGCAGCGCATTTTCAGAGCAGCATGTCATGTTCAAAAACATCTGTCTAGCGCATGTTTACATTGAAAAAACTATGGAGATGCAGTGCAGTGGAACGCAAAAACATGTTCTGTGTGAACGGCACCTGAACACTAAAGCAGCACAACTAATTAGGAATCCACTCTCATGTGTATGTTTGCATGATGTTTAGGGTGGTCATTAGAGATTTTGTGATATCTCAGTATTGTGTAAACATCGACAGAACTTTTCCTTGTCTTGTTTAGCAGAGTTTGCCGCAGGTGTACGGTTTCCTCTCCATAATGCATATACCTTTCATTATGAAACACAAAGGACACAAGGACAAGCAAACACAATGCCTCTGATTACTTCTCTTCAGAGAGAGAAAGGCCAGGCACTGATGCTATAGGAGAGAGAGGGGTAACAGGTTGGTTATGTTTTCGTTAGCTTAAGTCTAGATTGTTTTGTGTTGAAAAGGGCTCTCGTGGGAGCTACTGTGAAAGACCTCCTGGGTGGGGGGCTGTGCGTTTGAACTTCACTTTGTTTAAGAAGTTTATCCCCGCTCACCTCACTGGAGAGTCAGACTTTGATAATCACATGGGATTATCTGTGTTGTCATCAGTCACTTTATGATCCCACCTAAGCTTTTTATCTGACATCTGAAAGGCAAATAAATGACTACCAAACTCTAGTATATGCAGACAACTGTTCAATTGAACATGCAACTTACCCAGAAGGAGAACACTGAAATATCTGGCCATTCCCAAGGGCTATCAAACAATCATGGGCAGCTGATTTCCAGGAGCCTGAAATGTAGAAAGAAAAATAAGAAAAAAGCAAAAGATTAAAGTGGCTCAGCTCACAACCAAAATTTAGTATCAGGTGCCAAAGTTATTAATATAGAGCATTCACAGGACATTTTATATGACTCATAATTCTTTAAATTGCTTTTTACATTAATCAAACGTCAAACAACAGCATCTGACTGTGAAAAATTCATTCTTAGTATTAAAACATAGCAATATGGCGAGTTTATTACAGCTTTTGAATATCAAAGGTTCTCATTTTCACAACATTTAATTATTCACTGGATACAAACAATTGCAAATATGGTTTAAAATGCTCTTTAATGGCTTCATATTGTGAAGTAAATTTAACTATTTCTTTACATTAACTATACAATCAATTGGGGGGAGGGGCAGAACTTAAAAACAGAATTCTAGGTCAGTGCAACAATTTAATTAAGAATAATGAATTATTAACATTGATCATCAATATTAAAAGTATTAATATATTAAAGCAATCTAAGTTATAAAAACATACACTCAAAATGTAATGGTCACTTGAGATGCTGTACTGACTGAGGCTAAGCACACACCTGTCAAATATAGTAAAACATCTACATGAAAATAAATAAACATTTAAAATATTCTATTAAATTAGCACATTACTTCCACACATTACTTATCATACATTACTTTAACACATATATATATCAGTGCACTATAGTATATAACATGTGGTGCAATTTAACCAAATCAATATTGAACATTTAAGGTGAGAGTGAAGCCAGCTTTTGTCTGGTGGGAGCATGAGTGTGATCTGAAGAGAGGAGCGCCGGGCCCCTGGCTGCAGGCTCTTCAGTGTGCGGGTGAGAAGAGTGACAGGTCAGTTCCACCACACAATACAACAGCCTCCGTTTCCCACACAGATTCCACTCCATAATTCACTGCCAAATCCTCTAACACTCACTAAACTACTATAGTGAACAAATACTTTCACTGATATAAGCAAATACATCCAAAGCACAGAGCCACAAAAATAGCTTAAAGCCTGATATAAGTGCGTAATTTACATTTTTTTAGTAAAAAAAAAAAAATAAGAAAGATTTTTCTGTCATATGAGACATTAAATGAAAAATCACAGTCATTCAAATCCAATCTAGACCATCATCATAGCAAACTAAGGTATGTTACCTCCCAAATAAAGAGCACAACATGACACTTTCAAATCAAAGAGGAAGGACAAAAGACAGCTAAAGGGAATAACAAGATGAAGACAGGATTTACAGACCCAAAACTGGCAAGGCAACAGATAAAACCAGCATGACCTGCACATCACCTGCATCTGTACAGACCAACCAAAGCACAGCAGAGTCTCTGATTCTTTATCTAAATCCTTATGTAAAATACAAGAAACATATAGTACTCACGCAAGCTCGTAAGTTGATAAATATCCTCTGGACAGGGATTTCTCAGAAAAGCTCCCTTGGAGGGACAAAATGGCTGAGGCTGGTTGTGTGTGTGATATTCTGGTGTGTGTAAAAAAAAGTGTTAGTGTGTAAAGTTAAGCACAAAAAAAAAACTTTACAGGCACAACTGGCCTTTCCGGACAAAAACTGAAGGACCTGTTTAAGCCAATCAGAGTGGATGGAAACGGTTCCCCCGCCTTCAGCGCAGCAATGGGGTGAATGGAGAGCGATTCTTATTCAAATGCAGCTGTCACTCTGAAAGCTACTGTGTGAAAGGGAGAGCCGGTCTCCAGGCTGACGGAATGCACTGAACCATTCTTTAGGGGGGCATTGAGCTGGTTAAGGGGTACAGAGGGGAGGGCAGTGATGCTTTGGCTTTCTCTGACCACACACACCTTCTTCCCCTCCAACACAGCTCTGAACAGAAGGAAACACTTGAAAGAGATGCTGTGCTGAACTGAAGAACTGGTGCAAGGAAACATAAAAACACAATATTTCCCTAGAAGAGTTATGTATTTCTGAAAATGTACTTCATATTTTGATGCAATCATCCATGATGAACATTCCTGAACACATATTGTTCATTTTCATATTGTGTTATCACTAATAGCATTAGTAATTTACTGAACATACCTAAGACTGAAGTGCACATTCATGACTCAAAAAAGATTTGTTCTGTTGGCCATTTTGGACCAAACAATATAATACAATTTAATCAATAAATCAAATCAAACATCAGACTCATTAAACAAGTCAGCCAAACATATCAGAGTTTAAACTTCAATACATTAGAACTAACACAGATTAAATATTACAGAGATCAATATTAATGTATAACCTATTAAAATAGTCCTTACACCCTAAATATAGAGACTAAACTGACATTGGTCTTCGGTGTTCAATAGGCTTCCAGGATATCGGAGACAGAATCTTACTCCTGTACGGCACACACAGCTGTTAAGACAGCAGCTTAATGACTTTATCTGCAAACATCAGCCATTGCGAAGGCCAACCTGACCACATGAAGACACAGACTACTAATTTATACTCACAATACGGATGAGTGACTCATGAACAAGCGCATATGGGTGTGAAATGTGGTAAACCATCTACTCCCTAAGACAGTTGCTTTGTTATGATGGTTATCACTGGTAACTTATTGAAACGTAAGAAAAATGTGTTCATTCATTCATTCACTCACTCACTCACTCACTCACTCACTCACTCACTTTGTAGGTATAACATACAATACTTCTGATATGTCAGTCTATCAGTCATTGGTGGGTTTCAGAGAAATATTTCCTGGAAATAGAGACATCATATAAGCCAACCACACAAAACTGAGGTGGAGTGACAACAGAACTTAATCGATTATTGAGAAAGCACTGAAATTGAGTGTAACTACTTGGCTAATTTGACAGAACCGATTCACAATGTAACATAAACCTCATGAGATCCAGCTGAACTTTAAGAACTTCCAACAGCCGACATGAACATACTGTTTACGACTGCAAGAGACTTTAGAATCAGTCTTGTTCAAAATAGCAGACACAGGTATGCTCTCATTCACACACAAAGACTTATCACTGTTGTGTTTAGGGGACAAGAAATCATAGATCTGATTTGACTGCTTTTTTTCATTTCGTTTCGCTTGCCAAGTCTAGCTGTGTGAAAATATACAGGCATCTAATACAGTTACATATATAATCACTTGGTGTAAGAGGGATATTAAATCTTAGCCCAGGACAGGCTCTGTCTTCTGTGCTTGTCTAAAGACCATCTATCACAAAGGTTAATCTCTAACCAACCTGAGTGCTCTCGCGTGAGCTCCATCCCTCTGGCTTTTCCGGAGTAAGACCAAACAGTAGTAGCCAAGAGTAAACTTAAAACCTGTGGTTACTTTCAGATTCAGTTATAGAGCTATTGCACTTCCTAACACTTCCCTTTTCCATTAAACACAAACAAAAACACATTTAAGGTAACCAAGAGTCAATCAATTCGTAAAAAATTTGGTTGATAATGCTCGAATGTCATTGAATGTTACTACGCAAAAAAAATAATGATCACCAAAAGTAACATTTCAATGCCTAAAATGAGTCATTTAGGCCCATAAAATTTTACATTTGGTGATTGTACAGGCAGTCAGGAAAACTGAGAGTTGTTTTTGCTTGAAACGCATGAATTTTTTGTTCACATAAATGCAATGCAAATGCTGCTCTTTCTTTAGTTACAACTTTGCCTGGTGTTTGACCTGAAAGGTTGCAGATCCCTGATTTACGCAGAATCACCAATCAGTCTGACAGGGTTTGATGTTTGATATGATCGCAACATTGACGTCACTGGGCAACTGTTCAAAATATCTAAGACATGCCTTTCATGACTTTTCAATTTTTGGGCGAACTATCCCTTTAAGTACTGTATGTATGTGTTTTTTATGTTCATGTTAACAGTTAATAAATAGTTAGTGATCATTAATAGATCATTAAATAACAATGGATTATGGAAATTCCAGAAAACTAATATCCCTAATGTATACAAAGCCATGCCTTCATGTAATAGTATAGCAGTATGTTCCTTTCATTTGGTGCATGCAGGATGAAGAGAATCCTGAGGAGACACAGTAGTGCATGATCAAAGAACCAATTACATGTTAAAGAATTCCTCATGTTGCACTTGATGATCACCTTTGAACTTCCACAGAATGAAAGATTGAGAAGAAGACCAGGTCTTGAGAGGGTCATTCCAGAATGTTCAGTGGAGTGACGAGTGATGTTCCGGAACTGTACAATTCCCTGCATTCTTCTCAGAATGCCGGACAGAGCTACATTACTCTGTAGTCTCCACACTGATTTAAACTAGGGTATACCTAATACAAGTGAAATCCCACCATTCTCAATATTAAAATGTCTATAATTGTTCAATTTAGTAAATGTTTAAACAAATAAATTGTAATTTGTTAGTTTGTTGTTAACCCTATAAAGCCTACTGTATCCTAATGAATATGCAAATGTCCATGGCCTCTCAATTATAAACATGATCAAAACTTTGCTATACACAATCTTCTACATGCTTTCTGTCATCTGACTGATATTTTATATGTTTTAGCAGGTAAAAGGCCTTGTAGCATAATTCTAAAAATGTCTTTCTGCAGCGTAATGCTTTATGACTTTAAATATAAATGTAAGAATAACTTTTACATCAGTAATATTTTAAGGTGAACTATACTGGACTATTAGATTTATTTTACTATCCATACATCATTTTTTAGAAAAATCATGAATGTGAGTATTAAATATTATACATCAGGCTTTTAAGGTTAGTTTATTTATTGCTTATTATTAAGGATCTCTCAACCATCATTGTATGGCTTTAAACTATATTTATACTATTCTTTAGGTTCTGCATATATTTTCCAATTCTTATGTTTTATATGCATGCAGAACTTCAAATTCCATCATCATTTAATCATGTCTGACAGTGAAGAATACATCATCTGACTGATGAGACCGCTCATGTGCAGCTTCAAAAACCCCGAAAATCCCAACAATAACAGGACTGACATTTTAAATAAGCCTCCAGAGAGAATAAATGGCCAGCGGAGCTATCATGAGACACAGATACGTAGAATATATTTTGACAGCTTTTCCTACAGCTGTGAGAAATTATTGCAGAGGCTTGAGACGTAATCTAGCATTTCCAAAACACGGGTTTAAACTAATCTCAAGAGTATCTGTGTTTTGGAGGGAAGATTTGCAGATGGGATTGCAATCTATTAGGTCAACTAGGTCTATAAAACCTGGAGAAACTATCCATTAATGTTCACATTCATCTCAGTGGTGATTGATCAACTGATGTAATATCCAACATCTATTAGCTAACAAGGGCTGACGAACCTGAAGCCCTCTTAGAGGTTTAAGACTCGTGGAACTCTTTAAACTTCACTGTCACCCACAGCAATGAGGCTAAAGGTCAAAAGAGAGCCGATTAAAGCTATACTCAGAAAAACTGATAATTTCCCATGCTTTATGACTCTAGCTGTGCCTCAAGTTGCCCTGTGTGTGACTGTCAGATTCATTGAAACATGTGTGTTTATATAGATTAAGGCATTCATACAACAAACTATTTGTCTGTCCAAGCAATTCTTTAATCACCTTTGGAGCATGCGTGCAAATTTGATGACTCTGACAAAAGAAATGTGAAACACTTCTACAGAGTGTGCTGCAGCAGAGGAAAAGCATTCAGATCGCTGGGAATGTAGGAGCGCGTAAACAATCAGTCTTTATTGTTACAGATCAAACCACTTCAGGGTCAATGCCATGCTGATGTGACTGGACAAAACAACTGTCAGACTCAGTAGTGTCTAAACATTAAGAATGATTACAAAAGAATCATATTCTTGACATCATTACGTGACATCACACTCATTAACTCCAATTATACTGCAGACTTCACAAGCAAATGACAGCTGTCACAGTGACAATCACATTCTGTAAAAAGACTGAATAGAACACTAGGAAAGTTAAATAGGGTAGTTCAATAACAATCATAATTTCCAAACTTGCAGAATACAAACTAATACATTTGTAGTGGTAACAAAACTGTTTTGGTGTCCACTAACTTCCAATATAATGACAAAAAAACTGCAGACATTTCTCAAAACATCTTTTTTTATGTTCCACAGAAGAAACAAAACAGGTTTGGAAATGACATGAGGATGAGTAAATGATGATAGCTATCTCATCTCCATTGAGCTGTTCTTTCTTACATTCAGAAAAAAGTGTGGAGGAAATGTTTGAGAACATGGAAGGTCTCTGAATGTGAAAAGCTGAAGAATACACACTTATCCCAATAGTGCAAGGACAGAATTCAGTTCACAGTTTAACCCTAACATTCTGTTCAGAGTTTGAGAGACTCCAAGGCCAATTTAATATAATATATGGTAAAAACTATTTATGTTTTTTTTATCTTATGACAACCAATACAAAAACTAGATTCACTGCTTACATGCATCAACTATCCTGTATGCAAATTACTTGTATTCAAACTCTCAGAGACCCCAGAGATATACATGACTAAATGCTTTATTAGCATATTGTAATTTATACGTGTAGCTTAAGTGCACACTGTACTTTTATATTCATGTAGCAGATCAATCCTGTCCATTTAAAAATTAAATGTCTTTTCATTGCATCCTTCTGCAAAGTGTTTTTGAAAATGTTAAGAAAACATGAAGGTCTGGTCATTTTCTTTAATAAACTGATCCTGATGACAGATCTTCATCCACAATCCCACATGCCAAATTATTTTTCCACTCTTCATCAATCGGAGTTTGCTTTTTTTAAATCCAAGGGAAATCGTTTTTATAATGAGTTTGTGCACTTCAGACATAGAGGAAAAACACTATGGCCCTCAGTGTCTTTTATAACAACTAATCGGTCGGTATGGTAAACACTAAAACGCTACATAAAAAGCTCCATCTCTCATACGACATACATATATTAGTCAAACCCAAGGAACAACAGAAAATGTCCACTTGAAATAAGAAGTTCATGGCTGCCCAGTTTCCAAAGTCGCCACTTACTAAGAGATTGCAACCGTTAATCCTTTTAAAATAAGATCACAACCAGTAAAAGTGCAAGTAAATGAATCAAAGTAAAGTTGGACAGCGGAGGTTTCACTCTTACCTGTGAGTTGACTCTCATAAGCAGCAGCGCTCCTCTCGCGAGCTGCGCGTTCACCTGTTCACGTGCACAGTTCACTTGTGAAGGAGGAGTCCACGCGGTTTTTCCTCGCACTGTATTATGAACAGGTAAGTGTGTTTGTATGGCGACGTCATGGCTTGTGTTTTAAATAGTCACCAAATGACAAGATTTGAGAAAGTATACGCCCGTTTGTAACCTGAGATTGGCGAGTGAGTTTCTGAAATAAGGAGGCAAAGTCTCCCCTGCTAAAAAAAAACAATAGAAGCCCAATAGAAACCATCACAGAAATTCCAATGGTTTGCATTAAAATACCATTATAAACCATTAGCTTTTTCCAGTAAAACCATTACAAAATTCCTTTTTGTCATGTGTTTTGGGCATTTTTCCAATAGGATTTAACATCCCACCAATGGAATCCATCACATGCCAGTAGACACCATTATAGTTTCAATTAAAACCAATACAATTCCCATTATAACCATTACATTTTTTATTGTGTTTTGGGCAGAGTTCTGTTGTTTTTTTCAGCAAGGTCATCTGCGTTTGTCGCTTCGTAGTCAATTGCTTAATTTTATTTAAAACTTAAATAAATTGCACTAATAATCAACAAGAAAATTACATTTGTATGTTACAACTAAACTGCACCAAAGTCTTGTCTAGTTTGTGCGTTTTTACAAAATGTACAAAATCCTCCAACTCGATGGCAGATACTGAGATGCACCGTCCGCTTAAATCCGGCTAAATGGCGGATTTATGTGCTAAACCCGGACCACTCTTTAATCATTTCATGTTTTATGTCATTCATATTAAGTTCTTTCTACGTTCTTTCTAAACCATGTTCTTTCAAGGTCCAAACAGGCCGCTGTCATAACCTTCAGTCTTAGTCGGGAAATCATGTAAGATTGTGTAAGATTGTGTCACAGATTGTTGGGTCTGATGGCAGCAGCATCCCCTGTAGTTCAGCTGGGTCTGCTCCATATGCGACCGTTTCAGTGGTGGACCAAGAGCCAGAACGTTTCACCTCATTGTCATCTGCTTCGCAGAATTACGGTGACACGCAGGGGTTTTCGTGCTCTAAAACCGTGGAAAAGACCCCAGTTCCTTCAGAAAGGAGTCCAGCTGGGAGCATGTCTTCATCGCAAAACCATCACGACGGACGCGTCCCTGATGGGCTGGGGGGTGGTCCATCAAGGACGCCCAGTTCGGGAAGTCTGGTCAGAGGAGCAGCGGATCTGGCACATAAATAATTTGGAACTGCTGGCAGTCTTCCTGGCTCTCAGACAGTTCTTACTGCAGTTGACGGGCTGTCATGTGTTAATAAGGATGGACAACATGATGGTAGTTTCTTACCTGAATCGTCAAGGAGGATTATGTTCTTGCCCCCTGTACAGGCTGGCGAGGAGTGTTCTTCTTTGGGCTCAAACCAAATTCCTGTGGAGGACGGAGAATGGAGACTTCACCCTCTAGTGGTGAATCTCATATGGCAGAGGTTCGGACGAGCGGAAGTAGATCTGTTTGCTTCGAGCACAACTACGCACTGCCCGCTCTGGTGTTCCCTGTCTCCCCCGTCACCTCTAGGTCTGGATGCTTTGGCTCACGAATAGCCCAGAACCAGCCTGTACACTTTTCCCCCTATCCGGCTGCTCCCAGTAGTTCTACTCCGAGTATGATTGGACGGAGTGGAGCACCGGCTGCTGGTGGCTCCTTGGTGACCTACCCAGTCGTGGTTTTCGGACCTGGTCAGTCTGTCGGTCGGCCCTCCTTGGGAGATTTCCCTCAGACACGATCTGCTGACTCAAGCTCGGGGTACGATTTGGCACCCTCAGCCGGAATTATGGAAGCTATGTGTGTGGCCCCTAAGCGGAATGGGTTAATGTGTTCTGGTCTCTCGGCTGAGACTACCGACACTATTATTAACTCTAGAGCTCCCTCCATGAGACGCTTATACGCATTCAAGCGGAGACTCTTCGCTTCGTGGTGTAGACAACGTGCTCTCGATCCAGATCATTGCCCCATTGGTTCAGTGCTGGAGTTTCTTCAGAGTCGTTTTTCTGAAGGAGTGACCCCTGCTACTCTCAAAGTGTATGTAGCGGCCATATCTGCGGGACATGCACTCGTAGGAGATGTTTCCATGGGCCGTCATCCTTTGGTATCACGTTTTATACAGGGTGCGAGACGGCTTAAGCCTTTCCGTCCAATACGAGTTTCTTCTTGGGATCTTTCGATTGTTCTGGAAGGTCTGTTGGGCCATCCCTTTGAGCCGTTGGAGTCTGTGTCGGTAAAATTGTTGACTCTCAAGACAGTTCTCTTGCTGGCTTTATCCTCCCTCAAGAGAGTAGGGGATTTGCAGGCTCTATCTATCAGCTCTTCGTGTATGGACTTCGCCCCAAGACTGGTAAAGGTCTTATTGTGACCCAGGCCGGATTATGTTCCTAAGGTCGCTTCGAATCCATTTCGTTTTCAGCAAGTGGTCTTAGAGGCGTTCTTCCACGCTGACGCGGGATCAGGTAACATGGGTCTCTGTCCGGTGAGGGCATTAAAAACCTATGTAGACCGCACAGCTCGGTGGCGTGGATCTGACCAGCTGTCCGTGTGCTTTGGTGGTAAGAGCAAAAGCTCCGCTGTCACCAAGCAGCGAATGTCGCATTGGATAGTTGAGGCTATCTATTTAGCCTACGAGGCGCGTGGCTTGACTTTGCCTCTAGGACTACTTGCTCACTCCACGAGAGCAGTGGCTTCTTCTCAGGCCTTTCTGAAAGGATCGTCAATAGAAGATGTTTGTGTGTGGCAGGATGGTCCTCTCCTAGCACCTCCATCAAGTTCTACAGTCTAAATATGAGGATGGCTCCTGGCTCCCGGGTCTTATCCGCTTGAGCAAATGCTTTCCTTGGTCTCCAGCTATATAAGGTACGTCAGGCGTTATGGTATAGCGTCCCCAAAGTGATGATGTCATCGCAGCATCGAAGTGAACCTAGGAAGGGGAACATCTCGGTTACGTATGTAACCATGGTTTCCCGAGTAGGGAACGAGATGCTGCGATTGGCGTGATGGTATAAGGGCTTCAGACATTCGTCACACCAAGGGGTGTTCCCAAAGCGATGACGTCATCACAGCATCTCGTTCCCTGCTCAGGGAACCATGGTTACATACATAACCGAGTTGTTTGCAGTAGGTTTGCCATAATTTGTGACCTTGGACCACAAAACCAGTCATAAGGGTCTTTTTTATTGCAATGTATACATCATAAATAAATACGCTTTCCATTGATGTATGGTCTGTTAGAATTGGACACAATTTGGCTGAGATACAACTAGTTGAATATCTGGAATCTGAAATATATATATAAAAAATGAGAAAATCCTCTTTAGAGTCGTCCAAATTAAGCCATTAGAAATGCAATTACTAATAAAAAACTAAGTTTTGATGTATTTACTGTTTGAAGTTTTCAAAATTTCTTTATGGAACATGATCTTTACTTAGGATCCTAATGATTTTTGGCGTAAAAGAAAAATAGATAATTTTGATCCATACGATGTACTGTTGGCTATTGCTACAAAATACCTGTGCTGCTTATGACTCGTTTTGTGCTTGACAGTGTGACCAGCCAATCTCAGTGACCTGGAGGCACTGCCTCCGTGATTTCTCACCTGTAACGGGTATCTCTGCTGCACAGTGACTGTCCCTTTAAAAATTATTTATACATTAATCTCATAGTTTATTTTAATAATCATGTTTTTGTGCTGTAGATTAAGTTTGTGTGATGGGATTTCACAAAGATCATGTGAAATCTGATTTGGCACATCATTTTTGGCCTAAGTTATAAAAGAGGAGCTGTCCACGCTGTGCTTATTGAAAAACTTCTCATTTGATATGAAACACATTTAGTTTGTCATTATAATTCATTACATATGCAAAAGACATTCACCTACATCTTAGATCAGATGTGATGAAAAAAGATTAACTAATGCTTCTGTGAAGAGTTGATAAAGCCCTTAATGTATCATGCATACTTAGGATTCAAGCAATACAAATGTAGGGCTTTTTCACATAGGCTGAACATCAGAAGATATACTTGACTTGCTGAGATTTAAATGAGTGAGACACAGCAGATATAATGGCATGCAAGGAAAAAAAGAGTCAGAATAATGCATTCAGCCCTTATTGCTATTAAAACAATTTACTGGTGGGTTGTGTGAGATAGAATCACAAGGAAAAAACAATGCTAAATACACAAAATAAAATATGGCACAGATGGAAATTTATACAGTTTCTATTTTTTTTATATTATGTTGGGTAAGTACAATCTGGATCCTTGAGCAAAAAAATGTTTTTTGAAAAAAGTTGGGGGAAAAAAAATCAGACAACTATTGAGCTAGAGAATAAGAATTATTTCAGTAGTGAGACTACAGGCCAAATTTACAATCTGCTGCCTCCCGATGGTAGTGAACGGCAAGTACAAATGTCTATTACAGTGCACCACTTTAACTGACTTATTTCTCAAGCCTGTGCAAGTCTTAAATGGGGCAATAGAACAATACAAGTGCTGGATTTTTTTTTTTACTTTTGTTAGTTTGCCTGTGTCCTAAATGTCTTGCTGATTTCCACAGTCTTCTTCTGTTGCTGTTTCACCTCACCATGTGCTCATTTTGGTTGATTCTGCTATATGGACAAGATCAGTTTAGTCCATTATTTATCCCATAGTAAAAAAGAGGGTAATGTTTTAGAAGGAGGGCAGAGATGGCCTGGTTACGCTTAGCACAGCGGAACATGTATTTTACTCCTGATAGGTGCATCAGATGATCCTGTTTCTTGAGTGTCTTCCAGTCTGTCACCCTTCTCACAATCTGTTGAAGAAGAGCAAAGTGTTTCATTGCTGATTGTCTCGTCATACTAAATTAATTTGGGATTTCAGAGTTGACTGAGTTGGGTGTAAGTGGACATCATTAGTAATCACCATCGAGGGCTCTTTGTTTGATTCTTGCAGTATCTGTGTAGAGTGTTGTCTCATAGCATCCCATAAGGAAACGGCACTTGTGTGATCTAATAACAGACACTTAAATATCTTAAAAATAGGTCTTATTCATTTCACACAACTTTTCTCTGATTCCTTTGTTTTCAGTTTTTACAAATGCTAAAACTTTGTTAATTTCCAAATAATTTTGCATGTTTCTATGTACACTTCAAACTTTTGGAGTCAGTAAGATTTTTTGTTTTTCAAAAAATTCATACTTTTATTCTGAAAGTTTGGGTAAAATTGAACAAAACTGACAGTAAAGACATTTCTGAAGATTCATGTGACATGAAATGTGAATTTTTGTTCAAATGTATCCAAATAAAAAACTGATTTTAAATTGTAATAATATTTCAAAATATTAATCGTTTTACTGTATTTGCAACATCTTAGACATAATTTATGTCAAATAAACATAGCATCTTTTAGAAAACAAATATTTCCTTTGAGCAAGAGGAAGGGCTGAGGAAATACTCTGCGGTTGATTTGCAAAATTGTTTTTGCCAGCTGAAACTGTGTGTTCCTTCAATTTCTAAATCAAATGAAGGCCCACCATTAGAAAAAACACACACCTGATGAGGTATTGCTTGCATTTTAGATGGCAGTCATCCTCGATCAGTTTATTTTCCAACATCATGTTGTGTTTCGTCATTCTAAAGGAGTTTTGACAGTACAACAGTGAGCAGAGAGAGGATTTGACTCCAGACAAAAGAAAACAAATACTCTGTACATCCACCTGCCCTCTTTTGTAAAAAATGTATGAAAAGCCAAAAGATCCAGATGCAGAAGAATTCATGACATCACCCATAATTTTAGCAGGAAAAGTGCAAATACAGCAAACATAGGCATACATTCTTACCTGAATTGATCTGGTATTCATCTGAGACTTTCTTCCTGTACTCTTAGAAAGACTGGGAGTGACATCCAGCTGACTGACTCCAGATCAGATTGGGACAGATCTCAGCGGGGCCGTGCCACTCAGTTCAGGCAGCGGGTTGGCTGTGACATCCATGGAGATCCTGTAACCCAGGTGACAGAAAGCACCTGATTCCTCTAAGGAATAAGGGCAAATACAGTCCCATCCCTTCTGACAGATGCCTCTGCTGTCCAGGGATTGTGGGATAGTATGTGTTGGCTCAGAAGTGATGTGTGCATGTGTGTTTAATGATTGACTCTAGAGCTGCAGGTCCAAACATGTCCTGTTAATCCTAAAGCTGATGAGTGAAACAAGAGGGACACTGATGGGACAAAGTGAATTCTGCCCTACTATAACAGACAATGTCTATTAAACATGTCCTGTTGATGAACTGTTGATAACTGTATCTTACCTACTATATAGAAAATTGCTGTCATATATAAATAAAATATAACTTAACTTCTACGTGTACTCAGTGCACTTGTTTTATATTATTATATTTTGTGGTGTGTATACATATTAATTAGAAGTGTTAACTTTTTAACGATGATCGACAGTTATCGTATCTACGTCATCAATTCAGTTGACTGTTGATGTGATGTTTGATAATGCAATGAAAATTCTTTCATTGAATATGAACAAGTGCAAAATTTTATACAATTTCTGTCAGATGAAGTTTATTCAGTTATATTTTAACCACAATAAATTTGTTTTGCACAATTTTGCAGAGAACATATTAACCTTTAAAGCCATATGCAGAACTTTCAACATCCGAGTTTGAATCGTTCTGAACCAATGATTCAAAGATCCATTCATAGTTTTGTATAAATGTTTGTGTAATAAATTTTATGTTGAATCAAATAAAATATTATGGATATATAAATTCACACAGATGTGTGTATATATTTAAGAAAAAATAAATTGTTGAATCTATATAGTATATATGTATGTGTGTGTGTGTGTGTGTGTGTGATATGTGTGTGTTGTGTGTGTGTGTGTGTGTGTTGTGTGTGTGTGTGTTATGTTAACAAAAACTTTGTATTTGGATGTTAATCATTTGTGTATATAAATATGTGTGCATTGTGTATATATATATGTATATATACAGTATGCGCATGTTATTTTAATTTAAACTGAAGACAAAGTAAATGTTTTCCATTTCAGTTTTTTTAATACTTCAAAATCAACGTTGATTTTAAAAGTAACTGTATATAATGCACAATAAATTTGAACACAATAGATTCCTTGCTAGAATAAATTTACAATAATAAGCTAGTCTTTTCGTCACAAACTACTTACAGTATACTACTTTAATGCATACTAGCAACACATTCAATAACACTTATGAGACTATGAACTCCATTATCTGACATCTACAGGTCAAGACACTTAACCCAAGAGATGTAGTCAACAGATAAAAAGGAGATGGATATGGGAGCATTTTTTGCCCTGCATTTTAATCATCTGTGTAATTTTGCCTCTCTTCTGCCCTGAGGCCTGGTTAATTTCTGACCCTGCTTGATTGGTTAAGAGGTTAACAACTTTTAACTTCACCTCAACCATTTCCTGTCTTTTAGTCGTCTATAAAGTGATCGACATTCTGCTCATATGAAGGGGACGCCATACCTTTCAGCACGACCGATTTCAAATGGTGCTAGAAAACCCCAGTCCACTCTGAACACCAGAGGAAATCAGTCACGCTACAAAAGGTAGAAGCATAGCGGAAGACTGATTTTGTGTGGGATCATTAAATAAGCTTTTATATAAATAGCATGAATGCATTTAAAAGATCAAGCTAATTGAATGCCAATGTCAGTCACAAACACATGTCTGCTAATGAGCACAAGAGTCTTCTTCTAGTTGTATTTACTCATACTAATTTATGGACTGCTTCCTGAAAACCTTTCCATACATAGCACACACATTGTTTTTGGTGGTTGCTGTGTCTCTGTGGTAATTGGAGGGCCCCTCTGAAGGACGCTGCAGTGTGTCATAGAAGCTTAGCCATGGACCATCAGTGCTGAAAAGAGGGGAACTCCCAAAACCAGCATGGCAGCGGATCTGTGTGAGACGTGGGAAATAACCAGCACAAACACACACATATTTTCGAAACATGCTTAATTGCTTTTCCAAATCATACACTCTGATTTATTTCACATACTTTTTATACATAAAATAGAAATAACTTACTTCAGTCATTCAAGTTTAAATGAATAGAGAGATACTTAAAGGGACAAATCACCAGAAATTGGAAACTCTATCATCATTTACTCACCCTCATGTTGTTCCAAACCCGTATGCTGTTTTTTAGTAGAACACAAAAAAATAGTTTTTTAATTATTTTCACATTTCTTTGCGATAAATGACACTTTCTAGTGTCCATTGACAGTCAAAATACAACTAGAAAGGCACCTTGAAATGAGTCCACATACTTAAATATAAAGGTTCCAAAAGTGCCATCGTCCACAGCAGTGCATTAGAAGAGCTCTTCAATAAACGGTTCTTAAAAGAACCATTTCTCTTAGTCAAATAAACTTTTTTCACTAAAAAAAATATTCTGTGGGTTTGAAGAAAGGTTTAATTTAAAGGTTCTTCATGAAACCGTTGATGTCAATAAATAACCTTTTATCTTCAAGAGTGCATGCAACTTGTGCACTATAAGCGTTAAAATAACTATCTAAATTTGCGTCACTATTCACTGTGATCTGTTCCAGCTTAAGAGCAGATCTCAAATCAAATGTGGTGCTGGTTTCAATGGTTGTTAGAAGTTATTTTTATATTAGATTTGAATTAGTCTGTGAGCTTCAACTATGACTACTTAATAGTCTTTGCACTTAATATTTCAAATTTGTGTTTGATTTCAGTGGTTTTATAATAATATTTCCATAATATGCAGCGTGTGCACGTCTTTTAACAAAAACAATGTGTCTTAGGGTTTCGTGATAGTTTATGATTAGCCCTTGAGGCCGATGAGTTGTGTTTCTGTCAGTTTTAGTTAAATGTAGTTAGCCACACCTGCACTTAACCTGAAAAGACAGATTTGATTAAAGACACACCTGTGGTATGTACACAACAAGTTTGGAGTCATTAAAAACACAAAATGGAATGGAATTTGACTCCAGTCTTTAACACTTGTCCCAGGAATCAAGTGTTAGGAATCAAGCTGATGTGTCTTTGTATGACCCACATTAACTTTTGAGAAATACCTTTCCAAAGGTTCAGTGCTATGAGCAGAAATGTATTTAGCAGACACTTTTATCCAAAGAAACTTACAATTGAGGAAAACAAACTGATGTGATCATAAGTGACCGCACAGGGATGTGTGAAGGCACAAGTACAGTATATAAGTTAAGTCTATCCACTACCTTAGTTGAGTCTAGATGTTGCAGCATTTTATTATTATTATTGTCATTATTATTTTAATGCTAATACACTATAGTTTGTAAAGCAATACTGTGCTCCAGAATCAGATAACCATATGTGCATAGTCAGCAGGGGTTTTCTTACCTTGTTTTAGTATACTTAGGACACCCATAAAATCAAACAACACATATTTATGCATATCCCTTTTAAAATCATTTTTTGAAGTCTGCATTTGAAGTCACCTTGATGATTAGCATTTTCTTTGGGCAGAATCTTTCAGTAGGCTAGTGTTACAGAACACACTAATGAAACTATATATACACTATTACCTCACAATGCATTACAAAATGTGCTTTTTTTACAGGAATTTGTTGCGTTATTGACTTTGCATCGATTTGACAGTAATTATAAAATCCTCATTCTCGCTTTTTTAATAATGTGGGGAGATTGGGGGCTTGTCTGGCTGTTCTGTCTGGCATGAACTAGGTCAGTGCTCTTTTCTGCCCTGGAAACCATTGCTGCTTGACTCTCTTCTCCACATGCACTCAGTAACCTGGACTCAAACAGATATGAACTGACTTGCCCACTGACACACCCGTATAAGTAATTACTGGAGCTTCTCAATTATAAAAAGCAGGTTGAATCACATATTACTTTTTTTTTAAAGGGGCGTGACCTCAAGGGAGAGCACATGGCGATGGGATATGCCCACATATCCATGTGGGTTTAAAAGCAGGGTGTCACGCAGACGGTTTAGTGTAAAGCAATGCTATAGTTATGAACATGATTCACTGTAATTGAACCAAAGTGTACTTTGGGTATCAAGTATAAAGCACAAATATTTGTCTCAATATTCATAGCATATTACCTATAAATATTAGCCTCAGTTCACGAGAAGCATATTTCCTGTGACATTTATATTCTAATATTTTTTTAATATTCTTATTTGAATTATGTATAATAAATATACATAATAAATAAATAGTTTCTAATAATATGATATAATAAATACCTTTTTTGTCTGTTACACTCCCCTGTGTCTGAAGGAAGACGTTGTTGAATCAGCAGCTGAAAGTCAATGTATTTTAAGACCAAAAATGAAAACAAATTATGAATAATAACAACGTTCAATCTATTCTAAAAAAGTCTTACCTTTTGATAAAGTGCTGTAAAAGAAAGCTTGTAGAGCTGTTATAGTGAAGAATGGACAGTCCCGAGAAAGCCAGTGTGTGGGGCGACCATGTGCTCATCCTTGTCAGAAACACAGTGCTGTCGTCTTGGCGTGTGTGTTTTTGTGTGAGTGTGTTAGAAAGAGGAATCGAGGAAGAGTGAAATAAATAATTGCTGAGCTGTTTTAAAGACCAAACTTGATTAAATGATAAATGTAAAAATACCGGAAAATACCTCAACAAAGGAAAAGACTGAAGGAAGAACAGCGAGATGTGAGAACGCTGTGGATGACAGAAGAGAAGCTAAGAGAAGCATGGAGGCTTGTCTGTCTGGAAACAGGCTCTCAGACAGACTTGACAGTCCCCCGCCCATGCCCCCCAAACTGCTGGCTTTGAAAACACCCCTACACCCACCAAACACCCCTCCCTTCCCTCTCTACCCTCACCAACAACCACGACAACTCCACAACACGGCCTTTGTGCAGGGAATTTCACGTTTTTATGTCGTACTCTTAGTACTGTTAACAAAAACTAAAACTGTTTTATCTCAGAGTCTATTGTTAACAAGCAACGTGTTTTTAGGTCTGTTGTCTCATAACCCAGTGCATGCGAGGTGAATATGGGCCAGGGTGCCCTCTAAAGGCAACCACTGTAAATAGCAGGATGGTACTCATGAGAGCATGTGATAGGGGGCAGTCGTGGCCTAATGGATAGACTTGTAACCCGAGGTTGTGGGTTCGAATCTCAGCTACGGCAGGAATTGTCCACGACTGAGGTGAGACCCTTGAGCAAGGCACCGAACCCCCAACTGCTCCCCAGGGCGCGCAGCGTTGGCTGCCCAATGCTCCAGGTGTGTGTGCACTTGGATGGGTTAAATGCAGAGCACAAATTTCACTGCTGGTTATATAGTTATGGTATAATTGTGTATGTGACAAATAAAAAAATTCTTCTTCTTCTTCTGATAACACTATTTACATGCAAGATCTCATTTCCTGGTGTGTCATCCTTATTACTTACAGTACCATCATGGCACACTGATGGTCTTTCTAATGGTTAAGATGGTCTTAATTCATCTGTCAATTGTGACTCAGGTTCTTCAATGATTATTTAAAGGAAAAAAATAAGAAACGTGAAGTAGCAAACAAACATTTATTGGTTATACTGAATACAAAAATTTTCTCCATGTAATTTGCATAAACTGTTCATGTTCATAAAATGTAAATTCACCCTCATTCTGTTTAATTTGATTTTCTGTTCATACTACAACAATGTTTAAATGTTAATTTGCATATTTAAAATGCATAAATGAGATTTGAGATTTACATTGATTTGTTTATTGTTTACATGAAGTTCTGAATACTTTAAATGGACCACTTTGTCATACTTTTATGGTGCTTTTGTCTTTTTAGGAATTTGTCAGCCTCTGGTCACTTTCATGGTATAGAGCAGCATGAACAACCTGACAAACATCTCCTTTTGTATTCAGCTTAGCAAAGGAAATCAGAAAAATCAAGTTTGGAATGATATGAGGGTGAGTAAATAATTTGGGTTAACTGTCTCTTTAAGCCAGTGGTTCTCAATCTTTTTGTAGCATGTAGATAAATTCCCTTTGCTAACTCTCAGAAAGTTACATATTTTCTATTTAATGCCTGCCATCATGTGAAACCACCAGTTGGCCTGGACAGTCCAACCTTTCTGCTCGCAGAGGGCAATCTGCTGCAGGAAGTGGTTCCGAGCCTCTTCCTCCCCTTGATCCTGCTGCAGAGCAGTTCGCAGGTAGCGCATGTCCTGTGACATGCTGAGCTCAGGGATTCCCGTGAGCAGCATTAGAGAGAAGAGCGTGATTAGAAGGCGAGACTGAGTCCGGAGGGACAGATAGGCATTGATGCAGGTGTCCTGAAAAAAGAGCAGATACTGGAGCTCAGAGTATGGCTGTAGCATTTTGTTGACTTGTTCAAATCATGTGTTTACATGATCAAACATGTTTTTTTTTTAATTAGTTACTGTATCATAAATACAGATCAGAGTAAACTTTCTAAATGCGTGATAAAATGGGCTGACATGAGAAACAAATGCTTCTCAAGTTTTGTTAGTGGCATATTGTTTTATTGTTATTCATGAACTAATTTAGTTTGTTTATATTTTGATACAATCGGGATTAGAAAACAAAAATGTCCTGGATCTTGAATCCCAAAAAATTCATCCATCCATCATAAAAAGTACTCCACACAGCTCCGAGGGGTTAATACAGGCCGTTTGAAGGGAATCAATGCATTTGTGTAAGAAAAATATACATATTTGAAACTTTATAAACTGTAATTTCTTGCTTCTGCTAACTGTCATACGCATGTTCATGGGAAAGTGGCTTTACAAAACAAGGATTTGCGAAGAAAAAGTTCAATATAAGGCAAGCGGAGCTTACGCTACACCTACATCATCTGCTGGAAGGCCATTCTCTTGTGAATGTGTGTACAACAGAATGGAAGCCAGAGATTACGGTTTTAAAAAAAAGTTTTAAATATGGATATTTTTCATACATAAACACATCACTTTCAAAACTTTTCAGAAGGCCTTTATTGACCTCCAGAGCCACGTGGAGCTCTTTTATGATGGATGGATGCACTTTTTGGGCTTCAAAAAAGGCAGAACTTTTTTTTATTATAACTCCAATTGTATTCATCTGAAAGAAGAAAGTCAAATATACACCTAGGATGGCTTGAGGGTGAGTAAATCATTGGGTAATTTAATTTTTTGGGTGAACTATCCCTTTAATTTAAAATGGTAATATTTATATTTTATTTCAGCTTCATTGTAATTACCGATGACAAATTTGAATAGTTTTTTATTTTAGTTCACAATAACAACACTGCTTACAAGGCCCTGTAACACATAAAATAATTCAAAGAGAAACCGTGTAACAGAACCATACCCTAAATTTCTGGAAGTAGAGACTGGGACGGCCTTTCACCCTGCCCATCACATACAGGAAGTCAGGGGTGAGGACAAAGGGCACCCTTTCTCTGTTCACCCCCATGAAGCTCTTTGTGTTGCCCAAGATGTGCCCAAAATCAATGTGGAACAAGTTCCCTGAGAAGAATTGAGAATTGAACATTAGTTTGATTCCAAGTAGACATTAGTAAAACACTGGTACATCTATTCAAGGCATGTTCTGTGTTATTGAACCCTCTCTAAAAAATTACCCATAGTACTCTGAACATTTTGTGTGGATGGTAGACATCAAACATGTGGCATAAATCATATTTCTCTTAACCAGATGTAACAAGATCATGACTGAAGTTGAACCGGATCATTTATTTGTAATACATTATGTGATTTTTTTCTCTCTTTCTTTTGTCTTGTTAGATGTGCAAGACAAAAACGAACTTGTTGTTTTACCTTGATCAGTGATCATAATGTTGTCGTTGTGGCGGTCGCCTATACCCAGCACATATGTAGCTACACAGTAGCCGGCACACGAGTTCACAAACTTCTCCATAGCTTGAAAGTACTGTTGCACCGAAGTCCAAGACAAAAAGAAGAGAATGATCAAATATCTGCTTGTCTAGACAATACAGAAAACAGATCCGATAGAATAACAGAAGGCAGCTCACATGACTTAGTATTAGAACAGTATATCTGCTAACCTTTTCCTGGAATAGGCACTTCCTCTCAAGCCAGTCATACAAGGCATTGTTTTTGAAAGCTCCCGCCACACCTCCCTGACTCCTCTGAACAGAGGCAATAGTGATCGCATTTCGCACAATCTCAATCATTCCTGTGTCAAAGACAGACATACAGCTGAATGTAAAGTCAGAGATGACAGTCAGTTGATCTGTTTCTTGGTCATTAGAATTTTTTTTAAGTATCTTAGAGTGCTGTGCCATAATTATTATTATGTATATGTATACATAAATATATGTTGTTTGTCTATCAATATTTGTTGAGTATTTTAAAGGTTTTTCTTATAATAATATTATAATAAGCGGTATTATAATTCTGTTATAAGAACAAGAGAGACTGATCATTACCTATGTTATATCCTGTTGAAATGCATCCATAGGGCACCAGGTTCAAATCTAAACCTTTTTCTTTCCAAATTGAGTCCATGACCCTTAGAGTCTGAAAAAAACACATTAAAAAATAACTTTAATTTCTTGATTTGGTTTCTAATGAAAATCTAGTGAAAATCAGTCGTTGTTTTTTTAATAGTTGCTTATGTACCTGGATGATGAGCATGTCCTGTCGGAGGTCATCTCCATGTTTAAAGATGATGCCGACAGGGGGAGAGGCTGGAGCTTCGGACTGTACGCAGGAGAACTCAAGCCAGAGTGGCTTTTTCTTAGAGGCCAACACTTTACAGTCTTTTAGCTGAATGAAAACAGTTTGAGTTACAAAAATGAAAATGTTGCCATTGTTTGTTTAACCCCATGTCATTATGATTTCTTTCATCTGCCGAACACAAAATCTGATATTTTGAAGCATGTAAATGAAACAATAAAGGTCAATGAGGTCTAAACAACAATTTTTTAAAACGTCTTATTTTGTGTCATACAGGATTAGAATGACATAGGGGTGAATAAGTAGTTACAGAATTTATTTTCATTTTAGGGTGTACTATGCATTAAGAACTATTTATATTTTTTTTGTTTAAGTTTGGTCTGGATCAGTTTATATATATATATATATAAACCAGTTTATATATATCAACTCACTATGATGCTTCCTGCTCTGACACGGGGATCAAAAGGCACCTGGAAGTCAGAGGGTAAATTGCACTCCTCCAGTATCTCCTGGAGCTTCTGAGGAGCTGATACACATACATGATAATGTAGATGTATGAACTACATATAAGACATAATACGCAGGACACCGGGTTTTGAACTTTACCTGTTGATGGAAGATCCGTTCTGTCTGGGTAGAGCACCTTCACTGTTAGAGCCACTTCGTGCAGGCAATTGACGACTTGTACTTGACGCTGGAATTCAGTCAGCATTGCCTTTCCACAGCCCAACAGATAGGCCTCCAGTATGACCGCCATACGCTGGCGGAAAAATGGACATCCTGCCACCTCACTCCGCAAAAACCAGAAAAAGAAGTGTCCGATCCATTTGCTCTGTGTTCCAGGAAATTGCAATAGTACATAGTTAGCCTTTATCTTCTGACAGGTGAAATGGTGTAAGTTATTTTTGGTGATAATGAGAGAGATGGAAATTATATCCTAATGAATCATGCAAACATGACTCACCCTTAGTGCTCTTTTGAGAAGGAATCTTGCCAAACAGCTATCATGATATGGTTCGACTTTAAGGGTCTACAGAAAATGACATGCCTTATTATCAATTCCCCAACTATGAGTTTCAAGCAAGAGCTTTAAGAAGGCTAATTACTGTACAGGTCAATTACACCTGTAAAACTTTTACCTGAACCAGCTGCAGCAGGTACTTAAGTACCTCATCATTGGATAGGATGTCTAATCTTTGAACCGCCAATCTTCTGACCTTCATATCTGCGAAATCCACACTCAGAAGCTCAAGGGCCACAGGCAGCTCTATATCGTCTGGTTCCCAGTGACTCAACAACCAATGGACATCCTGGACTGCAGTTGGCAACATCCAGTCTACCTTGCGAAGAAACTGAGGTAAATTTGTGGCATAATGGACACTTTCTTCTTTAAGCCTTCGGAGGCAATCTGTCCTTGTGAAAGGTGTTGTTGGAGAAGCCTCACTAGATGGTGAGGAGAGTCTGGATTCCAGTATAGAGTCTGAAACAGGAAATGTACCACTACCAGAAGAGCTCTTGCCATATGGCAGGACAACGGGAAAGCTGTAGCGATCCAGCATGAAGGTAATTGCCATTGCTTTGGCTACATCAGGGTTAGTGGCGGTGGACAGCTTTTCTGCTTCGTAAGTGAATGCCTTCTCGTCCCATTCTGGGAAAGGCCACATGTGCAGAGTGTGTGGACCTTGGCTAAGAAGGGATCTGTGGTCAATAAGCTGAAGGTTTACGAAGTATAGTACTTGTCCTTTTCCCTTCTGGGAATCTTGTACTTTAGAGGAGTTTGACTTTGTGTCCTTGTTTGACGTGCCTTCAACAGTACTGGCATTAATTGTGAGGCCTAATTTAGCTCCGTGAGGGATATCCCTGATCAGAATGTCAAATTCCAGCCAGGTGTTCCACAGCACTTCATCTGAAAACTCTTTTGAAGTTGAACAAACCGATGACACAGTCTTTCTACCGTAGATTATGGTGGCTTCCACATGGACAAGTGGCGGTACCTTACCTGGGAGTTCTGGGATGTCAAACCCTAAGAGTTTAACCCTGAACTTTCTCTCACAGTCCCAAAGAGAAATCATCACAATGTCCTCTACTTTCTTCCCATTAAGGGAAAGCTCCTCGTGGGAGCTTGAGAGACCAGTGAGACTGTCCACCAGTGGCCAGTACTCTCTATTTACTGTGTTTTCTGGAAGGGATGAGATGGCCACCACTGAGAGATGAAGCTCCAGCGTGTTTTCAAGGCAGTGCCTGACCCACAGGTAGTCAGAGAGCTGGAAGCCTCCACTCAAGAATTCCTCTCTGCCACACACCTGGAGCACATAATCAACCGACCATCCTTCGAATGACAGGTCCTCCTTTGGCAATGATTCCCAGAAGATCTTGAGGAGATCGCTGGGGGTATGTGTTAGGTCAGCTTTAATTGAAAGGCTTGAACTATTATAATAAAGAGTCACTGAGAGTTTCTGTTGAAGGTAACCTTGCTGGTCGTTTGGGAGCACTGTGGAAGTTATCCACGGCTCAGTGGCATAAGCTACTGGATCCCGTTTTTTCAGCTCTTCCCTTCGTGATGTGGCAAACTTTCTTCGGGTGTAGCCGAGCTCATTTAAACGATTAGTGTCTGAGGAGTCCAAATCATATCCGATTAACTCATTCAGAATACCCTGGAAGTGAATTTTCTCCTTAGAGGCAGTTTTCTGAGCAAACACAGTGACATAGACGGTCTGAAGACCATCGGTACCTTGAAACCAGGGTGCATCCAGAGTTTTCAAAACCTGATAGTCGTCATAAATTTCATACCACTCTTCCTCCTTGTGATACAACAGACTGTATCGTTCTGGGTCCAGAAGTGCAAATGGCTCAGAAAGTCTATTGTTCTCCTGTGCTACCATACATAGACGCACACGAAGCTGGTGGACGCTGCATTGTGCTGGGAGTTTGACCTGAATGGGCTCCTGGCTGTCCAGGACCTGGAAGCCTTCCCTGACTGGTAACTTGCAAATAAATACAAGGCTGTTATCTGAGCAAGGTTCCTGTTGCTGGTGTGCACCCCATTTGTTCTCCATGGATGCTGGAATGGAAGTTAACACATTTAACTATTACTCATTTTATTTTTTGTGTAGTGTTAAAGGGACTTTTAAAAGGCTGTGCCATGACTGGGGTAAAGTTTTATTTATAATTGTGAATAAATTATACAAATTAATGTAAAGAAAATGGCTACGTGGTGCTTGCACTTGCTAAACTCTCTGTTGTGAAGCGAAGGTGGTTTGATTGGTTGCCAGAACATGTTTTTGTGTGTTGCTATGCAGTTGCTTGGATATTAAGCGAAGTAAACATTTATATATAACATATTACAAATGGAATTCAAACAGAGAGACTACTGTAATATGAAATGTGACATATTTCATATATTTTCATAAACAATAATAACAATAAAATAAAACCAATGTGACGTTTTTGTCTTGGAGAGACTATTTTACATTCCAGCCATGTTACAGGTAGATATGAATGTTGCTTCCTTGCATTTCTCCAACTTTGTGAGGTTAAATATTGTCTTTAGTGTAAAACAATCCTGGAGTTATTTATTTATTTATTGTGTGTTTGTGTTTTTATGTGGGTACATTTTTTACATAAACCCACTGGACAATGTAGATAACTAAAATGCAACATGCTGTTTTTCTGTTTCTCTCTCTTTCAGACTAGATATGATGGTGCAGCTAAATATGAAAATGACTTCCTAAATAATATCACATAACAAACATTGTGCACAGTTTACAAGGTGTACAGGGTGGCTCAATCTAACACTGGTGTATCTTACTCCACTCTCTCTTACTGGTATTTATATAGTAAACTATTATTTAATCAATTAAATGTGAACCTTGATGAATGTGTAAATTGTAATTCAGCATTGTCGTTTTTGTATTATCTTTATCGTTCTTTAAACCCCCAAAAACAATAATACTAGTTGCACCTGTTTATATAAATACAGTTTTTAGCTTGAGGTAGGTTTTGCAACACACAAACTGGTTCTGCCAGCCACTCAAGAAGAATGTATCAATCTTTAGCCTTGCCCTGCTCTGCTAAAGCCAAAAGAATCAACAGACCGTAACTACTATATTCCTCACAAAGTATTGTGTGTTTAACAACATATTTACAATACTGAATGTCAGTTTGTGTTGTATGACTATAATGAATCAGAAAATTGCACTCACCTATACAGCATGTATGTCTTTGGTTTCAGGTCAGTTTCTGTGGCTTGTGTGAGCTACAGTTCAATTTCCCTGTAATGCATCAATGTGAAGTGGCTGATTGCACAACGACTCATCGCTTCCTCATTCTTTTGTCTTTCTGCACCTGAGAGGAAGAAAGTTTTGATCACTACAGACTTATTTGCTTTTGTTGTTTTCATTTAATTCAGAATTAAATTTCCATGGCCTCTACTTTAAACATCACGATCCATCAGGAACTGGGTCTGAATGTCACTGAGGCATCTGTTTGGGGAAAAAGACAAAATACTGCATTTATAGTTTCAGCCACTAGATGGGCCTATTGAACCCTATGGAGATTCTTAACTGATCCCAAGAAGTGAAATCTTTAAAACTACACCAACTTGAGGCTTCATTTAGCTTTCAGATATATATAAAAACATTTAAAAACGTATTTGTAAAAAAAATAATACTTTATTTTTGTCCAAATATATGCATATCCATACTTTTTCATTAATATGTAATAAATATAAAAGATAAATAAAAAATATATAGGCTATATGCAGTGTTGGGAAGGTTACTTTGGAAATGTAATAGGTTACAGATTACAAGTTATCCTACTTAAAATGTAATAAGTAGTGTAACTTTTCAATTACTTTATAAAAGTAAAGTAACTGATTACATTTGATTACTTTTTGATTACTTTTCTAAATTTCTAATATTTTCAACTATTAATCATTTTCAAACATGCATAACGTAATTCCGTTAAAAAACTCCCAACACTGGCTATATGCAGTGTTGGGGAAATGTAACGGAATAACGGAATTAATTTAAAAGTAATTGTAATTAGTTACAGTTACAGTTACAGAAAAGATGTGTAATTAAATTACAGTTACTATGAAAATTTTTAAGGATTACACAGAGGGTTATTGATTTTTTATGTATGTTTATGGGATATGATGTTTATGTATATGTTTTTTTTAAGTGTTTTTTTCTAAGTGTTTTTTTAAAGTATGTTTATGTGTTTGTGTGTGTGTGTTTTAGTGTTTATGTGTGTGTGTGTGTGTGTGTGTGGGTTTCTTTAGTGAAATGGTGAAAAGAACACAGCGACTGTTTCGGTGTATCTCTTTACATGTGAGCTGCTCACCCGCCACTCTCTTCTGTGTTTGTGTGTGTGCAGCTGTGTGTGTGTGTGCCTTGTTTTCCCTCATTCAGAAAGCAGAAAGAGTAAAATGATGTGTGTGTGAAGTGTGTGGCCAAGTATGGTGACCCATACTCAGAATGTTCTCTGCAAGTGCACACACACAGCAGTGTTGTGTGCGTGTGTGTGTGTGTGTGTGTGTGTGTGTGTGTGTGTGTGTGTGTGTGTGTGTGTGTGTGTGTGTGTGTGTGTGTGTGTGTGTGTGTGTGTGTGTGTGTGTGTGTGTGTGTGTGTGTGTGTGTGTGTGTGTGTGTGTGTGTGTGTGTGTGTGTGTGTGTGTGTGTGTGCGTGTGCCTGTGTGTATGGGTATGTATGTTTTTTTCTGTATTAGGGACATTCTGCAGTCTCAGACGTTCGTTTGCATCTTTTTTGAATTGTGTCAGATTTTGTATGGTAACCCCCCCCCCACACACACACACACACACACTTTGAAGTGCAAAGTTATGGTGTTGCTAATGTGTTCTGAGTGTTTTTTAGTATTTTGCTATGCGGTCTGTCTAACATTGGAAAATATTCCACTCACTCAAAATATTTGTCCTTCATGTCTAGTCGTATGGTGAGGTTTTTATTATTCCTATTTTTATCTTCTTCTTTTTTCCTACAGCAGTCATCAGGCAAAAATAGTCTGAAAAATATAAAAGTTGCTTTTTAAACACTTACTGGTAGCAACCACTGTTTGAGAGATGAAAAACAGCCTGGACGATTACGTTAATGGATTAAACATCTCTATGGAGACACCGTATGAAGGTTAATAAAGTATTTTTATTATTTTGCACCAAATAATTGTCGTATCTCACAGATACATATTATTTACACAGATATTTTTGTAATTCAGCAAAATTCTTACAATTCTACTCAAATTTCAACAAAACCAGACAGTGTGAAGAATCAACATTGTCTTCATAATGCTTACTTGAGCATCTTACATAAATGGCAGCAAGATGAAAGTTCAATTTTTTTGTCACAAGAAATAAACAATAAAATAAATACAAATAAATAAATAAAATGTAGCTATTACAACATGATTGCCTCCCTCACCTGTTCACATATACATTTCTACATTTTTCTTTTCTTTTGAGTAACTGAGTAATTTACATCCTTTCTTGTCAAAAATTATGAAAAAATGAAATAGTTGGTTAACTATTTACAATATATTCGCATAGGTGATACTTTACAATATACCTGTTTACAGCATTTTTATTGTTGTTTCATTGCAGTTTTAAAATGTCAAGTTTGTTTTTATGCATTAGTTTAATAAATTCTGCTTTTATGAACAGACCTGAATTTAAAGTGAACAATAGTATATTTGTAAATGAGCACAAACATTAATAAATGTTGTTAGTTCATGATGTATTAAATAAACAATTTGAACCTATATGTAATGCGTTACCAAATTATTTATATAGAAACTATATTAATATAAGTAGAGGCATTTTTTATGTGAACAAAAGGCACATTACATTTGAGTCAGATTTATTGTTTTGCATTCAAGTATCTTGCATTAAAATTTTACATTGTGCGTTATTACAATCTGACAATAAACCACAAAACCCAGAACTACACATGACACACACTATCCTTCTTCCACTCTGTTTCTTTAAAACAGAGAAGATGTGACCTCCTGGCTTTAACCTCTGTCTCCTTTAGCTGTTGTCCCTCCTCCACCACAGCAGCCTGGGCAGAGCTTCCCTCACCTCCTTGTTGTGCAGACCGTAGATGAGCGGATTAATACAAGGAGGCACCTGAAGCATCACCAGCAGCATGATGTGGAGGGTCCCCGCCGACGTCCAGTCTCCAGTGTAATCCAGTGAACGGAACATTGCCATGTTTCCCTCGAGCTCCCACAGAGCATCTGAGACTATCTTCAGAAAGATGGGGAGCAGCTGAAGCAGCAGCATGGAGCAGTAAAACATTACAGTTTTGCGTGCCCTATTGTTGACCTGCTGAAAAGGCTGAACGGCGTTACGTGCCTCCTGATACATGCGGATGTATGAGAATGAGTAGGAACAGATGCAAAGCAGCGTCACCACGAGCCCAACTACTTTTCGAAACACAGCAGAGCCTCGTGGAAATCCAAGGTGGGCCTCCAAGGTGTCCGGCTCACAAAGGAGTCCCGTTATGGGTTTACCCAGCAATGAGCTCTCGTGCCCTAAACTGAGCAAAGCTGTGATCACTGTCGAAAAGGATAGTGAAATAAGCCACGTGAGCCCGACTATCAAGTAAATGCGCTTGGTGGTTAGTATAACAAGGTAGTAGATGGCATGGCACACATACAGGTAACGCTCCAAAGCCATGCAGGTGATCGTTAGAATAGTGCAGAAAACACAAGCAGTGTTAATAAAGAACTGAGTGATGCACCAAGCTCCATACGGCAGAGTGGTCTTCTGTAGCAGACAGTATACCACCGTTGGACCTTGGGTTACAATGAGCAGGACATCACTTACTATGAGGTTCTTCAGCAGAGCAAAGCGTGGCTCCCAGGATAAATCTTCTGAACTGCCAAGACTGAACAGAGTGCAGCTGTTGATGATAAGTGAAATGATGGTCATCACCACAAAGACACACACCAGTACCTGCACAGCTGTATCTGACGGCAGCATGGATCTGAAGAGGCAGCGTCCCTGGTCCAGCAGCTGGAGGGCGTCTGAGGTGGTGTTGGCATTCGGTATTGGGGTCAGACACGCGTAGACTGCACTCCGCAGCATGAAACACGGTAAAACACGAGTGAAACGCATTTGGGCGATGACGAGCGCTTTAATGACAGCTTTGGGAGTTTGACGACGCGGTGGCTGATGTTCGCATTTGTTGCGCCTGCACGCGATGCGTCTCGAGAAAAGATGCAGACAGGTGAGTGACTTGAATAAAGGTGGGGCTTAAAGGCATTCAAAGAGGCATGTCTTTTGTAAAAAGAACCAGTTGAAAGAGTTCGCCTCAATTGTCCATTAAGACTGTTAAACTGATAAAACCACAGATGAGTATTAGGTTGGATTCTAATAATGAAGGATTGTTGCTTTCTGAATTCAAAATAATATTAAATAAAGAAAAAACTATTCATTGTAATGGACAATATGTGTTTGTATAAAACTGTAAAAAAAAGTAAAAGTAATAGCTAATTCACCTACAAACTTAATTTCCTTCTAAATTCATTAAAAATGTTTAATATTAAACCAATTATTTAATTTGTTAATCAAATAATCATGTAGGTTAATTAAATAATAATTTTATTAAAATAGTTTGTTTACATTTTCTTGAACATATGATGAAAACTAAATTACCTGAAAGCGGTTTTTGTTTATTGATTGAGTGATTGAGTAATTATAGGCTATAGCATATTTGTCTTCAAAATTCAGGTTTACAATAAATACAAAGTAAGTGAAGTAGGCTACACTCATTACATTGACCAGTTCCGTTTTTAAAGTCACTCCAATCACAGCAAAAGTGTAGCCTAAACTTAAATCAGCTGTTGGGTTTCAGTCAGAATTGCCATAAAATGTGATTTGCAACGGTTTTGTTATACTATGCGATATATAGTCATATATCAATTCAGATATCCCATAAATGTTGTACAATTTCTATCTGTTATTCGATTTCATTTGTATGAGGTCTGAGGTGAACTAGGCAATGAAAATAAAACATAGTAAAATAAATAATAATAAAGCTTCTGCATGCTTCTGTGGGTAACCTACCAAAGGCATTTCATATTGTCTTCGTATTTGATTTCGTCTTTTCTTGTCACTAACAGAAGAACTTAATGAAGGAAGATCAAAATGCTAATAGAAGTGATTAAAAATAGAGTGAACTCATGGTGGTGAAAGGATGCAGGGAGAGTTGAGGTAAGTGATTATTTATAGCATATCTGACATTACAACACGCTACTCCCGAACCTGAACATGTACAGAAAACACGGGGGAAAGCCTTAAAAGCAACATTGATTTATTACATCTTGTGTAGACAACTGATAAACCAAATCATATGGTTCAAAAGATGGGCTATTGATACATAATTAGGGTTGTCGACTATTGAACATAATCGACTGGCTTGCATTTGCATTTGCATTAGTGGTGCAGAATCAATGAGCACTCTTATAACAGGGATTTAATGAGAAGACAAGAGCATGGGCGTTTACTGCTTTCTCCTTATTTAGCTTGCTACACATCTAGTTGTTCTCCAAGATTCAGCTGCTGTGCTTAAGAATGTCCAAGAATAGAGCGAAGAAAAAAGGAGGAGTGCTGGAACGTTGGAACCCAGTGTGGCTGGAACGAGAGGTGGACAGTTGCTGCTGTCAATTACGTCTTGGAGAGCTTGGGGTGACATTAGGCACTCATGAAGAATGAATGCTTGTTAACTGAGCCCCCAGCGGTTACCGCAGCAGCCCCACCAGTACTCTCTGCCTTATGGACAGGATGGGGGCTGGATTGGAAACAGTGATGACAGGTCACTCACTCTGCCCTGAGTGATTTATTCATTTATGTTAATCTATCCGTAATGAGTAAGCAGCTATTCTGATGCTTCAAGTCATCCTCATAAGTTTGTGGAAACTTTACTTATAGAAGTTAGTGAGAATAAAAGGTGGAGAGAGACTGATTAAGTTTGGTATTATTTTATATAAATTAATTCATTTGTGAAATGTGTGAACAGATTAATATGGAAATCGTATTGTAATTGTTTCATTATATTTGTTTGTTTGTGAAATATAGGACTATATATGAACTGATGTATATTGGAATCATACTTGTTTGTTTGTTCTGTTCATGCCTCCACGCCAGATATACTGTATAAGATCCAGCCCTGGATGCCAGATCCTGTCAAAAAAAACAAACAAACAAACAAACAAACTGTTTTGTCTGGTAACTGCATAATAGATATAAACAGATAAATATAATATAATATAAATATCTAATCAATGAATAAATCAATTAATATACAATTGTAACAATATAAAATATATATATTTAATTTCATTAAAAAATCAGGATATAAATGTATAGTGGGGATAGCAAAAAAAAGTGATCTGTGACACATTATACCCAAAAATTCTTCATACAGGGACTAACCGTCAAATTTAGGATAAAAAAATATTCAGACACTTTGACCTGACCATATTTTGCTTAAGTGTTGTTTCTTTAATTTGCTAATGTGACCTTTTTACACCACAGACTGAATAAAATTAAGCATTGCTTGGAAATTGGTTGACCTATTTAAATGTAACATCTGAATAATTTTTGGTTGATTGTAATCCATTACATACCTTTCTACCTTTCTAAACTATAGCGAATAAACTGTGATATATAATGCGAGAAATGTTGAATGTGTCTGAAATTCTGAAATTTTGGTTTGACTGTGTGTGTGTGTGTGTGTGTGTGTGTGTGTGTGTGTGTGTGTGTGTGTGTGTGTGTGTGTGTGTGTGTGTGTGTGTGTGTGTGTGTGTGTGTGTGTGTGTGTGTGTGTGTGTGTATACAATCATGGCCAAAAATATTGGCACCCTTGGTAAATATATAGATAGATTGTCTCATAAAAATACGTACCTCTGTGCACTTTCTCTGCGACACCGTTTTACGTACCTTACTACATGTTTCGCCGCAGTTTCAAAGAGAAATGTCCACTGAGTGGAGCTAAAACACAGGTTAAATATGTGAAACCTGGCATGTTTTTATTATGTAGATATAGGTACATATTGCTGTGTTTTTATTGCGTTGCTACAGAAACGTATTGCGGTGGTTCAGAATTAATGTTAATTAATGGTTAATGTTGGAAATATGCCCTACACCAAACCCAACCCTAAACCTACCCGATAGTGTTAACAAATGCAAAACTGATATAAACATGTATTTGTTGATGCAACCGTGCCATTTCAACTTCCTTATATGCAGATTTGAACTGCTCTGTCGAACCGTGATTACACGGGATTCAAACCGGAGCTCCTCGCCTCCTAAGTATGCCTCCGTACTCCGTGAGCTACCGAACAAACTTACCGTCTATGAAAACCCATAGATACGAGGCTGGATATGTGCGATGCTAACGTTCAATAGCATTAGTTTTCAAATCTCCCATCTTTTTATATTGTTTTGAAGTCGTAACATGATATTCTTCAAGTAGTTATGCAAAAATTACTCTTAATTAGTCAAAACTCTGTATATTTGCGTGAAAAGGAGTAATAGGTGACAGAGTTTTACTGCCTCTAGTGTTTGTTTCATTTGGAAACTGCACTAATATGCAGTTATAGGTACGTATTTCGTGTCTCGCTAAAAAGTGCTCCCAGGTACGTAAATGCCATGAGACCAGGTACCATTTCTTACAGGGTTCAGGTCGGAGGACTGGAATGGCCATAGCAGAAGCTTGGTTTTGTGCTCAGTGACCCATTTTTGTGTCCAAAACATGGCCCATCATAAGATTTAACTTATTCAGTCAATCACTTATTGATTTTTTTATCTGTTGGTATTTGATAGAATCCATGATGCCATGTATCTTAACAAGATGTCCAGGACCTCCAGCAGAAATATAGGCCCACAACATAAAAAATACAGCAGTATATTTCATTGTACAAATGGGGTACTTTTTATCCCTGTGTTCACCAAACCCATCTTGAGTGTTTGCTGCTAAAAAGCTCATTTTTTTGTTACATCTGACCACAGAAGCCAGTCCCATTTGAAGTTCCAGTCGTGTCTGATAACTCAATATACTGGAGTTTGTTTTTGGATAATTTTTCTTGAAACCCTCCCAAACAACATGTGGTGAATGATGTAGGGGCTGTTTGACCATTTTTTTAAAGGTTTTCCAGCCTGGTCTCATGCTCATACATAGGTATTAATACGTAACAGTTTTTATTGATGCTAAAACGTACAATTTAGACGTATTTCAACATTTAAAATGTACAAATCGATATGTATTTTTAGCTAAAAAACTTTCAAATATTTACGTATCTTTTATATCCTTAAGATATTCGTATCAATGCATTTTGATCATTTTACCAATAAGTGATTTCGCTTGTTAGGCCCCTTAACCTAACCCCCAGACCTAAACCTACCCATTTTATAGCGAATATAAAAGGATATAAAACGCAATTAACCGAAATATGCAGGAAAATAACAGCTTTAGTAACAATATAGCATTAAAAATGTTTTTATAGTCGCTAATCCCACTCCTACATCTAAACCTAAACATAGCTATTTCTGTACAGTATAAGAAAAACATGAGACAGATAAATGCAATTACAATAATTTATTTATTGCACAAATTTCAAAAGCAGTACCAAAAGTAATCCAAATGACGATGTGTTGCAGTCGCAGTCCTCTCTGGCGGAATAAAATAGGTTTGTGTGAGGTGCAGAGTAGAATTTATGTTGTTAATTGCTGAAAATATTATCCAGATTATTTTCCTGATCCTCTTGCTCTCAGTGAACTCGTGAAGGCGTGCGCGTTGCCAGAAACATGGTATGTCACAATCTATGACGAATACAGGTGAGAGCCAATGAGCATTCGATTATCCTGCCGTAAAGCATGTCGTTTGAAGCAGCAACATTTGAATTCGTTAGCGCGGGCTTTGCCGTTTACGGTTGCTGGATAACTTGCTGCTCGGGATGGGAGATCGCGGAATGAAGGCTTGGATTTGGGTCTGTTCCTCACAGTCGTATGGATTATAGCGCAGAATAAAATTGTTTCATGTCCTAATTATGTTGCGGTTTTGGTGTTTTTTATAGTTCTATTGTCAGTCACAGCATGTCGGAGGAAACGCTTTTTGTGGGCCATGGCAAACATGGCAAGTAAAGGTTAAACGATTTCAAATGTTATTTATTTTAAGGTTTAAAGTGAAGTCTTGTTTAACATTATGTAATTTATGGCTTTTATTGCAAACGATCTGGCCGCAGAAATAACACAACAAAATGAAATGTTATCATTTCATATTAAGTAAACTAGTAAGTTAAACAATGGAATTATGCAATTGGAAACAAGGTAATTGATATAACAACTAATAATAAAATGAATCCTGCAATTTCAATATTCATAAGGATTCATTTTTAGATGTCGTTGTTTTGTACTTTTAGATGCTGAAAATACCTAAGTATTTGTACATTTAGATGCTGAAAATACGTAAGTATTTGTACGTTTAGATGCTGAAAATACGTCAGTATTGTACGTTTAGATGCTGAAAATATGTCAGTATTGTACGTTTAGATGCTGAAAATACGTCAGTATTTGTACGTTTAGATGCTGAAAATACGTCAGTATTGTACGTTTAGATGCTGAAAATACGTCAGTATTGTACGTTTAGATGCTGAAAATACGTCAGTATTGTACGTTTAGATGCTGAAAATACGTCAGTATTGTATTTAGATGCTGAAAATATGTCACTGAAAATACGTAAGTATTGTACGTTTAGATGCTGAAAATACGTCAGTATTGTACGTAAAATACTTTGTAGATGCTGAAAATATCAGTATTGTACGTTTAGATGCTGAAAATACGTATTGTACGTTTAGATGCTGAAAATAAGTATTGTGATGCTGAAAATAACAGAAGTACAGATGCTGAAAATACGTCAGTATTGCTGAAAATACGTCAGTATTGTACGTTTAGATGCTGAAAATACGTCAGTATTGTACGTTTAGATGCTGAAAATATGTCAGTATTGTACGTTTAGATGCTGAAAATACGTCAGTATTGTATGTTTAAATGCTGAAAATATGTAAGTATTTGTATGTTTAGATGCTGAAAATACGTCAGTATTGTACATTTTAGTACCTGTAAAAACTTAAGTAAATGTACATTTTATAGAACCACATTTTACGTAAAATACATACGAATTATCATGAGATCACGTTGGGTTTTCTGACCCCGAGACTAAACTATTTTCTGCAATTCTCCAGCTGTGGTCCTTGGAGAGACTTTAGCCACTCAAACTCTCCTTCTCACAGTGCATTAGGACGATATAGACCAGGGGTAGGCAACGTCGGTCCTGGAGTGCCGCTGTCCTGTAGAGTTTAGCTCCAACCCTAATCAAACACACCTGAACAAGCTAATCAAGGTCTTCAGAATTACTAGAGCTACAGGTAGGTGAGGTTTATTTCAGGATTGGAGCTAAACTCTGCAGGACATCGGCACTCCAGGACCGACATTGCCTACTTCTGATATAGACACACGTCCTCTTCCAGGCAGTTTCGTAACATTTTCTGTTGAATTGAAATTCTTAATTATTGCCCTGATGGTGGAAATGAGAATTTTCACTGCTCTAGCTCTTTTCTTAAAGCCACTTCACTAATCTGTGAAGCTCAATTATGTTTTGCTGCACATCATAAATATATATTAGTTTTTTTCTCATTGTGATGGGTGATTAAGGGAATTTGGGCTTTGTTTTCCCTCCTATTTATATTTCTGTGAAACAGGAAGCCATGGCTGGATAATTTTATATTCATAATCACCCTGGAGTGCTCAAAATTGTGAATATGAATGGGAACATAATTCAGAGATATTTTACTCATAAGAATTTCCAGGGGTGCCAATAATTGTGTTCAATGTGTATTTGAGAAAAACTATTTATTTCCACCCATTTTAAATTCTTATTATCCAATGAAAGGTTAGATTTTTGTGATTTTCTTAAAAAAAAGATCAAAAGGATTAATAATGCAGATTAATTTCCACAGCCTTCTTTGCCGATATTTTTGTCCATGAGTGTATGTATATATACAGAGCCTTGCGAGAGTATTCATACCCCTTAATTTTTTTCACATTTTATGTTGCTGCCTTATGTTAAACTGCTTTAAATTACTTTTTTCCACATCAATATACACTATAATGGTAAAGCAAAAAAAAAAAAAAAAATTTACCATCTTTGCAAATTTATATATATAAAAAAACTGCTTCCATTGCATAGGTACTCATACCCTTATCTGGGACAGTTGGAATTTAGCTCAGGAGCATCCATATTGCTTGTAGGTGTTACTAGACTTTGAGTGAAGGTAACCTGTTGCAAATTCAATTGAATTGGTATGATTTAGAAAGGCACACACGTCTTAATAAAAGGTCCAACAGCTGATAATGCATATCAGAGCAAAAATCAAGCCCTGAGGTCTAAAGAACATCTGTAGAGCTCAGAAACAGGTTTGCGACAAGCCACACATCTGGGGAAGAGTTCAGAAAAAAATTCTGCTTCATTGACGAGTCACAGCAGTCTCTGTTACCCTTAATGGAAGAAGTTTGAAACAACCAGGATTCTTCTTAGAGCTGGCCAAACTGAGCAATTGATGGAGAAGGGCTTTGTTAGAGTGGTGACGAAGAACCTGATGGTCACTCTAGTTGAGCTCTATGATCGTATGTGGAGATAGGAGAAATCTACAGAAGGATAAACATCACTGCAACACTCTACCGATCTGGGCTTTATGGCGGTGTGGCCAAACTCAATCCTCTCCTCAGTGAAGACAAAAGAAAACACACTTGGAATTTACAAAAAAGCATCTAAAGGACCCTCAGACTCTTGAGAAACAAGATTCTCTGGTCTGATGAACCTCAATTCTAACCATCATGTTTGAAGGGAACAAGCTCTGCTCATCACCTGCAGAGTACCATCCCAAAAGTAAAGTGTGCTGGTAGTAGCCTCATGCTGTGGGGCTGTTTTTCAGCAGCAGGGACTGAGGAACTCATCAGAATAAAAGAAAAGCTCAATGCACTAAAATATTGATGCCTTAATGAAAACCCAGTCCAGAGCATTCAGAACCTCAGATTGGGCAGGAGGTTTACCTTCCAGTGGGACAGTGACCCTAAGCACACAGAAAGAGTGGCTTATACTGTACACAATGCTGTGAATGTCTTTGAGTGGCCCAGCCATAGCCTGGACTTGAACCCAATCAAATATTTCTGGAGAAACCTGAAAATGTGCGTCTGCCCTCATCCAACCTGACAGAGCCTGAGAGGTTAAGAAGTGAGGAGACAAATGGCAGATAATTGCCAAATGTTGATGAACATTGTAAAAATTGTCGCATCAAACGAAAAAAAAAGACTACTTCAGGTAAATATTTAATTAAGGGTATGAATACTTATGCAATGTACTTTTTTTTTTTTTTACCAATACTGTTTTTGCTTTACAGTTATAGTGTATGGAGTGTATATTGATGTGGAAAAAAAGTAATTTAAAGCAGTTTAACACAAGGCAGCAACACAACAAACAAAAGAAAAAACAAAAAAAATATATATGTGTATGTGTGTGTGTATTTTCAATTGCAAATTTCCAGTCTAACTTTCACATTTACATTCCCAAAATACTGCATTGAATTAAATTTGAAAGTATAAAGACTACAATTTAATTTTCTGGTAAAATGTACTCCATTGTTTGTTTTATTTCTAACTTTGGGGAAAAAAATTGTGTACATTGACTGCATTGACCACATCTGGCTATATATAAGTCATAGTCTTTCAAATTTGATTGAAAAATGTGTATCTGATGCTTGGCCTTAAGCTAGTCAAATTGACTTAATAATATATAGATAGTAATAAGAAAACTGCATGACCATAAGATAACGTACTGCCTTCCTTACAAACCAGGCCACTACAATGAAGATAAGTGGGCTTGCACTGGAAAGGAATGTGGCTTTCATTTATTTTCTTGCCAGAGGCATCACTCCTGAATGAGCTCAATGAGACTTACCTTTATTTGGCTAATTAAGGTCATTTTGAAGAATCATAATTTTTCATTAGCCACGTCTGGCTCTAAATCACTTCATTCTTTTTGATTTAACAGAAAAACATGTGTCTGATACCTGGCCCTTATTATATCAAATTTTGATGACAATATAGATAATAAGGAGAAAACTGCATGCTCCTCATATAATGGACAGCCTTCCTCACAACCAGAGCACCATAATTAAAATAATTTGCTTTCACTGGAAAAGAAGTTGGGCTCTCATTAATTTTCTTGACACAGGCTTCGCTGCTGGATGAGTTCAGTGAAACATACCTTTATTTGGCTAATTAAGGCCATTTCATAAAAAGGGTGGTTCAGAAAAAAATATTAAAGATACAATCTGAGAGTAGAGGAACACTTTGAATTAATAATTTTTAAATCTCATACTCTGTGTAGTGTTAGATCCAGTTGCTTTAATATGTATCTCTCTTATGAGCAGATATTAATCTTTGTATGATATCCAAAAGTAAGGCAGCATTGTTTCAGACACAGGTTTTTGCCTTTAACTGAGACCATGACACAAGTCTACATTTGGCTATTACATCTTTACACATCATTTCTTCAATTGAACTGTATTACAAGTTGAGTTACAAGTGTTTATAAGAGATGGGTGTGTTAAGCATGTGGATCAAGACTATCTGCTAAGACTTGCCATGGAGTAGATATTTTTACAAAGCCTACGAAACTCTAGCAGTCAGAGGATTAATAGGGGAAACCAAATAAGGCATGGAAGGGTAATGACGGCAAGCCTTAAGAGTCTGACAAGGTCACTCCTTCTGCTGTCATATCGAAGAAAATATAAACCCAAGTAGGGAGGAAAAAAGCAGCACTATTTCCTCTTGTAGGAAATGAAAGCATAAAGGGACAGTTCACCTGGAAATAAAATCTCTATCATAACTACCCTCATGTCATATAACAACTTCAGGCTGTTCAGCCTGAGCACTTCCAGTCACATGGACGGATTCCTTTTATAAAGCTGCAATAGTACTGAATGAAGCTGTTTTTAGGAGCTTGAAAGCTCTAGTCCATTCAAAATTATAATGGTTTGTTTCACTGTTGTCCAACTCTGACAGCAGTTCATTAGTTATCAAGACACATGTAATCCAACAATATTAAAAATGAAGGTGATTCCACAGAAGAATCATTTTGGGTTCCTCAAAAAACTTTTAGTGTCCAGCTCTTAAAGGAACCTCTTTTTATTAGTGTGAAGGCCTTTGTAATATTCTAAATAACTTTTTGTGCAATCGAAAGGTTCCATGGATGTTATAGTTTCTTCATGGAACTATTGATTCCAATAAAGAATTAGTATTTTTAAGAATGAAGTTAACAATTAAGCTTTCATGGTAGAGCCACAGTGGTTGATATATTTCCATTTTAAAGAATCTGAAATTGTATACTGTCTGAGTAAGAAGGACTACCATGAGGAACAAACTTTGTGACCCTTGCATTCTACATAGTATGAATGTATCATATGAATGAAATCCAGATTTATACAAAATCTTAATATCAAACTTCAGATTATCTGTGCCAATAGTAGATCATCCAGGGACTTTTCACCTTCTATTTTATAAATACTATAAACTCAGACATAATACTCATGTCACATGATGTTTTTCACCTTCGATATGGGGAAATAGGCATATTCAGATATTTGTCTTATTTAACATTTAATTATTGCAGATTTGTATAATATTCTGAGTTTGTATTTGACTGTTTTTATTCAATTTGAGTAATACAGAATCTGTTTTGTGCAGGTGAGATGAGTAAATACATGTTCATATTTAGTCTAGAGTAAGTATCATGCTCACACAGCATGCACAACACCTCTGAGAGACGAGACACGAGAGCTGTCAGTCAAGACATGGGAAACAAAGTAACTGGTGTTACTTATTTGGAAAAGTGACTCAGATATTTCCTTCTAAATTAAAAAAAATAATAATGTGTTATTTTACTAGTTACTTAAAATTAATCTGATTACATAACTCGTGTTACTTGTAATGTATTACCGCAACAATGGTTATGGGTAACATTATGAACCAGTGTCAATATTTCAAGTCCGCATATTTGTATATTTTGAGAGTAGGCTACTCACTCAGAAGATGTCACCTGGGCATTTTTTATATTATAGTACCATAATTTTACAAATGCTACCTAAATGGCACATATTAGTATGGCACCTCCCCAATGACAGATTAGCATCTTTTTTTGAGAGTGTGGCGTGGCCGTGTAATAAACCCCTTCAGGTGATACAATGACCAGCTGACTGTGAAGCCTTGCATGAATCTCGTTGTCTTGTTGTGACTCACTGTTTCCTAATATGCGTCAATCTGATGCAGATCCAAGTGAGCCGGTCGGTATAGACAGGGATACTCAGCCAAACTGACTGCTAGATGGTAAGATTGACAGATAAGGTGAAGAAACACAGTCATGTGGGTGAGGGAACTAATCCAACCTTGATGTGGAAGTGATTGTATTCAACATCTGTTTCTGGAATCTGTTTATCCACTGTTAAAATAACCTTGCATAGCTTTCCTTGTTTATGTTTGATTTTTTTTTTTTTTACTATTGGCAGGGAAATGTCACTGAGACCACTTGTCCATCCTTCAGCTAAATATGGGGCAATGGAGGGCACATAGAGGTGGCACTGGATTAGAAAGGGATGAAGAAGAAGGGCTGGGCTTTTTTAAGCCTGAACAGACATTGGTTGACAAGTTCAGTCTGTAGAGTTTCTAGCCCAATCCTGGCCATTTTCTGGAAGAGTGAGAATTATATGAGGTCTTATTAGGAGAGTCTGGAGACGTACGTTTAGGAGGACGGCTGCTGGACAAAAGACTGTTGTTGTTTTCAGATACACTTTGATCTCAATAACAAGCTGTCAATATGGTAAGATATCTGGAAATGATTAAATATGATTCATACTTATGACTGGAACATTTTCTAGAAGATCTTGAAGAGAATGGAAAAATGGATATGTGCAGGTTTAAATGATCGTTTTAACTTAATGACATCAAGTTGATTCGGTCATATGAAATTATATTTTCATTGAATAAAACCAGTTTGCATAGGTGCTACACATAAAGCTGAAATGTATGTGTCAATATTGAATATTAGGTTTACATTTCATGAACCTTTTTGGCTTGTTGTGTTTTGCGAATATATTTACAGTGCAATGAATATTCAAGCATCACTACTGTTAAGTATTTAGAGTGTTTTCTAGTGACTGACAAGTGACTTCTCTTCTTTGCCTGTGCTAGTGTTAGTGATTGTGGTTTCTGGATACATGTGGTAATCCACATCATCAAAGAGAGGGAACTCACAGGGTTTGATTACAGTGCTAAGACTATCATGGTCCTTTGACATTTGCAGTGATTCCTCCTGAGAATGTGCATGTGAACAACAGGAATCTGGCTCTATGAGAGGAATGTATATTCACGTTGGTTTTATATAGGTACTTCCTACATGCTTGTCGAGAGTTTTGTGCCCTTCTCTATCAAATCGTAGTGAATCTTATTGTGATGGAGAATATTTGTGATGTAGTAGGAGCTATTGCAGCTATATTTAAACACTGTGTTCATTTCTGAACTATGTGAGAACATGTTGTTTGACAGATCACTTGTACATTTATCTTACATGTTCCGGAATACATTTCATGGAGAAACTCATTAATGCAATGCAGAGTAGGCATATAGTGACTGTACGCTTCTCACATCTCATGCCTTCTTTAGGGAACATGTTACATACAATTTCATGAAATGTTAATGCATTCAATATTATGTTTTTGGAATACAATTTGAGGACTTGTTCTGACTTATTTATCATTAGATATCATTAGATAAATAAATCTATTTCATTCTTCTGTCTCTTTGTCAATGTTTGTGGCTGTAGAACTAATCTATGCAAATAATTGTTTGTTCTTTCCTTTTAACTCTTCAGTAATAGCTTCACTAGAAACCCATTAAATCTGCTTCACTTGAGGACATATGGATGGTAAAAGTGGAGTAAATTCTGCATGTTCTTTACAGTGATTTGTGATAGGGAGCTATTAGTCATTACATTATTCCTTCAGTTATAAATAGATGTTACTTCATTTATTTAATTTTTTATAGCATATACATAACCATATACTTGTCAATGCTCGCTTTTTAATTTTTTTTTTTTTCTAAGATCTAAAGATATCATTAATAAAATAAATGGATTAATTCAATTATTAAGAGTGTCTTAAGTGTCCACCAGGTTACCTATAAAGTATTATGAGATTCAGTCAATACATAAAATATTAATTTCATTGCATTTAATAAAATAGCAAGCCAATTGCTTAATGTTGTTATGTATGATAAAGACACTAGCATCATTTGTTTGCAAATTCCATCTGATTTTATATTTAGATTTTTAACGCTGTGATAATCTTACACTTTTACATGAATGCTGTTTGATAATTCATATTTATTTGAACTCGTATTTTAACAAATACTTTTAGAGGCCACTAAAGTTTCCACATATTTTTACTTTGTAAAGTTGAAAAAGGAAATGCTTTCATAAAGTTGTTCTTGTCTGCTCTTTGGTTTGCCATTAATATGCCTGGAAATATATGTTCCTAGCTTAATCCAAGACTAGGAACCCCTGTGAAGTTGTCCAGTTCCAAATAATGAACAAAGTCATTTAAAATTTGCAGTCTGGAGGATTTGTGAATGCTCTTGAGGCCCTTATATCACAATCTCGTTTTTTCACTAGCCCACTGATGCTCAGAATGACGCCCGCTCTTTCCTGAGTGAGGAAATGATTGCTGGTGAGTGTGTGAACTTTAACAATCTCTACATTATTTTTCTCATTCATAACATTTGAATCACACTGCTTGCATCAAAGTGGTGCATTGTTAATGTATAAAAATCTCATTATGCAGCTTTTCACATCCTGTTTCAACTATTTTTTTTTTCCTTTTTTTAATCTCAAATCAAAGAGTTCAAGGCTGCCTTCGACATGTTCGACACCGACGGTGGCGGTGATATCAGCACCAAGGAGTTGGGTACCGTTATGAGGATGCTGGGTCAGAATCCATCCAGAGAGGAACTGGATGCCATCATTGTAGAAGTAGATGAAGATGGTGAGTTGGGTCATGTCCCAAAAATGAACTACATTAAATAAGGGTTCACATGCAATAAGCTGGGACAGTTCACCCAAAAATGTAAATTCTGTCATCATTTACTCACCCTCGTGTCATTTCAAACCTGTATGAATAGTTTTATTTTATTTTGGTGAACATAATATATATTTTAAAGAATGTGGGTACCCAAACAGTTGACGGTAGCCATTTACTTCCATAGTAGTTTTTTTTCCATACTATGAAAGTCAATGTCTACCAACAACTGTTTGGTTGCAACGTACTTTTTATTTATTTATTTTTTGATTTCTTATTTATTAAACATGTTAAATGCATAACTATTTACTGCAGACCCTGAGATCTGGCCATAACAAATAAGGGGGGGGGGACTTACAAATAATACAATATTACAAAACAATATTATCTGGATAACAAGTAGGCAATGGACAATGGACAATATCCAGCAAGTGCATATGACATCCAAGTAAACCTAGCTGGGGTAGATGCATCAAACCGCAATTTCAGAATAACCTTTTTGGTAGCAGTAAGAGCAGCAGACAGAATCCTTTTTTGATTGACAGATAATGAAAGCAACGAATCATCCAGCAAGAGAAGCAGTGGGTCCTTATGGATCTGAGTCTTCAGAAGATCCGACAATAAGTCCTGTACCAAGGACCAGAGCAACACAACTCGGGAACAGTCTCTGAACATATGCATGCATGTAGTTTGACTTGAGCTGCTAGACAGGTGACAGAAGGGGTCAGACTTTCTTTTCATTATATATAATAAACAAGGAGTGACATATGCCTTACAGATGAACTTATAATCAATAATTTGGTGAGTTGGGTTTTTTGAGGTATCAAAACAATTCCCCCAGACAGTGTCCCAATCAATCACAGTGTTAAGTTCTCTTTCCCAGAAACCCTCAGTCGGAATGTTTAAATACTGTTATACCACAAGTGATTTATAAATTATACTCACAATACCTCTGGAAGCCATACTATAATCTATCCCGTTTATCATAGGATGAGGAAATAGTTTAATCAAACCAGGTACTCTGAAAGATTTCAGCACAGATCTTAATCTTCAGTACAAGAAAAATAGAAGAATCCTGGGAGAGAGAATTCATTCTTTAGAATCTGAAAGGGAATCTCGATTGTCAAAGGGCTATCCAACATATCGTGCTGAGAGTATATAGTTTAATTTGGGAAGATGTAAATGTTTAAGAGATAAACCAAAATTGGTTTGGTCAGAGTCGGATTCTGAAGTATACAAATGTTGGTACTAGTAGTTTTCAAATACTCTGTTTACATCCTGGTTGAGGACATATTGAGACCTCATGTCTAATAGCCAATATTAGCCGAGATTCGCCATCTTTCAACCGCAAATCCAACAGCTTGGAAGAGCATTCTCCGTGGAAATAATATGATCGTCTAGTACGATGTATGATGAATTCAGCTCTATTTAAATATATAGATTTTGTACTGTTTTGGCTTTGGTCTCACAAAATGTAGATCAATTTGTTTTTCTAATTCAAATTTACGGCTCTCCCTACGCTTTTTATTAAATAATGAAAAACCTATAATACTTGGGGTTCAGAGGCTGAATCTGTCAATCTGAAAAAACTCTGTCAAAGAGCTGCTTAAATCCGCCACAGATGTACAATCCTGTAACAAGGAGGTATTACATCTCCATCGGTTGCATTAAAGATGTAATTATTGGAGAGTGATCAGATAAAAGAAGTAGTGGGTACCAACATTCTTCAAAATACCTCTAGCAGAATCATACAGGTTTGGAACAACATGAGAGTGAGTAAATGTCAGAATATTCATTTTTGGGTGAATTATCCCTTTAAACTTGGTTTGTTCCAACCACACCTTAGAAACCAAATACTCAAACTGTTTTCTGTTCATTCCTGCCTGCATTTCAGTCTGTCCCATCACATCTCTGTTTTGCATTCTCAGGCAGTGGCACTATTGACTTTGAGGAGTTCTTGGTCATGATGGTACATCAGCTAAAAGAAGACCAAGCTGGCAAGAGTGAGGAGGAACTATCTGAATGCTTCCGTATCTTTGACAAGTATGTCATTTGATGTTAACACAAAACTAAACAGCAGTGTGCGGAAAGGTCATTAGGGCCCAAGAAAAACTTACGGTGTACATTACGGTATTATCTGCTGTTAAAATATAAGCTCAGAATCGATTACAGAGGAATCGCGATGCATTCGGAACATCTCAGAATCGATCCAGGAATCAATTTATATGTTACGCAATGGGTGGGATTAGGGTTGTGGGGTAGATGCTCATATGCATATCATATGCACGGCAACAAATTTTGTATCATATGCACGCGAAAACTGCGTTGCAAACACGTGCATATCATATGCACACCAAAGTAATTTTTTGCATATCAATACCATGAGTTTTTGTTTTTATTTGGCGTACTATTAATATGCATTTTCATGAGACCGGGCTCTGTATTCGAAGCATCTTTATCTTTTGATTTCTGCATAGAGCTGCTTTTGCCTCTCTTGTTATTTACACTACGTGTGTGAATCTGTGGGCGGGGCTAAACAGGTAGTGATGTAGAAGCAGGCATTGATCTTCTGTGGAAGCGATATTTAGCCACACTATAACATCATAGAGTGTCACGTTCCTCAAGCTGTCGTTTTGGCAGACTGTCTTCAATATAAGCTGTTTTTAGACTAGCGAGAAAGTTTTGAGTTCTGAAAGGTACAGGATGTTTTTATAGTACAATGACCTCTTATATGTCAAAAGAACAAGGGAATTTTGGTTTCTCAGGTCATGAACCCTTTAAACAAAAACACTCATGTAAACATCTTGACATCACAAGTCACTTAGCTTGACAACAAAATCAAGAAAAAATGTGTAATTAAAACAAAATGATATATTTTCCCAACAGGAACCAAGATGGTTTCATCGATCGTGACGAGTTTGCTGATATCTTACATGCAACTAGTGAGCCAGTGACAGACGAAGACATAAATGAACTCATGGCAGATGCAGATACAAACAAAGATGGGAAGATTGATTTTGATGGTAAAGCAAATCTTATTTATTCTATTTTTCTGTGCTGCCCTCGTGTGGAATATACAAGTTCACTGAAAAGAATGTTACAACATTTTTTAAGGTAAGTGGTTGCAATACATTTATTTTAGCTACATTTAAATAAAACTAAATTTAGTTGAAAGGTAGTCAACTAAAAAAAATATTTAAATGTAGCTAAAATAAATGTATTGCAACCACTTACCTTTAAAAAATGTTTAGTAAATTCAATTAATAATTTTTTCAGTGTTCCAAAGATTTTTTTTTGGAACAACGCAATGAAAAAATCATCTTGGGATCCCCAAAGAAACCATTCAGTGAACATTTGTTAAAAAAGCTTATTTTTTTCTTAGTGTGAAGAACATTTAAATAATCTGAATAACATTATTCCAATATAAAGAATGTAAATTATCATCTTTTGTTTTTAAAAGTAAGTATACCGATAGAAATACACACTTATACATAACAATAAATGCAATATACTCTCATGCCTTCCTTAGGGAGCTATAAAAACACTAGCAAATTAAATATAACTTCATGAAATGTTTATAAATTCAGATTCAATATTATTCTCTTGAATATAATGACTTATATTTACATTTAGCAGATGCTTTTATCCAAAGCGACTTACAGTGCATTCAGGCTATACTTTTTTTGTCAGTATGTGTGTTCTCTGGGAATTGAACCCACAACCTTCTGCGCTGCTAACGCAATGCTCTACCACTGAGCCACAGGAACACGACTTGACTTGACTCTTATTTCCTATTTAAATACGTCTGTATTACTGAAGTGTGATATGAGAGATCTTGTTATCATTAGGTCAATTAATCAATTTCATCCTTTTGTCACATTCTTATTCTTTTCGTGGCTGCAGAACTAATCCATGTATTATGACAACTTTTAACTCTTCAATAACAACATGAACAATATTAAGTCTCCCTAACCCGAGGACATATGGTAAAATCATTCTGCAGATGTTCTCCACAGTGCTTTGTTATATAAACTTATTAGTCATTACAGTTTTTTTCCTTAAATTCTTATTCCTTCAATACATACTTCATTAATTTTATTTCATTTATTTATTGCATATCCATGGCCATATGCTTGTCCATTTTTAATTTTGTTAGTTTTTTATATGTTAAAAAGGGTAACACTTTAGTATAAGCGACCTATTCTCACTATTAACTAGTTGCTAGTAACATGCATATTGACTGTTTATTAGTGCTCAAATCACATATTCTGCACGACCATATTCTACATCCTCAATCCTTTACCCAGTACACAAACTTAACAACTACCTTAGCAGTAAGCAGCAATTAGGAGGCAAAATTTAACTTTAGTTAATAGTGAGAATTGAACCTTAAAATAAAGTGACGATTAAAGTTCTATAAGAAGATTAAAATAAAGATTAATATAATAAACAGATAGATTACTAAGTGTTTTACCACCTCCAGGTCACCTAGAAATGATATGGACATCAGTCTATGTATGTCTAGCTATCTAACAATGTATGGATGGCATTGCAATAAAAAACTAAATATCAATCCAATAGCTTAATTTTAATTAAGTATGATAAAAGCACTTGTATAATTTGTCTGCAAATTCTGTCTGATTTTGACATTTTGTTATTTAATGCAGTGATAATTATATGTATGTGTGTATCTACAACATAAAAGTTTGTTCATGGAACCATCTATGCCAATTAAGAACTTTTATTTTTAAGAGTTTATTAAAGCAGATAATATGACATGCATATATAAAAAGATGTAATTACACACATACTCAGGGATTCTTTTTCCTGACCTCCAGTTATCAGCGAGTTCTTTTGAATCCCAAGACGTGAGAGAAGACAAGCGTTTTCTTATAGAAACGAATAATCACTATATTTGAATGCAAAGTATGTTCAGAGTGGAGAGAGTGTGAACAATACCAGGAAAGGGGCTTGTATGTTATATAATCCGCTTTTTATTTTCATTCCAGAGTTCCTTAAAATGATGGAGAACGTCCAGTAAGAAAAAATTACATTCCATACTGCTAATTACAGCAGTCAAGCCTCCCAAGAACAACCCATGCTGAGCTCTTTAAAGGAAAAACAGAAAACACATCATCACCCGGGTTCAAATCACTAACAATGAAGATGGGCTGAATTCGGACTGAGAGTATTATAGATCAGTGCCGTCTTGTTGGAAGTGTTCTTTTGGGACCGCACTGTGATGGTATCTATAAATAACCCTTCAAACCTTTTAAGAGGAAACCACTTATGCCCCTCCCCTCAGCTGTCTCCTACTACACCTGCTTCTTCCAAAGACATTCAGCAACCTTCCTTCAACCCCCTTCCCCTCTCCCTCACCCTTTACAGTGATTCAAAATAACCCTGCCACAGCATTAGCCTCAGAAAAAGACTTAATGTTGTCATGGCGATAAGGAATCTCTTTAGCTCACATGTTATCGGCGTCTGCAAATTTATTAAAAAGGCACATCTTGGCCAATCTGTTTTTTGTTTGGTGTTTTTTTTTTTTACTGTGATTGTATTATCTAAAATTATACAGAATCTCTGTATCTGTAAAAATGTACAGCTCTAACATTTTTTAAAGCTAAATGCAATTTCAGGCCTAAAAAGATTGTTATGAGGCAAAATATCACATTTCTGGAAGCTGCAACTCATGACACTCATGTGATCTTCTCACCCACCTTGCCCATAATTTCACTACACCCAATCAGAAAAACAAGATCATCGCACCATGTTGGTTTCCAGAACCCCATGTCCAAAATACATAACTCTTTGGCCATCCAGTAGATCCATAGTGTTGCAGAAATATCTTCTGATATTTTCATACTTAACAGAGTTAACCTCTTCACATGGCTAAAAAAAGGTCATGAAAAAGATCAATTTCGAATCCTAACATCAACGTTTTGTGCCAGGAGCATGCAAGTCATACATATATAAATTCTGAAAGGTGCAAAAGGTCAGATTTCCATGTTTTCTTCTCATGGTTGAAAGCCATGTGATCCTTTTGACACCTAGTTGTCTTCAGGTCATATTGATGGAGGTGTTATATCATGCCAGTGCCGTGAATGCAAATCTCCAGAGCTGCAATGATATGCAAACTGCAAAACCGGACCTTTCTGCTCTTCTCAAAATCTCCTTTTAAATCTCTTCTGAAAATATATAGTCCACAACCCCCTCCTCCGAGTTCCCCCACATCCTTCTCCAATCCCTGTCTGTACAATTCCTCGCTCAGGAAACACATGCCATATATGGAAACTCGGGTTTAGGCTCTTCGTGGTTTTGGGTACCTGTGTCGCCATTTGTGTTGTTGGGTTTTGGTTGGGGTGGACTAGAGATCTAAACCATTTGCTATTCAGGGCACGCTGAAGGATTGCAACACAGCACCTTCCCAAGAGGTTTAGGGTTTCTCTGCTTGACTAAAGGGGGTGGTGCAGAACACTATTGGCTCGCTCCACTTTAAAAATGAATTTCCATCTGTACGCTACTTATTTTAAATCATTATGAAGCCATTTTAGTCCATCAGTATGTTACTTCTCAAATTTAGTAAACATTTTGAGGGGCATTAGTGAAAATTAATGTCTCAGTATGAAAGTCTGTCAGGATTTTGTGTCGAAAACATTAGTGTGGTCAATATTAATATGCAATTTCTTCAATTAAGTTTTACCAGACACACTAAATAATAATTTTATTGTGTCTTTGAACAGGTCTTCCGATAAATACAGGCTTTTTGACAATAAACACACGAGAATAAGGCAGTTACCATTTTCCTGTATTCTCAAAGACTGTTCTTAAAATGTGCTCATTAAAAATTTCTATTGGCTTATGGGAGCCGTCGAACCCTAAAAGTTCAGGATTCTAAATCTGGAGGCCTGTGGGCGGGTCTTGGGTGGCCTGTTTAAAGTGTGTCAGAACTGTCACTTGAGGTCTAGTCTTTCTGTTGGGGTGCGAGCACATTGACCACTTCTTGTCTCGTGGATATAAGTGAGGAGGCTAATCCACAACCATGGTAAGATTTTAAATAATCTAAGCAGTCAGTTTGGCTAATGAATGCATGAAATCATAAATTGTGCAAATGGCCTAGTCAAAAAGTCATAATTACATTTCTGTCATTATTAATAATGGATTATAAGGTTAAAGTATTGTTAATAGTTCTCTCGCAATTTTGCATGGATTTAATAAAGCTTTATAATAAAATGAATAAATCAAAAATCATGGTTTTAAAAAATAGATTAAATACAAATAAATAAAAATATATATAAATCTGTTTATTTTGTTTCTTTTTACGTATTTTTTTTTTTAATCAGACAATTGCAATATTTTGGACTAATTTTTGCCTGGGCAAAAATGCCTGATATAATCTGAGAGTAACTTTATTATGTATTATTTTTAAGTGACTTTATTATAGTGTGACAAGACCAAGATTTCTTTCTGACAAAAAAAATGTCATTACATTACACTCAATATTATAAATTCATCATATTGCAGCAAAATCCACTGTAAAGTTGCTCACTGCCATTTTTCTGATGTAGTAATGTTTTAACATGGATAAAAATAGCTTGAAGAAGTTTAGTTATTCCAAGTCCAAATAGTCAAAGATCACCCTGAAATATCATCCATATAGCCTATCTGTTAAAGTATAATGGTACTAAAGGTTGTTTAAAAGAATATGGTGGTCAGAAATCAGTAAGATGAACATCATGCTATTTGATATGAATCTGGTCAGCAGGTTAGGTTAAGTAGTTTAACTAAAAGCTGAAGCCACACATTCCAAGGATCCTATTTCGGAATTACCATGTACAGTCACTGACTGCTAGGATAACGTGTTGAGCCTTAAAATAGTCGCAAAGTGTCTTGGAGGAGTGTTCTGTCTACCATCTGTTGTTTGCAAGGCCAAAAACCCTGTCTTAATGCAAACAGATTTTTTAAGAAAACAAAAACAAATGACTCTCCAGAAGAACCTGTGTTTCTCATTCATTTAACTGTTTACATCTGAAATGAACCGTTCATAATGTAACCGTTTCACAGACTGACGCGCAACAGGAGGCCCGCTCATACCTGAGCGAGGAGATGCTTGCTGGTGAGTGTACTGATAAAGATGATATATCACCAGTAATCACGACGTTTTTTACATTAAACTTTATGCGTCTATTTCAAAGAGTTCAAGGCTGCCTTCGACATGTTCGACACCGACGGTGGCGGTGATATCAGCACCAAGGAGTTGGGTACCGTTATGAAGATGCTGGGTCAGACTCCATCCAGAGAGGAGTTGGAAGAAATCATCGAGGAGGTCGATGAAGACGGTAAGCAAAATGCTACAGCTGGGGGGTAGATACATAGAACCATATAACGCCATAGAACGAAATATACTACACGCAAGCTCGTTGCGTTCTTGCGTTTTGTACGCAGAAGAACGCGCTGTGTTCTCAGCGCTGCCGCAAGGGGCGCTACAGAGGAAAATTACTATTATTTCCTTCGGGACAAATACTGACATCGCGGAGCAAGAGTTTAAAAAGAATCTAGCTATGACAAAAAAATTATAATAATTCAAGTGCAACTTACCTGAATATTAAAACACCCCATTTTAAAGTCAAAATCATATGAACTCGGTCGCCCCTTCAGGCCTTTGGAAGAGAGCCCGTGTTCAGTGTGTTTTCAGACTTGCGTGAAGTATGTTTCTGGCCTACGTGATGATGTCTGTACATTTTCATTATTAATATTAATAATAATAATTGTTCAACTTTAATCATAAAATAAAAAAAAATGTAGATTGTAATAGCTAATGTTAATACTGGAAACTGTAGGCAGTGGATCCATCGACTTTGAGGAGTTCTTGGTCATGATGGTGAGACTCCTAAAGGAGGACCAGGCTGGCAAGAGCGAGGAAGAGTTGTCCGAATGCTTCCGCGTGCTGGACAAGTATGTCATCTGATATCTTCTTGTGTGCACCTGTCTTTGAATGTGACCTAGACTCACTTTAGCATATATAACACCGTGAATTTGCAGGAACGGTGATGGCTACATCGACAGAGATGAGTTTGCTGAGATCATCCGCAGCACTGGTGAATCTATCTCAGATGAAGAGATTGATGAGCTGCTTAAAGATGGAGACAAGAACAACGATGGCATGCTGGACTTTGATGGTATGATGGTTTATAAATTAAATTTCCTTTTATTTATGAGCGTGCATGAACTCAGACCAAGTATTGAAGCAACACCCATGTCCATTTCCCCCCAGAATTCCTCAAGATGATGGAGAACGTGCAGTAAAACAGAGACTCAGGGACATTCCTCTCCCCTCTCACCCCTGCCAACAGGAACATTTACCTCTCAGTGCCACTCAAATTTACTTCCCCCTTTGTCCTATTTCTGCCTCCATCTCACCTCTTCAGCAGACAGACAGATAAACACCTCTGTGGGGTTTGCCAAGGTTGGGCTCCCACTGAACCCTCATGCAAGATCCAAGGAGCCAAACTGTGGTGTGGTTCACAGGCTCATCATGTAATGATGGTGCTCAATTTCGCTCATGCCATGGTAGACCCCACGTTTGTGGGTGTTTAGTCTAGATTTAGTCTAGATCAGCAGCTTGTTAACGCTGCATAGACCAATGCCAAAGCCAAACCACTTCACTGTATTTAAGAACGAACGCTTGAAATCAGAATAAAAAATAAAACACACATTGTTTAGTTGGTCTGACATTTTGATTTGTATGGGTTTGTTTTGAGGAGTTTAGCAATTAAACATAGTCAATTTTTCCCCCCAAGTCTCTGACCCAAATTAGTTAACTATTTCTGTATATACTAAAGACTATAACTAGTACTGTTTATGTAGCAGCAAACCCCAAACCACAAACTCTTACAAATATCACAGTGATATTTCATTTATGCCAATTTGGCATTCAGTTTTATTAGACATGCTGTAGGAATAGCGCTCCTTCTCTATTGCACATTTGGATTTTTAACATGACGTTCTTTGTGTGCTGCAAGTGTGTAAATCAGTAAATTTTGTCTTGTTTATCTGGTCAATGGCTGAATGAGTATTATTTGCAAAGTAAAGGGTTGCACACTAATAATGCAAATATAACTGATGACAAAGTAAATTACATATTGCTCCTTTTTGTGAAAATGACATACACTGGGGGAAAAACATAAAATGTTAAAAAAAAAATACTGAATGAGTATAATAATAATTATCTGGCTTATTAATATCATATCTTCATGTGATTTGCATGTCTAAGCTGTAAATAAAATGCCCAGTGTCACTGAAAATGGAATAGTTTAAACACATACATAAATTTGAAAGACTCAAGTTGTCCCCAAATTCCACGCATTAGTTATATTTATAATATTGCCAAAATATAAATGTCAGCTATTTTAAATGCTTTCCCCCAGCTATATCAGGCACTATTTACTAAAGCAATTAATTTTACACTTGCATTAACCCTTCAATTTGCAACTAAACTTAACATTTTCATCAAAATGTTTTAATATTAATAAAAAGTAAAAGATACATGGTCAATAATTAAAAAAAATGTATCTCCCTGGATAAAAAACCACAACAATTAAAGGGATATTTAACCAAAATAATTCTGAAAATTCTGTCACTCATACAGGTTTGGAATAACTTGAGAGCGAGTTGAACTATCCCTTCAAGAGTTAAATATCATCATGGTTATATAGCTTGTATTCTAAACAGTCGTTAGGGATGTTATACTAGGGTTATTGTACATGTTATCTAAGAAACAGCCATGTTTCTTCTGATTTTTTAAGGTGCACATACATGCTTTTGAAAATAACAATAATAAACATTGCATTAAAAGTTTAACAAATGCATCTTTATTGTACAACATCTTAAACACACACAATAAATGAACACTCAAATGAACTGTCAAGCAACTGAATAAACACAAAGCTGTAAGAAAAGTGGACTAGGTTTCACAACAGGTAAAATTACATTATAGGCGAAAATAAAAAAAAACCCTTTCATGTATTGCATGAACGACATAGCAACCGATGGCCTATTTCAAGACCCATAATTTGCCTCGTCAAAGGCTTTGCGAGCCTTCTTCAGCTCCTCGTTCATAGTAAGCAGGTCCTTCACTCTCGCGAACTTTCTAGGGTCCTTGCGGATGAGAAAGACAATGTCCTCCACCTGCACGCGACCCTGGCGCCCTATGGACATCGCCTTGTGTGTCATCTCCGTGATGAACTCGATCACCAGATCCTCCAGTATATCCACTGACTCGGTGTAGGGATTTTGGTCGTCTCCGAACCCATACATCATGCAGCGAAGCTCTTTGGAAAAAAGCCGCTTTCTTTTACCATGGCCCGAGTCTACCCCGTTACCTCCGTCGTCTAAATCCTCATCAAAACCAGGATCATCCTCTTCTTCAGCCATTCTTTTAACGAAATACAGCGCGCTGATTAGAAACAGACATTCAAAACACAAGCGTCAATTGTTCTATATTATAATAGACGAACAGACACAGCGTTTATGTATAACTTACTTGTGAAAACCGGACGGGAACAAAAACAAAACACCCCGACCAGCAAATGCAAAGACAGGAAGTACTGCTCGTTCATTTCCACATAAAGCGCCAGTGGAAAGAATCGTCAGCGACCCCTGGAGTTCTGGATGGCGAACTTATTAAAGGGAGCGTGGTGGAACGTTCGAATCATTTCCGTGAACTGGTTCTTTTGAACAAATCAATTAATCGATTCTTCTACGTCACAACGCTCCAAATACTCCAGTAAAGTCAACAAGAACTTTATTCTGACTTCAGCCGATGAGTTCTTGACTGGAGAACCGCTCAAGATCACATCAGTCCGATTCGGTTCAACTGATTCATCAAAACGATTGGAATCAAAAGAACGAACCGATCAGCACTAAACTAGCAAACAGCAACCATTCTACTATTTAGCGCATTTACATTGGCTTTGGCACTTCGTGTGTGCTTAATAACAATTCAGAAAAAAGCGTTGATTTCAAAACATTATGTGTAGAATTCAAAATTTCCCGGGCTGCAGCGCATGTGTCAGCAGAGCAACGTCCACGTCACAGCAGCAGAAGTAACTACGTTACACAGGGGTGTATGTAGGTTCACAAACAAGGAACAGTTATTTGAATGGCAGTCTCGCGTTAATGTCACCTTAGTGCTCTGAGGCGACTCGCGTATCCAAATGATGGTTACATAGAGTTTAATGCTAACGTTACCAGCTTTTAGTTTTTCGAAGACTATGTAAACAGTGAGGTAAGAAAATGTGGTCACTCACTTACCATAGCTAGTTCTGGTTAACGTTAGCTGTAAATGGCACAGTCAGCCAGCGTGTGCAAACTGTCACAGCATCAGTTTTAATAACTAGGTTTAGTGCTCGCGAGTGTGCGAGATAACGTTTAGTTAATAGTTTATTGCTTAAACGCCTGTCAAATCAAAACGTAGGTTTCGCCCCGCACTTCATCATCAGACATTATAAAAGCACAGCTGTTCTGATACAATATGTTGCACTGTTCAACAAGTGCTTCTTTGATCAATACTCGCGCACATCAAACTTTGGCCCTGCATGTTCTTATCAGAGTTAACATACTAGCTCCGGTTAATTCTTACTGCCTTCCTCTTGTTAATAGCGTTTAGCTGTGCCTTGCCGGATCCAGGATGGCGTGCCCGACGCAGTTCCTCTGCAGGGCGCTGCGCACCGTGGCCCTGGTGCTCGTTTACTATGTGTTTTCCATTGGCATAACATTCTACAACAAGTGGCTCATGAAGGTAAGATATAGTTCAACTGGGTGAAAACCTGCATGTTCTTTGTTTTGAAAAGAGCACTTATTTTTGTCCATTTGGTTTGTATAATGTCTGTTTTTTTATCTGCCTCAGGACTTCCACTTTCCTCTGTTCATGACGCTGGGTCATCTCGTAATCATTTTCAGTTTCTCCACACTGACACGCTTTGCCATGCAGTGCTGGACGGGAAAGCCTCGAGTGACCCTTCCCTGGAAGGTTTACCTCTCTAAAGTGGCCCCGACAGGTAATCATTTTGTTTGTTTTGGGGGGAAAAAATAATCAGAGAGTCCAAAGACCAAAAATATGTTTGAATGTGTGTCATAATGGTAGCTGAGGAGATAAAACCTGTTATCTTTTCTATCCAACACACAGTTTGGGTGGGTGAAGTCCACACTGATTGAATGTAGCAAATCTAGTTGATCTCTGCTCAAGTATTCCGGAATCTTGTCCACAAGCCCATTATTCATCAGTTCATTTTCAAGTTTTAGCATATAATGATTTATAATGTACAGTATATGCTTTGTATTATACTGAGACAGTGATTCATCGTAAAGTAATATGTATAAAACTGTTTGTCTGTGTCCATCAGCCCTGGCGACAGCGCTGGATATCGGATTGTCCAACTGGAGCTTCCTTTTCATCACTATTAGTTTGTAAGCATGCTATTATCTGAGAGATTGGATTTTATAGTGCTTGCAAGGCAGAATTTTATTATTATTCCTCAAAAATAGAACATCCTTTAACCTTAAGTACAGCAGACGCATATGCTGTGTTCGAAATGCCCTAGTGTCATACTATTCTTACTATTTCTGCAGTATCCAGAATGTATACTGTGCATACTAGTATGCAAATGTTACGTATGCATAGAATACCCGGATGACATACTACTATATTTGCCAGAATTTGCTAAATATTACTCAAGTACACTAAAATCAGTACAAGGAAAAGCAGTGTTCATAATGCCATACTACCATAAAACTCCTACTTTATTGCAGTATGCAGTCTGTATGCATGGAATTCCCGGATTACCTGCTACATTCGTTTAAAATTGATGTATGCATCTGAAGACACTGCATGGGATACTGTTTCCCAGAATGCAACACGCTCCATGTAACGTTTCATCTTAAAATGCGTGAGTGAACTGGAGACGGGGGATAGTAATTGTAAATGTAACACTTTTATTTGTATATACATATTACCGTAAACTACAAACTATTGATCTGTTTTTAAAAACAATAGAGTTAGTAGGACCAAAATTGTAACTTAATTTCTATGGCACATTTCCAATCAAATAAAATGACTTCACCTTTATCTCTATGGCACTTATAGCACAGTACATATTGTTTCAAAGATATTCAATTATAATAGTATTGCAGTAATATAATATATCAATAACATATAATATATAAATAAACAAAATGTATCATTATTTGCACTGTTTAACTAGAATATAGTACAGTGTAACTGCCAAAAAGAAAATATTGTTCAGTTAAAGACAGCTTAGTGTTGATCCAGGTCTGTTCAACATTCAAGTTAATTAATTATGAGATGAGTTCAATTGGGCAATATAGAATTTTTTACTAGTATGCATCCTTATTAACAAGCCTTTGTAAAAATAATGGTTCACACATTTATTTGTAAGGTAACAACCTCGACAGCTGTGCTGAATTAAGGTTCTTTTTTTTGTCATGTGACAACACTGTATACAATACGGCATACTACTCTGAAACATTTTGTAGCTTATTGTATACTGTTTCACACAGTATTCTTAAAAAAATAGTGGGCAGTATACACGGTGTGCTGGACAGTAAGCAAGTATGCCATTTCGAACACAGCCACAGACTTCATTCATATATTTTGCAGATATTGTTAGTCTTACAGTATCTCACAGAAGTGAGTAGACCCCTCACATTTTTGTAAATATTTGATTATATCTTTTCATGTGACAACACTGAAGAAATGACACTTTGCTACAATGTAAAGTAGTGAGTGTACAGCTTGTATAACAGTGTAAATTTGCTGTCCCCTCAAAATAACTCAACACACAGCCATTAATGTCTAAACCGCTGGCAACAAAAGTGAGTACACCCCTAAGTTAAAATGTCCAAATTGGGCCCAATTAGCCATTTTCTCTCCCCGGTGTCACGTGACTCGTTAGTGTTACAAGGTCGCAGGTGTGAATGGGGTCAGCCTGTCAGTGTCGGCCTGTCAGTGCTCAGACCATACGCCGCACACTGCATCAAATTGGTCTGCATGGCTGTCGTCCCAGAAGGAAGCTTCTTCTAAAGATGATGCACAAGAAAGCCTGCAAACAGTTTGCTGAAGACAAGCAGACTAAGGACATGGATTACTGGAACCATGTCCTGTGGTCTGATGAGACCAAGATAAACTTATTTGGTTCAGATGGTGTCAAGCGTGTGTGGCGGCAACCAGGTGAGGAGTACAAAGACAAGTGTGTCTTGCCTACAGTCAAGCATGGTGGTGGGAGTGTCATGGTCTGGGGCTGCATGAGTGCTGTCGGCACTCGGGAGCTACAGTTCATTGAGGGAACCATGAATGCCAACATGTATTGTGACATACTGAAGCAGAGCATGATCCCCTCCCTTCGGAGACTGGGCCGCAGGGCAGTATTCCAACATGATAACGACCCCAAACACACCTCCAAGACAACCACTGCCTTGCTAAAGAAGCTGAGGTTAAAGGTAATCTGTGGGGCATCCTCAAACGGAAGGTGGAGGAGCGCAAGGTCTCTAACTCCCACCAGCTCCGTGATGTCGTCATGGAGGAGTGGAAGAGGACTCCAGTGGCAACCTGTGAAGCTCTGGTGAACTCCATGCCCAAGAGGGTTAAGGCAGTGCTGGAAAATAATGATGGCCACACAAAATATTGACACTTTGGGCCCAATTTGGACATTTTCACTTAGGGGTGTACACACTTTTGTGGCCAGTGGTTTAGACATGAATGGCTGTGTGTTGAGTTATTTTGAGGGGACAGTAAATTTACACTGTTATACAAGCTGTACACTCACTACTTTACATTGTAGCAAAGTGTCATTTCTTCAGTGTTGTCACATAAAAAGATATAATAAAATATTTACAAAAATGTGAGGGGTGTACTCACTTCTGTGAGATACTTTACATGTAGATGTGCTGGCTATTATTAAATGCATACTTCATTTATTGAATCAGTCATGGGATTGTGCAGTGATTTGCTAAAATGATAAAAATATATGAATGTTTTAGTGTTGTTTCTGGCAACCAGTGTGCTACACTTGTCTCGTAGGACACTTTGTCTTAATTTGATGAATCACAATCAAACAATGTAAATCATTTGTTATTCTCTGGATGAATCCAAACTCTGGATGAAATCAAAGCATGAAGCTTAAAAACTTTCCTCCCATCAACACCGATTACTCAAAATCTGCAGACTGGCTCTGACATTTAGCAATTAATTTCAACTCCGCCAGACTACAAATTGGGGCAAAATCTATGCAGTAGTCATGTAGTTTATTCCAGTCTTACAAACTGAACCCTTGAAATGCAAGTTAAATTGAAATTACTTGGGAATTTGGGGTTTCTTCTAGGTACACCATGACCAAGTCTTCAGCTGTTCTCTTCATTCTCTTTTTCTCTCTGGTCTTCAAATTGGAGGAGCCGGTAAGTGTGAAAAACACTCAATTCTTGAATAAAGGACTTAAAGAAAGCTATTGTTCAAAGGAAGCTATTTTTAGTTCAGACTAGGCCTGTGCAATTAATCACATGCGATTCTCATGCGCATCTCTTCAGTAAAGCCGGTTCCGTGATTGGCACTAAATCTCCATCACCTGCTTTCAGATTGAGCGGCAGTTAATACACAGCCGTAGGTCACAGACAAGCTAGACAATATTGAGTTCATTATAGCAGATGAATCGCATTCGATTATGAATGCGAAATTGCCTAGCTTGTCAGTGAACTACGGCTCTGTATTAACTGCCGCTCCATCTGAAAGCAGGTGATGGTGATTTAGTGCCAATCACGGAATCGGTGTTGTGCCCAATTCTGACCCCTGCCAGATTATTACCCCCCTAGTAATGGTAGGTTTAGGGTTGGGTGTGGGTTAGGGGTGGGGTTAAGATTAGGCAATCATATAGCAATTTCAACGAGAGGGGTAATAATTTGGCAGGGGGTCGAAAATGGGCACAACACCGGCTTTACTGGCGAGATGCGTATGAGAATCGCATGCGATTAATTGCACATCCCTAGTTCAGACCCATAAAGCATTATTTAACATACACAAAGGCCATATCAAGATGCATTTTCAAGTTAGCCTCTCTGTCTATGTATGTGTGTGCATATAATCATTATCACCCCCAGACTAGAGAACAGCATGTTGTAATGGTTAAAGTACATTTAGACATTTTAAAGAGAGTGCATTCCAACTGTGATGATTGATGATGACGTATGTTTTAACAGCACACATTTTAGATTGGACGTTTTTAGATCATATTAAAGGGCTGTTAAAATGCTATTTAATAAATATGCTGGCTCTGTTTTACAACACTCAGTCATTGCTTGCATATGCCATAAAACAAAACAGAAATAACAGCATACAGGCAAAAGTTCACTTTGAGAATGGTGTTTGAAAAAACTGTGTAGTCTGGAAAGGAGAAAGGGTGATCTGTGTTATTACATTTAACATGAAGCGTAGACTATTAAAAAAGAAAACACATCAGATGTAAATGCAGAATCTCATCAAAGATAACTCAAATTAAACATAACCTTTGGACAGCTTGTACTTTTGACATATGAATGTTTATAGAGATGATTAAACAAAATAAAGAAAGGGAAGGAAAGTAAAGCAGTGTTTCATAAATGCATAAAAGCTGTATGATTCCTCTCCAGTTTTGGCACTTTTAAAATGTTCTCTTATTCTGGGAGTCGTGCTGGAATATTAATAGCAAGCAATCAGTAATACATGCTGTTGCCAAGCCATTAGGTGATTTAAGAGGGTAAAATCAATTTTAAAAGGAAGCCGTTATAAACCAGTTCATGTTCACTTTTGATTTTAGCTGCATTAAGATTCATGAAAATGCAATTTTATTTTAACAGAACCCATTCCTGATCATCGTGGTGTTGCTGATAGCCAGTGGTCTGTTCATGTTCACTCTGAAGTCCACTCAGTTTAATCTGGAGGGTTTCATCATGGTCCTGTTGGCCTCTTTTATCGGAGGGATCCGCTGGACTCTCACTCAAGTGCTCATGCAGAAAGCTGAGCTTGGTAAGTTAACATGTTATGGACTGTGTTCAATCTTTGTGGTGAATTCTCATGACTCGTATGTCCTTGTCTTTGCCACACAGGCCTTCAGAACCCCATAGACACTATGTACCATCTGCAGCCTCTCATGTTCCTGGGCCTCTTTCCTCTGTTTCTTCTTAATGAGGGTCAGTCAGACACCATTTGTGTAATATTAATATGTATTGAAATATATTAAAATAAAAAAATTATATATTATAACATTTTACAATATTGTTCTTAATGTATATTTGATCAATTAAATGCTGACTTGTAGAGTATTTTAAAAACCTTACCCCAAATTTTTGAACGGCAGTGTAGGTTCCATAATCCTGGAAAATGTGTTAGTATTAGTGTATTTCTAAACTGTGATTTTTAGGCCTGGAACATTTGAAATTAATACAATTAGAAAGCACAGTTTTTTTCTAGCTATGTTCAGTTGTTAAAAATATTATACTGCCTATAAATTGCTTTTATGAGTGTGATCTTTATAGATCTTTTCCCTGAATGTGGAAGTCACCCCTGACTCTTAACCGGAAGGATGCTTTGCATTTCCGGTCTCCAGTGATTCTAGTCAATTTAGCGTATATTCTGAGCTGATACTCTAATTTTAAACCTATTAAAATGTTTTAAAAAAGCACAGGGCTCCATAACGCCATCACTTTACAGTGTTTCAACTACCGTCATTTGTCAGTGCCTCACTCAAAGTTTAATGAGTGTGTAGATGACACAAAGCTGGCAACGTTAGCTACATTAAAACAGATTTGCATTATTTGAATGGGTTCCTAAGGAGACTGGAACAGACGAGCATCCAAACCTATGTTAGAATTCATAAAGACAGCGCTCATTAAAAAATTATTTTAACGAAATCTTCATCTAGTCATCAAACAAATACGAAGTCATTGATTGGTTAGAAAGTGTGGGATTTCTGTCTTTAATTTGAGCTGTATTTTAGCATTTTGTCTTCCATAAGTGCAAAACTCACATAAAAATGTCAGGGTCATATTTTACCTCAAAATAAAAAATAAGACGTTATAATGTTGTAGTGGGTAAAAATATACCCTTATACATTTAAAAAAAGAAATAAAATCAGCTTAGATTTATTTAGATTATTACTATAATGTGTACTTATAGTTTTACTTCACAATTTAAGAATACATGTTTGCTCTAATACTTGTCATGAAAATCACAATGGACTAAATCTTAATAGTCTTAAAATGCATTTAATTTACTCAGTGTAAAATATGTCTCTTGGTGACCAGTGGCACTGCAATCCTTACAGATCTGTTTGCTTGTTTCTTCATCCTGTGATTGCTGAGCAGGGCTGAGTGTGAGTACCACAGAGAAGCTCTTCAGGGTCAGTGAGCTCTCCCATCTGCTCTACACTCTGGTGACTCTGTCTGTGGGTGGCATGCTGGCATTTGGCCTGGGCTTCTCCGAGTTCCTGCTGGTGTCCCGCACCTCCAGTCTGACACTATCTATTGCAGGCATTTTAAAGGTGAGAATACAGCTTTGTTGCTTTGACATAATTATAAGTAATAAAAAACTGCAGAAGCTCTTTGCATCCCTCATCGTTTAGTTTTTCTTAATTTCTCAACAGTTTAGCTAGGTTTCAAAGCCTTCATTATCCTTAAAGCATGACTATTCTTCACAAAGACATTCTCTTCGTCTTTGTCTCTCTCTGTAGGAGGTGTGCACTCTGCTGCTGGCAGTGGAGTTCATGGGGGATAAAATGAGCACAGTCAACTGGTTGGGCTTTGCTGTGTGTCTGTCTGGCATATCACTGCATGTTGGCCTCAAAACATTCTATAACAAAGGTAAGACTCATTCGATTATGCCTGGAAGTATTTGTAATGTTTTGCATAGTTTTGTATTACACAATAAACACCAAACAAAACAAAAAAAGAAAATACAAAATGCATAAAATATTAATAATAAAATAAACTATTTTAAGAACAATCAGGGCATATAGGCGGTTTCAAAGTTAATTAATTATTACTGGTTGTGATGAAACTTAAGTGACACATTCTATAATTTGACATACATCCTTGTATAATAAATTAGCGTAAAATAAAAAATGTAGGGTGGAGACTTTATTCTATGCATCTTTGAGATGTTGGTGTTGCACTCAAAAGTGGAGGCAGATAAACATATTTATTTTTCTTGAAAAAATGAAACACCCCTTACAGATGAATTGTTCACAATAAGACCTGCATTTCATGCTGACTTTATTGTTAAAGTCATGATGACTATGCAGTGCTCATTTGCAACAGTAAATTTAGCTGTTAGACGTTAAATTTAACGTATGAAACTTATTTTTTTATAACTTCTGTAATGTGAAAAACTATTTTTATTTTTGTAATGTGTAAAATATCATTCTATAAAAATCATGTTTTTCTTTCATTAAATTAGTTTACATTTGTAGCTTTTTTCCATTTTAATTTAAGTAAATTAGCTTAGATTCTTCTTATTATTATTTCCTAGCACATTTTATGAGACTTTAACATATAGCTAATATTGGACCACTGCTGGCATGATCAATTGTGTTAAAAAAGTGCAGCTTCAGTAATAATTTGGATAAAATGGATACTCATAATGCCCTTAAGAAAAATAAACTGTTCAAAGATGGTTTTAAAATCAATAATTGTTTTGATCAGGTATTGTTCTTAGGGTATGTGTTTCTGTCTTTTTATAGGAAATGGCCGCATAAGACAACTACCAGTCAGAGACAACCCGGACATTGAGCTTCCACTTCTACAGACAAAAGAAGACTATTGTGAAGACACAAATGATGAAGAGGAGCAAGAGATCCTTTATTAGTTCCAGGATGACATGAATGTCCTAAATAGACTTGTGGAATGTTTTCCCTTAAAGGCTTACCTGAATGGTTACATTGACCACAGGCAGTCAACCAGCCCCAGACATGATATGAATGATCTTTGCTCTTGGGAAGACAGGACTCTAAAAGAGACTGGGTGGGTTAATTCTTCCGAACATTTCACTTCAGTCATTTACTCACCCTCATGCTGCTCCAAACCTGTATGACTTTTTTATTTTTCTGTGGAACACAAAAGTAATGTCTTCCTTAAAATCAAAGTGGATAGAGACCAAGGGCTGTCAAAAAAGATAAAATGATAATTGATTTACTCTTTGAAGAATGTCATATGGGATTTGAAAGATACAAGGTACAGAATTTTACATTTTAAAGGTGAAATATAACTTCCGCTGATGACATTGATCTCGGCACAGGACCAATCTCCAAGTGGCCTTACACATTTGTTTACATGGCAATAAAGGATTTATTTCACTAAATATAAATTCTGTTTCACTTGCCCACAATAATTACTTCAATAATAATGAAATGGAATGTAAGTGAACTACTTGTTTATATATATATATACAAAATGAATTAACTTGGTTTTCTTTTACAATGGATTGCTTCCCTTTTGCCTTTATACAAGGCAACTTTGTGAATGGTGTTTAGCCTATTTATTTACTGTTTAGGTTAAATACTTAATTTTCATCATTCAACTATCAGCTCTTAGAGAGGGAGGCAGACTTCATTATAGCCTAATTAGATTTGTGTGAAGTTTTCGTGCAGATGCAGGGAAGTCTGTAAATTCAGGAACCTGATTGAGTTCATCGAGTTTGTTTAGTGGATTAATTTCTTAGTCAGAAGGCCAGTTCAGTTTCCAGCAGTTCAAGGATCAAGAGAGAGCACAGCTGTTTTAGAAGACGGTAATGAATTCACTTTAGGCCGACAGTGTGCGTCTGTTTGTCGATACGTCTCTCGGCAGGGTTCTCGCGTGCGTCCCATCCTTTGCTCATGTAGCCTACGCATCGACACAAACGTTGCTTCAAGGTTTTATGTCTCTTTTTAGTCGCTTTTCTGCTTGCTACCTCACAAGCTATATCTTCTTCAGACATATGACTTGTTTGTTTTTACCTTGACAGCCATGGCTCATTACATATGCAGCTAAATGTATGCTAATTAAAGCAATTTGCACTTGTATAGCACTTTGTAGGTTATACCGCATTCACAGTTCCGGTGAAGTTTTTTATTTGTGTAAAGAAGCAAGTGAGTTGTGTGTGTGTGTGGGCCCTGTGTCTCAAAAACTTACCGACAACATTTTGGGCAGCAGTTTCTCTTCTGTCTCTCGAGCCTTGCAGAACAGCTGATATACCACCCTGACTGACTTTCCCCCGCCTCTATATCACTAGAGGCGGGCACTGCACCCGTATCAGATTTCACACTTAACCCAACCGAAGTAGACATCAACGGCAGCAAATGGGAAGTGAGTGACCGGGACTCAATGTGTTAACATCCCTTACCTGTGTGGAATGCGCCAGGTACACACTTCAGCTTCAGGTAAACTACCTAACCGCATAGACCTTTATTTGAGTTATATTGTGTGAGTGTGCATTTCGCATTGCTTTGCTGCTGAAACAGAAGCTGTTGCTGTTTTGAATTATATATTTTAATTCGCTTTGACTCGCTGTAATTGTTCCTATGGTTAACGTTTGTGACTGAGTTAAGCAATATCTTTACAAGTCAAGTTTGAGTAGCTAAATAATGAGTAAGACTAGTCTAACCACCTAGTAATAAACAGTTCATCTTATTTTTGCGTGCTGCTTCAGTTTTTGGTTTCATAACGCGCTTGTGTAGCGGTGGTGATAGCTTTCGACAGCTCATTATAGGTGTGGTATCACAACAGATTCAACTCTAAAGTTCCTGATATCATCTATTTCTGTTGTATTCAGTACAACAAGCCAATGCATGTAAAGGCAGTCTTATTATGGCCAAAAGCGAGGGGAGGGAGGGGTCCAATTAAAATAGGTGTCAAATAATTGCACTTATAATATTTACTAACGCACTGCTGAGAAGATTTTTCTGTTCTCTCCATTATTTTTTGATGTGCACAGGTGGGATTGTAATGGGTCAGTTACTAAACTACATTCAGATTTTGCAGACATGTCTGGTTGGTTATACATATATAACAGGTGTTCAGCTTTCCCTCCCTTGTCTTGTAATAGTCTTCAATGGGCCTGTAATGATCTTATCTTTCTATCTTTCGCACTCCCCCTCATTGTTTAGGAGATTATATTTAACATTAAAAGGTTTGGGATGCTCTGGTTATGTGGCTTCATCAGAAAACAACAGCTTTATGGTGCCAACAACCATAACTGATGTTTATTTTATCATGATCACTTATGCTTTGATGTTTGCTTGGAGTGAACGAAAGTAACACTCATTTTCCCTCAGGTCTTTAACTGATACCAGCGCGATCATGATGGCCCACAGCTTTCCTTCCGTCCTCTCAGAGCGAACGACACTCATCCTGGTGACGGTTCTCCTGATGCTGGTTTCTAAAGTCCATTCCCAAGGTTACATATTGCCTTTTACCTTTCACTCAAGCCATTCATTTACTAGATATGCACCAACATTAATATTTTGGATGATGTTGAGAATTATTTTTGTTATGACTGATCTGAAATATTTCCAGTGTTAAATTTCGGTACTATTTTGCCTGATCTTCCGCATTGAATATGGTCAGACTTTGAGAGCTGTGGATAATTGCTGGTGCTTTCATAGTTAGATGCCCTTTTTTCTAACTAAAACGCAATGCCTGTGCACTTCAAAATGAAATGAAGGGTCAAGTAGCATTCATGCCCGCAAACAAAAATAGCAATCCGCATATAACTCCCTTCTGGTACAAAACTACGTTCCCTTTCTTCTTTATTTAAAGGTGAAGTGTGTAGCGTTGTATTAAAATATTCCTAATTGAGTTTGCAGAAACAAATAGAAGTATACAATTTGTTTTTGTATCACTGGTAGTTTCCTAGTGGCATAGAAATTATACCTTTAACAGTATATCTCATCATAAGTGTGTTTTCTGAATGTTAATGCTGGTACTATATACTAATATATTTGTACCTATACTATATCGCATTTGCCTTAGAGAACTGTTTTACATAAGACATCAATAAATGCATTTACGGATCATTTATTCTGTCTTTGTAGTTATGATAGCATTTGAAATACTGTCAGAAAACACACAGCTTCTGTTCTGTTTGTGAAATGTCATCTGCATTCCTTACAGTCCTTCTAAATGGGACCAAATTTACAACCCACTTGCTAGAAAAGTGTGTTATAATTTCACAACATTGAAAAACCTATAACAGTGCAGAAAAACTAACATTTGAAACTCCTTTTTTAGCCAAATTATACAGATTTTATCCTCCCCATTCCGTCTAAATTGTACCTTTTCCCCAAGGGAAGGAAATTCTTGGTTAGCAGTACACCAGAAAAGAATAGTCTAGAATGCAAACTTACTGCCTGAGGCCATTGTGCAACATTGTGGAATCCCTAGACAACTGCACATAGCGTTTTGTGGATGTTGCTACATTTGTGTAAGAAATTTGCCTTAAAAATGCTTGGAGTAATTTATGTGTCCTCTTGTTATCTCTGTCGTCCCTAGAGGATACATGCTGCGCGCGTGTTTTCCACACTGTTTTTGTCTGAGCAGTTGGCCGCACATTTGTTGACTTCTGGGTTGGTGGTGCTGCTGTGTGAAAGCTTCCTTTTGCCTCTGATCCACTGCCAGTTAATGCAGAGCATGGATGTTTATTTGTAGCCACACTGTGAAAATATTACTGTATGAAGCTATTTCTACTGAATTTCACCCTCAAAGGTGCTTTTATTGCTATGATCTAATGCAGTTTATTGTCTGCATTTATAATCTATACAGTTTATAAATAATAATAATAATTTTACTTGAATTAAACCTGTTCATTTAAATGGTACCACATGAAAAACATTTTACACCTGGTAAATCAAATTTTTATAAATGCATGCAACACAGCATTTCATAATTTACCTGGTTTTATATTAATAATAACAATATTAAAATTTCATTATAATAATATATATTTTTACTTGAATTAAATCTGTTAATTTTAATGCATCATTTATACCTGATAAAAAAATTAGTACATGCAACCCAGCATTTCACCATTCCCTGCTTTTATAATAACAGCAATAATAATAATATAATTAATAACGTTTTTTCCCCCTTGAATTTGGATGTTAACACATGAAGCATATTTTTATACCTGATAAAAAACGTTTTATAGTACATGAAACCCAGCATTTTCTATACAGTGTATGAACCCAGCATTTCACCATTTCCCCAATTTTATTCTCCTAATAACATAATCGGGAGCTTAAAGACACTACAGTAAGCGGGGACAAAGATCTTCATGTTTTTTGGGGTCATCCTCATTGTAACGCTCATCTGGGCTATGACGTTACATGCATGCAGCCCCTTCAGGCTGACCTTCAACCCCACCGAAAAGCAGATTTCCTGTGGCCCTCAACCCTCTGTTACCCTGCAGGGCATTACAGGGCCGGCTTTGAGCACTCGCGGACAGCTGGGGAGAGGGGAAGACGGGCTGGGAACATGAAAGAGGGGATTGTGACAAGCTGGCATGTGGAAATTATGCAGATAAGCTGAAGACAAGTGCAGAGTTGAGCAAGAGAACAGTGATGAAGGAAAAGGAGGAATGAATGAAAAGCTTCCCGTTCAAATATTAAAACTTCTCAGAGGGGAAGTAGAGGCTGCTTTTAGAGGAAGACTTTGATCTTTCAAGACATACATATCTTATCTTCATTCAGGTCTTTCACTTCATTCCAGGCTTCCTAACACAGCTGTTGTTTCTGGCCATAGACTTATATACTGTCTTATACATCTCATTGCTAATAGTCTTAATTTGTTTTCCAAATTTTTTATTGTATTCCATTTCAAAGTCTGCAGCTGTCTGGCATTTCTAGGCCGTCTGAAGCTGACTGTTCTGTCTGAAGATCGGCTGCAGATGAAATGGAAGGAGGCAGAAGGGCCGGTGCAGGGATATAAGGTCCGTGTGCGGCCCATCGCAGGTGAGACTGCAGTTAATGGTAACTAATTCAGATTACATACAGTATGTGTGTTCATATATAGTACTATTCAAAGCAGTGGTGTACTTACAAATGCATTTTTACAAATACAGTACAAACAGTAAAATTGTCAAATGTTTTTACAGTTTATAATTAAAACTGATTTCAGTATATTTTAAAATGTAAATTATTCTTGTGATGGCAAAGCTGAATTTTCAGCATCATTACTCCAGTCTTCAGTGTCACATGATCCTTCAGAAATCATTCTGATTTGCTGATTGTCTGCTCAGGAAACATTTCTGAATATTATCAATATTTAAAACAGTTGTGCTGCTTCATATTTTTGTGGAAACTGAAATGCATTTTTCAGGATTCTTTGTTAATTAAAAAGTTTAAAAGAGCACTATTTATTTAACAAATATATATTTTAACAATGTAAAACTACTTACTGTCAGTTATAACCGAACATCCATTATTTTTATTTTTTTAAATCTCGCTGATTGTCATAGCATATAGCAGTCATAACTGTTCGCTCCAGGGCAGATTAAATCATCTGCTGGTCTGTGGAAACACCCACATTCTGTCCGCTACACATAACAAGAATTGGATTCCTCTGAAGCACTCGATTTATATCATTTACCAACAGAATTTGAGACAAAAAATGTCTGCCTTTCTCAGTAAATAAATCAAATGGATAGAAAAATGACTTGAAAAGTAACTTTAATATTATGATGTATTATATTTTGAAAATTAAATAAAGATTTGCAGATTATAGCCAGACATTATCAAGGGCATTGCTTGCTTGCTTGCTTTGTAGAACAGTACATTCTTATCCTACTGAGTAAGCATTCAGGGCAGGTGAGGAATAGGAACGCAGGATTTTTTGAGCAATGATCGAATCAGGATAGTCATAACCTTTGCTCATATCTCTTCTGTCTGACTTCTCATCTTGTTTTTACCACTCTATATACGTGTGTCCATATCTTTAAGTTAAACCCCTTCTCTTTCCCTCTCTCTTTCCCACCATTTCTATCTCTCTCTTATCTACTGTTCCGCCCTTGTGCTCGGTTAGGTGAGTTCAGACAGGTCTGTTGCAGTCTTGAGAAAGTTCACACAGCAAAACAAACAGCACACATGCCCCACAGTGCTCCAGGCAGAGACGGACAGAAATAGGCATTCATGTTTCACAATAAAATCTCATACTCTGCCATCTTGTGATGATATTTAGGTTTACGTTCTGTGTAATTTCTCACTGCCCATTCGCTATGTATATAATTCACTACCCTTATTTTCCCCCATACCTTGAAATGAAAAACCACATGCTGTGTCTCATTTCGAAGTCTGCGCCTTCAGGAGGTGTCCTTTGTCAGTCACATGCGTCATCAAGTCTGTCTCAATTCATAAAAGCTACCTTTATATTCCAAAATAAGAAAGAAATTACAGTAATTCACAAGGAATTATGTGTTTGTGGACAACAAAAGCCACTCCTGGAGCGCACAGCTTTTGAGATAAGACCGCAACAATCACATGTACATACTACATTTACATTTTAATGACTTAAAACTGCAGTGCCCCTTACCCTTTGTGTGTGTGTGTGTATATATATATATATAGTCACAGTGCTGTGAAAAGGTTTTTGCCCCTTCCTGTTTTTTTTTGTTGTTGTTGGGCATATTTGTCACACATAAGAGATTCAGATTATCATCTAATTTTAATATTACTCAAAGATAACCCGAGTACAAAATGCAGTTTTGATGATTTCATTTATTAGGGACAAAAAGCTGTCCAAACCTGCCTGACACTACGTGAAAAAGTAATTGCCCCCTAAATCTAATAACCACACTTTGCAGCAACAACGTTTGCAATAACTGGCAATGAGTCTTTCACATCGCTGTGGAGGAATTTTGGCCAACTCTTCTTTGCAGAATTGATTTAATTCAGCCACATTGGATGGTTTTCAAGCATGAATTAACTGTTTAAGGTCATCCCACAGCATCTCAATCAGATTTAAGTCCGGGCTTTGACTTGGCCACTCCAAAACCTTAATTTTGTTTTTCTTGAGCCATTCAGAGGTGGACTTGCTGGTGTGTTAGGGATCATTGTCCTGCTGCATAACCCAAGTGCGCTTGAGCTTTAGGTCACAAACTGACAGCCGGCCATTCTCCTTCAGGATTTTCTGATAGTGCGCAGAATTCATGGTTCCATCAATTATGGCAAGTCATCCAGGTCCTGAAGCTGCAAAGCAGCCCCAGACATCACACTACCACCACCATGTTTGACTGTTGGGGTGATATTCTATTCATGAAATACGGTGTTGGTTTTATGCCAGATGTAACGTCTCATCAGTCCACAGAATATTTGCCCAAAAGTCTTGGGGATAATCAAGATATTTGTTGGCAAATGTAAGACGAGCCTTTGTGTTCTTTTTGGTCAGCAGTGGCTTTTGCCTTGGAACTCACCCATGGATGCTGTTTTTGCCCTGTCTCTTTCTTATTGTTGAATCATGAACACTGGCCTTAATTGAAGGCTAGTGAGGCCTGCAGTTCTTTGGATGTTGTTCTGGGTTCTATTATGACCTCCTGGATTAGTCGTCATTGCGCTCTTGGAGTAATTCTTGTAGGCCAGCCACTCCTGGGAAGGTTCACCACTGTTCTAAGTTTTCTCCATTTGTGGATCCATTCTGTCCGTGGTTCACTGGAGTCCCAAAGCCTTAGAAATGGCTTTATAACTCTTTCCAGACTGATTCGCCAACCATTTAGTTTTTCTCATCTGTTCTTGAATTTCTTTAGATCCTGATGTGTTGCTCTTTAAGCATGCTTCACTTTGTCAGACAGGTTTTATTTAAGTGATTTCTTGATTCAACAGGTCTGGCAGTAATCAGGCCTGGGAGTGGCTAGTGAAATATAACTCAGCTTTCTAAAATAATGTGGTTAATCACAGTTCTTTCACGATTTAACAGGAGGGGGAAATTCATTTTTCACGTAGGCCCAGGTCGGTTTGGACAGTTTTTTTCCCCCCTTAAATCATTTAAAACCTGCATTTTGTATTTTTGTGTAATATTAAAATTAGTTTGATCTGAATCTTTTAAGTGTGACAAATATGCAAAAATAAAAACAGGAAGGGGGCAAAAACTTTTTCACGTAACTATATGTATATATATCTATATAAATGTATTTAATTTATTACATTTTTGTTTAATATAATTTTTCGAAAATAGTCACTCATAGATGCATTAATTTTTGACGCATTCATTCTGTTTTTTCACTTTAGTCTCAAGCAGTTCTGACTGAAATGATCAGGAAAAGTGCAAATAGTACAATAAACTTTTTTTTTATATCAAAAGTTCAAGGGCACTTCCTTGGCTTAACCAATGGCATAGGTTTGGGGTGGGACTATCTGCTTCTCCACCCAATAGAAGGCGGAGGATTGTTTGAGAAACTTATTTACTCTAAATCACCATTATGTTCTCTTTTCTAGAGGTTCCTCAGCCAGAACTGATGCTTACAACTACACGCGGCCGGGCCACGGTGGCAGGCCTGGACCCCAGACAGGAGTATCTCCTCCAAGTTATGGTGCTCAATGGGACGCTGGAGAAACTCATTGCAAAAAGACGCTTCACTAGTAAGAGTGGAGGATAAGAGGATGTTGCTTTGTGGTTGCAAATGTGTTTAGAATTACTGCTAGGTTGTTGTTAGGTGTCCAAGTCAAAATAGCCAACCTACTTCTACAACTACTTCCTGTAACTTTATGGAATATTTCACCTTCCAGGCTAAAATTGTAAAAGTGTTTTTATTTAGTAAACTAATTGCACATATATCCTCAACAAGCTTCACAATTTGAGCTATCATTCACATCTGTACCAAAAATGGTGAAAGTTACAGTAAGCCTTAAAGTTATATTCAGATTAGAGGTTTCCCTTCTGATTTGTAGCTGTTGATCTTCCCAAAGTGCTTTTTGTGCACAAGAAGCAGAAATCTGTACGTCATAATTCCCAGCGGTCACAAGCTGTCAACACACAGTCCCAAAGTACAGAAACAATCCCTTTTAACACATTACATAACTCCACACACACACACAAACAGTGTTCAGGAGAGAAATGTCTATAATTGAAAGTGTCAAATTGTGGATTCCTGCTGGATTACAGGCCGGGACTGACGCTTGTGTCTTTACAGGCACAAAACACTTTTGGAATTCCCTTAAAAACACAGTAATGTCCCACCGAAAAGACCTCCCTGAAAGAAACCTATCAAATGATGAAATACCTGACATTCAGATTTCACTTCAACTGTGTATGTGCTATAATAAGAAAGTAAACACCAGTGATAAACGAATTTCCTGATGGGAGATCAGACTTTATTCCATAATAGCCTGGTGTTGTCATTGTTAAAAGATGCAGACTATGCCAAACATCTGTGATGCGTTGGGATGAGAGGTTGGGAAAGTAGGTTACTGTGTCACCCCGTGCAGGTCTGGACAGGCCAGTCGTGTGGTTTGGCTAGAGGGCTAGGCTTTCTTGTCTGAGGGGGATTATTCCATTGTTCCCTTATAAAAGCATAAGCATCCACTCAGTTCTTCCATGTGGATCTGCTTATATGTCAGAAAGGTGTTCATAAAATGGGGCTTAAACACTGTTTATTTGTTTTATGTAGTAGAATGATGTGTCTAATAGTTTACTAAATAAATCAGCAAACATGTTATTGTTCACTCCTCCTTTCACATTTACACACATCCATTCTCTGATTTCCTGTCAGTTGATGGGTTGCGGGAAGAAGAGTTGATCCGCAGCGGGAACAGGGAGCAGAAGAAGAAAACTCACGTCATTGGCTCTGGATCTGGAGAGGTGGATGATGTGACGGAGGCTCTAGCTGCCTTTCCCACTGTGCTCTACCGAGAACCTACGACTACAGGTAGAGGATTCGCAAACACTGTCTGCCAGTTGTCTAGAAGTTAACTGTATATGCATTTGTCAACACAGTCTTACCTGCAAAATAGGCTTTGTGTTGTATATGCAAACATTCAAAGGTTTGGGGTCAGTAATATTTTATATATATATATATATATTTTGCAGGGATGCATTAAATTGATTAAAAGTGACAGTAAAGACTTATTTTTGGGTGGTAAAAATAATTTATTTCAAATAAATGCTGTTATTTTGAATTGTCTATTCATCAAAGTATCCTAAAAAAACAGTATTGTAACCACAAAAAATTAAGCATCACAACTTTTTCTCAACATTGATAATAAGAAATGTTTCTTCAGCACCAAATTGGCATATAAGAATGATTTCTGAAATTGTAATAACATTTCACAATATTACAGTTTTTTTCTGTATTATTAATAATACATTCAGCCTCCATAAGCATGAGTGACAAAAACTATAAAAGTTGTATCCCTGGTGCTGCTTTTTTGGCTCCAAGCTCCATGTGTGTGAGACAGTGTTACTAAAAATGTTTAACAGCATAACATTTCTTACTGACAAACCAAACATGCTTTAATAATTCCTGCTCAACCGAGTGTACAAAGCAGAGGAACTCCGTGCTGACCTTCCGTCCCACGGTCTCTCTGTCATTATCAGCGTTTTACTGGTGGAGCTACAGATGGTTGAACTGCTCTACTATCTAACCTATTAATAAAAGTCCCTTCATCCCCCAAATGCCTGTAATTAATGCAGCTGTAATGGGACAGAGGACTGGAAAAGGAGGGGAGGTGTCCACCTGTGCTGAGTGCATTTAGAACAAGGCGGGGTGTGGGAATACAGACACCATCACTCGCTATTGTCACTCATTTAAACTGTCAGTGATTTTTCAGTCTATTAATATCCAGTCTTCCAATATTCTTCAGAAACCACTTAACATGCTTAAACATAATCAACACACTTATATTTTGTTTTGCAGATGATTTAAGCTTTTGATGTCATATAACTGTTTTTTTAGCAGCAGTATATAATACTTTTATTTAGCCATTTATCTTAAAGTTATGTCTTTCTACTGCTCTAGAGCCTCCTGCTGTACCTGATCTTGAGCCAGAAGTTGACAGAAACACCAAAGAAAAGAACAAGAAGAAAGACAAGAATCGATCCAAGACTGAGGATAAAAATGATCAAGAAGAAAATGGAGGGAAGTCAGTGAGAGAAGAGGTCACCATCACCAACAAACCGAGAAAAAACACCCCAACCCAGCCTGTCACAGGTAATGCCACTCACATTTCAGAAGAACTAAATCAATCAGATGGGCAAACACAGTTAATGAAAAATCTATGCTCCTTGTTATTGACCTCATAAATAAGCAAATATAAACGTAAGACGCTCCTTGACTCACTAATACAGGAACATGTTAGGGTCAGTGTTTAGAGTTAATGAGCTGTGTTGATGTTTCCTGTGTCTGTGTAGTGAGGGCTAATAACAGAATTAGGGACAAACCAGAGTTAATGACACTGTGTAGGTTGTTATCAGGGCCTCTTGTGTGCCCTCAGGACTGAAATTTGTTCCCTCCTTTTTCCCATCTGTAAAAAAACACACATATAGATAGGAATGCACCATTGAGAAACAGTAGATGTGTTGACAAAAGGGATCTTGCGAAATCATTGCACAAATTGTTTTATATAGGAGCAGAGAGGATCGAAGAATTTTTGAAAAGACCCTTGAATACACTTCACAACAAAGTGCACAAATGCCCAGGCTTAAAGACATTTATAGACACACTCAGTTTAAGTTCCACTGCTTAGTGCTTAATGCTACCCTTTTTGAAAACAGCAGTGTTTGACTCTTGCCCATGTGTCTCAAGCTGTTTCCACACGGAAGCCGTTTGAATGCAGTGCTGGAGCTCAGGCGGATCTGGTCCTGCTGGTGGATGGATCCTGGAGCATCGGCCGCACAAACTTCAGAAAAGTGCGTGACTTCCTGGAGGGTCTGGCTGTCCCCTTTCAAATTGGGCCGCAGGGTGTGCAAATAGGTGAGAAGTTATTTCATATCATCTATATACATTGTATATGCATTACAATCTCAAAGCTGTCCCTTTGAGTGTCAGCATTTAATCAATTTACTTAAAGTTTATACATTACTGTTTAGTTTGGCATCAGTAAGATGCTTTGAAATAAGTATCTTATGCTCACCAAGGCTGTGTTTATTTGATAAAAACAGTCATATTTTGAATTATTATTACAGTTATGACACAACAGTTTTTTAAGTGAACTATAGTTTAAAATATAATTTATTCCTGGTTCCCAAAGCTTAATTTTCAGCATCATTACTCAGTCTTCAGTGTCACATGATCGTTCAGAAATCATTCTAATATGCTGATTTGCTGCTCAAGAAACATTTCTTATTATTATCAGTGTTGACAACAGTTGTGCTGCTTAATATTTTTGTGGAAACCATAATACATTTTAAGGATTCTTTTGAAAGTTCAAAAGAAAGGATCTGCATTTATTTAAAATTGACATATTTTGTAAGATAATAAATGTCTTTACTGTCACTTTTGATCAATATAATGCATTCTTACTGATTCAAAGTATTAATGTGTTGTTGTTTCAGCATTATCTCAGTACAGTGGAGATCCACGGACAGAGTGGCATCTTAATAACTTCACCTCTAGAGAGCCACTTCTGGAGGCCATCAGGAACTTCAGATACAAGGGAGGCAACACTTTCACAGGTAACGGTAGATATTATACCCTCAGGGCCGGATTGACCTCTTATCGTGACATAGGCAAAACTACATTTTGGGCCCCCCCTTCCCTATTAATATATAATATTACCACCCCAGCAAACAAAAATATTTAATAATCAGTGGAAACTGTTACATTGTTTTCTATCGCAATAAGTGCTTGCATTCAGTCAATAAAGATCAATTGAAGTTCTTAATTTATTTGAGAACCGAGAACGGCGTCGTGGCCATATTACCACTTCAGGAGTGCATTATTTCTCTAATAATTTTAACAGCCTGGAGTCACATCCACACATCAAGACATTGTTCAGATTATTAGGCTATTTCAAGACATTTGTCATGTTTCCGTCCTAAAATCTCATGAGTGTTGACTAATTTCTTACGCACCTCATTTGCAAATTCCAAAACGTAATTTTAGAGTTAATAACAGAGGATTGAGCTATTGATATGCAGGCTAATGCAGTTATTAATGCAGTCTAATGCACTTATTAGAGAGAGAGAGAGAGAGATTTAAGCGCGTGTGAATTCCTGCGTCTGTGCGCCTCTCAGCAGCAGCTTCTACTAATAGTGAATTTTTAAGTTGAACTGCTTCAAGAACCTTCTACTGAATCGGAGAGCTGTCATGTAGCCTTTAAGCTGCAAAACTATTTTATTGATAAATTTGCAGGGCAGCACTGACAACAAGTTTCTGTCCTCGTCTCTGCGTGTGTGCGCGATTGTGTGTCTGTACTGTGTGTGCGACTGAGAGAACGGGAGAAGAATAGCATGATTTCCGTACACAAAAAGATGGAAAACATGGAAATAGCCGTTTGGATAATTTTTTACCCTATTGCTTGTTTATTTGCTCAATGTCTTCTGGGGTTTTGGTTCTTGTACTGTTGTGGATAGCCCATAGTATAACAAAAATATTATATATCTTCATTGTGTTTGGGCCCCCCCCTCGTGCCTAGAATGCATATGCATAAATCTGGCCCTGTATACCCTCTATATTTCTTAATGACCTGGAATTAAAAAAATATTCTAAAAAGGAAGGTTCAGAATCTAATTTCTGATTGGAAGAGCCACATGGACAATTCAGATAAATGCTCCCCTGTGAATGCATATTCTGTAATAATGTACGTTGCTTGGCAACCATAAACATGAGAATTTACCTGTAATTTATAGTTCTATATATACCTGCCTATTTTAATTATTGGACTGATAATGATAACATTAACAAGCTACATTTACAGCCAGAACCAGTATAACCAATATGTCATGCATCCTTTAAAATCTATTGAATGTTTTTTTTTTATAATCGTCATTGTTTTTGTCACCATTTATAAGCAATTATTTTTTTAACATGGTAAAGAGGGTTTTAGGCAATCTGCATTATATACAACAAATCTTGTTCACTGTAAAGTTACTAAATGCACAGGTTCTTGTGGCTTATTTTGTTTTGTTGTCTAATAATCGTAATCCTACATACATCACACATCAAGGTAGTCCAGCAGTGATGAAAGAGTATTGGTTCATTTTTAACATGTCTATATTTCAGGTCAGGCTCTCATACATGCTCTTGAGAACAATCTGAAGGAGGAGGTGGGGGCGCGACCCAACACCCCACAGTTCCTGCTGCTGTTGACTGATGGGAAATCTCAGGACGATGCCATTGCTGCGGCCAACAGGATGAAGAATTCCGGCGTAGAGATCATTGCCATAGGTGAGAGCTTTTTTAAGCAAATTCCACATCGAGTGTAATTCATTTCCGAGATGCTTTGTGAAGATGACTGCTGTTAGATAATGAATACACTACATTTCAAAGGTTTGGGATCTGTAAGATTAAAAAAGTCTCTTTTGCTCTCCAAGGCTACATTTATTGGATAAAAAAAGTCAAAATAGTAATATATTTAAAATAAGTGTTTTCTGTTTTAGTATTTTAAAATGTAATAATGTATTCCTGTGATGCAAAGCTTTTTTCAGCACCGTTACTCTAATCTTCAGTGTCACATGATTCTTCAGAAATCATTCTAATTTACTGATCAAACATTTCTTATCATTGTTTAAAACAGTTGTGCCGTGATATATTTTCTTCGGATTCTGTGATGAATAGAACAGCATTTGTTTGGAATAGAAATCATTTGTAATATTATAAATGTCTTTATTGCTGTGTTGTCAATTTATTGTTTAATTGCTAAGTCACATGAACAGTAGTGTAAACACAGTATATGCTATTGCATATTTAAAATGACCTTTGCTATAGTTGTGTGTATGTATACACATTAAGTTTGATCTATATTTCTTTCCCACTCATGTCCAGGTGTGAAAAATGCAGATGAGGCAGAGCTGAGGCAGGTGGCGTCTGAACCGCTGGAGCTGAATGTGTATAACGTGAATGATTTTCCTCTGCTCAGTAAACTTGTCGGAAGACTAGCACGCATCCTCTGTGGCAAGATTGAAGACCGTATTAAAGCGAAGAGTAGGCCTATCACATACACATTGATCTTCATTATACTGATCTAAATTCCCACATACTCCCATTGAAACAAAATGGTATATGTATTTTTCGAGAAGGAATGGAGCGTCCCACTCAGGACCCAGTTCTGTCCTATCCCAGCCCAACTGATCTGCAGTATGTTGGACTAGGCTCGAGAGAGGTGCGGCTGCGTTGGACCGTGCTCAGCAAAAGTCCTCAGCAGTACAGAGTGGTGTACCACACCGCTGAAGGACTGAGTCTGAAAGAGGTCAGCCAAGTGTTTCGCACTCTTTCAAGCGCTAAAATGTAAAAGCAAAGTCTGCATAAGTTTATGAAATCAAGTACTTTTTTTAATAAGTATACATTGCGACCTTTAAAAAGTATAAGTGACCACAAAACCAGTCGCTGGGGTATATTTGTAGCAATAGCCAAAAATACATTGTATGTGTCAAAATTATAAATGTTTCTTTTATGCCAAAAATCATTAGGATATTAAGTAAAGATCATGTTTTGTAAATTCCCTTCTGTAAATATATCAAAACATAATTTTTGATTAGTAATATATATTGCTAAGAACGTCATTTGGACAACTTTAAAGGCGATTTTCTCATTATTATTTTTTTTTTTTGCACCCTCAGATTCGAGATTTTCAAATAGTTGCATCTCGGCCAAATATTGTCCCATCATAACAAACCATACATCATTGGAAAGTGTATTTATTCAGCTTTCATGTGATGTATAAATCTCAATAGAAAAAAATACCCTTATGTCTGGTTTTGTGGTCCAGGGTCCATGTTATTTATTACGAATGTATCGGTATGAATTAATTTACTAATGTTGCATCACTTCACTGCCATTCACAACTCGCCTCATGGGGTAATAATAACTAACAGAAATAATAGGTCATCCAGAGATTTTTTGCCAACTGTATTATGAAAGCCGTGAGTTCAGACATACTCTTTTTCACCCTCTGTATAGTACAGAAGTTTGCAATTTTGGATGCTGCCTAAAAGTTGGTATCTTCCAGCCATTAGACTGTTGTCCTATAAAGATATTAAAAGCTGGAATTGCTTGTATCAGATCGCAGTAGTTTAATTTTGAGCACCAGGAATTGAATAAATGTTGGTTTGTTAGTGCCACCTAGAGGATGTTTTCTATGCTGTAGTTGCATTCAGAAAACTCACTTTGTGTTTTTTATATGCATGTTGTTGATTGATTTCAGGTGGTGGTGAATGGAAGAGACTCCACAGTTCTGCTGACAGGACTGTCCTCACAGACACAATACCACCTGTCCATCTTTCCTGTCTATGAGAACAATGTGGGCTCTGCTCTGAGAGGCACCTTCACCACCTGTGAGTTGCAGCACTCAAAATGCTCATTCATAGCATTTCCTAATTTATAGTTAAAAATCCCTTGACCACACTGAAAATCTGGGATTCTAAACTTGGAAGCATAAAGTTTTAGGATTTTGCAACTTAAAAACAAATACTATGGCAAAAATGAATAAGAAATCGATACTGTTATAAATGTAATTTTGTGCTGCTAAAATGCTGCAGACGTTAAAGCAAAAAGGTATATTTACTTATTTGTTTATGCTGATAATGTAATTTGGTCTCAGAGTTTTAGAGTCCACTGCATATCATAATAAGTGCTCTCTACTTTAAAGTGCCATTGGCGATACCTGAAGCTCTAGAGGTCACCGCTTCCTCCCCTAGCAGTCTGCGGGTGCGCTGGCAGCCGACCGCTGGAGCCACACAGTACATGGCCCTATACTCAGAACTCAATGATGGAGAGCCTGATGATGCCAAAGAGGTGAGTCTGGGACATCCTCACAATGTGGCTCAGGGTCTCTAATTATGTTACAATGGTTTGATTCTATTCCTGTGCTCTTGTTTCTTGTGCCAGGTGAAGTTTGGACCAGCTCAGGCGGACGTGGAGTTGGTGGATCTGATGCCATCCACAGATTATTCAGTCACACTTTATGCTCTTTATGATGAGGACCCCAGTGACCCAATTACAGCCATCGGCACCACCTGTAAATACAGATTCATTACCAGCACTTTCATAGAAATGTATCTACCTAGTCTTACGAGACTGATTTTCCCATTATGCTCACACATGCTTTTATCCACTTCCCAGACAGGTGTGACAAATCTTCTTAAAGGGATAGTTCGCACAAAATTAAACAATTCTGAAAATGTACTCAACCTCATGTCATTCCGAACCTGTATGACTTTCATCTGTGGAACATTAAAGAAGACATTTTTTAGAAATGTTCTCTTTGTCCATACTATGGAAGTCAGTCAAATCTGTTTCGATAACAACATTTTTAAAAAAGTATTTTTTTTGTGTTCTGCAATAGAATGAAAGTCATACAGGTTTGCAATGACATGAGGGTGAGTAAATGTTCTCATAATCTTTTTTCTCTTTAATAATGTCTTAAAAGAAGAAAGGAGAGAAAAACACATAAACATAATTTCTGTCACTAAGCACCATAAATTAGATCAGAAAAAACAGATGGCTGGTTCTCATGTTTATAATAACAGCCAGTTAACTACATTAACCTTTGTTCCTCAATGGTAAAACATAATTGAACTAATGGAAACTGTCAACCAATATGTGGTGGGTAAGATGTCTATACTAACTGTTTCTGCTCTGAACACAAATGCTGAATGCTATTTTGGACATTTGTGAACCATAAATCATTGAATAATTTTGACCCAATTCATTAACAAGAACAGTTTTACATGGGAATTCCCACCAGTAAAAGAAAATTGAGAACTGAATAATAACAAAATAGCAAACATTTTTACTTTTCTGTCAAATCTTGACTGCAACTTCTTATGCATGCAACTCAGAAGTTTTGTCTCTTGCCATATCAAATTGTCCCACAGGAATCCCTTGGAAATTCCTTAATGTCTTTTACTCATTCCCTCTGTTCTTTCTCTCATCTGTCTATTTTTTCCAGTCCCACTGCCGTCTCCTCTCAGTTTGCAGTTTCCCATGGTCAGTCACAGCACTCTAAAGGTCACATGGGTCCCTGGAGCTGTCGATGTTCCTGCACACCGCATCGTCTACAGCACCAATCACGGCAGTGACGTCAAGCAGGTGAGCAGATCCCAGAAGTCACTTGTTAGGTTTTTGATGTACTACCCAAACCGCTTTGAGTCTTTTTTTTGTCATGTTTTAGTGATACTAGTAATCCAGCTTATTACACTATTATTCAAAGTTTTAGGGCAGTGATCGGCAACAGGCGGCCCGCCAGCAATAATATCTGGCCCGCGCCCGCAGCCAGATTATTTTGAAAGCGGATGGTTCTGAAATGAATCTGTCATGACAGCAACGGTTACTCACAATCAGAGTATGTGAGCGGTGTGATTGTGAATGGAGCGAGGAGCGGATTTTTTTAAAAGTCGGAGCGTCGTGGTTTTCACTCGCTCCACCAACATCACAAGTACAATTCATGCCAACGATCCGTAATATAACTGCATATTTATACAGAATTCACATGTTAATATTTAGCTAGCTTGGTAGAGAAGGATCACTCAAATCAGAAAGAATGTGAAGGCTATGATGACTGCAATGGACATGAGCGGGAAGTTATAGTTCTCAAGGAATTAGTTTGTTCCTTCTAGATACTGAATATTTTCAACTGAAAGCATGATTTAAACAAGTACTACAACACTTATTCACATGCAATCGCTCTCTCAATAATGCATACAAACAAATGTAGCCTAATCTCACAGTGCTACTTCATCTATATCCGATTTCGAATGAGCAGAAATCTGTAAGAAATGCATCGATCCGTAGGTAAAATAACCGACGAAAACGTAGTTATTTTCATCATAAACAAAATTTGCACCGCAAAAAGCAGCTACTATAATGCTGACAACCATGTTATTAGCTTGTCATGTGGACATGGTAGGAAAGAAAAGTTTGCACACCAGCGGTCCAATAAGTCACTTATTATCCTTTGACTATGTTCTGGCCTGCCATCTAGTGGTAAAAAATGTTTTGGGCTTCGATGCCAAACTTACATGCCGACCCCTGGTTTAGGTTCAGTAAGATATTTTTGGAAATAAATACTTTTATACAGCAAGGATGCATTAAAACTGATCAAAAGACTTCTATTTCAAATAAATGCGGTTCTTTTGAATCTAAAATTCATCAAAGAATCCTGAAAATAATGTATCACGGTTTCCACAAAAGTATTGAGCAGCACAACTGTTTTCAATAATAATAATAAATGCATAACATCAGCATATGTTCTCTCTGTTTCTCAGGTAGAGGTCAAAGGTGTGAACACAGTGTTGCTGCAGAATCTGTCTTCCCTCTCCAGGTATCTAGTGTCCGTTCAGTCTCTCTACGAAAAGGGCCTGTCCACTCCAATCACAGCCAATGTCACTACCTGTAAGTTACACACATTTTGACTCATTTAAGTTTTGTTACTTCATTTTAGAAGATTGTTCATTATATTATCTTTAATCTTCCAGTAAGAGTCCCAGCTCCCTCGGATCTGAGAGTCACTAATTTCTCCGGCAGTGATATAACAGTGCGATGGGAAGCGGCGGCGGATGACGTGGTCTCTTATCTCATCAAATGGATCTCCCTGAGTGAAGGAGACCTCAGGCAGGTTAGCTCCAACTCTAACACTTCCTTTGTTACATCTGTGCTGTCAGTACTGATTGAAATAGCTTAAATAAATGTGTGATTTATAGAATTAGGTGATAATAGGTGGTAATTCTTGGATATATTACAGTTGACAGTAGATGGGGAGAGTGAGGGGGCAATCTTGGAAGAGGTTGAGGAAGATAAGGAATATCAGATTTCACTCTCCGCATTATATGCCGATGGCGCTCAGAGTGAGGCTGTGGCTATACGATACAGCACCTGTGAGTATATACTTACACGCATGTGATATCTTTGACTACAACACGAGAATAACTGATGCATTTTTTTGTGCTGCTTTAGTATCTGGAGGTGGTCCGAGCAGTTTGTCCATCTCAGAGGAGACAGCAGTCAGTATGCTGGTCACCTGGGTTCACCCCAACGCTCATGTGCTGCAGTACCGTGTGTCGTACACTCCACTCAATGGGGATGCAAGGGAAAACACAGTGAGTGCTTTTAGAAGAGTGAAACCTCTTATTTTGCATTGCCTGTGTGCATTTGAATTGTCTTATGTCCATTTACGTGCACTATAGATCCCATATTTAGGGAACGGGTACAACAGAGACATGGGTACTTGGGCTCTAATAGCAACCACTCAAAACAATAAAAAAAGGCACTTAAGACCACTCAGGCCACCATAGCAAACGCATTGCAATCGCTTGGCAACCACACACAAAACCAGAAGATTGTGGCATTTTGCTATGAATGGGCAAACACCAGTCATATTTTCTACAGACAATGTAAAGATCTAGTTCACACCAAATAAATGAAAACACTTCTGATAACTGAAATAAAAATAAAAACATAACTGAAAAAAAAATAAATTACAAAACAATTAAGTGACTCTCTAATTAATAATGACCTTTGACAAAATCAAGGTTGATTATTCAAATTTGATAGTGATAATACTAGATGGCACTAAAAACAATTAACTCTTATATTAATATATTATTATAATATTAATATCACACCATATTATATTGCTATCATACCATTCAAAATGTTAAGATTTTTACAAATAAATTAATACTTTTATTGAGCAAGGATGCATTAAACTGATCAAAACTGTCAGTAAAGATATTTGTTACTAAAGATTTATATTTCAAATAAATGCAGTTCTTTTGAACTTTCTATTGATCAAAGATTCCTGAAAACCAAGTATTAGAGTCTTCACAAAACTATTAGACGGCACAACTATTTTCAGCATGGATAATAATAATAATAATAAAATCTTGAGCACCAATTCTTGAGCACCAAGTAATGGCTGCTGAAAATTGAGCTTTGCTATCACAGAATTAAACTGCATTTTAAAATTTGTTCAAATAGAAAACAGCAAAAAAGCGGGAGGGGGGGGGCTGAAATAAAGGATCAATTGGAAATAAAATAGAAGTAAAAACTAAATTCAAAACTATTATAACCCTGAAACATCTCAACCATTGCTTAATTTGTTTGCTGTGTTGTAAATGAGGTGTAATTTTGGTTAAATAGGTGTCATTGCCAGGCAGCGAGAGGCGCGTCCTGCTGCAGAATCTGCTGCCTGACACTCGTTACAGTGTGCTGGTGACTGCTGAGTACCGCAACAGAGAGGGCGGCAGCGCCTCAGCACAGGGGAAGACCAGTGAGTCACACACACATATCAATACAGTATCTCTAGTATTACAGTGTAAAAACTTCCCACTTTACATTGCATTGCCAGACAGTGTCTCATATTCACTCTCCTGTGTGTGTTTCTCTCTCTCTGCACAACCAGCCAGTCTGCGGGTGAGCAGTGTGAGTGTGGTGCGGTCTGACCACTCCAGTATATGTGTGTCCTGGAGGACCGTGCCAGCGGTCAGTGGTTATCGCATAGTCATCCAGGCCCTCAGAGGTACTAGCTCTGAAATGAAGCATCATTAACTGTTTTCTGAAAAAGTTCTGAACAGGTAGTCCGTTTTAGGTTATTTACTTTTCTCTCTGTACATTTGCGCTCAGATAAAGAGACTAAAGAGGACATAGTAGATGCTGTTAGCAGCAGTCACTGTTTCTCTGAGCTGCAGCCGGAAACCGTCTACCGCATCAGTGTGCACTCTCGTGTGGGAAAAATAGAGGGCGCTGCGGTCACTATCCTTCACCCTACAGGTCAGAATCTTGTTTGAGTCAAACTTCAGCCAAAATAATTACTGATTTGTTTTGCTCAACTGTAATAGTATGTAATTCTCTCATAAAGCAACCGCTCCGGTGAGAATTCAGGTTCCTCCTCGACTGCATCCCATACAAAGAGAAGGTAAAAGTTATACGTTTATAACAGGCCTGCTCAAATCAAACGCAAATATTTCCATGAGCATTCAGTGAAATCAGGATTTTGAATAGAAATAATGCATGCCTTTTCATCTATTCACACCAAACCAATTTGACAACAGAACAAAACTATTTTTGGATCAATTCTTCATACAGCAATGGGAATGTATTGAATGCAAATGAACCGAAATAAATTTGCTTTGCTTTTCAGCTTCACTTTTGGTGTGAAAAGGCCTTTACACCGCTTTTTATAAAAATAAAGCTTTCTTCAAACATAACATTGTGTTTTATATTTCTCAGTGTGTCCTGAGACGACGGTCAGAAACCAAGAAGTTAAAGGTATGGTCATATTTACATTTTACACTTAATGCATTTGGCAAATTTAACCAAAATGACTTGCATTGAGATTTAGGTGTACGTATGATTAGTTCACACATTCCCTGGAACTCAAATCCATGACCTTGGCATTTTCTAGCACTATGCTCTACATTATGCCATTGCAAGTCTCAACAGTAAGGATTTTTTTCAGTTTCCTCATTCTAGCCAATACTTAATTTTACTGGTGCCCAACAATTTTTTTTTAAAGATTTAAATATCTGGTTTTCTATTTTAAAATTTTTTAAATTTCTCATTTAATTTTTTGTATCATTTAAGATTTTAATATAAATGTTGAATTTTTTTTTTTTTTTTAATGAAGTACTTTAACAGTAGTTATTTTTTAAATTAAATGTTACATTTATTTTATAAATAAAATTAGTTGGAAACTATACATATTTTCATTATTTTTACAGGAAACTCCCAAGATTAAATTCCTAAACTCTTACATATCAAACCTGAGTGAACGGGCCATCCTTACTGTTGAGCCCTAAACTGTAAAAAAAAAAGTGCATTTGTGTTTTCTAGGCTTCGACATGATGGAAGCGTTCGGTCTAACTCGGAGAGCACACGCTACTATTGAGGGTGTGGCAGCTGAACCTTTCATCTTCAGCACCTTACCCAGTTACACCCTCTACAGAGACGTACAGCTGACCCAGAGCACAGGGTGAGAACACAAAACACACACATGCATATATTATTAAACGGCTCAGTTACGCCCTTCATTCAGCACTCACACCCTGTCTCTCTGTCTCAGCTTCATTCATCCGGCTGGCTTCTCTCCAGAACACACCATCAGCATGGCCTTCAGGCTCTTGCAGGATTCACCCAGGGAGCCCTTCGCCCTCTGGCAGCTCACAGACAATGACTTCCAGCCCAAGATGGGGGTGGTGCTGGACCGTGAGTGCCTGGATGCTTGAGTAGATCAATTCAAGGACTATTAAACTGTAAATCCCAAGTTCATTAGATGCTTATTCTCTGTTCTGTTATTTAGCTGAGAAGAAGGTTCTGCTGTATTTCAGTCTGGACTACAGAGGAGAGATACAGGAACTGACCTTTGACCAGCCCCAAGTCCACTCCGTTTTTTATGGAAGCTTTCATAAGGTTTGTTTGAAAGGTTTTTAGTTAATGTTGCTCAGTCAGACAAGTTTTACAGAATGTCCTATAGGAATGAACTGGAGATTTTCAACAGTGATGGTTATTATTAATTGTAAGTTGTATCAGCAATTTCACTTTAAAAATGTAACTTAGAATAAGAATGTAGGCAAACACTTGTCAACATCAACTAAAAAGTGAAACGCCTAATTTGAAAGTTTAAATTTACTTATAGATTGTATAGATAGAAAAGCGCAAAAGCTTCTCTCAAAAATAATAGATAGCTACATTTTCTAAGGATTAGTCAGTAATATTTTTGGACAAGGCTTTGTGAAGAGTCGGTTGAGTATTTTGAGTGAGGGGAGAAAAGAAATACAACATTTAATCGGCCACTGATTCTTCTCATCTCTTTAACTGATTGGCAGATCCATTTGTTGGTCAGTCAGGTGAGTGTATCTCTGTCTGTGGACTGCCAGCGGGTTGGCGAGAGGCCTGCACGCCCCCTGGGAACTTTGCCCACTGATGGTTTTGAGATGTTGGGCAAACTAGTGAGGACTCGTGGACCTAACAGCGGATCTGCGAATGTGAGTCTCACCTCATGACCACACATATACTGACAAAAGAAAGATACACTCACCGGCCACTTTATTAGGTGCACCTGTTCAATTGCTTGGTAACAAAAATTGCTAATCAGTCAATCACATGGCAGCAACTCAATATATTTAGGCATCTAGATGTGGTGAAGATGACCTGCTGAAGTTCAAACCGAGCATCAGAATGGGGAAGAAAGAGGATTTAAGTGACTTTGAACGTGGAATGGTTGTTGGTGCCAGACGGCTGGTCTGAGTATTTCAAAAACTGCTGATCTACTGGGATTTTTATGCACAACCATCTCTAGGGTTTACAGAGAATGGTCCGAAAAAGAACAAATATTCAGTGAGCGGCAGTTGTGTGGACGAAAATGCCTTGTTGATGTCAGAGGTCAGAGGAGAATGGGCAGACTGGTTAGAGATGATAGAAAGGCAACAGTAACTCAAATAACCACTCATTACATCCAAGGTATGCAGAATACCATCTCTGAACACACAACACGTCGAACCCTGAAGCAGATGGGCTACAGCAGCAGAAGACCACACCGGGTGCCGCTCCTGTCAGCTAAGAACAGGAAACAGAGGCTACAATTCACACAGGCTCACCAAAATTGGACAATAGAAGATTGTAAAAACTTTGCCTGGTCTGATGAGTCTCGATTTCTGCTGCGACATTCAGATGGTAGGGTCAGAATTTGGCGTAAAGAACATGAAAGCATGGATCCATCCTGCCTTGTCTCAACGGTTCAGGCTGGTGGTGGTGGTGTAATGTGTGGGGGATATTTTCTTGGCACACTTTGGGCCCTTAGTACCAATTGAGCATCGTTTAAACACCACAGCCTACCTGAGTATTGTTGCTGACCATGTCTATCCCTTTATGACTACAGTGTACCCATCTTCTGATGGCTACTTCCAGCAGGATAATGCACCATGTCACAAAGCTCAAATAATCTCAGACTGGTTTCTTGAACATGACAATGAGTTCACTTTACTCAAATGACCTCCACAGTCACCAGATCTCAATCCAATAGAGCACCTTTGGGATGTGGTGGAACGGGAGATTCGCATCATGGATGTGCAGCCGACAAATCTGCAGCAACTGCGTGATGCTATCATGTCAATATGGACCAAAATCTCTGAGGAATGTTTCCAACACCTTGTTGAATCTATGGCATGAAGAATTAAGGCAGTTCTGAAGGCAAAGGGGGGTCCAACCCGGTACTAGCAAGGTGTACCTAATAAAGTTGCCAGTGAGTGTATATACACATATTAAGGCAATGTGTGTATTATATTTTTCTGTAGTTCCAGCTGCAGTCCTTTGAGATTGTGTGCAACACTACTTGGGCATCAGAAGACAACTGCTGTGATCTGCCCTCACAGGTACATGATCAGTTTAGGTTGAGTTGACATATCAATATGGATGGCACTGAATTACATTATGTAGTGCAGGATGTCTTAAAGTTGCTTCTGTATTTAAGTGTGGTTCTCTGTTCTCTAGAGAGACGAGGAGAGCTGTCCTGCCCCTGCTTATGCGTGCACCTGCACCACCGACGTCCCTGGAGCACCTGGAGACACCGGGCCACCTGTGAGACTACAATGCTGTATTTTTAAACTGACACGGACATTAGAAAGCTTGTGAAATCATTGTAATAGTTGTTGGAATAATCAGTGTTATGATAATTATTGGTGTAATGATATGCAACATTATAATGATGTATTCAGGGGAGACCTGGCCCTCGTGGAGAGAAGGGAGGAAAAGGAGAGGTGGGACAAAAGGTAAGGAAACTTGCATATAAAGTTGGGTTTGAGCCTACAACCATTATGTTAACCACTAATCCAATTTAAAAACATTTTAAAGTAACTGTTTTCTGTTTGAATATATTTTAAAATGTAATGTATTTCTGTGATGGCAAAGCTGAATTTTCAGTATAATTACTCCAGTCTTCAGTGTCACATGATCCTTCAGAAATCATTCTAATATGCTGATTATTTGATGAAAAGAATGTTCAAAAGAACAGCATTTATTTAAAATACAAATCTTTTGAAACATTATATATGTATGTACTGTCACTTGTTTCTGTTTTTGTTCCATTTCTGCATCTTTCCAGGGAGAGGTGGGCCCACCTGGTAAACCGGGCCCTGAGGGCGGTTTTGGCACTCTTGGACCCGCTGGTCCACGGGGAATAACTGTAATGGGCAAAGTGGTACGACTACACTTGATCTACCGAGAAGATCTAATAGCATTTGGAACAGATTTAAACCCTCTCTCTATGTCTTAATAAGGGCCCACCTGGAGCAAGAGGGGGGAAAGGAGATATTGGAAGGCCTGGGAGTCAGGTGAGCTTCAACACACATCTTACAGGCCATGGTTGTAGATGATCATATTAGTGTTTTTTTCTCTCTGGTATATCTCACATTTTTTTCACTTTGTGTTTATAGGGTTTACCAGGGCTTCCTGGTCCAAAAGGTGAAGAGGGCATGCCTGGTCCTAAGGCAAGTCTCTGTGTGGTTTGAGACGGGTATTGTCCCAAGTGTGTTTGAAATGTTCAGTCTGTCATTCATCCTTATGTCAATAAATTACCCACAGGGCACCAGAGGATTGGAGGGTAACATCGGTAGCCCAGGAATCACAGGCCCAAGAGTAAGACTTGGCCTTACATATATCATGCATTCATTGAACACTTCATACTGTACATGCTTTCACTGTACTATTTATTTTACATTTCTGTGTCTACAATCTGTAGGGCTTCCAGGGTATGCCTGGTCATCCAGGACCAGTGGGAGAGAGAGGGCCACTAGGTCGTGTAGGGCCCACCGTAAGTAAATTTGTGCTCTATTACTCTTGGTGTCTTTTATCCATCCAGTCCAGCTGAGATAGATGGCCAGTAAAGATTTGATATATTTGAAAAAAGCTGGATAGAAATTGTCTGTTAAGTAGATGTTTCAGATTATTTTTTATCTTTCACAGGGTCTTTCTGGAAGTAAGGGTGAGAGAGGAGAGAAGGTGGGTTAAAAATGACATCTTTGTTATATGCAAAACATAAAATAGATTAAGTTTGTTTTAATAATTCTTCTGTTTATTAGGGTGAGCCACAGTCTCTTGCCATGATCTACCAGCTTGTTACACAGGCCTGCGAAAAACTTATGCACAGTATGTAGTATATTCACTACATCCATTTGAATTAAGTCACAGTAAATGCAGAATTTAAAAGCATCTTTAATGAGAATCTTGGCCTGAGTAACTGCATAGCAATTATGAGCTGATAATAAACTGTGTTTTAGATGAAGTGCTGAAGTTGGATGCTTTTATGAACGAGATGAATCGAAAGCCAGTGCCCATCCAGGAACCAGTAGCACCACCAGGAGAGCCTGGGATACCAGGGGGAAGGGGGCCACCTGGATCCCGAGGCCCCCAGGGCCGACAAGGAAGCAGAGGGGAGTCTGGGAAACCAGGGTACCCTGGTGAGCAGGGTAAGCCTTGACATTTTAATTTCTTTGGAGATGCAATCTGCTGGGCAAACACCACATCTGATGGTTGTCATTAGACACATTAGGTGATTTATTGAAATTCTGGATTATGTTATGTAAGTATTTCTGTGATTGATTTGTAGGACGCAGAGGGATGTCTGGTGAGAAGGGCTCTCCGGGAGCAAATGCGGTGGGACCACAAGGAATAAAAGGTTTTGCAGGTATTGAAACATATGTGTATCACACAGCTGTCTTTGGAAATTGTTTAAAAGGGGTCTTCATTATTTATATCATATTTACTTTTCTGTACATTGCAAAAATATATTTTTAATTAGTATTTATGTCTTGTTTTCAAATAAAATAGCTAAACATCTTTTAAAACGAGAAATTTACCTGAGAGACACAAAGTAGTAAATGAGTCTCTTTGGCTCTCCAAGGACACATTTATTTGATCCAAAAAAAAATAACTTTCACAAACTGTGATACTTTTTTTCAGGATTCTGTGATGAATAGAAAGTTCAAAAGATCAGCATTTATTTAAAATATAAATATTATTTTAACATTATAAATGTCTTTTGAGCAGTAGTGTATATCTTGAATTATATTTTTTACATCACTGGCAGATTGGTTTTATTTGTCTTTGCATTTTAAGGAGAAATCTATCAAAATTTAGTGAATTTATGATGAAAACATTAAAAACTATGCACAATAGGAATTTATATATATATATGAAAATCTGTCCTGTCGTTTTACATAATTTTGCTTTTACACGAACACAAATAATGTGTTAATTGCACCACTGTTTATTTCTACTTGTACAGGACCTCCAGGTGAAGCTAAAATAGGGGAACAAGGTCCCAAAGGTGAGGATGGTAAAGTAGGACTTCCAGGTGTTTCAGGAGCTTCAGGTCAGCAAGGAGAAATGGGACCCCCTGGTGTATGTGACAGCAGTGGATGTTATCAAGGACACCCGGCTGCAGGTAAATTCAATTACGTCATTGTGACCACCATAAAAAACAGTGTAAGTTCAAGTGGGTAAAATGGCTGTTTATATTATTTTTCAGAGGATCCATACCCTGGATACCAGCCTTGAGTTACTGAGAAGTAACAGTTTTACTTCAGCACTGCCAGAATCATCTCTCTCCCCAGACTTTGTAGAAAGACACTTTGTGACTTGGTAGATAAAGAGATCCTGCCAGACACGGACTGCCAGTTGATGGACTCTTTTGACTTTATTTTCTCCATGTGGTAGCTGATCTCAGCTCAGTACTTCCATTCTGAGATCACCAAAGCACTGATGATCCTTGACCCTGTCTTCTACCCAGTATTCAACCTGATCTACTGCTTCGAGACTACAGTAGATGCATGTGCAGAACGTTTTGTGCAGCTCAGAGGAAATCGCAACACACTCAGACTCTATTTTCTATCGATACATTCATCTATTTTACGGAGACAGATATTTTGGTATCCAGACGAGGAACAAGTGTCTTTCTGAACAACAGCAAAAAATCTGCACTAAGAATGTTTCTAATATTTTACTTTAAGTATTTAATGCACTGTATGTGTTTTAAATGTATATTGTTGAAGGCATATTACTTTCAATGTTTTCTATTCCTGTTTCTTGACCTATTACTTCTGGTTTTTGTATCAAGTGTTTTTTATATGAAATAAGCAATATTTTGCAAGCGTAATACATATGTTAATATTAAATACACTGTGATATTATATTGTTTTTTTATATATGCAGAAGTGCTGTCAATAGTATTTTATAGAATTATACTTAAGTTAACTGGTCTTTTTTTTTTTGTTGTTAATATACATGTTTATGTAAACCCTTATGAAATGAAACTGTTAAAGATCGAAAATGTTGACTCACCTGAGATCATGCTGTGTCAATGAAATGGTTACTATTCACATTCACTGAAAAACTAAATGAAATAATGTAGTTAAATAACTTTTTGTTTACAAAAATACAAATCTAATAGCAATTTCAGTATGTAATGAACTGTGTTTGTAATTATAGCAGTGAAATCACTCATGTCATCATTTTTTCAAAAGCAAATATCGTTTTGATGTAATCTAGTTTCAGATATCTTGCTGAACCAATTAAATCAACAACACAACCAGTCTTGAGTATTTTATTGGGAAACCTTTTATCTCAATGTAAATGACATGCCAGTGCAATGAATACAATTGTTCATTATAATTGCCAAATGAGCCACACACACACGAATTAGTCATCCATTACTATTTGTTCCCTGGGTGAGGTCATTATAGGGTTTTAAGTAGCCTACCTTCTTGTCTGATTATCCCAACATTGCGGTCTAAACATACAACCTTCCTGCGATTAAACCTACAGGTTTGTGAATAAATTCTGTCGATACATTGCACTGCTATTGTTCAACAGTCCAAACAATAGTTGGATTTTTTTCATTCACAGTTTTTGAACTGTAGAAATATCTTGCTCCGGAACCAAAGGCTGGAGCTAGTGATTTCCACGGACAGCGTACCTGATGTAAACATCCGGTGTTTAATACGTCGGAGACGCCAACATGGCGAGCAGCAGAGGTAATGCGAAGACCGGGAAACAACCTGACAAATATTCTGTTCTGCTGCCAACCTACAACGAGAGAGAAAACCTGCCATTGATTGTGTGGTTGCTGGCGAAGTACTTTGGCGAGAGGTAAGTGTGTTGTTATACACAGTCAATGGGCGAGAACCGGACCGGAATACAACCAATTGTTGTTGTTTTTTGTTTTTTTTAATACAACCAATTGTCAAACTGTTGAAGTCCTAATGATGAGCTGTCAGTGACATCGGTCTAATCACCTGATTGAGATGAACTTAGATATTTAGTTTTAAGAAGAGCGTTTTTACTCAGATGGCCGTGTTTTAATGCAGTGGATTCAACTACGAGATCATAGTGATTGATGATGGCAGTCCGGACGGAACGCTGCAGATCGCCGAGCAGCTGCAGAAGATCTACGGCGCTGACAAGATTGTGAGTTTTGCATTATAATTAGAGCTGCAACAAACGATTATTTTGATAATCGCTTAATCTAACGATTATTAGAACGATTAATCGACTAATCATCTGTTATTTCACTGATTAATCAGTAGACTTTGATTGATTATTCATCCTTTGCATTTAGTTAAAATATTAAGTTATACATGAAGAGTTCAGATGAATTAGAATTTGAATAAATGCCTAGATGTAAATGTTGTTTTGCTAATGTTTATTTCTGTGTTATTGATAAAATGACTTTAAATCTCTCAAGTAATTTCACTTTAATGGCAATGTATATATCATTTTCTATGCAATTGAAGTGAAATAACTGAACATAAATATAGGAGCGTGAGGAAAAATACACCTTTCTCACATATTCTAACATAAATAAAGGTCACTTCAGCTTTAGAAAAGCATATTATGTCATTACAATTATTATAAAATTAATTGGTAACACTTTACAATAAGGTCCATTAGTTAACATGAACTTAGAATGAACAATACTTCTGCAGCATTTATTAATCTTAGTTAATGTTAATTTCAGCATTTACTAATGCATTTATACAAATCACAAGTTGTGTTTTTTAACATTGTTAAATGCACTGTGAACTAACATGAACAACTGTATTTTTATTAACCAACATTAACACAGATTAATACATTAATGTAATGAATGCATAGTTCATTCATGTTAATTAATACATTAACTAATGTTAACAAATGATACCTTATTGTAAAGTGTTACCAATTCCTTACACAAATAAATGTTTTTGGCACACAAAATGAGATGACAGACAGACACTCTCTCAACATTTAATTAACTGTATGAAACTAAATGACACATCATTCTGCCGAACATCTCCTTTTGTAAGTTATATAGATAAGAAACAAAATAAAGGTAAAAGTGATGAGATGCTTTGAATAAACTATTTTTTTCACAACATAATGTCTTAAAATACCTTATAGGGTTATGATAACCAAAACAGTCCTGAGCTAGATCAATCTTTGATCTCTAAAACAAACTATCACTTTAATGAAAAAAATATGTTTTCCCACTAATACAAGTATTTTATCACTAGCTAGCTCCACACTGGAGAGCTACTTTATAACAGACTAACAAGTTGTAATTCTAACTGAAAGCGACACTGACTCTGGTTTTTCATATTTAATACCGTAAAGCTGCTTGAATTAAGGCTATCTATTGAATAAAGTACAATATAAATAAATATGTGACCAGACTTTACTGGAGTACGTTACTGAACTGCAGAACTCCTACACATCATTGTAATCAGATGCATTTAAAATTAAGTAAACTGCTGCTTTCACACTGCTGTCAGTTTTGTTGTTTATTTCGTTACTGAGAGGAAAGCGTGCAATATACATTTACATATTCATCCAAACACTGCTCGGCAGCTTCAGGTTCGTTCGGCTGGGTTTGAAGCGCTGTCTTATCTTGAATCGCATCCGGGAGGGTTGACTTGCGCTACAGCGCCACACTGGTCAAACCGCGGTATTGCAGACTCTTAGATTAGGTCATATGAGATCAAATGACTACTCGACATCGACAAAAAAATATTTGTCGACAATTTTTTATTGTCGATAATGTCGACTAATCGTTGCATCCCTAATTAAAATAGACAGCACATGACTGACAGCTTGTCGAAAGAAATCATGAAAATCTGGCATCTCTCTTCTTTTCAGCTCCTGAGACCGCGAGCAAAAAAACTGGGATTAGGTAAATTGGCTCACATTTCTTAATACTTCTTAGAGCTAAATTATAGGAATAGCGTGACTGACGTTCATGTCATTCCAGGAACGGCTTACATCCACGGCATTAAACATGCATCAGGAAATTTCGTTATCATTATGGATGCAGATCTCTCACATCATGTAAGTCCTTTTCCATTGTATACTGTTTTGTACCTCCTTGAGTTAATACTGGTATTCAAGTTTCCCACGACCGTGGAAATACTTAAAATACAATATTTCAACATGCTAAAAAGAATCAGAATCAGAAAGAGCTTTATTGCCAAGTGTATTTGCACACACAAGGAATGTGTCTTGGTGTTAGGAGCTTCCGGTACAGAAAGTACAAACATAGTGCAGACAACATATAATTAAGGTAGTAAAAAAACACTAATAATGAAGAGAATAGACCATAATTATGAATAACAATAGTAATAAAATACAAATATACAGAAAAGAAAAATGACCACAGACAGAACTGTGAATGTGCATGTGTCCTATGTACAGATGAAGGTTTGATGAGTTATTTACAGATGTACAGTACTGGGGTGTGTTATGTGTTGTTCAGATGGGATATGGCCTGGGGGTAAAAACTGTTCTTTCTTGTGTCTGGCTGTTTTGGTGCTCGGTGCTCTGTAGCGCCGTCCAGAGGGCAACAGTTCAATGAGAGAGTGAGCTGAGTGTGAGCCATTATTCGCAAATGGAAGAAACACAAAATAACTGTTAATCTCCCTCGGACTGGGGCTCCATGCAAGATCTCACCTCGTGGAGTTTCAATGATCATAAGAACGATGCGGAATCAGCCCAGAACTACACGGGAGGATCTTGTCAATGATCTCAAGGCAGCTGGGACCATAGTCACCAAGAAAACAATTTGTAACAAACTACGCCATGAAGCGCCCGCAAGGTCCCGCTGCTCATGGAAGCACTTGTACAGGCCCGTCTGAAGTTTGCCAATGAACATCTGAATGATTCAGAGGAGAACTGGGTGAAAGTGTTGTGGTCAGATGAGACCAAAATTGAGCTCTTTGGCATCAACTCAACTCGCCGTGTTTGGAGGAGGAGGAATGCTGCCTATGACCCCAAGAACACCATCCCCACCGTCAAACATGGAGGTGGAAACATGCTTTGGGTGTGTTTTTCTTCTAAGGGGACAGGACAACTGTACCGCATCAAAGGGACGATGGACGGGACCATGTACCGTCAGGGCATTGAAAATGGGTCGTGGATGGGTTTTCCAGCATGACAATGACCCAAAACACAAGGCCAAGGCAACAAAGGAGTGGCTCAAGAAGAAGCACATTAAGGTCCTGGAGTGGCCTAGCCAGTATCCAAACCTTAATCCCACAGAAAATCTGTGGAGGGAGCTGAAGGTTCGAGTTGCCAAATGTCAGCCTCGAAACCTTAATGACTTGGAGAGGATCTGCAAAGAGGAGTGGGACAAAATCCCTCCTGAGATGTGTGCAAACCTGGTGGCCAACTACAAGAAACGTCTGACCTCTGTGATTGCCAACAAGAGTTTTGTCACCAAGTACTAAGTCATGTTTTGCGAAGGGGTCAAATACTTATTTCACTCATTAAAATGCGAATCAATTTATAACTTATTTAAATGCATTTTTCTGGATTTGTTTTGTTGTTATTCTGTCTCTCACTGTTCAAATAAACCTACTATTAAAATTATAAACTGATCATTTCTTTGTCAGTGGGCAAACGTACAAAATCAGCAGGGGTTCACCCCCCCACTATATATATATATATATATGAAAAGTTTATTTGCAAAAACGGATAACTACGTTTTTTAACATTTTCAAAAATCATAATTTTATTATGCTATCATATTTTTATTGTTAGCTGTTTTTTTATGTAATCAAAATAACCCAGCTGCAGTTTGATTTGAGATTAATTGGAATGCACAATGAAAAAACATGATTTCTGAAAATTGTTATAAAATCTGTTTACCTGTTTTTGCAAATAAACTCTTCATATACATATTTATTAGTCTGAACAACTCCTTAGCGAAATAGTAAATTAATTTTAAGAACCACTGGAAATGTCATTAAAGATTTGTATTCGTAACATACACAATTATACAGAATATAATCAGCAATGAAATGTAAGTCCGGTCCGCTCTATGGACAGTGCAATTATATGAAATACAAACACGAGAATATACATAAATATAGGTATGGGGAAATAAAATGAAGTAGAAAATAAAAAATAGAAAAGAATAAAATACAAATGTGCAATAAAATAATGTGCAGGACAGTATACTGTAGACTTAAATAATAATATAAGCAGGAATGTGCAAACAGGTTGTTCAGGGTATTTACATAGCAGCAATACAGATGGTGGAGAATAATGAATATCTTACTGATTATTAAACGGAGTCGTGTTGATGTTATGAGTTTAGGAGCCTGATGGCCTGGGGAAGAAGCTCCTCCTAAGTCTCTCAGTTTTTGCCATCATGCTACGGAAGCGCTTGCCAGATGGCAGTAAAATGAAGAGACGGTTGCATGATGATTTTAGCAGCTCTGCTTTTGCAGCGTTTGAGGTAGATGTCGTGCAGAGAGGGGAAAGCAGACCCTGAGATGCGCTCAGCTAAGCGCACAACTCTCTGCAGTCCTGATTGGAGCCGTTTCCATACCACACATGAAAATTGATGTTAAAACGGTGTTGGATAGCTTCAAGCATGTTTACTCAAGAGTTTTCAGGAATTTAAAATGGATCATTTGGTCCTGCTTTCAATAAATTAAACCTTCAGGAGCATTTGTTTGCATTAAGTGTTTTTTTTTTATTCTCCCTCACAGCCAAAGTTTATCGCACAGTTCATTGAGTAAGTCATTTTCTTTCAATTACATTATGCCTCTGCTGTTAAAAGACATTTGATCTGCTCATTGTATTGTGTAGTGTAATTTTGCTATAATAGCATTATCATGTGCACTTGTATAACAGTCACTTTCTTTTTTTCTTTCAGAAAACAGAAAGAGGGTGGATATGACCTGGTGTCTGGAACAAGGTACAGAGGAGACGGTGGTGTATATGGATGGGATCTGCGCCGGAAACTGATCAGGTGTGTGACTGGAAGCTACATTTTATAATGATATCCAACCATATATAAATATTAGAAATTTGAGACTGCATCTGTTACTGCCATATATACAATACTGTAGGTCAGGTATAATTTTTCATGTGTAATTGATTTTATGGCACAAGATTACTTTTTTGTAACGATTGTTTCCTTTTAGTCGAGGTGCAAACTTTGTAACACAAGTGCTGCTTAGACCAGGAGCATCAGATCTCACGGGGAGTTTTAGGTAAGGGCATGTTAAGAAATGAATCATTGTTTTTTGTTTTGAAACAGTTTTCTTGTTTTTATATTACAGTATTGAATTATTGTCTCCTATCTTGTGTTCTATGTTTCAGGCTCTATAAGAAAGAGGTTATTGAAAAATTAGTAGAGCAGTGTGTGTCAAAAGGCTATGTGTTCCAGATGGAGATGATTGTCCGTGCTAGACAACTGGGCTATTCTGTTGGAGAGGTCAGCACACATTTCCTATAAATCTTGTTCTTCTTTTAATAAATAAAATATAGTTTAGATTATACATTTCCATAATAAGACTGTGAATTGTATTGCTGTATTATACTAAACTTTATTTAATACATATATTCTATTATAAATTCAAGATCAGTTTTTTTAAATCTATTTCAAAGTAGCAGACTGTATTATTGTATGATTATCTGAACGTGGTCTTGTCTGTCTATTACGCAGGTTCCTATTTCATTTGTGGACCGTGTTTATGGGGAGTCCAAATTGGGTGGAAATGAAATTGTCTCCTTCCTGAAAGGATTAATTACTCTTTTTGCCACTACATGACCTTTGACCTCATATTGTTGTGTTTAGCTTTGTGCTATATGTTCAGCACTTATCACTGCAGTCGAACTGGAATTCATGCTTTCCAAGTAACAAGTTCATTACAATGAGTTATTAGTCTCATATCAGGTTACAGTAGTGTGTGGATTGATTGGAATTACCACTTTCCATCTTCCATTTAGTTTGGTTAATTACTAGACTATATGTTGAAATGTACATTAAAATGTTTAAAACAAATCTACATTTTAATAAAAAGGACCAAATTGACACAATGATTTTTTTTTGATAATAAAAAATATTGCGCTCCCTCAGTAGAAACTGTGTTCAATTGCGCAGTGCCTAAACACGCTACTGTATGTATCTTTTTTAACAGCTTGAGAAACATTTTTGTACTCCAAGTGGCAATAGAGATTTATGCTTTGAAATAAACATTTAATGTTGTATTTTGGGTTATGCAATGTATTTAGGCATTTTCATCTGGATGGGTGTTATTTATAAAATACTTTGGACTTGCATCAGAACTGATGAAGTTGTATTATTTACTTAATTCCATACATCAGTCAGTGTCAGAAGAAAACAACAGCCTACATCCTAAGAGTTACTGCCATCGATCTCTTGAGTAAGTGTCTACCCTGTCTTGGTGACATATCCAAAAGGAAATATTTTCTACTTTCTATGGGTGTAGAGTGTTACGTCCCAATTGACACCCAAACTAGTGTAATGCCAGGAACTGCTTGGGTGAGTTTGATGCAGCCAACACCAAGGGGGAATAACTCCAGAGCTCAAGGGCCAGAGGGTGGGGGAATCAATGGCTCACAGTCTGCAACCCCAGCACTTCACATGCAGAAGTAGTCCCGGTGAGTTGCGCATGAGCGCAGTACAGCGCCACCACCCGAAATCATGCTGGCTGAGTACTGAGGCACTGTATACATCCGACACTCTGAGGGGGTAGATACCAGATGCAGAATTGACGCATACGCCTCTACCCAATCAAGTTTCAGCCGATGGCGTCCCCTATGGGTTCATTCTATGTAACTGCACCCAGGGGCTGTTTACACCAATTTCGGAAGCATGTAATATAACATTTAATGCGCGCACAGACACACTTGTGCATTCAAGGTAAGCTTAGATAGGGGTAAATATTGGCTTGGTGGTCGTCTGACACCTCTCACCATATAATCCCCCACCCACTGCCTCTCTCCATCGGCACAATGCTTTTTTATGCTAATCAAATATACGTCACTTCCGCCCTTTTTCACACGCCATTTTGGATAGTATAGGTACTGGACCGGGTCGTATTGTTTAAGTGGATGGCGGATTACGTTAATTGCTGTCAATTACACCGTCATCGCGCGTCTTGTGGACTGTGCATCATCGCAAACGCAGCACGCGCTCGGCGGTTCGCGCTCCTTCTCCCACCGGGACCCTCTTCCCAGCTCATTCCCGGCAGACAGACAGCTCTGGGTCGGCCCGTGACAGGAGTCGAGCTCCCTCTTTCGGTGGTGTGTGTCCGCCTGGGAAGCAGAGGACAAGGCGCTCGGTTCGGAGGCGGGAAAGTGACATTACGCGCTGCAGCTAGCGGAGCGTGGGCCAGGTAACGTAACGTTAACGTTCAACTCGCTGTTGTGGGTTTGGAGAACGAAACCAAATGAGAATTGACTGAGACCTACTAACTTATTAATAATAGATGGAGGAAATCTGAAAAAACAACCAGACTCTCAGGTGAAAAACCTAACTAATTGTTTGTGTCATACAGTTGTTAAACAGTTCTCTCAGGTCGTGAATTAAACCTTAAGTTTTTATTGATGTGTTCTTACCGTTGTTGTACCAGCCCGCTGTTATCTCCGTTTGCTTTGACAGTTTAGGCTAACTCATCACGAAAAGCTCGCGCTGCAACGAATTAATCGTTAAAGGGACCGTTCACCAAAGATAAAACAAATTATGTCATCGTTTATTTGCCCTCACGTTGTTGTAAGCCCGTATGAATTTCTAATATAAGCTAAAGGAAATGTTAATCAGAATGACAGCCTCAGTCAGTTTTTTTTTGTTTGGAAAAAAGATGGTGACTGAGGCTGTCATTCTGTCTGACATCTTTTGTGTTTCACAGATAAAAGAAAGTCGTGTAGTATGGAGCAGTATTAGGTGGAATATTAATTTTTTTTATGAATTGTCCTTTTAATTGTCGAACAATCGCTGTCAGTTGAGCGCGTGCAGTTTTACTAATAACGAACTAAAAGTTGGCGCTTGTAGGATTTGATCTCGTTTGACATGTCAACAAACCAAACAGACCAACTGGTCTCTAATTGGTCAGTTGTTTTCCTCGTCAGTGTGTTGTCATACTCATGTACTTGCCTACTTGGTTTTGCTCTATATAATTTGTAATGACTGTTGTTCTTTGAATGGCAAGTTTGATATTTACTTTAGTATTTACCGTCCTGGTTAGTATAGATGTCATTCAGCAAATTGCAGTACTTGAATTTGACATTTAGACCGCTTATGTTGATCATGTGTGTGTGTGTGTGTGTGTGTGTGTGTGTGTGTGTGTGTGTGTGTGTGTGTGTGTGTGTGTGTGTGTGTGTGTGTGTGTGACTGTAGCTGTGTGGTGTTGGGACTTTGATGAAAAGATGATGCTGATTGTATTTACCAGCAGTATGTTTTTCTCATTAACACAGGCTCCATGTCTTTTGGATATGGACAGCCATGGGGCAGTTAATTAAAATGTAATTTCTGTTTGCTTATGTATGCAAACCAAGTCATCTGTATGCTAGGAGATCATCAGATAACCTCCACCCAGAGCAGACACTGCAGATATGGCTTTCCACGCACTGGCCTCTGCTGCCGCCTCAACAGGAGGCGCCATTCCAGGGCTGTAATGCAGAAGCCTGCACAAAAAGGGAGCGGAAAAAGGGCAGGCAGAACAGAGGCTTATATAACATGGAGGAAGAGCTGTCCTCTAGCGCCATCTAGAAAGGATGGGAGAAAGTCAGTGAGGCAATGAGGAATGCCTAACCAAAGAAAGAGAGCCCCTATTCAGTGAAACTGCTGCTCTTTGTTCAAGCAGGGTGTACCGTATGATGCTTGTGATTGGTGACGCCAAGAGCTGATGCAGGTTTTACTTGAAGGTAGGTCAGATAGGTACATGACCTTTGACCTTAGTTGAACTTTGACTTCATTTTTGCGGGCTGCTGTGGAATCGGCTAAATTTAGCATTGCAGTTGTGCATGTTTGGCTCTTCATGAACAATATTTGTAAGAGCACAGATCTGCAATGCTGGTACTGTAGAATGTTGGCCATAGATTCATTGGATGCATTTTTCAGTTGGGTGATCATATTTTGAAATGGTGCCATCCCATAGACTTCAAGAGCTGAAACACTTGTACTTGGTGCTTGGAAAGATTTTGATTTTGCTTAGGTATTACATGTAAAATAGATTAAATACACACTACTATTGAGATGCAGAAAATTGTTAGATTAAAGATACACCAGAAGTGTGAGTAGATTTGTTTCTAATAAATAATGTTCTTTTGAACTTTGTTCTTCAAAGAATCCTGAAAATAAAACATAATGAAGCATTTCCACAAAAAAAATTGCATGGCTGTTTTTTAATAATAATAATAAATGTTAATAATAAAATAAACCCACCAAATTAGCATACTAATATAATTTTTGAAGGATCATGTGACACTGAAGACTGGATTAATGGTGCTGAAATTCAGCTTTGCCATCACAGGAATAAATTAATTTTAAAACATTAAAATAGAAAACATTTAGTTTAAAATGTTATAATAATAAACCCACCAAATTAGCTCAATATTATTTTTGAAGGATCTGTTTTTACTGTATTTTTTATCAAATAAATTTATAATAATTCTCAATATTACTGTTTTTACTGTATTTTTTATCAAATAAATGCAGCTTTGGTGAGCACAAAAAACCTTCCTTCAGAAACAATAAAAAAATCTTTCAGACCCCAAATTTTGAATGGTGGTTTATTCAAATATAATTTAACTGAATTATCTCCTAATTAAAAATTAATGCATTGTTCCTTTTTAACAAAACATGTAAGGTTGTGTCAGTTTGTTTGGATCAATTATAGATTACCACATAGGCCTATACTCCAGACAGAGGTTGATTTCTTTAATCTTCACCTCATACATTGACTCTCCTTATTCTCATTGACATTCTCATTTGTAGAAGTACCTTTGATGATAATTGTATGCGAACATAGTACAAAGCCGCAAATTAGTTTCCTGTTGTGAAAGGACTCTTTGGAATTTAATTCATAAATACATTTGTTGGTTGTGGCTTTTGATGAAGTAAAAAGTTGGAAAACTATTGTAAAATAAGAAAGTGATATTGCATGGTGTCAAAAGTAAGTTTGCTTTTTGCTGTCTGTGTTTATTATGCAGCTCATTTTCCCAGGCTGTGATGAAAAAGATGCTCTTTGACTCATTTGCTTTAGACCTTTTCCTCTCCTAGTGACCATTTCTCTGACATGAGCTTGTTTATGATTTGGATTAAGGTCCATTTAAACAGTCAAGTTGATAGCGTCACAGTGAGATATATTTTAATATATTATTAATGTATTATTCATGTTCTCTGAAGTCATTCAAACAATACAAAATGTGTATTATTCATTCATGATGACAATAATGTGATATTTTATTTTCAGGTGGCAGAATGTTTCAACTCCCAGTGAACAACATCAGCAGTCTAAGGAAAGCTAGGAAGAATGTGAAAAAAGTGCTGGGTGACATTGGGTTGGAGTTTTGCAGGGAGCACATTGATGTAAGTATATTCCTCTTGTTAAAATGTCACCATAGGAAAGGAAGTACATGCTCACTATCATGGACCATCTGAGACCCCTTAAGACAGCTCCAAATGGCTTAGTATTTTTATATTACATTCTGTGTCACAGTGTTACCATTAGCTCTGTAGCTGTGAAATCAGCTTGTTGGTATGCTTTTACCATTCATCTTCTAACCTTGAGTCTTAATAGTATGTTTTTGCTGATGCAATAACACATATGGTGCAGTTTCTTTAGATTATGAAGTAGGCCCATGTGAACGTTTGGTATTTGAGATTGCCAGAAATAAAGCCGCCTCCCTTGTTTTTATAAATCCACTACTTTAGTTGCCTGACAAAATTACTCCATCTACCACAAGTTCCATTTTTTCAATATTCTAAAACAACACCACAAAGGAAAATATGTGTGAAGGTTAAATATTTGTAATGATTATTATAAAAGGCTGTAATTTATGATTTGTGTCTGATAAAATAAAGTGACATTGTGAATATCAGTGATGTATAATGTACATTTTAGCCATCACATTTCCTAAAAACCATGCCTAGTATCTAGTTGGTTGCTTATGAACTATAAGAAAGAGCTATTTTACTAACATTTCTGATTCAAACCTCATAGCAGAGTTAGGAAGTTTTTCTGCTAATCAGTTTGTGTGAACTGATTGATTCAGAGCAAAGCAATTCATTAGTTTTTTCAGTATTCATTCGTTTTACACTACAGTACATGTGCAAAGCATTTTAAAAATGTATTCCACAAAGACTTTTTATATGTATTCTTTTTCCTCTCCAGGACTATAAGGACTTTGTTCCCAATGAGTTCTACATTAAGAACACCACATGGGACGATGTGTGCATGTATGATCCCTCAATGACCAAATCACAAGTGAGTAGTAACTTAAATCTTACTAAAGGACAAGGGAATCATTTTTTTATTAATATTTTGTCTATTTTTTTTAAACCCTTCTCTGTTTTTTTCTTTACCCATTTGTCCTCTTTGTCTTTTTAGGAGTACCGCTCAAAGCCGTTCTGTTGTTCAGGATGTACATTCTCCTCCAAGTTTTTCTCTGCCTACAAGAGTCACTTCCGTAATGTGCACAGCGAGGACTTTGAAAACCGCATTCTCCTTAACTGTCCTTATTGCACTTACAATGGGAACAAAAAGACTTTGGAGACACACATCAGACTGTTTCATATGCCCAACAATGTCGTGCGCCAGAATGCTGTAGGACTTCAGGGGGCAGGGGTTGGCTTGAAGGATGGTGCTCGTCTGAATAAGACACGTGATAATATAGAGCAAGCAGTGTACTACTGCAAGAAATGCACTTACAGGGACCCGCTATATAATGTGGTGCGAAAGCATATCTACCGGGAACATTTCCAGCACGTAGCGGCACCATACTTAGTGAGGCCTGGTGAGAAGACAACAGGGACAACGGCAGGCTCTGGTACAGGGAGCAATGCTGATTCTGGTGGTACCAACAGCACGAGCACAGCCATCCACTGCAAACGGTGCCTCTTTGTACCTCGTACCTATGAAGCCCTTGTGCAGCATGTCATTGAGGACCATGAGCGCATTGGTTATCAAGTTACTGCTATGATTGGACACACCAATGTTGTGGTACCTCGGGCGAAGCCTGTGATTATGGTGTCCGCTAAAGCTCAGGGTGATAAGGGCATCATTGGTGTAATGCCAAAGGGTACAGTAGTGACTGGAGTGCGGCCTTTATCCGCTCAGCAGCTGAGTCGTATTGTTATTCCTAAAGGGAATTTGAACTCAAGTGGGCTCCTGTCAGGTGTTCACCTGAAGCAGGGGGCATTTGGTCTGAAACCTGGGACTACACAATCCTTGACCATTGGGGGACAACATGTGCAGCTTTCAGTCCCACAGCAGTCTCAAATAAGCAAACCGCAGCTTTCTGCTAGTCTTCGTAGTTCGGTTTCTGGATCATCATCCACTTCCATACTTAAGATCCCTCAGCTGAACTCTCGAGTTCAGGCAGCAGCTACTACGGTGTCATCTGTTATTTCCAAGAAGGGCAACTCTGTCATCGGCACGTCGTACACTCAAAAATGGAAGATCTGCACCATCTGCAATGAGCTCTTTCCAGAAAATGTGTATAGTTCGCATTTTGAAAAGGAGCACAAAGCGGAGAAGGTACCGGCGGTGGCCAACTACATCATGAAAATTCACAACTTCACTAGTAAATGTTTGTACTGTAACCGTTACCTACCTAGCGACACACTTCTTAACCACATGTTGATACATGGCTTATCTTGCCCGCACTGCAGGGCCACTTTCAATGATGTGGAAAAAATGGTGACTCACATGCGAGGGGTGCATCCCAATGAATCTGTTGGGCCACGGACAGAATCCCCGCTTACATTTGACCTCACGCTTCAGCAGGGAAATCCCAAGAATGTCCAGCTGATCGTCACCACATATAACATGCGGGATGCCCCAGAAGAATCTGTGGCATTTCATGCCCAAAACAACGCATTCCCACCATCATTGCAGGGGAACAAACCGGTTATGCCACCAGTCCCAAAGATACCCCCAGATGCCATACTGGCTAAGGCTACACCGCAAGCGGCTGTCCCTTATAAGAAGGATGTAGGCAAAACACTTTGTCCTCTCTGCTTTTCAATTCTTAAGGGACCTATTTCAGATTCTCTAGCTCACCATTTGCGTGACCGCCATCAAGTTATACAAACGGTTCATCCTGTGGAGAAGAAGTTGACCTACAAATGCATCCATTGCCTTGGTGTCTACACTAGTAACATGACGGCTTCCACGATCACTTTACATCTAGTTCACTGCCGTGGTGTCAGCAAAACTCAGAACGGCCGACCTGCTCCATCCGCAAGAGTTGCACAGGCCCAGGGGGCTGGTCTCAAACGGGCAGGTTTAGCCAACTTCGACCAAATTGAACCAAAGAGACAGAAACCTGCAACCGATGACCACACTGGGCATAGCCCACCACTTTCAACTGACAAACAAGATGAACCTGTAATCTTTGCCGTGGACCCAAAGGGTTACGAGAATGAGTCCTACGAGACCCGAAAAGCTTTCCTCACTCAGTACTTCAACAGGCAGCCTTACCCCACTCGTCGAGAGGTGGAGAAGCTTGCGTCCAGTCTCTGGCTTTGGAAATCTGACATTGCGAGCCACTTCTCAAATCGAAGGAGGAGATGTATGCTGAATTGTGAGACCTTAAACACTCAGGTCCTGCTGGGATTTAAAATGGAAGGCATTATAGATTTGCAACATCCCATGAACTTTGAGTCAAAGTGCTATTTCAAGAACCATAACCATGAACATAAAAGACGAACTACTAGATATCGGATAGGCCGATCTGCCAATGCCATTCTCTTTCGGCAAAAAGCTACAACCAATGGTGACCTGCAGCAGAAGCATGGCACGCTAGCAAGGATTTCCGCCAAAGCCTCACTCTACTCGAATGGTCAAAAGGCCATCATAGGGAGCAACTGCAATGATTCAATGAAGAGCACCTTAAAACCTGGAGCACTTGTCGTTTCTGAACCAATTCCTGTGGACTCTGACAGTGATAATGAGGAGAATGTGCAGACTTCACAGTCACTTAGTAGGGAGGAACCAGAGACAAATAATCAAGTGGATGGGAGTGACTCTGACATCAGGGAGGATGCCCACAGTGAAAACGGTTATGGGTCAAAAGACTTGTTAAACGAAACAAAACGGCAAAAGGGAGAGTGCCAGTCAGGTATCACAAACAAGCTTGAACAATCAGAGACTCAGTTAACCAAGCCACAGGTCTGATTTCTGGACAGGGTTAATAAAATGCACATGTATACTTTTGCTTTATGTTTGACGTACACCAACAATGCTGCCTCATTGAACTTCTAGACCTTGTTTACAGGCAGTATCTACAAGGTTCTGCTTTTCCCTCAACCCCTAAAGCCATTTGAGAAAGGCAAAAAAAGTCATATTTTACATTTTGAAATATGAAGATGAATGCAAATTTTGGTTGTGAAGCTGGGGTCAACTTTTCCTCAGGATAGGGAAAGAAAAAGCTCAACATTTACCAAACAATACATGATTTGCCTTCAGTTTTATTATTCTTTAACATAACCAGAAACAGACTTGTTCAGCCGTTATTGTGGCAAATGGAGTGTTTATTGGAGCCATTTCTCTAATTCTTGAATTTCATGCCATTGCATAGTATCTAGTGTATATTTGTCCAGTTTTTTAGATAAGTCTAAGGAGATTTGTAGTTGTACTCACTGATGAAAAAAAAATATTTGCTATACTTTTTGTGCTCACACTTAATGGTCATATGTTCTACTTTGGTTCTCATACACAATGGATGTGGCTTCGGTGGCTGTTTTTCCTGTTTACTTTTATTAACAAAAGTATAGCAATTTGCTAAAAAATATATCCGAATAAATAATGCAAAATGAACAATCTCTTGCTTTTATTTTGCCTGTTTATAACTGAAGCATCTTTTTTGTAAATATGTATTTACCATCCTGTAACTTGTTTTGCTTACAGAGCAGCTTTTCAAACATCCATATCTGCCCTAACGTAAGAATACATGGCAGTTAAATTGACCACTGTAGTATTGTGCTTGTAGATTAGCCTGTGTTTGGTTCAGCCTTCGCTGACTGTTTTCTTTTTCAACAATTACACACCTTTTCTCCTCCAGCTGGGCTTCTGTTGTGATCTGGGGTCCAGAATGAGCATTTCTATTCAGTCTAACTTTCTGTATGTTTAAATTTGTGACCTCCAGTTTATGTTTTTTTTTTTTGTCCCCTTTATTCTGTTTTTCTTTGTCACTGCAAACATTTCTGAATAATAAAGTGCTGTATTGTCCTTCTCACAATGTTTCTAACCCTGGCCAGTCTGTATTGTCTTTTCTTACCCATGACCTTCCAGTTTTGGTCTGCTGCAAACTACGTTTCAGGGCTGACATGTTTTTCATTACTTTTGTGGCCTAATATGTAAAGTATGTGTGTAAAATATTCAAAAAATATAATATTTTATAATTTAAGCAATGGTGTTCTCAAAACACTTCATAATGCATTTCTCTGATCTTTTTGTCATTTTAGTTTGCCTGGCCACCAAAATTGTTAATGTATGATATTTTCAGTTAGTAAGGGAGCTGTCAATTTTCTTTATTTGAACTTGAGGTTTTCTGGACAAAAATTAATGTTTACAGTAATGATTTAATTAAATCGTATAGGCTGCATGCAGTAAATCACTTTTTTAGCCTTTTCTTTACGCGTCTTAAAAATTAAAATGATTCATAACCCATTTCACTGCTGTAATATAACATCTCTTGAGGAAAACGGGATATTTATTTGCTGGATTGTTAAAAATGGTCTCTATGACAAGTGGAAAGAGGTGAGGGATTGAAAAACAAAAGAGGCTTCTACTTTTAGGTAAGACAAGGACTGAGATTGTCCTCAACCCAATGAAACCCAGATTGATTGAAATCTATTTGCCATTCACGCAAAAGAAAAGTTTTTGCACTCTATACCATGAATTGTGTCAATTGTGACCCTGAGGTCAATCTACTCACGTCTTTAAAGAGAATACAGTATGTAAGAGGGATGATATGAAAGTGCATGGTCGCTCTCAAAAAATGGCTTCTTTACTGCTGTGTTGCAAGTCTAAGGGTAAGAGAGCAGCATGTGTGCTCCAGTTATTCAGTGTGGAAGGGTTGGGGACCGAGCTAAGGGACCGAGGCTGAAAGGATACATACTGTATCAGGCTGGCTGATGGAGGCCTGATGAGGCATGTCAACAGAGCAGTACCAAAATGGGGGAGGGGAACAAGATAATGTCTGTGGGAAAACTCTATAGTGCCCCCTGCAGCCAGAGAGGAGCTCTGCCACTTCTGATGGAGAAGCCCTGACTTCAGCTAATACTGAATGACTGCTGCGCATGTTCTTGTTTGTTCAGTTGAAATCTGATGTTTCTTTCGAGCTATTCTGTGATGGTGATGAAGGTAGAGTCAACTAATTTATTAGCGGGATTATGAGCACAGTGAACAGTGTTGTTATTGATATCTATAACCAATACTATCATTTCATTGTAATAAGTAATGAAATATAAATCTTAGTTGAAATCCACAAAAAAAATAATGTTTCCTGAAATGAATTGAATAAAGTGCTAGAATTCTTAAATAAATAAAAAATATAAACAAACTTAAATATAAATTGAAGCTAAATAAAAAGCACATAACTAAGGTTTGGGAAAAGGTGCAACAAACAAACAAAGCAAAAAAAGTTTAAAGACTTAAGTCAGTGCTGCTTTAGTATACTCACAAGTATACGGTCATTTTGCTTTTAGCGATCTGTGTTTGTTTAATTGGATTTTTAACTCAAATCATACTGTATTGCCTTCTGAAGACGAGAATGCCTTGCCAAAGTCACCTACATGTCACACTTATGTTCTGTTCTTTTTTAGTTTTCGTAGGCTTTTGTTATGTTTTTTTCCTCATGTGTTCTGTGACCCAGTTTTCCCCAGTGTTTGATATAGTCAGTTCACCTGTGTCCTCATTAGTTGATCCTCCGGACTTCACCTGTCTGTCTCTCATTAGCACCCCTACTTTAGTTCTAGCCTGTTCACTTGTCCCTGGTCTGGTATTGCGAATGTTGCCCCTACGTGTGTGTCCTGCCTGCATGCCTTCTGTGGATTTATTAAAGATTATTTGACTTGATCATCTTTTTCTTTGTGCACTTAATTCACTCGTGACACTATTCCTCGAAAAGGATTGTTATTATAATGGATGTTTAGTCTTATTAACATGTTAACATCTTTTTTTAATAGTTTATTTTCAGAAGAACCTGACTGAAGTGCATTTATTATTTATGTAGCTTTGGCTTCTACTTGGAAAACATGCACATTGACTTGTGGAGCATGAGGTTTCGATTTGAGAAAACAAAGAAAAAAGAAGTGAAGTCTTTTGGTCATGGTCAGAGCACAGCTAATGTAGGACACAAGAGAGTTCAGAGACTTGGCCATAAGGTTGGAGACAGGAGGGAACTGCTGTGAGGGAAAAAGCTGGCAACTAACCATTAAAAAAATGCCTTGAAAAGTAAAGAGACAGCATAAGCCTTACTGAATGGAAAGAGGACTTTTGACTTCTCAAAACATTCAAGGACTTAGACATGCTCAAAGGTTGCTCTAATTCAGAACTGTATAAAGCATGTTATACAATCTCTTAAAAGCTGCTTCTTCTGCTGGAAAAGCTTTAAAATGTTTTGGGTCTGAGTCAACATCTGTCTGTCTGATTTTGGAGTAAATTTCACTAATGTTATCATTCAAAAGAGGCTCTGCATTTTAAAACATATATTGGAAACACTTTATTTTAAGGTGTCCTTGTTGCACGTTACATGTACTTACTATTATAATAACAATAAATTATGCATAATTGCATGCAAGTAACCCCAAACCAAATCCTAATCCTAACCTTAACCATATAGAGTAGTACATGTAGGCCCAGTTTCACAGACAGGGCTTAGACTAAGCCAGGATTAAGCCATATATTTCAATTAGGACATTTAAGTAATTTTTATAAACATGCCTTAGAAAAAAACATTGCACTGATATATTTTAAGATCAGTCAGAACAAGTTTCTTTCAGTTGAAACAGCTCAGGCTTACATTTTAGTCTAGGACTAGGCTTAAGCCTTGTCTGTGAAACCGGGGCACAGTTAATAAATCACTTAGTACTTAAGTCAGTGTATAATTACACTGTAACAGGGACATCTTAAAATAAAGTGTAACCCATATATCTTACATTTCCTGCAGAACTGCATTGTTGTTATTTGTATTAGTAAATGTTGTTTTCTGTAATTAACATTTAAAAGAAAATCACTTTTTTAACATCTAAGATCTGAACTATTTTTTTATTTACATTGTACATAATGCAACACAGAAACAATTACCAAATCTGCTGTGTTGCGTAATGAGAACAAAAAAAACAGAATAAGGAAATAAAAAGAGAAAAAAAGAAAAATAGCAAGAAAACGAGTGTCGAACGTTCTTTTTTATTATTACCATTTTTCATAGATTAAGCACAATTTAAATGATAGCGTGAATTTTGTTAAGCTACATTTTTGCATTTCCTGCAGAACTTCATTCCCCGTTATTTGTATGACAAAACACTGAAATGATAAACAGTAAAAATTTAAATAAGACTCCAAAACATCTTGACATGTAAAAATGTTGGATTCAGGATATGGTTGTTATCACTAGATGGCAGTGTTATAAAAAGGGTGTTGTGCAGGGCAAACGACTACATGTTTTTCCAGTGAAAGTCTAGCAGGAAAACTAAAGCAATAAACAAATTAACAAGAATAATAATTATAAAGAAATAAAAGCACTAAAAATAAAAGAGCTGGTGCTGAAATATGTTTTAGCTTCATTTCCACATTAAAGAAATCTTTGCTGCCTCACAATTAATATTGGTTTAATTTAGCAGCACATACACAACAGGTAGGAAAAAGCTACGGCTTTATCTTGTCTGCTGTATATGACTTACATGATATAACAGTATGACATTTGAATTGGTACATCTATATATTCTGCTGTCTGTGCTGATGGCCAGTGGTGTGTTATTGGCCAGCACTGAGGCTGGAGTGCTTATGTAAAGGGGATCTCAGTGGGGTTTTCCATTGCACAGTTGGAACGTTCTCCACCCTGCTCCTGTTTTGGTCCCTGGCCACAAGAGCAATCTGTGCCCCGATTCGGGTTCCTGATGGCCGGAACTATAAACTGTTTTCCACTTCACATACTATGGTTATATACATACACCATATATCTGAAATTATCTCTGACGTCGACAATGTTTTTTTTAAAGTATCTTCTTTTCCAGTCAAGGGGGGGGGAGTCTAAGAAATTATACTCTGTTAGATATCAGAGCACTTTCTTATTTGTATGGTAAATTAATAATTCAGAATGTTTTTCAATTCATGTCTATTGATTATTCATTGCATTTTATTCAGAGAGCAGGCGATTGAAATGGAAGCTGATCTTTATACGCTCAGAGACAGGCTGTTGTGTATTGGTTCTTTAGCTATATATATTCAATAAAAAAATATATTTTTTTAGGCTTGAGTTTTTGAGTCATGAATTATTGACAGTTTTTTCCTCTTCAAATTATTCATACTTCACAGCTTCTACTCATTATGCAAAATTTCTGTAACATGGAAGTGATGATATGTTTTCATCTTTGTTCTCATATCACCTCCCTCATAGCATTTTGCAAGCGTGTTTTTAACCACAGCGACTTACAATACATTAATTTCAGTGACAGTTGACATACCAGGGCCTTTATTAAAACGGTGGCCATCTATACACGTGGGGTTACAGTTTATATGTCTCTTATACTGCAAAGCTTGTTGCTCGAACATGACTCTGATCTTCTTTAGCAGAGTGAAGCAGAGTCTTTATTCTCCAGATAATACAAGCTCAAGGTCAGCCGAATAGTTCGAGGGAAACAACATACAAAAGCAGCAGCCATAGCCTCAGTCAACGCTAAAGAAGTTGCTGATGGTGTGTGTGTGTGTGTGTGTGTGTGTGTGTGTGTGTGTGTGTGTGTGTGTGTGTGTGTGTGTGTGTGTGTGTGTGTGTGTGTGTGTGTGTGTGTGTGTGTGTGTGTGTGTGTGTGTGTGTGTGTGTGTGTGTGTGTGTGTGTGTGTGTGTGTGTGTGTGTGTGTGTGTGTGTGTGTGTGTGTGTGTGTGTGTGTGTGTGTGTGTGTGTGTGTGTGTGTGTGTGTGTGTTTCATGCAGAAACCTGTTACAGGCAAATTGGTATGTAGTGTAATATGAGATAGAGACGAAGCAGCCTGTGAATGTTTAACATTAATTTCTGGATTTTCAATATAGCCTATATTTGTATGTTAAGCATTAAAGCACATGATATTGAAAATAGGTCATTATATAAAACTGATCACTTTTTGCATAATTTGTATGTAAAATAGCACATATTTGTTATTATTGAAAACTGATCACTTTTTGTATGGCTATGTACTTTTATCAATTAGTGCCTTAATCATAATCAGTTTCAATCAGCTTGTGGCTATGTACACAATGTATGCCTTTACATCATACGAGAATCAGCTTTGTTTTCGTGACAGAAGCTATGGCAGTGCAACAGAATGACAGTAGTCTCAGCCTCAGACGTCACGCCCAGTTCGTGACTGACGGCTGAAGGTCTGGCTACGAGAGACTAGAATGACAGTGACAGAACAAAAAACACAGATAATAAAAAGAAGAATTAAAAAAATAGAACAAGTAAATAAGGAATAACAACATACAAATTGACAATTGTATGTACAGGTATAAAGGGATAGTTCACCCCAAAATGAAAACTCACCCCCCAAGTTGTTCCAAATTTGTATGAGTTTCTTTCGTTTGCAGAAGATTTGCAGAAGAACTTTTATCTTTGTTTGTAGGCAAAGAAGGTCCATTCATTGTCAATGATCAAATAGTTTTCGCGTGATGTCACATCCTGAACGCCAACCTGGAGGGCAAAGGGTTTCCGCTGCCTGCCGGTTATTTTTTTTACCAGGTTTGTACAACTGTATGTAAGGTGACTTGGTGTTGAAAAAAGTATGAGATGGAAGTAAAAATTATATTTCAATGGTTTTGCGTTTTCTCGCAGAAGTATTGCGCATTTGTGCGTTCCGCCGATAAATATTATGAGGTGGGAGGAAACAACACAACGAGAAAATGCAAAGTTCCTCTGGGGAGCATCTGTTTGCGAAAAAACGCAAATATACCTATAATTTATTATCTTACAGTCAAGGTTTATTTTATGACATCAATTTTATGTACATTAATCCCTATCCTCTTTTATGATATTGTTGGCCTAAATTATAGGAATATAATTGTCCATGGTTTAATTAGGCCTATTTTTCTCTTTTGAGTTTTAATGGACGTACAATATATTGCCAAAAGTATTGGGTCACCCCCTTTTAATGAAAGGTTTGACTACTTTAGTAATTTCCATGAGTACAAATCTTAATGTTTAAGCATATAATGATATTCTAGGGAATTGTGTGCTTCTAATTTTATAGCAACAGTTTGGACAGGACCCTTTTCTATTCTAACATGACAGTGTCTCTGTGTATAAGACAAGGATCAAAGAGAAATGATGATTCAGTCAGTGTGGAAGAACTTGACTGGTCTGCAGAAAGCCAAGTCCTAATCCCAGCTGAACACCTCTGGTGTGACTTTAAATGCAGACCTTGAGCCAAAACTCATCACCAAACACCAATGACTTGTACATATGGGTACAGTCATTTCATACACTTCAAAACTGTTGCAACAGAGATGGAAATACAAAGTACATGAATTATGTTTCCATCTTTGTTGCCACAGTTTGGAAGTGTATTTTTCTCTTCTAAAGAAGGGGGTGTCCCAGTACTTTTGTCCATATAATGAATGTAGAAGTAATTGGTGTTTGGTCAGGTCCACACTGACTGAATCATCATTTCTCTTTGATCCTTGTCTTATACACAGAGACACTGTCATGTTAGAATAGAAAAGGGTTCCTGTCCAAACTGTTGCTATAAAATTAGAAGCACACAATTCCCTAGAATATCATTATATGCTTAAACATTAAGATTTGTACTCATGGAAATTACTAAAGTAGTCAAACCTGAAAAACTATGTGTTTCAATCTATCTTTGAAGCGACACAGCCGGAAACTGAGAGGTACGATTACTGTGTTATTTTTAACACTTCTACCTTTGCAGTTGTGGGGAGAATCAGTGAGTAATCGATTTCAACTGTATCTCTTATTATGTGACTGAATGTACTTTCTTATTTGCTTGAACAGTGCATGAATGAAAGTGTTAAAAAGCCTTGCAAAAGCACCTATAGCGAGTGAAAGAATCTCCACTCTGACCCAGTTCATGCGTTCTCTCTTCAGGGTATATCTCTTTTTATTAGTGACCTCTAAAATCTGGGGAAAGATTGCTCTGATATAGATACATTCATTTTCTAATACTGTACAACCTGTTTTCTGAATGTCATAATACAGATTAATAAGGAGATGAAACTGGAACAGAGTAATTCAGGAAGGTAAGAAAAATATTCACATAGCTGAATTTTAGAGTGGGTTGTGAAGGTCCTTCTCAATATTTATGATGCTAACGGCCCTGGTTAAACTCTACATTTATGTGTTTTTTATCTATTGAGACAGACATCCTGTCCTCATCACTCATGTGTGGGTCAACATGGCCTGACAATTATTTTTGGTCTAGATTAATTCAAAAATACTTTAAAAATGCAATTCTTAGATGCAATGACATGAATGCACCTACTCTCTTAAAAAAATAAAGGCTAAAAAGGTACTTAGCATATGTAAAATGGGTGATAACTTTCCTGATACCATACAATGAACAAAGGGTCTTATTACAATAACAAAATTCCTTGTAAAGTACTTTGACATAGTCTTTTATTATTATGTAATAGAACAAAAAATATGGTTCACTGTTTATTAATATTTGAAAAAACGTAACATTAGCCTATGTGACCAACATGCTGAAACATGTCTTATGACTGTGTTCAAGGACAGTAGCTGTTTTAAAATACCAAAATTATTGAAGGAGAATCAAAATTTTTATTTTGATATGAAAAGTAATATGTCATGAGAAATAGTCCATTGCATTTCCACGATTTTGCCATTTGTGTTTTAAACTTTTATAGTGTATTCTTTATTGTAGACACTCTTATATGTCATTGACCCATTATTCTTTCCACTGCCACAGCTGCAGTGTGAACCGACCAGAATAAGGGTGAATCTAGCACCTATTTCAGACGGGCAAACGACAATAGTGCGTGCAAGACTAGATTTCAAAGGAAAGAGCAGGCTAATTGGAGACCTTTGTCTGGAAATAAGACAGCTTTTGCGCACACAAGACTTAAAAATAGCCCATGTTTTTTAGCAGCTGATAGAAATCCCAATAAATCCAGTTTTCAAAATAAATTTCACCTTTTTCGAAATATCAGCCATCACAGACTGTCCCATATTGTTCCTCACCATTATGTTCATGTGATTAATGAAGTCCTCCGACTCACTTCAGTCAATGTGTGCTGGGACAGAAACGCTTTGACTAACTTTTACTGAGCAGCTAATTAAGGACTTTGAAGTTACGATCACTCAAGGACGCCACTGTCAATGTGCTCATTTATTGGATTGCTGACATTCATGCAGTGCAGATGTCAGCACACGTGCTGAACTAGACATATGCCTTTATGATTTACCTCTATACTCAGTTAATGTCAGAGTAATCCCTGCCCTACATCCCCATTCAAATATAGCTTCATAATTAAGGCCATCAAGTACACGTGACCAATAACCCATTAGCCTGGGAACGATTCCTTTTAATCTTATTGTACTACCAGAAAACCTGTACCAGACTAAGCGTAATTTATTCTGCATCTGTTTAGATTATGATATAGCCAATTTCCTATCATTCTCTGTAGAAACTTGCTTTTAAAGCAATAGTTCCCCCCAAAATAAAAATGTGTTAAAAAATGTACCGTCTGTCCGTCCAAGATGTAGATGAGTTATTTTTTTCATCAGAACAAATTTGGAGAAATTTAACATAACATCACTTGTGGAATTCTCCACCATGAATGGGTGCCGTCAGAATGTGAGTCCAAACAGCTGATAAAAACATCACAATAACAAGTAATCTCCTGTCTGTCAATTAACATCTTGTGTAGTGAAAAGCTGCATGTTTGTAACAAATCCAGCCTTTAAAATTTAAACCATGTCTTATGGCCAAAATACCAATTCATAATCCATAATAAAACTTCCTCCATTGAAAAAGTCCATCCATCCTCTCACATAAAAAAACACTAAAGTATTTGTTTACAACTGTTGTTATATAATGTCATGTAACTGTTTTGCGTGTAATGGTGCTTGATCTGTGCATATTTCTCTCCTGGAAAAAGCAGAGGACTTGTATTTTATCCAAAAATTGGAAGCAGCGGTTTGAAGTTTAAAGCATCTTAATGATAGATTTTATTTTTTTTACAAACATGCAGCTTTTTACTTCAAAAGACATTCTCATTCTGACGGCACCCATTCACTGCAGAGGATCCATTGGTGAGCAATTGATGTAATTCTAAATTTCTCCATGTGTTTCTAAGAAGAACCAAACTTATCTACATCTTGGAATAGCTGTTCAGGACATTTACATTTTTAAGTGAACTATCCCATAAGTTAATTCAAGGACTTTCTCAGTTTCTATTCCGTGGTATATTTGTATTTGAAGACAATTGATTTTACCCAGTTTCAATGAAGCATATTGTTGAGAATCACATCCATCCCGCTCTTCATCTGTCCAACAGGCAACATTTCAATCTATGTTGTCTTTAAGCAACCACACATTCACAGTTACTGCACATTTTTATTATATATATTTTTGAAGGATATTATTTTTCTCTGAAAAAGGCTTTGTCACACAAACCCAAGGCCACAGTGTGAACTCGTGTGGGCGAAAGCCAAATTTCACCCTGAAAGGCTATCTGAAAAAGACAAATGCGTGTTAGTTCCAGCACAGTAAATAACCGTATGATGAATAGCACTGCAAAGGCTGCCTTCATCCTTTGATCCCTAATTCAGAAATACATGAACAGATGTATTTTTTACAAAAAAACACTGCACATACAGATTGCTTATTTATGTGCATTGAACAGGTTGCCATTTAAGTTGTGACCTCTTACTTGGATTGTATTGCAACTACTACATTTGGGCAATTTAATTATTACAATTAAATGGTAATGCATGATGCAGGGACACTGTGTAGCTGGTTTAACGGGTGTGTCTGTGGTCCAATTATAGGTTGTCTTACACAGGCCTGCCAATGGGGCCATTTCCTCCCTTCTTAAAAACCAATTGCTAATTATAGAGCTTTTGGTTTTATGGACCATGGGTCAAAGAACAAGGCTGCCTTAACAAGGCTTTGTTATATTTTATTTTGGTGCGCACTGGAGAACCACTAAAGGAAAACAGTTTTGAAAGTCTTTATCCAAGACCAAAAAAAATCACTTGTGTACAAATCATTTTCTGGGTTTTGTTTACACTATCAAGGTCATACTGGATTGGTCTTCATACAACAATTAGTTCCAGTCCAAAAATCTGATTGGCTTTTCACTGTCTGTGTTTTCATGTTCCAGACTGTCAGTCTGTGAATTAGTGGTTGGGATTTTCAGTGGCTCTTTCTGCAGGTTACATTGTTATGCCAGTATAGGTGGAGGCAAGTAACAAGTGAATCGATTCAATCATTCAGTCAACTGATTTGTTCAGAAAAGCAGATTCATTGAACGAAACAACTGACTGTTAAGAGTGTCGTTTAATTATTCATCCAAACGATTCATTCAAACTCTGATTCTCTCTTTTATATATATCTTTCCTCTCAGTGAAAATGACCTCAGAGGACTTCGGTATTAATATTAATTGGTATTAATCACAAAATAAAAGACTGTACATTATCCCTTACATATCCTTATCTTCTTTAGCACTGCTCTGGGTTGCTAGCTTATAATGATTTTTTTGAGGCTGTAAGTGTGTGTTTAACAAATGAGTTTTGATGTTAAATTTCTCTCCACATTAAGCTGCATTACTATCTAGATTAGACCACATTAAATGTTCTGTTCTTATCAGTCACATATAGTTATCAGAGAATGACGTGATAGTTGTTTTCTTGAGAAAACAAGAATAATAGGGCATATTCGCATTTGAAAAAGGAAGCCACACACGCAGAGGGGTTAGTTCCTGCGTAATTACACAGCCATCTGTCCGTATCCCATTGGCACACTATAGACCTTGTACAGCATCGCTGCCCTTATCTCTGCATGGTTCAATGGTTCATCCCATTAAGAAGAGACTAGCTCTTCCTAGAGATACATAATGGCTACACACTGGAAGAAAGGACTTCTCATTTCCCTTTCTGACTGATGAACTTCATAATGGCGTGAGATCATGTATATTACCAAACTCATCCCTACATGCTGAGATGACAGTATTATTTCATTTGTAGAAGACTACTGGTATGTGTGAAGCTTTAATGACAACATAAAATCACACAAAACTCGTGGATCAAGGATTTTCGCCACTGCATCGTCCTTTTCAACTGATGCGCAGATAATGAAATGATGTTTGTTGCAGTTTAATCCGACATACTAATCCCGTCGCTCGCAATCTGCTAGTGCTTCTCAATCCTAGTCCTGGAGGGCCCCAGCTCTGCACGTTTTGGATGTGTTCTTTATCTGACACACCCAGTTCACTTCTCGCAGTCACTACTAATGAGTTGAGGACAAGAGAGACACAAAAATGATGGGGTCCAGAATTGAGAATTACGGAATGAGTCACTGCAAATGCTTTTGAAGGCTATTAAATACTAATAGTGAATAAACCATACAGTCCCATCAATTACAGAAATATGAGAGCATACTTACTCAATTCAGTCACAGATTGCTATAAGTATGCTGACACATTAGGATTTGTCTTGGTGAAGCTTCCAGTAGCATACACATTAAAAAGATATGTAACATTAAAAAACAGATAATAAAATGAAGTGAATTGTGTATGTGACAAGACAAAAAAGTATATGTGTACTATAAATTCTATATGCATGTACAATTTTGAAAGGATTTGAATAATAAAGGGGCAGAATTTGTTTTAAAAAAAGCATGTGCTTTTTTTTACTGCACATGATTTGTTTTTTTTGTGTGTGCAAAAATATAAGGGCCAAAAACCTATTAAAAAACATTCGCCTGTTCTCCCCGAAACAGTATAAGAGGAATAGAATAATCCAAATTTTAATTCATTTTTTTTAATGGGTCAGCCTATATTGCGGGGCCTTATGATGAAGGGGCCCAATAATGTCCGATAGGGCATATCCTTCTCATTTTGTCCTGGGAAGAGGGGTTCTATCAAATTTAGTCCCAGGCACTGTGAATTTTAGTCATTGCACCAATGCACATACATTGCAGGGATCAGCCAATGGTCAGAAAATGGCAAATTAAACGTATTAAATCATTTTTAATTAGGATCTAAAGTGTAGAAATGTTTGTGAGGGAGAGAGAATATTAAATGGAAACGCGCGTGTGTGAGAGAGAAAGAAAAGGAGAGATAGAGCGCCCAAACTGGAGAGGGAGGGAGGGATTCGGTGATCCAGATGAAAGCAGAGATGATTTATTTCTCTGGGGGAGCGAGACAGAGAGAGAGAGGCAGAGACAGACAGCAGCATTGCACGCCGAGAGTCTTGTCAGAACTGCGCCGATCTAATGCGTCTCTAACAAACGAGCCTTTAACGCTCGCAGTCTTCAGAGTTTGGATTTCCTCATCCATCCCGTGCGTACTCTGTGCCATTCCGAGCAGGTAAAACAACTTTAGATGTTTTGGTATATTGTCTTAAAAAATATTTTATGTAACGTTAGCCTATTTCCTTTCAAGCCTTTCCTTCCTATCTCATATCGGCACCGCAAAACAGGCGGAACATCTGTTGAAACAAACTAAGAGATCTCGATTTCTTCCGTTTCGACCGTGTTCAAGTTTATAGATTGCGATGGAGTTTGTGAGTGCAGCAGTCGTGAAGATGTCGCACAAAACCCAAACCTGGCGATAAACATCTAGCTGAGGTAACGTTAAAGATGCTGCTTCTCTGCGCTCGAGTGCCTCCAGTGTTGTGTGTTTTAATTATTCCTGTAGTAATTAGAGTCCTGGCCGCATTTACGCCGAAAAGTTGTTTAACACGTGATTTTTAAGCTATTCTTTAAAAAAAGAAATACGAGCGAGAGCGTGAGAGAAACAGTTGAGATATGATATTAGCGACAGTCATCGCTTCCTCTGAGGTTTTTGAAACTGTTTTGAGAGCAGGTGCTCTGAGTAATGTAGCAATAAATAGGCATGAATTCACAGCGAGTCTGGGTTGAAATAACACATTAATTATTAATAACGGACATATGACATAACGTTCCTTAATGGGCTTACTAATGTTTTTTTCATACGGAGTCATGATGTCGTGCTTATACATAAGTAACGTTAGACTTCGTGGTTGTACAGTTATTTAGTCGTCATATTTTTTTTCTATTGTCATGTTGTCCTTGCATTACTGAGATATTCATCCATTTATTGTACAAGTAGGCTTAACTCGAGAGTGGTGGTTTAGAGCTGAGAGACATTCAGGGTCAGTAAAGCCTGTGAGTGTGTATAACTTACAGCTTTATTATACTTGTGAGGGCCAAATGTCCTTACAAATATAGTGAAATAACATGTTTAGCATGTCAAAAATCAAGGACATTTGGTCTTTACTATTTGAAAGATCAGTTTGCCTAATATCTAATAAGGTCAACAGGTTTTAGAGCAGTGTAGCTATAAAACATGTCTATGAAGTTCTCCCTCATATAGATTCAAAAGTCTGTGTATGTTCTGAATGCATAATAAAATATCCACATGCTGACATTTTGATGACATTTTTTATTTCCGTTGGAGTTGCACCTATAACTGTTTTGAAAAAGTCAGTAATATTTGGTTTTGTAACATTTAAATGTATGTCTGTCAAAGCACTGCACTTTTTAGAGTCCCACACATCTAGTTCTCTGTCATTACTGTTCATTATCGTTTTCAGTCAGTCTTAATAACCAGAGGTCTTCAACCTTTTTCATGCAAAGGACTTTGTTATGGTGCTTACATTGCAAAGCCATTAGTGTACTCATTATTGATCACAGAGTCTTGCATGGTATGTTTTAATTTGACATTTAATTGTAATGTGGGAGGGAAAAAATGAAACATTTAGTCGAATTTTACGGAGATACTAAGGCAAAGTTACACAGTCTGTTTTCTTTGAATCTGAGCACACTTGAACCAATCCCATTTGGCAAAATCTAAAAGGCTTAAAATGTGTTACTGCCTTTTTTGTTTAATGCATAATTTCATTTTTCCTGGTCTTATAATTAATAACCCTGTGAAGATGGTCTCTGGCACATCAAATTGCAATTATTTGTTCTATCAATTGCCAGACACACCAAAAGAAATCCAATCTTTTTGTAGACAGAAAATATCAGACAAATTAGATCTGAGACCTTCATTTCAGCTAAACTTCTTAAATGATAACATGAAAATGGAGGATTTGCTGTGTAACAGTATATAGAGAGCCTGTCTATGTAATGGCAGTACTTGCATTCAGTAATGCCATGCCTTGTGGATGCAAAGATCACGGTCGAACCTTCTAGTGCTTTCAGCTGCAGGTTGTAGCTGCTAAAACAGAGACCATTTTACCCTGTGCCACACTTAAACAGTCTTTGCAGCCAGAGAGGTGTTTGTGAAAGTGACAGACGCACCCACAGGTGAGCTGTGAACTTGACTGAAATCTTGCACATCCTTTTAACACATAGCAGTATGATGCAGGATTTCCCAGCTAACACTCATTTACAGGATTTCACAAATGCTAAGCTCTAGAGCAGATCTGTTATAAATGGTTAATGGCCGTGGCGGATTCAAAATCAGAATGTGCCAAAAACCAGCAGTTGAACGGATGGGCCACAGTGGATTAGCAAGAAAAAAACTAAACAACAAAAAACCTTGGTAGTATGGATGTGGGATTAGCTTGATTTCAGTGGAATTGCACTGAGAATAAAAGAGACTCTCATGAAATGCACATACAGTCATTGGTGGTCTAGAATATGCAGGTCTGATTAAAAAAAATAAGAAGAAGAATCTTATGCTTGCAAAATATATAAATTGTTTGTGGAGGATTCAAGTCATCAGGGTCAGCTATGGGGTAGAAACTCTGTCAGTTCTGACCTTTTCTTATATCTATAACTTTTCTTAAGTTATATCTGTGGTATTTTTTCCATTAATTGAATAGGACAGTTAAAGAGAGATAGGAAACAGTCGGAGACAAGAGAGGAGAACGGAACTCAGAAAGGACCATGAGCTAGGACTTGAACTCGGGTCACCCAAAATGCTGTTGCACCATATGTCTGAGCGCTGCCCACAAAAATATGACTGTGACTACACAGAAAAAATATCCTGTTAAATTTACAGAGAGAAAAAAAGCAAAAAGCAGCAGCTGTGGTTGCCAGAAGTTTACCATCATGGAGAAAAAAAATCATGGAGACAATGTTTCAGTTACTATGGGGTGGCATATTGGTGCCAGTATTAAAAAAGAATATTCAATTATATGATATAATAGTATATAATAAGTCTACTTGAACTCAAAATCAGATTTTTAGATACAAAAAAATTATTGATAACCACAATAAAAATACAGGTAGTAAAACAGAAAGCCACATGACAACATGGTAATGTCATTATACTGTTTTTCACCCTAAATTATGTTATTTCATATTTTTTACTTTTAAAAATTATACACTTGATAGTATTTTACAGTAAAATTACATATAATGCAAGATTTAACCATTTACAATCACACGTGTATGGAACAGTAACTTAGAATTAACCAGTTTCTAATTATTATTTTTAAATTATTTTGACTAGATAATTTTGACAGTTTATATCTGCAAGTTGCAATGAAACGGAAGTAGTGACAGATCGTTTCTTCTGTATTGTGATACAAAAGAAACTGATTATTTGAAAGGGAAAAGGATAGGGACTTGGTTCAATGCATTAGTTGTTGATTGGATGTTGAGATGTGGCTGTTGCACTGAAATGTGGAGGTAGATGAGCGTAAACCGAGTGTAAAATTATTGTAGAAATCCTGCACACATCACCAAAGAGAGGTTTTCATTGGAAGATCCATCTACAACATTTTGATGAAAAAATTCAAGGTCAGAACATTGAAAAAAAGGTAAACATATTCACGGATTTGCACTGATAGCTTTTAGGACTGGCTCGAGACCACTTTTTCAGAACCGATACCGATCCGATATCAAAAATTCTGAGTATCTGCCGATACCGATATCGATCCGATACCAGCACAGCGTTTTTAAATCAGTGTAGAATTTCAGTCTCAGTGTGTGTTGACCTGCTCATCACTCTTTTGTGTTTTACACACAATATACTAAATTAAAAATTTAGGGTTAGGGTTAGATTTAAATTTTAGGCTTCAGAACACTTGAAATTTAGTGCATGAAAACTTTATTGTGTTTTATAATGTGTTTGTTGCTTTTGTGGGGCTTAACAATAACACAATATTAGCTATGCAGAATATCGAATTTGGATCGGTCTCGTCAGACCGATACCCCGATCCAGCAGAAAATGCCAGTATCGAAGCGATACCGATCCTGAATATCGTATCGGCGCACCCCTAATAGCTTTGTGGGCAGCATGCCAACGTATAGTGCCATTGCACTTCGGGCGTCCTGAGTTCGAGTCCCAGCTTGTGGACCTTTCCTGATTTCGTTAACTTCTTACTTATTTTATTTCAGCTAGAAGCCAAAGCAAAAATTATATTCTATTTTCATTTAGTTTGACTTAATGTACTAAATAACTACAATTAAAACTGAAACATATATATTTATATAAAACTATATTAATATATGAACTATAATTAAATAACAAAATTGCCTAACAGCAAACAAAATTATCAAATCTCCTACAGTCTCCTACTCCTACAGTATCATTACTGTCCTATCTTAATTGATGCAAAAACTGCAAAAATAAATCTTTGCAAATAACATATTCACAGATTAATTGTTCAGAGCAAGACATACAACATGCATTTAAAAAAATGCATGCCAGGACCAGGACCCTAAAGGATGTGCCAGCTGCACATCTGCCTGAAGTAGACTGCACCTATTGCTTGGGCCACTAGGTGGCAGCTCTCAGTTTGACTGCTGCTTGTAAGAACTCCTTAAAAAAGACAGAAAATAAAAACTTACATGAAGACAACAAAAATGTATATGTGAGATGTTCATAAGGTTCCTGCATTTGTACAGTTCGCGTTTGAAACAATATAAAGATGACACAACTGTCGTCTGCAGGTCAGGTTAACTGTACAAGATGTAAAAGCAAACCCCAGATTTTAGTAACGCATTTCTCAGCCGTCTCACAAAAGATGCATATTCTCCCATCCAGGGGGGTTAAATCTGTCCAATCGGTGGACTCTCTCAAAGGTGGCAATGAAATCAAGTCAAGACAAGTACCCAGACAAGATGAAATCCCCAGCTGAGGTTTCCAAGACGCCCATGAACGTCACTCTCACTTTTTACAGCGACTCTGAATGACGACTTTAGCTCAAAATGACATTAGACACGATCAAAACAAATGTAACACCTTAGACATTATCCAATGTAATGAAAGCCACCCATTCACAGGTTATATTGATGTAATGGTGCATTGAATTTATATAAAAGCACCCCTGAGTCCGCTGATATGCCGAATGTCAGCATCATTATCTGCGTTTCTACTGGACGGAGCTCTGAATCATTTCAGCCCCCATCCTGTGTTCTATCACCTCCAGCTACTCAACAAATTACGCCACTTATGAGAGTAAGTGCTGGCAACCCTCAGCTAGACAGAGTGGAGAACCTTTGCGAGAACATATGCTAGCGAGTTCACATTTTTCAAATGGCTTGTTATCACAGCGTGCAAACATTACATGGTACACTCTCCATAACACTAGTGGAGGGAAATCACAATCAATGAGTCACAATTGAAGCTCATATATGCAATCGGTTATTTATAAACATGCTAATGCCCATTAGCACTGTGTCTCACAACATTGTTTTCACCTCTTGGATGGTGCCAATTAAGAGGTTACTTAATTTTGGAGACTCATCACAGCAGCTCCCCTCAAGCTCTGAGACAAATATATTCAGTGCAAAATAATGCATACGCATAACCCACCATATGAGCAGGATACGAAGCCTTTCTGTTCAGTGCAACAGTGCAGCATCCTGTGACCACCTGTGCTAGACCACCTTGCATGCTAGAAGTAGATTAGCACACAAGTTAGATTCTTTTGCCCACACACTACACACCTCCCACAGATACGTTTCATAAAGTCAGTGTATGGACGGGTGTATTTCAGTACTCCAGGCGTCTAAGTCTCGTGTCCAACTTCAGCTCGTAAGCGCAGATGTGCTGGTTGCAGTTTTAAACAAATGAAGTAAACACTTGCTAATCACATCAGCCTACGACAAATGAGCTATTCTCTTGATGGATTTGTAATCTCTGTAAACACCCTCGCATAATGATAAATGAAATAGGAATCATAAAAGGATCGTCAAACATATTCTTGTAGGTTTTATAGCTCATATCTCAGGTTTACAATACCTATAAAATTGTGATTGTATTATGTGGAGACTGTATAGACACAGCATGCTGTAAGACTAAACGTAGACAAACACACAAGCCACTTTGATCTCATTAGTATTTGCACGTTAAGATGTATAAATATACAAAGCAAAGTATGGATATGAATGTATTGACAGCATCTAAAAAACTGCTGTCAGAGGGAATTTGCATTCTCATTCAGCCCATATGCTGTTTTTGTTTCGTGCAGATGTTTTATGTAGCGCACTTTCATAAAACTTTCATAAAATTTTTCACATCTCAAAATTATACAATCTAATTTAATTAAAAACGTCTCACTCTGCATGTATGCTGCATCTATGTTTGGATTGTGATTAAAATACAGTGGTTGCCTCTAATTGTAAATGCAAACAGCAGGCAAAAGCCTTTTGTTTATATGAAGAGATTTATTTGATTTGGGGTTTGTTGTAAAATTTCAATTTAGTTTTGTCATTTGACAAATTTCAATTTCACAACGAAATGCACAGCATTTTGTCCAAGCAAAAATAAAAGAAACCTTTTTTATTTATAATTTCTCAAATCTCATTTTGTAAAAAAAAGAAAAATTTTTTTTTGTGAGAGAGTTGGATTGTGAAATTGCATTCATATTGCATTGTGAGTTCATTGAATTAGTTACATTCCTATAATTTTTATATTAATAATAATGATTGACAATAATGTTACGTACAATATAACATTACAGTATATTTACAGTTTTTTAAGTAATAAAAACTAAATGATTCAGTAATGATTTAATGATGATGTAATTTTAACTCTTTTTAAAAGCTTGGGTAAAGTGATGGAAACATTAAAAATGAGTTGAATAAAGCAATAGAAACCACACAGAATGGATTAGAACGAAGCCATTATAATGTCGAATTAGGTGAATGTTGATATTTTAATTGATGCCATATTTAATTAATACCATTGTTTATATACAATAAAACCCACTTATAAACTCCACTAATTCAATATATGAAACTATAATAGTTTGTAAACATTTTTGTGTCTAAAGTTAGTACATGTGCTGTCATTGCATAAATAACTCACTGTACCAAAAAAAAAATTATTTGAAAATTATTTTGAGATTTCATTTGAAACTATTTTCACTCAGAATTTGCTAGTAAATTTAAAAATAATTACAGAAAATGGCAAGTAACAAGAATGGCAAGAAAGACATAGTATTTTCTTGTAAAATGTACTGCAATAATTCTATACTTATAACCTTAAGTTTTATTGACAACTCACTAACTCATTTTTTGAGTGTGTAAATGTATGTGCTAGAACAACCTGTGATTACTAAGATCCCATAAACATTCACATTTTCAACAATTAATAAATGAATCAGCTTGAAGACACAGTACGTGTGTTCCTGTAGTTCAGACAGTAGAGCATGATGAGAGCAAGACCAAGGTCACAAGTTTGAATCCCAGGGAATGCATTAACTGATGAAATGTACTTGAAAGCACTGTAAATTTGGCTAAAAGCATCTGCCAAATGTTTGTTTGTGTATATGAAAAGAAGAAAGAGAGAGGGTATCAAACAGGTCACAGTACGTAAGAACTGCATGTCTTGAACTTGTTGGAAGATGTTAATTGTTGTTTTTAAGTGCCCCATTACCTCAGCACATGCCCTCATCCATGCCAGCTGAGGTTTATTCCTCAGCCGTTTGAGAACCCTCTTTGACTGGGGGTCATAAAGAGTTAAGTTGAGAGCTTACAGCACAGTTGAGATGCCATACGTCTGCAGCCACGCTGAACACCAATAATTTTCACCCTCTTCAGCACTCTTCACTAACATGTTAAAGAAATATAATTATTTTACAATGCAGGCTACAGAGGATGAGTTGGTCCCCTTAAAACAATCGCAGTCCAGCCATAGAAGTGTCATGATAGCCCCTTTAGCAGAAACTAACACTGGACAGAGTGGCAATTATAGTGTAATCGAGATACACGGACAACTAAGCCATTACGAGGGTCATGTGAGTCTTAATGTACTTGTTCACAATCACACATTCTCTTTCTCTCCCTCAAATTACTTTTAATCATCTACATTATATAATATCAAGCAGAGGCGCTCTCCACCAACTCCACCTCGCTTAGGCACCTTTTCAGCATAATTTTGTTGCTGATTGCTTGTGAAAATAGACAGAACAGCTTCCACTTAAGCATTTGTGATAAAACAAAGCAAAAAAGGCTTTGTGTGCGAGATATGCAAGTTGTGGCTTTTTGCATCACAATGAAAGCTGGAGCTTTTGTGTGCGCTTTTGTGACATGCAGTGCTTTCGATTACATAAAAGTGAGGTAAATATATTCAGGACATGGGAGCAAACATAATTCAGTGAGGACTCCTCGTTTTGTCCGCCATTACTCCCAACTTGAGGATAAAGAGAGATGGAAAAAGAGAATGGAGAATGAGATGAGGAACAAAAAAGAGATGAAGCGTTTGCCATTTAAAGCTTGAGCCTCATTATGACAGCGGTGCTATACTCTTGTCATTTTAATGCTGTCCCACACTGAGCCACTAATCGTCCTCTTTCTGTTTATTTATCGAGGGAGGAAGGAAATAAAAAACACTGCGGCGGTGGACATTAATTTACTGCTGTTGATGGCCTAATATCAATTTATTTACAGTAAAGACAGTGATAAATGTCTGCTTTTTTATCACTATGAACGGGCAAGGTGTGTTATTCAGCTCATAGCAAACTACAATAGTGGACACGAAAGAGGTGTGAGCACAATTTGGAGCCTTTATTTTAAAAGAAAATGTAAACTGTAAACTTTTTAATGATTAAATACCAGTAATGACTACATTTCTGCTCTTTTTAAGGCAAAGTTTCTGCATCTCTGTTTGCACCAAATACAACTTACCTTAAAAACATTACTTGACCAGTCATATCTTAGCAACTGTTGCCAGCCTTCATTTTACTATACTAGCTTTTGCACTCTTATAATGTAAATCTGTGGAGGACCTGTTTATTTTAAGTGCATTTTAAAGGAAATTAGATACAAAGATACAAAACATTAACTTTAAATCTTTAAATAAATCATATAAGTAGACAATTTCATAGTCACGAATCAGTGCTATTTTAGTATCGCTTAGATTTAAAAAAAAATAAACATGTTTCTATTTTTGTGTTGTTGTTTGTTTTTTTAAAGGTATTTTGTATTTTAACGTAATTTAATTTAAAGATTTGATATTTTTTTTGCTGTTGGCAATTTTAGAATTGCATTATAGTTTATATATTAATATAGTTTCATATAAATATTAATGGTTATATAACCATTCTGCCAGAAAGGTTTTGCGATAATCCAAAAGCCTATGGAAAAATCCTATTGGCTTTTTGTCGAGGGAACCAGTTTCATGCTAACAACCGATACGCCTACAGAGTGACGTCATAGTTCCCCCACTCTATTCACCTGTCTATCATTGGTTGACAAACAGATAGCCCGCCTTCTCACACACATTACTGGTTGAGTCAGAGTTTCTGTGTTTATGTTCGTAAAAAAGAACCAACTTCATTTTGGCGTATTGCTTTTCTGCATATTAACATATATAGAAGTTATTTTAATATCAACAAAATTACGCACTTTACCTTTAAGTTTGATTAACTTAATGTTGAAAATCAAGGCAATTTCCTTATAGTGCATAATCATTTTCTTCCAGCTGTAAAAAAAGAAATGACTGATGTTTTAATATAGCTGTCAATGTATTGTTTCAACAGTTTCACAATCTGACTCATGTGTTCTGTCCTCCTACAGACGTTCTTCGTATTCTGCCCTTTGGCCTCTTGTCTCCTTGTTTTTGATCATTGTGTTTTCCCTCCTTCTCCTGTCCTCCTTTCTGCTGTCTTTCCCAAGCAACATCTCTCTTCAAAAACATTTACCCATCCGTGATAGCAAGTCAACTGCTGTCGCATCATACGCACACGCACAGTCATGCGCACACATACGCTCGGTTGTTAATGTATTCAGTTTAAGACTCATTCACCCCTCTACACGCTGTCCCTCTCTGGGCTTGCTTTAAATAACCAAACCTTTGATGTCTAAGCTAATGTTCTAGATACGTACGAGGCTGAGACGATTGACTACTACAGTACTGACAGAGAGCAGAGGTGTTATGCAACACTTTATTGGAGTATCAGGCGAATACAATTGGAAGTAAAGGGAAATGAGCCTGCGATGTCTTTCACTGACCTGATTTTAGATAATCTACCTAGTTGAAACTCTGAATCGTCACCCCTAGGTCCTATATTTGGCTGCTTTGTAACCAACGTGCCTTAGGTTAGAGTATAGGAGATGATGTTAACTGCTAATCTGTTAGCGCTGTGAGTTTTTGTGTGTTGATGTGACAGGCGGCTTTGACGCCATCACAGTTTACAGTGAGAGGAAGCAGCCAAACTCTCCAGATGGGCACTTTCCAGTGACTTTGGCCTGCTGATTCACTTTCCTCATTGGTCGCCACTTCTGACTTCCAGTCAATGTGTTTTTCTTCACTGTGCTAATTTGCATATGAGCTATAGCAGTACTGTTGAGGCGAGCATTTCATAACGTAGTTATCTTTTAACAGGACAAACATCAGAATCTGTATTACAAGTTAATGAGTTGTTAAGTACCCTGTGTGATAGTGTGGGAAATGTTTCAGCTCTATGGTTAATTTCAGTCTGCGGGCACAAAGAGGATAAATGATGCTGAGAGTTTTGTAACGTGGCCACCATTATCTTCATTTCAATCATTATCTCTCGCTTCACCAGGGAACGGATTTCACTGCTGAATATTTTACACTTGCCTTTCTGTTCTCTTTCCCCCTTTCATTTTCCTGCTCTGGTGCTTTCGTGCAGCTCCCCTGGTCTTCGATCTCTGAAGCTGATGCCTTTAGCAGAGGACTTGTCCCTTCATTACACCCTCGCAACATGTCACTTCTCTAAAAACATTCATCTGTAAAGCAGAGTTTGGATTGGAAGTGCTGAAGCTGACTGCCTTTTATATTTAATGTTACTTTTTGTTAACATATTGATGATTTTAATCATACATATTTGAAATTCATAAATGTTTTAACGCTCACGAGGTTTGCCCTTTTGTGTGGCAGACAGTCTGCATAAATACAGCTGAGGAAATCTGGTGCATGAACTGAATTTGGCAGCCTGTTTATTGTCATTAGTATTATCCAGATATCCATTTTCTGTTCACTGCCAAGTACCATGTTCAAGGAGGCTAAAAATATAAATGTTCCAGTTAATTGCATCTTAATTTGAACCTCAGTCTTGATTGTTTAATATCCCGCATTGTTATATATATACAGCAAAATGAGTCTGCAGTCCCTAATCAAATTTGATGAGTCAAAATGTCCACATAATATGGATGTAACGATGCCCCCCGAGCTAGATAAAAAAAATCGATACAAATATGTGACGATTCAAATAGTTTGAGATGTGAATAAATCGCGATACAGTTAGGGGTGGAAGTGTAATTTGAATTTAGTTTAGATTGTATTTTCTTTTCATCTTGCCTCTGTATAATACATATTAAAGTAGTATTTATAAATGCAGCTCTGCTTTGTTTACAGCATCAACCTGGAAAAAAAGGAAACACTATATTTCAGCTTTTCCATAAGCGCCACCTGCTGTCAGAGAGTGAATTTGCATTCTCAATCAGCCCGTCTGCTGTTTTTGTTTTGTTCAGGTATGTTTCACGTAGTATAGTTTCCAAAAACTAAAGTCAGAACATTGTTTTTGCTTCAAATTTCTCAATTATGCAGTCTAATTTAGATTAAAACTTGTTCATGCTGAATGTATGCAGCATCTTTGTTTGGATTGTGATTAAAATACAGTGGTTGCCTTTAATTTTAAATGGTAAGGGCACAGACAAGGGCTCAGTTTGTTTGAGATGTGTTTTATTTATTTGATTTTGGTTTTGTTATAAAATTTAATTTTAGTTTTATTATTTGGCATATTTATTATTTGTTATTTGACATATATATTTCAATTTCACAAAGAACTGTGCAGCATTTTGTCCAAGCAATAAAAGTACAACTTTCCATTTCTAATTTGTCTTAAATCTCATTTTCTTTAAAAAAAAAAAACATTTTTTTTTCAAGTGTTGAGTGAATAGGTATATCCCTACCTCATAAAGCAAAATGAGTTGTCGTGGCTGGCTTTAAGTAATAATGTTTTAAACAATAGTTTTAATTAACCTGCACTCCACAGATCAAGCTGTGTTTATTATTAAATCTGTCGAAAACCATATGAAATAAAAATTATAATAATAAATAGTTTGGACCATGTAAAATATTGTAATGTACCTTAAAACGTGGTTCATTGTATAATCCAGCAGTAGCTGGGAGATCATTTATTTCATATATTACAAAATTAATCAGAATGTAATATAATGAAATCAAAGACCTTGAGAATTTGAATCTCAAATCTGTATCAACACTTAGCACAAGGACATATTTATGCACATTCCATTTATTTTTTATTTTAATATTCCACATAAGCATCTCTACATCATTCCACTTTGTATAGATACTTTTGCAGTCTAAAATTGAAGACTGTAAATGAAGTGTTCACAGAACTTAAATGAATAAAACTTTCAAGGCAAAAGTTTGATCTTTTTCTGAGAATTAATTTTGCTTTAAACCAGGGGTCGGCAATCTACGGCACGCGTGCCAACACGTGAGCAATAGTTAAAACTGCTGACGTAAATTTTGATGTAATAACTTCTCATAGTCACACAGCCTGATAGGAGCTATAAATACTATTAAAGTGTGAGAATGAACTTGCGCTAGTCTACGGATGTGAGCGTGACCGCTTCAGATCAAAGCCTCAGCGGTCTAACAGCGCTCGTCAATGTCAAAATGACTGAGATGGCCAATCAAATCAAAGTAGGCGGGGTTTACCATTCACAGATGCTGAGCGCGAAGCGTCAGTTTAACGTTGAAAGAGAGCGAGGTAAGATGAAGCTGTAAATCATTTAATATTAGTCAACTGTTTTACGATAGAAATGTTAAATAACCGACAGCTATATCCAGTGATGCAAACTACTTGAATTTTTTTTCTCTCAAATATGGCCATTTTGAGAGAGAGAGAGAGAGAGAGATGTGAGAATTGTAAGCATCCTGTCTCTCTCTACAAACAATGAAGCTTTGTTTAGTTACTTAAAATACAGCAAATGTACCCCCTCATTGCTGAGAAATATAATGTAGCGATTCAGTATCGATTAATAAAAGTCACGTGGCAGCACTGACAAGAAGTTTACGAGCTTCTGAATTTATATCCGATCTCTGTGTGTCAGTGGTGTGTGTGCATTAATATAGAACGGTGATTAAACTGAACGGTTTTAATACATTGGCCTTGTCTCTCATTCTTTTATGGCATCCTGTCAAAAACATGGTTTTGGAACCTTTATTTTTAAAAGTGTAGTATTTTCAAATTCTCATGATTTAAAAAAACATACAAGAAACTGTAAGAAAAATAATCCTACAATACAAGACAATACATGTGTCTAAATGTGACAACAAATTCAGCAACAATAAAACTGGCAAATGGTCAGCACAGCCTTATTAATTATGTATGTCCCAGTGCATGCCCAAGGACACTTGCATACACATTTCCCAGTTATTTTAGTACATATTTCAAGTGTTCCTGCTTGGCACATTTGCAGAAGGCCAGCAAGATTTTCATTTGAAGTTTGGTCCCATTGGAAGTCCCTTAATATTTCATACATCTATTCCAGCCACTAAACTAATTACCCCAGTGCAGTGTCAAGCCCTACAGTGCAGAGCGGGAGATGAAACTGTGTTTTAGAATGACTGAAGGGGGATGGAGGGACACATCACTGTACTTTGAGATTTGAGCTGAGGAGCTGTTGTGACGTGCACAAGATCAAAGACATCACGAACATCTCTTGTGTAAACTTTAGTGCAGTTATGTCGTATTTTTCACTATGATGCTTCATCTTTTGAAAGTTTCACATAAGCATCTCTACATTTAAGTTTGTATAGACACTTTCACAGTTTATGCTGTAAAAAAAGGAGGTTTTAATAACTTCAATGAATAAAACATTCAAGGCAATAGACTGCATGTCTTTTTAAGAGTTGAATTAATTTGCGTTGGAATTTTAAGTAAATATCTTGACTGACGTAATGTAAAGTTCACATGATTTAAAATCAGTCATAAATGATCAGGAGACTGGATCATAAGAAAACTAATCCTGGCATACAAGACAACTCATTTCTAAATGTGCAGACAAAATCATCAATAGTGTAAATAAAAATGGCAAATGGTCAATACAGCCATATTAATTATGAAACGGATAGTTCCGTTCCTTGATTCTGATTGGTTGAGCCACGTTCGAAGCCGTTGTAAATTACACTACAAACCTACACCTTTGTTTACTTTGTGTGTTGCTTGACAACCACTTTGTTCCAACCATAGGTTCCAACTTCCAACCACAACTGCTTCTGAGGAACTACATTGTTTGGTGGAAGAATACTGTTTTTATTAATATCATTACACTTATTTGCTTTGTTTTATTTTGTGAAACCTTACTAAGTAGGCTTATATGGAATAACCGTTTTATAAAAGCAATAAGCCCCGTGTTTACAGTGAATTTATAACAGTGGGTTTTCTTAACGTGGGTTTTCTTAACGATGCCCCTATAGCTGTTATAAATTCACTGTAAAATACCGGGTTCTTGGGACTTATTGCTTTAATATCCCAGTGCATGCTGGAAAGAGGGTCCATAGGACGTATTACAACAATTAGACTTTTATTAGATGTTTTCATGATAGGGCTATTTGATCTTAAATACAGGTAAATAAAAGCATAAATCAAACTGCTTTGAGATTGACAACATAAAACATCATGATAGAAAAGCTAGCATGTAAACTTGTTCCTACTTAGTTGTTAGAAGTAAAATGAAAAAAAAAATATATATACCAATGGTAAAAAGCATACCATTGGTAATTTTTTTCATTATTATTTAATGCTTTATTTACTTGATCTATGAATCATTTTTTGCAGTGTACATGTTTTGTTTTTTTACTGTTGTGTAGAGACTTGAAGTCAAAGCATTTAAAACAACAAGCATTGCAATGCAGAGCTGTTTTTCTCTTGGTACCATCCACTTAAAGCATTTCAGCTGTTTTTTTCTCTCTTTCTCCTTCATCCTTCACTCTTAACCTTCTACTTTGTTCACTCCATCCCTTATCACCGCTGTCTTCTCTGTTTCACTTGCTTGTTCCCGCTCTTTCTCTCTCTTTTCCCGCTGATTCTCCCAGGGGCCCAACTGACCTAATTCTCCTCCGAAGACATGGCTGCACTCACATGGGCGCGCAACGCTGTTTCTCACACTCATATCTTCCATATCCCAGATTCACCTCACGTTATGAAGAAACAATATTTTTATTTCATCAGCTGCAGTAGTTTCATGCAATGTCCTCATTAAACTACCACAAAGCCTTTTTTTAATTCACTGTAACTTTAGTGTGGCGTTAGCAGCTTAAAAGTTTGTTGAGTTTACTTCCTCAGTGGACCCATTACTCTTGTTTGCTGCCAAGGTCTTCATTAGCTTGAAGACCCTTCTGATTAATGAATATTAATGATGATTAAAGCAGTGGTTCTAATTTGGTGGATCACTCGTGAACAAAATGGGTCACAAGTCTGTTCTGATTGGATAGCAAAATGAATAGGCTTATTAACATTTGTTATTGTTGTTTGTTATTGTTATTGACGCCAAATCTGTCAAACTGCACACCAGGAGTTCTCAAACTTTTTTTAACCCTTTACACCAAAAATATTTAGCTACTTAAAGTTTTCAAGTTAATAATTCAATAATTACACGTTCGCATGTTAATGGTTCTCCAATGTTGATTAAATGACACACACATTTTTTTAGAAAATTATTTATAGCACTACAAATGGTTGCACATATAAGAAATATTATTTGTAATTATTGTTTTAAATCTAATTATAAAAATGAAGATATAAATGTGTAACTGTTTTAAATTACAATTAATTTTCAAATATTCATCGCTAAATTTCTACATTTCTCAGTAGAAAGGTGGTAGAGTCTCTGTTTTTTAAATTGCTTTTTCAGTAGTCAAGCCATTTTATTTGACAATATGTATTACAGTGTTACTGACAATACTTCCGCAATAAAGACATGTTTTCTGTGAAGGTTTTGAATCAGAACAAGCGATGTCTGATTCAGGACTTAATGACTCTTTTGAATCTCTCCTTTTCAATGAATCGCTTGAATCTTTTTGTCGAACGTAGCGGTTCCAGCATAGGTGACTCAGGATTCCTCCAAACTGCTCAGAGACATAGAATTTGCATGCTGAAACGTGTGGGGTTAGTCTGACGTATTGTCAAAAAATAAGTGCTAACTGTAAGCCTGAGGTAAACTTGTTTTATGTCACCTCTCCCAGTAAAACATGAGTAGCTCACGTACACTATGTCTGAGGACAGTGAATCATCATGGCCATACCTTGTTAGTTGTGCAAGATAAACAGTGGAAAATATATTCAAATGTTTACCTTCCAGTCTGAAGATGAAGCTACTTTCCACATCGTAAATTAACAGCTGAGATGACAACAAGTTAGCACTGACGAACTGCAGCCCAAAATACATGTTAGAGGCTTTTAGTGGGAGAGTCATTGTGCATTGATAGATTTGCTTGAGCGCCTGCATAAAGATCATACTGTCTGTGCATATACTTAATGTATGTAATCTTTTTTAGTCCCATATATGAGCATAGTAACATTAATAAGCATGATGACTTGAGCATGATGAAAATGTATTATTGAGGTAGGCTGCTACACTCTAAAAATATGCTTCTAGAAGAACAAATGGTTCCATTTTAACATCTGAAGAATCTTTCTGTTTCACAAAAGGTTCTTTGTGGTGAAAGAAGGTTCTTCAGATTATAAAAATAACCTTTTGATGCACCTTTATTTTTAAGAGTGTATGTCTAAAACCAGGATCCTAAAGTGGAATGAGTTGAGTGTGGGGGAGTGTAAAAGTGCATGTGCAGATGTGTCACTTCCATAGGAAACAAGCCTGAGGCTCATTGTATTGCAGATGCTTAGTTTACAGCTGGATTTTGAGATCATTAACTGTACGATGTCATATGTCTGGCATATACAGTACTTGATCTGCAAACTACTTTGTGGGTGTTTTAAATATTTCTGCATTTCTTATCGTTTAATTGAATTTTTTTTGTGATTGTGACAAACAATGAATGACATAACAGTTTTTTAATTGGCTGTGTGCATAACAGATGCTCTTCATTTCTGTTGCCAAATTTGGCTTGTATAACAATGTTCAACACAATGCTTTTGTCCATTGCTGATTTAAATCTGAAAATTGTATCATCCCAGGTTATGTCCTTTATTCGCTCTCCTCTTCATGTGTGTTCTTTCCACTTTCACATTTGTAAACAGAGGCTGAGCTGGGTAAATGAACAATAGTTTAAAGGATCAAAGCTTCATGAGAATAGAGAGATATAGTGTGGAGACCAAACGTTTAGAGTACAATCATCAATTGGGGTTTGAAGGGGGAAAGAATATACCACAGCTTCTGTAATGGTTCATTTTACATGCAAATAATAAAGTAGTAGAGTGTGGAGTAGTGGAAGCATTTTTCAAACAGAATCTTTAACAGTCTGCAATGTTTGTTTAGCATCACAGCTGGTGAAAGAAAGCGCCAGAAGGGTGTGTGTGTGTGTGTGTGTGTGTGTGTGTGTGTGTGTGTGTGTGTGTGTGTGTGTGTGTGTGTGTGTGTGTGTGTGTGTGTGTGTGTGTGTGTGTGTGTGTGTGTGTGTGTGTGTGTGTGTGTGTGTGTGTGTGTGTGTGTGTGTGTGTGTGTGTGTGTGTGTGTGCGTGTGTGTGTGTGTGTGTGTGTGTGTGTGTGTGTGTGCGTGCGTGCGTGAGAGAGAGAGAGTTGTAATGCATGTTAATGTCTATAGGTGAGGGTTGTGCATAATTGTACTTGCACATGTGCAGTTATCAATCAACCTAAACATTTTGCAGCATGGAAGGTTCTTAGAAACAAATCAATAATCATTACACCATAAATTCTTCCTTTCCACCACTGAATTTATCAGCAGACAGGCCCATCTTTTTAAAGAAATATTTCCTCCTAAAATAATAATTTATTCACCCTTGTGCCATTCGAGATGTGGATGAGTTTGTTTCTTCATTGGACAGATTTGGAGAAATTTAGCATTACATCACTTGCTCATCAATGGATCCTCTGCAGTGAATGGGTGCCGTCAGAATGAGAGTTCAAACAGCTGATAAAAACATCACAAAAGCAATCCACAGTCCATCAATTAACACTTTGTGAAGTGAAAAGCTGTGTGAAACAAATTCAACATCAAGGCATTTTAGCTTTCTGGACAAAATACTAATCCATAATCTTAAGTAACGTTACTTCCAGTGAAAAGTCCATCTCATATTGTCCTCTCACATTAAAATCTACTGACATATTTTTGGACTGTTTTCGCTTGTAAACGGTACCTGATATGTGCATATTTCTCTCCTAATTAAGACAAGATGACTTTTTCCACAGGAACAATTATTGATAGTTTTAAAAAATAAAAAATGTCATATTTGATGTATTTGTTTATCACAAGATTAATTGTGAATTATTGTGACCTTTGAACTCTCACTCAGATGGCAACTATTCACTGCAGTGGATCCATTGGTGAGCAAGTGATTTGATGCTAAATTTCTCCAGATCTAAAAATTCAAATGCAGTATTTATATGAATTAAGTGTAATAAAACTATATAAAAAATAATCAGATTATGTTCCCTGACATGTACATAAATTCTGCATTTTTCTTCGATCTTAGCAATTCAAGGTGGAAGTAGCACCTTTCTGTTTTTACGGGTCTGCAAGCTGTTCCTTGCATAGGGTAGCACATAATGTGCATAATGTTCTAAACGTGTAGGTGAGGTTTATTTTTAAAGGAATGATCCAGGTTTAACAAGGTCAGTTTTATCAACAGCATTTGTGGCATACTGTCGATTACCACAGACTATTTCTCTCCGTCCCTCAGCTTGTAAAATGGTTCTACAATATTTTCAGTGGTAATTGTCACCAATGTTTCCGACAGAGCTTAACTTACACTGACTCAACCAGAAACCTTCGTTTAACAAGGGGGCTGATCGAATCAATCTGACCTTTACAGTTTGTGTGGTACATTTCAGTGAGGTTTGTTTTGTGAACCTGTCGGAATGTAATGCAAGGCTGTTATTGCCTAAAACTACTATATTAGACCTGACAGCAAACCCACAACCCATAAGTAAGCATTGTTACTCATGTCACATTTGAAATGGGCATTTACATTAGAATGCAAAAATATGGCCCATTAAAAATGAATATTTTGGGTAAAAACAGTTTAAGTGCTGTCAACAGCATGGCAGGCTGTCAAACATTTCAGTTTATTTCAGTTTTTCAGTTTATTACTGCAGTTAGAAATGGTGTTGTAGTAATATCTTGACTTTTTGTTTTTTAGTCATTTTCAAATTTTCTAAATATTTCTATATACTTTTAATTTATCTTTATTTCAGTTTAAGTCTTTTTAAATATAATTTTAGTACTTCAACTTTTTATGTAACATTTTATTATTAAACATTTCATATAGCTGCTAAAGCCACATTTATAAATTATTTAGTTTAAATTGAATTTTAGGTTTTTCATTTAATATTTAGATTCTATTATTTAAATTACATGACAAATAGTGTTTAATACTTTAAGTTTGCACAATGAATTTAATCATTCCCATATTGACCATTTCTTTAAAAAATCAGTCTTTAAATCTCTGTTCTCGACTCACCATAGTGAAAAATAAATACACTAAAATGTATTTGAAATACTTTAATTTCATGCTAAGTGTACTACAAATACATTTACATACTTAATAAAAATAACATGAAATTGTACTTTTGATATACTAAACTGGTTTACATAAAATCTGCTTAATTGAAACAACTACTTTTGTGTTTAATGCACTTTAATTGTGTGGAAATAATAAAGATATACTGAAGTATATGATTGTGCTAAAGTGGAAATACTTCAGGTATACTTTAAATATCTTGCATTTAAAGAACGACATTATTCAAAGATTATACAACATTAAAAAACATTTTAAGTTCAATATTAAGAAATGTGCATTGTGCACAAGTAGTACTCCAAATAAAGTTTAGTTATAATTTTTCGAGCGACATGTCAGTAAATAAGTTAATAGATTTGAACTATATTAAGTATGAAATAAATGGTAAGTTTTACTAGGGTACCCTGACTTAATTACGATAAGATTGTAATATTGATTTACCTACAGTATTGAGCAATCCTGTTGGATTTTGTGGGGAATTTCAAGTTTCCACCATTTGTCCTTGCTTGTTTACATCATATTTGCAAGTAATGAAAAAAGATCCAGGCTATTATAGAGGCAGATAAATAACTTTCTCAAATGACATATTCTTCAGAAATATGCCTTGTCAGACTTTCTTCTTACTGTCAGTGGGGAATAACAACAGATTTGCATGAATTAATAAAATGTCAAACACAAGTGCCATTAAAAAAACTTCACTTGTATCTTGCGATTTATGTAAAAGCCACAGATGGCGATAGAGAGGCCAAAGTTCTGCTGTCATTGCCGTTAATGTTTAGTCGGGTGCTGTGTGTTTGTCTTAGACTTCACAAAATAGTGCATAACTATAAACAGTTTTTTGCTTGGGACAAAAACTAAATGTCAAGAAACCACTGTTTTTGGTGTAGGAAAGCTTAACAACTGAACCTAAGGGGGAAAAATAATAATTAAAAATGTATGATGTGACCCCATTATTACACTCATGCTATTTGGATATAGTGACTGCTGGGACACCATCAGTGGGTCATCAACATAATGCTGAATTAAAGTCACAATTAGTTGGTAAGCTGCTGTGTAATAAAATGGAAATTTGGTAAGCATAATGTTTTATTCTTCTGCTATCCTTCCTGTGTTTGTATCAGCTGCATCTGCAGCTCCTGTTTTAGCTCCACTGTCTCCCACTGGGAGATATAAAGCACCTATAGCTGAAGAACAGCCTGTAGGGAGACAGAGAAAGGTAATGATGCGGATGTCTTGTATGTGGCCCTGGCTGTGCGAGACCCCAGGGACCTCATTTAGATTCAAATCCAGGCATCCTGTTAAAAAAGCTGTAAAGAAGGGTCTCAGAAGCATGCTGCTGCCAAAAAAACTCGTTATATAGCAAACCGTAGCAATAATCGCATCTCCTGCTGTACCGGACGGGTGAGAAGCCATCTTCTAGCTTTACATGTCTTCGGTTATATTTGATTTTCACTAATGGGTTTAATGTAACTTAAAAAATGTGTTTCGTCGCAAAGAAGCGGGACCCGTTTGCAGCTCTGGGTTTCTGTGTGGTATGAGCATCATTTCATAGAAATCCATTTACAAGGCTTCATTTGCATTTGTTTTGGAGCTTGGTTTTATAATACGTCCATAATTCTTACAAAAAGATAAATCTTCCTCCAGCAGACTGATGTTGTAAATTTACATTGGGGCACTGAGCTAAGTTTGCTTATTAAAAAGGCGGGTGTAAATTATTTTCTGCTCTGTTGTTGCTTGCAGACAGTTCAGTGATGAGGGAAGTATGAGCTATGTGGAGATCGCTGATTATAATTGGGCGGAGGGTTCGCTCATGCTGCGAGCAGGCAAACGGCTTAAAAAAGGAAATGCTACATTTGCATTGGCTTCTCAGAGGCATAAGAGACTAGCGAGCAGCAGGAGTCCCTCATTATATTGTGGCAAAACCACAATGAAATCAATTTGTGTCATCACAGGTAACGATTCCACTTAATATTAAAGACAATAGGAGCTGAGTGAAGACTCAGACAGAAAGAAGAATGAAAGCTTTGGTGGTTTCTGTCTTTCTAATGAATCAAATCTGTCCTCCCACAGTCATGATGTACCTGCGGTCTTTTAACACAATGAGTTCCTCTCCTCTGCCTACACGAGTCTCAAAATACCATTATGGATACTTTAACATTTCTCATGAATCATTGAACTGATTTTTACAGTACATTTGGAGTTTTCGTTTTAGATTTCTTTCCCTTCCCACTTGAGTATGACAAACATGTCGGTGGCATGTGGTAGAGTTTTTTGAAGCTCCATGATGCAGTTTTTCACTTAAAAGATATAAGGAGCAGTTTTTTTTGTAGGACAATATTTTTATATATTTATATTAATTATTAAAATAAAAATGTATTTAAATAGTGTGTTCTCTATAGCTTGAATAGTCGAACATGGTTATATCAGTTCCAAGATTATGGTTTTGATTCCTGGGAACGCATGTAATAGTAAAATTGAGAAAGATAATTTTTTATTTGTCACATACACAATTATACAGAGTATAACCAGCAGTGAAATGTGTTCTCTGCATTTAACCCATCCAAGTGCGCACACACTTGAGTCCTTATGCATGCCAAATTCATTATAAAAAATAAAAGTATCAAAACCAAATTAAACATGTAAATTATGTCCCAGTGTCATTCTAAATCTGTTTGACTGTTCTGCTGTGGAAAACACTGGAAAAAATATATTTTTTGTATATTCAACGAAATTTAGTGCAAACCTATGTGTTTTTTTTTTACCCCATTGTCTTTCATTTTATGGCACAGTTGAACCATTTCTCAAATTATCTTCTTTTTTCCCCACAGACGTCAGGTTTGGAACAAAATGAGAGTGAGTAAATGATGACAACATTTCCATTTTTGGGTGAAATATCCCTGCTTTTGACTGTGTAATAAGCCAGTCACAGTGACGTGACCATGCTTTCAAACCTTCAGTCCTCACCTTCCTCTATTGTCCTGTTGATTATTTTCTCATTCAGATCCCCTCCCTCCCTGCTAAACATTTGTGGATGTCACAAATGGTCCATTCTCCCAGTTCTTTTCAATATATTCTCCTCCCTGTTTGTGTTGCCTGTGTCTTCACCTATTTGCACTTAAACGCAGGGATAAGGCACTCATTCTAGTCACGTACATCATGTACAACCTACAGAAACTGGCAAACCCTACATCCATGTCTTCGGCATCAGTCCTGGTCAATTCATAGCATTCCACCTGAAGGAAACAGATTGATTTAATCCAGGCCTACACTGCCCTTCCTGTATGGAAGCTGTCCTTTTGCATCAGCTCCAGATTTCTGAGCCTCCCTCCTGAGGAGCAGACAGTTTGGATGAGCATCTTGTGTGTGAATGAGAGCCCTTCCCTCCTCCCTCTACTGATCTGTGGAGCATCCAGCTGCTCCAAGCAGCAGCCCAGCTGGACTCACTCAGCCTGGGTGGGGTTAACACTGCCCCATTTACATTCATGCCAAAGTCCATTCCAAGAATCCACTAGTAAAGTTGGACATGTTGTTGATTTTGGAGTCGGACCAAGTCATGGGTGGGTAACTTAAAAATGAATCCAAGGCTGTTTTCACTTGGTATTAACATCTGTATCAGGTGATCTGTTAACAAGTGGTCAGACCGAAAGAGGTTAGTGTGTTTCTGCATCTTGATAAAGCAGAAAAAAGTCTAAGAAGTAAAACTTGGGATATGATCCGTATCATTTTGACGTCAGGCAAACCAGAGAAGTATTTTATGTAATAGCAGTAGAAGAATAGCATTTTGAAGAATGTTCTAGTCATTCACTCATTTTCAGGAAATTAAAAAATAAATGGAAAACTGGAGTTTCAAGCTTCAAAAGGACAAAAAAAGTCAATAAATGTATCATAAAAGTCATCTCTACGACTCGTGAACTATATTCCAAGTCTTCTGAAGTCATATGATCATATTGTTTGAGGAACAGACTGAAATTTAAGTCCTCAACAAATATCCACCCCAGTTCTTTAAGACGTGCTCATGAGAGAAATTGCAATGTCCAATTCGTGAGTCAGATATTTTGAGGGAATCGTTTGATTCAGTTCACAAAATGATCAGAGTGAATTTAGATTTTTGTCGTGAACGATTCATCCATTGTGAACAATTTGTTAATTTTTCTTTTTTTTTTTTTTCAAAATACTTTGATCTTGTCATTTTTAATTTAAATACTATATCTTCCGGTGAAATGTCGGACCTCGTGACATATGTCTGGACTTCTCCAATCATTTTGTCCATATAAACCCCGCCCCTTTCTTACAGTACACCCTTTATTATGCTTGCATTCAGATCTGCCTCCATCCAATCAGCAACCAAGTTGAGTTGAACTAAGTCCCTGAGTTTTTTTCTTTTCAATAATTAATTTTACTTGGATGTACGTCACAGTACGGAAGAAAAATGACTACTTCTGACCTGTCACAAGTGTAAATGGTGTTCTTTTTTCATTTTCCATACAACGCTCTGTGATACAGTACCCCAACATGACATGTTTGTAACAGATGCTGAACTGAAGGCATAAAATTAGCTTTACCTCTAATTCGGATGAGTCTTTTCTCAATATTTTCACTATACCTGAGGCTTGAGCCGAGGCTCTGGCAAATATTGCGTCTAGTGGTGCCAAAATTCTGTTTTAGAACTCCAAATACATAATAAACCCAGCAGGATGATAATGATTATGGTGTTTGTCTGTGAGAGGTGGACATGAACGCGGGACTGCACGCTATAATTTAGCACCAGATTAAGCATGGGGAAGAAGGGAGGACATCAAACTTCTACGCTCCATGCTGTGACTTTTGAACTTGTTGCTGTGCTGGACTGTGAGGCGGTGTGTGTGTGTGTGTGTGTGTGTGTGTGTGTGTGTGTGTGTGTGTGTGTGTGTGTGTGTGTGTGTGTGTGTGGTTTGGGTTCAGATGTGTTTGGAGAACAGCACAGCTCCTCTCATCCATCCTGTGGGATTGGATCTGGTGTTTAATGTGTGTGTCTCTAGAGATGAAGATTCATTGCTTTAATAAGAGCAGTACAGACAGGAGAGAGGAGAGTGCAGCTTTACAGAGAAACGTCTTGGGAAAGTCTGATGGTTGAGGGTTTCATGGTCTTTAATGATGGAGGGAGGCATCTGTTGCAAGCTAGTCTTTGTAGAAGGCACCCCTCGAGCCCTTTGTCGCTGCCTTGTCTTGTCTTTGTATCTTTCTTGAACTCTGTCTCCGGTGGACGCGTTGCCTTCTGCGAGCTGGGAGAATGTTCGAATGCTAATTTTGGACCCAAAGATGGGTGTGTGTATGTAAGGCGTGGGCGTGTGCAAAAATAGCCATTATGAATATGCATGGATCCCAATTTAAAAAAAGGACATACATTTTTGCCAGAACCGATCTGAGAAATCACACGCTCTCAGACAGTAATCCTTCAACCCAACGTGTCCCATAATGGAACATTAACAAAGTCTTCTCAACATGATTGACTTTTTCCACACCGCAGAGAGAAGGATGTGTGGTTCAGTACATGTTTACACTGCACCTGAGTCCTGTAACGCAGGGCACACACTCGTGTTGAGTGCAACTAATGAGCGAGAGCTGTCAGATGTGCTCCGTCGTTCCAGTGCAATGTAAGCATGTCACCTTCTGTATTTGCATCCATCTCCTGAGGGAATCCACGCTCGTTGTGAATATATCTTGTCAGCATGTTCATGCCATACGGAAAGAGTGTTAAAAAGTGCCTGTAGGAGGGAAGTAGCAGTCTGGCTCAAAACGTATAACTTCCTCTGCATTACAGATGGGCCACAGTCGTCAGCTAGTCATCCTACAATTACTAGTCTCATTTATTTATATTTTTTCTTTTAAAAAGCTGCACTGTCTGACTTTTGGTCCTCTAGTGGCTGAGGCATGAGACTACAAAAGACTTGCTGAGGATCATTGTTTTGGGCATAAAAATAGTTTTGGCTTTGCTATTCTGCGTGGATGAATTTGATGGTTTGAGGCACATCGCTGTGTAGATAGTTACAGATTATCTCTTTATCAGTCACTAACAACAACACTCTCCCATTTAATAAAAAATGATAAGATCTTATTAAGGTAAGTTGCTCCCAATGCAGTTCTGACTTTGTTCAAATCTGTAGTTGTAAAATAATATTACAAAAGTTTGCCAATGTTAATAATAATGACTGCTATTTATATCAGATAATGGTGTAAACTATTTGTAAACAAACAGACCAAACTAGTAACTGGTTTAGAGATTCAGTTGCTGTGGCTTTAAGCTATTACCAATTGATATAGGCGTAGCCTTCTTTCCTTTATTTACAGAAAGGGATGTAGCTATGCACCTAGAGCCGGTTGAAAATTGATCAAAATGTGTGACGATTCCAGACGGTTGAAACTAGCCGCGATACAGTTTGGGGTGCGGGTTTATATGAATGTATGTTTCTGACTGTCTTCATATTTTTTAATAGCATTTTTCTTCTATCTTGTCTCTTTATAATGCTTTCTGAAGTAGTTTTTATAAGCGCAGCGCTGCTTTTTTTTTACAGTGGAATATATATAGAACATATGGAACATATATATGAACATATATATAGGAAACACTATATTCCCCCTGTTCCATATTTCATTTATATTTATGCATTTCGCAGACGCTTTTATCCAAAGTGACTTACAGTGCATTCAGGCTACAATTTTTTTTTGCAGAAAGTGTGTGTTCCCTGGGAATTGAACCTACAACGTTTTGCGCTGCTAACGCAATGCTCTACCACTGAGCCACAGGAACACATATGCGCCAATTGCTGGAAGAGAGTGAATTGGCATAAGTATTGGTTATTCTAAAATAGTATTTTGCTCCTGCATGCAATAAAACCCTTTTGCAAAAGTGGCCACTGCTTTTGAATATTGTGCCATGTACAGAGAGAGAGAGAGGGAGAGAGGGGAGGATTTGGTCTCAAACTCGAACCCCACAAGCTCTTCAGCCCTTTTATATTTTAGCAGCAGCGCACTACCCTCTGTGCCACAGCTCTGACATGAGTGTTGCATTTTTAAGATGGCATGTCAAGTTAAAAATAGTTTCTCTTTTTGAAACAAGTCTGGAGAGCCATGTGTTCGGTTTCATTCTGTTGTGCCCCATCGTGTTAAATTTGAACACAAGAAGACATCTTATGTAAAGGACCCTTAAGAAATGTGTTTGACTGGAGTCAAGTTAACCAAAAAGCATTCGATTCAGGAAATTAGTCGATTTTGAAAATAGTCCTACTTTTAATTTGCTTTCTAAAAAAACCTGTCCATTGCAGTTTCTTATATTCTACACATGGGTGAGCATGTTTTTGTTATTGTTGCGACCTGCACATGAAATATCATCAAGTCAAAATTTACAACACCACAGCATTGTTCTCATCTTGACTACATCTTAATTTAAACACAAGCTAACCGTGTGTGACTAACCGGGCGCTCTTGTAACATGTTTTTTGGGTGTCATATTTTATTTATTTAAATGCAGAAATGTTCTAAAAGGCCTGTCACATACAAATCATCGTGGCACGATTTCATTTTAATTGTCTGTTATGGGGTTGTTTGTGTGGTACCAGAAGGCAGGTAACAGAAATAGCTATGCAAATATAACAAACATGCTATCTCAGAAGTACAAGTAAGAATGCCATGTTGACTTTGCTTTAGGATGAACAGCTGTCAAGCACAAGCATGGAAGTGCCTCGATGGTTTTCATTTCTTCACTTCCTTTTCTAAGCAGATAAAACAGATATTGCAATATTCCAGTTCATCGCTTCAGATATCAGATATTCAGCGTGAAATCAGCAGAGTCCTACACAGTGTTCCAGTTATGTAATATTTCTCTTGTTCCCGACCTCTCCTACTGTATTCCGACCCCTCCCTTTCATGGATCCATGTGAGGGATTAGGGATTAGGGGCCGGAGCCGGAGCTGGATTACACTGCTAACAGACCAGCGCTCTCTCTTCTGATACAAATGATGTCACTCTCAACACGCTCTTCCTCACTGATACCATCAGTCTTAAAGATCTTCTTTTTCTCCTCACAGACAAACATGTTCTCTCAACCATCTGTTGAATTATTTTCACTTTAGCATTATATTTCTGATCTTGTCATTGTGTAATACATCAGATAATTCTTCAGAATCTAACACAAAGAGTCGTTTCTGTTTCTTCGAGCAGCATTTAGACCTTTTTCTATATGACACCTTTTCACAAATGGTATACAATTTGATTATGCAAATTGTGTTCTCTGGAGTGATAACTGTTATCCATTACTATAAACTAATATCCATGCATGTATATATGTATCTATGTGTGTGTATACACACACACACACACACACACACACATATAATATGTATGCATGTGTGTTTATTTGATAATTTTATGTGAAGTTGCTGTTTTAATAGGGAGAAAAGCATGGTGTTTTTATTATTATTATGCAATTATGGAAAATATATAATAATAATTAGTTACATTTATATAGCGCTTTTCTAGGCACTCAAAGCACTTTACATAGTAAGGGGGATATCTCCTCATCCACCACCAGTGTGCAGCATCCACCTGGATGATGCGACGGCAGCCATAGTGCGCCAGAACGCCCACCACACACCAGCTTACTTGGTGGAGAGGAGACAGTGATGAAGCCAATCAGTGAATGGGGATGATTAGGAGGCCATGATGGTCAGAGGGCGAATTTGGCCAGGATGCCGGGGTTACACCCCTACTCTTTTTCGAAGGACATCCTGGGATTGTTAATGACCACAGAGAGTCAGGACCTCGGTTTAATGTCTCATCCGAAAGACAGTGTTTGTTGACAGATTTAGTGTCCCCGTCACTATACTGGGGCGTGAAGACCCACACAGACCACAGGGTGAGCACCCCCTGCTGGTCTCACTAACACCTCTTCCAGCAGCAACCTAGTTTTCCCAGGAGGTCTCCCATCCAGGTACTGACCAGCCTCAGCCCTGCTTCGCTTCAGTGCGAAACCGGTCTTGGGCTACAGGGTGATATGGCTGCTGACATGTTTATTATTAACTAACAAAACTAACATTTGGTCCCATTCTAGCTAGCTACTAGTGAGTTACAGCTTAATCTAGACAAAATCTGCAAACCTGTGATTTGCATGATACATTATCAATTTTATTTATTTGTTTATTTACTCACTTGCTTATTTAATTTTATTGTTAGAACATATCGAAACCATGGGAAATCATGAGTTCTGTGGGAAAAAATACTGTTAACCCAAAATGAACAGAAAATAAAAATCTCATAATATTTAGTCAGACCTCCTTAAAAACATTTTCTGAGGGCTAAACATATCTCTTTTTACTGAGTCTTGGTTTAAAATAATAATATAAAAAAAACTATTTTAAGGCTTTCCAAATCTATTTTGCACCCTTGTTATTTTTATTTTTGTATCTCTTCAGTTGTGTTGAAACAGCATTCAATAGCATTTTCGCAATTTCTGTGTGGAACCTGTCATGGTGAGGCTAGTTTGTGAAGACATGCTCCTCTAGAGTGAATGACATTAGTTTTATTGAGATTGATGGCTGTATGTGTATGTGTACGCTTGTTCTCCTCTGGACAGGTGGATGCTGTCATGCCATTTGGGTGCCTTGCTCTGCGAGATGGGCGGACATACAACAGCCTGTCAGACATTACTGACAAATACGAGATTGGACAGGTCCTCAAGGCGTGAGTGTGCATAGATCTGCATTATAGCCTTAAGAAAGCCAGTCCATCAAATACAGATGCATGATCTCATTAAAAAAATAATTTAAGATACATTTCTGCCAATAGATAGGTGCTTGTCACAGTAATGTGCTTATTTAAACAGCCATAAGGGGTATTTATTACCACATAAAATGCAGCATTCAGTGTAATTTTTCTTCGCAGCAAAGAATTTTGCGAGCTGTGCGTGGTAAAGGAACGACAGACGGACAAGGTCTATGTGTGCAAGAAATTCCTCAAGAAGGATGGCAGGAAAGTGCGGAAGGCAGCCAAGAACGAGATCATGATCTTGAAAATGTATGTGGTGACTCAAAACATCAACAGATGATGTAGGGTTTTGGGAGAGTGCTGATCTGAGAGGACAAAGAAATAATTTAAAGGGATAGTTCACCCAGAAATCAAAATTCTGCCCTCGTGTCATTTCAAACCTCAAATGTTCTTTAAACGCTGGAGCACAGAATTGTACATGTAGCAGGGTGAACTACTCCTTTAAGGATGGAGAGGGTAAGAGAAGCTGTATGCATCACCCTTGGTGATTATTTCTGTCTTTTCTAACTCTCTTTGAAGCACTTTTCTGTATTTAATGTGAGATAAAGAAACTATTCTGCTTTTTGCCGTGATGTGTTTATTCCAGGGTCAAACACACAAACATCCTGCAGCTGATTGATGCATTCGAGACCAGGAAAGAGTTCTTCATCATACAAGAGCTGTGAGTCTGACCTCCCTTTGCCGTGATCAGTTATGTTCCCTTCCCAGTGTCATTCAGTAGGCCAAGGACACATCTCTCTACATCAGAACATCACTCCAGAAAATGCACTTATTCTGTCTCTGCTCCTCATGCAAATATCCACATCTAGCCAGAACTAAACTCTATTAAAACCCTGTCATCTGCTTTTGCATGAATGACATTGACATGCTATTAGAGCTATTAAGATTACAGTAATGAGTGACTATAATAGAAAATATAGGTTCTGGACAGTTAGTCATTTACTATTTCCATTGAGATTTTAAAGATCCTCTTATATTTAGCTTGCAGGATGCTGGTTGCAAATCCAGCCTTCTGCAAATACAATTTTTGAAGTGTTTGAAGAAGTTCAAATGTCATTTTAGTGGCAACGGTGTGTCAGTGTTATACTGAATTAGATTTACATGAAGTTGTCGAACTACATATTATGAAATAACATATAAATGTTTGACATGATATTCTAAGATTTTACAATTTCACATCTGTTTATCACTTTAGGTATTATTAATATGTTTTGACCCAGATTTAAATTTATAGATTTAGATTTAGTCTTACATTTGATTTAAAATGTGGATTTTTTTATTTATGTTTAATACATTTTTTATTATAATATATTCATAAACAATATGACATTTGAAACCTGCACACTGTCTTCATGATTGCAGCTAATTACCAAATTTGGTCATGTTTTTTATATAACGGCTAACCAAAATACTACTAAAGCACTGCGATACTAATTTACTAATTGTTTTATGTTTTGTAACTAGCAAAAGAACAAGAAACAATTTTTTAATGGATCATTTATAATATTTATATAATTTTACAAGATTTGTATTATTACACACACACACACACACACACACACACACACACACACACACACACACACACACACACACACACACACACACACACACACACACACACACACACACACACACACACACACACACACACACACACACACACACACACACACACACACACACACACAATTGGTACAGGGCATAATCCATCCATAACTTAAGAATGTGAATAAGCAACCCTTCTGCCGATTAAATAAAGATTAAATAGGAATTAACTCTACAAACCTATTCAGATCTTCCTTCTTTTTCTCATTTATTTTTTGTGACTGTGTGTTTGTCACAGGGCCACAGGTGGAGATGTGTTTGATTGGATCTTAGACCAGGGGAACTACACAGAGAGAGATGCCGCCAATGTGATCCGTCAGGTCTTAGAAGCAGTGGCGTACATTCACTCCCTCAACATAGTTCACAGGAATTTAAAGGTGGGTTTGCAATCATAATATATTATTTATCAATGAAAAGTACATATGTACTGTCCATGTGCATTGTGTATAATACAATAACGGAGTGCAATATGTGCATTAAGTGGAATGTAACTGGGCTGATATATGAAATTGAAAAGACAGGCCATTTGTAATGATACCTTGTGGTTTTGCTTCATTTAAATTTAATATAAATAAACAGTCTTAATGTGTGACAATAAGGCTGTAACTCGGTGTTATTGTATGTGTGCTGGGGATGTTTTTGTCTGCGGAGTATTAAATGATAATCAGTTATATTAATCAAACGCCTAGTCCTCTTTGACTCATAACATTGTGCATCTGTAATATTGCAGGAGCTCCCTGTGGGTGTCATTAATGTTCAAAACAAATATGAAAGTTATAAACAGTATTGCCACCTCCCGAGGTTCTAATGCTTCATACTAAAGCATTAAGTTTATAATGTTTGTCATGAGACAACATGTGTTTGTAGTGCCCTCTAGTGCACGGCAGCAACAAGCTGTGCACAATATTAGCATCAGACATGTATATGTGCATCTCATTTGCTCAAAGCTCATTCTTGTCAGTAATGCATAATTCTGTATTGCCTCCTGGGTATTTTTAGATATAGCATTGATGCATTTATTTTTTAAGGCTTGTTCCTGAAATGTCACAGATTGAGATGCATGTACTATATGTAGTAGGTCAGCTGTGTGTTTTCAGATTTATCTTTTAAAGACAAAACTCATTCTTCACATTGAGAGTGGGTGAAGGGTGTGTCCTGTCTGGTCTGTACTAGCCAGCTGAAAGAGGAATATCAACATTATTTGGGACACAGCGACCTCTTATTTAGTCATACTTTGGCCTAATGCCATGTCTTTCCTTGTATCATTACTTATAGAGTAAAGTATTGATTTTTTTCTTCATTTCTTTATTTACCATGTGTCTTTTTTTTGTCATTTCAGCTAGAGAACTTGATGTACTATAGAGAGAGTAACCACAACAAGGTCGTGTTGCGGGATTTCTACCTGTCCAGGTTTGAGAATGGCTCACTCACAGAGCCCTGCGGGACACCCGAGTACCTGGGTATCGATTTATCACATGATCTCTTTCATGTTTTCTTTATCTTTCTATTTATTTGTGCTTGTATGTAAAGTACTAACCTTCACATCTTTTTTTGTCATATTTCCTGTCAGCCCCTGAAGTGGTCGCTCGTCATCGCTATGGAAGACCAGTCGATTGCTGGGCGGTGGGGGTCATTATGTACATCTTGTAAGTGACATTGTGACATTCAATTGATTTGTCAGCTATTTTATTGTCTTTATGTTTGGCTCTTTAAAACAAGGGTTTGTGGTTTTCTGCTTTCAAAATACTAGTCAGAAATCTTCAGATTAATTTTGAATATTTTTTGTTTAGTGTTTCTAAAATGCACATTGTTCCAAAACCCAGCAACCCAAAAAACTGCCTGCCTGTTTTTTACAGCATCTGTGGCATCAAAAAACGTTATTTATTTAAAATAAATCTCATACATACTAATGGAATCAACACAACACATCATAATACAAATAATACAAATCTCATTTGTAGGTTATCTGGAAACCCTCCGTTCTATGATGAAACTGAGGAGGAGAACACCGACATGCACAACCGGATAATCTTCTGCCGCATTGTTGCTGGAGAATTTGAATTCGATTCACCATACTGGGATGAAATTTCCCCTGCTGGTACTGATATCAGGATCTGATACAAGTTCATGATCTGATCAAAACTTTTTAAAGCTTTTGATGTTTTAAACCTCATTCTTCCTCTCTTTAATGCCATGCAGCAAAAGAGCTGGTCTGCAGACTTATGGATATTGACCCGATGCTGAGAATTACTGCACAAGATGCAGTTTCGCATGAATGGTAAGACTATATACAAACACACAAACGCAAACACACAGCTGCTTTTTTCAGAGACTTTACGTTTTTTTGTTGTTGTAAAAGAGAGAGAGAGCAAAGTGATTTGTCCTCAGATGGCTTACGTGTTGTTGTTGTTGTTTGTTTTGTTTTTTGCCAGGATCGCTGGAAATGGGGCTTCGGAAAAGAATCTGAAGGAAGGAGTCTGTGCTCAATTTCAGAAAAACTTTGCTAAGGCCAAGTGGAGGGTAAGAGGAATCTACTATAATACACAAGAGTTATGTACACATTGCCAGGTGATTATATTAATCACTCTTCTAGAAAACAACACAGTAAATAATAGGATAATGGATAAGGACAGTAACTATAAAGATGGTAATGCCAAATAAATCTGTTGTTTATTAAAGGTTCTGATGTTTATTATATTAATGTTTGCTTTTTCCTTGCATGTGATACCCAGGATTTGAAGGTACTGTTGATATTCGCGGGGCAGCCTAGAGGCAGAGATTCTTTTCTCTGTATAACAATCTTTGACTTGGGCCCTCATATTTCCTTAAGCATCATGCCTAGTGTACATGGCTGCAGTGTCTCATGGCCTGGCCTGATTCGTTCAGCAGCGATCATTCAGGAAATATGTAGTTCAAGTCTGATTGTTGGAAAGACTCTCGCTGTACTTAAGCCTCCCTGTGTCTGCACACCAGTAACTAACAAATTTATCACTGCCCAGCTGGTCCCATGTGCATTCAGTCAAATGCCGTCTGGCTTTTACTCAGTGTCCTAAATATTCCAGTTTGAGTTCCAGTTAATCCTTCATTCACTCAGACAAATCCTCCAGATTGAATATTCATCGTAGTGTCACATGTATGTGTATGAAAATTTGTCCCTGTGTTTGTATGTGTGTCAGAGAGGACCAAAGTGGTCCTTATAAAGAGAGAGAGAGAGAGAGAGAGAGAGAGAGAGAGAGAGAGAGAGAGAGCAAAGTGATTTGTCCTCAGATGACTTACCGTGGCCCTGATTCATTGATTCACATCATGCTTTTGTCGATGACATACATATCTCAAAAACATTTCACTTAGATCAGCAGCCAGTAATAAACACAAATAAGACTAAAAGGCTCTTATTTTCATTTCATTGTTTGGGTCTGGCGTAATTATCAGATGTAATCCGTAGTTGTTGAACTAATTTAACTGCTAAAAAATTGTTGATGTTTCAATATGCTGAATAAAAAAAAAAACACCTCCCCAAAATTACTAAAACGCCCATCTCCAATGTGTTTGTCTCATGAAAGCGATAGAGATGGAAAACTGCTACCACAGACTGCCACACTGTTAACAATGCATTTCATCCATAGCAAAGAAGACCTCATGTTACTTTATAATTGACTAGGTACTAAGTGTTTGGTATGTCTTTATTTCAGAAAGCGATTCGTGTCACTACATTCATGCAGCGTCTCCGAGCCTCTGAAATAGCATCTTCTTCTGAAGGGGTAGTTCAAGGCCAGGGCAAAGAGGACAAAGCGGATGGATTAGATGGTAAAGGGATACAAACAAACTCAGGCAGCATTTCTACTGTGAGCATGTCCCATGAGGTGTCTGTCGAAAGCAGACCTGTGGAGAATCAAGAAGAGGAGAAAGCGAGACACATAAAAGCAGAAGAGAAAGAAGCAGAGACCCTTGCCAGATCAAACAGCTCTTTAAAAGTACAATCAGGTGAGCCAAACAAGAAAGAGACAATTGAAGGCACTTCTGAAAATGAGGACAAACCATCAACAAAAGTGAGCCATAAAGCAGCATCCAGCCAGCCTATCAAAACCTTGGACAACCGAGAGAACAATGTCCCCAAGGAGCCAGAGTCCACAACTGTTGACAGTGTCGAGAAGAAATCACCTCTCCCTGATACTCCAAATCGACGAAAAATGGCAGCCAACCTCTCAATGGATCATGGCTCATGTTCAGATGCCAAAACCAGTACCTTGTCAGTGGGAAAGGAACCAACTCTTAAATCAGAAGACAAAAAAGACACAGTCCATGATATGGCCGCAAGTAGCTGGTGTCAAACACAGCTCCCGGAAGCAGTTGCAGAGAGTCCAGCAGAAATAGGAGAGACTTGTGAGGTCAATCCTAAGAGCAGAGAGTTGAAGAAAGGAAGAACAGACAAGGGTTGCCAGTCGGTGAAAAACATCCAGTGCACATATTCAGGATTGGGATCTTCAAGTCTTGGCTGTGATAAAACAGTATTTGAGCAGGAGCTGCAAGAGATGGTCCAATGTGCATCAGTGTATGGTAGTCCATACTGTCCAACCTACTCTGTCGGACAATACAGTGGTCTAGATCCCGGAAGTGGAGCCAGTGCGGACTGGCAAATGGATTGTGTAATCGAACAAATTGAAAAGCAAATGGCTGCCGTATTAGAGAAGATTGAGGGGGACATGCCGTCATTGCTCGAGCAGATCAGTGACCATGCCGAGACTCTTCCGAGAGCAAAGAGCGCCAGCTCTTCCCCATCACCCCGACCTCGCTCGTACCATCATTCGACCCCACCGCCCCTTCCCACCACACCTCGCCCAGCAATGCCTTCTCTACCACACCTGACCATCCCGCCTCCCTCGTACCCACCACCTTCCCCACCCAGTCACATCCAGGGTCACAGCCATCCAACTGCCGACGAGGGTAATGGTGATGGCCAGAAGTCTACAAAGCAGTCTGGCCAATCACCAAGGGGAAGTTTGTCAGGAAAAGGGGTGTAAATATGCTAAAAGATGTGAACGCTCAAGAATAAAGTAGGTACGGCATGTAACAAAAAATCTTTGGGATATGGATTATGGATCCATGAGTACAGCATAACTTTCGGGGCTGTACAATGATCTTTGGGCTCCAATGCAAAGAGCCTTGTTACTGATTGTATGCGACATATGAAGCTTTTTTTAAATGTGTAAAGAGGAAAGTGAGCAAACTGAACACTATTTTGTATTATTAGAGAAAACTGTTAAGGTTATCCCACTATAAATGGTTGTAAATGGCTCTGTTCTACACTACAAGATCACAGCAAACACTATTATGTTTCCTAAATAATTTAATACCTATTACGTAGAGTCTGTGGAGAGTTTGGATACAAGAGTTGATATAACCTGAAAAATTCACCTTTAATGAAACTTCTTCCCTTGAAGCAAGTTGGCGTCCTGCTCTGTTTTGGAGAACCGCTGCACATTTGCTCTTTGCCAGGTACTGACTTTGGAGGGTGTCATTATTTTTGTCACTTCATCCATCTTGGATTTTTGCTCTGAGATAGTGAAGTTGAAGCAGTGCATCTGTGTACTCTCATCAATCATTTACCTTCTGTGATATCTCCAATAAGACTTTCATTTATCTTTCTTATTGTATATTCTCGCATTGTACAGCAGTTTCTTTACGTCTCTGCCAAACATGACAGTTTTTCATTGATTGAGAATGATAATGCTCAGAGGGCGAGAATTGATCATAACTTTGAGACTACTTTAAAACTATATTCTCTTTAATGGCCCTTTTTTGCTGTTGTATGTGTCCATCTACGTGTTTGTTTGATTCTCATTCTCTTACTCTATTTTTTTTCAATTTATGATGCATACTAGTTTATCTTTAGATTGTATAGTACTTTTGCTAATATATCCTAAAGGAAGCTGTAATGTCTATATGTAAAGTCCTCGCAAATATCTGTGAACTGTAACTGTTGCTTCCACCTCCCCAAATATTATATAGATTTTGGTGATGTGAATATTATTCCAAGTTATTTTTTGCACTCTCTACACGACTATTTCAATAAAATTTAGATCAAACTATCTTGTTTTATAGCCTTTTCTTTTGGCATGACTGGTAAAATACGACAGTTGTTACATAACTAGCCTTACAGTAAGTGTTATAGAAGAAAGAAGGTTGCGCTAAGCTAAGAAGCTTCGTTTTTGCAGGCTAACATTATCGCAACATTAATTGTGAAAAAGGGCTTTATAAACACTTGCCAACTATAGCACGTTTGCTACCCTAAGTTATGGATGTTTCCAGTTCAGAATGGATATAATTATTTGGTAATATAACAAATTAGAATAGTTTTATTTTCACTTTTCACAAGATTTTTTACTTTTAGTCCATCACACTACTAAGAAATCTCCAGTTCACTCTCTTCTTAGCACTTTATATGCTACTATACTCATCTTATTTTCTAGTGAACAACATTTTTAGCACATTCACTGAAAAACAAATTATTCATTAAATTTCTCAAAAAAGTTTAAGGTAAGTGGTTGCAATCTATTTATTCTAGCTACATTTAAATAAACATATTTAGTTGACTTCCAACATTATTATATTTTTTTTAAATGTAGCTAGAATAAATAGTTTGTAACCACTTACCTTAAAAAAATGTAGTGCCATTTTTTCAGTGCTGTCACTGTCTACTAAAGATGCATTTAACTACTTTTTACTACAACACAACGTCTTATAATATACTTCAGGAGTTCCTTAGTGCTCTTATCCCATTACTTAAATCATTGTTTAACAGATTTCCCAATCTTTTTTATCATTTACCTTAGTGTTTACATACTCTATGCCTGCGTTTTGTTTGCACAGTCTATTGTCTGTATTGTCAACGTCCTGCAATATGCGCTTCTTTCAATGCCCAGAAAATCCAGTGTAAGCTTTGAAAATGACAAAAGGGCAGTTGACATGAAATACCTTTGAATCACGTTGACATGCCATGTCCACGCTAAACAAGCCATTTTAAATTATTTTACATAACAGTTGCATTTTCACTGCACGACCATTTAAAATGATACAGACATATATTTAAACTTTTAACAATTTTAAAGGAATAGAACAACATATCAATTTTCTTACCCATTAATATACATTTTAACACGAAATATTGGTGTGTATATAAAATAATCCATGTTTACCTAAAAGCAACTTTACGCACATTTCTACGCATAAAAACTACGTCTCCCATAGAGCATAGCGCAACCCAAGCTTTGGGCGAGTCTATTTTGTAACTCAGTGGGGGGATAGCAATGGTAAAATAATGGTTTCGACAAACTATAGAAAAGTTTTTTATTATTACCCGATTACGTTTGTTCTAAAGTATTATTCTAAACGTTTAACATTTGACCATCAACGTATTTAATGTATATGACGGTGTAATATAAACACAAGTTTGTGTTATTTCCTTGTATCTTGAATAATAGCACAGTCTCAACTCAAACTCTGCACATGTTGGTTCTACGCTCCTGAACTGAAGAATACTTGCCGAACTGTTAACGGTGCAGGGAATAGCCGGTCAGGCAACCGTCCAGCTTCCCCTCACACTGGAAAGTCACGGAGCTCCCGCCACTTCCAGAGATAAAGTTACAGAAACGGTTTGATTTGACCCTTTTGTTGTGTATCTTTTGTCCGCGAGGTATTTCTGTATTCAGTACCGTGGAGAGGCCAAGTAATATCGGATGTGGTGAGTTCTGCATACTTATGTGCCTAGCTAATGCTAACTAGCCAACGTCTCCACAAGAAAACAGTTACAGCTAGCCAAAGCCAAGTTTATACCGCTGAAGTCAGCTAGCCAGGCTCAACAATTTGCCTGTAAATTTCAACTGCCCACTTTAGGAACAACCAGCTAACTGTTAACGGCACGCGCGAGACAATGCGCCCCATGCGCGCTTCACGAGCTGGGGATAAAAGAAACCAACGCATCCTTGCGGAAAAGTTGGCTAGTTCTCCCGTCATATGGTTTGGGTTATTTTTCTGATTTCTTTCATGCTTTGAAAGTAGGTTGCGCAAAGCTAACAAGCTTCGTTTTTGCAGGCTAACGGTATCGCAAAACGTTCTCCCATCGTTTCCCTGAAAGCTACGTTAGCCTGGATAGCGAGATAATCTGACTGCCCACATATCTGCATAACTGCTCAGATTACAGTCTTTTAAAAGTACCTTAAGATTCACGCTAGGAAAAATAGACCAAATACTAAATCAAACTTGTCAGCGTGTGGGGTACCCAGTTGTTCCTTTGCTTCTCCACTTAGATCACGATCATTAAACCTCAACCTGTGCATTGTTAGCATCGATTTTCTATAATGCAAACTGAAGCTTCTTTAAACCCCACGATCCCTCTGTAGTAAGCATGCAACTTGCTATGTGAAACTCATCTTAAGATGGTGTTTTGCAGCGAGCTAACTTGCTCACTCGGACTGCGAGGCTTTGACTATGAAGTGCAGGTGCGTGAGCGGCAGAATGATGCGATGCTTTGGGGGTTGTTGACATTATTTGTACCTGCTGTAAAGGTAACTCACACGGGACATTTGCTTCATGTATTCACCATATGCGAGAATAAGGGGCCCACTTGGGCCTTTGTCACAAGAATCATCCCATCCCCCAACGCTTATTCCTCTCATTTACAAGAAAGCCCATGCATAACCTCTCATTTTAGCAGTCATTGCTTTTGAAAGGCACAGTTTTACATGGTTTGTTGGCTTAGGGGAGGCAAACTGCTCTATGCAAATACATTAGGGCTATTCTTCAGTGGTTATATGTATGCATCATACGTATGGATGTTCATTGTTTCTGCAGGCTGTTATTTTATGGTTTTTGTTATGGCGTTTATATTATGCCAACTGTTTATCCCCATCTGCAAGGGTGACATATTTTACCCAAATGTTTTGTCAAGTATGTCTTCTCCTTAGTAAAATAATTGTGACCTACTTTACAGAGTCCGCTATCAACTAGCAGGTTGTATGGCTGTCTTCATGTTTATGTTAAGCAGAGTGCAGCATCTGCTTTAGTGTTGTTTTGGTAAATGATGTCTGTTAAGTTATCAAATAAGCACTTTACAAACTCCATTCTGCAGTTGACATATTCTACAGATTTGTATGATTATTTATTGCAAAAAAGGTTTTGCATGCCATAATGTACTGTAATCACTAGAATGCTGCTGGTCTGATCTGACGGGAGGTTATTTGTGCTGTTTTCTTTCACCAGTAATAAATATTCAGTGTTATTACCAAACCCATATGAACATTTAGTTCTGGCTGTTAATTGTAAACAAATATTATCTTTACATTGCTGTTTTGTAAAGTGCCACTGAGAGACATTCATGACAATATCTTGCAAAACGGTGTAAAAATCTAGAATTGTAGATTGGATGCATCAAAATATTTTCCACCCACGACAAGATTATAATTGTCATTGTGTTGTAATGACTGGGACATTAAACATTTCAGAAAACACACATTGTTATTTTCCAACATATTAGGACTCAAATTATATATACTTTTCCATAAAACCTTGCTTTTATTTTTTTGTATAATTTGTATCTCGTATGTAAATTGTCCTGGACATAAAACCATTTAAAGGGAAAGTTCACACAAAATAAAAAATGTTCTCACCCCTTCACATCGATCCAAAAAATGGTTGCCTTTTTTCTGCGGAAAACACAATATATTTTTTATGAAATTTGGTAATGAAAAAGTTTTAGTTGTCGTTGACTAACACTGAATGACAAAAAAAGACCATGTTTTCAACATTTTATGTTGCACAAAAAAATAACGAAGTCATACATGCATGGAGTGTCATGAGGAGGAAGAAGATTATGCCAATTTTCGTTGTTGGCAAACTATCCTTCTACTGCATGGGTTCAGTTCTTTATCCACAGCCTCATGACAATAGATAACGTGGTTCAGTTCAATATGCACAACAGAATATAAATGACAGAAGCCTGAAGTCCCGGCATATGCAGAAGTGGGTGGGTTTTCTGTGAAGTCATAGGTAGGGCAGCCAATGGGCGGCTGCGGAGGATTGCAGCAGTCTTGCAGACAACCTTTTCCTGTTCCTCTTTATCTGAGCAGCTCCGCCCCTGTGCCACAGCTGCCATTTTGGTTTTGTTCCGTTCGCTGAAGCAAACCAGGAACGCGATACAGGCAGGCAGCAGACTGAACACACAGTGACTCGGCAGGATAGTGAAGGAGCTTTACTCGCAGCATCTCGCCCAGCGCTGTTCGTGCTGTTGCTGTCCGTTTTCTCCTCGCATCTACATCAGCCTGCAGTCCACACCATCTAAGTTAGTTTCACACGAAGAGCGGTTTGCTGACACCGAGAGTGGACTGAGAAGGGTTTTTTGGTAAGAGGCGAACCATTGCACTCTGTGCTATCTCAGTGCAAACAGCTGTCCGTTCGGGTAGCGCTTTATAGCGTGTATTTCCCCGCCTAGGCTCGTGTAATTATGTGCTGTCTGATCGTTGTGTTCTTTCATTCACTGGTTAGCATGCGAACTTGGGACTGTAGTGAGCTAACGTTAGGCCTCAGGCTCAGTAAACTGCCTGCACCAACTATTACAAAGCATGTAGCAGGCTAGCAAGCTAGTTGTCTAAGAATCCCCTCGTGCTCCCTGCTAAATGATCATCCGTTTAAATTCGTCAAATCTGGTTAAAGTTAGCGTTAACGTTACGCGACCTGCTTCGCGTGTTTGTTTAATTTAACATTTGATGTCTTGACGTTGCTGCGGATTAATTTTTGTGTCTCGTCGAAACGAAGTGAATATCTGAAATGTACAAAGCAGGTGTAACCGTTGATCTTTACGAGATAAAGCTTGTTTGTTAGTTTGTGCTTATGTCACGCACAGATTTGTTCATGTTTCGGTTTCGCTTGGGTCGAATCAGAGGGTGGGCACCTCAATCTGCTCATATTGTAATCTTGGTGTCAATATATTCATTTTACTTGCGCTAATGGAATTTGTGGGCATTATTTCGGATTGATTAAACAAATTAAAATGTTCTACGCATGTATGACTGACTGATGTCTTTTGTGGAACAAAAAAGTAGTTGTTAGGCAGAATGACAGTTTCAGTCATTGTATGGAACAAATGAACGTGAATGAGGCTGTCATTTTCTGCCTGACAACTCTTTTTATTTATTTAATTTTGTTGTAGCACAGGAGTCACTATACAGGTTTAGAACAACACGAGAGAGCGAGGCAATGTTCTCATTCAAGTCTCTCTTAAATGACGAGAGTTCTGTTTAGAACGGCACAATTGAATGCGGAATTTCCGCTCGTGCGCAGCTCGCGAGCTTGTAGTCATTCTAGAATCTACGCTCTCTTTCGAGGGCAGTTGAACTCTATGCAACTCAAAGAGCTTATAAAGTTTCGTTTCAGTAAAGCAAGTCTTCTCTCTCTCCTGTTTCTTACACCATATTTTAGTGAATGTCGTAAATGTTTAACTTTGCGTCATTCAGTGCCTTAATGATATCTCCTCCTAAAATGATGCTTGGAATATATGAATGGATGGCAAACCGTCATAAGAGTTTAAGTTTGTGTTGTGGAAACGCTGCACGGAACCGCTCTTGGGATGTGTCATTCATTGCAGTGTTGTTTTAATGAATCAGCGGTTGGGCGAGCCAGTAAATGCACGGGCCGTTCACCATAAACACAACGCTTCTGTCCGCGAGCTATTTATAGCCAAAGCGCTTCATCCTGCGGCAGAAATCAGGCTCCCTTTGTGATGTGGACAGACAACCCTTATTGTTTTTATTCTGAATTTAGTTTGGTGCTTTCCCGTTCATTTGTTTTAATTTTTTTCTTAGTACAATCTAATTTAAATGCAATTATTTGCGAAATTTGAGCAGTCTAATAATAACTAGCCTTGGTTTATAGACTATGATTTATTTTTGTGTCTTTAGAATGATGCTGACTTAGCTGCTGCTGTACAATATATTTATTTTTACATTTGCATTTAGCAGACGCTTTTATCCAAAGCGACTTACAGTGCATTCAGGCTGTACATTTTTTATCAGTATGTGTGTACCCTGGGAAATGAACCCACAACCGTTTGCGCTACTAACGCAATGCTCTACCACTGAGCCACAGGGACACTTTTTTACTTTTAAAGGAACTGTCCAGTGCTGAAATAACCATTTATGTATATAAGGCCATATATCAACATTATTCTGAATGCACATTGCATGTTGTTTTACACAGATGACATCTAAAAAAATACACTTGTGCTCTTTTGTTCCATATTGGCTTAATACCAATATTTTAAAACATCTTTGTTCAATAATGAATAAAGTACAATTAGTAGAGCTATTTTTGTCCAGGTGCTTGCACATTAAATACTGTATTCAAGCTAGTGTTGTCACGGTACAAAAATTTCAGTATTCGGTACCGATACCAGTGAAAATCCACGGTTCTCGGTACCAATTTCGGTACCAAAGCAAAACACAACAACATGCTAATTCAAAAACAAACTATTTTTATGAATAGTCAAACAAAAATAAAATGTACAAAATCAATGCCATTTTTAGTGCTCATTTAAAATTGTTTAACGTTTTTCCACAAGTAATAAAAGTATGGAAAACGGTAAACAAGTTTCACCAAAATTTAATTTGGATTTTAATTAATTAAATTTAAACCTTTTTTTGGTAAATAAAGGGGAGTTAATATTAAAATTAAAACATGGAAGAAATATTGTGTGGTTATTTATTAGAAAATAAAGTTTTATACATTTTTTTAAACCGTAATAGTAGTATCAAATACATTCTACTAAGTAATAGTAATATAGCCTATTTCTGGCACAATGTCTTTAATAAGTTAAACCGAACGTTTATTTTGACGGGTTGCCGTGAATACCTTTAAATTTCTGTGTATGATATGATGCTGGTTTTACTCATGAAACAGTAAAATGCTCGTGAAGTGACTCTCAAAGCCGTTCTGGAGATGTTTATGTATTGTTTGGATGAATTAATCAAAAGTAGGTCATTACACTTAAATCAAATCGCGATATGGACCAGTATCTGTTAATATTAATTTATTAATTGACAAATTTCATGACATTCCGTATTAAACTGTAAATTCCGTTTTTAAACTAGGTTCTGCGATTCCGTCTGCGTATTCTGCGTCGTGGAAATCACTGGGTCTTTTGACAACACTAATTCAAACCATCTGGATGTTATTATTATTGTTCATTTGCACCACTGCTTTCCATTTGTTTGTGAAAATAACATGCAAGCTTTTACCAAGTCCTAGAGCAAATAGCCTGAAAATGCTTTTAAGGCTCCAGTAAGATGATTTTGGTTTGTTTCATTTGGGAAACTCATTCCACCAGAAACTAAGTGACCTGTAAGATGCTGTTCTTTTTATTTTCTTTGTAGATTTTACATAACCTGCAATGTTCGTGTATCAATATTTATGGACTCCAAACTCATAAGATTCACTTTATAAAAATACAGAGGGTGAGGATTTTTTTTTTCATCTCTTCTAGATGTCCAGCTCGCCGCTGTCCAAGAAGCGTCGCGTGTCAGGATCAGAGACGAAGACGGGATCCAACTGCTCCTCCTCTAACTCTGTCAGAACCGAACTGTCCCACACACCAGCTAACGTAGGTTCAAGTCAAGCTTTTCACAACTAACTTGTTTGCATATTCAGGTGCATCTCAATAAATTAGAATGTTGTGGAAAAGTTCATTTATTTCAGTAATTCAACTCAAATTGTGAAAATCGTGTATTAAATAAATTCAATGCACACAGACTGAAGTAGTTTAAGTCTTTGGTTTTTAAATTGTGATGATTTTTGCTCACATTTAACAAAAACCCGTAACTGGGGCATCTAGATAATCTTAACTGGTATGTGTAGTCATATATTTTGTGAATGTAATATTCTTTCTTTACTGTGCCTGTTTTTGAAAGGCAGCCAGTTTCATAAGTTATGCTTGTCTATTTATAGTCTGTTAACTGTGGTTTTGGTCTCTGCAGGGCATGGCTAAGAATGGAAATGATGCTGAGATCGACGAGGGCTTGTACTCAAGACAGCTGTGAGTATGGCCTTCATTTCAGTTTGATGGATCCTTAGAATATTCTTTCTGAGCAAATGAGGTCACATGAGTAGTTGTTAAATCCAGTGTGTGTCTCTCAGGTACGTACTGGGCCATGATGCTATGAAGCGCATGCAGAGCTCCACTGTTCTGATCTCAGGTCTGCGAGGTTTGGGTGTAGAGATAGCCAAGAATGTAATTCTAGGTGGAGTCAAGAGCGTCACCCTGCACGACCAGGGTGTGGCTGAGTGGAAGGACCTTTCTTCACAGGTTAGTGGTTGGTCGTGAGTCATAACCATACATGTGTGGATGCAAAACACAGCCATTGCTGCTAATTTTGTGCAATGTAAAGGCGCTGTTAAATATCAAAGTCCTTAACCATGCATATTACTAATCAAAAATTAAGTTTTGATACATTTATGGTAGGGAATTGACAAAATATCTTCATGGAACATGGTCTTTATTTAATATCACAATGATTTTTGGCATAAAAAAAAATCGAAAATGTTGACCCATACAATGTATTTTTGGCTATTGCTACAAATATGCCCCAGCGACTTAAGACTGGTTTTGTGGTCCAGGGTCTCGCATAACAATATTCAGTGGACTAAAAATAAGAATTTTAGGAATAAAAAATTAAATTTAATGTTATGTTAATAGTTGTAGTATTGATAAAAATAACAATGTTTGTTCCATGTCTTAGTTTTACCTGCGTGAGGAGGATCTTGGGAAGAACCGTGCAGAGGTCAGTCAGCTTCGACTGGCAGAACTCAACAGCTATGTGCCTGTAATCTCCTACACTGGCACCCTCGCCAACGAATACCTGACCAAGTTTCAGGTACTGCCGTTATGGCTCCACTGGACTACATCCATGAGCTCAACACATGGACTAAATTCTCACATACATACAGAACTTTGCCTTAAAATATAATGCATTCAAAAGACTCCGCTAACAGGTCTTTGTGTCTTTGACCAGGTTGTTGTGCTCACCAACTCCAGCCTTGATGAGCAGATACGCATCGGAGACTTCTGTCATAATAACGGCATTAAGTTGATCGTGGCAGACACGCGTGGACTGTTTGGGTAGAATACCTTTCTTTTAAGTTGAGTTATTAATGTTTTTGTCATTATTTTTCTTATGTACTTTCTGTATTTCAATAGGCAACTATTCTGTGATTTTGGGGATGAAATGACTGTGTTTGACCCCAATGGAGAGCAGCCACTGAGCGCCATGATCTCAATGATCACAAAGGTAAAAACTGTCAACTGGACTGGGCAATATTGTGTGATGGGATTATTTAAATCTTGTTTTACTGTAGTCAAAATGAATGAAGTGTCTCATTGTTATTTGTTAAACTTCTGGGGCCTGTATCACAACCAATCCCTCACCCGGGGAAAAATGTTCAAGCTCAGGATTTTTTTTTTTGCTTTAACCCCTGAGCTCTGAATTTGTTCATCTACCACCATAGTACAGGCCCCTGGCTGTCTGAAACTTTTGCTCTGTTTGTGTGTTTATAGGATAGTGCTGGTGTGGTTACGTGTCTGGATGAAGCACGTCATGGATTTGAGAGCGGAGATTTTGTCACTTTCACAGAAGTGCAGGGCATGACAGTGCTCAACGGCTGTGAACCAATAGAGATCAAGACACTGGGTGAGTTATCATAGGTTTTCCACTCAGCCTAGTCTGTTGTTAGCCCAGGGTTCTTCAGAATAAAAACATGCTAGATCAGTTGTTCTCAACATTTTTGACTCCAATAACCAAGTAAATTTAATAAAAATTATTACATTTCAGAATTCCAGGAGTTTAATGGTTTAAAAACAGTGAATTTACATGACTCTTCCAATTGTTTGATATATTATATTAGGATTTTTTTGTTTGTCCCCAACAAAATATTTTAGCATTCAACACTACTAGAAAAATGTATATTCGTTATAAAGCTGCACATGACATTTTAAGATTTTGGTAATGTTCATGATGTTTTTGTCTAGTAATCACACTTAAAAGTCGATTACATAATTTTTCCAAGACAGTGGAAACCCAGTTTCTTCAACAAAAAAAAACACTTGTTCAGGGGTGAATTAAAATAAAACATTTTGATTTAGTAGTTTTAGCTTCTATTTTAAAATAATAATTTTCAGGTCCCCTTGGATTTTTGCAGAGGGCAGAGTTTTTTGGTAAACAACTAGTGTCATTTAGCAAAGTAATTGAATAGGCAAGAAAAGGCAAATCACATATTTGTCTTAATCTTGGCAAATTTACAACTGTTTCAGATATCTGGAATTTTTTTACTATTTATGGTTGTTTGACTGTTTACTGCAATGTCAGCCTACTTTTTAATATGTAACTGGATCAGCATAGAGGAACAAACATCAGTCACTTCAGCTAATAATCACTTTAGTCAACTACCTCTGTCCTAAAGGAACAGGAAGGTGGAAATAAGTTCCTGGTCTCAGAGGCCAAAGCACTGAACTTGTGTTACTGTTTAAGGAGGTGCACTGATAACTACACTGTTTGAAGGTCTGTCTGTAGGCTGTTTTATGACCGTGATGTCCTCTGCCGTCAGGTCCTTACACGTTCAGCATCTGTGACACCAGCTCATTCTCAGACTATGTGAGAGGTGGTATTGTCACACAAGTGAAGATGCCCAAGAAAGTTGCCTTTGTAAGTTGATGCCCATGCGGAGGCTAACATTACAGATCTCGTGTAAAGTGAAAAAGTGGATTACATATGCACATTTCTTTCTTCAATCAGAAATCCCTGTCCTCTTCCATGGCCGAACCAGAGTTCCTGGTGACTGATTTTGCCAAATTTGATCGTCCAGGCCAACTGCACATGGGCTTTCAGGCGCTGCATGCATTTGAGAAGAAGCACAGTCGTCTACCGAAGCCCTGGAATCAGGTGAACACTTTTGCTAGTTAGATTTATACATGAGGTCCAATCCACTTCCAAGCTTATTCTGGCCAAGAAATGTAATGCCTCAACCATTACACAGTGTTCTGTTTAATGGCATATGAATGCTGTGCTGTGGACATCAGTGTCAGTGACTCGGCAGTGATCTCTTTCTCTCTCCGTACTGCTGCAGTCTGATGCGGATGAGCTTGTGGCTCTGGCTGAAGAGGCGAATGCTGCGCAGACCGGATCTGCCAAGCAAGAGCAGCTGGACCAGGCAATCATCAAAAAACTGTCCTGCTTGGCTTCTGGAGACCTGGCACCCATCAATGCCTTTATTGGTGGGCTTGCTGCCCAGGAGGTTATGAAGGTAATATGATCTCCCATCATTTCATTTTAGCTTGGAAGCAGTGAGATGAATGAGGAACGTGTTGCGTTAGACTCTTCTTTCATGGTCTGTTATATATTACTTTTTTTTTCTTCAGGCTTGCACAGGGAAGTTTATGCCCATCATGCAGTGGCTGTATTTTGATGCTGTGGAGTGCTTACCTGAGGTTGAGGATGTTGTTCTGACAGAGGAAGAGTGTGCACCTGTGAGTGCTTCTTGTACCGTTGTTTATTTATACGTTTCAGTATTTGTTTCATGCTCATGGAGATGCATGCATTTCACCCAAAAGAGTATTGGTTGATTGCAAAGAGTAATTTATTCATCTGTTTTCTGTAGAGGAACTGCCGGTATGATGGCCAGATTGCTGTTTTTGGGTCCAAGCTGCAGGAGCTGTTAGCCAAACAGCGATATTTTCTGGTGAGGAGCTGAAACTGGCCATTTATCAAAATGGGAGATGATTATGCCGTGCCAATTATACAGTTGCACTATGCTTGCTTTTTCCCTTGGAATTATATTGAGTAGGGCTGCAACAACTAATCGATTATTATCGATAATGAAAATCATCGACAACTATTCTCATTATCGATTAGTCGGGTCTGCCCACAGTGCACGTCCAACTTCAGCCGGTGGCATCAAATTACAGCACTGAATAACGCATTTCTATCAACAAAATGCATCTAAAAATAGTGGAGGAAACAGAATGAGATGCTTCGGGGGAACTAGACTACGTGATCCAAGCTGCCAAAACATGAGAATTATTTATTTTAATGCATTAGCGTAATGGCTTGCCCTGTCAGGCTCATTGACAGATGCGTGTGCGTCCTCAGTGCAAAAACGTTCAGTTTACGGTCATATCCTTATCTATAAATGTCACAGATTCACGCAAGCATTTCCATTTTTGCATAAAGGTCCGTCCTGACAGCCTGTGTTAAGTTTAAAATACAGAATGAGCTTTGTCAGTTCTATTCAGCGCAAATAGGGATGCAGCGATTAACCGGTTTTACTATTAACCGCGCTTTAAAACGTCACGGTTAATTAATCGTAAAAGGCTCCGCTAAACCGAGTGTTTCTGTTGCACGGAACGGAACTGTTGCAGCGTGCGCAAAACGAAAACAAAGTTGCACTAGCGGTGGTGCACCAGCTTAAAATGCCCGTCTTATTATTAGACACGGAGGCTAATACACGCACTAGATTAACTATTACAGAGGAGCCAAACAGCAATCCTTTATTTCCACCAGAGAAAGACTGAAGTATAGTGTGGGACTATTTTCGGTACACCAAGAATGGCCAGGGCGTCATTTAAATATTGCCGTAAAATTAGCAGTTAAAGAGTATACATAAGGGATAATGCACGTGCATGCCTAACTGCTGTTCTGCAACCTGTTCTCGTTGTGAAATAAACTATTTTAATGCATGACGTGAAGGCAAGGACCACCTTACGTGAAGTCCGTTAGCTCTAGCATTCTGCCCGCTTCAGACAGAGATTAAATAGTGCGGTGAGAGAGAGATGAAATAGAGAGCGAGAGAGAGTGGTGACAGTTGCGTGTGTGAATTAGTCTACCTGCATCTGCGCGTCCCTACAAACAATGGAAGATTTGAGTTTAGTTATTTAAACAGTCATTTTACCCCCTCTTTGCTGATTAATATAATGTAGCGATCCAGTATCTAAGCTATTTTATTAATGATAGTCTGGACAGCGTTGACAAGTTTCTGTCCTCCTAAATGTTTGTGTGGGGATCTCGATCTTAATCTCACAAACCAAAATAATAGACATGATTTTCTCAGGCCATATGTAAAATCAGATGAATAAAGATTATTCAAATTAATAAATATGGATGATAGTTGATTACAATAATAGTTCAGTTTATTCCCCTCATTAGTAACAGTGTCCTCTGTGGGATAAATAAAGTTAATATTAATAATAGTTATTCATATTAATAATACTTAATTAACATTGTGATTTATCATCCCTGTTATAGTATTATTCATAAGTCTTTTTTTCACCATCTTCAACATTTGTGATCTATTTCCATTAGTTATTTTCAAAAGGGAAATCCTGACATGGATGTTTACAGAGCAGAGGTCATCTTTTTTAATTCCAATAGGAGACATTTACTTTTTTTTATTTGTGCTGTATTATTGGTTACTGTGTTATTTCGGTTTTAAAAGGCAGCAATAAATAACACTTTAATATCTAAAGAGTGTTTATGTGATTTTATGTTGTGAAATGCATAATAATCGTGAAACCGTGATTATTCCTCAGACTATAATCGTACCAACAAAATCTATAATCGTTGCATAAATTAAGTACTGTATGTGTATCATTCAGTTGGCACGTTTGTTTGAAATACATTGGACAGAATGTGGAGTAGTGTGTTTTTGGTCAATAAAATAAAAAAATTGAAATGTTTTTTTCATCCGATTAATTGAAAGAATAACCGGCCAACTAATCGATTATCAAAATAATCGTTAGTTGCAGCCCTAATATTCAGCCAATCAAACAAAGCTTCTTAAAATGTAATGGCAAGTTTATGCTGCAAGTATTAACTGTTCCAGCCAAGATTGTTTTACCTTACCTAAACCCTTTTAATTGAAGTAAAATATTATATGAAAAACTTTAATCAAAATGTGATGTTGCCTTTCCAACTAATTGTAATAAGTGTAAGTAGAAGTACTAAAATTACGAATGTAATTTAAAGCAAAAAATGTAAGCTATTTATAAACTAATGACAAACGTATAAAACTAAAATAAAGCACATTCAAAAAAAAAAAAGTATAGTAGTTTATAAATTGTACTAAAGTAACACTGATTTAGTCTTAAGTGTGAATTTTAGTGACTTGTTCCCTGTGTTCAGGTTGGTGCTGGAGCTATTGGTTGTGAGCTGCTGAAAAACTTTGCTATGATGGGCTTGGCCAGCGGTGATGGAGAGGTCATTGTTACTGACATGGACACCATAGAGAAGTCCAATCTCAATCGACAGTTCCTCTTTAGGCCGTGGGACGTTACGGTGAGATTGACTGATACACACTGAAGAAGGAAGGAATTTTGTAATGTATTTCTTGAATAGCTGCTGATGATTGTGTTCCTCCTCTGAGCAGAAGATGAAGAGCGAGACCGCCGCTGCAGCCGTGAAGCAGATGAACCCATCAATCCGCATCACGGGTCATCAGAACCGTGTAGGGCCTGAAACTGAGAAGGTCTACGATGATGACTTCTTTGAAAGCCTTGATGGAGTGACAAATGCTCTTGACAATGTAGATGCCCGTAAGTAAGAGTTTTAGAAAGCGAAGTGGCTGGTCATGTAGGTCACTTCAAAATGTAATGTTCAAAAATCTGTTTGAGAAATTGACTCTGCATGCTTTGCTTTTCCAGGTATGTATATGGACCGGAGGTGTGTGTACTACTGTAAGCCATTGCTGGAGTCTGGTACTCTAGGCACCAAAGGGAACGTGCAGGTGGTCATTCCCTTCCTCACGGAGTCATACAGCTCCAGCCAGGATCCTCCAGAAAGTCCATTCCTATCTGCACACTCAAAAACTTCCCTAATGCAATCGAACACACCCTTCAGGTGACTTTTCAACCTTTCTTTGTGATGAACTTCTGGTGTCTTAAACCTTGGGTACCTTGATTGACCTAAACTAACCATTTACCCACCTGCTTTCTTAGTGGGCTCGTGATGAGTTTGAGGGACTTTTCAAACAGCCTGCTGAAAACGCCTTGCAGTATCTGACGTAAGTTCCTGTCACCCTAAACAACCCGTATATTTGCCACGCGTGGTGCTGTCAGCCGTTTTAAGATTTGATGTTCTCATTCTTCCCCAGAGACCCAAAGTTTATGGAGCGCACACTGAAGCTCCCTGGAGCTCAGCCGTTGGAGGTGGTGGAGGCAGTATACAAGAGCATGGTGACAGATAAACCACACAGCTGGGAGGACTGTGTAACCTGGGCCCGCAACCACTGGCAGTGTCAGTATAACAATAACATCTGTCAGCTACTGCACAATTTCCCTTCAGACCAGGTGAGGCCTGTCTGTTCTCATTTGATTAGTTAGCAGTGGACTGTTTTCATAATCTGAACCTTAAAGGGTCAATGACACAACACATTTTTTCATATTAATCTAACAGGAAATAGTAACCCTCTGGTGCTATTAAGTCATTTTTAAATGAATATTTTACATTTTGGTGTTTTTAGACGTTTTAACTTCATCTGAATCGTACAAAACTTGCTTAACCAACTTGCTTTTTTTGGCACTTGCTTTGTGAAGAGAAAATTATGGAAATGATTTGAAAAGGTTAAATGGTTCTGACAATAGTGACTTGTATTCCTCAGTCAAAAATTACTGCTTTGAAAACTAATGGTAAATTAATTTCATCTAGTGGAAACATGTTGGTACTCCGCCCAAACAAAATCTTAACGAAAGCCAAATTTGGAACACAACTTAAGATTTATGGCTTATATTTTTTTGTTTTAGAATAAAACATTTTTTGGAAAATATGTATTTCATATTAAATCAATAATCTGCCAGGTGTCGTCTTTAAAATGAGAACAAACTTAAGTCTGTGCTACAAAGCACAGCTTTGATTTACAACAGTTTAAGTTGGAAATTTCATTTTCAGATCTATGCTCAAAAAAGTTGGTAATGGGTTATAACTACTGCATAAATATAATTTACTGCCATAAACCCCTTAAAAATACAAAACATTAAAATAAAAGTTAATTCACAACTGAAATAAAAAGTGGTCATTTTTGACTGCCACGCGAGGAGCACAAGAGGCTTAATTTATTCAAATACATTAAAATGGCTGTTTATAAATACTATGACTTTAATGTATTAAGGGCTGAATTCTTGAAACCTTAAGATTGTTGGCAAAATCTTTCATTTCCTAGTTTAAAGGTTATATCAAAACTAGGGATGCAACGATACCATTTTTTCCGATCCCGCGAATTCTGAGGATCGGCCGATTCCTATCCGATACAGCGCAGTTTTGATTTTTTTTTTTTTATGTAACTTAGAATTTCTATACTTCTCTATGTTGACCCGATCGTCACCACTCTTCTGTGTGTTCAACACTAAAAGTGCTGGGTATGCAGCCCAAAAGTGGGTTGCGAGACCGTTCTGAGATGGTCGCGGATTGTTTACAGCCAAAGAAACGACATCAACAACAAACGTAATTCTAAATGCTTTTCTGATGCAAGACTTTTATTTTAAAAGACGTGCATGAAAGCTGTTGACACTGTCAGATCATCTGACTCAGATGCAGTTTAAGTAAAGAAAGAGTGCCTGAGAAAAACACTGTCCCGATTCAGTATCTGCGGTCAGATGAGATGTTGACAGGTTTAATGTCAGTGTCATTATTCCACGTTATTTTCGTAACACGTTATGAAATAAAGTCTCTCACCTCAGAAAAAACGAACTGTCCTGTCAGATGTTATAGTGTGCTGGTAGCACGCACTCTTCTACAGCACGCGTGAACGCAGCGCCGTTCTGTACATCACTTCAAAACGCAGAAACTATAAGCATGCTACAGGACAATAAAAGTACAGTACCAATAAATCACATAACTGGTACTGCGTGTGTTAGCTGGGAAGGATTTGCATGACGGTATGATATTAATTATATTCAGGAGTAGTTTCCACGTTTCATTAACAGTCAGCTTGGTGGTTTTCATAACCCAAAAATATCATGTTATTTTCACTTTGTGTCATTTTGTAGGCTATATGTTTAAATGAATGTGGTGGCTCGTACCAACTTAATTGTATTAACAAAAATGAGTTTGGGACTGCTATTTAATAGCCTTGCCTTATATTTTATTCAGTCAGTCTTAAGTCTTCACTTAATTTTTTGTGAAATAAACTTGAAATAATACAAAGCAAGTTGCATTTGACAAAAACACTTTTTTAATACAGCAGCAAAAGATACTCTGGAAAAATCATGGGTGCACAATTTAAAAAACAAAGCAAGTTTATATAGTGATATTATAAAAGTGAATAAGTGTACACTAAATCTGGTAAAAAGATGTCACACATTGAAAAATCTTTGTATTGTAAAATACACAATAGTTTTATAAAACTGAAAAAGCAAGCAAATACATTTACATATAAATATATACTATACAATTTAAATATATATTTTTAAATGAAATATTTTTATTTACAAATAAAAGTGAATAAGTGTACATATGATAGCTAAATCTGGAATGAACAAGAAAGACTCACACATTGCATTGTAAAATACATTCATGTATTGTAAGACAAAGGCAATACAGTGTAGCACCGTGCAGCAACATATGATAGCTAGGACAGAACAAGAAAGACTATTATATTTCAGCGCTAAAGTATTGTAAGACGAAAGGCTCACAGCCCTGCGTGGTGCAGTGCACATCCCGTGCGCAGAATAGCTCTTGAAAAACACGGAGTAAGCAACAGGCTGCACAGCCCTCTGGGCATAGAAAATAAAAGTACAGGGGGAAGATATATTGATAAGCACTGTATTAAATCTGTGCGTTAGTTTATTGAGCCTTTTCTTTTAACAGTTTTAAACCTCAGTGACTGTGCGCTCTTGAAGAGAGTTTGACTGTAGTAACCGAACGCAACGCGCGGTTTGAATGCTGAATGGAGGATGACAGACAGACAGACGCAGCGGAGAGAAGAGTTTACGTGAACTTGAATTTAATGACTTAAATATTCATCTGTACCTCAGATTAAACTATGGAACAGCTTCAGAACACTTGAAATATAGTGTGGGAACACTTTATGGTGCTTTATGATGTTTGTGGTTTTCGTGGGGCTTAACAAAAGCACAGAATAGTATACGCACAACATCGGATTTGGATCAGTCTCGTCTGACTGATACTAGGCTTGCCGCGATAGACGGTGATGACGGTTATACCGGTGTTAAGCCGCAACACCGTTACGTCACTTGCCCACCGTGGCACCGTCCCTCACCGTCGTTTAGATATTTTTTTATAGTAATAAAAATTATTTCGTTCAGTTAGAGGACACTAAAATTAAAACTGCAATGCAACGCACCGAACAGACGACAGTCTTGCATCACAGCAGTCTAGGTCTGCATTGCTGCGGCTGTCCCGACCAGATTTCTTACGCCGCAGGATTAATTTCAACGAATACAACGCGGTAACGGTCGGTAACTCTGGTGCAATTTGAACAGGAGCGGGCAGTCTAACAATATCCCGTTCCCGAGGTCCTTTCAGAACAGCATATCTGCGCTTTATTCTTATCAATCAGTACAGCCTGCACTCGGACCGTTATGCACGCGCAGCATGACATGTATGAACCAGTGCTTCGTTTTATTTGCGGGGTCTGAGCAAAGCTAGTACAAAGATGCTCAGAGCAGGCTAGCAGATATAATCTACGACTCTCAGACAGAACTGCAGAAGCAGGTTGTGATGAGTGACAGAGCAGAATAAAGATGGAGTGTGAATGCGATGTCCTTAAGCATGTTCAACACCTTTCCTTTTTTCTTTTTTTGTATTATGCTTATTCTATCGTTTTAAATGACAGACTGTGTCGAATTTATTTATATTTCTCTGCTGCGCTTTTCACTGTGTTAACAGCAAGATGTTAAATGAATTTAGTATTTTGACAAGACTTATAAAATATATATTAGGCTAAACCTACATTTTTTTCCTATTGTGTTGTAGGCTGAATGTTAGCATAAACAAATTATATCCTGACACAACGAATAAAAATGATTACAATTTTTATATAACTTTTTTTCTCTCTCTGTGAAACTTTATTCGGTGTCGGCAGCAACATGTTATTGACATTTTTCTGTCAATAAATTCAAGACTCTTGACAAGACGAATAAAATAAATACAATTTTGTGCAGACTAAACTTTTATTTGTTAGTCTATCTCTCTCTTTCATCAGAAATGTGAACAAACAGTGAATATATCGCGGGAGCGGGTGGGTGCGGAATAAAACCTATGTGATGTTTAAAAAAAAAAAAACATTCGTTTCTCATTTATTTGGTTCCACAGTATTTGCTGATTTTTATTTTATTTAAACACTGCTTGACGCAGAATTGCCGCTGATATTAAAGTCAAAGTAAAACGCGCACGGCGCTTACAGGGTATTTAAACCTAAGGAAAGCGAGGAAAACTCAAACGACCCCCCCACGGTGATACCGTTATAACCGGTGTGACATCAGGTCGATTAACCGGTGGGAAAATTTCCTCACCGTCACAACCCTAACCGATACCCGATCCGCAGAAAATGACCGGATCGGAGCCGATACCGATCCATAGTATCGGATCGATGCATCCCTAATCAACCTTCATCAACTATTGTGCCTTACACATGAGTGAAAAAGATTTTGAAAAGGAAAAATGTAGGGCATGGACTTTTTATCCATCGATTGAATGCAGGGCAGATCTGAATGCAAACTTGCTGTTACTTTGAAAGAACAGGGTGGAATTTAAGCCGAGACTGGAGAAAGTCTGTCTTCACTGCAATATTGAGTTATGAAATTGGTTAATTAACACGCATGGATAAATACATTTCCATTTCATGCCAACTGTAATAAACATTTAGTTTAATGTCTTTCTGCTCTTTCTGTCTAGCTTACAAGTTCTGGGGCACCATTCTGGTCAGGTCCAAAAAGATGTCCCCATCCATTACAATTCAGCACTAACAATGTGAGTATTCACGGTGAAAAGACACAATTCTTGGTTTGGAATTTGATGTTAAAAAAAAAGACTGATCTTGATATCGTTGTGATTGGTAGGATCTTCACATGGACTACATTATGGCAGCAGCTAACTTGTATGCCATGTCATATGGCCTGCCGGGCTCCACTGACCGTTCTGCTCTGACTAAGCTGCTGCAGGATCTTAAAGTGCCTGAGTTCATGCCCAAATCAGGAGTCAAGATCCACGTGTCTGATCAGGAGCTGCAGAGTGCCAATGCATCAATCGGTAAGTGGAGAAATGGTGGACAGCATTTTGGTCGTGCATTTGAAACCGTTGATGTGCTCATCCTTTTTGTTCCGGTGAATCCAGAACTAGGGCTGGGTATATCCGATACCAATTTTATGATATCAGTTTTAACAAGATTACATTATCTCAAAAATGTTGGTTTTATTTTTTCAGCTTCTTGACATTTATACAGACTCAAAGCCTCCTCTCCGGAGCCACTGCACAAAGAAACAAAATATATCCAACACAATAAATCAGTGCAAATAGTTTTCAGTTTACACATCTGTTAGGCTACCTTTACACTAGTGCGTGTTCATTTTAAAACGCATAGCTCAGACAGAATCATCATTTCTATTCATATAGAAATATAGGTTGCCGTGAATACCTTTACAGTTCAGTGTGTATATGATATGACTTTAGATTTACTCAAATCAAACGGTAAAATGTTCATGAAGTGACTCTCAGAGCAGTTCTGGAGATTTTGTTCATGTATGTCCTCATTTAGTGAGACGGCAGACACTGAAGTCACCGCAAGCATCACACGCTTCAGTCTGTGTAGTAAACAAAAGTGCGAGATAGAGAGCAGACTGCTCCGTACGCGTTCGAATCACTCTTACGGATGTAAAACACTGATTAATCTGCGGTGCGCTGCTTCTAGTCGAACACACCTAGTGCTGCAGGCTCATTGCCTCACTGACGTTGATGAGATTAACCCCTTAGGTATCGAAATTTGGTACCGAACGACGAGACGTTTTTCGATACTCAATGGTATCGAGACAATTCGGTCTGTGCCTAAAAAGTATACCTCGATACCCAGCCCTATCCAGAACAAAGAGAACTGGATGCTAAAGCAAATGCAAGTTTTAACTGTCCTAGCATTGCTCATTTTACTATTGTTCTGTTTTCAGATGACTCTAGGCTTGAAGATCTGAAGACAAAGTTGCCTTCTACAGAAGCAACTTCTCAATTCAAGCTCTGTCCCATTGAATTTGAAAAGGTACGGCTTATAACTCGACCCCAATTTCCTGGCCTTTAGAACTTTTGAACTTCAGTTAAAATGCTAATTAAATTCTCTTCCTCAGGACGATGATGCAAACTTTCACATGGACTTCATTGTAGCAGCTTCTAATTTAAGAGCAGAGAACTATGACATTCCTCCTGCAGATAGACACAAGGTGAGAGGGCCAATGAAATGGTTTCTTAACTCTCTTGGGAGTCAAATCCCACCATCGCAGGTCCTCGACTTTCTTTTTCTTCTTTCAGAGCAAACTCATTGCTGGAAAAATAATTCCAGCTATCGCCACAACAACAGCTGCTGTGGTGGGTCTGGTGTGTCTGGAGCTACTGAAAATCGTTCAGGGGCACAAGAAGCTCGAGACCTACAAGAACGGCTTCATGAACCTTGCTCTTCCTTTCTTTGCCTTCTCTGAGCCCATAGCTGCTCCCAAACACAAGGTAACCAACTGCATTGTCCATTAGGGGCGGGACAACAAGATATGATGTATATTGCGATTCTTCTCCATGTGATACGAGAATCGATATCTGGCGCTAAATATAGATATTTTAATTAGGGCTGCAACTAACGATTATTTTGATAATCGATTAGTTGGCCGATTATTTCGATTAATCGGATTAAATGCAATTATTTTATTGACAAAAAACACACTATTCCACATTCTGCTCAATGTCCTTCAAACAAACTGAATGCTATGAAAACATACAGTGCTTAATTTATTAGACCACCTGTCACAAAGAGAAAACTAATATTTTAGGAATCTGTCAATTTTTTTTATGTTATTGTCATTTATTGGGCAAATTACAAACAGAAACAAGTAATTAGTATTTATAATAACAAAAATGGCCTCATTACAGCTTGCATTCTTGCTTGCATTGTTTATGTACTTTTTGACTAATTTGGTATCTGAAAAAAACACTAAAGTACACCCCTATTGTCCATTACAGCAGCAAAATTGGTGTCCCTTTGAATATGAATGAGCTATTTTGACACTTGCTTTCTTTCGCAGTACTATGAGATTGATTGGACGCTTTGGGACCGCTTTGAGGTGAAGGGCATTCAGTCCAATGGTGAAGAAATGACACTCCGACAGTTCTTGGACTATTTCAAGGTAATACTTGATGCTCGTTTTAATGTGTTTGAAGAAACTAGGGGTGGACATTGAAGATTATTTTAGTACTCGGCAGATAAATGAAACGACTATTTAAATTACCCTGACTCAATTTGTTATTCTGGACTGTAAGTGTTTAAGTATAAGTATTTCAGTTGTCAGATTAAAAAGTTAAACATTTAGTAAAACATTCTGATTGGTTTGTTTGCACAAATTAAGTTTTAAGAAATTTAAATTAAGAAAGTGTTTTTCCACATGGTTAATAAGTTTTGATAATTGTAAAATGTTTGTAGTTGACAAAAGTAACAGGGATATTTCACCCAAACATGAACATTCTGTCATTTAAAGGCAGGGTAAGCGATTTCTGGAAGCCAATGTTGATATTTGAAATCACCTAAACAAACACGCCCCATACCCCAAAAGTGATCCGCCCCACATATACGTAGCCTACACAACCCAGGAAACGATTAGTTCTGTGAAACATACGCCGCTTTTCCACCGAAATTACCTGGAAAAATATGTCCCAGGAACTTTTTTTCCCCAGACCGTTTCCATTCAATAGTCTGGTGACAACATTGGGTCTGCGTGGGCTTCTCGAAGTACGAGAAGCTCCCGCGGACGGAACGAAGCAAGTCCGGTAATTCTGCAAACAACAGCGTACTTGATAACATCAGTCAGCTCGCCTCGGCTACTGCAATCTTCCTCACTGTATTTACAGACGAAATATATCAAACCCCACTGCCACTTTTAGTTTTCATTTAAACATAATAGCCGCAGAAATGTAGTTCAGGGAACGTACATACATTACAATGAAACGAAATATTAGATCAAACATAGCCTGTTTTCATTTGAACATATTAATAGAACAGTAGAATAAAGACCAAAGATGACCTGTTAGATTTACCCAAAACGAATTATATCTTATGTTTAACCACTACAGAGAGATCAGAGCCAGCGGTAAATGTCAGAAGGACTAGCCGAGGTTATGCCCCTCTCTTCGGGATACATGAGCATTGAGCGCCTGGTGATCGCGTGCAGCTCACGTCTCTGAAATCAGCGAAGCACATTTTTAAATAGGCGCACATTTTCAAATAGGTGCTGTTTTTATAAATAAACCGCAGATTTGAGTTTTAAACAACTACATTCTCGCCTGAAATGCATGCATCCAGTGTAGGCAGACTTTAGCTGTTGCGGCACGTCCGGTGTAGACAGTGTTAACTCGCCTATGGAGAAGAAACAAAGCAACCTTGGCGTCCGATCGCAGGCCTTCCGCTCCTTGAGTTCTCTCCAGCGGCTCGGCTCGGCTGTTCACTGAACGCTCTCTCCTCCAAATCATAAGTAGACACGCCCCTTTACTGCTGATTGGCTACAAGCTGCACAAATTAGCATTTCAGATGTACACATTCAGCTCAAGAAAATCACTTACAAACCATATTATATCGTAATCGTGTGTTTATTATCTTCTATAATCTGTGGCTGTCATGTTTATTTCTGCTGTGCAAAAGCCTTAACATGTATGCTCTGGCTGAAACTCACGTTGTTTGTGATGTTACAACCGTCTCCATTAATTTGGCAGGTATACATTCCAAGTATAATACACATTAGTAAAATTATATATTTTCTGTTTTATTTGTCTATATACACTTTGGTATTTTCAAAATACCCCACTTGTTGTGCCGCTACCCTGGCAACACTGGCCTGTAACCTCATCACACAACGACAGATAACCTTCCGCGCTGCGATGACGGCAAGAAGTTGGGGTCAAACCTTATGATGCTCTTAATTTGCGCAAAAAAAAATACGCGTTACATTTTTTTGATTAATCGCATGCGTTAGCGCGTTAACGTTGACACCCCTAATAATTATACAATGTATTGAGAAATATTCTACTATCAAAATGTTTTTTTTAACTCCTGTTCTAATTTATTCATTATAAAAGGTCTGTTTTGCAGCACTTTATTTTAATTGTATATTTATTTTCATTTGATTATAAAACATTGATTGAATTGTTAATGTATAAAATTAATTTCATTAGACACAATTTTTTTTATACATTTGTAATCAAACTGAATTTAGAAAAAAACAAACAATGTGGGCAAAAATACAATTGATTTCATGATATCTTACTCCACAGAGTAAATGCATTCCGTGTTTGTCAGACCTAAAGAATGAACTGAATATAATTTGTTTACACGTAAACTAATTATATTCAGTTCATTCTTTAGGTCTGACAAACACTGAATGCATTTACTTCCCCATTTAATTTTATAAATAGAATGTAATATAAATATAATATAATGAATTTTATGGGGGGGGGGGGGGTAGTAATATTATTTGCTATTTTGCCATGCCCTATTTGTGTCCTTCCCATGTAGAAGCAGACAAATGTATGTCTTTTCAATCTTAGACCTTGTGTACTCCTGGTTGACACTCTGTTGCTCCCTCAGACTGAACACAAACTGGAGATCACTATGCTCTCTCAGGGAGTTTCCATGCTCTACTCTTTCTTCATGCCTGCTTCCAAGCTTAAAGAACGGCTGGTACTGCCGTGAGTTGGTTTTTCCTATCTTCAAAGATTTATTCTATTCTATTCTAATCATACAGGTGGCAGTGAGGCATATGGGATTAAAGAAAATGAAATGTTTTTATTTTCATAGGATGACTGAGATCGTGACTAAGGTGTCCAAGAAGAAACTGGGAAAGCATATTAAAGCACTAGTTTTTGAGCTCTGCTGTAACGACGAGACCGAAGAGGATGTAGAGGTCCCCTATGTCAGATACACCATCCGCTGAGAGGGTTGTTGGGGTAGGGAAGGGGACCGGTCAGAGATGGGAGAGGGTGGCCCACTGGGGATGGGGGAGTATCAGTATGCTTGGAGAGCCCAAAGACAAACCAATCAGTTTTTTTTATCAATAATTGAATTCTAAAAGTATTATATCTCAAACACCCCTCTTTCCATATTGGTCGCGCTCTCTAGGGTATGAATCAATCAGGCTGGTTATGTTTAGGATTATGAGGAGCATGTGAATCTTTGGCTGTAACATATTTGAACTGGTTGTTGTAACGCACCGCTTCAGTGTATGAATTTATCTGTACACCACTCTTCACTCCCTCTCTCTGAATCATCTTCACACCAGTCTCTGTTCCTGTCCTCATGATACATTTGTGGGCAGCACCATCTTGAATTTGTATTCTGAAGTAAAATATTGACTGATGCCAAAAAAATGGAGTACAAAGGAGAAAAATCAGTTTTGTTTTCTTAATTGATTCAATTCACTGCCTTGGCTTGATGTCACCTTTAACTGTAACTTAAAGCGCTCTTTTTGGCCAAGGTCTCGGAGCGAGTTGGTCCACTTACTGAACTCCTGCGCTCCCATAGGCCCAGTGGGAAACATCCCTTTGCCTCTCTGGCTTCTGTATGGGTTGGGTTCAGGAACTTGCACATAACCTTGTTTTTCTCCCCCATTTTTTATTTTATTTGTTTTTGGTGTACACCTTGTAGAACATAAACTCTGTATTCTTTCTACTTTGTTAAACTCCAAAATAAAAAATAAAACCATTACAGTAAAAATAAGTGATTTTACTCTGTAATGGGAGCACTTAGTGTGTTAGTGAATAAAGTTTAAAACATTTTCTTGCTTTATAGTCTTTTATTTGCTACTGTTGTTTTTAAAATGTACCTATAAAGTTAATAAAAGATTCTGCAATTAATCAAACTGGCTATTGGGAATATTTCAGTTGGTAAGATGCACAGTACACTTTCAACTTGGAGCGTTTCATTGTTTATAGAAAGAAGTCACAATTTAAATATATTTACTGTTCATGGATAATAATTAATACTTCGTAACATTTATATAGCGCTTTTCTGGGTACTTGAAGCACTTTACATTGAAGGGGGGGAATCTCCTCCACCGCCAGTGTGCAGCATCCACCTGGATGATGCGACGGCAGCCATGTTGCGCCAGAACGCCCACCACACACCAGCTTACTGGTGGAGAGGAGACAGAGTGATGAAGCCAATCAGGGTATGGGGATAATAGGATATAAACGTTATAATCTTTCATATTTTACATCAATAATAAATAGCAGAAATAATAGTCTAGGTCAACATTTTATTAGTATCAAGTAGTGTAGGCCAAGACCACCTAATCTGAGACCCAGACCAGCACTGCTCAAATTCATCTAAACGATCCACATTTACTGCCTGAGAAATGCCTTATTTTGAATCGTTAAATACAATAATAAGACACTTCCAGAGCTGTTACCAATCAAATGTAATCTCTAACCACAAAATTCATCTTTGCCCTGCAGGGGGACACAGAAGCTGCATCTGAATTGGTACAATTACAAATGCATAAATAATGTTGAGAATAATGTAAAAAAAAATATCTGGATGTTTTAATAAAAGCAATATCTTTTTTTTCGAAACATTTCTCTTGCTCTTGTGATCTTGCTCAATCATCATATATTAATATAAAAATCCACATTTCATAAACTCAAGTGCTTATACTCTCAAGCACTTTTTTTTAAACAATATCTTGAATTTTATGGGTGTATGTATTAATTTTGGGTACATTTTTCACACTGTCCCCTCAATAATTTCTGGCCTGGCATAACAGTATAAATCATCTGTTCTCAGCAACGGGGCCCGGGGCCCACTATGGTGCCTCAACAAACTTCCAAGGGGGCCTCAAGATGACTTCAAATTGTTTCAAAAAAACAAAAGCATTAAAATGAACTAAAACATGTAAAAGAAATCAAATATATATCTTTGTATTTGTTTTTTTATAATGAATATACATCTTTCTAGTCATGCTAAAATAAAATATTTTGGGGGAGGGTGGGGGGCTTCAAATAATGTTGTGGACAATAGGGGCAGTGAAGTCAAATTTTTTGAGATCCACTGGTATAAATCAAATTATTAATTTTCGTTATTTAATTAGTTATTGATTGCATTTGAAGCAAGAAGTTTTACATCCAATCACATTAATGATGGTTGTAAATAAATATGAAAATTTAGTGATATCCCACAGTTGTGGTATTGACCAGCCTTGAAACAAAATCCTGAGTCCTCTTAGTCTGAGACAAGACCATCAAAAATGATCTTAAGACCGCTTTGAGGAGTACAACACTAGGATCAAGGCTCTGAATCTAGATCACAGGATTTTGTCCAATTGTTGAGAAAATTGCATTTTCATGCACTGCATTGTGAGCCACTCCACTTTAACTGGGCCACTTCTGGACATTAATCTTTTTGATTTAAATTCACTCCAGTTTGACTGTTGTACAGTTCTCTGAGTCACAGTTTTATTGTAAATTAAATAATCCAACTCCTACTGGCCTTCAAATTATAGCACATAGTCCCATTGTATTTCTGTCTAAAATGTACTTTGCCTCCATTTCTATCGAGTTTATCCTTAATGCAACGCTGAAAGCGTGATGCTGCCACTATGTGCTTCACATTTGGAACCGTGTTTGTGGTGCTATATTAATTTAACAAGTTTGCTCTCATCACATTACGGAATCATTCTGCAGGTTGTTATCTTTTATGTGCTTGTGGGTGCACTTCATGTGGTTATGTCACTTTTCAAGAATAGATACAATTTTAAACCTAACCCTTTTTAAAGCATTTGATTTTGATGAACCTGGCATCTAAAGTAGCATTTTAAATACAGTAAATGTGCAACATATCCAGAAAGACGAGTAAATCCTCTTCATTTTTATCCAGTTTGCTGACTGCGTTGTTAAGCTCAACCATTAAACCCTGTTACTATAAGAAAAAAAAGTATTTTTCTTTAAAGGAAATACAACTTAGCTAAACTTGTAAATACATAGCAATGGAAACCACTAGCATATTTAACCTCCTGAGGTTGACCATCACCACTTTCTGAAGTTAAATACCTTGTTTTCCAGACATTTGATGGAACAGAAAAATACTTTTTTGTTTTAAGCCATAGCTTTGTATGTTTTCTTTCTGACATGCTGCAGGACAAGCCAAATTTTGCATCATTTCTGTGTCATACTGAGTCAGTCATGACCTAATCAACTGTGCAGCAGACACCATTATTTCAGAAATGGGTCAGAAGATTTGCTTTAACTTCCGTCCTCTTCAGTGATGGAGTTATATGTGGCTGGTGTAATTACACAGAGACTCAAAGATCTGTAAAGCCGTTAAGAGAGGTTGATTTGCCTTCGTTCTGCCTGACAACAGGAAGTACGTGTTTTTTTCTGACACAGGATGTGGTTTCAGACATGCAAGTGTAAGAGGAAGAGGGGAGGGCTAGGAGAGGGTGCACATTATCTTTTTGTCTTTTCTTTGAAAAGTTGGAACAGGTGCTTCTAAGATTTATGGTCTGATTTTTTATGTAATAATCTTCTAGTTACTGCTGTTGCTTTTCATAAATACATTTGGAGATGCTTTGAGAGAGGAAAAGATGGAACTTGAAGAGACGGAGGGTGATACATCTCCTTCCTGGTATGACTTTTTCTCAAATTATCAATAGCCGCTCAAACTAAATGACATTTTGGTCATTCTTATCAGCTGTAATGGTCTATAAATTCACTACAGTCTAAAAGCCATTCACTAATGATGTAACAGGTGATGATTTGGATTACACACCTAAGATAATACATTCATGTCTTTTTCAGTGTAATAATTTCACTTGATTTGATTCTTATTCAGGTCTCCTATATCTAGAGAAAGGCTCCGCACATGCGCCAACCTATCAGATATCACAGGGGTAAGTTTCGTTTCGATCATAGATCTTATGTATATTTTGATGGACAGACCTTAAACTGTAGGTCTTGCTCCTTTGAGGAACACCAATGCATTATCTGTTGGTTTCTGAGCAGAAGAAAAGAAAACAAGACCCAAGTAGTGATGCTGAGCATTCAGCCTGCATCTTGGAGGACTGTGTAAGTTGTTATCTATGATATTAGATGCAACATGCCTGATCTAAGTATGTTGTAAATCATTTTGATATTGTTTTATAGAGTACTAGATGTTTGAATGTGATTGTTTGAACATCTGTTACAAAAACAGCTACGATAGTTCCTGTTAGTCTGTCTTTAGATGATCTAAAGATAATCTACTCGGTGGTTACAGTTCTTCCCTATATGTTTTAACTGAATCATTAATTATACATGAAGATTTATATGCGTGGGTTGAGGGGTCTGACATGGTGAAGATGGTCTACCTGTTGGTCTACACTGGAAACTTGTTGATACCAGGTGACTCCATAACAACCCATGGTTTTCATGGTCTGTTACACAAGACATCTAGAAAAGAGCACTCAGCTTTCAAGAGAAACGAAGGAAGGTTACAGTAAAAGAATTGAGCAATTTGTGCTCAGCCGTGAGGAAAAAGCAGACGAGCAAAAAGCGTTACAACTCAGTTTCCTGTCTGAATCCGCTACATGCACACATTCTGAATGATAGCGGTCCAGTCTCACTTGCCGTTTTCGCTGTTTCTTCAAATACTGGCACTTTTGACCTTGTGGGCTTCTAGAAAATAAACTCTCACATTAATAAAACACCTGAAATAATGAACAGGTGAAAGCTGTTAATATAGGGCGGAAATACAACACGGCTTCAATACTGTAAAAAAACTATTCGAATCTAGGACCAGAACCATATGGAACCAAATTGGGTCAGATCATAGTCTGTGGTGGAAATGGCCGATATTTGTTTATAGTTAGAATTTCATGTACCTTAAATACATTGCCATTCACACACGTTGAATACTTTGACAAAATTGCAGCTTGATTAAAAATGATGCAAATAAAAGTAATTTCCTTGTTAACAAATTACAAAAGTCAATTTAAATAAGAAGTTGCTGTGTAAATTACATCATAACGTGTCAGATGTCGATATAAAATAACTTACAGATGATCAATTTATGATTATAATTTTTAGATTTATCATAGTTTTTCAAATATATTTTACGATAGATTTTTCATGACTTATTTTAGTAATGAAGTCTTGGTCTGTGGCAAGGGTTAAAATGAGTAAAAAAATAAATGACGAATGCTGGAAAACGCTTTCAAATTCATTATAACATAACCATAATATAGCAAAAAAACAAACAAAAGTGGCTGTAGTTGAAAAAACACACTGATTTGTGAGTGAAAGTCTTTGTGTTCTGTGTTATTGTTCTGTTACTGATATTTGGTGGAGTAAACTCTAACAGAGCGTATAGGTTTACTGCTTTCATCTGCTTGTGGTTATATGCTTGTGCTGACATCTGTGCTACACTACACGTCTCTTTCAGGAAGACGATGACTTTCCCATCAGTGACCACATGCAAGATTCTGAGGTACAGAAATTAATATGCATCCTTGTTCTAGTACATATCTGCTCAACACAGCAACGGTCTATAAACCTTTAGAGTTGTCAAAACATCATGATCAAATCTGATAAAGCTCAAATTCCCTTACTGAACTGCCAGTTCACTTTCTCAGTTTCAGTGAATGCCCTGGTGTTGCATGCTAGACATTTAATGGTCCATGATACATTAAAACATAATTATACAAGTGCATTTTAACCTTGACCTTTCTGCTCTGCTGTTGGCCTCATATTAGGGTCCATGTATCAAAAGAGTCAAACCAGTAAATAAAAGTGCTTCAGTCACTGGTATGATAACACCGGTGAAGACCCCAGCACTGAAACGCTTGGGCCAGTCCATACAGGTACAATAAACCTCGTCATGCACTCACTCTGCTATTTTCATCCATCTTGAATATGTATACATATATATTAATATTAATGTGTTTATTTATTTTCTTCAGCGTTCTATTAGTTTCCGGACAGAGGCCCGGCCGTTGCCCCCAATGCCATTAAGAACACGTCAGAAGGCCTCTTCATTTCCACGCCGGCGGAGCAGCCAGCTGTGGAGTGATACAGTGGACAGTATGAGCCACGAGCTCAGTACCAAAGAGATCAAGCGGCAAGAGGTGTGAAAAGCTGCTTGAATTTACACCACAACATAGACATGCTTCGTACACTTTAAAGTTAATTTTTTTGCATGACGTAATTCAATTCTTTATTAATAAGTTACAATTTAAAGCATTAAAGTGGAAGCGTCAATCGTGTACCTTTTTAAAGAGCTTTCAGTGGCCCAACTCTGTCTTCACTACCTTAGTTGTGAAACAGGAAGTGAGCTGGTATACGAAGCCATGTTCTCTATTTCAGTGTCAGAATTTCCTCTGAAAGGCTCTACCACACACTGACAAAACTGACTGGTAACTTGTGACTGTAGCGCAGTTATAAAAGTGTGCAAATTTGTGGTATCTTCTACTTATGTAAGGCCTCATACGGTATCTGTGCAGTTTTTACCCTTCATTTATGTATTAACTATCTCTTTATTTTCTTCGCCTGCAGGTAATCTATGAGCTAACCCAGGGCGAGAAACAGCTCATCGAGGATCTAAGTCTAGTGAAAAAGGTTTGTGCAGAATTCAGCAGGCTTGTTTCTACTGTCTCTATGGAGTGAATTTAATTTCAACTCTCCTGACAGGTGTACTATGAACCAATGCTGAAATTAGACATCATGACAGAAAGTGAGCTGGGACAGATATTCGGAACCCTTGATTCATTAATACCCCTTCATGAAGGTAAATGTTAGTGAAATCTTTGTAGTTTTTTTCTTTGAGGTATAATTGTGTATTCACAATTATTTATCTGTGCATTTAGATCTTTTAGCTAGTCTTGAAGGTCTTCGTGGAGCAGAGAAGACTGTGCAAGAGGTCGGCCCGACCATGATGGACTGGGTCAGTCTTATGTTTGACAGCCTACCAACATGTAAAGATAATAACAACGCATTGTTGTAGTCCATTTTTTAAAACATTGCCTCTGCTATTATCGATACAACTCTAAAGGCCCATTCACATTGAGGGTAATAAACAAAACTGTGACGTTTCAATTATCGTTCAAATTCTATGAGAAAAGGGAAAAGTATTGAAGCCTGTTTCCGCCACGAAATAAAACAAATAAATAAAAAAGGTAATTGCGACTTTTTACCTCACAATTCTGAGATTATGTTTCACAATGTATACTTTATTCCTCCCAATTCTTTGTTTAAGTTATGTTTGTGGGCTTTTATGCCTTGAATGGACAGGACAGTAGAGAGCAGACTGGAAAGCATTGGGTGCAGAGAGTGGAGTGGGATGGGCAAAAGACCTCGAAATGGGAATCGAACTCGGGTCGCCCATAGCACAGTTATGCTATATATCGACTCGGTGCACTAACCACGAGGCAATTGGCGCTGACTATTCTTCACAATTCAAAAAAAAAAAAATAGAATTGCAAGAAATTAACTCAGATTTATTAGAGAAATGTCACAATTCTAAAATATTACCTAATACTCAGATTTACATGAAAAAAGATTTCAGAGTAATATCTTACAATTCTGACTTCCTTTTATTTTTTTTTTACAACATATTGACTTTTAAGACTTTTAATGTTGCAATATCATTTTTTTTTGTTGCTTAAAAAGGGCTTCCATAGAGACGTCCATATAACAGCTACAGACACAGATGGACAATACGGTTGGAATTATGATGATGATCAATAAAAACATTGACAGCCAATCAGAATATACCCAACCCGAAAAAGTTTGAACATTTAAAGCAGAAGACAACAAAACAGCAGCTCACGCGTATAATAAATATAACTATATAATACATATATAAATGCCTAGTTCTTTCATGAAACTCTAGATGGCGCAGGCTAATGGGTTGTTATTCACAGTTATACGACTTGGCACAAGCTGATTGGTTCACAGTTGCGTATGCAGCCAATGAGCTTGTGGCTTTACATTTAAATGGCTGGTAGGATTCACTTCCTCTGAAACCCTCCACCTTCTCCAGCTCCTACTGTATAGATCTGCTACAGGTTATTTTATATGCTATATATGCAGCAGCAGTATGTCTTAAATACTCACAGCACCATATATCGCCATATGCTTTGGCAGTAGCAAGTTCCTGTTCTTGCTTGCAGTAGCAGCAGCAATAATCTACAACTACAGCAATAACCAAAGACTGGAGAATTCAGCAGCATAGCAGGTCTATTCCACCAAGACCAAATACATTAACATTGTCATATCCATTACCATGTTAAAATCTTCCGAGAGTTGTCATGACAGAACTGAAGTTTTATTTATAGTAGTAAATCAATTATTGTTCTTGGTGTGAACGGGCCTGAAATTTCACCCACCGAACTTCATAAAAAATTAGAGTGGGTTATAAGCTCTTTGCTGTCTTTTCATAGTTTCCATGCCTGGAGGCATATATCACATACTGCTGTAACCAGGTTGGGGCAAAAGCTCTGCTCGATCAAAAGAAGCAGGACAAACGGGTCGAGCATTTCTTGCGGCTGTGCCAGGAGTCGTCCTTCAGCAGAAAGCTAGACCTGTGGAACTTTCTAGACTTGCCTCGCAGCAGGCTGGTGAAATATCCTCTGCTGTTAAAGGAGATTCAGAAGAACACTCCACCTGAGCATCCGGACGAGGAAGCGTTGCCACAGGCGGTGAGTTTAGATGCTTTCACATATAGCATACTAACACTGGATATGGATCCAAGTTACTTCTTCCTGAATTAATCATTAGGTACATCCCAAGTACCCGGATGATGCACTTAAATAAATGAAAAAATGAAGTGTGGAATGTTAGACACTTCATACATTCAACTCTCTCAATTTGAATTACTTTGCGAAGGGGGAGGGGCTATCAGATTCCAATTATGAATGACAAAATAACCTTATATAATTCATGCACTACATCAGGGGTAAGCAACGTCGGTCCTGGAGTGTCGATGTCCTGCAGAGTTTAGCTCCAACCCTGAAAAAACCTCATCTGCCTGTAGCCCTAGTAATTCTGAATACTTTGATTAGCTTGTTCAGGTGTGTTTGATTAGGGTTGGAGCTAAACTCTACAGGACAGCGGCACTCCAGGACCGATGTTGCCTACCAATGCACTATCATGGTTGAGAACATGGTGCATATATAGTGTATAAGTGAACAGTGTATAGTACATCATTTGGGACTCAGTTAACGTTTTGAACAAAATGGTGTGGAGTGATTGGTGAAATTATTCACACATGAAGCCATATTGGTGCCATATACATATATTGAGAAATAGTACGGGTAGTATGCTAGGATGTTACGATGCAATGCAGCTAGCCTTTATTGTTGCCTGTAAACAATTGGTTGAGTGATTCAGTGATTCACTTTTCAAGACTTGCCACCAGGGTTGCCAGGTTTTGACAGAAAAACCCGCCCAATTGCTTCTCAAAATTAGCCACGTTCTGCATTCTGGTGGGTAAAATACAAGTTTTTTGGTGGGGTTCCTCTGATAAAAATCGCATTCCAGGGGCTAAATATGAAAAACGTGGACATGAAAAACATCCTGCAGAATGAGTGTTAAAGTAGCCCAATTCCGTGCAAAAACCACAGACTTGGCAACACTGCCTGCCACCTAATGTTGCAACAATGTGACTAGAATATCCTTTTATTTCTTGTTGCCTCAGATGGAACTAATACAAAGGATTATAACAGAAGTCGATCTTAAAACTGGAGAGGCTGAGTGTCAGTTTTACAGACGGGGGCTGTGCTACTCAGAAGACAGCCAGAGGGTTCCAGAAATCCAGGCGTCTCGGTTTTTATACTGCCATGGTGAACTGAAGAGTGCTAAAGGACAGGTAACTGCGTGTTTTTCATCTGAATTGATTTTTTATCTTTTCAACAAATGTATAGCAGATCATTCTAGTATTTAAACAAAAAAAAAATCCACACAGATATTTTCCTTCTCATTTCTCCTCTCTAGAAGCTACTTGTGTTCCTCTTTGAGCTGGTATTGGTTTTGACCCGATCAATGGCACAGGATAGGGAAGGACCAGTCCAGTTCCAGGTGTATCGTCAGCCCCTCCCAGCTGCTCATCTACATCTGGAGGACCTACCTGATGGAGAGCCAAGCAGCTCTGGATCCTTTCGTGGGGCTTTTACGGGCAATGACAAAGGTGGCAGCATTGCATTTTACACTTAATCATTTATTTATTAAATACATTTCAGTTGAAAGCATACAGGATTACAATAAAATGATTACCATTGAAATTGAATAAACCGGTTATTTAACATCAGCAAAGTGTTTAATTTCTTTTCACTGTATATTATATATTTTGATATGATTATATAATATTCAAAATGTTTACATTTTCAGTATTTTAATGTTTTAAAATACTTCAAAAAAAAAAAAGTAGATTTATCGGTTGCTTAAAAAAATAAGAAAAATTAAGGTAACCGAGTTAAACATTTTTCCAGTTTGCATGCACGTCATGTAATGGATGGCAATTAACTGATTAAAATTGAAGATATTTGAATTTGAATAAACTAGTGCTGTCAAACGATTAATCATGATTAATCACATCCAAAATACACGTTTTTGTTTACATAATATATGAGTGTTTACTGTGTGTATTTATTATGTGTATATAAATACAAACACATGCATGTATATATTTAAGAAATATATGTTATGTTTACATATTAAGTATATTTATATATAACATAAAAAATAAATATATAAATGTATATCCCTGTACATTTTTTCAAAATATATTCTGTATGTGTGTATTTATATATACATAATAAGTAAACACAGTACACATATTATGTAAACAAAAACTTTTATTTTGGATGCTATTAATCGCGATCAATCGTTTGACAGCACTAGAATAAACAAATTTTTCTTGCAATAAAAATGCTTTAAATTTAGTAGTGAGTAAACATTATTTTAAAACAGTTACAATCATACCAATGATTTAGTTTGACTAAAGTGTTGAGTTAAATTCTTTTCACAGGCAACATACCTAAATTATTCAATAGGCCTATTTAAAATGTTCAGTATTTTAAAATGTTTTAAAATAATGTAAAAATAATAATACTAACAAGTTCATTTTAATTTACTATTGCTTTTATAATGCATGCATTAGCACCTAAAATATTAAACTGTTTTGTAATTCTATATGCTTTTAATTTGACATTAGGGTTAGGGTTAGAGTTATTGTTTTCTGTTCAATTGCTTTCGCTTCATTCTAACTCCACATTTACCTCTAATTCCCTCCCAGTGAAGAACTGTTTTCGCGTGAGTGCCACAGGGCGCTCCAAGTCTCAATCCTACAGCCTGCTGGCTAATGACTCCTTCAATAAGCAGCAATGGATTTCATGTCTGCGCCAAGCAATGGTCCAGTCACGGGACAGACAGGTTCAAAGCAGCCCCTGCAAACCCTCCAAGCGTTTAAGCCCTGACCCTGCACTCTATAACAACATCGCTGAACTCAACCTTAACTCTGATGTGGAGATGCCAGACACATAGACCAGAGCCCACCGGTGCTTTCCAGTTCAATGGTTCATTCACAAACACAGAATTACACTGTTATTGTGACTGTGACAGCCGACTTTCTCAGGACAAATGAGATCACTGCTGTCTTACACCCTGTCTAGAAACTGTGAGATAACGTCATGTAGCTATATTTGTATTCTTCACATGTGGATGTTTGTTGGTGTCAGATGTCTCATAAGGAGAATATGTCATATTAGATTTATGCTTCTTGCTTAACCTGTTGTTTTTTTGTTTTTACATTGAGAATACTGTGTGATATTTGTTGAATATATGTTTTAGGCTATGGGCCATGGGAACGATCTCTCAGTTCCTCATTCCTTTAAGCCGTGCACCGTTTCTATTTCATATTTCATATAGTTAATAAACAACAACATTTGTGCAATCTGAACAGTAACTGATCTTAGATGAGTCCAGGCTTTGTGTCATTGCACTTTGGAAGCATCAGGGCTAACAGTTCTGCTAGTCTTTCACTGATATTTACCTGGATTTAGCCTAAATGCTTATTTTCTCTTGATATAAAGCAACTGTATTTATGCTTTAACTTGACTTATAATAAGGCGAATAGCTTCTTTCCAACGATCCCCTCATGTGTGTATTCTAGGAGTGTAAGTTTGGAGAGCTAGTATGAAATTTTGGCTAAAAAGGCGAATTGCTTTATGGCATCAATGAACGCACGTGTACAGCAATCCACTGTTATTATGACAAGGGTACATTTACGACAGTAAATTCCACTCATTTAACTAGGGGGGCCTAAAATCGCAAAAATACAGACAACTATACAGTTGTTTTAGGTATTCTGTGTAACTTATAAAAAAGGTATTCGTTCCCATTTTCATTTCAGTGCATAATCGTTACCGTTTTGTTTTAATAAACTGACAACTTCCATAAAAGTGGATCTGTTTTGTTTTTGTTTTTTGTTTATCAAAGCAGGAATGTTCATTACATTAATTTAACTTATTAGATTATTGCTTCACTTTTACTTGTTTTTTATTGATATTTCTCAGTCATGTTGTTACTTGCCAATTATTGAACCTTTTTTGACAAGAAAATATGTTCAACAAAAATGCAAGTTGAATTAAGATGCTAAAGTAAATTGTATGGATACATAAGCATACAAAACCACTGCTAGAGAAAGCACAGGCCTACCATTGTGTCAACTTTTTACTCAAAATAAAATACAGCGATTTTGACTTCCACAACTTAGTATGCCAACTAACCCTATTTTCGCCCGCTAATACATAGTAGTTAAGACTATTTCTCTCCATTAACATTGATACTGGCATACTTTCCAGTAATTATTCATAGTGTGCTGCAGTTGTAGTTTACTATAGTGACTGTGAGTCTCCTCTCAGTGTCAAAGCTGTTCTTAAGCAGAGGTGAAGACGTGGCTAATTATAGAAGGTCCTAAAGAGAGAGAGTAAAGATTATCCATGATTAAAGCTCGTTCACAAACACAGGGACAGGACAGACAGACAGGTGAACAGCAGGTGTAAGAGAGAACAGTAACGCTTATACACTTTCAAATTGAGCTTGAATGTTTGGATAGAAACACTGGCGCTTATTGACCTTCAGTCGGAAAATACGTGTAGACGATACTTTTTAAGGGTGAGTAAACAAACATTTATGCGATCAATTGATGTAATTAATGCAATTTTATTGAAAATATACCTAAAAAAACACGTTTATTTATTTTTTAGCTTTTTTTTTTTTATTTCCCAACACTCAGTGCTCTCTCTTTCTCTCCTTCTGCTATTTTAATGTTTTTAAACTAATTGGTCAATATTATATCCAAGTCCAGCTACTGTAAAAGTGCTGCCTTATCTATAGCCAAGATAATTATCACTTCTCTTTTTATTCACTTTAAAGGGGAAATAGTAAGTCAAAATCAATTAAGACAGATAATATAGAAGCATGCATGGCCTTTAATTAATTGACTTAATTTGAATTTTATTCTTTGACAGTATGTCAGTTTTGCAATGATGGAAACTTGACATACTGTCAAAGAATGTGACACATAATGATTATTGTTACTATAGTGCTGAACTGAATCACAAACCATAGTTTTTAGCAATAGAATGATCAACATAGTTGCTTAATGAATAATACATTCAAAGGTGTTTTAATTATTTATTATTTCATTGACAGGATTATTGACAGGGTTGCATAGCACCCAGATGTGGCAATGCCAAGAGTTGAATCCACTGCAATGGACAACTCGTTTCAGGCCCTGTGTCGAACCTTAGTCACTCAAAATGGCCTTCAGCCAGAGAACGTGGACATTTCACAGTCTGTACTATACACATCCATCATGGGACTCCTGCTGGTGACAGACAACAAGGTGAAGCAGTGTTATGCCATTGACACATTCTGTATAAAACCTGCCATATTAGTCTGTTTTAGATATGACATTTATTATATACAGGCCTATACTGCCAACTAATATGCTGGAAACAACATGCTTAGCTTATCTGCAAACCATATTAATAATTACTATAAAAAGAGCATAAATTACATGTGTTTTAAGAACATCTGGTCTTAACCTCAGTGTCACGTGTGAAAGTATCTTCCCTCTCTGTTATAATTGGATCATAGACCTATAAATGGACACTCAGTCACTGCAGGAGGGGCAGTAAATGGCAAATCTGTTGCAGCTTGTGGTGTAATCGAGGAAGTCACACTGACAGTCATTTGCTGTCATTTTTCATCCTACAGAAAGAGCTGCAACTGGGAAATGGACAAGTTGGACTGCGTAACGTTGGAAATACTGTATGTTCTAATTCAAAGACAGGTTCTAATGCTCATGTTTGCAATAAAAAAATCTCTCCCATACATATTCAGATGTGGTCTTGTGTTTGTAGTGTTTCCTTAATGCCATCGTGCAGTGTCTCTCTCACACTCGTAGTCTTCGGGACTACTGTCTGATGAGAACTTACCTTCAGGACAAACACTCCAGCCAGGAACCTGTGCTTATGAATGGTAAGCACACTTCAGCTGTCATTTTAACATTATTAATAAGGGAAATCAAAATATGAATGGTTATTTGAAAATAACACTAAAAAGATTTATTTGAATTATTATTTGATTTTACTTTTTATCTATCAATTTAATGATTTTAAAATCAGGTATTCCTCTACTTATATACTTTCTTAAATATTTGTGTTAATGACTTTATTGTAGAATTCTCTAAAGTTTTGGCTGGCTTGTGGGAGTGTGATGGTGGGGAAACCACAGTGAATCCTGGGAAGTTTTATCACGTCTTTAAAGAGTCAGTGCCTTACTTCAGTGGCTATAGGTATGTTCAGTACTAATTATTACAGATATCCATTCAGATTTCTCTGATAAACACTGTATTTAAAATATGTGCTAGGGTACTGGTGTTTAGAGATATCCTTCTCAGTTATGTATATAATATTTTGCTGACAAATAATCTAATATGCATTTAATTTCCCACTCACACAGTCAGCAGGATGCTCAGGAGTTCTTGCGGTTCCTCCTGGACAGGCTTCATACAGAAATTAACCGTCATCCATCCAAACATCCTGCAGTTATGGAAATTAAGGAACCAACATACAGACGATTCAGGTACTCCACAAAGAGAGAGATCTCGAAAGGATCACATGTATCTGGAGTCGTTTAGAGCCTTTAAATCACTTATTGTCTCCTGCAGGATTTCAGAGGAGGCCTTTGCAATGTGGCAGAGGCACCTTGACAGGGATGACAGTAAAATTGTTGGTAAGCAGTAGCTCTGTTAAAATAATGATATGATAATAATCAGTTTTACCAATAAAAATAATAGATAATTTAGCATGAATAGGCATATATAAATCTCATAGCAGATCTAGACGTGGAGCTGGGGGAGGTGGAGGGTTTCCTGTAGTGCACTACAGGACCAGCTTACAGCAAACCCTGAATCAGACTATTTAAATGTTGAGCAAGCAGTCTTATTGGCTGTTGAATCAGCAGCGGCCAATCGGCTCTTGTCATGTAGTAAATTATATGAATTCTAGATTGCATGTAAAAGACCAATCAGTCTGTGGCATCTAGAGTTTCATTTCAACACCGTATTCATGCTTACGTTTTATTTTTTATTTTATATGTGAGTGTGTTTGTATAAATACCAAAAGTAAAATAAGTTAAAGTACTGTTAATATAAAATAAATAATTGTGATCATCATCATAATGTATATTTTTATTGTTCGAGTCTATTGATTTTTTAGTAAATACAATAAAAAATAAACCCATTCTTTTTTGTTTTTGTTATTTACTAATGTCCAATTTAAATCCTGGTGCACCTGGTGCTCAAATATTTTTCCCCTCTGTCACAGAATTGTTCTCCGGTCAGCTGCGCAGTTCCTTGCACTGTTCAGTCTGCTCCCATTACTCCAACACCTTTGACGTGTTTTGCGACCTGTCACTCCCCATCCCAAAGGTAACACTCCCAGGCCCTGTCCTCACCTTCTGGCATTGTGCGGATGGTGTGTCATCATTTTTGCTTGTGTGTGTATTGCAGAAGAGTGATTATGGACGAATCGTCACACTGAGAGAGTGTCTAGACTTCTTTTCACAAGAGGAAAAACTTGATAAAGAAAACTCACCAGTGAGTGAAAAGCATGGCCAGTTTTTGCTCACATTTAAAATGGGAATTTTTGCTGATACCCATGGATGTGTATGTTTCTTAGATGTGTGAGCGGTGTAACCGTCGCACTGAGAGCACAAAGAGACTGACTATCCAAAGGTTTCCTAGAGTCCTGGTAATACGTATCCTTTTCAGTAAGTCCAATGATGATTATTTGTGGTGTGGAGCAGTAAGTGTAAGGTCTTGTGACCAAGTATGCTTTACAAAAGGTACATTGACTTAACTTCCCATCTCAGACTTAAATCGATTTGCCATGTCAAGGTACTCAATCTCAAAGAGCACAGTGCCGGTTTCTTTCCCCCTGAATGGGCTGGATTTAGGGCCATTTGGACCTGTTGACTGCGGTGAGCTGATATCTGAATAAATTTGTATTATTGTAATGTGCAGAGGTGTATATCACTGAATGTTTGCTTTCAGGTCCAGTGCTGTATGATCTTTATGCAGTATGCAATCATTCAGGCACAGTAAATATGGGTCACTACACGGCTGCATGTCGAGAGGAGGAGGGCTGGTGCTACTATAATGATTCATGGTGGGTGCAAGTTTTTCTCTGACCTTTTTTATGCAATAAAATAATGGTATTTAAAGGCCAGTTTTTTCTCATGATATACAAGAATAGTAATTTGCTCCTATTAGAGATAATAAAGACAAATTATATTATTTGTTTGTTTAATGATGTTAGGATTTTTTTAATCATAATAAAGAAATAATATTTCATTTAATTCATACAGCCGAGGAAATGTGTAAACGTTAATGCTCTGTTTCTTTTACAGTGTTGGTGAAATAACAGAGGAGAAGCTTCAGTCCAATCGGGCATATGTTCTCTTCTATGAGCTCAAAATCTGTAATATCACCAGAAAATGAGGGCAGAGAGTGTGTTGTTATGAGAGACTTCGGTGATTATCTGGCAAATTTCAGATACCACAGAAAAAATGTTGCACTGTAATGTTTGGAGAAAGTGAACGAGCTTGAAAAAAACTGGTCAATTTACATTATTAAATTTAATTGTAAATCCATGATAATGAGGTATTTTTCACTACACTAAACAAAGTGTTGTATTAACTTTATGCACCCAGGAAAACACATTATTTTAGAAAAACATGCCTGTTGTATATATATATATATATACTAGATATGTAAGAACTTGTTTGCATTGAAATGTTTGTTTTATTTTTTTCTGCATTTTCTTATTCTAAATTAAATTAAAATCTGAATCGTGTAATGTGTTTTAATTAAGAGTGGAAAAACCAGGGCTGAACTAAACATGGAAATGAATGAAGCTGGTGGATAATATAAAATCTTTGTCTGACTGTGCAAGCACACTGTACATTATGTCTGGCTTTACACATATGAGGACTTCCATCATATAAAAGCTCTTATGCTTCTGTTATGGAATGACATGCAAAATACTGTGCCATAAATGAATGCCCAATTCTTCCACTTTAAATCTTTTTGATCTAGTGTTACAATTTGATATTTAGTTTGAACACTTACCCAGTGTATAAATGTAGAAAACCCTTTTTTTTTTTTTTAGCTTAGATGTAGAGGGATTTGTACAGGTAATAATTTACAGCATGCCAACCACATATAATTTACTTTAATAAATGAATATTTTACACATGTGACTCCTGTTCAATTATTTAAATTCACCCTGATACTGCATTAAAGAAATAGAGACAGGTTAGACAGACAGACAGACAGACAGAACAGACAGTTACAGATAGATAGATAGATAGATAGATAGATACAGATAGATAGATACAGATAGATATAGATAGATTATAGATAGATATTTATTATTATTATCCCATGTATGCAACAAACTGAACTGTTGCTCCATTAAAATTCTACCCCCCCCCCCAAAAAAAAGATTATATATATTATATATATAAATCACTTTCGTGGCGATAGAACAAATAAATAATATCATTACATTTTCTCCACGCGTGTACAAATTGCTTACTCACTGACTGTACTTTCAGATGGAAATATTTAATATCACATTTTGTCAAAGTTTATAACTTTTTTTCAGTCTAAATTTACATTGAGGAATCACATGTTGCATTTATGACATATTATGATTACAGTGAGACCTGAAAATTACAATATAAAGACAAGACTTGCAGTAAGTATTTTGTTACCAATCATTTAGCCTACTTTAAATCTCTATATCTACAACAAAATGTGTTTGCATGTGTGTAAGTATGCGTACTTTGTATTAAGACATTCAGTACTGTCTCTACACGTTTCTTGTCGGCTGCTTGTTGATTTATAGAGCAAACACCGCCATCTGCTGGGCTTCTCAGCGCACCCTTCTCTCCCTGTTTGTCTGGTGGAATGGTTTAACCCGTTGCCTAGGCGCTCGGTACAAGCTACCGCGAGCAGCTGCAACAAAACACTAGGTAGGCCTCAGGAGATACAACACGCTACTGTTGCATCAATATTTGCAAACAGACAGACATCATTAACTGTTTCAAATCGACTTTAAAGGACAACGACAGTCGTAATTTGTTTTATTTTTAACAGGCGTCTGGAGGATATGAAAAGAAGCTCGTGAATAATACCTGCGAACTAGCCCGCTAGCGAACTGGACTTTGCTAGGGTTAGGAAACTTTTTATATTGCAGTAAAAAAGCCTGTTGAGCCCGAAGCAACATTATTCTTGTCAAATACACCCGTGACTGCAAATAAATTATGAATATGCGAGAGAAGCATTTAATGACGGCTGATAATAGATTTTGGATTATGCAGAAGATCACGTGAAGTCATTTGTTGCAGTGTTGTTAGTATATAAAGGTTGTTGCTTAAGCTGTATTGTGTTCAACTAAAAGGCATGCAAACTTCACGAACGCGTTGAGCTATGTTTTATGCTTTTTTTTTTTTTTTACAGTAAAGTAATGATTAGTCCAGAGACTGCCATGGGCGCAGGCAAATGCTGGAAACCACAATCTAAACTTTGTTCCCATAAAAACTCTTGGCTAATTTGCAAGTGATGCACGGACTCCAGTTGAGCTGTACTCGGCCATGGAAAAAAGAGAGGTATGGTGTCGTCATTTTATATTTATAAATATGACATACATATGAAATGTTAGTTAATGAAGATCATGCAATATGCTTGTAATGGTAGTTATGTTGACATACATAAAATAGACTTGTTTTATAACTACACAAGGGCAGTTTTTTTTTATTTCAACAGGTGTAATAATCTAATGAAATTACTTTATGACAGTAATTCTCAATCTTTTATAACCCCAAGGTTTTCTTGTATCTCTGTTTAAATTATATTACAGAAAGTTTCAACCTTTTTGATTTCAAGGCCTCCATTTGTCAATGACAATATTCGAAGGCCACCCATGTAGGCTAATATTTTTCTGGCACTTCTGCTGTAATAACGCTGTAATAAGCTGCTTGTTTTTTAATTACACTATCAGTATAAAAATAACTATATTCAAATTATATTAAAGTTTCTTCTATTTTTATTATTTATATTTTTGCTAGTGATAATGGAATAATGTTTTTAAAATGTATTTTTAAAAGGCAATTTCTCAGCGCATGTTACAAAAAATATTTTAGTGCTTAATCTACAAATAGATTTCCATTACAGACATTTTCATGACTTTCATCATTTTTTGTTTTTTAATCTTTTCCCAGTCTAAAAATTGAGGAAATTAAAGATGTCCTCATATATCTAGGTTTTCCTGGGCTGTGGGAACCCTGGGTTTTAAGAAGAATTATAGTTCTTGAGGAAAATAATTGAAATAAAAAATACAATGTCAGTTTTCATCTTGATTTATAGTTGTTATAGCTTATTTAAAATCTTGTTTTGTCTTATTTTAAATAATTTTAAGCATCTTGAGGCCACTTGGAAGTTTTGCTGAGGTTTGCAGGTTGAGAACTGCTGATCTATATGCAGAATACAAAATGTAATAAAAATAATTCATTTAGAATCATTCTAAAATATTTTGCAGCACCTTTAGAAGTTTAAAGGCATTCTAGTGGGTCCAACCCCCCATTTATGAAACACTGCTTAATGAGACAGTGTAGTGAGATATAAGGCACCTTTTGAGATGTGCTTAATGCCGATTAGATGTGCTGTTGACAGGGTGACAGAGTGTTGAAGACGGTGTCGGGTAACCCAGGCCTCATCGAGAAAATAAAAGGCTCATTGTTTTGTTTCCTCCTAAGGAAAAGGAGCTGGACGAGCTCACGCTCCGCTTGCAGAGGGACGGTGTGTCCCCTGAGGCTCCAGCAGAGGAGCGTGAGCTGCACCTGTGGCGTTTGGTCCAGCGCAGCGAGGGCAGCCTGACCGCAGCCACTGAAGACCTGCAGACTGTACGCACACAGCAGGCCAGCGAGATGAGAGAGGTGAGCTAGCAGATGGCAGGCCGGGCATCGTCCCACCCTAAAGAAAGGCTAATGATAGTCTCCCTCATCAACCCTGTAACATGACCACACTGTTTCCTGACCAAAACACACTGCTTCTGTGGCTAATGCTTTTGCTGTGCTGTGGGGTTGTTTGATGTTTTTTTTCAAGGTGGAAAATTACGTGGAGCATATTCGAAACATGCTGGAGGAGCGGGAATCTCTTGCAGCGGAGTACGAACGTGACAACGAACAGCTCCGTGCTAAGCTCGACCTAATGAAACACCAACAGGGTGAGTTTGAACTCATATTGGTTTTAACATACTTATAAATAAAATAGATTGCGGTCTAAGTTTGGTTGCATGCTACTCATTCTATTTCTGCATACTTGTGTATTAAATATAAGTATGCATGCAGTGTGAACAGTATGTAAATGTTCTGTATGCATAGAACTCATAGATCTGCTACTACATTTGTCCAATGTACAGTATGTTATAGAGCGTGCTGTGTAGAGTACTACTAATGTATCCCACAATGCAATGTGCTTGGCTGGACCTGGATCTGGAAGTAATATCAGCCACAATTTTCTTCTCTCATTTGATCTAACAACAAAGCGTTAAGATGCTTTTACCAGTATTATTTAAATATAATTTACATAATATTAGTATTTATATTATTTGTCAATATATTAATCGTTTTTATTAATATTTTGAATTTCTTTTTTGTTTTTATTTTCATATTAACTTTAGTTTGTTTCAATCATTTTAAGTTCTTTTGTCATTTTCATTCATTTTTTCCCCCATTTATTTTTATTTATTTAGTTTTTTCATATTTCTCTTTTTATTTTTTTATTTTCAGTTTTAGTACTTCAACTTCAACATGGCCTGTTCACAAAAAGAACAATAACTAAAAGTAACTATAACAATTAGGGATGGGTCACGATTTTCGAATATTCGATTAGTTGATTTCATTATAGAATACCGATTAGGTTATGCTATTATTTTCTAAAGGTGTACAACCCACACTGGCTCTGTTCAAAGCCCTGTTCGTTTGATTAATGAGATCGATCCGTGCCATGCGCTCGGGCGTGCTTCGTATAGCAAGGCCCTGGCTTGGTTGTAAGAGGTGGGCCAGAGTGCGGTTCAGTTGGACTTGGGCCCGGCACACATGTTGTGTAAGCGCTAATCGCGCCGGAGCACGGAACTTCTGATACGTGCAGCCTGATTGCGTGAACAATAGACCTGTTTAGCAATATATTGTGAGAGAGTCATTTGTTACAGCGTCCCAAACAACTCAAAATAATAAACCACAAAGTTAACAAAACGATGCACTCCACTACGGTGAGCGAGAGCGCTTCTCTGCCCCCTTCACGTGCTATCGGAAACGTCCCGCTTCCCACTTATGAAGTCGTGACGAGCTCGCTGCATTCAAATTATTTGTTTTTTGTTGAAAGAATAATGTAATATTCCACTGGTTGATAACCATAAATATATATATGCAAAAGATTTGTGCTGTTTTTCATGTTAAATGTGAAGAATGACAGGTTGGATGCCACAGACTTTTTTTTGGAGTATACAGGTGTAATTTTCACTTTAACTTCACGCAATGTAACATGATTTTATTATCGTAATTTTGACTTTATTCTTAAAATATAATGATGTTAATCTTATTTATTTAATTATTTATTTGAGAAGGATAGACGGATCAAACTTGCGCTGGCCGCTTTGCATTTAAAAAAACAAAAACTTGAATTTAACAAACATAAAATGTTCAAATCAGATTTCTGAATTCAATTAATAAAGAAACGAAAATAAATAATGACCACTTTGCTATTAAAAACTAAAACGGAACTATTTTAATGGCTGCAACAGCAGCTTTGTAATGGGGAGGAGAGAAAGACATGGGCTCAGGCGGAGAATTATGATAAGCTGCAGGGCTCTATATTCATTCCCTCGTTTCAATTAAAAGTTCCCGGACTAATTGTGTTTTAATAATTTTAATAATATGAATTTTCATGCTCATTTTTAAAATAGAAATGTCCTAGCCTTATGAGCAGTTGATAATCGACTGACTGTTTTGATAATAAATGCCGTCATTCGGTTATGTTATATTAATATGTTTCAGCAATCATAAGTTACGACCATTAATTGGCTTGGGTTAAGATAGACTATTCTCTAATTAATTCAACAGTTTGTTATCATACAGATTGAAAGCCTGAATGGTTTCTCTCCCTCTCTCTCTGTTTATGCATGTGCGGAGGGTGCGATTTTCAAATAGTAATCGAATAATACCCAGCGATTATCGAATATTACTTTTGCTTAAAATGCCCATCCCTAATAACAATAACTACAGCATATTAGTGAATACACCAACAGACATTAATGTTTTGATTATTTTACACGCTGCAGTTCTTTTAAATCAGTGGATTCTGATTAACTGTGAACATTTTTGTCATTCATCAGCTGGAAAAAAATCATTGTACCTTTGTCTCATTATCAGTATAGTTATGGTGCACTTTCCTATTATCTCTAGAATTAGAATGATTATTATAGTTATTGTGATAGTTATAATCTGTGGTGTGAAGATTTATTATTATTTTACTTAGAATTAGATTAAAAATGCAAAATAATTGTATTTTTGAGGTGATAAAAATGGTTTGTGGTGTTTAGTGCATATGCACTGTAATATGTACACTAGTATTCCGTTAAGAGCACAGCCCTAGCATTCTGCACAATGTCCTCATAGTCCAGTGGTCTTTAGTCATGTTTGTATGTGTCAGACTCTCAGTGTAAGGAGGTGGTGGAGATGCTGGAGCAGGAGGGTCTAGCAGAGATCAGTCAGAGCAGTGCCAGTGAGCAGGTGGCCTATCTGCTGGTGGAGAGAGTCACTCTCCTGGAGAGACTGGAGGCTGCGGAAAGAAAACTGGACACCCAGACCCTCACTGGCAACCTCAGAGAGGTGCATCTGCAGGTACTACGAGAAATACAACTTTATATCAGTAATAGTTTTCATAAAGGTGTAGGTCAACAGGTCGACCGTTATAATATCTACATTTTATTTAGGATACAGAAAATGCTAGCTGTGAAATCAGCCTATTGTTGACTATAGCAACATCAGCATACTGATAAAATGTATAACTTAAATGCATAAAATGGAAAATGCATAAAATGTACATATTTATATGATACTATTGAATAAGAAATATATGTTAAAATGTGGAGCCTTCTCTTTATAGTAATGCCTCAGTTGTGGCTCATTAGTTATGTGGTCATTTTAATACCTCCTCTCTTATGGAAATCAGGAAGAGCTGGATCATATGCGTCACACATTGGAAGAGGAACTCAGGCAGCCAAAGGAAAGTGTGAATAAGGTGAGAAGATCTTGGTGTCACATGAGCAGGAAGTAACTTCAAAAGCAGTGTGCTGCTGTAGTCATCTCCCATTTATACATTTAAGTGTTTCATTGTCCATCTCTTTCAATGTTCTGCCTCATAATTTCTCCTGATTCTTTGTTCCTCCCTTAAATGGACAGGAATCATCAGTTCAAAGTCCTTGGAGGAAGTTCTTTGGTACACTAAGAGCACAGAACCTTCCTGTAGGTTTCCTTACCTGTCATAAAAAAGGCATGACAGAAATGTAAATCAAGAGAGGTGGAACCTAGGCAGGATGATCCACTTAAGCAGATTAGGGCAGCTCCATGGTCACCTCATGAAATAATGCATGGCTTGGTTGAACACAAAGCAGAGAATAACGATATGCTCTCACATGCTGAGCTTAGCATGATCACATTAACTCCTCTTATTTTCATTCTGGACTCTAACAGCACTATGGACCCCTTTCATTCTGGGTGGTTACTAACCAGAGGCTGGTTGTCCCCTTGATACAGTTGTTTCTGATGGTTATAAGGGAGCAGGTGCATATTAAACTCTGGTCACACTGGAACATGATCAACATTCAGCTTCACCTGTGTGCTGTGGCTTATGCATGTTAAAAACGCATGGATGCTGACATGCTCCTTGCTTGTCCAGCCGGTGAAACCAGGTTTATTTCAATCTGTCCCCTGCAGGGCCACAGTGAAGAACTCAATAGAGAACACACAGAGCGCCAGAGTCTGGAGAGGGATCTGGAAGAGGCTTCGAGTCGTCTCGCTATGGCACATAAAGAGATTCGCCGCCTGACGAATGAACTAGATCTCGCTCGTAAGGTCCAAAACTTGTGTGGTAAGTAAATTCAGGATTCAGATTACAGCGCTAATGGCAATTATTAGTGATGATTCTTTTTTAAGTCTCTTAAGGATGCGTTTTTAAAAATCTAAACAAATAGTAACATTGTGAAATATTATTCCAATTTGAAATTACAGTTTTCTATTTAAAGTTACTTTAAAATGTAATTTATTCCTGTGATTGCACAGCTGAATTTTCAGCAGCCGTTGCTCCTGTCTTCAGTGTCACATGATCCTTCAGAAATCATTTAAAAATGCTGATTTGGTGCCCAAAAAGCACTCCTATTATCATCAATGTTGAAAGCAGTGTTTTTGTGGAAACTACATTTTTTATTTCAGGATTCTTTGATGAATAGAAAGTTCAAAAGCATTTATTTGAAATGGAAATAGTTTGTAACACTACACGTCTTTACTGTCAGTTTTGCTTAATGTAATGTGTCCTTGCTAAATTAATGATATAAATGTAAATAAAAGCATAAAAACCCTAAAAAATTTAAGTCAGCATTTGTTTTAGTTGCTACATGTGAATGTAAGCATCATAACATTCTAATATGTATAGTATGAAAATGGAAATGTATTCTGAGACTTGCTAAAGATTATATTTAACAGAGTAGTTATTTTTAAAATAACTTTTAAATGGGCATTAGACTACAGTATCGGTAACATTAATCTGAATGTAAAAGTAGAGGTAATGAGTGTAACAATTAAAAATTGAATAATAATTGATGCCTATATGTTACTAATATATTGTGCATCCTTAGTAATTATTGTTTTTTTAAGCAACTAGACTATTATTTTCCCCTGAAAAGTCATACAGAACACCCCATTCACATTGACATGACCAAGCACCACTCAAGTCATCTTTAGAAAGTGTACTAATCTAGTTTTAGAATTTTGCTATTTTGCCTTGACGCGTAATGTAAACTCAAAACAAAACTGTCATTTCAGTACCTGACCTGCAGAAAACCGGGGAGGAAGTGGAGCAGTTGAAACAGGAAGTGGACAAGCTTAAACAGTGTGGTGAGATTGTGTCTGATACTGCAGCAAGATATCACGTGTCTCTTTAAAAGCGTCTCACATTTGCTCGTCGTTTATGACTATATTCAACTTTATTTAAAAAAAATGACAGCGCTGTACATAAAGACAGAACGAACCATAAAAACATTTCAAATGATGTGTACTGGTTGTAATCCCAATGTTTGTTAGATATGGTGGAGTTGCAGAAGGCCAAGGAATGCAATGAAAGACTGGATAGTGAGATTCGTGTGCTGAGGGATAGAGTTCGTTCCCTGGACACAGAGAGGAGGACTCTTCTTAAACTGGCAAGAATTATTGTTTTCAAAATCGTAGTTTTAGTGCCACTACCTGTAAGTTAGCCTTATCTCTAGGTAGTCTTACTTGCAAACACGGGACAGATATAATTTGCCATATTGGATGTGCCACAGGTTGAACAATCAAAGCTGCACTTGGATCAAGGGATCCAGCGTAACTTTAGAACACAATAAAATACACTCTTCACAGGTAGATATTCATACTATTACAGTCTTCTCTTAAAAGCACTAGTTTGCATATATTACATGACACAGGTCATTTAATACTTGAATAGTTTCCTTGAGAGCATTTACGGATGATTTTTTGTCAGGGTGTTGGGAATAATGTCAATCCTGATCCATCACTGCATTTAGAGGATGAGATACTCCACAAAAGGTGAAACTTTGTCTTCTTTTATAGTACTACAAGCTCTACATGTCATTGCTACCACTCTTTAAAGATGCTGATATGGCAGTTGTATGATGGCAGGTGTCGGAGAGAGTCTGAAGATAAGGACAGCCGTCTGCGAGAGCTGGAGAGGAGGTTGCAGAAGCAGCAGCGTGAGCATGAGGAGCTGGTGGAGAGGAATGAGGAGCTGGAGGCGCTGCTGGGGGAGGCGCAGAACGCAGCGAAAGAGGAGCGGGAGCGACATGAGTGTGAGATAGAGGGGTTACAGAGAAAGGTGCGTTTTTATCCATCCACATTGGGCTAAATTTGATAAGTAAACACCTGAATGTAAAAACTGACTGATTTTGTTTCTAGATTAAAAGTATTGAGGAAGAACTGAGGAAGCGAAATAGTAAGAAACTTGAGAAGAATGCTGAAGATCAGGTTCGTGGGACTGACTCTGAGGTAAAGGTTAAGACCACCGAAAAAGTCCCTAACCTGTACCCTCTAAATGTGTGGTAGGATATATGATATTTTAATGATCTTTTATCGATCTAAAGCTTAGCGAGAACATTCAAGAAAGACTTAAGTTCCTCGAGGGACGTCTTGCTGAAGAAAAAGGTTGGAGGAAGCAGCTGGAGGTGGATCTATCTCTAACCAAAGCTGCTCTCAAAACGGAAAAAGAGGTAATTGCCCCACATGACTCATCGTAAAATACACAGTTTATATTCCTGGAAAGTTGTGTATTAATCATATAGCAATATGCATTTGTTCAGAAGAGTTATAATAACGTGATCTGAAACCATAAATGCCACATGGTTATTTTGTGGGCAGGTTATGCAAAGAGATCACGGGGAGCTGAAGAAATTACGTGTGGAGGTCCAGAGACTAGAGGTAGAATGTCAACAAGGAAAGACACTCAACAAGAACCTCACACAGATTAAAGGAGAAAAGGGAATTTTGGAAGAAAAGGTAATAATAAAAATTAAGGTCACTCAATGATAGAGTTATATCACAAAGAATGCAATCAATTTGTTGTTAGGATTCTGAGATATAATAGCTTGTAAATACTCTCTGAGGCTGTGTTTGGGCTCTGCAGGTGGCCCAGTTGGAGCGTGCTCAGACACGACTCCAGGACAACCTGACCCTTCAGACAGAGAACAGCCGGGCTGAAGAGGACCTGAGAGACAGCAGGGGACAGGTGGCAGAGCTTAATTCTATGGTGGACAAGCTGAGAACAGAATTGACTCGACTGGAGAAAGGAGCACAGCACTCTAAGGTAAGACACCTGTCACAGATACATCACTATTTTCCTCCTTTATCTTCAGTATAAGCTCCAGGTCTCTGTAGAAAGCATGTTGTAAGATGTTTTGTGCCTCTGTGTTAGGGATGAGCTGATGGAGAAGCGTGGGCATGTGATGCAGCTACAGAAGGAGCTCAGCGAGAAAGCCCATGAGAGGCTTCAGACTGACGGTGAGAGTGAGAGACTCAGTCTGGAGCTCCTGCATGTCAAACAACAGCTCCAGTATGCTAGAGAGCAGATGCCCAGAGCATCACAGGAGCACACGGCCAACCACAAGCCTACTGCAGAGGATGATGGGCATTGTCAGGTAAAACTTGTCTAATATGTGTTCTAAAATTATATTATTATTTTTCATTAGTATTTCATTTTGTATGTTTTTTTTTTAATCCATTGTAAATTCATGTACCAATTTAAAGGAACACTCATTTTACAACTCCTCTAGAGTTAAACAGTTGAGTTTTACTGTTGTCGAGTCCATTCAGCCGATCTCCGGGTCTGGCGGGAGCACTTTTAGCTTAGCTTAGCATTGATCATTGAATCGGATTAGACCGTTAGCATCTCGCAAAAAAATGACCAAAGAGTATCGATATTTTTCCTATTTATAGCTTGACTCTTCTGTAGTTACATCGTGTTCTAAGACCGACAGAAAATGAAAAGTTGCAATTTTCTAGGCCGATGAAGCTAGGAACTATACTCTCATTCCGGCGTAATAATCAAGGAACTTTGCTGCCGTACCATGAGTGCAGCAGGCGCAATGATATTACGCAGCACCTGAAAGTAGTCCCCAGCTCTATCATAACTAGTTACCTAGCTGGGACTACTTTCTGGTGCTGCATAATATCCTTGCGCCTGCTGCACTCATGGTCCAGCAGCAAAGTTCCTTGATTATTACATTATATTTTTCAGCTTAAATAAACATTACTACACTATTAAAGAAACCTATCAAAATAAAATTATATTGCTATTTTTACATTTGCAATTAATTGTTTTATTTATTAAGACCAAATATAAATCTAATCAAATTAGTGTTTTGTTGAAGTATTTTTACAATTATTCTAAAATACTATTAAGGACAAATTAATACATTTCACATTTCATGAATATTTTACGAACGTGAAACTGTTCTTTTTAAAAGTCAACTTAAGAAGAACAGTAGTATTTGCTGGAATCATGTGTAAACTGCTGCTCCTCTAGCTGGCCTGTGTGAAGTCAGAGATGAGTAAGCTACACTCCACCCTGGAGGAGGAGAGACAGCTGGCCGGCCAACACCTGCTGGCCCTGCAGGCCCAGATCAGTGAAGCTCAGGCCCGGGTTAAGGTCAGTTCTGCTCTCCAGTCACTCAGACACACAAACATATTCACATTCATTTTTAGTTTTACAAAACATTCTTAGAACCATCATAATTTAATTACAACACTTTTGTTTTTTATTTTTTGCCATACATAACGTGACCATAATTTGGTTGTCCACAGGCTCAAGACTCACTCCTGCAACAGAAGAGAGAGGAGAACAAACAGCTGAGAAAGGACCTTCAGAGAACCCAGCATCTTTTCACTTCTGCAGAGCGCGAGCTACGCTATGAGAGAGAGAAAAATCTAGACCTTAAGAGACACAATGCACTGCTAGACCAGGAGAAGATCAAGGTATGAACTTAAAATGTATGAACGTTGTTCTGTTGATTTTAATGCTCAGAAACCTATGTTTCTGCTCCTGATAGCTGTGTGCAGAGCTGAAGCAGGCCCAGGCCAAAGTAGCCCAGCTGGAGGGGAGCGCAGCGGCACAGGTGGTAGAGCTGGAGAGACTCAAGCAGAGGGTCAGAGATCTGGAGCTGGAGGTGGCTAGAAGTGTTCAGAACCGACAGACTAACAGCAGCTTGATGGAGGATCTTAATTCAGAGCGAGCACGTGTGATCGCTGTTGACAAGAAGGTGTGTGATTACAGCAGATTGAAAATCTTCAGTAGTATAGCAGTTATGAAGAACATGTTAATTGAACATCTTTGTAGGTTGTAGAACTGCAGCAGCAACTGAAGAACACGCTGCACCAGCTGCGTCTGGAGGAGGCCAGAGCGGGAGAATCCAGCAAACTGGAGAGAGACACCAGAGACATGTCTGATAACCTGTCTGCCCTCAGAGCCCGACTGCAAGAGGAGCAACTACAGAGGTCAGAGAGGTCGCTGTGTCACAAGTAGTGTTCATTTTGGCAGTCCGAATTTTTCGCACATTCAAAAAATAAATACGACCTCACGTTATGTCAATCACGTTTACACACTGCCTCCAAAATATTTGTTCGTCATAAAAAAAATTGGATCGGGTTCAATTTTTTTCTGTTTTTCGCATCCGTTGCAAGCATTTTTGAGAGGTGTTTTGTCAGTTCAGAGCCACCGTACAAGCGAATGCCAAAATCCAGAATGGCGATTGTCAAGTTCATCCACTTGTCTCGCAGCAAAAAGCACTGTATATAGATCCTCTATTTAATATGTAGCTCTAGTATCGCTTGCAAAGCATCAAACTGAGCCACTGACATCCTGACGTAAACTTTGAATTGATAATCCCGCGGCTCCTTAATAAGGAGGAACTCTCCGTCCTCTCTATTGGCTATCTCAGGATTGGATAGACCCAAGAATTCCTATCTTTTTCTTTTTTTTTTAAGCGAGAGGACCAAAAAATCATCCTCAATGCTTGAAGACTCCATTTAGTAGACTACTGTTTTGCTATTTTTTTCGCAAATTGTTTTTGTCAAATGTTCCTTTTTAGTAATCATATTTAGTCAACTTATCTTGTTTTTTATTTAGTCAAGTTTTAGGCGAGTCTGGAAAAAGTCTAGGCATTTTAGTCAATGAAAAATGTGTCATAATATATTACTGTATAGTGGTTAGACTAATACACACAAAATAGATACAGTTCTTGTATTATTAGAAATATAGTGATATAATAATTTATCAATTTATTTGTGTCTAGTTTACTGTTTTGTTTTTAAATTGTTATACAAATGAACACACTCTCTAAATGATCAAAACTGTTAAAAGTCAAAAGCTTCTCTAAAGCTAAAACTGTGAAATTCCTAGTATTCAATAACTTAAATAAATGAAATCCCCAAAATTATATGGATATTTTGTTTTACACTTCAATTTTTGTTTTTTAAGAGCAATGCTCTGATGGTGGATTTAAACTGGCAAGCCCAAACATGAAAACTCAAGAGGGTTTATACTCTTTATGTTTTTTTACAGAGATTTTTGATATAGAGAGTTAAAACATTTTAACTACATTTTAGTCTTGTCTTTTTTTGTTAAATATATTGCATGTTGATGTAGTTATAGTTTGATATTGTCCATGTGGCCTTGTCTTTGTCTCATCTTAATCATAGAAAAAAGTGGTCACACTTTATTTTAAGGTCCAATTCTTGCTATTAACAAACACTAATTTGCTGCTTATTAATAGTTAGTAAGGTAATTAAGTTTAGACATTGGGTAGGATTAGGGATGTAGAATATGGTCATGCAGATGTTGTGCTTTATAAATACTAATAAACAGCCAATATGTTAATCATAGGCATGCTAATAAACAACTAGTTAATAGTGAGAAATGGTCCCTATACTAAAGTGTTACCAAAAAGGTTGTCAACAAATAATTTTCAAAATAGAAATACCAAAGAAATGAACTAAATTAACACAAGTCACAAGCCAATATCCTTGTAGTGGATTTTAAGATGACCTTCTGTGTTTCCTGACAGAAAATTGCTTGAGCAGAAAGATGAGGAGCTCCAGCAGCAGGTGCGCTCATTGCGGGCGAAGGAGGCGACTCTGACACGCAACAACTCCGAGATGTCTCACCGCACACAAGAGCTGGAGACGCGGCTGCAGGTGCTGGAGAGTGAACTTAACACAGCTAGAGAAGAGGTTTGTGGGGTGAATCTGACTTCTGGTAAAATTATGTGCTAATGGAGCTCTTGACAATGAACTCCCATTGTGTCCTGCAGCAGAGAAGCAGTCAGAAGAGCTGCCACAGGCTGGAAGAACATCTGCTGTCTTCCCAGCATGAGTCTGAGAGACTGCAGGAGGAACTGAAGCTGGTTGTTCAGCAGCTTGACACAAACATCCGGTATTATTCTTCAATGGGTGGACATAGTGTATGACACCTAGGGCCAGATTTAATTAACAGGGCAAGTTAACGCTAGAGCGCAATTTCAAAACATTGCAGATGGGCATGGGAATTTCTGCGGGTGATTTACTGATAATGCGCAAATTAAAGAACACAGATGCAACATCTCATTTCTGTAATGACCAACACAATATACCAAGCACAGCGCAAATTAGTGTAGGGATACATTCAAAATTGGAAAATGTGTCCTTCTGGTATTCCAAATAAATTAGTATGTGTAGAAAAAATCCTATTTCAAGTGCAAAATAATTTAAGACATGCTTTTTTGGGCATTAAATAATGGCGCAAATACTAGTAATTTGACGAGCGCAAACGTTAGTAAATCACGTTGCGTGATTTCTTTTAATACTCTCCTATAAATTTTGCGTCTGAAAGGGAAACTCCTACAAATGCATATTCAATAAGGTCAGGTGCAAAAATAACTGTCTACGCCTCTTCAGCACTAATTCTTCACTGCGTGTCTTTAGTAAATCTGTCAGTACTATTTTAACGCCAAAAGACGGTTTGCGCTGGCACATGCTGTTAGTAAATCTGGTCCCTAGTGTTTTAAAACCTGTTGAGATTTTAAAAGTTGTGTTGTGTATTCCAACCTTCACTCTTACTACAAATATACTAAAAGTACAACTAGATTAAAAGTACAGATATTAGATGCAGTGTGTTAATATGAAATGGTGAAACTCATGTTCTGCAGGAGATACAATGAGAAACAGTCTCAGCACAAAACCAAGTTGAGTAGAGCTAAACAGATCTTCATGAAGACAGTCACCCAACATGAGCACAGGATCAAGCAACTAGAGAACGATCTGGCTCTTGCTACAAGTCTCTCAGAGAAAGTGAGTGTTTTCAGATCTGACCTTTAACACTACATGCGTAGCCTGCACTTCATCTTGAGTGTTCACACTACGAGCAGGAGAAGGACTGGATTAGGACTGTGACAGAAGAAAACGACCAGCTCCTCCTGGAAAGACGAGAACTTCTGCAGCGAATAAGTGAAGCTGAGGAGATGGGAAATAATGGACTGAGAACTGCCACTACTATCCAGCAGAGGTAAAGATCTTATGTCCTCTTCTGCGTCTATCAGGAAAGCACAGAAACATGCTAACTGTTCATTTGTCCGGTACTCTCTTAAGAGTTAAATTCCTGGAGATGGAGAATAACCAGCTGCAAGAAAAAACTCTAACACTGGCCAATCAGATAGGAATTTTAGATCGCGCATTGAGAAACCTTCAGTCGCTGTGTACTGCCGAGGTACATGTTTATTTAACTATTGTTTTATTAGTATTTAAATATGCATGTTTAATTATTTGGATTGCACTGATGCTACAATTTAGTGTTTTTTCTTAGGAGGTCAAGAAAATGTTTCCTTCTGGAGCTCATCCTGGTGGTCAGCTGCGGACATCAACTCCAAGGTATAATTCAGAAATAAAAAATGTTTTCTGTCTTGCAACTTATTTCTGTTCCATCTAGTCCAATCAAAAATATGTAATAAACATATTTTGGGGTTGTATAATACATAGTAATTACACCATTACAAACACTATTACTTAAGTATTCACTATACAAAGTTTGGGGTCCAATAAGATTTTTTTTTAGATAAATTATTTTATTTAGCATGGATGCATTCAATTGGTAAAAAGTGACAGTAAAGATATTTACCTTAATTTTACATTGCTACAAAATATTTTTATTTCAAAGTCAAACCAAATGCTTTTTATACCATACTGTTCATCAAAGAATACAAAAATGTCACATTTTCCACAAAATTATTTTAAACAGCACAACTCTTTTTGACATTGATAATAATAAGAAGATATATTAGAATAATTTCTGAGGAATCATGTGACACTTAAGACTGAAGTAATGGCTGCTGTAAATTAAGCTTTGCAATTGCAGGAATATATACTGGATATAAAATACATGTAAAAAAAAAAAAAGAGAAAATTATCATTTTAATACTTAAACAGATTGTTACTGTTTTACTGTATTTTTACTAAAAAATAAATTGAGCCTTGGTAAGCATAGGAGGCTTCTTTCCAAAACACCTTACGTACCCCAAACTTTTTAACTGTAGTATATATTCTTGCCTCGTCTGCCATTTTGGATTTATTTTTCTGATGAGGCTGCAGTACATTATGGGATAATTTGTCAGTCTCCGTAAACAAATGGTGACATCTTACGTTGCATCTTGCTGTAGTCTCCAGCCTGGGCTCGGTGACTCATGGGGAATATTGGATGCCATTCGCAAAGTCAAGGTGGGTGAGTCTGGAGTGAAGAGCCTGGAGATCTCCTCGTCTGTGCCCGTTTCACAGTCCACTGAGATAGGCTACCTGAACGTGACCTCACCTGTGTCTCCGAACAGCAGGTTAGAGCAGGAAGAGAGTCTCAGTGCCACAAGCGATGAGGCCTGAGTGAGTTACGAGGACTCTGAAATGCCATTACAAGGTTTGCCAATCTGAAAAGTCACTGGATCAGTCAAGGCTTAAAAATAAGTGAACTCTAAATGAGTAAAACGCAGACAAATTGGCACTGTGAAAGTCTGTCATGTTTGGTCTTCAGTTAATGTCCTTGTACTTTAAAGCGAATGTGAAGAGCTGGATTTTTGCTCAGGCTCATATCACTTGGGTTGAAATCAGCTGCATTGTCTTTGTGGCTGACATTGAGTCAGTCAAGAAGGCCTGAGATTTGATATCATCCACAAACATGACACTTCATTGGATGCTATGGTCAGTAGCCTTGTCACATCTTTAAGATGCCATATGTATTTTTTATACATTTACCCTATAATGGTACGACTGGAGAAGCACTTAAAGCACTATTAATTTGATATTCAGATAATACAATCTGCAGGTGTTTACAACAGAAATGCACTATTGCCTTTCGATAAACGGTACGTATTTGAAATCAAGTGTTCGTATGTTTTAGTGAGATTTGGTGTACTGTAAATGCTAGCCGATACATGTTGAAACTCTTGCATGTATCAGTAGACCTTTTCTCATTTTCTGTGCTGGTTTTGGGGGAAAACCTGGTTAAATGTTACATGGAGCTCAGATTACTACACTCTACACTTTGTAGATAAAAGCATGTACACTACTGTTCAAAGATTTGGGGTTAGTAAGTTTTAGTTTTTTTAAGAAATTAATACTTTTATTCAACAAGGACACATTAAATTGATCAAAAGAACATCTGAGAGGTGATGTACTGTACTTTACTCTGTCGGCTGTATGCATTGGTCTGCATCTGTTGGTGCAGTGTAAATTGGCCTTAGGAGACTACGGTTGTGCCGATAGATGATAATATTGTGTATCAACAATAGTCAGAGATATCACCTGGCACCATCATGCCTTTTACAATATTAAGACGATTATAATTATTATTATCTAATTACTATTAGCGTTATTAGTATTGTGTGTTATAACAATCACATGATTCTGTTGATTGTATGACTGCAAAGGCCAATCAGAGGCTTTCAGATTAGTCATCGCTGTAACACCTGAGTTTTGTTGTTAAGTGTGCATGCGTTGACTCACAAATTCTCTCATCATAAAAAAACAAAGTGTAGATGTACATGCGATGCAAGTATAAGAGATGTATTCATCATACAGATGGCTTCACTGACTATAACGAGAGTCAGTGATTATGTTTTTTGATCATGTAAATGTTCTTTGCTCATTTTCTGTAGCTGCTGTTTGAATAACTGAGGAAATGTATGCGTTCTAATTAGTAGCTTACAATGTTGATATAATGATATAATGTGTAGTTTATAGATTACACTAACATTAGGCTGGTTTTAGCCTTTTAGGAGTTTGTTCACTGTCTGGTTATGAAACTAAGTATTTAAAAAATTCAATAAATTAGCACGATACTATCATGTATCGGCGATCTCACAGGCTGACGATATAACTATGAAGCATATCGCTCAACGCTATAGGAGACTAAAAAACAATTATTACAAATATCTTACCAACCTTTTGAATAGTAGTGTACATTTGTAAAACAGAGTTTAGATCACTGTAAAGACAAACGCTATAAAAGCTTGCTGTATATCATCCTTGCATGGGAAAGTTGATCATAATCTGTGTCGTTGCTCAGAATTATTTTTAGAGATTATTTAGTGACTGTATTTCACACACATACACTATATTTTTTCCATTGAGAGGGCAGAAACCACAACCATGAAATGTCAAAATATTGATTTAGACCTTATGTGTAGTATATGCTTTAAGTACTAATGTGAGCAATGTGGTTGTGATTAATAATTTATGATGGAAAATGTTGGTCTGCTGTTATTAAGTTCCACTGAAAAAAAAGAAAAGATTTGGCTACTGACAAGAAAACAGACTTGGTAGCATTATCAGCCTTATGGTATTGTTGTTTACTTATGGAATGGGTGCAATGGGAGTTTTATAGATTTGTATAATATTTTGCACTCCCTTTGTGTTTTGTACATAGTCTCGGAGACTGAATGACCTGTGATTTGGGAGCAAAGTCATCTGACAAAGGAGAGTTATTATATCACTTTAAACCGAGAGCAGAATGACATCCAGCTCCACATCTGTTGACCTAATAGGTGGAGCTTGTCCTAGTATGTTTAGGGGTAGGATGTGACTAGTCAGTCAAGCTCCGCCCACTGCATCATCCAGAGAGGAGGGGCTGGATATCAAGCTCCGCCCATTTGCTCTGCAGTGAGCAGCCTCTGTTTTGAACTGTGGCAAAAGGATCAAGATCCTGTAGTTGTGCCTGTACATTATGAGAGCATCGTACATTGTGTCCTGCTGCTATACGATATTAGGATGCAACGTTCACAAAATATTAACATAGGGCTCATGCCATTTAAACTGCGAAAGACATAAGTGTACACAAAGCATGTATTTTCTTAATAAACTTATTTTCATGATGACTGTTTGTTTGTATTAGTCAATCTGAGCTAAAATTATTACTTAATCCTTCAAAATTGGTGTTTAGGTAATGACACAACAATGATAAAACTTGATTTTAATAATGGTTTCGTAAATGTTGAAATTAAGTAGTTAACACAAAGAGTCCATAAAAACATCATATGCAATTGCCATCAAAGTAAGGATTTAGATCTAAAGACAAACGGATTCTAGATTCAAGCTGAACTTCTTGAAACAAATGATGGTAATTAATCTGTCACTTGCAAATTTTGAAAATAACTGCAGAACTGTATCAATATTGACTCCAATGCATTTTCTTAAACATACAAAGGCTCAGGTATAACAGTCTGAATTTAATAAACAAGATAGAGATACAAAGTGTTCTTGACGTTGATATTTTCTTAATTCACCTATCAGTCTTGTCTGTGCGTATTAAACAAAATCATTATATGGAACCACAATGCAAGACAGAACATACATAATGTCTTACGTAATACATGTTAACAGTTCATTAATAACGAGTATTGTGTTCCATGCGGAAAATAGGCTTAAGAAAACCAAATACTGAAAAACACTGACATGAAGGGAGAAAGAAACTGGTCTTTTAGTGATGATAAAATAAAATATAAGGATACCTATAAAAACAATGATCAATACTTACAGAAAAACAAATATTAATAAGTTGAAATATACTAAACAGATACAAAAATGAACAAAGTACAGTATCTAAACCTTGCAATTTGCACTATTAATGATGAATACAGGGTATATTTTATAGTAAATGTACACATCTTACTGATTTAAAGTGGATTTGAGGGCTGAACAAGCCAAGATTATACTGTAATGTAATAATCTATGCCCGGCAATGAGCTGAGGTTTTGTAGAAAGCACCAAGCTCCCCATCAAATTGCTGTTATCTAAAATTGTGAAATTCTGTTTGAAAAAAAAATTTTGTTTGACCCAGTAAACCATTACTTCATAACAAAGCAGCTAAACTGTATATATAATCACAATTATATATATTTTGGGGAAATTCGAGAACAAAAGCTTGGTCCTTTGCAAACATATAGACAAAAAAAGTTTCCTAAATATACATGAATTAGAAAATGATAATAATAAGCTTAACAAATGACTGGTATAAATGACCACAAAAATAAATGAATGTTGTAGAGCTGCAGTGTTGTGGCCTGTTGAAATCACATACGGCAAGTATGATCATGTATGATGATAATATTTGGCTAGAACGATTCAATAGACCACATGTGCTTTAACTCAGTAAGAACATTTTATTCTGCTGTTAAAAATGTTCTATCAGCTTGTATGCTGGTTTGCTGGTCAGAGCAAATATATATATACTGTATTAAAAAAAAAATCTGTTAAACATACCAGATTTACAAAGTTATTCGTTTTGGATGAACAAAAAAAATTTAACACGACTCAAAATGAGCCTTTTTCACTTGATTTTCTTAAAATATGATTACTGATATTTTGGTATACTTAATGTTTCAAGGTGCTTTTGCATCGCTTATGTTGGGAAGAATAGAGGGCATTAACACTTAACGGAGTTCGGAGGTCACGCTACACCCTAAATGTGTGATTCAGTTAACAACACTGAACCTGTGTCACACTTCTTCAGTTACATCATGACAAAAATCCATTTAATAGACATTGTCATCATGCAATTATGCCATTTCATTTTTAAAAATGACAAAAAGGGCACTTTTTCCTTAAAATACTGTGATTGGAAGGGATGAAATTTGCATTGCACACAAATAAGGCCTTGTCACAAAAACTGAAACAAGTAAAACATCTATGATGCAAGTAACACAAGTCGTTATTTTAGAGAGTGTCATATCTTATTGACACTCTTTTATGTTAGCGGGGGATTTCTTGGAATTCCTTCACTTTTGAGGGTACAAAATACTCGGGCAATGACTGTTCTTATAAAATCCACAAAACTGACTTTACCGCAACTGTGTCACGGCATACAGAACTCAAAACATAACCTTTCATTTCTTACCATGACCTAAAAGAATAACAGAAGCTTAAAGTGGAAGAAGTGTCACATCCACAGTAAAATAAAACACAATATCCTGTTAAAACGAAGTTTAAACTCTCATAGCTGCCCAAAGCGAGAAGCGGCTCCCATTCTGAAAAGATTCATTCAACTTTGAGCCAAAACCACGAGGCTGAAAAGTGCTTAAAGAGTATCTTTGGAAGTCTCCCTTACACACCTTTGAAACAAAACGTTAAAATGATCACAAGTGTGACATTCTGTTTTTGGAATAATCAAATAAAATCCTTTAGACTGGTGTCTAGTTGAATTGAACATTCAGTTCAGACAGCATTTGTTGAGTCTGTGGCCTGTAGGCTTAATATCACTAAGAGCTAAAGGGGCAAAGACAATATCAGACTCAAATGTCCTCCGAGGTCTCTTAACACTTATCATGTTCTTTTTTTTTAACGGAAGACCATCGCAGTGAACAAAATACCTTGTAATGGAAGAGAAACATGAGGGAGGAAGCTCAAATAAGTGAAATGCGTATGGGGATGCTGGGAGATTCTGTTCTCTGTGGGGAATGGTGGCTGACTAGATGCTCCACCACGGTGTGTTTGGACATGTGCTTCATAAGGTAGGTTTCCTGAAAAAAAAGGTGTTATAATATGACAAAAGAGGAGGGGCCCATATTTACTCATAGGTTGAGGTGGATTGATACTCACTGAGGTGTATGCGCGACCACACATGCTGCAACAGTACGCTTTAGCGTTCTTAATGGCGTGTGCGGAGAGATGGATCTGTAAGGAGGTGGAGTCTGTGTATGCACGGTAGCAGTTCGGACACTTGTATGGCTTGTCTTTGTTATGTTGTCTCTGGTGAGACTGAACAGGAAAAGAAATGAGGAAGCATTTTTAACACCTTTTAAGACTCAAGTGTCATGCAATATAAAATACTGAACAAATACATATAAAAAACACATTACTGTTCGATATATATATATATACATGACATTATGTAATATGTATATATATATATATATATATAATTGTTTTGACTTTTTTGAAAAGTCTTTTATGCTCACTGAGGCTGCATTTATTTGAGTGCAGTGAACTGTAATACTGTGAAAAATCATTATAATTAACTGTTGTCTCTTTTAATAATTAAAAATTCCTGTGATGGCAAAGCTTTCATCAGACATTACTCCAGTATTCAGTGTCATATGATCCTTCATAAATCATTATAATATGCTGATTTGGTGCTCAAGAAATATTTCTTATTGTTAATGTTAACAATTACTTTTATACTTTTGTGAAATATTTGATACATTTTATTTTGGGATTCTTTGAAAGTAAAAAAAAAAAATTTATATGATTGTATATATATATATATATATGATATTTGTATTTAATGTCTCACTTGATCATTTTAATGTATAAAATTGTAAAAGTTTAAAATTAATTTCCGTTGAATGTTGTAAAAAAAACTGAATCCCAGACTTTTGTATTGTGCATCCATTTTTACATGTCATGTAATTCATATTCACATGGCATCACAATTATAAGACAATTATATATAATTTATAACAATGATAAAGAGAGTTTTAAATAAATAAAATGTGTGTTTTTAATCTTTACATTTGTATAATGTAATTTAACTTTTGCTCTTGTTATCATTATGCCGTCATCACCTGTAGGTTTGAGAGTTGTGTGAATGTCTTTTCACATCCTGGTTGGGCACATTTATAAGGTCTGTCACCAGTATGAATCCTTCAAAACAAATGCATATATATTAACACTCTGCAGAACTCTAGACTGGTTGTATAGTTTTCAGTTGTACATGCACTAAAGGCGTCGCTGTGAGTTCTGCTGACCTGGTGTGCTGCTGGAGGTGTGATAACTGGCAGGAAGGAGTTCTCACAATAGGAGCAGTGGTAGGGTTTAATGCCTAAGTGAATACGTAAGTGCTGTGATAGGTATGAGGCGTTGGCGAATGACTTTGAACAGTGAGGGCACTTGTGGGGTTTGGCCTCCGTGTGGGACTTGGAATGCATCTGCATCTCTGACTTGTTTAAGAAAGTGAGGGGACACACTTTACACCTGTATGAAATGCAAAAAATCAATAGTTGGTTACTGAAATAAAATTCTGTGTGTGATCCAAGATATAATACAGCAGGTCATAAATGATATGACTGATTACTAAAAGTGTTAAACCTGTATGTTTTTCCCTCTTTGGCGATGGTAACCGCCTGGTCAGGACCTGAGGCCAGAAGTGGGTAGGGTACCACCAGCAATGGGCCTGTGTTGTTCTCTGCTTTAATCTTCTTGCGGCCCCGTGGAGCTTTGGGCTGTGGTCCCAGCATCCCCACCAGACCACCACTTTTCATATGCTCCATGCCAGGACCGTTGGCCAGGCTAGAAATGGTGTTTAAGCAAAGTGCGCCGCCCAAGTGGTTCTGGCTGTTTGACGTGGGAGTTAGAGCCTCAGAGGTGTTGTGGCTTTCTGTGCGGGATGACAGCATGAGACCTGTTTTTTGAAAATTAAAAAGGGTTTTATAACTTGTCTATGGCATATGGAAATGTAAAATCGCTTGTTTATACATGCATGTCTCTTCCACCTGAGCGATGGTTCGCTCTAGAGGCTTGGTCCACTGCTTGTCGCATATGCCAATCTTCCCATAACCCCTTTGCCTTCACTGTAGACTTGTCATCTATATTCAGCTCTGAAATTATGTAAGAATAAAAGCAAGCATGTATTTTAAAATACATGCACCAAATTGCAAGAAAATGTATGCTTTGTTTTTATGTTCGGTTAATATGGTTTTGAAAAGTTAAAGGGGTCATATGACGTTGATAAAAATAACATTATTTGGTGTATTTGGTGTAATGCAATGTGTTTACATGGTTTAAGGTTCAAAAACACATTATTTTCCACATACTGTACATTATTGTTGATCCTCTCTGCCCCACCTTTCTGAAACGCGTCAATTTACAAAGCTCATCGTTCTGAGAAGCTCTGTGTGCTCTGATTGGCCAGCTATCCAGTGTGTTGTGAATGGCCGAATACCTCAAGCGTGTGACAGAAATGTTACACCCTTTATCATATTTGGAAACACACAGCATTTCCACAACATGGCGGCGGCGACAACAATACTACAGCGATAATAAAAGTTATGCCTTCTTTCTTTGCGTATACATTTGGGCGGTGTTATGCAAATCTTGCGTGTTTGAATGAGGTGTTTTAGGAGGGCGCCACAATATGTTATTAAGGTTGTTCGTTTTTTTTTACAATAATTATTTTGATTTTGGGAAAATTGTAGTTAATACTTTATTTTACAGTGTCCTTGTTACACATTACATGTATTTAAGGATATTGCATGTCAATTATCCCTAAACCAAATCCTATTCCTACCCCTAACCCTATAGGAAGTACGTTATTAATTAATGCTGCTCAACTTTTGTCTCAATAAACTCCTAATTTGCTGCTTATTAAGTTAGTGAGGTTAGTTGTTAAGTTTAGAAATATGGAATATGGTCATGCAGAATAAGGCATTGATATGTACTTTATAAGTACCAATAAACAGCCAATATGCTAGTAATATGCATGCTAGTTAATAATGAGAATTGGTCCTTAAAGTGTTACCAAAGGACAAAATTAGCATTACATTGTTGACCAACATAATACATTAACATGTAATACCAAAATGTACAGTCCATAATGGTGAAACATTACATGTTAACTTTGTCATAATAACACATGTGAGTTCTGTCGGTACCTGCGATGGTGCTGGATGCTGGGCGGGCGTGCAGAGTGATGTCAGACTGAGAAGAGTTGTGGGCCTGAAGACCCGGCAGCTGCTGCAGCTTGGGGATAGACATCACATGTTGCCCACCATCTGAAGGTGGAGAGGACACCAGCAGAGTCTGCTGAGAGGGAACAGTGGTGGGCGGCAAATGCAGAGGTCTAATTTTTTCTGCCATCAGTTGCTCTTTGATCTTGTCGATAAGAACCAGGTTATCCAGCTGTAAAAGTCATTGGTTAGGTTTAACACGGGGCATGGACACCAAGTGACGTGAAACACAAAACCAAACCGAGCAAAAAATGTCTGTGTGTGTGTGTGTGGGGGGGGGGGGGGGGGTCTTGGGGGAGGCTCATATCAAGGTTTCGATGCTCGCTCTGGCAAACCACATTGACATGTACAGATTTGAGCAAACGTGCATACTGTCATGCTTTCTAACGTTCAAACAATCACTAAATGCCACACAGTTTCGCTTTGTAATCAGCTGTACAGTATGTACAAATGACTCTTCTGAAGGAAGTTTTCATGAATGAATAAACACTATGGCATTTGTTTAGTTTTTGGTCAATTAAAGTGAAACAGTCAAAAATAGTGACTAGAAAACTATTCATATGCCAAATTAACTATTACAAATATACTGAAGAACGCTAGTGCATGTCAGAGAACTTTTTATAAAACATAATACTCACTTGACCAGACATGGAGGGAGGTGGTGGCCAGAAATATGGATTATTGAATCGTGGCTCTGCCATCTTTCTAATAAAACGGAATAAGAGTCAAATCATAATATGATATATAGCCGATTAAAAGCACACACAAGACTAAAAGGATTTGGTTAGAAACATATTTCTCACCTAAATCTTAGTGTTCATAAGCCATATTGAGTGTAGTTCATGAAATAAGTCAATTTCTTACTAATAAAATATAAATAAGTCAGACCGAGTTATGTAGTATCTATAATATTAAGCACTCTTTACAAAACCAGACCTAAAACATCAGGTCTTTAGTTTCTTTTTATTTTCAATATAATATAATTTATTTAAACCGTAATAGAGCAATATGCCACACGGCCATCAGCGCTTGCTTCATTTGTTCTCACAATAAATGAGTCATTTTAACTCACATCTCATAATTAGTTCCTGTAGTTCCCCCAAAATACCAATTATACTGTCATCATCATTGCCATGCCATTCCAATCTTCCATATCTTTCTTTTTTTGGGGTGGTTATTACCAAGTTAACAATAACTGTAGTAGCAAAGACATTTTGTCAAAAACTTTGCTTAATAATGCTAGAAATTAACTTTTTTTTTCTTAAGGGCCAATAATTGTTCCCAATAAATTATCAATTGAAACAATTATCTATAAAATAAAACAACATTTGTTATTCATTCAACATTCATATTATATTTATATTTAGCCCAACTTCTGACCTTAATGGTTACCATGGTGTTTGTTTGTTTGTTACAAATGACTTGAGTCATCATCAGCTCAAGTGTCAAGAATTGTAATATTTGCCATATGACTCAAGTCTGACTGAGGTGAGTCAGTATTCAAAACATCAGTATTTAAGACATTTCATTATAATCTGAAAGCACTTAATCAAAACTATAAAAAGTGACCAAATTCAACAAAACTCAAATGCCTCTATAAAGAAAAAGCTGATCCGTAGGATCTAAAGTACAACAATCTCTTTAGAGGAAAACAACAGTCACAGAAGTTTAGTGATTTCCCCACACAGCAGCTGCACAACACTGCTATCTCTCATCTCTACTGATCACCCAGAGCCTCCGATTCATTCCTGCAGTTTCACCAAAAACATTTCAGACAAAAGAAAAAAAACAAAAATGGCAGCCTGTTATATTTTCATAAGGACGCCATATTCTGCAGAGCCCAAAAAAATCACACTCGACTCGGTCCATTTATTTAGCCGATCGAACAACGAGATGTTTGTGGTTATATGTGTGTGTGTGTTTGTTTATCAATAGCACCTTTGAATTGCCCGGCCCCCCTTGAAAAAAAACGGACACTTCCGACAATCATGCCGTGCAAAAATGTCTTACAATTGGCGAAACGCTGCGCACGGCTGTGTAATTTTACAACATCTGCCGCCCCGATCGCTTTATAACAGCGTTATAGCGAATGCACATTAAAACCATAAGTACGTGCATGCACAAGGCATTCAAATATTGCCATTTATACTGTTATATTTCGCTTTGTGCAACCTGTGGTAAATCAAAGGCGATAAATCGCGCCCGTCGAACAGTTATGTGTCGTACAATGCAGTAACGTGCACGATAGCTCAGTGTGGGAAAAAGCAAAAAGACGCCATGAGAGCACAAACCTTTGATATCGATGTCAGAGTGTTTTTTCCTCGCAGGAGAGGCTTTAATAAAGCAGAGAAGAGGCTGGATGTTCTATGCGCCTCCAGACAGCACAGCTTCCGGGTCAGCCTGTTCACTTCTGGGTGCTGTACACCAAAATCTCTCATTTTTGCAGGCACATATGAGGCTTTTTGTCTCACACAGTTACGGGATCATTGCTTTTAGGCTTAAGTACTTGGTCGGGCATCTCTGTCTCCTTTCTTTCTTTTTTTCTTCTTTTTAAAGTTTTTTACTTCTGAGACTTTAGTATATTAACCATATGTACTATATTTAAGTTCTGTTAAGTACAGAAGAGAGGCATTTGAAATAACACACATAATTGAGGCTTTCCCATGCAAAATGCAATGTAGTAAAATTATTTATTATAACCTACTCCTGCTATAAAACTATGTATAAATATATGTAATTGAATCACCTCTAAATAATGACTGTTTCACTATTTCCATATTAACAAATGCACAATAATTGAATGTGTAATAAATGCTATTGTTATAAAGCTCAAATTACCATTCAAACAAATGTACAGTACATAATCAAGAGCAAAGTTTGAGAAAAACTTTGATGTTGGTTTGTGTAAAATGCTTTAAAGCTTAGAAAAGCCCTACAAACAGACAAACTGGCCATCAAAGGAAATCATCACTGACATCAAGTCACGCCTACAGGTGTGGTGTGTTGGTGGTGGTTCAGTGCTGGACTAATCTGCACATCGCAGGTTCAAACCCACAGAGATGATTCATAAACATCAAAGTTCCCAGTGGAGGCCCTTTATCACTCTAAAAAGTGGTAGCTTGCTGAAATTAAATTTAGTTTTGTTAGTTTAAACTAATGTGAGCTAATGTATTTAGGTTGATTTAGTATTGTTAAATATTTAAATCCTGAATAAAATCATTTACACAGTTTATAACAATTAGTTCCAGTTCTCGAATCTGATTGGCTGGGCGGAGTTCCCACATCACTCAGAGTTTTCAGTCTTTTGTTTGTCATTTCACTCGTCAGTGTTTGCACGTTCCACACAGCAAGTTCATGCTGTGTTATTTATATATTATTATACTTTTTTTGTTATTCTGGTTGGAAGTCTCTTCACATCCCGATAGCAATCATTAAGTTAAGTGGTCTAAATGTATTTATATATTCTGTGGAAGGCGTAGGACTAAGAAATGTTTGTCCAATCAGAATGCTCGTTCCGAGCGTTTTGATTGACTTTCCTACCTGCCTGTCAACACATGCATTTGCATACCTCTGCACACCCGGTTTACGTCATCAGCGCGTTCATGTACGCATATACGTATACAGACAGAGCGAGAATGGCAGTACCTTCCTGGTATTGTTGTACTTTTACTAGTCTCGCGTAGCCAGATCTTCAGACTGACGGCTGAAGGTCTGTGAACTTTGTCCGCTTTGAATGGCTAAGACCCGCCCAAGAGGCCATTTGATTGACAGGTAAAGCAACCAACCATGTTCCGTACCGGTGTGTAAAACTCTTGGACATATTTTAAAGATACTATGCCGCAAAATCTAAATATGAGTTTAGTTGATGTTGATAAGCGCTCATTGTCACAATTGTACACATGACAGCTCTCCTCTTCGATGAGAGAAGTTTGGCGTCACGGCATCTTTGTTTCCAGGCGGAACGTTAAAGAACGTGACACACGTCTCCCGGAAATCCTGTAAATTTAACCAATCCGATGACGACTTCGAAACTCCTGAAGTGTTTCCAGATAAGTGTGCCATATGCATCAGACATTTAGTCAACGTTCCGTGGGCGTGACGTCTGAGATTATACTTTTATTAACTGTGCTATAAAGTTTTCTCACCGGTTAATGACATATGAAGTATTGTAGTAATGTTGTCTCTGATTGTCTGATATGCATGCGTTCAGGGGGCATGGCTTTGAACTGAGATTTTCAGGGAGGGAGGGACGTTTGCACTTGATATCAGGCTAAAGTTAGTATTTTTTTCAAGATCTCCTACTACACCTTTAAGTGATGATTTTTTTTACATCATTATGCCCAGTAGCATAAAACGACAAGTGACCGTCTTTGTGAGTGAGTCACTGAATCATTTATTCTAAACACTGATTCATTTAGGAACGAAACGCAGCTTGCGGACACAAGAATTGTTCTGTTGTCGTTTAGTTTGAAACTATTTTTGTTGGCGGCATTGAAACTAACAACATAACTAGCAACATTGTGCCTAACATGTGTTGTTCAACATTAACTAATATAAGAGGAGTAGCCTAATATCTTTCCATGCATATTTTGATCAAGATTCTGCTTCAAACTAAAAATAGCTTACCAAGGAAAAATTAAGACTGTTTTTTGTTCCTCCACTTGATGTCACTGTTTCAAAATGTAATTTGGTTAATCATAGCGTCATATTTTTGATTACGTTATGGAATGTTAGTTATAGGTTGGTGAAGAAAGACTTCATGAGAGTAAGCAGAAGTTAACCAAATGGAAGACCTTATAAATGATCTGATATCCATCTGTAGGCTGAGGTTATCAGTCTGATGTGCTTTCCTGTTTCTCATCTACACTTTCGCACATCTTGTACTTTAAAGCTTTCTGGGTTGGTTACTCACCTTCCTGTCTAAACAGATACTCTGAGTAGTGAGGCAGAAGGTGGATGCCACAAACGCTGACATGAAGCAGAGTTGGAGTATTTCATGTTTTCATCAATTTGTAAGTCTATGAAATCAAATCATACTATTGCTCGTCATTCGTGACTCTTGAGCTTAAACTGAACATCTCATCATGACTGTGTCAACACTGTGTTTGCATTTGGTAAGTATTTAATCTTTACTAGCATTGTTGTTGTTGCCTTTCCTTGGACAGACTGTGCTGTAATTGCTATCTTTCCTTATTATAAATGTCTGTGCCTCATTACAACATTGGAAATCCCTCAGTTTCAACTGTTATTTATATATATATATATATATTTCTGATTATAGATTGAGAAATAAATGTTCAGTAACCACCATCCTGTTACAATAACATCTAAATTTGGCAAATATTATTGTTGTGGCATATTGTTCCTGTGGCTCAGTGGTAGAGCATTGCGTTAGCAGTGCAAAAGGTTGTGGGTTCAATTCCCAGGAATCACATATAGATAAAAAATAATTATAACCTGAATGCACTGAAAGTCGCGTTGGATAAAAGCGTCTGCTAAATGCATAAATGTAATGTAAATGTAAAATGTGACACGTTTGGTTAACCTCAACGACAATAGTCACACTTGTAATTAAGCTTTGATTGTAGTCTAAATTGTCATGGCTAAGTAGTGGTAGATCATTGTTATCTGCTATATACTTTGTGATATGTGGGCAAAATATATAGATATTATGATATATTCAATAAATAACTTTATCTTTGGTCAATTTTATTTGTTTAATAAATAAAAAGACATTGACAAGCTTAAATCCATAAATAATAAAGGGGTCTTTAAACCTAGGGGCCTCAATACAAAACAGCATGGATTCAAAAGGGTGGGGTACGAGGAGCTATGATTAAACAAATCATAATTTACTAGTTCTTTAGAATATAGATGTAATAATAAATATTAAAAAGTTTTGAAAGGAATGTATCAAACTTGAAAACTTACTTACTTTAAAACTTACTAACTTTAAAAGGTCCTTTCTGTATTCTTGCTTCTCTAGTAACTGTAATTTGTTGTTATATATGAGGATGGAACATATATATATATATATATATATATATACAGTGCTCAGCGTAAATGAGTACACCCCCTTTGAAAAGTAACATTTTAAACAATATCTCAATGAACACAAAAACATTTTTCCAAAATGTTGACAAGACTAAGTTTATATAACATCTGTTTAACTTATAACATGAAAGTAAGGTTAATAATATAACTTAGATTACACATTTTTCAGTTTTACTCAAAGTAGGGTGATGCAAAAATGAGTACACCCCACAACAAAAACTACTAAATCTAGTACTTTGTATGGCCTCCATGATTTTTAATGACAGCACCAAGTCTTCTAGGCATGGAATGAACAAGTTGGCGACATTTTGCCAGATCTATCTTTTTCCATTCTTCAAGAATGACCTCTTTTAGAGATTGGATGCTGGATGGAGAGTGATGCTCAACTTGTCTCTTCAGAATTCCCCATAGGTGTTCGATTGGGTTCAGATCAGGAGACATACTTGGCCACTGAATCACTTTCACCCTGTTCTTCTTCAGAAATCCAACAGTGGCCTTAGATGTGTGTTTAGGATCATTGTCATGTTGGAAAAGTGCACGACGACCAAGGGCACGGAGTGATGGTAGCATCTTCTCTTTCAGTATAGAGCAGTACATTTGTGAATTCATGATGCCATCAATGAAATGCAGCTCCCCGACACCAGCAGCACTCATGCAGCCCCACATAAGGACACTGCCACCACCATGTTTCACTGTAGGCACCATGCATTTTTCTTTGTATTCCTCACCTTTGCGACGCCATACAGTTTTGAAGCCATCAGTTCCAAAAACATTTATCTTGGTCTCATCACTCCAGAGTATAGAGTCCCAGTAGTCTTCATCTTTGTCAGCATGGGCCCTGGCAAACTCTAGGCGGGCTTTTTTGTGCCTGGGCTTTTAGGAGAGGCTTCTTTCGTGGACGGCACCCATGCATGCCATTCCTCTGCAGTGTACGCCGTATTGTGTCACGGGAAATAGTCACCCCAGTTTGGCTTTCTACTTCTTTAGATAACTGCAGTGAACTTGCATGTCGATTTTCTTCAACCCTTCTCATCAGAAGACGCTCCTGACGAGGTGTTAACTTCCGTGGACGACCTGGACGTCTCTGTGAGATGGTTGCAGTTCCATCTTTTTTAAATGTTTGTACCACTTTTGCTACAGTATTCTGACTGATAAGTAAAGCTTTGCTGATCTTCTTGTAGCCTTCACCTTTCTTGTGTAAAGAAATAATTTTCTTTCTCAGGTCTTGTGACATTTCTCTTCCATGTGGTGCCATTGCTGACAGCATGAAATGGGAAGGGGTTTTCTTTAAGTAACACCCTTTTATAGTCAACTGTCACCTGTGTAATGAATAATTAGACTCACCTGTGGTTGAATTCTTGTTAAATTAGACATTTGTAGTCTAAAATTTAGCTTTGCTCCAGAGACTTTCAGTGGGGTGTACTCATTTTTGCATCACCATAATTTGAGTAAAACAGAAAATTTTGTTCTCTAAGTTATATTATTAACCTTACTTTCATGTTATAAGTTAAATAGATGTTATATAAAACTTAGTCTTGTCAACATTTTTGAAAATGTTTTTGTGTACATTGAGATATTGTTTAAAATGTTCCTTTTCAAAGGGGGTGTACTCATTTACGCTGAGCACTGTATATATATATATATATATACACAGACAACATCATATATATAGAATACTATACATAATATAATAATAACTATATATTATACTTTGTGACAGAACACATTGACATAAAGTAACAGACGAAATCTTCTTTATTAACCAAAAAATTAAAGAAATATTTTATCTGTATTGGCGGTGCCTAGGGTATATTTCATTATGAAAGTAGATGGACGAAACCGGCCATTCCAAAGATCAAGAACTGCAACTGCTCAAAGTGAGGAACAAAGTGTTATGTATATAGACATTATCAGAGAAAAATGAGTAAAAGCTAAAAAATATTGCTTTATTATTACAGAGATGAAGTTACTGGAAACTATGACATTAATCACAGTTCATCTCAAAACTGTCTCAAACGGTTCTCAGATTTACTGAGTAAGTCAGTATAAACTTAAACATTTCTCATCAAATTCTTCAAATTATCTGCGCTTCGCTACCAACATTAATTTGAGAGCTCTGTACTTTTAGTGTATGTCAACAATTGCCTGTCTACTTTTATTGTAGGAGAAACAATAGCATTGTCCTTTCTGTATATTATCACACTTAAAATATTTCTCACAAAGTATTTAACATTTAAAAGGGAACGTGATTTGGGGATATTTGGCATTAAAACATTGGAAAAATCCTGATTTAATAATAACTATTCAGATTTCAGTTTTTTTATTTGAGTATTTAAGTATTTAAATATGATGGGATTTCTTATGTTCAGAAGACAATGACATTTATTTGATTGCAGTTAATTGTCTTTATTTCAGGTATTTATACTATTTATCGCCTCCCAATGCCGATGCCATACTAAAATTCCCCCCACGGCAGATGGACGTTGTTCAGCAGGTAAACGGACATGCCACTAACTAAATTAAAAATAAGTAAAACCACTATTAACCAGAAAATAAAGAAAAAAAATTCAATTGTTTTTCTCTCATTATTTTGATATTTCCTGCAGGATATTACAGATCACAACAGGGCTGTGTGAAGTGTGCGAGCGGATTTTATATTGACTTACCAAGTAATCTGACATATTGTTTAAGATGTGCGGCATGTGATAGCGGTGGTAAGTAAAATATCAGAGTACACTTATTGTAATAATCTAATTAATGCATGTGGAATTTAGACAATTGAAATGTATATAACTGTAGCAAGGTGGACTTTGTATCTAAATATAAGACTCCTGGTTTTACAGCTCGTGAAGTAGAGAATGTCACCTGTACACCAACACAGAACAGAGTCTGCGATTGTGAACCTGGGTTTTACAATAGTAATGGTCTCTGTAAAGACTGCGACAGTTGTCAAAAATGCACAGAATGTAAGTACCATTAAAGGAAGTTCATTTATGGCCAAGGAACAAATGTGATACTTTCTACAGTATTCTAAATAAAAAAAACTGAAAATTACATATTCTTAATATCTTGTGGCTAGGAAACCTTAAGTGAATAGTATGTTTTTCCTTTTCTGTGTTACTCAGGTTTGAACTGTAAAAGGAGTTGTAACCAAGAAACAGCTATTAAAACCACAGCAGTAGTGTGTGGGCTTGGATCTTTTCCGGAAAGTGGAAAATGCCAAAGCTGTGTTGAGTATGGGGTCTAATATTCACATTTTCTGTACATCTTCTGAATCTTAGTGGACTTTTGATAGATTACTCTGTTTGTGGAGAATAAGGATTTTTCGTTTATTCAAGTCTTTAGCATGTAGGTTAATGGGTTGTGGTTTTCCTGTGCATAAGGTTTGGCATCCGCATCAGAATTTCCTGCATTTGTAATAATGTTCACCAGCTTTATTAGCAACAAAACACTATTTCAGTTTCCAGCACACCAAAGAATAGGATTCATCTTTTTGTTTTAAAACTTGTGATTATGGAAATGTTTTGTATGGTAAATACATTTGTAGTTATTTTATAGTTATGTTTGTCATGAAAGTGTCTTGGGTCAAAGCACATTAAGTATAAATTATATTTTGCTTAATGTAATTTGTTGCAGGCATAAGTGCAAGAATGAATCCTGTAAATCATTTTGTTCATCTACCACAGTTGAAATACCAGGTATCACAACATCCTAACATGTATTAGAAAAATGAATATATGCAAACCGTTCAAGTAAGAAATACAGAGGCTAAGTGTTGTGTGATATATTGTCCCTTTCCTTAGATTCTCCTGACCCGCTGTTGCTGGTGTTACTGGTCATTGTGACCTTAATGGTTGGTCTACTCTCTCTTCTTCTCATCTGGTTCTACAGACGGAGATGGCTTTGCTCCCAAGCCAGAACCTGGAATGTTGGCAAACATCCAGACATTCAGATTCAACCAGGTTCATATACACTCACATGTATTTGATTTAGATTAATGAAGCTTGTTATACCTTTAATGGGGCCTTGCATCGTTACAAAGTAAAGCAGCTTAACATTGTTTTGTTTCCGTTAATTCTGTGGTTTGAGTTCTTTCTTAAAATAGGAGATGCACATTGATTTAAGAAATCGGCATGTTGCAATATTCAAGATAAGTGAATTTTGTCTTTGTTTCTGCAGATCAACCCAATGATGTAATCTACATTCCCACAGCAATGGTTTGTAATCTTTTGATTTAACATGTTTCTGCTGTGTACAGTTAAATAACAAGGTGGAAATGATGTTGAGGATTTTTTTCCCATCGCCTTGATAAGCATTTGTTTGTCTTTAAAGGAAAGAAATGGAGCCACTATCAAAACTGTACCAGTGACCAGCTACCCACACAGCGTCCTCAGTGGAGATTTACAGAGCATCATGGCTCCCCTGATAGCAAACGGAAACCCAAAATGTAATTATATAAAACATTAATGGGGTCATGAAACGGAGAATCTAAATGTTCTTGATATTTACATTCATAAGAGATTACTCTACAATAAAAACATACTGCAAGTTTAAAAACCTAAAACTAACTCTCCAATTTAAAATATATAAAAATAAGTCTACCCTACTTAAACACCCGGATTTGAAATCGTCACAATTTCCCCTCAGTGCATCCGTTAACATGCATCATCATCATATGCAATGGTGTATATTTCTGTGTCCCAATTTTTTCCTACTTATACTATGCCCTAAAAGTATGCACTCTTTTTGTGAAGAAAAAGTACATATTTTGTGTGTCTGTAGCAGAAGAGCCAGCTTTTGGACGTACTACTTCGTCGTAATCGCAACTTTAATGGACTGCTCTGTAGCTTAGTTACGTGCGTTCTGTCATTGTTTAAGCAACCCTGTAAAAAATCTTATTACAGCTAACATCCTCTACATTTCTTTTCATTTACAAGCATATTGAATGAAGAGGCATGTAGTCATAATCGAATCCGCCGCCAAAGTGCAATGGGTTGTATGCAATATTAGCCGTTAGAGTGTGCATGGATCTGGACTGCATCTGAAATCACATACTACCTTGAGTAGGTACAAAAGAGTACATTTTTATAGTATGATAGTGTGTAGCATGAATATAATTTGTACGTACTGCATTCATCATGTTGTCAATTGTCACAATACCTATCAGCATCAGTTGAAAGGCGTCACCGCCATTCATAAATCCTCTCCTGTGGCCTCATGGGAAAGCAAAGTGTCCATCATATGCACATTTCAGAATCATGCTTCTTTTTAGTTTTTTGCCTACTATATAGTAAGGTATTATGCGGTTTTGAATGCAGCCCTGAGTACTATTTAGGGCAGGTATGGTGGTATGTAAATTGGGACTGGAGCAGTCAAGATCAGCATGAATCTATCAATGATTCCTGCATTTTCTCCAAAACTTCTATTATGATCAATGACAACATTTACACTGCTCAACGAGTCTCTTCTTTACATTGTGTTTTCACTGTGTTAGTTATGATGGTAGTATTGGTAAGATTGCAGGAGATCATTTTGTGCTCCGTAGACATGACTTTGTCCAGCTACAGTGCGATACTGCGGCAACCGGAGTAGTTCTAAATCAAATGCTTTAATCAACACTTTTCAGGATTAGTGATAGTACCAAGAGTTTGCATGCTCATTTCATATGCAAAGATGTTAGTCAATCATAGCAGTGGGCATTTAAATTGAAGTCTTACAGCAGACAACCCTTCCAATGGAGCGCTCAAATCAGAGAGCTAAATCCAGGGTAGAAAATGACCATTTATGTCTAAATTATGACCTATGGCAACATTATAAAATGTAAATAATGCATTTCATGACCCCTTTAAGACATTGCAAAACTTCTCAAAGTGTTGGTTTAATCTCTGTTTTAGAACTGTTCAAAAGTTATTGCTTTTCTAAATATTTCAAGTTTTCTTGTCAACTATTTGTCTTATCCTTTTGCCAAACATGTAGGCGACGGCGTATGCAAAACTGATTGTGATCAGCTAGCCTCCAGGCTTACATTACAAAGTCTAAAAACTTCTGAGAACTGTTTAATCAGATAGTAACTTCTAATAATTTGCACACTTTTAGTTGCTTCCTTTGTGTGGTAGGAGCCTCACAGCTTTGTGTTGAAAGGACATTCAAATGTGCTGATTAAAAGTAGAAAGTAAGTCATTAAAAGTAGATCATTTCAGAGTAAATGAGAATAAAAAGAAAGGAGGGATTTTAGTTTTAGTTGTCATGATAATATTTTATTTTATTAGGCACTCTGTTCATCCTGCACTACATTAATTATTTCATATCACACCAGGGATTTCTCTGTTTCGTTTTACCAAAGTGCAACTGGCTTATCAATTTTACAGTGAAAGAAAAAAAAAATCAGTAGAAAAACGGAAAAGGTACTGGTAATTTTCTGCCTCAACATTTTCTAACTTTACATACATTTCCCTGAACCCCTAAACACAGCGCAATATAATGCAAAAGTCCAAATACGGGGAAAACACCTGTGAAAAACCAATACGGAAAATTCCTTCATATAGATAGGATACATTAAACCCTATTTTTACGGACTTTTGTAGAATGTAGCCTAGTGACAGTGACCTCAAGAGGAATTCAGTATATTACAATAATATTGTTGCAGTGCTTATCTTGTTGCTAGACTGATTAACATGTACATTGTAATGAACTATTTGGTTCTGCATGATGATTCTTTTGCAATATAACTTACAATCATCTGGCACTGATAGACCTACTCTATGTGAGAGCTTGGGGTTTCTCAACCTTTGTATCTAAAGGTCATATCTGCTTTCCCCCAGTGATGCAGGTGCTGCAGAAGGAGTCCTGGCCAGCACCAGTGCTCTACACTGTCATAAGAGCGATTCCTGTGACGCGCTGGAAGGAATTTTTGCGACTGCTTTCTGTGTCAGATGATCAGATGGAACGGATTGAACTGGAGGCAGGCCCATCCTATCTAGAAAAGCAGTATCATATGCTGCGTCTGTGGAGCCAGAGCAGTGGAGCGAAGATGGAGAATATCTACTCAACATTACACTACATGAACCTGTCAGGCTGTGCCCAGGAACTGCAAGAGAAGCTAGAACAGTTGCAAGCAAGCATGTAAAGCTGACTCATCTTGACTCCCTCTCCTCATTGCATTTCACAATCATTTACAAGGAACTCTGAACAGAAGACGCTCTGTCTTCTGAACAGGAAACTCCTCAGTCATGGTTAAATATATTCTTTGTGAATTGTTTTATTTCAGCATAATGTAAAAGTAATGCAGATTATTATGCTTATCATAGGTGCTTTGTAATAACTTATTACAATTCTTGTTCTTGTATATATGAATCAGCCTTGTGATCATACTTGTAAAAATGTGAATATTTAAAGAATAATTGACAAATCCAAAGTTGGAACTTCGTTTCAATTTTAGCATCCATCAACCAGGGGTTTTCAGGATAAACTTAGCTGCTTACTTGTGTATTATAAGTCCTCAGTCATATTGTACACATGTGAAGTATTACTTCATACTTTTCACACCGGTATACATTTGTTACTTTTCTTAATAAAAACATAAGGAATGTGTGGAATATGTCTGGCTTAGATCTTGACAGCAACATGTAGTTCTAAAATGGAAAGTGTGACAGAGAAATTGTCCTTGTTGTGCAGACAGAGAAAAGTTCTGACATTAAGTTTAGTTAATGTCAGCAAACATTTGCTGTGGCCTCTGAACTAGAAGGAAATTCCCCTTTCATCAGGTTCCCCCAGGTTCATCTGACTTCTGCTTAAACCACGGTGAAGATCAAAAGCAGTTTCGCTCTTTTTTTTCTTTTTTTATGTTTGATTTTCCAGGCATGTATATAACCATAACCTATTTGCTAGGCTGTATATTGTCAGTTCGAAGAAACAGTAGCCTATGCTCACTGGGAAATGTGAACTATAACTTCCACCCCTAAATATTCTGTGCTAATTTTGATAATTGAAATCTTCCAGTCCAGAAATACCCCTTCAAACAGGGAAAACGGATATCTTGATAAATGAAATTTAAGTTTAAATTAGTGTTTCAGTTGGCTGTATTTGACGTTCTGTTTTATTAGTCATTGATTGTATTTGTGTCCAGTCCTCTTTAACGTTAGTCAAATAATTTTAAAGTAACGTTATACATTTGAAAAACACTTTTGTGGACATTGTAGCTCACTTAGAGGGACACTTTCGGTAAACAACATAAATAAAAGCAACTTTACCGAGAAAACGCCACTGCATAATAAGAAAATGTGTTTTTATTACGTTTTACGTTTTTTTTAAACATTTAAAAACTATATCAAATATTCGGAAATAACGTTTCTGTAACGTAATGGTTAAGAAACTAAAACGTTTGGAAAATGTTCTTAGAACACAACATTGCTTAGGCGAGTTGGTGGTTTCCATAGCAACCAGTGAACACATGCTGCGTGAAGCGAATGAGTGCCTGGAGCCAAACTTTTTGTAATTTGGATGTAACAAAGTCCCTCAACCGGTGACTGAATAAAGACCATGGCGACTTTATTACATTTTTTCTTACGAGACGATTTTTTAATTAAGACCGACGCGTAGTGTAACTTAGACATAAATAGTATTAGTATTTTTACGAGAGAACAAGCAAATATCTGGCCAGACCTATAAATTCGTCGTTGTTCCTAATATTATCTCCTTAACGCCTTAAGTGTTGTCTTTTCTCGATGTTAAAGTGTTTACTTGTATGTTCGTTTTCCAATCGTCTTTGACTTCACACATGGTGTCGGGATATTGAATTTCGGCAGGAGCTTCTTTTTAGCTCTTAAGTTAGCTCTTTAACCAGACAGTCGCATCTTTTGACAGCTGTTTTGAGTAAAGAATAGGAACATTAATCTGTGGTTAATCTAAATCGTGTTTAATATGCGGTACATCTCAGAACACAATGTTTAACTCTTTTAAGTCAGAAGTCGACCGAAAGTGCGTGGACTGCACACTTAAACTCACAGACACAGACAGGTGAGTAAACAGCATTAAGAGGTGTGCTCGATCTCATGTATTATTGGACGATACAATGTCGTGTTCTATATTATCATATACATTATGTATGACAATTGTACGTTTTAAATTGGTGTCTGCCATGCATTGCTTAGATTGGACTATACTGTTTAAACTAGTGCTGCTATTAAGTTACTTTGAAATAACCCAACACCGACTAGTATCTTTTTCAATTTGTATTTTTTTTTAAAATAATTATTCATTAGATAGCCTAGTACTTAACTCTAACAGCAACTAGCTGTTCATTTAATCACTAATGCTAATTTGGATAGCCTACCTGTTAATTTGCTGCTAGTCACTATCCAAACAGTGACAGGTAACTAGTAACCATTTTACTCCACCAGTAAGATTATGCCAAAAGGAAATTGTTTAAGAAATGTTACCAATAAATGTAATGACTAGGATCTAATAATTAAGTAATAAATAATAATTCATTTTATTTATGGGCACCTTTCAAGACACTCAAGGTTACCTTACAAATAATAAAATACATACCAAAAATTATACAAAAAACTATAACAATCAGAAAGCCAATCTAAAAAAAATTGTTTTAAGACGCGATTTAAAAAAAATAGTTATAACTAGTAATGCTGGAATAACTACTTGGAAACAAGTACATAATGATTAGTTAGTTGTACAAAAAGACTAACTAATAGGGACCGTACTCTTTGACCGTACTACACATTATTCTAATAAGTACTAACTAGTGTCAAATGAATAGTTACTGGCAAAATAGAAAAATATACTAATCACTCTACATTGAAAATAAACTAATAACATTAAAAAGATACTTGTTAGTTTAAAGGAAGACATTTTTAAACAGCTTGCTTCATAGTGTCATTTATTTATGCAATTTATATTCAACATATTTATGTTATTAAGAGCAAGGCATAGATTATGTTTTTTAATGATGTGTTTTTCAATTCTTTTAAAGGTCGTTGAGGACACTTGTGAAGGAAATGTTATCCAAATCTAAATAGCATTACACAGAAGGGAGATGAATGGCATACATAAAGGAGCAGCTGAACTGTGCAGAGAGGGCGACAAAATATTGCTCTCTGGGGACGCTGGCAGAGCTGCAGCTCTGTACACCCATGCTTTTGGAAATAATGCCGGTTCCACTGTAGGACACATGCGTGGCCTTAACGCAGGTCATTTAGAGGAGGTGATCTCAATGCTGGAGGCCTGGCTTGATGGCGTTTCACACAATTCTATTGAGGGCCTGAGTAAAGGTCTTGTTGCTGTATTTCTGTCTACATTATGCCCCAATAATGTGTCTGCTTCTCTTTATAAAATGGAGTCTGTTCTGCAGGGCAGAGGCCATGCTTCAGATGAGATCTTTGCACGGTGTTCTGCTCTTCTAGAAGGAAAACAAATGCCTCAATCTGAGGGTCGCACAAGGTTAATTCTGGAGCTAACTAGAGCTCTGGCCTGCTTGCTCTCTGATGCACAAAATCCCAAAGTTCCTCAGCTTTATCTGCAGGCCTATCATGGAAATAAATCAGAAACTATTAGACTGGTTAAAGAAAGGCAAACTCGATATGTGAAGATATTAGTTAAAGCCTTTTACCAGCAAATATGTCCAAGATATTCCATTCTCCATACTAAGGGGCAGATGGAAAAAGCATTGAGTCCTACACAAGCAAGTGAAGACATCGATGTTCTTAAAGCTGTTGAGTTTTTACTTGCCATTTCAGCAGATGACATCCAAGTAAGAGAGCTTCAAGCAGCAGTCTTGTTTTCTTCCGGAAAGTTCACAGAAAGTGCAGAAGCTTTGACGTTGGCTCTTAAACTTGGTGAATCACAGACTGAACATACAATGACGCCAGAGAAAAGAGCTTGTTTACTCGTGGGCAGAGCAGCTGCTCATTTTTCCGCAGGAGGACTAGCAAGAGAAGTCTGCAAAGATCTAGGTGACGGCTTTGCACTTCATCCGGCCACAGCAAGAGAGCAATTCCAGAGTCTTTTCTCGGACACTGGCGTAGGGTTAGCTGCTCGCATCCAGCTGCGTCAACAGGCTGAGAAGGGCGTCTCAGAATTCAGAGAGGCCGTTCTAATGAGGCCTGACCTTAGGTCTTTGAAAGGAGTGGAGTTGTTGGATCCCGTTATCGCTCAACTGCGAGCTCTATGCCACCTGGAGTCAGACGGAGGAGGCAGGGAACTGCGTGTGCGTCTGGCAGACTGCCTCCTCTTGCGTGGAGAACATAGAGAAGCCCTTTCCATAAGTGGCCAGCTCGCCGCTGCAGCTCCAGCCCAGCAGAGCTACCAGAACACAGTGCAAGTGCTCAGAGGGTATTCCCGACTCTTCACTGAAGATCATAAAGGCGCTCTGGAGGATTTCCAAGCGGTGATTGAGCATAGTACTCCTCACCCACCCAGCTGTGTCCGTGCACTCTGTGGTAGGGGTATCCTGCGTATGATGGCCGGCTCACACTACCTTACTGCTCTAGATTACATTACAGCAAGCCAATTACAGCTGCAGGATGCTTCTGTAACTGTTAGGTGCCTGGTGCCTTGGAATTACCGTGGGTTGCTGTGCACAGTGTTGCTGGAACAGGGAAGAGTCATGCTTGAGGGGACCGAAGAGCAAAGAGCTGAGACAAATCCTAAAGCTCAACAAGAGCATGAGGACTGTCACACCAACAACAAACAGAGGTACATTTGTGTTTTTTTCTGATTTGGGATGAAACTTATTTGTCGTGCTGTATCTTTCATTCAGTCTTTTGTGTCTTATTTAGAGATGCACACTATATCGTTACCATCATGGATTGCACTCTTAAATATAACGGTTCTTGTTTGACATTGATGATTCCATGATGGACCTTTAACATCCATAGAACATTTTAATTACACAATAGGTTCATTATAGTAAAAAAAGGTTCATCAGATGATTAAAATGTTCTTCACACAAGTTCTTCATAATGATTATTTAAATAACTTTTCATGGAAAGGTTCTTTGAAGAACCAAAAATGGTTCTTCTTTGTCCTGTGAAAACCTGCTTTTGGAACTTTAAGTTTTAAGAGTGTACCTTTGATTACCTTTGTTAAATATTTACCAATATATAAAATGAATATCCATTTTTCATTTGTAGCATTTCAAATCACTGATTTTGATTCTCTGTTAGACAAAAAAGAAAAATTTGAAAAATAATATTTTTCAGTTATCATCTATGACATGGGAATTGGCCTAAGTAAAATAGTGCCAATCCTGCTCCTGGAGGGCATTCCTTAGCTTACAGAAAATAAAAAAGAGGTTGACCAATAGTGGATTATACCCATAACAATAACTTGATTGTAAATGTACTGTTTTCTAAATGGATACTGAATAAAAACAAACATAACACTCCGAGTAAAATAGTGCTACATTTTATTACAGAAAATAAAAAAGTAATGAACCATGAAAATGTACTGTACTTTTTACATATAAATATATATGAATATATTATTGTACCCTATTCATTCATGTTAGTTCATAGAGCATTAACTAATGTTTACAGATACAACTTTAAAATCGGATAAAATCTAAAAATCTAATTTATACAGATGGTAACAATTGTCACATTAAACATTTGAGTTGGACCTTCTCAGCCGTTTGAGCTCTATTAATTAGTTGGTTCCAGGTGCCTTTAATTAAGGTTGTAGCTGAACTCTGCAGAACTTTAGCCCTACATGAGTAGGTCTGGATAGCACTTATTTAGTATCCTGTGCTTCCTTTCAGGTCTGCTGTTGGTGTGCACGCTCTCGCTCTTCTCCTAATGGAGTTACAACTTGGTGCCGATGGACCCCAGATTCTCACAGCAGATGCTCTGTACCAGTTAGGTCGTGTTGAGGAGGCTTTTCGTCTTCTTCTGAACATTGAGCACACAGCCCCACGGCCACCGATTCTCGCACGACTTGCAATACTGCAACTGCATCGAGGCTTCCTCTATGATGCCTATCAGGTGCTATATTATATTTCTCTAACAGTTCACCTTAGTTAAATTGCATAAAAAATGTATCTATAATAAAATATATAACTTTTTTTCTTCACAGTAAGTAATCTCTCTGTTGTCTTACAGCTACTGAAGAAGCTGATTAATTCAGGAGACACTAGCTGTCTGCGGCCCCTTCTATCTGTAACATCTTTACAAGACCGAGCCCTTCTAGAAAAACACTGTCACACTGCTTCCAAGCGTATATTGTGTGGCCAACAAGCAGAAAACGCAATAAGGGAAGCTGTGGCCTATTTGTCCATTGCCATTATGGCTTCAGGTAATGAGGGCATGTTGTTTTCAGACACATACAGTACAGTAATAAATAAACTTACATTACAAAATATTTATGATTATCATAGTGAAATGTAGAGGGGAAAAGTGTAAATGCTAACAGGAAGTCACACCATTGGTTCTATCTAATTGACTCAGTTTCTATGGAAAAATTCCAACCTGGTCTCATAAAAATATGTACCTCTGTGCACTTTCTGTGCGACACCGTTTTACATACCTTACTGTACGTTTCGCCGCAGTTTCAAAGAGAAATGTCCACTAAGTGGCGCTAAAACACAGGTTAAATACGTGAACCCTGGCACGTTTTTATTACGTAGATATAGGTACATATTGCTGTGTTTTTATTACTTTGCTACAGGTACATATAGCGGCGGTTCAGAATTCAAATATCCGGGGTCTGTCCCTAAAAATTAATGCTCTATCGTGTTGGAAATATGCCCTACACCAAACCCATCCCTAAACCTACCCGATAGTGAGAACAAATGCAAAACTGATATAAACATGTATTTGTTGATGCAACCGTGCCATTTCAACTTCCTTATATGCAGATTTGAACTGCTCTGTCAAACCGTGATTACACAGGATTCGAACCTAAGTACGTCTCTGTACTCCGTGAGCTACCGAACAAACTTACCATCTATGAAAACCCATAGATACGAGGCTGGATATGTGTGATGCTAACATGTAAAAGCATCGGTTTTCAAATCTCCCAGCTTTTTAATATTGTTTTGAAGTCATAACATGATGTTCAAGTAATTGTGCGAAAATTACGCTTTATTAATCAAAACTCTGTAAATTTGTGTGAAAAGGAATAAAAGGCGTCAGAGTCTTACTGCCTCTAGTGTTTGTTTCTTTTGGAAACTGCAGTAATGTAGTTATTGTTACGTATTTCGTGTCTCGCTAAAAGGTACGCAAATGCCATGAGACCAGGTAGAAAAATACAGCAGTTTCCTTTTATACTTCTGCAAATTTCAGATACTTGCTTCTGTTATTGATCATGATTTTATATTTTGTATAACTCATATGATCAGCTTAATATAAATTGTATTAGAAAGAGAAGAGGGTAATTCAGAACACTGCTGTTTTATATTGCCAACTAAATTAACTAATTATTCTTTAGGTGGTGGAGCAATAGACTCCCTGCTGGAGAGAGCAAGATGTTATGCTCTGCTGGGCCAATGGAAGACAGCTATCTTTGACTTCACTGCAATCCTTAAAGAGCACCCAGACCATGTGCAGGCTTTGTGTGGAAGAGGATTCACTTATCTTATGCTGAACCAGCAGAAGGTGTGGTAGCAAAAACAAAGACCTCCACGTATGGGAGCCACCTCATTTTATCAAAATATGTTTTTGCTGGTGGTTTCATAATTCAGAAACATATGACAATAAGGTTAATACATGGATAACATGAAATGATAAACAAACTTTTCCAGCATTAAATAATCTTGGTTAATGTTAACTTACATATACATTTCCAATCATTTTCCTTTTAATTTATATTTATAAAGTAACACAAATTAAACTTATAAATTAACTGCAGTAAACTGTATTAATTATAAAGTGATAGCAATATTTTAATATCAGTAGCTGATGTAATGTTTACCTATATGCTTGTAAACTGACACTTTAATATCAATAATTCACCAGGAATGCACACTAGACATACTGGTTGCCCTTCAGTGTGGAGCTGAGGAGGTCACTCAGAGCATGCTGTCGCTTAAAGACAAAGCACAGAAACTCGTCAGTGAATGGTTGGGTCAGCACTGTCGCAGCAGCCTGTCAGAAACTCTGTCGGCCAACCCTGTACCATGCCACGAGAAGCTCCTTCGAGAGGCCTTTTTGATTGGTGGAGTGCTAATGAACACTGACTGCAGGGAACCCAGGTGGCACCTCCTGTATACAGATACACTACTTGCTAAAGGTATGGAACAGTATAAAGCATGTAGGAGTCAAGTATGTGGGCCATGTCTATCTAAAATGTAACTTTTATATTTGTGAAGGGGAGGTGAATGCTGCAGGTGCACACCTGAAGCAGGTGTTTGGTCAAGAGCCTCGAGATGCCGCAGCTAAGGCCAGGTGGGGTGTTGTGAAGGCCTGGGAGCAGAACTACAAAGTGGCAGCCAACTATCTGAGTGTGGTGGCTGAGAAAGAACCAGCAACTCTAGACTTTTTAATCACTCTTCTGCAGTCGGCTCAAAGAAAACGCCTGGCACAGGTACTTTCTTTGTTGATTCTATATTAATGTAGGGATTCAATGTGTACAGTGCATTTATTTATGACTACAAGTTCAATGGTAGATGTGATTGATTTTTTTTTTATCCATTCACAGCCCTTTGATTTTTGTTTGTATTGATTTTTCCATATTACTCAAGGCAAATTCAACTCTACAGTGGCTAATAAAGCGAATTTGTGCTTCCAGGCAGCTTCTCAGCAGGCCAGCAGTGTTTCTGAAAGTGGTCAGTGGGAGCAGGCTTTAGCCCTCCTTACTCTAGCAGTGCGAGCGGTCAATGAGATGAAGCTTAAGTACCTCAGGCAGCGTGCAGCCTGTCTGGCCCACCTGGGGCTCCACAAGAGGGCGGTGTCTGATCTGAATAAGGTCATCCAGGGCCACAGTGCAGATGGCAGAGAGGAGCAAAGGGTTTGGGCAGAGGACCATTGCCGCAGAGGCCGTAGTTTGTTGTTGTGTTCCCATGAAGGGTCTGGATTACAGGACTTTTCTCAAGCCCTAGAACTGCACGAGGAACAGGCTCTGCTGTGTGTGGAGGCTGGTCTGGGAACACAACGCCTTGCCGAAATGTTTCTGTGCTTTGCCCTGCAGAACTATGGGCAACAGGAACTCGACAAAGCTTGGCTTATGACAGAGACCGGGCTTAAAGTGGACAGCGGCCATGTAGAACTGCGCAGACTGAAGGCTAGAATAAAACGAGAAGTTTCTGGTCCATGCACTGTACACTAGAGATGAAACATGCATGAGATTAGATGATGACAAAATGGTTTATGTCTTTTATAGTTTATATTTATGGTTAATCAGGCAAACAAAATGGCAAGAATTTCTATTTATACTGAGCAAAATTATAAACGCAACACTTTAGTTCAAAGATCTAAGATCTATCAACTCAAAGATCTAAGACTTTTTCTATGTACACAAAAAAACAATTTCTCTCAAATATTGTTCACAAATCTGTCTAAATCTGTGTTAGTGAGCACTTCTCCTTTGCCGAGATAATCCATCCACCTCACAGGTGTGGCATATCAAGATGCTGATTAGACAGATTAGACAAAGGAGAAGTGCTCACTAACACAGATTTAGACAGATTTGTGAACAATATTTGAGAGAAATAGGCCCTTTGTGTACATAGAAAAAGTATTAGATCTTTGAGTTCAGCTCATGAAAAATGGGGGCAAAAACAAAAGTGTTGCGTTTATAATTTTGTTCAGTGTATAAATTTGCAAATATTTCTGTAAGTTATTTAATAGTATTTGTATTGCTATTTTTTATAGTATTTTTGATGTATAATAAGTTTAGTCGAATTTAACATTTGAAGTAGTCTTGTTTGACATGCACACTACTGTTCAAATGGGGTCAGTAAGTTTGTTTAGTTTTGCTTTGTTTTATCAATTTTTTCAACACTGATATTAATAAGACGTGTTTCTTAAGCACCAAAACAGCATATTATAGTGATTTCTGAAGGATCATGTGACACTTAAGACTGGAGTTATGACTGCTGAAAATTCAGCTTTGCCATCACAGGAATACATTACTTTTTAAAATATATTAAAATAGGAAATGGCTATATGATATTACTGTTTTACTGTAGTTGTTTAAAAATATTTGCAGCCTTGGTGAGCATAAGAAACTTATTTCAAAAATATGAACAAATGATCCTTAAATTGTGAATGCTAGTGTATGTTTACATATTTTTGTTTTGTTTGTAAAATGTTTCTCTTTGAATTTAGATGCAATTATGCTACTTAACAACTATGAAGTTGTTGTTGTCATAAATTATATAATCTTGTAAAGATTGTAGTATAGTTATTAATTATAAGAATGTTCAATAATATACGACATGAAAGAAACTGTCATAATTTAAAGTGTTTAAAAATAATTTATTTGTTCTAGTCAGTCCTTGTTTTGTTTATTGAAACAAAATTATGTCCAGAAACGACTCTGCAATACATTTAACCCATTCATGGTCATGCCAAACACTGCTTCTATTAGACACAGGTAATAAATCTAGATAAATTAAAAAAAGTGTACAATTTAAGCATAATGATATAAAGTGCACATAAAATACACGACTGTTCAAAGGTTTGGCGTCAGTAAGATTTTTTATATGTTTTTGAAGGAAGTCTCACCAGTGCTGCATTTATTTGATCAAACATACAGTAAAAATAGAATTGTATAAAGTAAATATTTACTGTTTTAATATATTTTAAAATATATAAAAAAAATGAATTCCTGCAAGCAAAGCTGAATTTTTAACAGTGTAAACATTTCGTATTATCATAAATGCTGAAAAAAAGTTGAATTGATTAATATTTTTGTGGAAACCATGATACATTTTTTTCCCAGGATACTTAAGTATACATTTATGATATATCTAGCAGTGTAATGTTATCTCCATTGGAAACTAGCTGTGTTTAGTGGGTCAGGATCTTCAGCAGTTTTCTGATTTGAGGAGAGGACACAGGGTCATATTTTGGAATATTGTTCAGTAGACTGATAGGCTGCTGAAAAAGCTTCAGTCTTGTTGTTTTTGTTAGGATGTTCATAAGACTTATCAGTCCTCAAAGACCACTCAAGTTAAGCAATTGTCAATTTCTTTCTTGTGCTTCTCAAAAAAGAATCCACAACACAACAGTCTTTCACCTCTCTGTACATGTTCTATAAAGATGAGTCCTTCATCACCTTATTGTCCGCAAGCTTTATGATGTGGCTGCAAAGGTGACTCGGTAGTGGGTGAGTTGTGAAAAGTTGAGTTGAGATGAATCCAATGTATGACAGAGTGTAGAAAATAAGCATGCAGTGCACCTTTTTTGCACCTTTTGAGTGTGTGTGTGTGTGTGTGTGTGTGTGTGTGTGTGTGTGTGTGTGTGTGTGTGTGTGTGTGTGTGTGTGTGTGTGTGTGTGTGTGTGTGTGTGTGTGTGTGTGTGTGTGTGTGTGTGTGTGTGTGTGTGTGTGTTAAATTTAATTAAATGAAAAGTTATACATCACCACAGAATTAATAATTGAAGTTGTATTAATCATGCGAGTCCACAAGAGGGAGAACTGCCACACTCTTTGGTATTAATCTCAGATTTGAATTTACTGAGGGATTACAGTAACATATATTAAAGCCTATTATAATAATAATATTATTACATAGATCGAGGGGGGAAAGGAGCTACAGAACAAATACAGACAGTATCAGTGCAAACAGATGTACAATATATATATGTAATATAAATACAATTAACTTTAAATATTCTTGAATCGATCCGACTCAAATAAACTGTTTATTCATTAACTGGATTGTACTTCTTTTAAACATCAATATTTTACAATGATCTGCTAATCCTAATAACCCAACACCATTCGATTGGCTGTAAAGACTCATGCGAGTCGTGTGGATGGTTTATTATGATAGTGTCTTTATGTTGTCTCTTTGTAATTTTAGACCAGGATGTTCTCAGAGGATGTTTAAAACGGTATGTGTTCTGTTGAAGAAATTGATACGCGTTTGGAACGACGGGACTTCAGTAAACGACGGTATGTTCGTTCTAGTCTTGCTCTTGCGTAATTTGAACGTCATCGCTCAAACGTAAACAAGGAAGTAGCTAATACACTGAATGAGCCGAGCGCTCCGTTTTACGTCTGTTCATATTTGTAGCCATGACTCATGAGTGAATTTTGTCTATATACACGTAATCAAGCACTTATAGAATCCTAACCGTTTTCAGGATCAAGAACTTGTTATTGTGTAGTTAAAGCGCACTGGGATTTCGTTATAAGGTAAAACTTGAGAACACATGACACCCTCATTTATTTCTTCATATAATACCGCACAGCGTTTGACCTGTTTACAAAAGAAAGTTCACTTTAATGTCTTTAGATGAACACAGTATATTGTTTGACTCTGCAAATGATTCGGTTTATCATCAATGCTATGCTTAAAAATGTCCTGTATTCTGTTTGTATGCAGTATCTAACCCATCATAGAGTCACACTGACCTTTATTATGCTGTGAAGTTAAAGACACACCTATAAAAGCAAAGTCTCAACCTTACAGATCTTCAGTCTGTTTTGCATGGTAATATGTCAAATGCTAGACTATGCAAGATATAGCTCAATTTATGTAGGTATATCTAGTATTTATTGATAATTTGGTTGTAGGAAGAAGGAATACTAAAATATTTTTTTAAAATATAAGTCTGTGTGTTGTTAAATCAGTAGTGATCTTCTATAATGTCATCGCCTGTGGATGTTATCGTGGTTGGAGCTGGTAACAGAGGAGAAAACTATTCTGGCTATGCTGAGATTTTTCCTGATCGTATGCGGGTATGACTTCTGTTTTAATATCACTTCAACAGTCAGGAGTTCTGTTGTTTCACTACCACGTGAATAAACATATCCTTGACATTAATAACAGGTGGTGGGAATTGCTGACCCCAGGGATTTTGCTCGAAAGAAACTTCAGGCACGTCACAAAGTATCTGATGAAAACACTTTCAATGGTATGTCCAGCTTTTTGTTACAGTAACATTTTGTAGCTATATTGTTTTTCAAATGCCTTGATTTTTTTCGTTTTTACATAGATTGGCGTTGCATAGCAGAGAGAGAGAAATTTGCAGATGCTGTTTTGATCTGCACTCCTGATCGTCTTCATAAGGTATGTGGTTTCTATGTTCACATGATAGAGTTCTCTTGATCAGCATGGTGTGCTTAGCTATTTCTTTACTGGTTAATGAATGGCATTCTTGCACTTTAAGTTGTCTGCTTTGAATGGGTTCAGTGTCCAACCGTTTTATTGTTCTGCAGGACCCTGCTGTGGCTTTAGCTAAGAAAGGCTACCATGTACTGCTGGAAAAACCAATGGCTGTAAGTGTTTTGCATAAGGCTCCATGTCATGATGCTTTTTGTTGACTCTATTAATTGATTCAAAAGCATTTTAAAATGCAGTTCATGTGTGCATGACTTATAGGCTCCTCTTCTATCATGAGCACATTTTTAATTTCTGAATAAAAAAATAAAAAATTAAGGGCAAAAAAGCTATAAAATACTGTCAGCTGTCCTGAAATCATCACGAAGAAAAAACTCATTTTTTTTCCAAAATATTTAAGTTTCACATATCAAAAATATTATTATTAAAACAACATTGGCATTTGTATGTTTTTTGCCTAACCAACTACACATGTTGGGCATAATGAAAAGCCCCATCTTTAGTATGCTTGGCCATAATACTAATAAAAATTTTGCAATACACACACATGTAAACATAATATTTATTGAAAAAATATTTTTTACATGGGACTGAACATAAAGTGAAGAAAAATTTAGAAATTAATATATTCACAGCATGAATCAGCTATGGCCTGCAGAGGCATGCGCAGAAAAGAACTCTTCTATGGGGTTCAGAAATGGTGAGTATGGTGGGAGGTATTGCACGAGAAATGTTGGTGGTCAGCAAACCAGTTTTGGGACTGGGGCTGCACGATGAATACCATACCGGTTTCTTTGATGGTCAGATGTTGTGAAGTCTGTCAGAAACTGTTGTATGGTCCAAGGTTGGCTGACGGTGGAACACCATCATACTGGAAGCGCAAATTGTGATGTTCCCAGAATCACAAAACAAAAATCAGTCAATATGGTGTTATCCAGTACATGGGAAACAATGTTGCGTTGGTGTACTGCAGGTACCATCCACATATGTTGTCTCAACTTTGTTTCTTTGAGAGGTTTCTCAAAGGCACCTTATAAAGTTGTTTCATTTGATTTGGTTTTGTTGAGAATGCGAGCCAATGTGGTACAGACTGACTCGTTGAATGTTGTTGAATAAGGTGTTGTCTTGGATGATGTGGCTTTGAATTTCTCTTAATCTGTTTCATTATTTCAAAAACAAAGTTTACAATGCCAGCTTCCTGTAAACATTGGCCCCTTCCTCACCATGGTGTCGTCTCTCATAGAAAAATATAAATTATATATAGGGCTTGGACAATAGAGTAATAAAACTTTCAAGATACTGTTGAAGTCACTGCACAGCCCATTGACATGATATTCTCTGATTTCATTTGAAGTGTTTGTCTTCTTTCATATTTCTCCATCTCACTCTTTGGTTCTACTATCACCTTGTATGTGGGTTGTTTTGTCTTTTGTATTGCAATGATAAGTTTTAATTCTTGAACAATATATTTGAACAAAAATGCAATAACAGACATTTTTGGGAATTACAGTATTTAATACTTAAAATATTTGTTATACAGTCAGGTCCATATATATTTGGACACTGACACAATTTTCATGCCACCAGAATATAATTAAAATCAAGAATAGAAATAAATCAAATCAAGATGAAGTTGAAGTGCTGGCTGTAAGCTTTAATTCAAGGGTTTGAACAAAAATATAACAACATTTTTGGGAATTACAACCGTTTTTGTACACAGTCCCCTGTTTTCAGGGGCTCAAATGTAATTGGACAAATAAATATAATATAAATGTTTTTAAATATTTTGTTGAGAATCCTTTGAAGGCAATGGCGGCCTTAAGTCTGGAACTCATGGACATCACCAGAGACTGGGATTCCTCTTTTGTGATGCATTGCCAGGCCTTTACTGCAGCTGGCTTCCGTTGTTTTTTGTTTGTGGGTCTTTCTGCCTTTAGTTTGGTCTTCAGCAAGTGAAATGCTTGCTCAATCAGGTTAAAATCAGGAGATTGACTCAGCCATTGCAGAATAATCCACGTTTTTACCTTCAAAAACTTCTGGGTTGCTTTTGCTATATGTTTTGGGTCATTGTCCACTTGTATTATGAAGCGCCATCCACTCAACTTTGCTGCATTTGACTGAATCTGGGCAGACAGTATAGTATGAATAATACCTTTATTGTCAAATTTTGCCTCAACAAAATCACTTAAAACAATCCAAAAAAAGTGCAAACCCAAATCTCACTTCAGCACAATTTATTGGCTTACATCCCATAAAAATGGTGCAATATATAAACAGGATTTTCAATTTCTTGAGCTTTGGCTATTAGATGAAAACTGTTTTTTATTTGTCCTCTGTTGTTGGCTCTGTACATTTGCCTGATGGTAACATGATTAACTGACCTGTGTGATGGTCCCTTCCTTTATCTGACTGTCTCTTGAACAGCACAAACACTCTCCAGAGTTTGGAGAGGGCACCAGGAGGCATCCCTTTACTTGAGGCATTTTCCGCTGCTACTGCTTTGTTTCTCACATTATACACCAGTAGGTCTGGTGAGCTCTTTGAGACAGTGCACTCATGCCTCATCTCACTGAGAGGATCCTCCGAAGCCTCTGTTATCCAAATCATTTCTATTCCCAAGTCCACTTCTGGATAGCCTATTACTTGCATCTTAATCTCACATTTTAAAATCTCCAGAGCTGTAATGGTGGGCTTTTGAGTCCATATTAAAATACATATTAAAGAGCTGTAATTCCTTAACCTTTCCTCCAATTTTGATGTGAATACCCTCAAATTAAAGCTCAGATTGTGCACTTTAAGCCCACATTCCTTATATAACTGTAACTTGAACATGTTTTGTTCAGCTGCTAAAATAATACAAATTGTGCCTGTATCCAAATATATGTGGACCTAACTGTACATACAAAATATTTATTATACATTATATATACATTCAAACTTTTTTGGAAGAGATGTAAGGAAAATATGTTTGTTACACAACATATTTTTTAGAGTTAATACATGTTAAACTTCAAAATAGTATAAATATTTTTTCAAAACCATGAAACCACTATAAATATATAAAGTACATAAACTACACTCTTTACTCTTATATGTCATTGACCCACAAACGTCTGTGGTATTTTCCATAATTTGTGTATTGATTTAATTTTATAATTGTTTTATGTATTATTATATTATTTATATAAAATAAATATGATATGTTTTATTATGCTTTCTAAGGTTACAGAGGAGGACTGCACCGAGATTGTAGCGGCTTGCATTCAGAGCGGCGTCATGCTCACAGTGTGCCATGTTCTCCGATACGACCCCGTCATCCACAGAATTAAAGTAGTTACACTTTCCTTTGAGTCTTAATAAACATCCAAGTCTCAGGCAGAAAAGAACATCTACATTTTTTTTTCAACAATCCAGGGGCTGATTGACGGTGGAGTGATTGGTGATGTCATCCACATTCAACATCTGGAACCGGTAGGATGTGTTTAATGAGTTTGCGGTGTGCGTGTAATGCGTGTCTCTCTGTGTTGTGTCAGCACTGTCTTCTCTAATAGGTGGGGTTCTATCATTTTGCTCACTCCTTTGTCAGAGGAAACTGGAGAAACGAGGCGGAAAGCTCTTTTGCTCTGCTTGCCAAATCCTGCCATGATTTGGATCTGATTCATCACTGGGCTGGTGGACGAAGGTGCACGAGTTGAATTGTAACATGTATTGTATTGTAACATGACTTATGCACATGTGGTGGAGTTGAGCTGAGGAAAAATGATAGTGAATTAACAGAAATAATGTGTGAAATACCGTAACTTCATTTCTTTGTTTTGTGAATTATCACAAGTCATTTTTATAGCTGCTTTGTTTATTAGTATTTGTAAGTTTTAAAGGGTCATATGATGTTGCAAAAAAGAACATTATTTTGTGTAATGAGGGAAAATGCATTTAAGAGAGACACCAGTAGCAGGATAAATTAAAAACATTGTAAATATGTTTAGTCATTGTAGTAGTAATAACTGCCTGTTTTTGCAAAAAGAGTTTCACGGCCGGTAAAAATGTTTTAAATGTTAAAATGTCACGTCACCGGCCATTGGCAGGTGTGGCAAAAAGTTAGTTTTAGGCCCTGCGCTGGCGGAATCAACAATACTACAGCGAGAATAAAAATCACGCTCTCTTTCTTTGCATATACATTTGGGCGTTGTTATGCAAATCTTCCCACACCGTGACGTAGCAAGTGGGGGCGTGTTTAAATGAGCCATTTTAGGAAGGTGTGGTCGAGTCTTAACTTTTATAAAGAATATCTCTTTGGCTTTTGAGACTTTAGTCTTAGATCTTATCTATGCACAAACAGCTTGTAACACTCCAAAGAGAAAGGAAAACTTGAAATCGCATCAAATGACCCCTTTAAGGAAGATCTTAAAGTTTAAATGGTAAAAAATTATATTTTTGGGAGGTAATTTTTTTTATGTTTTATTTGACAGGTGTATTAAAGTTTCATCATTTGGGTCTCTTAGCCACTTCACAAAAGAGAACAAGGTTGGTCTTTTTTATTATTATGTATTATAATTTTTTTTATATTAAATGGAAAATAAATGTATGACAAAAAATAAATAAATAAAAAATGCAACATTTTCCTAGCCAGCAAATGCTGCAGATCGCTGTTTAGACTGTCCTGTAGAGGGGGACTGTGCGTACTCCGCAAAGAAAATCTACTTGGATCAAGTGAAAAGAGTAAAGTATTCATGTACACTACAGTTCACAAATTTGGAGGCAGTAAGATTAAAAAAATTTTTTTTTATCATTTTATTCAGCAGCGATACATTAAATTGATCAGTAAAGTGTTATTCAATGTATTTATTATATTTATAAAGATTTCTATTTCATATACAGGTGCATCTCAATAAATTAGAATGTCGTGGAAAAGTTCATTTATTTCAGTAATTCAACTCAAATTGTGAAACTCGTGTATTAAATAAATTCAATGCACACAGACTGAAGTAGTTTAAGTCTTTGGTTCTTTTAATTGTGATGATTTTGGCTCACATTTAACAAAAACCCACCAATTCACTATTTCAACAAATTAGAATACTTCATAAGACCAATAAAAAAACATTTTAGTGAATTGTTGGCCTTCTGGAAAGTATGTTAATTTACTGTATATGTACTCAATACTTGGTAGGGGCTCCTTTTGCTTTAATTACTGCCTCAATTCGGCGTGGCATGGAGGTGATCAGTTTGTGGCACTGCTGAGGTGGTATGGAAGCCCAGGTTTCTTTGACAGTGGCCTTCAGCTCATCTGCATTTTTTGGTCTCTTGTTTCTCATTTTCCTCTTGACAATACCCCATAGATTCTCTATGTTCAGGTCTGGTGAGTTTGCTGGCCAGTCAAGCACACCAACACCATGGTTATTTAACCAACTTTTGGTGCTTTTGGCAGTGTGGGCAGGTGCCAAATCCTGCTGGAAAATGAAATCAGCATCTTTAAAAAGCTGGTCAGCAGAAGGAAGCATGAAGTGCTCCAAATTTCTTGGTAAACGGGTGCAGTGACGTTGGTTTTCAAAAAACACAATGGACCAACACCAGCAGATGACATTGCACCCCAAATCATCACAGACTGTGGAAACTTAACACTGGACTTCAAGCAACTTGGGCTATGAGCTTCTCCACCCTTCCTCCAGACTCTAGGACCTTGGTTTCCAAATTAAATACAAAACTTGCTCTCATCTGAAAAGAGGACTTTGGACCACTGGGCAACAGTCCAGTTCTTCTTCTCCTTATCCCAGGTAAATTCAAATGATTGAATCGATTTTGCTTGACAATCCTCATAAGGCTGCGGTTCTCTCGGTTGGTTGTGCATCTTTTTCTTCCACACTTTTTCCTTCCACTCAACTTTCTGTTAACATGCTTGGATACAGCACTCTGTGAACAGCCAGCTTCTTTGGCAATGAATGTTTGTGGCTTACCCTCCTTGTGAAGGGTGTCAATGATTGTCTTCTGGACAACTGTCAGATCAGCAGTCTTCCCCATGATTGTGTAGCCTAGTGAACCAAACTGAGAGACCATTTTGAGGCTCAGGAAACCTTTGCAGGTGTTTTGAGTTGATTAGCTGATTGGCATGTCACCATATTCTAATTTGTTGAGATAGTGAATTGGTGGGTTTTTGTTAAATGTGAGCCAAAATCATCACAATTAAAAGAACCAAAGACTTAAACTACTTCAGTCTGTGTGCATTGAATTTATTTAATACACGAGTTTCACAATTTGAGTTGAATTACTGAAATAAATGAACTTTTCCACGACATTCTAATTTATTGAGATGCACCTGTAGATGTGTTTTTTACTTTCTAAAAATAATTCTGAAAAAGTATCATGGTTTCCTCAAAAATATTAATCAGCACAACTGTTTTCAACATTGATAATAATAAGAAATGTTTTTTGAGCAGCAAAGCAGCATATTAGAATGATTTCTGAACGATCATGTGACACTGACGATTGGAGTAATGATGCTGGAAATTCAGCGTTGCCATCACAAGAATAAATTACATTTTAAAATATATTCAGATAGAAAACAGTTATTTTAAATTGTAATAATATTTCACAGTTTTACTATTTTACTGTATTTTTATTCAAATAAGTGCATGCTTGGAAATACTTCTTTCTAAAACATCTTAAAACCCTCAAAACTTTGTAAAAGTGACACATCATTGCTTTCTTTACTCTGCTTAAAGAGTGTTTATAATCATATGATGTTTACAGCACAAAAAGATCATATAATTTATGGCTGACATTTTATTCATAAATCAGGGCGGTGTTGGCTGGCCAGTGTCAGTGATTTGCTCCAACTCAGTTCCTGACATTGAGACTGTGACTGAAGCGCTCAGAACAGGACCTTACGGCCGCTGTGTGTATGAGTGTGACAATGATGTGTGCTCAAATCAGGTTAGAGAATCTCCTGTATACCTGCATCTCAGATAGTCATTAATGATGTTCCCTTTATGTTTGTCAACAAAGTAGAATATATTGTTTTATTACTGATTTGTTGCAGGTAGTGAACATGGAATTTGAAGGAGGCTTGACTGCTGCGTTGACCATGGTAGCATTTACAGAGGAAATATGTCTACGCAAAACATCTATCTATGGTAGTAAGGTGGGACCCGTGATCATTTGTGTCAACATTTCAGCTCTTTGAGGACTGTAAAGGGATTTAAAACATTTTTGCCTATTTTCTAACAAGGGGGAATTGTCCTACAATGGATCTGAGATCAAAGTATTCGACTTCCTTACTAGAAAGACCACAAAACACACTGCAGACATGAGCGTTCCCGGTAAATTTGGTACTGGGGGTCACGGGGCAGCAGATTATCACCTGATCAACTCCTTCATTGCAGCTGTGAAGGTAAGACGATGGATCTGGAGGATGGTTTTCGCTCTGTTGTCTCATAATATCACTCCTAAGTCATCTCTTCTCTCTCTTGCTCAATATAGCATAAGGACCCATCTCTGATTAGGTCAGGTCCTAAGGAGACACTGGCGAGTCACAAACTAGTGTTTGCAGCTGAACGTTCCCGTTTGGAAAACAGAGTTGTGTACTGTGGGGACTCATGTGATGGAGAGAGCCAATGAATGTATATGTGAAAACCAAATCTGCACATTGTGAATTATTATTATTTGTGTTACATTTCAGTCACTACATATTCACATTGTCTTTGTTGCTCTAGGCAGAACTTACTATTTATTTTGTATTTTTTTCTGTGATTTTCAAAATAGACCAACTGCGTCAAATGTGATTTTCTTAATATAATCATGTCGGTTTATTCAGATTAATTATAAAACAGTAAATGTTCAATCACATTTCTTGCATTTTATGTATTAAAGATACTTGAATGAATTAATGTAAAACCTAATGTTTCATTTTTAAATGTACCTAGATCAAGTTATTTAATCAAATGAATCATGTGGACCTAAATAAAAATCTTTATATTTTATCCCCTTTTGTTCAGTTTGAATATTATTTATATATACACACACACATTTGTAACGGTTAGATCATTGCCCTTATAAGGTCTTCCCAGGAAATAAAATAAAGTATTATACTTAATATGCCAGCTAAATGCGTAAAACAATGAGGCGGGGTAATTATATTCTTATTACACAGCAATATATGTGTTAGTAGTCATCAAAACATGTATGTTTACATACGCTTAGAAGCCTACATTGATTTCCCTATATTTATGTAGTCTAGATCTTCAGCTATTTAAAATGGTAGTGTGTGAGAAGCACCATGTTTTAAAACAACAGCAATGACAAATGATGATTGAAATGTAAACTTTGATGATGTGGTAATAAAATAGTCTAGCCTATAGTTCTATAATAGCAATTTTTACATTAGTCACTGAATGTAAATGGCGTCTCAGACTGGGGAGAGGTGGCCTGTCACAGTGAGTTGTAGGGTGCCATAACCTTGCAGGCTGTCCACACAGTTCCCAAGCCTATTAGTTTGCTGACTTTGTGGGGAGGTTACTTGAACAGAGCATTGTATTTGACCATTTTGAATGTTAAAAAAGAAGAAACCTTTATTAATGTATTTATGACCACCTGAACACCATGTATGAAATGCATTTGCTTTACAAAATGCTCTATGTAAATAGGCACATTGAATCTGTTTTACAAAAAATAAACAGAAATCGGGGACATTGAACAGAATAAGTAGAATGAATTATGTAAATCATGCACTTCAAAGTTTGGGGTCAGTAAGATTTATTTTTTATATAAATTAATACTTTTATTCAGCAAGGATGCTTTAAATTGAACAGTTACTTTAAATTGTAAATCTTAAATATGTATTTATCACACCTGTCCACAAGAGGAAGCACTGCCTCGGATGAATTTAATGCAAGATCCTATAGACGAATCCATCCAGGCAGCTCATATGAGCAAAATGAAGTACGAAGTAAGGCATGGGGAAAAAAGCTGAAGCTGTATGGTCGGCCTATTAACATAAGATATGCATTTTCTTAAGGAAATAGGCCTAGGCTCTTAAATTATATTTTAGAAGCTATAAACCAAAATATAAGTCAGAGTAGAAAAGGAGGTGCTATTTAATCAATATTTTTTATTTAAGACTGACTGAAGACAGAAAACAAATCAATTCAAAAATGTAAGAAACATAATTGCCATCCAATGCAAATATCATTAAAATAATCCCGACTTAAATAAACACTTGTTTGTTCATCTAAGTTTATAGATCTAGTTTGAGATTGTCAGTATAATAGAAGTTTTGTTTAACAGTGTTAGTACAAGCCTTAGGTGAAATGAATGATTTGTCAGACTTCCAAAAAGCCAGTTTAGCAGGAGTGTCTAACCTTATCAGCCAATTATTGTGGTGATTTAAGAACAAGTCTCTATGAGTATGTACACAAAGCATGGCAAGACTTCATCAGCGAAGAAGAAAGTTGAAAGTGAATCACAGGGACCCACAAACACTAAGATTGTGTCCAAACAACACAAAGTGACAGCAAACATTAATATTCACACCTGAGAGTTTTCCCAGGAAAACTAAAACTTGAATCAGACGCCAATTTAAAATGCGATGGATGGAGCAACAAAATGAACTTCAACACATCAGTTATTAATGATTAGCTACATGCAGATGTTCCTTCAAGTCATTCCATTGCTCTCAAACGTTTTAGGGAAGCTGTATTAAAGGCAAATGTGGTCAAACACCTAAACTTCAAGGAAATGTAGCGCTCAAACATTTCTCAGGTGTTAACAGTATTATGTCCAACCTCATTACGTGTTATTAAATCAGCAGGGATTCACTTTAATGTTATCGTGGTTGGAACCCTGGTAACAGAGGAGAAAACTATTCTGGCTATGCTGAGATTTTTCCTGATCGTACCTTCTATGACTTCTGTTTTAACAAATATCACTTCAACAGTCTTTCGGTTTACATATGTAGCTGTCACTTGTATTTATACATGAAATCACATACTTATATAGCATGCTAACCAGATTCAGAATCAATAAATGTCCAGCTTTTTGCGCACTGGGATACAGTAACAGGTTTGTAGCTATATTGTAACACTTGAAAACAAATGCCTTGATTTTTTCGTTTTTACATAGACACCCTCATTTCTAGCAGAGAGAGAGAAATTTGCAGATGTCTGTTTTGATCTGCTTTACTCCTGATCGTCTTCATAAGTATGTGGTTTCTAAGTGTTCATAGATCTAGTTTGAGATTGTCATAGCAGAATGGTATAATAGAATGGCATTTGCACTTTAACAGTTTAGTCAAGCCTTAGGTGAATGGGTTCAGTGTCCAAAAAGCCGTTTTATTGTTCTGCAGGAGTGTCTAACCTTATCAGCCAATTATTGTGGCTTTAGCTAAGAAAGGCTACCATGTATGTACACAAAGCATGCAAGACTTCATCAGGAAAAACCAATGGCTGTAAGTGTCACAGGGACTTTCAAACACTAAGATTGTGTCCAAACAACACAGAACTGCTGCTGTAAAGTGACCGCAAACATTAATATTCACACCTGAGAGTTTTCCCAGGAAAACTAAAACTTGAATCAGACGCCAATGTTAAAATGCGATGGATGGAGCAACAAAATGAACTTCAACATCTGCCCTGGCCAGCTCAATCACCAGATTTGAATACTATTAAACCATTAAAGGTAGTTTTGCAGAGAAGATAGAAGCAGATTCCCGACAACATGCAGATGTTTCATAGACAACATTCAAAATGTCACATTCCATTGAAAAAAGTTCAAACGTTTTAGGGAAGCTGTATTAAAGGCAAATGATGGTCAAACACCTTAATAAGGAAATGTAGCTTATTTCTCAGGTGTTAACAGTATTATGTCCAACCTCATTACGTGTTATTAAATCAGCAGGGATCCACTTTAATGTTATCGTGGTTGGAGCTGGTAACAGAGGAGAAAACTATTCTGGCTATGCTGAGATTTTTCCTGATCGTATGCGGGTATGACTTCTGTTTTAATATCACTTCAACAGTCAGCAGTTCTGTTGTTTCACTACCACGTGAATAAACATATCCTTGACATTAATAACAGGTAGTGGGAATTGCTGACCCCAGGGATTTTGCTCGAAAGAAACTTCAGGCACGTCACAAAGTATCTGATGAAAACACTTTCAATGGTATGTCCAGCTTTTTGTTACAGTAACATATACACATAGATTGGCGTTGCATAGCAGAGAGAGAGAAATTTGCAGATGCTGTTTTGATCTGCACTCCTGATCGTCTTCATAAGGTTGTGGTTTCTATGTTCATTGAATATGACTGGAAAAACCAATGGCTGTAAGGGGTTTGGCTCTATTAATTAATTCAAAAACACTTAAAAAATGCAGTTCATACATCCATGATATGAATACAAACTTTTAATTTTTTAGTAGTTTTCTCATAATCTTGTATTAATGTTTATTTTGGGGGGCATTAAGGTTTTTAGACTGATATTAGGTGAATCAAACTCTTAACCTTTTAGCAAATTAATCTTGTATTATGTTTATGAAAAATGTATGAATGCTAAGGTTAGAATAACAACCATAATGATATTAGCAAATTAATAATTCACAATGTTTGTGAAAAATTGTATGAATGCTATGAGATGTTAGAATAAAGGTTTTATTTTTGTATATTTTTATTACACCATGAATACAAAGTATATATTATGCTTTCTAAGGTTACAGAGAGGATGTTTTTATTACTACATAAAATAAATATATATGTTTTATTATGCTTTCTAAGGTTACAGAAGAGGACTGCACCGAGATTGTAGCGGCTTGCATTCAGAGCGGCGTCATGCTCACAGTGTGCCATGTTCTCCGATACGACCCCGTCATCCACAGAATTAAAGTAGTTACACTTTCCTTTGAGTCTTAATAAACATCCAAGTCTCAGGCAGAAAAGAACATCTACATTTTTTTTTCAACAATCCAGGGGCTGATTGACGGTGGAGTGATTGGTGATGTCATCCACATTCAACATCTGGAACCGGTAGGATGTGTTTAATGAGTTTGCGGTGTGCGTGTAATGCGTGTCTCTCTGTGTTATGTCAGGACTGTCTTCTCTAATAGGTGGGGTTCTATCATTTTGCTCACTCCTTTGTCAGAGGAAACTGGAGAAACGAGGCGGAAAGCTCTTTTGCTCTGTTAGGCTTATGCTGCCATGATTTGGATCTGATTCATCACTGGGCTGGTGGACGAAGGTGCACTAAATCTAACATGACCAGTGCACATGTGGCGAAGCCAAACTCATAGTGAATTAATAGAAAGAGTGCTTCTTTTATTAATGTGTTTAGACTGATTGCACAGGACGGTCAAGTTTAGCCTCATTGGATGATGATGTGATGCAGCTATTATAATTATATTGGGCCACTAATCTGGAAGGGGCTCTTTTGGCTCTTGCCTGATTTTTTTATTTCTTTCTTCAAATTATTGTCAAAATACATCCATATTTTTTATCAAAATTCTTCATCAATATTCATAAAGTTTAAAGATAGTTCTTGAAGTTAAATAATATTTTTTAGGTTCAAATGTTATTTTGCAGGTTTATCAAAGTTTTGTCATTTGGTTCCCTTAGCCACTTCACAAAAGATAACAAGGTTGGTATTAATATTATTGTTTTTCTTTTTAATTAAATGAAAAATGCTATTGTGAGATCTCATAACAAATGTAATTCACAATTTTCCTAGCCAGCAATACAGCAGATCGCTGTTTAGACTGTCCTGTAGAGGGGGACTGTGCACAATCTGCACATAAAGAGTAATGTATTCATGTACGCTCCAGTTCACAAGTTTGGGGTCAGCAAGTTTTTTTTTTTTTAAGTAATACTTTTATTCAGCTAAGATAAAGAGTTTTATGTTACGGAAGATTTCTATTTCAAATAAATGTTTTCAACATTGATAATAATAAGTGTTTCTTGCGCAGCAAAGCAGCATATTAGAATGATTTATGAAGGATCATGTGACACTGAAGACAGATGTAAAGGATAATTTAGCTGTGTCATCACAGGAATACATTACATTTTAAAATATACTCAAATAGAAAACAGCTATTTTAAATTGTTATAATATTTTACAATATTTATGATCAAATAAATGCATCCTTGGTGAGGATAAAATACTTTAAAAAAACATAACCCCAATAATTGTGTAAAAGTGACACGTCATTACTTTCTTTACTCTGCTTACTGAAGTTTGTGATCATATGATGTATATAGCACACAAAGAACATATTTTATGGATGAAAATGTATTCATAAATCAGGGGCGGTGTTGAATCTCATGTATACCTGCATCTCAGATAGTCATTAATGATGTTCGCTTTATGTTTGTCAACAAAGTAGAATATATTGTTTTATTACTGATTTGTTGCAGGTAGTGAACATGGAATTTGAAGGAGGCTTGACTGCTGCGTTGACCATGGTAGCATTTACAGAGGAAATATGTCTACGCAAAACATCTATCTATGGTAGTAAGGTGGGACACCGTGATCATTTGTGTCAATATTTTTTTATGTCTGTAAAGGGTTTTATCATCTATTTGCTCATTATCTCACAAGGGGGAATAGTCCTACAATGGATCTGAGGTCAAAGTGTTCGACTTCATCACTAATAAGACCACAAAACACACTGCAGACACGAGAGTTCCCGGTAACTTTGGTACTGGGGGTCACGGGGCAGCAGATTATCACCTGATCAACTCCTTCATTGCAGCTGTAAAGGTATGGATGGATCTGGAAGATAGTTTTCTCTATTTGTTGAATAATCTGAGTAATTTCTTCACTCCCACTTCTCTTTTCCTCAATATAGGACCCAACTCTGATTAGGTCTAGTCCTAAGGACACATTAGCAAGTTATGAACTAGTGTTTGCGGCTGAACGTTCCCGTTTGGAAAACTGTTTTCTGTGGGGACCCACAGAATGGAGAGAGCAGATGGATAAAAAAAAAATAAATGAAATGAAAAACATCATTTTCACCATGAATATAGCCCTAGATGCTGGAATGGTGTTAAGAAGAAAGTAAATAAATAAATAATGTCTTTTTTATTCAGATGAATTATAAAACAGTATATGTTCAATCACATTTCTTGTGTTTTATGTAACTTAAAGATATGCACCCGTGTAATCAAATTAAGTATTTGGGAATTACTAATTATTAAAAAAAATATATATATATATATTATGGATCTTTTGTTTAGGTTTAATAATATATTTTTTTAATGTATTTTAGTAGCCATTCAGACTTTGAGAAGAAATTCTGCATTTTACTGAATCAATGCCACATTGATGTGCACATTTTCATCTTCATGTTGTTTATCTTTTAATGTTTTCAATGGCCGACAGTCAAATTAAAGGAGTATTTCACCCAAAAATGAAAATTTGCTTAATTTTCTCTCAGGCCATCAAAGATGTAGATGAGATTATTTCTTCATCAGAACAGATTTGGAGAAATTCAGCATTGCATCACTTCAGGTATCCTCTGCAGAGAATGGGTGCCATCAGAACGAGAGTCCAAACAGCTGATAAAACTCCACAAGTAATCCACATGACACCAGCTGACCAGTTAACATCCTGTGAAGCGAAGAAAAATGTTTGTAAGAAAAAACTTTAAATGGTCACTTCTGGCCAAAATACTAGTCCATAAAATACTTCACTGCCTGGTCTCGACCTTACTGATTGGAGTGTTTTTGAGGATGCTGCAAACGATCGGGACGAGCTCACAGAGACTGTAACATCATATCAGTTTCTGTGAGGATATGTGCATTCCTACCAGGATTCATATAACCTACAACAACGTCAAACCATGGTTCACTGCAAAACTCAGACAGCTCCGTCAGGCCAAAGAAGATGCTTACAGGAAGGGGGTACAATCTTGTATAAATAGGCCAAATACATACTGGAAAAGGAGATCAGAGTAGCAAAGAGGAATTATTCCGGTAAGCTAAGGATCCAATTCACTTCCAGTGACTCCGCATCAGTATGGAAAGGTCTGAAAGAGATAAACAACTACAAGACACCATCCCCCAGCACTGTGGAGAATCAAAAACAGTCAGACAATCTGAATGAGTTCTATTGCAGATTTAAAAAAACACCCCACACCCGCCCTGAACAACTCTCCACACAACCATTAACACCTCCAGCAACCCCCCTCTCCCTCACACCTGCAATTCAGATCAGCGAAGATGAGGTGTGCCAGGTCTTCCGGAAGCAGAAAAGGAAAAAAGCACCAGGCCCAGACCAGTCTATCTGAAATCCTGTGCTGACCAGCTGGCCCCCATCTGCACAAAGATCTTCAACAGATCACTTGAACTGTGTGAAGACCCTTCATGCTTCAAATGCTCCACCATCATCACAATCCCAAAGAAACCCAAAACTTACCAGACTAAATGACTACAGGCCTGTGGCTCTAACGTCTGTGGTCATGAAGTCATTTGAAAAACTGGTGCTGGCCCACCTGAAGGACATCACTGGTCCCTCGCTGGATCCTCTTCAGTTTGCCTACAGAGCAAACAGGTCTGTGGACGATGCAGTCAACATGGGACTGCATTATGTTCTGCAACATCTAGACAGACCAGGGGCTTATGTGAGGATCCTGTTTGTGGACTTCAGCTCGGCCTTTAACACTATCATCCCAAACCTCCTCCTGCCCAAACTAACTCAGGTATCCGTGCCCACCTCCATCTGTCAGTGGATCAACAGCTTCCTGACAGACAGGCAGCAGCTAGTGAGGCTGGGAAAATATACATCCAGCACCCGTACGATCAGCACTGGAGCTCCTCAAGGCTGTGTTCTCTCCCCACTGCTCTTCTCCCTGTACACGAATTACTCACATCAAAAGACCCCTCTGTCAAGCTACTGAGGTTTGCAGACGACACCACACTGATCTGCCTCATCCAGGACGGTGACGAGTCTACTTACAGACAGGAGGTTAAGGAGCTGGCTGTCTGGTGCAGTCTTATCAACGTGGAGCTGAACACGCTTAAAACAGTGGAGATGATTGTGGACTTCAGGAGAAACCACCCTGCTCTCCCCCCACTTACCATCATGAACAGCACTGTGACTGCAGTGGAGTCATTCAGGTTCCTGGGCACAACCATTTCCCAGGACCTGAAGTGGGACAATCACATTTGAGTCCTTGGTGAAAAAGGCCCAGCAGAGGCTGTACTTCCTTCGCCAGCTGAGGAAGTTCAACCTGCCACAGGAGCTGCTAATACAGTTCTACTCTGCCATAGTTGAATCTGTCTTCTGCACATCAATAACATCTGGTTCAGCTCAGCTACCAAATCTGACCTCAGAAGACTATGGATGGTAGTCTGGACTGCTGAGCGAATCATTGGTACAACCCTCCCCGCTCTCCAAGAACTGTACCTATCCAGAGTGAGAAAAAGGGCTGGCAAAATCCCTCTGGACCCCTCACATCCAGCACACTCACTCTTTCAACTGTTACCGTCTGGTCGACGCTACAGAGTAGAGGGCTCTATTGGGTTTGGGCTCCTGCGGGATCCGTGGGACCCAACGCAAATCTCATGGGAGCGGGCGGTTTTACCTTTGCTGCGGGTGGGAGTGGGCGGTCAGAAAATTTCACGGGAGACCCGCGGGGAACGGTGGGATTTGGTGTGTATTAGAAATGGAGTCAATGCACGAAGTTGAGAAGAAAATTAAAGCGGCTGTTTACTTGACAAAAGCAAAGCAAGGCAAGTCAGACATCTGGAAACAATTCTCAAATGTCACTGAAAAAAATGGGAAAGAGTTAAACTAAGTAAGTTGCGATAAATGTGCTAAAGTGTTCGTTTAAAACGAACATAAATCTGGCACCTCTGCCCTGAGGCGACATACCTATTTTCTAAGTTCTATGTGTTTATTTATTTAATAAGTTAAAGTCATGTCATATTGTGCTGTGGCTTATTTACTTAAACTGTTTGTTAACAGCTAATCGTTTGGTGTGTGTGTGTGTATCATGCAGTACGTTTAAAAACTGAGGTGCCGCCAGTTGTGGCTTTGTTTTAACGGTTAATGTTTTATAACGCTAATAAAAATTTAAATAAACTATATTTTTGTCACATGTGGTGCTTTGGTTTAGCATTACTTCATCTTATTTAAACGCAATCATGTTTAAAGCCTGTTATTCTGGATGTTAACTTGAATGAATATTTAGTCTGAGTATTTGTGTACATTTTCACAATCTCTGAGAGAAAGTCCGCGGGAGCGGGCGGGAGTGGACACAAACATTGCGGGCGCGGGCGGGAGTGGAACACGCAGATCGCGGGAGCGGGCGGTCCTGGTCAGAAATTCAGCAGGAGCGGGCGGGTGCGGGTTTAAGAAAACAGTCCCGTGCAGGGCTCTACTACAGAAAAACTAATTCCTTGTAGGTGTAAACATACCTGGCAATAAAGCTCATTCTGATTCTGAAAATGTATATTAATAAGTGTTTCTTGAGCATCAAATCAACATATTAGTATGATTTCTGTAGGGTAATGTGACACTGAAGACTGGAGTAATGGCTGCTGAAAATTCAGCTTTGCCATCACAGGAATAAATTACTTTTTATAATATTTCAAAATTATTTTACATTATAATAACATTTCAAAATGTTATATTCTACTGTATTTGTGATTAAATAAATGCAGCCATGATGATCATAATCTTACAGACCCCAAATTTGGACATGGTAGTGTATGTAAAACCATTCTTAAATAGTCTATTTCAATTAAATGTATGTAGAAATGAATTGCACAGAAATCCATCACAGAATGTACAAACGGTAGAGCTCATGAAATTTTATTATATCTTTTTCTTAAGCTTTGTGGTTAAAGCCCTCTGCTGAAGTCATTATTTCGTTCTCTCATATAGAGAGCCAAGGGATAAATCTTGGTGCATTTTGATACCTCTGCCCTAAATGACTCACAAAATGTCAAATAAATACTCTCTCCTTGCCCCAATGTCTAAAATACAGGATATATCACATTGCATCACTATGCACACTGGCCACTTTTAAACAAGCATAGTTTTGTTATGACTGTGAGGGAGGGTGAACACTGAACTCAATGGTTGTGTAATGAATCGAATGACGGCTGGCTCCCACCTCTAACATGAGCATTGCCCAGATGGGTCTGATTATTGGTGCGAGCAGTAGCCAATAGAATATGTTCTTTTTGCTATGGCATCTGATCAGCAAGGCCAAAGTGAAGAACAAATGATTTCCACTCGAAACCAGCATGCATCATCATGAGCTCAGCTTGAGAACCTCGTGACTCATAAAATACAGCTGTTGACTCAGACAAAGGCAGGCTTTTTATTCTTTGGAAGTACAATCGCATTCTTATAAGGCTGTGTGATATGCTTAGTTAGTTATCTAGGTTTAGTGATGTCATTAGGACTTACTGAGTTGCAGGACTTTTAAAAGTTGCACACCTATGGATGTTTCCTCACTAATTTGTATGATGATAAAATCTCCAGTCTGGTTCACAGATGTTCATGCCCAGCATGGGTCATTAGGGTTTGTATCTGGTGCAAAAGTCATTCAAAACTGCGCTTTGTTGTGAAATTCTGTTTTTTTATCTTAAGCTGTTGAATAACCCACTCTTGGGATAAAATGGTTCTTATGTTTTCTCTCACAACAGAAGCTGAAACAGCAAGCTATCCATCCAGAAGTATTGTTTTTCTTTGTGGTCAGTTTGGGGGAAGCAGTGTGTGTTTTCTGAAAACTTGGTGAGTGAGAGTTGGAAAGGTTATGTTCGGTGAACTATAAGTCACAGGAATACCAAGTAAAAAGTTAACTTCAAAAAGTACACATGGTCTAAATCTTTGAGTGGCATCCTGAAAGACTGCGAATGACATTTAGAATCCATTCTTTTGATGTATGTAGGTTACGCTGATGGAATCAGGAAAAAGCCGGGCCAGGAACCGTAACTGCTCAAGATGACTCTGATATGGTGAGTCACAGGATGTAGCTTGTGAGGTGAGTGCTGGCTGAAAAACGTGGAGGCAGCAGCAGACTCCCGCATTCCAACACAAGTTCCAGGCTGAGACCTCAGAGGAAATCTGTAGGTCTAAATAGACAGACCGCTTCCGTATTTACAACCGGATACTCCTTTCCACACATGACTTTTCACTCCCTCTCACTTTTTTAATCTCTTCTGGCCTTCAGTACGAATAAATACAAGCATAACAGTATGGTCAGAATGATTTTTAATGTCTCTTATGCTCTACAGGGTTGTATTTAACTGATAAAAAAACAATAAAAAACCCAGTAATATTGTGAAATATTATTACAATTTAAACTAACATTAAAAGCTCTAGGAGGAGTAGCATTCAGAAATGTTGGTCTAAGAATATTAATAAGTAGTTGTTTAAGCAGATCAGTAGATTGCTTTCTCAAGCCAACCTAAATATCTGTTTTATAATTTAACATATGTGACCCTCTCTGTGAAAACCCAGCTAAAGTCATTTTTTTGTGATTGCTGTTTTCTACAAAAAATAATCCTTCATATGGTAAAAAAACATTCTTCGAAAATGTAATATCTTTAATATTGACTGAGTAAGGTCATGTCAAAGATGAAATTATAGTGAAATTAATGGTATAAATCAAACTTTGATGCTTGATATCTCATAATTAGATTTTGAGACTTTAGCCTGGATTCCACATAGAGGGTCACATATTTTAAAATTATATATATTTTTTGTGATAGAAAAAAAAGTGGAAGCTGAATTTTTAGCAGACAATACTGCAGTCTTCAGTGTCATATGATCGATCCTTCAGAAATCATGCAAATATGCTGCTTTGGTGTGCAAAAATCAAGAAGAACTTGTACTGTTTTAGAGCTGAATTGTTAGTCCACACTGGTTATGTGGGTTACAATATAATATAATTTCACCAGGAGCATGTCATTTTAATGTTTATTTTATTTTATTTTAAATTTTATGGTATAATTTATGTTTTTACATAATTTTTTGTTATATTTTATTATTGTTTAATTTTATTTAATTTTTATTTTATGATATTTATTTGCCATTTTTTCAATGTAATGTGACCTGGTGATGCCTTGGTACTAATGTAAATGTGCTTAAAAGCACACAATTAATCTCAGGTGTTGTTTTATGAATAAGGATACTGTTTTAACTATAAAATTAAACAGTCAAAACACATCCCTCATTCCTGAAAATGATCCATGGAAGTTTGTTCTATCTTCTTATTCATCTATATCAGCCTCTTTTGTATTCTTCTCTGAGTCTTTGGAGCCCAGCTTAAAGAAAAAAGGCACTTTTGGAGGAGATTAATGTGCTGGTCTTTTCTTCACAATGCTCTGCGGAAGCCACCCCTCTGGGTGAGCAAACCTCATGCCCTTTCTGTTGCCTGGAACCATGGGTAATTGAGTGACCCGTCCTTCTATTGCCGTATCCCAGGCAAACAGCAGTAATTACCTCTTTCTTTTCTACGATCTAGCCTAAATGGCCTTTCATAGTTTCTGTTACCATGAAATCATTTGTTTTTTGTCCTCAAATCATTTGCTACTTCCTAGCACACTTATTCAAATAAAAGACACCCTTTGTCTAAGTTCCCTTAGCATCCTGGGAAAGTGTGCGTGACTTGAGAATGGATGCCCTTGTATTTGTGTGACTGGAGCTCAGTGTTTGTGTGTTTGTCCCAGACTCCTCTAGAGAGTGGCCGTTGTGATTTTGTAAGCTAAAGTACTTGAATGAAAGGAGGACTAGATAATCATTTTGCCTCATGTTTTGTTATCTGTATAATACAACCACTTTTTAGTACGAGCAGCTGCTTTGGTATAAAAATACACATCTATACTTCCGTTTGCTCTTTGGTCCTGCTTGTCATGGTTGATAGTGGCGCACTTACTGTCATGCAGCTGCTCTCACCACTCAAGGTCACATTAAAGTGACTCGGAGACGGATGAAATGAATCCTCCCCTCCAATAAACCTGCTGATTTATTGAAGAAACTACTGTGCGGATTTAATCTTCCTGTCCATCAAATATTAAAAGCCTGTTTTTATATGTTAACAGGCCATTTTTTATGTCGCTGGAGTTCTGAGTGGTATGAGGAGCCTGACGCATCACAGCAACCTTTGTTCAATACACAGAACATGATGAAATGCAAATATTTCTAAATCAACCTTTGGGACTATTCACATTTCCACATTTGGTATAACTTGTCTTACGACATATCCTGAAAGCATGGCTTTTTTCCTCATGCATAAAATACAAAGAGTATACTTTCTTACAGCGTATTCTTTTTGATACTTTTTCATTAATCCTGGTTTTGAAATATCATTGATATTTTTGATGAAATTTGAGAGCTTTCTGACAGCAATGCAACTGACACTTTCAAGGCTCAGAAAAGTAAGGACATTGTTAAAATAGTCCATGTGACATCAGTGGTTCAACCGTAAATTTATGAAGCTATGAGAATTATTTTTGTGCGCTAAGAAAATAAAAACTTTATTCAACAATTTCTTCTCTTCCGTGTCAGTCTTCGACGTGCGTTCACAAGAGTATCACGACTAAGGGGAACTATCCCCTTAATGTTATTGTAATGTATGTATTTACATTATCGTGTGAAAGGTTGAGGTCAGTAAGATTTTTTAAATGTTTTGAATGAAATCTCTTATGCTCACCAAGGCTGGATTTATTTAATCAAAAATTCTGTAAAAACAATAAAATTGTAAAATATTACTACAATTTAAAATAACGGATTTCTGTTTTAATATATTTAAAAATATTATTTATTCCTGTGATGGCAAAGTCTTCAGTCTCTGTAGTATCTGTAGTAAAACAGATGTCAGAGCAGAACATGTCCATTTTTACATTTCTACAAGTACATTTTCTCTCAAATTCACAGACATTTCATTCAACCATAAAACACAACACAATGCAAAGCGTAATTCTAAATACGGCTAAACAAACGAATATTAAAAAAAAAATTTTTTTCATATCTTCATATCACATTAGACTATTTATAGACTTTTAGTGTGCACGCGATCCTTCAGAAATCGGTCTAATATGCTGATCAAGAAACATTTCTTATTATTATCAATGGTGAAAACGGTTGTGCTGCTTAATATTTCTGTTAAAACTGTGATACATTTCAGGATTCTTCTATGAGTGAAAAGTTAAAAAGAACAGCATTTATTTACTGTCACTTTAATTTATTGGGTTCTTGCTGAATAAATACTGATTTCTCTGGATAAATACAAATCTTACTGATCATCTATGTATATAACAACATAGTGCATTCATAAAAAAATCATATTCTGATATGTCAATCTAAAGGCATTCTTGAATCTCTCAGCTTGATCTCTTTCAGTAGATTGTTTAGATTGTGAGATGCAGTATACAGTGGTGCTATGGAGTGACAGGGGCAAGCAGTGTGTTCGGATGACTCCGCCTATCCACTGAAGCTCACTGGAGCGCTTGCTTACAAAGAGACTTACTCATAAGAAAAAATGCAGTGGGTGATCTGAGCCACCATGACCCATTAAAACAACAACAGAGAAAGCTACTCAACAGCCCTGTCAGGTTCCTCCACCTATAAACTAACTCAGGTCAATCATGTAAAAGAGGTAAAGTAATGGTTACAGTGTTTGACAGACTAGCTTCTGCAATCAACTCCTAAAACATGAACAGAAACAATAAAAAAATGATTTTGCATATCTCATATCCAGAGATGAGATCAAAGTGTTTTTGGATGAAGATAAGAACTTTATTATTTTATAATATACGATTTTTATCGATTTAGTTTATGAATGTTTTTAAGCAGAGATTTCCTCCCATGCCATAATGTTATTTCCATTCAGTTGTTTCCTAGAGATAAAGAGTATCTCTGGAGCATGTAATCAGGACAGAGGAAATACTATCAGTCACCTGCTTGTTCCTTTCCCTATTGCTCTCCAGTGAACTTGCAAAGGAGTCTCAGCCTGCCATCATTCATGTTGTGGAGAACTCGGGCAGAACATCCAGAACAGAGAGTGAACAGGTTTATGTGTACGTCAAGGGAAGCACTCGGTGAATTGACAAAACATGCGCTGAGAGCAATCATCCTTGTAAAACATTTGCCTTGCAGTTTATGGCACGTAATTCCTCCATGTACGCCAAATGCATAATGCATACTTCAGATAAGCATGGCTAAAATAGCAGTTACATGGGTTCATTTGGCGTTTGGATGAATTTGCATCAGGAGATAGCATTCAGATATATGGTTCCTGTAGAAATCATTCGTGGTTTGCAGAAATTGCTCTGCACTGTGTTCGCCTACCTGAAAACACTTTATTTTACCACACACCCACAGCTCATTCTTATGAAGGCCCAATATTCCAGATAAGCTCTTTCTCGAGAACGGTTTTGGGGTTGTTATAAGGCCCACGGGCTGTCTATTATTCATGGCTTTCACAGGAAGTTGGTTAAATCTCAAGGCTATGGTGTTGGATGCTGCTCATAATAGTTATATTATGTGACTGCAGATACAATATATTACAACCAGTGCTATTATTGGCAATTAACACTATTAGAATAGTTTTCGGTAACAGAAATAAAGCTGAAATTAAATAAAATGAATATATCAGATGGACTTAAATAAAACTGCTGTTAAGTTGTTAAGAAATGTTTCCTTGGCAAGTAACTGAAAATAAGTATGTACTGAAATGACTCAAATTATAGTGATTTAATTAAAACTAACAAAAATGACAATATTACATACCAAAATTGCCAAAACTTAAATTAAAATGAAAAATGAAAATATTCAAATGAAAGCTGTTCAAAATATCAATAAATAGAACTACAATGATATTGATTACAGCAAAGGCTTTAAATAGAGGTTATAGTATTTTCAAGAGCATGTGTCATGTTTCAACTATACTTATCACTGATTTTAGCAAGATATTTTTAGTTCATTCTTCTGATCATTTATCTGATCAATAAAACCATAATAATTTCCAGTTAATTACGATGATGCAGAGATTGTGTGTCTTTTTATGATCTTGTTGAGTTGAGCAATCAGTTAGAAAGGCCACTGATTTTGAGAATCTGAATAATAGAAAACATAATTAAAAATAGAAAAAGAAACATAATATAATATAATAAAATAAAGAGTATCTGTAAACTTATATTATTACACAGAAATTCTCTGAAATACCCTGAGGTATTGTGGTTCAACTTTGATATAGTTATCTAAGGACGTTGTTCACATGGGACGCATGGCATCTGCAGCTGTGTGGGACCAGGGACAGGAAATGAATTGACCCTCTTCTTGGGAGTTCAGTCCCCCTGTGGCTTCCAGCCTCTCTCAACAATCATCACAGGCTTCAGGGACACAAACAGCACATCAACATTCTGCTGAGCGGGGTGTTTTTCCACAATGATTTATAGTTCAAACATTCATCTGTTAAGTTAGCGTGCTGTATTTGATTGTGACTCTGTTTCCCATATGTGATTTGTCAGAGTGATTTATTCACTCTCTTAAGAGTGAATGAAATGTGTGTCTGAAGGTTTTCTTCAGTCTTATTAATGGATTATGTGAAGCTGTCTTCTGTGACCAGAGTGGACGTGATTCGTTACATGTTAGTAAAACCCTTTTCTGTAACAGCCTCAGAGTTGATTGCGTTCTAGAGCAGTGATTCAAGACCACACATCTCTATATGGAAGAAAGATCCAGCGGAAACGATCAGCCTCCACAGAAAGTTCCACCCTCACACTCCCACTTTCTACGCCCACATGCTATGACATCTATGCCAGTGGCGGCTGATGGTTTCAAAGAGGGGAAGCTCATTTTCGGCCTACATCATAAAAATTGTCCGTTTATTTATACTTAAATTCTGCCCTACGTTCTTTTCAAGAGAAATGCTCTGTGACCCTGTCGTACCAACTAGGCGTATTTTCCAGTGACGCTAGCCTACTGTATGTATGAATGAATGAATGAATGAATGAATGAATGAATGAATGAATGAATGAATGAATGAATGGATGAATGAATGAATGAATGAATGAATGAATGAATGAATGAATGAATGAATGAACAAACAAACAATCTAAAAAAAAAGATATTAAACTCGATGGAGGAAATGTGGGAATTAGGTTAAACTGAAACAAGGAATGTGTGTATAATAGGGTGGTCACGATACCATAAAAATGTCCTTACCATACTATTCCAAACTTAATTTATAATTCAATTCTCAAAATTAATCAAAATTTAATAATAGATGTAAGTGAAAACAGACAATATTTATTCTCTGAATACTTAATTAATGTGAATGAATGACTGGCTATTTTATCATGAAATGATCTAAACAAACCTCATCTTAGCACTGCACAGAAGCTGCATCAAGTGACATTTATTCATTTAGACTATATTTATAATTGCATGAATAATGTTATGAGATTAATGTTTTAAATACAAAATTCTGAATATAGACAATATGTTGGAAAATAATGTAATATGCCTACTTTTAGAGCGGGAAACTTAAACGGCCAGCAGTGTGGCAGAAGTTTGTGATTGAATCACTGAGTCATTCAAACGATTCTTTCAAAACGGCTGAATCCTTCAGGAGCGAATCAAATGACTGTTTTTTATGAATGGCTTCGTGAATCAGTGATTCGCCCAAATCAACGCGGATTTGGATTCGACTCAAACGAAACAAAAAACAGCATCTTGCTCGTGTCAGGAGCATTTTTTGTCGCATATCTTGAATTTCCGTGTTAAGCAGCATGTATATTAAAACATAACATTATAAATGAATAATAAAAAAAAATAATGATTGATAAGAACCAAGTGCAAAGCCGCTTTGGGGGACTGAGCTTGAATTGTTCAGCGTCAGCGACTCTTTATAGTACAAAATCGCTGTCAATCAAAAGGAGATACAGACCGTCCAATCATCACGCAGAAGCCAAGCGTCCAGGCCGCCCACTCCTCCATTCACCCCCAGAGACGCTGAGCGTCCGTGGGCGGGACTAATCACAGCATTTATCCAATGACCGTCTAGTTTCGAGGCACTGAAAAAAACTGTTCAGAGCAGCCCCATTGAAGTCAATGGACGTGGGCTTCAGCAAGGGAATTACACTGAGCTACGGAATGTATGAGAAGGAAATCGACCTGCTATCACGGCCGTAGCCAGCTATGAGGTCACCGAGGTCCGGACCTCGGTCATTTTTTTTATATTCAAAATAAAAAATGTCAAGCTCTCTGAATGATTATTTTGCCATTTAAACCACCCCATATCATATGAGTGTTTGCAATTCATCATGTTGCTGCGAGAAGCTAGCGCAGTGAACGGGGCTTGAGAGCGCGTTGAGTGAGAGCGCGGGTATGCCTCCATTTGTTGCCAGATGCACCTATATACGTGTTTTTTTACTCGTTTTTCCAATTTATTGTGACACTTTGGGAGTCTTGGGACGTTTATAAAGTGTAAAGTTGAACGTTAGTGTTAGTGATATATTAATCTTATTCACAAAACACAAGCTTTGAACTTATTTCGGATATCTTTTTCTTTCTTTTTGAAATTGCTTGTTTTTCATAGCAATATCTGGCAACATTGTACATTAATAAAAAAAAGCTTACAGACAAACTGTAACTTAATTGCTGACAGGAAGATACCACCATTGGTAAGACAAACGCAGTGATCATCGTTAATATCTGAAAGAAATGATTAACACCAACAAAAACAATAGCATAATACAAATATGTTTGTTACAGAATGAAATAGGCTATGCCAAATAACGTTACTGACCAGCAGGATGACGTCTCATGCTCTTTAGTTAACCTTAAGTCATCAAAAAACATAAATTAAAGCAGTGTTTTCAACTGGTGGGTCGCAAAAACGTTTTGAGTGGGTTGCGGAGTGTGCATTCAAAGAAACAAACGTAATTCTGTTTTTTTCTGACGCTAGACTTTTATTTTGACAGACGTGCGTGAAAGCGGTTGACTATCAAAAACGCTTTTTCCTCATTCAGTATTTACGGTCAAATGAGATGTTGTCAAGTTTTATATCGGTGTCATTATTCTAACGTTTTTATAACTTGTTATAAAATAAAAATTCCCTCACCTAAAAAAAAACGAACTTTCCAGTCCTGTCAGTCATAGGCTACTGTGCTCGTTGCGCGCAAATTTACCATGGTAACAGACCTTAACCCTCAAAATGCTACTTTATTTTCACTGTGTTTTTGTAATGTATTTCTAAATGACTGTGGTCTCGTCACACATACCAACTATTAACAAAAACTATTTTGGAACTGCTACCTTACCTAACGTTACTTATACGGTACCTCATATTCATACAGTGTATCTATCTATCTATCTACTTATATATATATATATAAATGACTGAACTTAAATATACGAGCTTGATAAAAATGACCACTCTAGAAGAAATTTTCAGATGGCACATATATATATATATATATATATATTATATATATTAGTCAATTTCCACAAAAAAAGGGTCGCAGCTTAATGTCCATGGTAAAATGTGGGTTCAATGGCCTAACCAGTTGACAATCACTGCATTAGAGCACAGACAAAGTTATTATTACTTATCCATATAGCAATGTTTATTATGGAAATCTATTACAGTAATCAGTATTGTTACATAAACCATTGTGATGCAATAAAGAAGGTCTAATTTAACAATGTTTATCCTCCAAAACAGACAGAACAGAGAGAGTGTAGAATGGCAAAAAGGTTCCGGCAAAATACGTTAGATGTATTTCTTAAAAAAAGCCTAAATTGAAAGATCAGGAAGATGGATATGAGAACAAAGAGGAGAGCAACAGAGAGGAGGATAGAGATCAGGAGACAGAGGAGAGCAACAGAGAGGAGGATAGAGATCAAAACAAGATGGAGGAGAGCAACAGTGAGAAGGATAGAGATCAGGAGACAGAGGAGAGCAACAGAGAGGATGATAGAGATCAAAACAAGATGGAGGAGAGCAACAGTGAGAAGGATAGAGATCAGGAGACAGAGGAGAGCAACAGAGAGGATGATAGAGATCAAAACAAGATGGAGGAGAGCAACAGTGAGAAGGATAGAGATCAGGAGACAGAGGAGAGCAACAGAGAGGATGATAGAGATCAAAACAAGATGGAGGAGAGCAACAGTGAAGGATAGAGATCAGGAGACAGAGGAGAGCAACAGAGAGGATGATAGAGATCAAAACAGATGGAGGAGAGCAACAGTGAGAAGGATAGAGATCAGGAGACAGAGGAGAGCAACAGAGAGGATGATAGAGATCAAAACAAGATGGAGGAGAGCAAAGAGAGAAGGATAGAGATCAGGAGACAGAGGAGAGCAACAGAGAGGATGATAGAGATCAAAACAAGATGGAGGAGAGCAACAGTGAGAATGATAGAGATCAGGAGACAGAGGAGAGCAACAGAGAGGAAGATAGAGATCAGGAGACAGAGGAGGAGGACAGAGAGCAGAGGAACTTAGATGAGGATGACATCAGTGATGAGCAGGGCAGCGAGACACTGATGAAGGGACTCTTCATCCCTTTGACCCTGTGAGAATGAAGAAAAAAATAAATAAGGGCGAGAGCCTCTCAGATGGAGATAAAACCTGTTTGCTCCAAAATAGATGGATACCACCAGAGCAGCATAGCTATCCCTATCGGAAATTTGGCGCAAAACAACTAAAATACAATGTCCAGTGGGAGAAAAAATATGAATGGCTTCGTTACTCACCATTTGAGGATTCAGCATATTGTGCTCATTGCCTCAGCTTTAATAAGTTAAAGGGCTCAAACTTTAGTTTTCTTACAAAGGGCTTCACTGACTGGAAGAATGCTGTGGGTGAAAAGAGAGGTATCATCCCAAGACACAGTTTAACAGAAGGACACCGAAAATCCACAGAAAAGGCAGAAAACTTCCTTTCTGTTGTCCAAAAAAAAAGAAAGGACATTAGTTCAATAATCAGCCAGAAATATGAGGAAAAAGTCATTGCGAATCGTAACAGTCTTCTATCTATTATTGACATAATTGTGTGTCTTGGCCAGCGAAATGTAGCATTCCGAGGGAGCTGGGAGGGGGACAGTGAGAATGGAAACTTTAACCACTTCGTTAACTGGAAAGCACAATTTGATGTGGCCTTAAAGCAACACATGCAGACTGCACCCAAAAATGCAATATACCTTTCACCCGCAATTCAGAATGAGCTTATTGAATGTTGTGCAGAGGAAATCAGAGGGACCCTAATCAATAGAATACAGGCAGCCCAGTACTTCACTGTATTAGCTGATGAGTCCATGGATATAAGTGGGACTGAACAGATGTCCTTATGTGTCCGTTACGTCAATGAGGAGGAAGAAAACCTAGAGATAAAGGAGGATTTTCTCGGGTTCTGTCCCTTGCCCAAACAAGATGCGGCAACAATAACCTCAGCCATTCTCAATCAGCTGACAAAGTGGGGTCTTCAAACAACTTTCCTAAGGGGTCAGGGTTATGATGGGGCCTCTACAATGAGTGGCAAAGTGAGTGGGGTACAAAAGAGAGTCAAGGAACTGTACCCCAGGGCAATGTACACCCATTGTAGGAGCCATGCACTTAATTTGGTTGTGGTGCATGGTTGTTCTGATCTTCCTTTGGTGAGGAACACAATGTCCATCGTAGAAAAGATTGCAGTGTTCTTCTCAGCCACAGGGGCCAGAAAAGATGCCCTGCGGGCAGAGAGTAGAAGAGAAGGGCAACCAAAAACAGCAGGGATCCCACTGATGTCAGACACTAGATGGGGTAGCAGAGCAAACACACTGAGTGCTTTTGTGGAGCAGTTCACTGCTATACATTCTGTTTTGGAGACCATGGAGGCAGAAGTAACTACCACCTCTGGAAAGGCCAGTACTCTCCGGCATAGTATTGGAACATTTGAGACCATCATTACTGCTGTAATAGCCAACAAAGTGCTGGGTTATATGCTACCTCTAACCAAAAAGCTGCAGTCTACCAACTTGGACATCATCACAGCATACGAGGAGGCAAGAAATGTACGGCAAGTCATAGCCAAACAAAGAAATGAGCAAGGATTCAGTCCATGTTTTCAAAAAGCCACAGCATTGGCCAACTCAGTTGATGTGGTCCCAACAAAGCGTAGAATAACAGTAAAACAGAATTACAGAGCAAACATATCTACAGAGTCAGTGGAAGACCACTACCGGGTGAATCTTTTCTATCCCTTCATCGATCACATAACTAGTGAGCTGGATGAGAGATTCTCTGAAAGTAATGAGCCTGCATTACTAGCAGCTTACCTGGTACCAAAATCTTTGAAGAAACTCACAGAAGAAAGAGAGCAAAGAATGGTAAAGTGGTACCATGAGGACCTACCTTATCCAAACACAGTAGAGCAGGAAATAGAATGCTGGAGGCACAAGTTTCACTCTGAAGATGGGGTGCTGCCTGCATCAGCATTGGAAACTCTGAAAACAACACAGATGTCCTTCTTCCCCAACATCCAGTGTATGCTGAAAATTTTTCTTACACTTCCAGTGACAACATGTGAATGTGAACGGTCATTCTCTGCAATGCGAAGGCTCAAAACATGGCTCAGATCTTCTATGTCTAGTGAAAGGCTCACAGGACTGGCGTTGATGCATGTTCATCAAAAAGTTAAGCTGGACAAGGAGAGAGTCCTTAGACGGTGGGATGCCTCTGGCCACAGGAGGATACAGCTAGCTTTCAATGGAAAGGTAATGCATGTTGTAAAGAGTATAGTCATCCAACAGTCATTTGCATTTGCATTGATTATAAACTCTCTGTCTGAAGTCTGAATCTGTCTTTTTTTATTTTGTCATTTCAGTGAGCCAAGGAATGAAGAGTAGTACAACGCACACGCACACGCACACACACACACACAACACACACACACGTCTGTGAAATGTAAAACATTATTTTGAATAAAAAAAACTTTCGCAATCATCAACATGTCTATTTTGAAGTTTAGGAGTGCATTTGTGGGTGTTATTATAGCACAATTCTTAACACCTTACTTTGGACCTCACTAATTTTCAAACCCTGGTTACGGCCTTGCCTGCTATATGTGGCTGAGTCTGAACGAACTCGTATCGAGATGGTACGTGATCTAACGCATTTTTTTAGTCAATAAAATGTTAACAAAATAGTACATATTTGACCTTATTTTTTTTGACATTATAGGGAAGCTGAGCTTCCCTTGCAGTCTTAAAGAAATCCCCAGATTCCATGCTATGACCAGTGCCTCCCGAATGCAGCCTGTGCGTGTGGAAACAGCAGTTTGGATTTGAGCAGTGTTGCCAGATCTTTCTAGAAAACAAGTATTTCTGACAGAACAATCCCACAATAAGCAACTTGCCTTTTAAAAAGTGATTTCAGTTTTTGCGTATACTCCATATTAATTTCTTAATATAATTGTTCTGATTTATTCAACAAACTTATATTTCTGCAAAAAAATGTGTATTAATATATGTTTATAATCCCACAAAAAGGCAATCATTCTGCCTATATTTGGGCTTTATAAAATAAGTCAAGCAACCTTTATTTATATAGTGCATTATACAATACAGATTGTGTCAAAGCAGTTAAAAAATAGTGTGTCAATAATGTAAACAAAATTAAATTCTGCTGTAGAGCAGCTCTAAAAAGAGAACAACCGTAAACAGTCAATTTTTTTTGTTAAAGTCAGTTCATCCTTGATTTAGTGATGTCAAAACCAGCTCAGTTCAGTTCCCTTCCAATCTGTGCAATCAAGTCGACAATATTGCCAAAAATTAAGTGTCCCTAACCAAGCCAAAGGCAACAGTGGCAAGGAACCCAAACTCCATTGGTGAAAGAATGGAGAAAAAACCTTGGGAGAAACCAGGCTCAGTCAGGGGGTAGTTCCCTGGTCAGACGAAACAACATGGTGTGGTTTAACTCCAGGCTGCAACACAGTCAGAATTGTGCAAAGGTCTTGTCTGGCTCTCGTAGTCTTTGCAGAGGATCTGTCTCTAGCTCATTTAGTTTCTGTGGTCTCTGCTGACACTCAGGGCTGTCAAGGTCATCTCTAGGTGCTGATCCACCATCTGGACTGGATACAGACTGGATCCGGGAGACTGCAGTGAACATCTGATCTGGATACTGTCTGGATCCGGTGGCTACAGTGACCTCGGAATAAGAATGAAACAGTCTAATATTAGCGTATGCCATTCTTTGTATGATGTAACAAGTACATCAGGTGTTCCTGCTTCTGGTTGACCTAATTAATGCAGCCTAAAAATCCTTTAATGATTTAAATTATAGAACTGTTTTAATGTGTTCCAGTATGTGTATGCCAGGTTACAGAGATGGGTCTTTAATCTAGATTCAAACTGCCTCCCGAACAATGCCAGCAAGACTGTTCTAGAGTTTGGGCACTAAATAGGAAAATAATCTACCGCCCTCAGTCAATTTTAATATTATCAAATGCCCAGAGTTTTGAGATCGCAGTGGACACAAAGGACTATAAGACCTCGCTCAAGTACTGATGAGCTAAACCCTTCAGGGCTTTATATGTATTCAGCATGGTTTTAAAATATATTATAGTGTTTAAAAAAAACTAGTCCAAAGTCGATTATAATAACTTGGACATGGCAACACTGGATTTTAGCATCCAAAACATGCAACAGAATATGAATGTTACTTCATTACTAGCTTATCTCAAGGACTTTAGCAATTTGAATTTGTACATATGAACTAAAAACGTGCTGTTTGTCACAAGCCAAAACGGCGCCTTTAAGACAGTGGGCGGCGCCTATGATATGACGTAGACAGTCCTTATAAATAGTTTCTAGCTCACTGCTTTCGTGATGAAAGCGGCAAGTTGAGCGGCAGAGTGTATTACAGCACGTGCGTTTTGTTTAATATATTGTTGTGAAAGTTTTATGAAGATATTCCTGGATTACTCACAGCACTCGTTGTACAAGGTGTACTGGATATAAGAGAGCACGTATAGACACAACCCAGCGAAACATTTAACCTGTAAGTAGCTTTAAATATTTTAAGTTGCTTATGCTTTTACATTCATCATACAGATGAATATGCCAAAATGTTCAGTGCAATTCACAGTTTATGAGCAACTCCTATTATGGCTGTTCTTTGGACTGGTATATTGTTTGAGATGAGTCGCACCTGAGTCAGAAAGGGTTTGTCAATGGGTGTGTGTTGAAATAGATGTAGAAAGCCTGTCCACATATCAGATCGATCTTTATATTCCCACTGCAATTTCGTATTTTACATGCTGCCCTACGTCACTCCAGGGAACTGTTTACAAGACCGCAACCAGTTGAGTACGATCTGTCCTGTGTTGTAGTAACCTAGTTTATCATCGACCACAGCTTTATGAACTCTTGCACGTCTTCTGTTGTGTATTCATCGAGAGTGCGCCTGACAGCCTCGCGCCTCCAGCTGATTCTGCATTTCTGTTACCTATTTTATTTGATTTACTTGCCTATGGAACCTCGCCAGCAATGCACGGATAAAAGTACGTGTTATCATTGTATACCAAGCTATATATCAAAGTGCCCACTGTATGTTTGTGTTTTGTGTTCACTGTTCAGCTTTCTTGTTTACAGTCTGTCACGTAGGCCATTTGATTTAGAGAGGATTGAAATCTCTTCAGTTAAGCGGGAGTGTCTAATGGGCGTTAATATTATTGCATTTATTATTATTAATTATATAATTAAGAGATAATTAATTAAGGTGAGTTACAGTGACGTATTAAATAAATAACCGTATAGATGCATACACCAGCATATAGTACTTTACATACATTATATATTTTTTTCTCAGCCAAGGGAAATACTTCTTAAAGTAAACATTAAAAAACAGCCAACTTGAAACAAATAAAAGCTTAACTTTCTTGTAAAACATATAATATAATATAATACAAATGCACTGCAGTCAAAGTGATTCCTATCTGAATATTAATAATAATGTGCAGTGTATTTATATTACATTGTAATATAATATGAATGCACTGCAATCACAGAGATTCTTATTTGAATAATTTAATAGCAGTGATATAATCTAATCTAGCCTAATATCTAATTTACACACACACACACACACACACACACACACACCACACAACACACACACACACACACACACACACAGATAGCTCTGGTCCTTTTATCCGTTTTTATACTGATATTTAGTATTTACTTGGTAGTCTTTTACGTAATGTGATTAGTTATGCAACTAATTGTGAATGTGTGTATGCTATGACAATAACAAAACTTTTAGTGCCACATTGCTAGCAAGGTTTCATATGCTTTTGTGTGTATATATTTACATTTTTATTTATTTTAACCACACTTTGTTTGGACAGGATTTAAAACATAAACTACTGTAAAAAGCGGATTTATTTCCTGTCATAGTTCTGTGGAGATTTATAGTGAAAGCTTAATTTTGTGTTCTTATGTGGTGTTAGGTTTTAATACACAATTTGCCCCACTGTACTATTTGGCATAGTAGATGCTGTTCCTCTGAGAAGTGGATCAGTGCGTCCTCTTTGGCAGCTGTCCCAGGCCCCGCTGGTGACGTCCTACCTCACACCTCTTCCATGCCTTTATGGCAGGGCTTTAACCTCACTGATAAGAGCTGACTGATGTTGAAAATGCACAGGCACTCTCCCCAACGCAAACACACAAAGAACCATTTATGCTTTAGCGTCGCGTCTGCATGGAGATCTTTACTGGGAGAATTGACGATTGTTAGTTTCTGCCTTTCACGGTTCTGACTGAGGCAATGCAGAGGCCGAGCATGTGATATGTTGCATAATGGCGCCTGCATGGGTATTTCATTGATTACATTCTGACTTGCGCCCAGGCATTCCAGCACATTTCTCACTGAATGGTTTTGTTTTCTAGCACAGATGCATTATTGTGTTTTGGTGCAATGTCTTAAAGAACTGATATTGCATCACCGCAGCTTCATAGCTGAGCTGTTTGTTATATCTGCCTGCCCATATATAACAATGGAAAAACTGCATTAAAATAAATAATCTTAAGTCATCATATGTGGCTTTTGCAAGACAACCCATTTCTGCAAAGAACGTTTTTAGTGTAATGAATGTTTTTTTCCTGTTTAAATAGATTTAGAATATTAATTAGGGTGTTGATTGCTTTATGAAATAGTATTGTGAAAAACTATTTGCTATGTTAATATATTTTAAAATGTAAGTTTTTCCTGTGATGGGAAAGCTGAATTGTCAACAGCCATTACTCTTAAGTCTTACATGATCCTTAAGAAATAATTATTTAATTTGGTGCTCAAAAACATTTCTTAATATCAGTTTTTGTCACAATTATTGAACAAGCTTGTAATTGGGCCCTATACACAACAATGTTCTACAAAAAAGTTATGTTATATCTCAAAGATACATTTTGTTGAAAATGTGTGTAAACAATAAAATATACATATAAAGGACAGAAGCATTCAAGGCAAGCTCAAACAGAGCAAATGGAAAAATAAAGCAAGCCATGCCAATTACAGTACAGAATGTACATATACTCGAGTTGGACTGTTTATTGTTTATATTGTTTCACAAGTTATTTATTTGAAATTGAAATCTTTTGCAACATCATATGTTGATACTGTCAGTTTTGATCAGTTTAGGGCAAGGTTCCTTAAATCTTGCTCTGATCAAACATGCCTACCTGTGATTTATATATATTTTTTCTAATGATCCTGAAGATATTGTTGGGCATTCTTGGGTGTTTGATTAGGGTTATAGCTAAACTCAAAAAAGTGGATCTTGTGGGCTAGATTTGAGGATCCCTGATTTAGTGTGTCCTTGCTGAAAAATGGAAAAAATTAGTTTGTGACTTGAGCTTTGAATAAAGATAAACTTTTAAAGATTTGATCATCTTTATTACAAGAATTAACTTTTTTGACAAGATAACTTTCTCTTCTCACCTACTGTATATTCAAACACTTTTTCTTTCTTCTTTATACAGTTTTTTTCCCATAGCTGTTGGAAAAGTGGAGCATAAAAGGCCTGATTTGGTTACCCATGGCTGGATTATGAGTTCTGCAGGTTCAAGGAAGGTGGAGACCCCCACAGGCCTGAACTAGCCTCCACTCTCTTTTACATTATGGCCTCAGCCCAACCGTACTGGGATCAACACCATGACCATGACACCATGGATAAGTGAGTGTGAGCTCAGCTGTAGTCCTCAGCTAAACCGGCTGTGTTATAAATTGAGAGATCTACTTCTCCAGTCACCAGTATTGACACCTTCCATTTTTGTCTGTTGTAGACTGTTTTTTGGATTTGGTTCGGAGCCCATGGACCACAGCTTGAGAATGTATCGGCAAAACTCTGCAAACGCGGGCTTTGAAAGTAAGTGAGCGCTTGATATTTAATTTTATCAACTATATCACAATCTGGTCACCCTCTGTTCTCGAAGCCTGCTGCGGATGTTTCTCAGGAAGCGCAGAAGGTTATAGGAAGTGTATGATTGTCATTTGCTCTGCCGATAAGTGAATCCTTTGATAAACTCACTATGTTGAGGCTGACACCATTTTAAGAGATGGAGACATTGAAAAATAACTTGATAAAGTGTCATTTTAAAGGGTTTGTGGTTGTGCTTAAATCCTCATTTTTTTCCTTCTGTGTTTTACTTCACAGGAAAGACGTCTGGCTCCTGTTCTCCATGTCTATCTCCCAAGACTCCCAATCCTACACAGCTGCTGTTTTCCTCTCAGTGCCACCCACCTGCAGGAGACCAGGTGGTTCCGTCCTTACAGAAACTGTCTGTTTATGAACACACACCCCCTTGTTCGCCCAGGAGAGCAACTAAGCCCCTCCCACCCCTCCCGGACATAGGCGACCTCTCCTCTGATGAAGCAGAAGACAATGAGGTGGAGTTTTTCTCCAGCACCTCTGAGAGTCAATGTCTGGTGCCTAAAACCCCATCCTTCCAGTATGGCTTGCCAGGGAGGCGCAGTTTTCGGGGAAACGGTCAGATAAACTTTGCGTATCACGAAGGACCTCAGTGGGAGCAGATGGTTACACCGAACCAAGACAGACCCCAGCGCCGGCTGCATCGCTCCCATTCTGGCCCTGCTGGATCCTTCAAGACCACCAACTTCAGACCAACCGGCCTTCACCATTCTCCCCACAGCCACCCGCAGGAGAAACCCGAAGTCCCGCCTCGCGTCCCAATCCGTCATCGCTTCAGTGAAAGCACGGACAGCAGGCGGCCGTCAACCGATGACTTTGATGCAGACAAACCCCCTAAAGTGCTGCCAAGGGAACCCATTCATCATGTCATACCGCGTGCCGTTAGTCCAAAAAGTCTTCCGATTTACATCAACGGGGTAATGCCTCCTACTCAGAGCTTTGCTCCCTATCCGGAGTACGTCAGTAAGGCTCAACACAAGCAGATCTGTGAGGGCTTGCCGGCTCCCCGTAGCCCCTGTATTCTGCCCATCATGGAAGATGGGAAGAAAGTCAGCAGTACCCATTACTTCCTCCTCCCTCATCGGCCCGGGTACTTGGACAAGTTTGAGAGGTTTTTCAAAGAATCAGACTTGTAGTGATTATTAGTGACCGAGTGGTTAGTTGTTTGCTTGTTTAAAGTGGAAATAAGGAAGGCTGGATATAAACTGATATGTTGTTTGACTGAACTGATTCTTCAGTGTTACGAATTAGTGGTCTGTTTAATAATCGGTATGTATTTGGACTACACACAAAGAAAAACACAAATAATTGGTTTACCACTGCTGGAAACTACAGAACAGCTCTGAAAGTGTCCTTTGTTGGAAGGGATGCACGATTAATCAAAATGAAACCGAAGTTGGGATTTTGACTTGAACAAAAGATTTTACAATCTCCCTGTGGTTTTATGCCAACATAAAATCTATGGTAGATGGTTTAACAGTCGAAAAGAAGAAATTAAGACTTTAAATTGAGCCATAAAAATTAGTATTGTAATTTTACAGTTGTTCTGTAAAATTAGACTATTAGTAATAAATACATTATACTTTACAGTGAACCATTACAATAGTAGTATTTCTTGTTTTGCTTGTAGTATTATTATTATAGTCAAATTAATAAGCACCGCAAACCTGGAGCTTTTTTAAATTGCATTTTAAGTGACAATTGGGTTGTTCCCTCGAATTGTGGCACCCTATTTATTGATGTCCATGTTCTTTGTACTATTTCCTTGCTGTATTGTTAAATTAGTGTGCAGTATCCTTTAATGAAGGAATGGGATTCACTGTTAACACTGTGTAACCAGAGTATAAGCTGCCCCCCCCCCACGTCTCTGTAACATGGAATGGTAAAGTTTTTTTTTTTACATTATTAGTGTTTCAATAACTTACAATTTTTTATTGTTTTATTTTAGTATTATGAGCTTCCAGATTTTAAGAGCTTTTATTGGTCGAGGACTATGCTATGTGATTTACACCTATGAGAAACGTGATGATCAAAAAGACTGGAAGGGTCTGGGCACAGGGGTTAGAATTCTAGCTTTCATGTGAAGAATGCATTTTTGCTTTCTTTTTTAGCCATTGAGATGTGACATCTTTTATCATTTGATTTTAAAGAATATCACTTATAGTTGCAATTGCATAAGTGAAAACTGATTCATTTGTTAAAAGCCTTTTTTCTTTGGTCACGTCTGTTACAAGGGCAGACATGCCACTGCCTTGCTGTTTGTGTGCTGTTTGGTGTTAATTTTTTTTTTTTTTTTAGTTTAGAAGTTATAGAAGTATGGTCTGGCCTTGTTTCATGTATTTCCTACCCACACATTGTATAGTGTTTCTTAGCTTTTTTTCAGTACCAGTAACTTTTACATGTTTCATCTACATTATTGTTTTGTCGAGTTTTGTTTCTTGGAGACTTTTCTGTGTCTGACTGATGTGTTTCTTCTGCTTTCATCAATCATGCACATCTAAAATGTACAGTATTGGTGTAGTTTTTCACACCAGACTATTTAAATAAAGTAACTTATTTATACACCGATTTCTTGCATTATTTTAATTGCAGTGTGTTGAATTTATCATATCCTGGGGTTTTAAATGAACCATTCATGGCAATCCTTTTCATAAGCTACCCAGGACAAACCAAGATGACAACACTTATCTCTCTCTATATAAATATGAGCAGTGGATGATTCACTTTTTTTCTGTTCAAGTCAAGTCTGGTTTCAGTATGAAGGATATACAGAGGAGATATCCGCTTTATTGTGAATGCTGTCTTTATCTCTGTTGCTGTTTGCTCAAAGCTGTAATAGAAGACTGTTACGCTTTTGAAACTGAAGCCTGAGTCACTTCCTTTAAAATACGACCACATCAATGTGCGAAATGTTACAGGAAAGTGTAATATCTCTAAAGAAAGCTGCCCTCAGTGAGTCACCGCTGACGTTGTGGTCTCCAAACTAAGTGTTCTTTCCCTTAATGTAACCGTCAGATCATGATTATGAGCACATAAACACCAAAGGAAGTAAAAAGTCTATATGTACATGAGTTTTGCTGTTAATTAGCTGTAATAGTCTTCGTTTAAGTTAACTAAAACTTCTGAATATTTCAACAAAACGTTATACCATTTTAAAGCGCGTTGCGCCATCTACAGCTTACATTTAGTACTAAAGCGAATTGAATTCTGGGAGTTTATTGAAACAGGCGAGTAGCGCCATCTCTTGTTTAACATGATGTGCCGAAAATTCTGGTTTCCTACGTCATTCTGTCCTGTGACAAAACATTTGTAGCTTAATTTCTACCATGCCCCGTGCCAAAATTGATAATTATTATTATTTATTATTAGTAGTAGTAGCCTATTATTGCACCAACTAAGGTCCACACAAATCAGTGGTCTGTTACGTCAATTTTCCTTTAAATGTTCATTCTAATCTATTTTACGCATTTAATATTACTGTTAAGTATAAAATAACCTTAAGTATTTTATATAGTGTATATATTATTCTGCATCTACTACGCTAGGTGTCAGCATGTAAAAACAACTGTGCATTTTGGGCGTATGTGATTGACTCACCATGTATTGTAGGCTACTACAGTTTTTTTACTATCACTTTTGCACTAATAATAGAACCTTAATGTCATTTTTTCCAAACTCTAGACACAAAACTCAAAACGGTCATTATTTGTAACACAGGCTGCCCAATGTTCAAAACTGAGCATATCTTTAAAGAAGCCTTGCATTTGCAGAAACATTGGTTAGGGTTAGTAATATACTACTAATAAACTAATTTATTATGAAATATCATAGGAACATTATTTTAGATCACCCACACACAAGATACTCCTAGTTTAACTGTGTAGTTGTTAGTACAATCATTAAATATAGTTGTTCAAAACACATGATGCAGCTTTCATTTTACAAGTTCGTGTATCATTGTATTAGACTAGAGAGAAAAATACAGACACTGGAATCATTAAACATTTTAAAATTATTGATGAAATAATCAACTCACAACAGGTTTAAAAAGAAAAAGAAAAAAGACTTTAGATAAGAAAAAATCGATTAGAAGTCACAGTTCCTCACTGCTCTTCAATGTTTTGTTTTTTTATCAACCCTGTCTTAGGTTTGGCCACAGGTTCTCTTCCACGTCATAATGGATGTTTTCATTAGTTAAGACATTGGTCTCCTCTTGTGCTGTAATTGCACGCATCATCTTGGCCTGGAGAAGAGGAACTTGTTTGTGAGGAGCCTATTGTGAACCTTCCACCTCCATGTGGAGAAAATAATTCTTCAGTTGGGTTACAGCAAGGAAAGGGGAGTACGGGGTAAATACAAGGTGATAAACCGTGGATGGGTCTGAAACCATGATTGCTCTCAGTGAAGTCGCAATGGGAATTTTGGTCTCATTGCACTGATTTTGCTGTGGGGTCCCGTCAATATCACACTCAGTGGGGGGTGGTCAGGCCCCCCAGAGAACATCGTTCTGGGCCCCTCTCAACCGCTATAGTACTATCACAACATATATTCATGTAGTTGAGGCTAATATGTATTACTAAAGCCATAATTATATATAATTAGGCCTACTATATTCAGTAATGATGACCTTAATCGCCATGTCAGTAACTTGCAACTTGCCCTAAAACACATGTCAAGGCCACTGTACTGTGCATATTATATATACATATTTTCCTTTATCCAGTAGATGGCGGTAAAACATTGTTTTACACTTTAAATTCTCATGCTGTAGTGTAGTAGACAGTAAAAATGAATGCATGGAAAAACCATCCATTCAAAATAAATAATTTTGGGATGTTTTATTGCTTTGCTTACATTTTCAAAGACATTTGTTCCTAAAAAGTGTTGTAACACATTTTTTCAACCCATATTTGTCTGTTACAAATGAGAGTAATAATTCAGCGACAACTGAAATTAGAAGCTTAGAAGACAAGGTAATCATATCTGTATCACTGTACAAATGTTGCTTGCTGATTCTTTGTAACTCTTTGTGAAATTTACTAGAAATGTATGTGTCAAATTTGGTGTCAAGAGTGTTTCAGCTCATTTCTAACCGGTCAAACTGATGTTGTTAAAACTGACTCACTGTGAGATGTGACACTCTCTGTTCTCCCCTAATCAGACTTAAAACAGTTAAATCAGTGTCAGTTTAACTGAATTATAGCCATTTCACCAGACAAACTCCACAATAAATATGAACTCTGTTTAGAATTAAAGAGTAAGCTCACCCAAAAATGATCATATTTTGGTTACCATTAACTTCCATTATATATAGGGACAGACATTTCTCAGGTTAGAATGAAAAGTGGATGGCTACATTTTTGGGTGAACTATCATTGAAGGCACATACAACTTTAAGGCCATTTGCAGTATACATTATACAATTACTAATATATTAAAACTACATTTACATGGTCAAAATGTGGACATAATTTATTTAATTGTCAGTGCATTAATAATTTTAAATGTTTTGATCCTCTAAAATATTGGTCACATTTCAGTTTGGAGACCTTAGTATAAAATACAACTATTACCTAAACTTTAAATACAGAAAAGGACTAATGAATCTAAAACAGGGTTATGCAGAATAAGCCATATAAGCTTTAGAAGTAGTAATAAACAGCCAATATGCTAGAATTAGGTTAATGCTAATAAGCAACTAGTTAATAGTAAGAATTTGTCCCCAAACTGAAGTGTTACCAAAATATTTCTACATAGCACTCTATTTAGTGGGAAACTGACATTAAAACATTCAAATAAAGCAAAGTCAATGCATGCATTAAATAGAGAAGCACCAGAAGCCGTCTCACTCTGTTAATCACCTATTGTGCCAAATAAAGACTGAAGATGTTATTCAACCATACAACGTCATCATCATGCATTCTGTTTGTGTGTGAAAAATCTGCAAATGAATAGAGACTTCAGATAATTATTTAGCAAACAAAATGCATCTTGCATGGTGGATCTTCAGTTCTTGATCAACAAAGTGCAGACATTGATCCCGGAGGTGGCTCAGCCCCGCATGAAGGTCTCATGCTCTTCTGGGTTCCAAGGCTGTCTGTTCCAGTCATAATCATCTATGAAAAAACAACTTAGAGATGCTGGGATGACCTGATAACACTCAAAAAATACACCACCGTACTAAATTAGCTATGTTTACAACGGCTTTGCAAACACAAGACTGTGTGTTTAGTTGGCTGTTTGCAAAATTAAGTTTTGAGACACGATTCCTGTCTGATTGCTATATTCACATCGCATCTGGAGATTTCTGCCTTTTACAATGTGACAAAATGTGATAAACTCAAGTCAAATCTCAAAATACTTTTTTTAAGGTTAGCCAAAATGTAATTAATTCCATGAACAGTCTTGACTGTATTTAGGAGACAAAAGATCTTAGTCAAAAATGCATTTTAATTTATTTTAGAGTCTTAACTGAAATCTCAAACTGAACTTTTAAGGTTATCCAAGATTGTAAACTATTTATTTATTTAAAAATCTTGACTGATATCTCAAAATCTTTGTTTAAGGTTATTTAAAATGTTAAAATAAATATTTATTTTAATTTTTACAAAAATAAAGTTTGATATAATCATTTATAAATAGTATACACCATAACTCTCAACTCTTAAATACGAACTAAGGCCTTCTTGAGTTTTGAGGAATTTGGGAAGGTTTTCTTCAATTTGATTATCATTTGAACTAACATTTGCGTTTCAGTGTATTGCTGTAACCTCCACGCCACTGGACAGTGAACGACAACAAATTGAGACAAATTTTGCAGAGTAATTTGATTTGATTCATTGTTGATGCCCTGTTTAATGCATGCCAACTCACTCCGACTAATTGGGGTAAAAATGGGGATCAAATCAATGTTTAGGCTTTCTAGAAATATTGGTGTAGTTTAACAATCACATTTTATATTTTGTCATTACTGCCATAATGTTATGTGGCTTTAGCGTTTACTTTGAGCTCTAAATGTAATGTAAATGTAAATGCTAATCATAAAAATGATAATAAGAACGACTTCAAGTGAAATGACTAGATTAAATATCAAGTCTTGAGGTTTAAGAAAGGAGCTTGTGGTAAAGCTGAGGTCTTGTGGTAAAGCTGAGGTCACGTATGTCTTTCAGTCAAAGTTTTGGAGTTACTTACAGGAACTGACGAGTCATTTTATAAAACTGAGACCCTAGAATATCATGCATCCTTTTAAGCACTCATTTTTTCATAACTCTTCATGAGCCTTTTTTTAAATGAGCGAGTACACACGCAAGGGGCAAAAGTCACAGTAAAGGAGAGCCACAAGGGGCATCAAATGATTCTCTTCATGCACCAGTCTTTAGATTGATTTAGTGAAACCAATTGGGGCAGCATGTAAAATCGGAGATGTTACTTTCATCTACATGAAACAGACCTCTTTCTTCTCTGACATTTTCTGGGAAGGTCCAGACAAACTGATTATGGCAAAAAACAGCCAGTCTATCACATGCTGATAAACCTTGAGACATGTCTTGTTAGAGGAGGTAACCTCCCGGTCAGCCCTACATTACCCTCATCATACCACTAAACACATTTTTCGGAGTATTTAACTGAGCCGATTTGGGTCAATCATGGGATGCTTGTTTTCCCTACCTGTTAGTTTATTAAAAAATTACAATGATACTTGAACACATTTTCTTTGAAGAACATGTTTTTAATTTCTGTAAGAAGTCTCTGAGCATATCAGACAATTTAACCTTTTTATGAAAACTAGTTCAGGTGGCAAAATGTCATGTGGCATGACCCGAAAGTGTGATGATATTTATGAAATATTTACATTTGCAAAGAGCCTTTTTACTTTAGATAAATATTTCAAATGTTTTTGAAAAAAATAAGATGTGTACTCTATAACATATATTAAAGGTGTGAAGAAAATGTTATGGTTTTTAACTGATGCTTAGATCACATGAAGGAATGAAGGAATCCCGCTCACAAAATATTAATGAATATATATATTTTTTTATATGTTTGCAAGCACTGATAGTATGTGGGATTCATAAATGTTTGACTTGTTTTTGGTTGTTTGTAGCAACTATCGATTACCTGCAGGTGTGTGAGGGTAATTGTTGATTGACTGTTTGAACAAAAAATATAATAGTAGATTATGTGTTATTGATGTGTCATTTACAGTCTGGGGGCATAACTAGTTATATGTAATGGAATTACATAATTTAATAAAAAATAAAATAAAATAATGTAACTGTAAACTGTTACAGTTACTGAGACAAAATTTGTAATTAAATTACCATTACTTATGAAAATGTGAACAATTACAAAGTGGGTTATATTTTCACACAACATACAGATATGATTGATTTATTTCCCAAATTGCATTGACTGCTTTATGAGACACCAATGTTTCAGGAGTTTAGGACACATACTTATTATATAACTATTTTATTTCCTATTTAGGTTTATATGCTTTAGTTTTTGCAAGATTAATTGACCCCCCCCCCCCAAGGCATTGTGAGATGCCAGTGTTTCCTGTCATAGCTATGCAAGGGTTTGATTTAAAAACAGTAGGCTATCATAACTATTAAACTATATCTTATGATTTTAATCTGTATTTGTGTAAAAGAGGTGCTAAAGTCTGTTTTTGTGGTGTCTGTGCTGTAAAATGTAATTATAATAATCTTAATTCAAGTGATAAAGGATTTTGAAAGTCTGAAGGTAATCAGTGTTGAGTACCATAAGGTTAACCCTGTCTGCTTTTAAAATGATGTTTCAAAATGATTAACAGTTGAAAACATTCATTAGAAATGTAGAAAAGTAATCAAATGTAATCAGTTACATTACTTTAATAAAGTAACTGAAAGAGTTACACTACTTTTAAAAGAGGGTAACTTGTAATAATCTGTAACCTATTATATTTCCGAAGTAACCTTCCCAACACTGTCTTTGACCCAAAAACACTTGGGGTATTGGCCGTAACAGTGCTTGGTTTTAACTTTTTTTTTTTTGTCCATGGACAATCAAACTTGTCCTTAACCCAAATAACTAGTCTGTTACTTGTCATAATTGTTTATTTAATGATATGGCTTGCAGAATTGAATACATCCAAAATGTGTCAAATGCCCCCATATTACTTATTTCTGATTATCGTTTCCTATATTTTTCATCTAGGGTCAATCCATGATAATATTTACCAGGTTATGAGTGACACAGTGATCCCAGATCAGCTCAGTTATAGAAGTGCCTGCCCATGACCCCTGGTTTGTATGAAGTAAGCAGTTAATAGTCTCAGTGTATTCAGGTTTAAGAGAGAAAGAAACACCCCATGCAGCATGACCTTCCTGGTCACGACCTATTGATGCTCACTCATGTCCCCCATCAGCCTTCACAGCACTCAGCAGCACATGAAAGAGTTCATCAGAGGGGAGGCATCGTGTGAGAGGATGAGGCACAAGAGTTCATAGTGCAGTGGTTTGGTGCTCCTTGATGAGATCACATGCTTGGCATATGGAGGCATCCCGAGAGCCTTCATGATGCATTTTATGTCTGAATAAAAGATGGGAGGAGAGAGAATAATATATCTGTTGTTGGACCAAACTTTAAATTCCATTATTTTATTGTGAGATGAGAGTTTTCAACTTTAACTGCAAGGGAATAACACAGCTGCATTAATCAAAGGATGTAACATTAAAATGTTGAATTAATATTTTATTGAATTAAATGTATGGTAGTTCAAAAATAGTTGCATTCTTCATTGTTTATTTGTCTGATTGGACACCAGTGTCACTTTATCAGCTCCTTCCACTTCAGAGATACCTCATTTCAACAGTAGTTATGATTTATTAGTTAATACCTCTAAATGCTAGAAAACAGACCTCATTTGTTTTGCTATAGTTATTTTAAAGTATCTCAGACAATCAGCACTTACAATTGGACTAAGCTACTGTGCTGTGGAAATGGGTAGGAATGCTTGTGAGAAAGACGGGACTACCTCAGACATTCCTTCCCTTGCTTTCAATGATGTATGGGGACAAAATGTCATTACCAAGCCAGTGATTTAACACCGTTAAGCGCTTCCAGCTGGAATGTTATTCTGCCCCAATGCTAAAAGTGTCATATGGAACTCAACCGTAGTCTGCTGGGCTTTGTCTGATCTGGTGCACCTGCTCTCGTTCCCTCTCCCTCTCTCTCTTTGCTTGCTCTCCTTCTCTTGCATTCATGCTTCAGATATGCAGCTCTGCGCTTTTGCTTCTCTTACTCTTCTTTTTAGTGTGTTTAGCAATGGGCTAAAACACTTGTGATTTATATATATATATGTAAAAGTTGTTTATGATTGTGTGTCTATTTCTAAAAGAGTTTACTATATAATTAATAGTTAATTATGATTGCAGATCTTCAGTCATGCAATCTCAGCCAGTATATGTGTAAAAAGCCAACGCGTTTTGCTTGACTGTGTATTATGGACATTATAAAGTGGAGTGAAATCCTGGAGTAAAAACTGAAGAATTGCATGTTTGGTTCTTTATCGCCATCTAGTGTCAAGTCCTATAATGTGTAATTCGCAGGTAACGAAGCCCTACTGTATATGCAGCATGGTTTTCACATTAGACCAACAGTGAGCACACTTGAATCAACATACATTTACATACATGTCGTGTAGATTTATTTGTATTAGTGTAGAGTAAGAATTCAAAGAAGGATATACAGGAAACATTTCGTTTTCTTCAAGTTTCAGAGGTGTGTGTGTGTGTGTGTGTGTGTGTGTGTGTGTGTGTGTGTGTGTGTGTGTGTGTGTGTGTGTGTGTGTGTGTGTTTTATCACACGATTTATGTGACTATTATCTTCCAGAAAATTGGGTTGCGAAAGTATACATTTAAAAAATAGAGGATATATATTCTACAGCTTGAGCACAATTAAAGAACTAGAATGCACCTTAGCTTCATCTAATTTCTATACGTCTTTATAGACATATTCGTGGAAGTCTTTGCCCAAATAAATCGTGCCAACAAGAGTTCTGTCTGGCTTTACTTCGACGTCTGTAAGAGACCTCAAAGGCATTCAAGCTACCGGTCCCTTGAGATGTGACATGCTTAGTCATGTGGAAGTACATATTAACCAGCAATGCACACAAATTAACGATGCCATTGTTAACAACAAAGCGCAGCTTTCAAGTCATTACTGCCTGTCTGTTCTTAAAGCTGAATTCCAGTGTTTGATGTTCTTAAGCATCCCTTTCCACACAGGATACCTAAACAACCTCTGCTAATCTAAGGCTTGGCAGTTAATCATGGGACTGTACAAGTTATATATAATTTAATGAGTTTCTTCCTGACTCGTATAAATGTGTAGTAGAATGTGATTTGGACTGTCAATGCATCACAGTCATTATCTGATGCAAGAACGTAAGAACTATTTCAGGTGACACTTTAATAACTTTAAAATATCACATTTGATAAATAACCTAATATATAAATGTACTAAACGTTTATTGATTTTTGAATGTAAAGATATTAAACACAATAACTAACAAAATCATCAAGTATTATTGTTGTTAGACGTATTTGCCATTCATCAGCCTCACATTTTAAAAATGAAGACTGAAGACTGGACATTTGTTGGTTGTTATATCATTTTATGAGACTCATAATTATTTTAATATAGTTTTTTTCCTTATTCGTAAAACAAATATTGTTAATGTTTGTTAATGGTTTTTAAAAGACCCTTTTGGTTTTTCATTTGGTGCTGGTGTGTACAGGTGCTGCTTATTGATTTGTGTAGTTTTGACTGTAATGATAATAATTTATAATTTATCATTAAAAATATATATTTTTTGTTTTTTGGTTTGCTTTTGTTTGGTTGGAGAGATGTTTAGGATGGTGTTGAATTAAAACGATTAAACCGACTATATCAAACAAATCAATTGAAGTGCTCCGTCAATTTATAAAGTCCCACAGGGAACATTATTAGTTTATCTGTACTTGCATTAAAAGTTGTATGTTTTTGTATTACAGAACAAATTAATTAGCACACGATTTTTTAAATTGACGGACTGGGTAAACCAAGCTTGTGTTTTAGTTCCTACAGTGGAACACATATTTCAGTTGCACAGTTTTGTCTGCACAATAGGCCAAGTATAGCAAGAGAGTATATTAATGAACAAAACACACTTATCTATAGGTCATTTTATATGGGGAAAAAAACTAAAATAAACAATTGCTGTTTTATTAGCTGATGACTTTTAGGCATTATTAACAAATAGCAGTCGATCGATTAAGTGTTTGCATTGTTTTCTGTTCAAAGGCAATCTGATGAAGTGAATGAAAATCTAGGCACTCCGCGTGTGCGTGCGTGTTTGTCTTACCCTCTGCTTTTTGTGATTGGTCGAAAAAAACTTGGTTGTTCCCCTCCATGCCCACATGAATAAAAGAAGACTGCAAGAGCCTATCGGCGCGCGCGACACCCCTCCTACACCGCGCGCTAAAGTTATCCACTTCAACTACTCCCAACCCCTAAGCAGACTTTGTCATCCAAAACTATCAGACCTTTTAAGAAAACACCGCACAGAATTAAGTAACCTTTGTTCACTCGAGAGCGTTTGGAGTACCCCCTCCCCGGCGCGCGCGGCATCTTGTTCTTGCGGTAGTTATTTTGCTCATGACCCCCTCCGCACAAAACGACAGTGTTTATCTTTGTGCGATTTTTTGGAGGTTTCACATCCCCGCGATAGTGTGGGTGGATAACACTTTTTTATTTTCCCCTTTTTTTGAAAAGAGGACTTAAGTGAAGTTTAGTCATTAAGGAAACATTCATCAACAAGTCTGGACTTGCTTTCGCAGTGTAAACACCAGCCTTATTGTGCCTCGTCATTTATTCAAAGTAGAATGTCATCTTTACCGGGAACAGTACCGCGAATGATGCGACCGGCTCCAGGACAGAACTATCCCCGCACTGGATTCCCCTTGGAAGGTTGGTTGGACAGATATTAGGGTACTTTGTTTTGCTGTAATTAATTGTTGTAAATAATACCAGGCCTACAGATTTCTAATAGCCAAAAAGGTTTTTAAAGAGTTTGAAGTGTAGGCTATATTACACTTGTGAGCACACCAAGTTCTCGACTGAATATGCTGTACGCAATGTCCAATTGGCGTTCAAGTTTAATTTATATATGTATATATATATATATATAGCCTATTATATTAGAGATTGTTATTGACTTTGCCGCATTTTGATGAGCAGGACGCATGTGCAAATTAAATGCACCAGAATAATAATAATAATACAAACTTTTTCCAGGGCCATTTTGTTGCTGGCAATGTTCTTATTTTAGTGGTTCAAATAAAACTTTCCATTACAAAGCCTGTCGGTCATTGTAAGATGTGTTGAAGTGCTCTAGTGTCGCAAGTTAATCCAAAATGCACTAAAGACAAATATTTGAACAACACCGAGTGCAACAAAAATAATGAAGCATAACGCATGCAGGACCAAATTACATCAACCAAAATTCGATGCTAAATTTTATTTTATTAATTGAAGGGAAGCAATTCTTAGCGCATCACAAAACACCAGTAGACTAAATGTTGAACAATTTTCCAGATTCAAGTTCAAATTTAATTTTTACATTTAAAAAAATAAATAAAAATTAGAACCATAAAGACAATTATTTATCACTGTATTTTTGTAACAGATAGACTGGTTAAACAAAAAAAGTGCATGGCTCTACTATTTCAAAGTGCTTCTGGTGTTTTTTGGTATTCGTATATCCTATCAAAGATACAATTATTATCGTTATTGATTTCAATCCTACTTTTGAGGGGAAAATAGCCTATTTAAGAGGGTAAACTGGAAGTCTGAACTTTGAGTGAAAGCTCGCCAAAGTTAGATTTAATTCCCATTTCTATACTGCAGTTTCAACTCCTTTGGGTCAAGGTCGAGTCAATCAGCTTGGCGGAGTTTTCATCAATGGCAGGCCTTTGCCAAATCATATCCGCCACAAAATAGTTGAAATGGCTCACCACGGCATCCGTCCCTGCATGATCTCCCGACAACTTCGCGTTTCCCACGGTTGTGTGTCCAAAATCCTCTGCCGGTATCAAGAAACTGGCTCGATCCGTCCCGGAGCAATAGGAGGAAGCAAACCCAGAGTAAGTATAGCCTATTATTATTATTATCATCATTTTTGTTATTATCATTATGCATGATGGGTTTTTGTAGCTATATTTTTTTTTGCAAAGCTTATAGAAAATCTCATTTTAAATCGTTTAAGAAAAGTTGGTACGTATTAAAAGGAAAAGGAAACACGCTATGTACAATTTGTACTAAATTTGTTCTCCTGCCTTTTTTCTTTTCACTCATACTTTCTATTTTTTCCTTTCTCTTCGCATTTTCTCGCCTTTTCAATCAAACCCAAAAGCAGGTGGCAACACCCGACGTGGAAAAGCGAATCGAAGAATACAAGCGCGATAACCCCGGCATGTTCAGCTGGGAGATTCGGGATAAACTGCTGAAGGACGGGGTGTGTGACAGAAGTACAGTTCCCTCAGGTGAGGCCTCATCTGGTAAGCAGAACCTCTTTTATCACGTGCACATCACCTGTCTCATACCTCCACCGTCGTTTTGAATATAGTCTTGAACAAACTGAATTGAAAATAAAAGTATTGATTAGTTTATTATTACTATTGTTATTTTATAATAACTAGGCTTATATTAATTCCAAATTACGGATTAACTTTATTACGCCTACTTTATTATTATTATTATTATTACCCTATTATTATTATTATTACGCTATTATTATTATTACGCAAATATGATTATTTTATTCTCTGTGTTCTTTTATTTATTTATTTATTTATTTTGAATTACCCCATCAGTAAGTTCTATCAGTCGGGTTCTTCGTGCGCGATTTGGCAAAAAAGACGACGAGGACGACTGTGACAAAAAGGATGAGAGTGGCGAGAAAAAAACTAAGCACAGCATTGACGGCATACTGGGAGACAAAGGTAATTCATTTTAATTATCTTTTAATCTTGTGCAGAAAAACAGCTGAGTTCTTGTCCAAATAAACGTTGCGCTGGAGTTATTGGGGGTCTTTTCTGCACATTAAATCGGTGCATGCTTTTTGTGTCGGAGCTCGGCGTCCTTGCGGTCTCTCTGCTTGTTGAACTGTCATTTAGTTATTTGATGTAGTGTGTATTTATACTGGCTCTGACGGATGGTATTTAGGCCTTGATATATTTGCGCAACATTCATTTGACGCTGAGTAAACGGTCCCTTGAAAACGGTAACTGACAGATGACCGATGTGGCAATCAATATCAATTACAGTCCATACGTTCAACATTGCCCGCTGGTTCTCGCGATAATTCGGCACGCTTATTCGCACGTTTACTGACCTCTCCATCTGGCGACCGGTAACAAGTAACGGCGCTGTAATAATATAGGCTATATTTTAAGTTGTTTCATTTTTTTTATTCATTTTATACGCTATATGAAATAGGCTATAATGCAACCATATATTTTAGCAATTATAATGCAATTATAATACAAATTTTAGCAATTATAATGCAATCGTATAACTTAGTCGTATAAGTATAAGAATATGTTAATATGTCGGGAGAAAAAATATTCAACATAAGCAAACAATACGATTGTCTTTTTGAAGTAACACTATTGTCGGTTTTGTGACCGTCTTTTTTTACACTTGAAGATGAACTTCAGTCTAAAGATCTCTGCTTCACTGAAGCTCTTTTGGAGCGAGGAATCTATGCTACAAAGCAAAGCCTAAAAGCAAGGCTTCGAAAGAAGGAATGAACCCTTCCTTTCACATTCAAAAATCCGTAAAGGGGGGAAACTTTTAACAAAAGGCCAAGAGGGAAACTATAGAGAGATGAATTATTCAATACACCCTGCTGGTAGATAGTTTTGTAATATTATGGAATCGTCTGTTGGAATAGAATGAGATTTGGAGGGTGCAAAATGTTTTATTCTTGTTTGGAAATGCCCACTGCTCTTTTTGGAATCACTATTGTGTTTCTTAGCTGCCGTTTAGAGAGCTGCTTTAGATGAGGTGCCCGGCTCGTCTTTGACGCGAATGTTATTTCAACACTGGTTATTTGTAAGAAATTCGTCGGCTTTTTATATTATAAAAAGTATAAAAGTCAGCTAAAATTATATTAATAAATCAGTGGAACAACACATACATTTTTTTCAGTTTGAAAATATTGCAAAGGGCTATTGTTTGTTCATGAAATAGAATGCGGAGTATGCGTATACTTTTCTGCATTATTTAAAGCGGATTTTAACTGTGTGCACGATTGATCTAAACTCTGTGTTGTTTTAGAACACATGCTTGTGTTTGTGTGCTTGCGCGCGGAACTCAACCCCCTCACACAACCTCCGTGGACAGATTCACAGGCCAGCACGAGCCACAGCTATTGGATTACGGATATACACAAAGTGGGAAGTCCGTGATTAGACATTTCTGCCATTGCCCTAAACGCTGTGCATTAAGAATATGAATATTTCCATCTGATGAATGCATGCATGTCTGCTAGGATTCATTAATAATTTGTGTAAATATCAGTTTATTTACATCTCCAAATGTCACACGTCTTACATTTTGTGAAATGTCTTTTCACTTTTTAGCTGTACGGTGTCATGCAAACGAGATGGGGCTAAAATGCAATCTTTTTCCAGACTTAAACAGATTTTTCTCGGGGCTTGTTTCACTTGATCATCCAACTGGCATTTAATAATGTTAAGACTTATTAGAGTTCGTAATGAAAACGTGTCTTTTGAACAAGCTGCTGTGTTGGAGATGGGTGTAATAGCTCACAGGCATAGTACAAAACTTATTTATCCCCAATCAGCTCTCACTCGCTGAGTTCCAAGCACATTTATTTTGCAAGGTTTTAAAGTAGATTAAATTGAGCCTTTTCTTTCTCTTCTCTTTCATCTTTAAACGGCTAGCCTTCGGCACAACTTCATGAGATTTACATTTTTTTCTCACACTTGTTCGTATATTTATTTGATAATATTGTTTTATTGTATTTTGGTCTATTTTAGTTGATTCGACGCACAAACACGTGGCAAAAGAATGAGACCCCAAGCACGCCATTTGTGGACAAATTGAGCAGTTTTGTATGATTACGGATGTTAAATTATTGAACAATGAAAAATGACTCCTGGCTTTAAAACCCAAATCTACTTTTTGCCCATAATCATGCAGGTTTAGAACAAAGTGTGGTTATTTAATTACTTCTGAAATAAGCTATCCCCAAAGGATACCTGTCATTTTGTATTTATCGAATTTTGCCATGCTGTTGTGCTCCTATATTAATGTGTTCTGACGTTCACTGCCCTCTTTAAAGCACAGAGCATGAAAGGCGCGTGCGCCACATGGACTTTACTCGACCAATAAAATGTAATTTGACCCAGAGAACAATTATTCAGCCAATTAATGGGTATCGACAGATTAAAGCTGATTAAACCAATTGGTTCAGAGACTTATCCCACAGAAGATCGTTTAAACAAATCAGTGGATTACCTGCATCTCTTACCTAATCTTGGTTAATTACTAAAAGATGACTCTTTCAACACGACCTTAGGGTGACACTACGCACAGCCTATTAAATTAACTCGTTAAGTGACCACGCTGAAAATGAATCGTTTGGCTGGAGAAATCGAACACATTTGAACAAGAGTAGTCATAATTACAGAAGAAACTCAGAAATCGAATGAAGTGAAATATGATTTTCCTATGTGTCATTTGGTGGAGCATTCATTTTAAGAAGGCTGCAAAAGGCCAATTACATCGAGAGAATGAAAAGTGTTTGCACGCGGGTATAGTTCCCAGATATTTGTAGAGAAACGAAAGTTATATACTGTTTATTTGAGACTTTGAAATAAGCCTCGTTTGAAGAAAAGAGACCATAGGATGAGTCGAGAGACCACTTCAAACAAATCCATCTGGAATGGAGAGAGAGAGAGAGAGAGAGAGAGAGAGAGAGAGAGAGAGAGAGAGAGAGAGAGAGAGAGAGAGAGAGAGAGAGAGAGAGAGAGAGAGAGAGAGAGAGAGAGAGAGAGAGAGAGAGAGAGAGAGAGAGATTTAGTGAAAGTATGGGGAAGTTATTTAGCTATTAATATTTTTCCTCAGGCATCGAGAGTCACTCCATCTGCACTTTCTCGCAGCTATTTGGCTGGGCTGAAATTGAGGGAGACCCAAATGTTGGGAAGAGATAACACAATCATCACAGCCGCGGTCCTGCGCTCTGCATCAGTGTATTAAACTCGGATTAACCTCCCCTTTCCCTGCGCTGCTACCAACACATTTTATTGGACTTTTGGGAGAGGGAGCGTTTTTGTAAAATTGTATTATTATTATTATTATTATTATTATTATCCCTTCAGGTCAAATTTGACATGATTTAGCTAAATAAATCTATATTCACAGAATTAGCTACATTCATACAAATGAAATGTAGTTAATGTGCAAGTATGAGCTTAATTATTCATTGTTCTGTTTACGGTTGGCTATTAATAAAAATATGTTGTAACGTGGGCATTGCTCTGTATAAAGTTCCTTGCTTTTGTATTATTAGTCATAGTTCCAGCTGTAATTAGAATACGCATAATATGATACAACTGTTGTTGGGCTGTAATGGTGGACAGTGACAATGGTGCAAATGAATAGAACAAGTCTGGCGTTTGTATAACCAATCTCTTTGCTAGGTCATCGTCTATGAGAGACTATGCTGTGAAAAACGCTAATCCAGAGATCATGACACCAGAGCGCCAGTTTAGTGTCAACGGCGTTGCTTTGTAAAACATTTGCAGTGTAACTGAATTACATGCTGGTTAACTTCAGTCCTGCAGTTTGCTGAGGAAATTATTTTCCAAACGTTCACCCAGGATGGAGTTCATACACAAACTAGGCCTGCGTCAAATCCAGGTCCCTAATTCGTGGAACGAATCGAATGTCGGAAAACATCGAATTCAGTTTAGTGCCCTTCTGTTTTTACTAGGCCTGCATCTTTTGACAGCTTTTCTTTTATAAATTCTTACTCTGCTCTCTTTGAATTAGTTTTGACAGAATGTTTGTGTAGACTATATCGTTGTATGTGGATTGTTTAATATTTATCTAAATACTATTTTATCGGATACAACAAAAATGGCCGTAACTATTCGACTAAATGTGTCTAAATAGCGTGTCATCAGAGTCAGTCTACGAATGGATAACATGTGACGTTAATCATTTTTAACATGTAGAAAGATTACGTAAGTCCTCTTGAACAGAATATTAATATGCAATTATTTTCAACAGCTTTGCTGACCTGTTAACCTGGGGCGGATCCAATAGATGCAATGAAGAGGATTTTGTGTGTTTCAGACGTTTAAGGGAGAAAGAAAAAAATAAATAGAAAGTATGTGCAGAAAAGTAGAGGCGTCTGGAGGAAATTGAGAGGCTTAGTCTTTGATCCGTGGGTGCTTTTTCTTATCGGAAACATTTGTGGTGACAGCACGACAATGAGAGTTCATCATATTACAGGCGGCCAGTGCTGCTTTCAAGACGGCCTGTCTATTAATTAAAGTATTTCTTGCCATGTGAGGCAAGGACTATCTCAGGGCACATATTACTATGCGAATGGCTTTTGGATATCCGCTGTTTTGATAAAATCCAACTGCAGAAGACATGTGGATATTTTTCCTTCGCATAAAAAGGAAGCACATGACCCCTTCTCACTCACCTTCGTTGTCGCCAGAAATAAAATGAAACCAAGTTTTCAATTAAGCCCTGACGTACATTTAACATACGGGATGTTTTGGGAAATCAAACAATTAGTTGGTCAAAAATCCATGTCAGTCACCGAGATTTGCACTGTGCAATAGAGTGGGGGGGGGGGGGGGCATCCTGTTGGACCAGAGGAACAAAACGAACAAACGACTAGGGAAACTCCTGCTGACACCAATAAAAGTATTGGCCTCCGGGCTTCCTATGTAATGTCACAAAAGTGTTTTTGATGCCCTGGACATCGCTTTAGTGCTGTATGTTGCCCTAAATAGGCTAATTGCAAGAGCACGACACTCTTGGTGACCCGATATAAAGACGCTTAAATTACCATTCAAGGCAAAACGTTTTGGTTGCGAACCATTTTTTTTCTGACGCAACGTGTAGCCTGTATTTTATAGCAATATATAGCCTATAAAATAATATCAAGAATGTATCGAATAAAAATAGAACGTCTATTTTTTTTAACTACCAGCGACTTGTTAAACATATTTCATAACACAGTATAGATATAGGAAATATGCAATTTATAGGCCTATATTAAATGGCCCGTGTTCAATTTAAAGAAACAAGCAAAGACTAGCAAACGTTCAACATACGACTCGACTTGTTGATTTTGATCTTATTGTTCGTATCGCTTTCAAACCAGCTTTAATGGCCTCTTTGGGAATACAAATATACCAAAAGAGGAGTTACCAAAGTGGAAGAGGGGGGTTGATTCGGGGGGATTGCTGCCCACTCCTTTACCATGGAGTGTTCAGTAGCCATTCCTTAATCCTGCTTTCATTTTTGCCGACAAATGCCAAGAATCCTGTCTGGAGACCCAATGGGAGACTGATCAGCTAACAAAAGGGAATCCTTCCACAAAGCAGGAGTGCCAAACGTGGTTCAGGGCACTCATAAACAGACCAGAGGAAAAGTAACCTTTTGCCGATAGATCTTAGAACATTTTGAGCAGAAACGTATTGGTCCACATAAGTGTCTGTGCAAATGAAAAATTTGCTCAGGCAGTGTTTATTCACTGCAGGTGTCAGTGTACAAATACCCTAAATAAATACTATCATTGTAGGGTCACCAAAATTAATGGAATGGGCTCTGTGGAAAGTATTTGAAAATGGATGTCGAGCCTATGTTGGCCATAATGTGTGTTTATTTGTTTTAAATTGTAACTTATCTTCTTCTATTTATTTATTTTGCATAAATAAAATTTAAAAGAATGTTTATGTCTCTCTCGATTTTTCAGGCCTGAAGTCTGTGATTTTACATTATGTACTATTTGTTTTAAGTTGACCTGAAAGACAAAAAGTTTGAAATAAATAGCCTACTTGAATTTAAGCATACGATTTGCATAATGGAGGCCATTAATTATCATTTAGCTCATTAATTATTGTAGGAACAAATCTACCATGTGATGTTGAAGAGTTAAGACTATGTTTCAAGGTGCACCTTTATCGGTTTCATTTAAAGAGTCAAGTCCTCCATTCTTCTGTGAATTAACTTTTGTTCCTTCGGCCGTTTGCTTTTTTTGTTTGAGCAAAAATTATTCTGGTGTCTAACAGCCCTCTTTCCTGATTTAAAGATAGTGAATTCAAAAGAGAGAAAGAAAAGGGAAAAGCCAACCGTCTGTTATGTTGTGTCTCTGGCCTCTCTGCGTTGGCTATTCAGACAACTTGATGAACTCCTCCAAAAGTTTATTAAGAGGAGCAAAACAATGGCGTCTAAAGCCTTTCGGCAGCCAAAAGAGACAGTTTATAAACTAGCTGCCATTGTTCCTCAAAGGCAGATGCATGAATACCTTTGAATGGGCTCCGTCAAACTGACACGATCAAGCTAGACAACAGCATGTTAAATAGAACTGCCTTTCTTTCTGCTGCCCAGATTTGTATTTTTCCTGCATTAATGTACATCTGCGGTAGGAGGGTCCAAGCTGGACATGCTCAATCCCAGTCAATACCCAAACCCACAGCCTTTGGGCTGTTTGAAGTAAAGTCCTATGTTCTGCACGCCCTCAGTGGGCTGCAGGTGTCACAAGCCCGAGAGAAATATGGTAATCTAAGAGCAAAAGAAAAGAGTCACCCTCCTTTTGACGTTTTAAACAGAGCATTTTCCAAGTGAATGACTTGAAATTGCCCGTTTGTAGGGTTTGAATTTTGTCTTAATGCAGCCAATGGGATTTACAGGGCTTCCATGTAAAGGTTTAAAGTTTTCAAAATGTAGACAGGCGGTGTGTTTAATATTTCAACTTTTAATGCCATATCTGGTTAAATAGTGCTAAAATATAGTGCTAAGACCGAATTGTATGGCTTTATTTTCAAATGCTTATTAATGAGACATAACATTTTTTATTTATTTACATTTTACATTTATTTACATTTATGGCTATTAAAAAAAGTACTTTTTTCTGTTTTATGCTAGCATTTATTCGTAACATCTGCTTGTCTTCGCTGTGTCATTTTTAAGTAACCTTTTTACTTGTCCCTTTAAACAAGCATCGTATCATGTTATGTATTCAAGTCCATAATGAGTTATTTATTGAGGACCCATAAAGAGGCTAGTGAAAGATGAAGAAGCGTGCATTGCTGTCTGTCTTTCTGGCATGAGAAGTATAATTGCACTCTCCTCCGGTTCACAATGTTGACTCTGTTTAGACATGAATAAAAGCAATTTAGTTTTGGCTGGAAATGTACTTGTTCTTGAATGGCTTTCACATTGCCAGCTCCAAAAACAAGTCTTTGAGAAACAGAGTACATGTACAAATGCTTGCTGTGGTCACGTGGGTTTGTTTGCGCATTAGACTATAATATATATATATATATACTAAAGTAATCACTTTTTATTTCTCCTCTTTCCTACTACTTGTTTCACTTCTGTTTCAGTTTTATAACCATTCTCTTACTATGTGTAAGTAAGTTGTTGTTTGTTAGCATGTATGTTTGGCTCAGTGTTATTCTTTAGGATTACTGATAAACTACTGTCTTTTGATTTGTATTTGTTATCTATTTTAATTTTAGTTAAATTATGTCTGAATTTATTATGTCTTTATAGGTATTTTATTAAGTTTTAGTTTTATTTAATTTGAGTTTTTGTAGTACTTCAACAAACTAAATGGAAATGAAATCATATATATATATATTGATTTGATAAATGCGTATATATATATATATATATATATATATATATATGTATGTGTGTGTGTGGTTGTACATACACATATATCAGTTGTTTTTTGGCGTTTGGCTTAGTGTTATGTTAGAATCATTATTATTATACAAACAAGTAATTTACATGGTTTCATCATTACTGTTGTGATTTTAGCAAGTTACACTAATCATAAACTGTAGCTGATTTTGTGTTTTGTGCAGTTTGTATTTAATAGATAAGATGTAACAGAAAATTGACTTAAGCCTTCACTGCATAACTTTGTTTACATCAGTGTAATTTAATATCTGCTAACTATAGTTGATGAATCTCTCTGGGAAGAAATGACCTATATTGTGAAAATATATGCACTATGAAAATACAAGACTGTTGATTTGAACGTTGAGCAATAATTTAGTCATTTGAACTTAACTATGATTGTTCACTGGATGTTTGGCACAAGAAATAAAGTCAGCACAATAGTATAAAATGCCTTTAACCCTCAATTTCTCATGGTGGAAGTTAGATTATCAATATGTGAAGACCATGTTTAGGAATAACAGATGGCATGTCCGTAATATGCTACAGTCATAAAAATACCCTTAAATCCTGCCCAGTTTTGATGACTAAAGAAGCATGGCCCATATAATAGGTAACAGTAATTAAGTGAGGAGGGCAATTGCGCCGCATCAGTCCTATGATTAGTGCCGAACAACATGGTCCAATGGCTAAAAAATCACCATCAGCCCACGCTACTTATGGCCATAACATTTCCCATTTTATGCTCTTTAGTAGCCTCACCCCGAGATTCTTCATTAGCTTTATTTATGTGTGTGTTTTGCACTTGTACAAAGACAATAAACATGTTCCTAGAGTGTTGCAAATCAGAAATTAGCTCAGATTTTTTCCACCAACTTAAATGGTGAATGTGCGGGGCAGTGTGAGAGCTGCAGAGGGGCAGGCAGCTGTGAGGGAGTCTATCCCGCTCCCCTCTCCCCACGCAGGCTTCAAACAGGGCACTTGTCCTACATTTTTAACTAATGGGCTTATTTATGCAGCCATTGTCAGTTTCTCTTCAGGCTTCTCTTTCCACGTTGACTTTTTCTCTCTCACCCCTGCAGTATACAAAAGCAAGTGCTGCTCAGTTTTTTGCATCTGTTGATATGAGATTTGCCATTTAAAAACAACTGTTTGCAACGTTGAGTTATTACAGCCTCCATTAAATTGTGTTTACCGCGTTGGCACGTATAGACATCAGAGCACCTCGTATATGTTATAGGGTCTGTGTTTTGACAGAGCGCTCAAAGAAAAGCTTGCCTCTTCTTTAAGAAGCACTACTGTTTATGGATGCATTTCAAATCACCTTTTCTTCATCTCTGATTATTTATCTGCTTTTCTTTTGGAAATAAGATTATGCCTTTTTTATTATCATTTATTTTCACGTTTGGCATTTGTATTTAAGCCCTAGGCTGTCCACTTAAAGCTCACATTGATATATTAAGATTTATTTCCCATAAGCTAAGTCAGTAGTAAAATTGACATTCAGCATTTTTTTGTTTACGCAACTGTTTTATCTCCAGAAGAGACACACGCCACCGCTGTGGGAAAAGCAGATAAAGGCTTTGCATTTAATAAATGGTAGTTTCCTAAGACATAAAGCCATGATAACACAAACATCTTTGTGAGGATGGAATTAAGTTCAGCTGCAGTTTTACCCTCAGTTTTTAAGGCCTCACATGGAGAAGCATAAAGTTTTCTGCGAATTTACTTTATTGCAGTAATGCAAGGAAACTTTTATATGAGGCAGATGAGTAGACAAGTGATGTTAACAATGGCATTTGTGTCAGAGCTGCTTGTAATGTACATTATATGGAGCATTTAAAGGATATTTCACTTATAAGTTTAAATTTTAATTCCCCCCCATCTCTTTTTAAACCTTTATGTTTTGCTTTTTCTTCTGCAACACAAATGAAGATATTTAGAATAAAGTTTAAGCTGTTTTTACTCATACATGGAAAGAAAATGGACCAAAAACGATATTGTACCCCACTGACTTGGACAAAATATCTTCTTTTGTATTCCACAGAATAAAGTCATAAGCACTAAATAATTTTTCATTTTTTTATATATGTCTAATTCAGTGTGTTTCTTGCCCTTTCTTTGTTATTATTTGTTAAATTGACCAGTTTCAACATAAATCCTACACCATTTTTTTATCAGTTGGAAACAACACGAGGACTGAGTAAAGGGATGAGAAAGAGTAAATAAATTTTCACAAGGATGAGTAAATACATTTTCTGCTTATAATGTATATTATGTGGGGCAGGTAAAATCTTTCATACTGACTAAAATGTGCTGAGGGATAAAGTATGCTAATGTCTTTTTTTCCTCTCTGACACACACATTATAGTTTAATAAGCTATAGGCATGCTATATTAAATGGCTGATTTTGCCATCTTTCCCACCTTTTAGATATTTGATTAACTTCCACGGTGCTGATTGCTTTTGACCTCAATTAGCGAGATCTCAATCCCAGGAAATGAAAACTCGATATTAAAAGAAAGAATGAGGCAAGAAGTAAACGGACACCTGCTTTTCAGTTTCTCGCAGCAAGAAACTGAATTAGATCTTTCTCTCTCTTCCATTGACCAAGTTAAGTCAGCACTTCCCAACAAATCGACTGCGCTGCACATATCTTTAAAGAATTTCCCCCCTAATTGCCTAAAGATATTTTAAGAACCATTTCGAAGTTGTTCTTAAATAGCACTGCAGCGAAATTCAGCTAATACAGCAGAACAGATGTGATCTTCACATTCATGTTCTGTGTGGATCTGATAACTTCAGCAAAACATGCTTTCTTTAACGTAGGTCTTATTATCCTAATCAATTCTGTCTTCTCCGTTCTTTAGCCTATCTGTCAATAGTTATAGTTTCATTGTCAAAACTCTTTTCAGTCACCACATTCCAGAGTATTTGAAACCCAAGAGACACAAGCCATCCTTAGAGTGTCCCTCTCGCTGTCTCTCTGCACTGCCGCCCCCTTTTCCCTTGCTTTAAATGGATTCATATTCAGGCAGCATTTTCCAGTGGCGCTTGGGCACAGAGAGTCAATATGTCAGCATTTATTGATGCCCCACAGAGCTGCACAGGGTTGTCAGGCCTCTTTTCAGGCTTAAATGGCCCCCTAAGGTGCGTCTTCTGTTGGGCCTGAAAGGCCACGGAGGCCCCCGAGTCTCTCTGTTGTTTAAGGTGAGCACACTCTCACACGGGCACGGCGGACAAAAAGCCCACTGAGCCTTCATGCACATGACAAGACCTATAAAAGAGCATCACCCATCAACTCTCCTTCACATCTTCCCTCTCTTTCTCTCAAATGTTTTTGAGTGCTACAAAAAGAAAGGAGGGCTAATTGTTTGTTGTGGGAGCCAAAATTACAGCTCTTTCCCTCCTTTTCCCTTCTTCAATGGTGTTCTTGTATCCCATGGAAAGAAATTAATGAACACGGAGCAGAAAGCAAATCTAAACTGAACGCGTTTTACCACAGACTGTGATTTGGTTTTGTATCTAGCATTTGGTTGAAATAAATTGGACTCATTTGGACATATTTTGGTTAACATTTTTCTCTCTCGAAAGTTTTAGCATATTTTTCAGCATTGTCAGGTATTTGATTTATTGATCTTTGGAATAACCCAAATTAATTACTAGAAGCTCTATTGTGCTCAAACTTATGTTAATTGGTTTGTTAAAATCCCTAAGCATAGATTTAAAAAAATATCACAACATTATACACTATGCTACAAACATAAATGATTCCTCAAATTGTCTTCCTTTTTGAAGAGAGATTTGAAAATAATAATTATGATTATTGGGCGATAAGTCAGTGAAAACAACCCATTTGACTGACCTTGAAATATGGTCCAGAGTCATATCTGTGGCCCACAATATTATGGAGATTTTTGACTTAGACAATCAAAGTAGGAAATAAAGTTTCCTTAATTACATTGTGTTTCTGTCATTGTGGTGTTCAAAAAAGTTAAAATTTGTTATTTTTTTAAAACTCATCAATGATTTTGGGGAACCAAAACTGGTTCTTCTATGGCATTGCTGCTAAACCCCCATATGTAACCTTTATTTTTTTAAGAAGATAGTCAAATGTTTTTCAGCACCAAGATGCCTCTCAGACTTCTACCATCTATTCTACCATCAATTTTGATTCATAATTTTTATTTTTTTTGGCTGAATATTTCCAGTTTCCAAAATTTCAGTTCATCACTGATGGTAACCACCAAGAACCACCTTGCATTGTAGAGGAGAGTTTTGCATTGGCAAACAACTCACATATTCTTCAGAAAATGTAAAGGAATCATGTTAGGAACAACCAAAAGTTAAGAATCAAGTGCAAATGAATGTGTAAAATAATGGAGTACAATTATCTAAATAGCTAGTATTTTACCCATATGGCCAGAGAGTGTGGACATGTTTGAATGAGAGCTCATTAATTGACAGTTTGAATGATGATCTAAACCAATAATAATTTCAAAATAAATGGGACAGACACTGCTGTACCTTTACTGTTTTTATCAATCTGGAGTCTCACAGATGAGTGCATATGTCGAAACAAGGAGGCCAGTTGACCCAACTTTAGTATAATGTTGTTTTGAGAGCCAACTCTGAAGAAGACAAATGTGTAAATGTTTGCTACCATGCTAAGCTTAGTGGAATGTGCAGCTGTAGACGAGCACTTACCCCAGGCCCTTTAGCTCTTTACACAGAGACTGTGGCAGGAAAGGTTTGGGGGAGAGAGAGCGAGAACGAGGGAATGAAAATAAAAAGACAACTCAGAGGAGAAAGAGGTCTGAGTGTGGCCGTGATGATGAATATCCCATCTGCTCACAGGCTCATCGGTGATGGAAGTGGTCTAAAGGCTTATGTTGGGTGGTCATGACTCCTCTTTGGCCTTAGTCGCTCCTCACCCGTAGTGGTTAATCACTGTCCGACGAGTAGATGCTCTTGGAGAGTTTTACACCCAGCTGTCTGCAAAAAGCTCAGTCAGGTGGGCTGCATGAAGCAGATCTATGTGAATCAGTTTGAATGTGTTACAGCAGTTTCACCAAAGGGCTTTCAATCAAATCCTTATTCAAGATATATTAGGCCAATTCTCTCCTGATTAACTGTCTTTGATGTGTAAGTGCTACAAATCAGGTTCATCCCATGGGGCATGTTCACTCTTAATAACTGATGAGATGCAAAGAGACAATTTTAAGTTCAGAAAATAATAGGATTTGGGGACGCAGTTTGTTTGAAATAAAACATTGCTCATTCGCTGTCAGATTAACTTGTTTGCTTCAAATATCATGTTTTTAATTTTGGTTTGTTTTTTTGCATCCTTTTGTTTGAAACATATTGAAACAAATTTAACAATACCGCAAACCCTGGAGGACTACATAGATAAAGGAATAAAATGCACAGGGAATTTTTTAATTAAGCCCACATTTTAAGATAAAAATATTTTTCAGTGTCCCTTCAATTTTTGTCTTATTGTAATTGGAATGTTCCTGTTCTTTTACGATTGGTGGTTTGGCGAAGAACTCTTTTTATTTTTAAAACCTAGTTTTGGCGCTATTTACCTTTATTCAAAGGCTCTCGCTGCTGTCTGCTCCAGGCCATCTCAGACAAAATGTGTCATACTCAGTTATATTTATGCCGCAGCACATTCGACAGATCTGGGTACTTGCCATGGTTGCATTCGTGTGATGGGACCCAGCATGTCAATCGTGGGATCTCGCAGAGACAAAGATGAGGTCCAGGTTTAGACACGTATCTGCATCAGCGTCTGTTTCATTTCCATAATCCTGTCCTCATTATACTGCGAGTAGGAGAGCGAGAGATGCTGACCTTTAGCAGGCGAGTGCTGTCAAACTTATTCAGGTTTTATCTGTCTCTGCAGGGCTGGTTGAGCTGCAGCTTGTGGGTTGTCTGTTATGGCCGCTAAATGACATCGTAATTGTTGTGACTAGGGCAGAATGGGAAATGGCAGAATACTCATCAGTCATGCAACTGCATCAAGCTTGTAGCTTTTCAAATTGTGTTTCTTAGATTTGTCCCTCTGAATTTCATTCATCTGTCTGAAGGTAAAAGTGTGGGGAAATTGAGAAGTTGATCTCTTGTTTCAAAACAAATCTTTTTTGATAATTGTGGCAGGATTGTGGGTTCAAAGGTTTGGGGTCTGTAGGATTTTTTTTATGTATTTGAAAAAAGTGTCTTATGCTCACCGAGGCTTAAGAAAAAAATACTGAGAAAAAATATTGTGAAATATTTCGACAATTTAAAAAAATATTTCTATTTAAATATATTTTTAAATGTAATTTATTCCTGTGATGGCAAAGCTTCATTTTCAGCAGCCTTTACTTCAGTCTTAATTGTCACATGATCCTTCAGAAATACTTCTAATATGCTGATTTGCTGCTCAAGAAACATTTATAATTATTATCAGTGTTGACAGCACTTGTGCAGCTTAATATTTTAAAATTGGAAAGCGTGATACATTTTTCAGGACCCTTTAATTAATAGAAAGTTCAATAGAACAACATTTATTTGAAATAGATGTAACTTTATAAATGCATTTACTGCCACTTTTCATTAATTGAATGCATGCATTAATTCTTCTTATTTTTTTAAAAATCATCTTACAGACTCCAAACATTTGAACAAGTAGTGTAGTTTTATTTTTGCTTATAGGATCATTAATTCATCCTCATTCCTTTCCCAACCTGTATGCCGTTTATCTGTTATATGTATATATGTATTTATATATATATATATACACACTCACTGGCCACTTTATTAGGTACACCTTGCTAGTACCGGGTTGGACCCCCTTTTGCCTTCAGAACTGCCTTAATTCTTTGTGGCATAGATTCAACAATGTGTTGGAAACATTCCTCAGAGATTTTGGTCCATATTGACATGATAGCATCACACAGTTGCTGCAGATTTGTCGGCTGCACATCCATGATGCGAATCTCCCGTTCCACCACATCCCAAAGGTGCTCTATTGGATTGAGATCTGGTGACTGTGGAGGCCATTTGAGTAAAGTGAACTCATTGTCATGTTCAAGAAACCAGTCTGAGATGATTTGAGCTTTGTGACATGGTGCATTATCCTGCTGGAAGTAGCCATCAGAAGATGGGTACACTGTAGTCATAAAGGGATGGACATGGTCAGCAACAATACTCAGGTAGGCTGTGCGTGTTTAAACGATGCTCAATTGGTACTAAGTGTGCCAAGAAAATATCCCCCACACCATTACACCACCACCAGCCTGAACCGTTGAGACAAGGCAGGATGGATCCATGCTTTTATGTTCTTTACGCCAAATTCTGACCCTACCATCTGAATGTCGCAGCAGAAATCGAGACACATCAGACCAGGCAACGTTTTTCCAATCTTCTATTGTCCATTTTTGGTGAGCCTGTGTGAATTGTAGCCTCCGTTTCCTGTTCTTAGCTGACAGGAGCGGCACCCGGTGTGGTCTTCTGCTGCTGTAGCCCATCTGCTTCAGGGTTCGACGTGTTGTGTGTTCAGAGATGGTATTCTGCATACCTTGGTTGTAACGAGTGGTTATTTGAGTTACTGTTGCCTTTCTATCATTTCTAACCAGTCTGCCCATTCTCCTCTGACCTCTGACATCAACAAGGCATTTTTGTCCAACAACTGCCGCTCACTGGATATTTTCTATTTTTCAGACCATTCTCTGTAAACCCTAGAGATGGTTGTGCGTGAAAATCCCAGTAGAACAGCAGTTTTTGAAATACTCAGACCAGCCCGTCTGGCACCAACAACCATTCCACGTTCAAAGTCACTTAAATCCCCTTTCTTCCCCATTCTGATGCTCGGTTTGAACTTCAGCAAGTCGTCTTCACCACATCTAGATGCCTAAATGCATTGAGTTGCTGCCATGTGATTGGCTGATTAGCAATTTGTGTTACCAAGCAATTGAACAGGTGTACCTAATAAAGTGGCCTGTGAGTATATACATATATATATATATATATATGTATAGTCCATTGTCTTTTGTATTTTAATATGAAATGGCATTAGGGTGACAGAATTATCAAATTTGGGTGAACAGTCCCTTCAATGTCTAGCAGCATGTAGGGAAGAACAACTATGTTGTGTCTTTAATAAAAGTGGTGGCCACTTTTCACAAAAACGATCAGTATAGATAACTGCACCAGCCTCAAGTGGTCGTCATGGCATGTAAAAAGCAAATCGTGGGCAAATCACTTTGTCACAATCTCTCCAAAACCAACAAAGGGATTTAAAGAACATGAGTTCCAATATATATGTACACTTCAGTATGATTTTTGCAGAATGTTGGGATGAGGGGAGAGTGTTGGCAAAATGAATCTTAAAAGAAAAGGCAAAGGAATTGATTTAATTAATGCGGCCTCATGTCCTACGGCCATGTGTAATCCGTCGAGAATTCCTGAGTGTGAGCTCTAGGAGACAAAAAGACATCTACCAGAGGACTCCTCAAGTGGCCTGTAATGAGAACCTCCTTGTAATCCCATAATTCCTTGTTTAATTAAAAGACAGAGCTGGCCTGGAGTCGAAGCCACTTTGATGGCTCTTTCATTGTTGTGCTTTTGTTTGGAGGCTATTTTTGGGATGTTCAGTCCAACCGTCCAACAAACAAATTGAGATGTGCACACATATTAATTCTGTAATCTGGTGTTGCTGTTGGACAGCTTTTGTTGTTGTGACCAAACCAATGTCAGCTGACAGTGGCAAAGTAAAAACATGACATTTTCACATTTAAAAAAATAGAAATTTAGAACCTTCCAACAAATAAAATCATTTGAACTCTAACTTGGGGAAAGAAGCCAAATGTTAAGAGTTTGTACAAGCATTTCTGTTTTTCAAACGCACCTCATTGCTGTCCCCTATGGCGTGGAATGGGAGTAAACAGATCTGCCGTTGTTGACAAGATTTAATGTCATTGAATTACCTCTCAAATCCATCTTGTGTTTCACCTGGCCTGAAAAACCAGTTCTCACTGTACTGTACTAGCAAAAAGCGGATGCTTAGGGTGTAGAATGTACGTTCTGAAGCTCACTGTTGAATTGCATAGGCATTAATACAGATTTCCTGTTTCAATTCAATTTCGATTCGATTCCAGAATAATTTGATTGTTTTTCAGTTAAAATGTGGACAACAAAATTTTACCCAGCCTTAACATATAAGAAAAGGCAAAGCACACCCCACTCGGCTCCTCTATAATCAGCCCTATTCAGAGGGGCCAGTCTTGGAAGCCCACACCATCACTAGCCAATGAGAAGCCAGGGTTCAGCCATCACTAATGTAGAATTGCTTCAATTTAGCGGGAAGTCATGGCCTGGATTAAGGCCAGTGTCTGCAGAGCTAGGCCCCCAATGCTGCTGAAGGGATTTTCAAGGATCAGCCCAGTGCCAGCCAAACTGGAAATAAATAAGGAATCAACTCAAATGAAATGATAAAAATGGGCTGTAAGATCTTCCCTGTCATATGTGGAAATGTGACTAAAGAATCAGACATAGGTAGATCTTTTTGAATCTCTATTGTTAGTGAGTTTTTTTTTGCCAGCATACTTGTCAATATTTCATGTTTACACTCATTAATATTAATTCTTGCTACATTTATTTGCAAAGTTATCAGCATCGTGCATACACACCTGTATAAAGGTCACTGTTCCGCACAGCCCGGATAAGCTAATGTGTCATTTTCGTTTCATCACTAAGCTACTCGGCTTGAATTGCCACCCACACACCTCTGGTTTGCATCAGATCAGATTTGGGCTCATTGTTTCTCATCTTTTCTTCAGCTAACCACTAAACAGAAATGCTGTAGTTGACATGGTTGCATCTGACAGATAATCCACAGCTCTTATTTTGAATACGGCAAGATCGCAAATGGCATTTAATTAAATAAACTTGAATTATTTGCAAAGTGCCAGTTTTTTAGCACCGGTATGAGGATCGCTAAGGTGGTCTGCAGAGATTAACTCCCCCCACTTTTCCCTCTATGGCCTCGGGGCGAGCTGGGTTTCGCACTGATGTGGGATTGTATTTACAAGAGCTTCGCTTATATAAATAGCTATGCATTGAAATAATATTCGCTTGAAAGCCACATGAATCCGTCTCACCGTGCTGCAATGCATCCGTGTTTTGGGTCCACATTCACTTACACACATCATATCAGTATGACAGCATTCATGACCAGAGAGCTTTCTGGTAAGTGCGTGACTTATTTAGCGCCATGCAAAACACACTTAGCTCTTCCATTATCTATCCTCTATGACAGGTCGAATGGATGATGGCTCGGACATTGAGTCTGAACCGGACCTGCCCTTGAAGAGGAAGCAGAGACGCAGTCGGACCACCTTCACAGCCGAGCAGCTGGATGAGCTGGAGAAGGCCTTTGAGAGGACACACTACCCAGACATCTACACCAGAGAGGAACTAGCCCAGAGAGCCAAGCTCACCGAGGCCAGAGTACAGGTATGGCACTGCCAAATACTAAAGCAGTTTCTGCAGTTGCTAGATATACACATGGTTGACTGAGATGCAGATCAAAATGTGTTTTATTGAATCTACATAATTTTGTATATAAAACTTAAAAGGACAGTTCACCTAAAAATGAAAATTGTCATCTTGAACACACATACTGTAAAACTAAAGTCAAATGGGTCCAATGTTGTTTGAAACCCATTTAGTTTTTAAGTATCTTCTTTTGAAGTCATACAGGTTTGGAATGACACGAGGGTAAATGATGACAGAACTTTCCTTTTTTTGTTGAACTATCCCTTTAATTGTGCTCATCTATGAAGTTTACTTATGAAAGGATGGTACCCGTAAGACTGATGCTCTCAGTTGGAGATGTAGATGGCACAATGAGAGCTCAGTAAGAGTTCAGCTATGTGTTTCGAGGTCTATAGAGCTCTAAAGTGTCACTAGATCTGCTGAACTGAGGTCCTCTGATTGATGACGCGTGTAACAATGCAACTGCTCGTCTCAAAGAAAGTGCTAGAAAAACACAGCAGGCCTCTTCCTGTCAGCCGTATCGGAGAAACGCGATCAGGTGGCTAACATGGCACTACTTCTGTCAACGTTGGCTTGAAATGAAAGCTCACCCTATCTATTTTCTAAATCCATGTTACTGTGATCTTATATTGTGAGCAATTTATCCATGCACGTTTCATTTACTTTATATATTTTACTTAAATTTGACTAGAATTTTTTATCTAAATGTCAATTTCATCTTCCAGAGAAATGACAGACAATATAGCAAATGATAAGTATGTTTATATTCACAGTTTTAATCAAGCAACTCATAATCGAGTTGCATTCTTCTCTGTCAAAACATACACAACTGAATATCTGAAGGTTTAAAAACCTTTGTGTCACTTCTGACTTTTGTAGCATTCACACAACACTGAGACTTGTATTTGCAGAAACCCCACTGGTACGATTTAATTTGGACCAATGTGTTTACATGGTGAACTGCTTGTTATAGTCTGACTGAATTTGAACTTTAAAAGTGCATGTAAATGTTGCAGAGCATTCACGGGACTTTGGCTCTGCCCACCACTGGCCCTGACAGCTTGTCAACCATGTGGATAGTTGAAACAATGAGAGGGGGAAAATACAGTAGAGTTATGGCAGCAGCTGTTGGGAGCAAAGGGAGGGGGATAAAAAGAACAAGAGTGCATTCCTGATGGATTTCTCACTTCAGCTTTTGGCTGGGATCTATTCTTCCCACCACTTTCAAGCCCACCACTGCTTCTTGTAAAATTTGCTGCATATCAGAGAACATCCCACACACTCTCTTGGGAACCCCTCTCCACCAGTTACATTAATCAATCAAGAGCTTGTAAAAAATATGACCGCTCACCGTAGCCCTGCTGCCTGCTTCACCTCTGAAATGGTATGGGCTTGTGGTCTTCATATGCTAATGCTCTGGATATTACCTTAATGCAGTGAAATGCCATATAAGGTCAATCTGTCTTGGTTATTTGATTTTGGAATAAAAGATTATTTGATTTAATAAGTAAACACTGTATGTCAGATGTACACAAGCTGACTAAATGACATCATTGCATAATTGAAATGCAGCTGTCTCTTTTTTTTCTTTTCTCTTTTTTCCTCTCAGCCACTTTTTAGTTGGCTTAATTGGCTTCACCACCTTTCGACTTGCCAAATACCTTAATCTTTCTGTGATTTGATAATTTAATAAAGTTGTGGACCCTTTGTTTTGCTGTGTTTTACTTAGCAGCATTTGTATTCATGACTTTGGTTTCAAATCAGAATTCGTATATTACAAATATTGTTGGCTCTTTGACAAATTGCTTTGGATAAAAGCATCTGCTAAATGCAGATATGTAAATCAGTCAAACGTTTGTGCCCAGACAAAATGAAAATGACTCCATTTTGGAAAAAGCTGACCCATAGTGGCAGGCTTTTTAGCAAAGAGAAGATCTCTCGCTGGCAGTGTCAGAGATCCTGCTGATTTTTTTCTGCCTTGTCAGTGATTCGGCTCTCCCTGAAAGGAGCCCCATGGGACATTTGGCCCTTTTGGACATTTATGGTGACTGATGCTAATTAGACAAGTGAATAAACATTACACCACTTCTGACCTGCATAATTCAGAGATTTTTAAAAACTGATAATTCAATCATGAATATAAATTCAAATGTTATTTTGCTGTCAAACGTTTGGTGCCATTTTGGATGGAAAGTCCAGATCACTCAAAGATCATATGAAACCACCACATCCTCAATATCTTGGCCCAACAGCTCGTGTTTTGTTTTCTCAACCCTGTCACAGCCCAGCAGTTGGTTCTTGAGAGGCCAAGCAGATGATGTGTGAGGATCTCTGGCTCGAGATAGCTCACATGGAGATGCCAGGGCTCTGGGATCATTGCTTTTGTGAAGGGGAAGGTGTCTGACCCTGTTGGCTTTTGGCAGACCCTGCGGCCTCAGTGTCAACCCACTTGAGTGCAGCTGCGCCGACACAGTATCCAGATGTCTGAGAGAGAGAGAGAGAGAGAGAGAGAGAGAGAGAGAGAGAGAGAGAGAGAGAGAGAGAGAGAGAGAGAGAGAGAGAGAGAGAGAGAGAGAGAGAGAGAGAGAAACTGGGAGAGAGGGAGGGAGCGTTCCTGCTGCCAAAGAGGGGAAGTCAGACATGGATCAGTGAGGATGTCAAAGGCTTTAATTTATGTGTTTGGTGCTTTTCTATTAGGTGTCATCAGTCTGTCACTGTGGTTATTCTTAACCACAGAGGCTTTACTCATGCTTCTACTGTTTTACTGCTCCTTATGACAAATCAGAGGAAGTGATCCATATCTGACTAAGTGCTTCCAGGTCTTACAGCACTGCTGCCTGTCTGTCTGGTTTTGTAAGGCCAGAGGGAGAAACAAAATAAATTAACAGAGATTTACAGGAAATTTCATAGGCAGTGGCAGTTATGTCACTTCAAACTAGACAAGAAATCTTTGTAATGTGTTCATGGATCAGGTTTGAGGTTGTGGTATGACCACTCTGAAATATGAGGAAGATAAACAGATGGAGGGGAACCTAGACACACCACATTATCACAACGAAAACTGCCTGTATCTTTTAGATTGTATTATGAAATTAACTAGATACTACGAATATATATGAATTTAGATACTATGAATCAATATGAATTTAGATACTATGAATCTATAATAGATACTAGATTATAATATGAATTAAACTAGATACTATGACCTAATTTTGACATAAACTAACATTAAAAACTTTAGTGCTGGTAAGATTTAAAGTGTTTTTGAAAACCGTTTATGCTCCTCCAGGCTGAAATAAAATACATAAAAAAATGCATTACTCCAGTCTTCAATGTAACTTGATTCTTCAGAAATCAGAACATGCTGATTTGCTGCTCAGTACACATTTCTCATTATTATCAGTGTTGAAAACAGTTGTGCTGCTTAATAGTGGGAACTGATATGTTTTGATGAGTAGAAAGGTTTAAAAGAACAGCATATATTTATAAATCTTTTGTAACATTAACCTTAATCAGTTGAATGCATCCTTGCTGAGTAAAAGTAATTTCGGTAACACTTTACTTAAAGCCTTTATGCATAATGCATTATAAAAGTAGTTTTAATGCTTTAATTGTGCTTTGTAATGCACATTACAATGCATTATACAATCTCATGATTAATGGCAACCACAGGTAATATGTTATAACACTTATCAATTAATTATTAAGCAGTGCATTTTAAATTAGCTTATTATTAGTTCTGACAAGCTATAACGCATTACAATGCACATTATGAATATTTATAATGCATTATAATAAACCTTTATAATGCATTATACATAAAGGCTTTAAGGAAAGTGTTACCGTAGTTTGTTATAAAAAAAAGAAAACTTACTGACCCCAAGCTTTTGAATTGTAGTGTATACCTGTCAGGCATAGAGTGACGAGACTTAGTCCTACCACATGTTACATACAAGCAGGTTTGAAGATGTGCCCAGTCTGCCCACTTCCTCTCTCTATTCTGGTACCCTTTGATCCAATCTGGAAACAAGACTTCCAGGGCATAAATGTCAGCCCCCTGATGTGGAGTCATATCACATGCGTTGTGATTGATCCTTGCAAAATCTGGAGCCAATAATTCTGTACTTATGCTGCTGGCTCACATAAAAATTCAGGATTTCAATGAACAGATCAAACAAATATGTGAAAGTATTATGTTTATTTGCATATATTTATGTTTATGTATAATGATGGTTATAAAAGCTAGAAAGAGGATGTGCATGGACTTGTTCTACACTTGCAACAGTGTTCTACAACTTCAACTGAGTTTTTCCAACTCTCTTAATTCTGCTGGAAAGATGTCTCATTTTAGAGAGTTTTGACACACTGTTTCCTTCAAGGCCCAGTCCAGCCAGTCTCGACCCTCCATCGTAACCCATCCTGTCCCACTGCCCATCCAGATTCCCACCACCCCTGTATGGAGCCACTGAGATGTCTGCCTTTTTTACGCCTCTCAGCTACTGTTATGTTCTTTTTTGCTGTGAAATTCAATCACGTTATCCAGGTTTTACTACTCGTCTTCCTGTCTGCTCACCAACCGCCCTGCGCATGGCAAGCGGTAATCCTAGGAAGACATATAGCCATTGTCGTCCAAGAAAGACGGCAAAAAAGAAAGTGAGAGTAACTGATAGGATAGCCTGGATGATTGATATTGGACGAGAGCTCGAGATGCTGGCCGAAAGTGGAATGTGAAATCGTGACACAGTCCACAATCAGATTTGTCTTCCATTTACCTCCCTTCCTTTTGTTTCTCCCGCTCCCCCTGTTCGCTTGGAGATTGAGAGAGTATTGAATTGAATTTTTTCGACTTCCATTCCCTCCGAACCGAATGCAATCAAACAACAGCTCCTCCAGCCACACTCCACCAAATCTCTACTCTTAAATGTTGCGCCAAGCGACTCGTTCACTTTTAAGGAAATTATTCGAACTCTTTCAGAAATACGAAATGAGTCGGCCATCTCAGTTGGGCAGTGTGCTTTGTGTCTCAGCTCGAGCAGGGAAATGAGAAGAGTGGGAATTAGAGGGAACAGCAGAGAGAAAATCCCTGCTCAAGGTGCCTTTGCCATCGGGTTGCAGAATGGTGCATTCAGAAGTCCCAGCTCGCAGCAAGCCTCTTAGGAGATCCATTGAGCGTGGGGCGGCAGACACTCCAGCCTTTAACACTGAGATACGCGCCTTCTAATGCCTTGTACTACTCTCCACTTCTCGTTAATACCAGAAACCATCCTAAACTAAGACATGTAAAGTAATAGGGCTCGTGTCAGCGGGACTAGGGGTTTTATGGGAAAGGTCGTTGATACACGGCATTGTTGAAAGAGCAGTGTGGGACAGCTAATGGGGGATGGTTGAGTACTGAGCTAACTTTCATTTGAATGAAACTGATTTTACTGGCATGATTTATTAATTAACACTAAAAAAGAAAGTGAAATTCTTGAAGTCAGTTGTCTAACCTAATGTTTTGGTAAGGATGGGTGTTGGGAATGTGCTTTTTCAAGGTTGCTAACCGTGTGTGTAATTAGTCCCCTGGTGTGTTAATAAGAGTAATTATATAGGTCTTATAGGTGTTTCCAGATTCTTATAGGTGTTTCCTAGTTTTTGTTTGGATATGGGAATGGAGCAGGAACTTTTTTCAAGGAATGCCATTATTGTTTCTTTTGTCATATGGGTGGGATATTTAATGATAATAATTAAACAAATATATGTATTTTATTTTATTTTTACAATTACCTTAAAGGCCATATATTTTTGAGAATCAATTTAATTTATAAAAAATATCTTGCTGTAGACTGCTCTCATTGGCTCACTTGAATTTTAGATTTTATGAAAAATAATCAGACTTTTTATATTTTCTTTGTCACTTTGTGTACAAAGATTGAAGGGGAGCCTGGGAGGATAAAAGCGAGAGGCAGAGAAAGAGTGTGTACTCATACAGTATGTCTACGCCAGCCCCTTGATCAATGCCCAGGCTGAAAGCGTCATTCTTGAGGAGCTGTTTAAAAAGGGACGCCCTCTCTTTGTGGTCTGATTCATTGAACGGCCATTGTCCCCCTCTTTCACTTCCACTCACAATGGTGGGGACCATTTGAAAAACAACAGTAGATTAACTGCACTGCCAGTGTATTAAAGTCTGAAGAATGGCCCCTCTGAGGCATAGATCAATGTCATTCACTCTTTTGCATACACAGGGGCAGCGCCTCGGCCCCAGAGAGGTGCAGGTTACTGGCCGTGCTCCCCTTTCAATGAGTCACATTAGAATGAAACTTTGAAAATGTGTCTTAATGTGGCAGAGGCATTTCTTTCTTCCTTTCTTGCGTTCATGCTTTCTTTAAATAGAAGCTTTTTGTTCATTCAAAATATCACTGAAATGTCACATGCAGATTTTGATATAAAACACATTTTCTACATTAAAAATCATCTATAGCACGAACTTTCAAACTAACTATTAAAGAGATAGATTATGGCAAATATTTAACCCTTTGATGGTTTTCTCTTGAAGTGCACTTTATGAGTACATGTTGGAGTTAGTCGCAAAATAAATAGTGCGCATATAGCCCGGGTACATCCTCCTCTAATATTATGAGGTCTTTGTTTGTTTGTTTTTTCGGTAACATTTTAGTAAGGGACCAATTCTCACTGTTAACAAGTTGCTTATTAGCATGCCTATTATTAACATATTGGCTGTTTATTAGTACTTCTAAAGCACATATTCTGCATGACCATATTCTACATCCTTAATCTAAACAACTACCTTAATAACTATTAATAAGCAGAAAATTATGAGTTTATTGAGGCAAAAGTTATAGTTGATGGCTTGTTAATAGAGAACCTTAAAATAAAATTACAATATTTTCCCCTCAATTAGTGATAAGCTATTATAGTTTTTGTTAATATATTGAATTCGATTTCTGTTTGATTTATATTTTCTGGTTTTATTTTAAGTCAAAGTTTTCGTAATTTAGTAATATAGTTTAAAAATGTTTGTTTTTTGTTTATTTAGTATTTTAGTATTCAACTAAATGAAAAATAAATGTTGCTTTAGTTGAAAGTAACTTAGAATAAAATAAAACATGACATATTTAATTTCATTTACTGTTTTAATTTATTTCAAGCAATGTACTGTTTATGGTTTTATTTTGGTTAACAATAATAATCCTGTTTCTAATGAAGGTTTCATCAAAATTACAGTTATTTTGGCAATCAAGTAGAATACATTTATAATATCAACCATTTTTCATTAATTAGACATGAAATTAATAATTAGCTTAGTGGTATTGGCCAGAATTTCAGTGCACTTATTTTTATTTTATTATTTCAGGTTTGGTTCAGCAATCGCCGAGCAAGGTGGCGTAAACAAGCTGGAGCCAATCAACTGGCAGCATTTAACCACCTGTTACCTGGAGGGTTTCCACACACAGGCATGCCCACTTTACCAACATACCAGCTTCCTGAGTCCCCCTATCCTTCAACAACATTACCACAAGGTAAGTGAACCAATGTTTCCGTGAAGAATCTGACCCTTTTTCATATTTATTTAATTCTCATTACAAAAACACATCTCATACATGAAAGGCAATAAAACGAAAGTCCCCATGATGCATTTTAGAATAATTCTCTGATGCAATTAAACGTGCTGTTCTTCCCAGACATCAGTGGCACGTTGCACCGGCCCCAGCCGTTGCCCCCCTCCACCATGCATCAGGGCGGGCTCTCGAGCGACGGCAGCTCCGCCTACGGCCTCTCGTCCAACCGCCACGGTTTCTCCAGCTACACCGACACCTTCATGAGCCAGTCAGCAAACAGCAATCACATGAATCCCGTGAGCAATGGACTATCTCCACAGGTCAGTAAGGGTCACTGGCCACAGTGTTTGAATACTCTTCTCATGTCAAGGAGTCTTTCAAGTGGAATTACGAGACCTCTCTGAAGATAAACAGCATATTCTTTGTTTGGTGATTAGATGCGTCTCATGTGTACTGAGCAGATATGTTTTGGAGAAATCATCTTCTAGTGGATGATACCCCCCTTGTGCTCGTGAACTGTTTATAAGATAATGTTTTCTAATTAATATCCCTTTGTTTTACTTGCTCTCCTAATTAAAATAAAGATTTAATTGTTTGATTCTAAGAAAATTCGTTTTGAGACAATGCAGGATACCCTAAAGAGTAGAAATCCCATATGCAGTCAAAGAGCTGCTAGCACTGCGCCTCGTTCAGAAAAGAGCGTAATCTCACTAAACTAATGATCTGTATGTTTAATTGTCTGGAAGTCATTTTCAAGCGTTAACAGACATTTTAATAAGTCAGGATGTTTTAATTAACTATAACGGAGCTAATATTGTCTTGTCATGCTCTGATACATCTTTGAGTCCTTATTATAGAGGAAAGTGTAAAATGGGAAGCCAGTAAGGCTTTTGTAGGTTTTCATTCTTGTGTTTCGTTATGTAGCATTCTTGAATAATGGCGAGCAACAAATAGGACTCATTGCTCATGGCTGATTCCTGAAAGCTAAATACAAGGAAAATGGTTGCTATTGATGCACATCATTGGTAAAGAGTGTATTACAAGCAATTATTCACCATTAGTGGACAGTTCTGCCCAATATAGCCAAGGAGATCTGACTAACAGGCAGAAAATAAGATTGAAATGGTGTGTAAGGAGTTGAAAATGAAATTCAATACTGCGTTTGTCCACAATTACCCCCTTGTTCACACGTTTTATGGCCACTTTCCCCCCCTCGCCAAATATTTCTCAAAGCAGATTGGAAACTGGTATTACTATTTTATTCCCAAAGAGAGGAAAGAATTAGGGATTTGATGACAAAAAAGAGATTTTCTCTTGTACTGTGGAGTTGGGGGATAACATAAGCGTTTCTCAGCATGTTTGATTGTTAATCGTAGTGGAGGGGCTTTAAGTACTAATGCTTTCGCTGCAAACCTGCATAAATAACCGAACATGGTTCAAGCATTTTTATGCAGTTTTTGAGGGAGTGATTACAGCCAGAAATAGATCAAATAAAATCAAATGTCTATATATTTTTTTTTTGGAAAGCAGCCATTTTTTTATAGATGCAGCATGTCAACAAAAATGAATATTAATCAAATTATGGTGCACTGCTTCTTCAGTGAATTTTCTATACATTTAAAGAGGATAAAAGCACAATTGTAGTTGTTCAAATCGTTATTAAAATGATATTTTCCTCAATAGGTTTTGTATGAATCTCTCACTAAAATGAAGATGGTTCACCCCTCCTCAGCCCCTAACCTCCCCACCCCTGTCCAGCCCCTCTCACCCATCTCCACATGTCACATGTGGCTATTCCATCAGGCCCTTATTGTAGGAAAAATTAATGTTCTCTTTGACAGGAGTATCATAGTTCAACCCCAGCATCACACTGTGCCTCACTGTCCATGAAAGGGCCGCCAGTGCACCCCCCTCCCCATTCTTCTCAGCTACAGGGAGTCCACATGGCAGTCCTTACAAGCTTGTTTTTGTACATCACAATTTTCCCCATCATTTGTCTAATCTATTGTCTTTCTGTTACTTACAATTCACCCTCTAGTGATTTATTTTAACACATTAATTTTGTCTTCAATGAAGACAGTTCATGCAAATCAATGCAAACAAGTGAGTGCGTGCAATATTCTCTAGAATCTAATGTGGTGCAGTTTGTATTATACAGAGAGTGCAGTTTTTCCTAAATAGTAGGGCACAGAGAGCTTTTTGTTTGGTTTATTTGCTTGTGAAATCTTATCAACCATTTAAAAAGCTTAATAGCCTAAAGTTGTAGTCATAGTAGTGTAATGCCTTCTCTGATTTGTCTAGACAAACCCTTCTTTGACACTGAATTCTCACTGCTGCTTTGGCACATCTAACTGACGGTTTATGATACATTTGATTTACCTCAGTCTCTTTCTGATTTCTTTTATATTTAGTATCCTGTCTTCTGAAGATTGACTATTTCTCAACAGTGGATAGGGATATTTCATGTTTTTTCCACCATGCTTCAACTGTTTATGCCACTGGTTTATTCTTGTTATTTAATATCTTTTGAGCTCTGTTTTTGTTTACATTTTTTGAAATATTTCCTGGTCAAGCTCATGCCCATTAACAATATAAATTGTTAACTTGACTGCTTTCACAATGGCAAGAAAATTAATCCCATGACAGAAAGAAATTACCTAACCAGTCCAGAAAAGTAATATATGACATACATTGACATACAAGGTTATAACATATATAATATCATCATAATAAAATTCATATATATGATGATTTTAAATGCTATTTATGTAGCAGCCATATATGTCATGTAAAAAATATGAATATAAAATAAAGAAATATAACACAGTATATACATAGTTTGTGGGCTAGAGATATATGTTAATATATGTGATCCTGGACCACAAAACCAGTCGCTGGGGTATATTTGTAGCAAAAGCCAAAAATACATTGAATGGGTCAAAATTATAGATTTTTCTTTTATGCCAAAAATCATCAGGATATTAAATAAAGATCATGTTCCATGAAGTTATTTTGTAAATTTATTAGTGTATATATATCAAAACTTTATGTTTGATCAGTAATATGCATTGCTAAGAAGTTAATTTGGAAAACTTTAAAGGCGATTTTCTCAATATTTAGATTTTTTTGCATCCTCAGATTCCAGATTTTCAAATAGTTGTATCTATCAAATATTGTCCTATCCTAACAAATCATACATCAATGAAAAGCTTATTTATTCAGCTTTCAGGTGACGTATAAATCTCAATTTAAAAAATTGACACTTAAGATTGGTTTTGTGGTTTTGTTCCAATTTCTAATGTTTCATATATGATTTTGCTTTTATATAATGTAATATAATATAATTTAAATTTAAGAAGATTGTGCTCAACACCTAGGGACACAGCAAATATGGCAACATTTTATTAATTGTATTTTGATACATAAAATCTTGTGCATGGTTGGAATGACCCTGCTTTTAGTTTAGGAAAACGTGAGAAAGATGTGCTCATTTTTAGTTGCGCATTTGTCAAATTGTGTGAATGGAGCACTTTGCAGCTTCTGTCGAGTGGAGAAAACTTGTGGGTTTCAGTAAATGTGCTGAGATGGCTGCGTGCCAGAATGAAATGCAACCCTGCTGGGTTCACATCACCAACAGGTGCACAAGCCTCTCTCAGTCTTCTCATGTGCCAGCAGAGGCAGAGCGCTTCTCACTGCACCTCTGGAAAACACATTAAACAGCACTGCAGCTTAGTTTGGATGAAAATTATGCAATGCCAGACCTAATCTCCATTAAGCCCACTTTTGGACTGGGTCAGAGCTGTGGACAGATTTCTATGGCCTTGACTGCATGTCTTTTCTGTGTTTCATCTGCCTCTGGACATTGAGACCAGTCCAAACACTGGACATGTGGAGAAGGAATGAATGCGGTAATAAAGCCGTAGGCTGCTTTACTACTACAGTCGCTCCTCCTCCTACAACAGATGCTTTGTGCAGGTGGCTGATTGGGTTTTACAGTGGGAGACGTTCTGCTATGGTTGTCTGATATGTGCAGTGTTTTTGTTGTTAGTTGTTGTAACTGGAGAGGAAAACAACACACACACGTTTTAATGAACGGGTTTTACTAAAGCCAACCATTCAGTATAATCAGTCATGCTTTTTGTTTCGGGCCCGTAGCAACAACGCCACCCCCCAAGGCACTCGAGTCATCTAGTAAAGCTTCCAGTGCCAGTATTAATGAGCATTACTTTAATTTCACTCTGCAACATTAGTGTCAGGTTGATTGGGCCGTAACGGGTACTTATTGTGTGTGAGTGCAATATTAACAAAATTAACAAATGATTAAAACGATTTTGTTATTATAGTCATTTATTTTTATTCATGACAAGATTTTTTGTTATTATAACTCATTCATATTTTTATTTTCACTCTTTTAGAAGATTTTTGTTTATTAAAATTTATTTTAATTTATTGCCTTAGATCATTTTTATTATAACAATACATGCATATTTATTCTTACATTTTTATTATAGTGTATATATAATGTAATTTTATAGGAGACTTTTATATTTATTTTCATTCATAATCTTGTATTTATTGTCTTAGATTTTTATATTTATTAACATTTATATTTTATTATGATACATTTATATTTTTAGAAGATGTTTGTTTATGTTATATTTTACATTTATATTTTATTAAAACAATAAATGAATATTTTGTCTTATATTAAATGTGTTTTTTTTTGTCTTAGGAGACTTTTATATGTATTTACATTTATAATTATTTGTATTTATTCTCTTAGATTTGTATATTTATTAACATTTATATATATTTTATTATAATACATTTAAATGTATTTATAATTTATCATTTATAATTATTCTGTAATTATTCTCTTGAATTATTTGTATATTTATTAACATTTATGTTTTATAATAATATTTGTATTTATTCTTACATTTTACATTAACTATTATATTATATTATATTATATTATATTATAGAATATATAGAATATGTATACTTATTTTAATTTATATTTCTCTACACTTTCTATATTGAATAATATTATTATTTTTCTTTTAGAACAAAATGTTATCCAAAAGAACTTAAACTGTTAAATGAAACCACATACGTGATTTATAGTTGTATAAGACACTAACAAAATGTAAATCAATTGTAAAAAAAATTTTTTTTACAAATATTTTGTAATGCTGTAAATTTACATAATACATTTTAGTATTTAAAACATCAAAATATGATATATATGTGAAATATTTAGACTTAAAAAAGCAATACTCTTTTAAACACATGCATCCACACACTAGTAAGAGAAGGGAAAGAAAAATGGCAAATGTATAATTTTGTGTGTGTGTGTGTGTGTGTGTGTGTGTGTGTGTGTGTGTGTGTGTGTGTGTGTGTGTGTGTGTGTGTGTGTGTGTGTGTGTGTGTGTGTGTGTGTGTGTGTGTGTGTGTGTGTGTGTGTGTGTGTGTGTGTGTGTGTGTGTGTGTGTGTGCGCACCACTCCATTGCAGTTGGAAGATTTGTGTTTTGGAATGAAGGAACTTTGGCTAGCATTTGATGTTAGGAAGGGAGAGCGAATAGGCTGGGTTTCAGCACTGGGGGATCAGAGGCAGAGCAGTGCTCACCAGCACTCCCTTTGATCCGTATCCCCAGGCCTCCCTGCATGAGCCACGCGCAAAACTCAGGCCTCACCAGTGATTCCTGACAACTGTCTGTTAGAGATAAGAGAGGGGGACTCCAACCTCTCTCCTCTCCTCCATTAGCACAGCAGCCACTTTAAACTGGATGAATTATATTTAAGAAGCCTGCACAGGGGTTGCCAAAAAAGAAAAAAATATAGCCTATATGAGAGAGAGGGGGTGAGAAAGAGAGAGAGAGAGAAAAAGAAGATGATTGAGTTTTGGTTCACTTCTTTTTTTCAGATTTTTGACAAGACATTGTGCACATGAATGTCAATGAGTGAATCTATGTGCCGTCTCTGCTATTATTACCAGTACGGTATTAAGCCGCTCGCCGGGCACGGTGTCAGCTGGCATGTGTCACCATCAACAAATCAAAAGACTAAATACATGCATATTTACATCACCCCCGTGCTCCGAGAGCAGAGGAGAAATACTTGTTAATTAGAACCCGTCTTAAATACAGATGCTGTTTCAATTTGGCAAGAGTTAAAAAGTAAGAGGCTTTACAAAAAAAGATGAGACCTGTTCAGAAGCTGCCAAGAAAATCAGGGGAATATAAATCATATCCACTGGCAGAATGTTTTCTGCATGAATTTATTTATTTGGACTCTCTCTCTTCCTACCCCCCCCCCCCCCCTCTCTAGCGCAAGCTGAGAGAAATTGAAGTCTTGTGCGTGTGTTGATGAAACATAGTAGGTTTCTCAGGTCACTCAAATACATATGTAAATTTCCCATTCAACATCTCCAGTGGCTCTAGACTGAAACAGAGGGTCTGTGGTATAACCGTATGTGTGGAAAGACAGAGAGATATTAAGAATGGTTTAATTATGATCTGGTATGCATGAATCTGATTATTTTGAGAGAAGCAATATCCTTAATCAGGGTAAATGTCACAAAAAAAATTCAGTGAAAATGAGGCTGTAATATTTTTATCTGATAGTTTTGCTGTCTATTCCTTGTTTTTGTCTATTTTTGATTCATGAAAAATGAAATATGGTGTCTAGTAGAGTCCACACATTTTCATTTCTCAGCCTCTATATTCCTTCCACTCTTTCTGCTCTTCATTTATAGCATCTCTGATCTGTTTCTCTCTCTCTTACTCGCTTCTCTCTTCTTATTCTCATACACAGATGAAAGGCTGCAGCAGAGAATAAGCACAATTTCAATTCAAGAGTGTTTGTGTGTGAAAGTGAGCTGCTGCATCCTGATAAATAAAGGATATAAGAGAATGTGATTTACATTTATCTCACAGAGGCAGCCCAGGAGATGAGGATTTAAGCGAGACCAGTACACTCACTGCATTGTGGCTGAAATGCAGGAGAATTAGATTGAAAAATACTATTACTTATTAATATTACCTCAGCATTGATAATATCCTAAATACCTGATTGCATGCATTCATGTATATTGTTTATTTGTTTCCATAAGATGGATTCTATAAGCTATACACTTATTTTCTTAATAACGATGAACAAGGCAATCCTCAAATATTTATTGAAAGCACTATAAAAAGTGCTTGAACAATATGAACATACATTTGTACAGCTATTATTTTCATAAAGCATTACTGAAGTCTTTTGTTCAGTTTGTTTTGATTAAACAGACACAGTTGTGTCTTAGTGGTTATGTTTCTAAACAAGGAGCTGCTGGGAATAGAACATTGTTGTATATCTCATCAGTAGAGTTTCATTTATGTCTTTTTAAAATGTATTTATTTAATTTGTTTTATAATTCATTTTTAATTTTTACATTTTACATTATTATTATATTTATTAACGTTTATATTTATATTTATTTATTGCCTTAAATTATTTTATATTTATTGAAATGTATATTTTATTATAACAAGATATATATTTGATTATAATTACTTTTTATTTATTGTCTTAGATGTTATATTAACATATACTTTATTATAACAGTACATTTATATTTATTACATTTTATATTTACTTTTTAGAAGGTGTTTATTTTCATTTATATTTATTCTCTTCAACAATTTGTATATTTATTAACATTTATATTTTATCATAATACATTTCGATTTATTCTTTAATTTTTATATTTACTCTTTACAAGATACTAATATTTATACTTATTATGTTATATTATATATTATAATAATTATACTAATTTTAATTAATATTCATAATTTATTTTAGATTTATTCTCAGATTTTTATATTGAATCTTTCATATATTTTTTTATTTCATTTTAAAATATAACTATTATGACAGCTTGTACTGTTTTACAGTATGGATTATGATATTCATTCGTTTTATTCTGAATAAAAAAATAAATGCAGAGTAAACATGTATTCTTTTTTAACACAATTTTATTTTATTTATTTGACTTTATTTGATCTTTCAGCTATAGTATCAGGATCATACAGTGAGTGAGTCTACAGGGTCACTGAGTATGAACAGCAAAACTTTCAACAATTATGAAGCTGCTGAAAACACCACGGGTTGGGGGGGGGGGGTTGTGCACATGCTCCCTGTTAGTTCCAGATGCCAGTCTGACAGGTGTGAAGTTATGATTAATACTACAGCCTCGCAAAACTACAACTGCCAATCACCCTACCTGCCCCCTCCACAGTTTATGACAGACTTCTGTAAGCTTGTATTATTGTTTTGGATTTTGTATGTAAAGCTACAATAGTTTCACAGTTTCTGTGATGTGGTTTCCCCTCCTCCCTTTCCTTCACGCTTGCTCACCGTCCTTAGCGCTGGAGTCCCCAGCTGGCTGACACTAACTGCCCTGCTCTCTCCTCTCAGACTCCAGCTGAGAGCTATTTCACTATTTATTTACATGTAATTATCCCTATGAAGTGCAGATATTAACACTGTCAAGAACAATTTGACTTGACATTCTTCACTAGGCCTGCTCCCTGCTGTTTTTAGCAAACAAACACCCCCTCCTCCCGCCTCCTACGCCAGCTCTCCACCTTGCATTATTCTTGGACGGCGTTTGCTGCTGCCGAGCCGCTCCTTGTGAAATCATTTAAAGCAGACGTTTCATTTGGCAGAAGCGGAGGCGGCGGCAGCGCCAGGCGTGAAAAGACCGGCGGGTGGGATGAGAGGTCAGAGGGGGATGTTTTTTCCTTGTGACTGAATCTATCTCACACATCCGCAAACACTGAATAAAATAATCAGATTGCACCTCACACTTTTTCCTATATCAGCGCAATAGGACGCATTAACCTTTGGTTAACTCCAGGCCTTGTAGCACTTTGGGACATTTAGGGTCCAGTGGTACTGAAAAGCTTTGTCTGTATTACACTAGAGAAGACTAGCAGTGATTGGAATGCAAAATATTTCTAGAAAAAAAGTTTTAAGAAGCGATTTTTGAGGATAAAAACAAAGTGTCATAGACTGTAGTGACACTGGGCAGACAAGCAGACAAGGCTTTATTTATAAGTAAATATAGATGGAAAAGACTATCTATCTGTCTGTCTATCTATCCATCCATCCATCCATCCATCCATTTGCTAGATTTAAAAAAATACATATTAATAAAAAAGGCTACTTATTTTTTTATTTATTGTGAACAAACTATTTTTGTATTTTATTTATTTATAGTTAATTTCAAATAAATAGGTCTCGTTTGCTAAATATAACTTTTGTTAAATCAATTGTTTAAGCAATTCGTTTTTATTTATTAAATATGTGCTCTGTACAATGCATAATATAATATACAGAGTTTACTTTTAATTTTCTGTGCTGATTTGGGTGGGCAATGTGTGCAATTTTGCAGACTTTTGCAGAGGTAAAATTAGTTCAAATGAGATGTAAATAGTACTTTCTCATTTGTAGCAAACTGTGTAATCCTGTAAAATATTTAATATTTAGAAATATTTAGGTAGATGATGTGTACACAAAAAAATGGTGTAGAAACAATTTTCACTCTTTTGCTTTGCAAGCAAATTACTCACTATCAAACATATAGATAACACTATCAAAGAAATGGCAAGTAACACACTGAATTAAATGTGAAATGTAGACTAATCTTGAATATTACTTTCTTGTAAAACATATTCCATTATTTATTTATTTATTAAAAAAAATTTTTTTTAATTATGTGTAGAACAATTTGTTATGGGGTTATAATTGTAAAAAAAAGAAAAAAAAGTGATATAGCTTTCAGCTATTTGCCATGTTTATTTTTCATGTTTGTGTTATGTATTGACATCTGTCAGTGTGAGTGATTTTTCTCTTTCACTCATCACATTGATTCCCATCATGCATTATCAGAGCTCTTGGTTACTACACAGGGTTAAAAGAGCCATATGCAGAATATTTCCTACAGATAACATGTTGCGAGAAGTGACAGCTTGTGTGGTTGCACACTAATCGCTCTCATCTGGGCCCAGCTTGTCAATGCCCACTTTCTGTCACTGTCAATCACATGCCTAATTTGAAACAATTAAAGACTCCCCAGCCGCCTCAGCCTCCGCTTCCACCCTATATGACAGTCTGTGCCATCCCCTCTCACAGTCAAACGCCCACCCCCCATCCTCTCCGCTTTTGGCCGACTCTTCTTTTCACTTTCAATTAATGTGCTGTGGCCAATTAGCGCAGTGACATCGAGCCAGAGAGGAACTCATCTATGTCATCTGCTCCCTGCCACTAGGGGAGAGAGAGATCCCATGAAGGTCTCGCCGTAAACAGACGGGTCTTCTAATTACCCACCTCTGCCTCCAGCCGTGACAAAACCACTAATTGATTTTATGCAATAGTGTTTATTTCTAAAATAGCCATTTTGTCTCTCGGGTGGGGGTCTGGTTTTGTCACCTTTCAAGGCGACTGATTCTGCAGTGAGTTCATGTACTGTATGCTTGATAGACTCATTGTGTCTCTTCTAGTGATGCTACTAGCTAATAGGTGATGATAAATGGAAATAAAATTATATTGCATGATTATGCTTGATGCTTTATATTGAAGAATATCAGAGAAGACAGAATGTTATAATAGTTAATGTATGTGAATGCTGTAATTTCTGGAACTACAAATAGCATAATTTGGGCTCATTAAGAATAATAAATTTTTCTGTTCAGCAAGGGCACATTAAATCAATCAAAATTACAGAAAAGGTGCATTGCATTATTTACATTATTACAAAAATGATGTATTTTAAATAAATACGTTTCTTGTGAACTTTCTATTCATCAAAGCCCTGAAACCCTGAACAATTGTAACCTGGTTTCCATAAAAATATCAAGCAGCACAAAATTACATTTTCATTATCAAAAAATCGGCAAATTATAATGATTTCTGAGGAATTATGTGACACTGAAGACTGGAGTTATTTTAAATTTTTATAATATTTACCATTTTACAGTCATCAGAATTACAGTCTTGTTGAGGATGAGAGACTTCTAATAAAATCTTATTGCATTTTTTTTACAGATCTTACTCTAACTTTTGCACATAATGTACAATGGTGTGAATTTGTGGAGTGAGTAACTTGAAATAAATATTATAATTAATAATAATAATAATTTTATATTTGTATATTTTATATACTTTATATATTTTTTATATGTGTAATTTTTGTGTGAATTTGAATTTGGGGAGGGAGTGAACTTGGAAATAATATTATTAAGAATAAATTATAACAATAATAATATTACTTTATATTAATTATGATTATTAATTATTTATATTTTATATATTTTTATATTATTTGTAATTACTTTTTATTATTTGTATTACATTCTTGTTGCAATTCACTATGTTGTCACTTGTGGTGCAGAAAGACACTTTATTTGGAACTAATGAACATCCCAGCATGAGTCATGATTGTATTGCCCAAATCCGTGTGGAATTACATCACTCACCACAGCGTTCTGGAACTACCACGCTCAAATGTCCACATTTCCATTTATGTGTTTCCCTGTTTGCTATCTTGCCTCTTGACATTGTTTGCTAGTTGATTCTGGCATTGTGGGTGTTGGGGTGTTTGAGGATTACGGCTTCTCTCTGAAAAGCGTCTTTCCGATAAAGAATGCCAGCGCTTCTTTAATTACGGCAGCATTGCATCAGATATTGCCCCTGAAATGTAATACTGAAGTCGGTGAGTGTTTTTATACTCATGTCACTCAAGAGAACATTGTGCTCTGTTTTCTAATCCCCAAATCCAATATCATTTTTTGGGAAGCAGTGTCTTTTTTATGTATGTAATGTATTCATACCGCATCTATTCCCCTTAAATCAGTTCATTTACTGCAGCTGATCTCTGTAAGTATGATATTAGGACTGGAGGTCTGAGGGTAGGACATGTAACCTTTAGCTGTGCAGATAGCCTTATGACATCAACCCTTGTAAATCCAGCTCCCTGCACAGGTGACATTTTCCCAACATGCTTGTGTATATTCCAGTGAAACGAGAGCCGCTCTCTTACACACCAGCAAATCCAGTCTTAGGCAGATTAAGCAGAGTGTGGATGTGCGTAAAAGGAGAGATTTTGTGTGTGTGAGTTAGCTGGCCCACAGACACACACTGTCCTCCTGGAGTCTCCACCCACATTTGCCCTACTGCTCTCTCTCTCTCTCTCTCTCTCTCTCTCTCTCTCTCTCTCTCTCTCTCTCTCTCTCTCTCTCTCTCTCTCTCTCTCTCTCTCTCTCTCTCTCTCTCTCTCTCTCTCTCTCTCTCTCTCTCTCTCAGAGCAGGTGGACGGACAGATTTTGGGCTGTATTGTCGGGAACTCTGCATGTCTTTTTATGCTATTATAGCTCTCTACAGGGGAATCACCTTCAGTTAAACCTACAACATAACGTTTGTTGTTCTTAAGAGTGTGTTTTGGTTTAAATACAACTTATAATCTATTGACATAAAAACTTGGCAGCATGCTGTTGATTACCATAGAAAACATCTTCCTTTGTCTGTAACAAATAGAACAATTGATAAATTTATATATATTATATTATTATTATATTATTATATTTTACACATGTAATATATATTAAATATACAGCATTTGCTTTATATTAGTATAATTTATGTATGCAATGTATTCATATATATATATATATATATATATATATATATATATATATATATATATATATTACATACATCACATACACATCACATATATTATATTATGTATTAATATTTCAAATCAAAGTTATATCAAAGTCTACAGGAACACTTCTCTCTGACATGGAACATGGGGTTGACAATAAACAATATTGTTACCTTTAAATTTAAAGTAACATTTAAACTATTTCTCCAGCAAGTCCTAAAACTCCTGCTTTAATTTGCCTCCTGCCCACCAAAATACAATAGATTGTGTCGTGATGTAGTTGTTATTGATAGATCACATTATTAATAAAGAGTGCTATTAAGCCATCTTCTGTGTAAGTGTTTAGTTCCAGTTTTGTTGAATCAGCCTCTCGTTTTTTTCCTGTCATCGCATTTCAGTTTTGTTCCAGTTAATCATGAGCCTCGTACCATTTCGGCAAAAAAAAAAAAAATCCAACAAAGAACCAAGTCACGTCAAACATTTACTCAGACAAAAAATATAATTTGACAGTTAAGGAAATTATGGTAGTGTGAAAAGCTTTCCTTTTTATTGCCACGGCGCTGTTTGTTTATCTGAAAGGATGCACATTGTATCAATTTCCAGTTTTACATTTACACTGCTGCAGGCTAGAGGGCTCTGAAGTTGAGAGAATTAATTACTTTTTATTATTATTTATAAAGTAATCTATCTGTCGGGAGACAGAAAAGGAAAAGGAGCGAGAGAGGGAGAGGAGCGAAACGCCTGCAGCTATGTCCTTTAAACTGGATCCTGCCTGGCATTATCTGCACTAGCAGCTCACACAGACCAACAACAAATGAAAGCCTAGCTACTGGGGGGATGCTTCACAGAATGAAAGAGAGAGAGAAAGAGGATATAGTTGAGCTGGGGTGGGGGTGGGGAGGTACTTTGAAAGGGCTCAAGAAAGTTAAGTGTGTCTCAGCCGGGGTGTTCGCACTGTGTGCTGGTGTGGGTCGGCCTGGATTTGTCCTCTGGTGTTTGTGGGCCTGGAGAGTCACACTGCCTCGGGATGTTGTTTGTCAGCCGGATTGATTGGCAAATATTCCAGCTTCCTCCCACCAGCCGTATCAGATACAAAAAGGTTACACATGCGGAAAGAATATTGATTTTTACTTAGCAATGGTAGAATGGCAGGAAATAATAGATTACAAGTCTGCATCTGACTGGGCTGTCGACTCTATTCGGTTGTAGTCTTGGGTTATAACTGCAGGCAAGGTTATCTGAGTTTATACATTTTGCCCTTTAACAGAATATCTGGCTTATGCTAAAAGTTTATGTACACAATTTAAGAAATTCCTAAAAATTCTAATGATGTAGGAACATTTTCTGCCAACCATATTTAGCATATTTAACCCTCATGCTTTGAAACAATTGAAAAAGTACTTTGAGAATGAGAATGAGCTTTATTGGCCAGGTATGTTTACACATATGAGGAATTTGTTATAGTGACAGAAGCTCCACAGTGCAACCGAATGACAGCAACAGGACAGGACACAGATTATAAAAGAATAATATACAAATATACAAATAGGCAATGTACAAAATAGCAAAAACACAATATATAATATAGACAATTATGTGTGTACAGGTCTGATATGTGCAAATTTGAAATGAAAAATAAGTATGTGTGATGGATAAATAAAGTATAATAGTGTTGTGTGTTCCACGTTTATTGTCAAGTGTTCATGAGATGGATTGCTTGGGGGAAGAAACTGTTCCTGTGTCTGGTCGTTCTGGTGCTCCGAGCTCTGTAGCGTCGACCAGACGGTAACAGTTGAAAGAGTGAGTGTGCTGGATGTGAGGGGTCCAGGGGGATTTTGCCAGCCCTTTTTCTCACTCTGGATAGGTACAGTTCTTGGAGAGTGGGCAGGGTTGTACCAATGATTTGCTCAGTAGTCCAGACTACCCTCCATAGTCTTCTGAGGACAGATTTGGTAGCTGAGCTGAACCAGACCGTTAGTAGAACTGTATTAGCAGCTCCTGTGGCAGGTTGAACTTCCTCAGCTGGCGAAGGAAGTACAGCCTCTGCTGGGCCTTTTTCACAATGGACTCAATGTGATTGTCCCACTTCAGGAATCTGAATGACTCCACTGCAGTTGATAGTTACTTAAAGTCTATGGGCTAAATGTATCATTTTGTTTCTATTCTATATCCATTTAATTTTTCCCATTTATTACATTTCATTACCCTTCCACTTTTAATTTGGGCAATGTCATTTTACTTTTTTTTTCTTATTCTCCGTATTAAATTTCATCCTATTATGTACCTGGTAATTTATTCCATCTAGACCATTATTTAATATTATTATTTATTTCTCCAATTTTACCAACCCCCCTACCCCCCAATTTTTTATTGTATTTACAAACTGAGTAACAGTGTTATTTTCTATACTAATTAACTTGCATTTATCCTGAAACATTCACACTATTATAGTCTCTTAAGAAAAGCATCTTCTGTTTTCTTAAAAACAATTCAACTTTAGCACAGCGATTCTCATGTCAGAAATTGTGGCTGATATGTGATCCCTTTCTAAAACAGAGCCAGACTCTGTCGTTCTGCCCCTTCTGTTTTGCGGTTGGGTTGTCCCACTGTGAGTGCAGTAGCCCATGTAAAGAGTTCACAGGCCGTCCTGCTGTTTGTTAGTGTTTGTGTTGTGGCTCCATGTGCACTTTATGTTGAATGTCCTAATTACAGCTGGCTGGGCGCTGCGGTTTAAGGCAGGACTCTCTCCGCGGTGCGCTGTGCGGCGAGAGGATTGAGCTGACAATAGCCTCACCGCGTGCTGCCTCTCGTGATAAAAAGCCAGGCTCTACCTCTCACCATGCTGGAATATTCTCCGTTTGCCACTTTAATTGATGTCAATAAGGTTATGCTAAATTCGAAGATTTGAATAATTTGTCTTCCAGCACAATAATGGTATCACCCAGGCTACAGGCTGCTTAAGCGCAGGGCTGAATGGAGGTGTCAGGCACCCGGCGCTCTCTGCCCACATTCTGGGCTGACACCCCTTGTGTCGGCGTCCCCCGCTCATCTGATTAAAACGCCACTCCTGGGGAGATGCTGAACTTACATAGGCTCAAGCTTTACTATTAACTCAAATTACCTCATATTACAGTGAAACGTCAGTATTTGGGGAATACAGAGGATTACAGATTTTCATGACTTCATTGCAGTTTGCTAGATATTCTTGTTATAGTTTAAATAGATTGAGGAACAGAAATAAATACTTGAAAAGAGTATTTCGCAAAAAAAAAAAAAATTCTTATGTGTTTCCAAATCCATTTGCTGTTACATCTCATGAATCTTTTTGCTGTGCTTTACTAGTGAACATATTTGTTAATGTACTGATCACAATCATGCGGACATTATATTTTGCAATGTAAAAGCTTAATGACATAAAAAGACTTGGAATATATTGGCTATATGTCGTATGGACACCTTTGTGGTGCTTATATGGCGTTTTTGTCATTTTTGGCATCTTCCAAAAGTCATATAATGATTTTCTGTTGTAATGAACACAATTAAATGTATTTAATTACATTTTTATTTTTTTTTTAATATTAGAATTCTTCCCAAATGTAACATTAAAAACATTTTCTATACAGCTGCTTTGAAACAATATGTTTTGTGAATACAGTATATGCTGCATATGGTGTAGGTCAGACATCAGTGTTTGTCACATGACTTAATGTCCTTTCACTATGTTGTCTAACATCTTTAATACTTTGCTATTTAAATTCACGATCAAATGGAGGTAGCAACATTTCCGTATTGTGTTATGTATCAGAGTAAAAAGGACTCTTAAAAAAGACAAAATGTTAGGAATTGACTTGGGTCTATCCGTCAGTTGCTAACTGGGTGGAGTCAAATCTGAATGGCAGCTTGCAGTGTATTGCAAGAAAGGGGCGGGGTTTATACAAACAAAGTGATTGGAGAAGTCTGGCCTACATCATCAGAATTATGAGGTCAAACATTTTTTTGAGGTCAAACATTTTTTAATGAAATAGTTCACCATAATATCAATAATGTGCATATAGAAAACAGATGAAGTTCGGTTCATGCCATCTTTAATATACCATATATTTAACACAATAGTGCTGAATTCAGTCCTGTGAGGGGCATTTCATTTAACGGCTAGAGCTGAAAATAATCAGACCTCAATTAAGCGCCTGTTAAATCTGTCTCCCCTCCAGCTGCCCATTCAGCCCCCTGTTGGGCAGGCGGCTTGCCCCTGACCCATCGCCCCGTGTCCAGGGTCATACACCAGCGCTCAGCGGCGTGACAGCCCACCGCGTGCTGCCCCATTAATTAACACATTTCCCTCTCTCTCTCCACCACCTTCATCACAGGAAGTCTGCTTGGCCTTCTCATATCATATATCACATGAGAAGAGGGACTTTCCGCACTCGTACAGTCCAACATGCTCCATTTCAAGTAGCCCTTTGTGTATTTAATATGTTTCAAGTGCTGCATATTTTCCTAGAAGCTTCGGGAGGACATTGGTCTAAATTCATTTATCTTTTTAGGCCATGCGTCTGAGAATGTATGCACACTGGTGGGCCGATGCCTTGCTGTAGTACGTTGAATTATTTCCCAACATGCAGCTGATCATTCCGAAGTCCTCTGTCATCTCCTGGGTTGTATCAGACTTCAACAAATAGCCCATGGATGTTGTTTTGAGTGGTGCATGTGGGCTTGATTTCGCTCGCAGCAGCTCTGTGATGGGCTAATTGGTTTAGCAGGTTGGGTCCTGAGACGGCCAAAGGGCAGCGGGGCGTAGCGAGCCACAACGTGAACCTGATGTTCAGGAGGATGCTTTGTTTCAGTCTGTGGATGGGGAGCATGTGGCAGCATCTCTGACCGTCTTTTCTCCTTTCACACACTTTTTTTTCTCCACCTCCACCCCTTCTATCCGGTTGCTTCACACTGGTTTTGAAACAGCTTTGAATTACTCTGACTTTAACCTGTCACTCATACAATGGTTCAGTTATTAAAAATATATTTTTTTGTTAATGGGTGTTTATGTGTGTACATGTATGTAAATTATATATTTTATTTTATTATTTTTTAGCTTTCTGTGGTAATCAACAGCATTACACTATGACTTTGTGTACAGATTGCTTTATGTACAGATTTCTATGAAAAACCATATATTGAAAAAACTGAAAGAATCATTAGAATGTTATGAATTATTGCATTATAATTAGGTTTTATTTCATTTTTACTTTAGATAAAATGTGAAGGGTGCAGAAACTAAAGAAAAATGTAATAATATTTGCGAGCGTAATATTTTATTGTGCATCATTAAGCAGTACATCCGTCTTCAACATTGATCAGCAAATTTGACAAATCAGCAGATAAGAAAATTAGACTGATTTCTGAAGGATCGTGTGGACACTGAATACCAGAGTAATGGATTCTGAAAATAAAATACATTTTAAAATATATTCAAATAAAAAGTACTTCTTTTAAATTGTAAATATATTTCACAATATTACTGTTTTTTTTAATCAAATAAATACAGCCTTGGTGAGCATAAGAGACTTCTTTCAATAAAATCATTATGATTCCAAAACATTTTACCAGTAATGTATATTCAAATATTACTATTATAATTTTTTCAGAGTTTACTGGGTTACATTTGCTGTAAACAATATTACACGAAACAAGGGCAGACCTTGTAGAGTGTCTAATCTCCCAATCTCTGGGGGCATCTAATATGAGTGTTTATTATTTTAATCATTCATGAGGGTTGAGACTCTGGGATGGCTGAAGGCTCCAGATTAAATTCTCCCTGGGAGCTAGTTATGAAGAAAAGCCTCAGGACAGACAACCCTGGCACTCTCTGCACACCCCCTCTACCACCCAGCTCTGCGCTGGTCCCTTCTGTGTCTGTTATTTACCCTGACACTGTTTTCAGCCTAGTAAATGCTCCCTTGGGATGCAGGAAAGGGGTTGTTGTGAAGATGTTTAACCCCTATCAAGGATGAGGTCTTGAACTTCGCGTGACATGCAGTGACCAACAATGAATCGGGAAACCGATTTATTTCCTTTATGATGAAGTGGTTTCCATATCTTTTTGCTGACCCTGACTCCTTTCTACCCACCAGGTGATGAGCATCCTCAGCAACCCTAGCGCTGTGGCCCCTCAGCCCCAGCATGAGTTCTCCATCTCCCCCCTGCACAGCGGCCTGGAGGGCTCCAACTCCATCTCAGCCAGCTGCAGCCAGCGCTCTGAGCCTATCAAGACCGCTGACAGCCTGTCTTCCTCCCAGTCCTACTGCCACCCTACGTACAGCACCACCGGCTACAGCGTAGACCCGGTCACTGCGGGCTACCAGTACAGTCAGTACGGCCAGAGTAAGTGCCTCCGTTCTCTTTACTTCTGGTGAAAATGTATTACTTAGATAAAAGCAGCTGCTAAATGAGTTAATGTAAACATGTAACCCTTTCATTGACACCTTTAAATTCCTAATAGTAATTTATTTTGTATATTATACTGCAGTGGTTCTCAACCAGGGGGCTGCAGAAAACTTCTTCCAAGGGGACCTCAAGATGGCTTAAAATGATTTAAAATTAGACAAAAACGTTTTATATAAGCTAAAAGAGTTAAAAAACAAGACAAAACTGACATTTATATATTTTTTATTTAATTTGTTCCCTCAACAACTGTTATATAATTCAAGAAGCAGGACCTTTAAAATAAATAATTCATTTAAAAAAGACATGTATTTCATCCATTTCTCCCTGTGTTTTAATAAACCATATGACTTAATTCTTCTATGGAATGCAAAAGAACGATTTTTAGTGGAATACCCTGGCCACTCATTCCACGTAGTGGAAATAATAGTGAAAAAATAAATAAAAAATACACCATAAAAGTGGTCAATACAACTTGTGCTTTTTATTTTAAAGCCATATGATAGCTTTGTGCGAAAAATTGACTGAAATGTAAGTCAAATTAATGGTAATACTTTACAATAAGGTTCATTAGTTAACATTAGTTAACAACATTAGTGAACATGAACTAAGAATGAACAATAATTCTACAGCATTTAATCTTTAGTTAATCTACAGCAACTAATCTTAGTTCATGTTAATTTCAGCATTTACTAATGCCTTATTAAAATCACAAGTTGTGTTTATTATCATTAGTTAATGCACTGTGAACTAACATGAACAAACAATGAAATACTGTATTTTCATAAACTAACATTAACAAAGATTAATAAATAGTGTAATAAATGCATTGTTCATTGTTTGTTCATGTTCGTTAATACATTAACTTATGTTAACAAATGGCACCTTATTGTAAAGTGTTACCAAATTAATTCATGCTCTATAGATAATTAGAGTTCATAAGAAAAATAACAGATCTTTTCAATGAATTAGCTAGTACACAAAACTGACCTGAATCGGGCAGACCTGGTTCTTGAGTTCAACTCACTGGCACAAAAAATTAGGTGTAGAAACAATATTTATTCAGAAATTGCTAGTAAATTTATCAAACAATTACACAGCAAGTAACATATTTACTACTTTTACGATACATTTGTGGTGTCACTTTCTATCATATGAAAAAGAGTACCTGGTTATTCATACAATTATTTACAATTCAGTTCATTTACATTCCGTTATTTTAGTTTAGTTTAGTACCGAATCCTTACGTCTGAGGGAACTATTTCTTTTAAGTACTCCCCGTGGTGTGAAATCACTGATGTAGCCCACCTGTCTAATATTTCCCTGAAATTCGGGAGACAGCTTAAGGGCACACTTTGTAGAGGTGCGTGTGTTTGCGTGTGTTGGCTGTGACCGTGAGTGTCAGAGAGCAGATTCGCGTCTCCTCTTAGGGAAGGCAGAGATTCAGTCTGAGCGGGATTTAAGGAGTAAACGGGGCTGACAGGAGAGAAAGGCTTCCTGAGGGAGAGAGGTTAAATGAGCTGTGATTACTCTCTCTGCTAGCTGTCAGCACCAGTGTCTCCTGTACAGACAGCTAGCCCACCCACAGGTATGCGGCTGCTACCGTACGTGCCACCGTTCCCTGACAGCTTCCTTTTTGCTCTTGCTTACAGACACTAACGTGCAGCGCTTACTGTCACACTGACAGATGTCTGGCACCGTCCGCACGCACCCTCGCTCTGCCCCGCCTCAACACTTCTGCTAATGATGAATAAAGGAAGGAGAGGTTCAAATAACACCTCCTCGACTGGGGTAATCAAAGGGCCTCCGACCAAAAAACATCAGAGGCTCTTGACATGCCAGCAGCTAATGCCAGCGCGCTAATGCTCACCTTTTTTATATCCATTAATCGTAGACGTCTCCGTCGTGAAGCGTTTTGTCATTACTGTTGACGTTTTGATCAAATGATCACTGTGTTTACCGCTTGTCGGAAAAGGAGTGGCTGTGGTCGCAATGCCAACACCAAAAACACTCAAGTAGCGCAAACCCAATCTTGTCAGTTTCGAAATGCAAAGCCCTCAGGTTTAACCTCCTCCGCTTGACTGTTTCCACTTCCATTTTTCCATTTCGGCTTTGAGGATGGGGGTGGGAAATGTCTATGCAAATAATTACCTGAAGGTTACAGCTAGCGCAGTGCTAACTTAATAAGTAAACCAATTCCAGTTGGACCAAGCGAGGGAGGCATTTTCTGTGCTAGAGGGGTTAATTGGAGCTTCCCCAGTTTTTTACACCGCACCACTTCCGTCCTGTCCTTGGTTTGTCCTCGCAACCCCAAACGCGATTCACTGTCTTTTTCCACCAATCAAATGTCTTTAATGTCTTTAGCTCATGTATTTAAATTGAAACAGTGTGAGAAGGGAGGCAGATCAATGCTGAGGTCCTGGGTTGCGAGCGGGACTCTGGGTGCCCTCTGACCCTGGATTAGCCCGCGGGATAGAGTCGACACGTGCTCCTGATAAAGATCTCCCAGCGAAGTCAGACTCCAGATCAATCCAATGTGAGCCGTGCCCTCAGGTGCTGTGTTAGTCACACCGTTTTGTGTGCTACACCTATCTGGTGGGAATCTCGCCACTCTTTCTGCCGTCTCTCTATTGCATTTCGCGCAGACGTACAGATACATATCTCGATCAACAGTAACAGTTTTCTCTGGCGTAGAAAATTGAGTGGACTCATTATTCAAATCCACTCAGTAGAGCTGAAAAAGTTTTAGCTCAGTAGAGCTGAAAAAGTGTCTCCCCCAACTGATTGTGTTCAAAAGAACTTTAAAAAGGCTTGTATTTATTTATTTATTTAAATCTTGTTTATGCCAATTTGGGTGGCTTTTTTTTAGGAAGATGGATGGATGGAATAGATTGGAGTGTCACAATATAATGTTATATGATGGGAAGTGTGGAATTTTGAGAAGAAGGATGACGGACATAATGAGGAATGTGCTGAGGAGTACTCGCTGTGACAGGAGTGAGTGACAGTGGGGAACAGGTGCTCCGTGTCTCTGGAATCAGCAGTGTGTTTGTGAAAGCTCACAGTGATGTGAAGGGTCTGCTCTGGAAACTCAACCCAAAACTAAAACCAAAGTAGTTTGCTTCTATGGAGCAATCTAAGTAAATGTTTTTTTTTTGAAAAATCACCTTTGTATGCGTTTTGGTTTTTGTACATAACATTTTTTTTTATTATTGTTTATTTATATTTTAACTCAAAGACTATAAAACGTCAAGTGGTATTATTATAAAAGTAATAAAATATTTCCCAAATGTTATCATAATAAAAAAGTGGTTTATATGGATCAATTACAAATAATATGACCAAGATGAAAATGTAGAAATATTAACTTTGTATTCATGTATATTTCATACATTTTTTAAAAGAAAATTTACATTTTTCATTTTGATTTAGAATGAAAGGCTCTAAAAAACTGTCAAGTGGTGTAACCCTAAATATTAAAATATTTTAATATTAAATATATATATTTTTTTAATAAAATATTTTCCAGAACTTAATCGTTATTTTTTTTTTTTAAATCAAAGTGAAAAGTTAATATATAGAAAATAAATATATATATTTATAAAAAAAATGCATGTTGGTTATACCACACTGATTTCATTAGGCAGACAAAGTTTTTTATATATATTGATAATACTTAATTTTTTATTGCTTATTTTTGTACAAAGATACAGTATATTATGATATTAATTTTAGATAGATTATGCCAAATGTAATTTTAATTTTATTGAGACCATTCTGTTACACCACCAAGACCTTTTTTATTTTAAGTGCCGCAAAAAAACAAAAACAAAAACAATAATTGTCTATAATTGTTCATTATAGAATAAGTGTATTTAAGTAATTGTCTGTATGAACTCATGTAATTTATGTATAATAAACATATCATAATTTTAGACAGATTAATTACTGTTGCCTTTGCTATTATGATTATTATTACTCTGTTTACATTTTTTTTTGCTCATGTTTAGTTCATGTTTATATTTTAACCACAAGGCCTTGCTTTGTAGCATTTCTGATGGATGTACACAGAGAGAATATATATACAGTATAAATATATATATATAATCCATGAGATCAGAAAAGAATTCTAGCATGTTCAGCGTTGAACAGGTTTATTCAAGTAACTGTCTGTGTGAAGTGCATGTGCTTCACAGATCCGGGCAAAAATTGTCACTGATGCATATTATTTTCATATCACTGAGAAATGAATGATTTTTTTTATCTTTGTGTGTAGCTGCGGTGGATTACCTGGCTAAGAATGTGAGCTTGTCCACACAGAGAAGGATGAAGCTCGGCGAGCACTCGGCTGTGCTCGGACTGCTGCAGGTGGAGACGGGACAGGCGTATTGATGGATCTCGAACTGAACATCCACTCATCTGTTTCACCAGCATCCCTTCATGCTTTCTGCAGCGCCCACACATGGTCCATCTGACTAGGAGTGAACGAGACCAAGAGAAGTTCCAAAATCACGGGCAGTCTTAGACTTTCTACCTATAGCAGCGTGAATACAAAAGCCATTCCACATAAAAAACAGACACTATTGTGCCGCATCTCCTTACTCGTCCCGATCCTTCCTCTCTTCCACAACAAAGAGACCCTTTCAGAGCTTCAGAAAGAAGCCGAGGCAAAATGAGCATCAATTGTCTGAGCCCAAATCACTAAAGCCCTGCCCGTCGGCATCCAGTGTTAGCACACATAGGCTACAGCTGCAGCCGTTGGCCATTCCAAACTGTTCAGACCATGTTGTTTATAGAAAATGATGGTATTATAATTATATTTGTTATTATAAATGTGGTTGTTCCTATTGCTGTTGCATTTACTATTGTAATTACTCTTTGTTTACATGTTTCATTTTTATTTGTATCATGTTTAGTTCCTGTTTCTATTTTAACCACAGGGCCTTGCTTTGTAACATAACATTTCTGATGGATATACACAGAGAGATGCTGACATTCCACAAAACCTGGGCTAGTCAATGTGCTTCATCTGGGTATGTGGAGCCTTGATATGGGGCAAAAAATCAGTTTGTGACCTGCTCTATATGGGTGGAAAGTGTTTTAGGGTTATCAGTGTTATTTATGATGATATTGTCTTAAAAGCATACACTGTTCTGAAATATGATGACCAAATGATAAAATTACATTGTTTTCATTCTAGTATTTTTTGCATTGAACACAGACTAATTCTTGTCTGTGATAATTACCATTATAATGAGCCCTTATGGGCAAATGGAAATTTTAGCATTCTATGGCTTTGGATATATTTTTCCATATGCTTCTATTCATGGAAAGTATAGCTTATGATTTATCCAAGAACTTACAAACAATCAGATGTTAGCCACTGAATGGCCGAAGGGTGATTTGTGTTTTTATGTTTCAGACGTTTAGAAGAGGATATACTAAATTGGTAGCACTTTTTTATTCCTGAAGGAAATTAATTTGTCTCTGTGGTCACTGTAAAATGAACTGTAGAATGGAAATCAGATTTTTCGCAGTTTGTAGAGAGAAGTGGACTTTTACTGTAAGTCTTATGCCATTTACATAGATAAAAAGCGTGATGGTCTCTGAATAATTGTCTTGAAGAACAAAAAAATTATCCAAAATATTACATTGAGAGGTGGAATATATAACCACGTTTATGAATTCTGTGTTTACATTTAATGTTTGCCACGACGGCTCCTTATTCCACCTTTTCTCAACTGTGTTTTTAACCTCAGAGACAATTTCTGTGGCTAAGATGAACTAAACTGTGCTCCAGTGTGCCCTAAAATGCCATAAATATTCAGGACAATAACTGAAACATGAACACGTGACCATGTGCCAACTTAAGACTGAGGACATTTCCATTTTAACACTTACAATATTTGTAGTAAATGAAAAAGACAAAAAAGAAACTGTTTTTAGTGTGTAGCACTCATTTCTACTGCAAGCATTAATCTACATTTTGGGATATTTGAAGCACTATCCGACTGGGCGATACACCTTTCCCAAATCTCTTTTCAACCTCAGATGCTCTTTATTCTTTCATTGTTTACCTTTTTGCGCATATGTAATTTCCTTTGATATATTTCCGTTCAGCATGTGTGTATATTATCATGGCATAATTTATTCAGCTGTATGAAATACTAGCGTAGTGGGAACTTGTATTGGCATTTACTACCTTCAGCCTGTTGGTGTCTTTACTGTAGCACTGGCATATCTGTTATGGATTAAAGCTCAAAAAAGTGGACAAAGAAACACAGATTGCTTCTTTCTTTCTCAACACCCACTATATGGATCATGTAATAGTCAAATATATACTCATGGGGCATGTATGTGACCCTGGAGCACAAAATCAGTCTTAAGTATTGATGTATGGTTTGTTAGGATAGGACAATATTTGGCCGAGATACAAGTATTTGAAAATCTGGAATCTGAAAAAAATCTAAATATTGAGAAAATCGCCATTAAAGGTGTCCAAATGACGTTCTTAGCAATGCATATTACTAATAAACAATGAAGTTTTGATATATTTACGGTAATAAATGTACTAAATATATTAATGGAACATGATCTTTACACAATGTCCTAATGATTTTTGGCATAAAATAAAAAATTTATAATTTTGACCCATACAATGTATTTTTGGCTATTGCTACAAATATACCCCAACGACTTAAGACTGGTTTTGTGCTCCAGGGTCACATATGTTAAAATATGTTTTCTATTTAAAAAAGTATCATGTAGACCTGCTTTTCAATCTAGTACTAAATTTATGAAAAGCTTTTTAATCTGAAATGCTCATTTTCTGTAATACTTAAAACATGAAAATCTATTGGCATTTATCATATACACTCTTTTCATTGCTTTGATGTTGCTGTCAACTATGATCATGATTTAATCCCCATCTTAACAATGCTGTATTTTTATAGCCACTTTGAAGTCAAGAGCATCATGACAGTTGTGGTGATTTAAGATACTAAAAATATCAGTTTCCAGTAATTGAGTTGGGCTGGAAGTGAATAGAGTGAAGTGTTGCAGACAGTGTCACAACAGAGGCTCTCAGAGCACTGCATTCACAGAAGAGCTGCAGGGCCTGAGGGAATTTACTGCGTTTCTTATGGGGGCACTGAAGGCTGGGCACTGAATACCAGCAAATGTGAAATGGCATTAACGGCCCAAGATGCGGCGTTCGTTGCACCTCCCCTCAAAACGAGCACCTCTCTGATGATGGATTAACTCTCAGTGTTTAATTAAGATCTTTAAAGGAACATGCTTTGTAAACAAGTTTTAGTGCGGCCATCTGGGTTTATTTAACGCATTCACACAGTGAGGGAATCTTTCTGGAATGTGATTTTGCACTGAGGAATCCTCTTTGTGATTCAGCTGTCCTCAATGTGATATCATAAAATATAATTTCAGATATTTCCAATATTACTGTTAGGGGAGCAGCTGCTGGGATGACCTCATAACAAGTAAAATTGGCTGTTTCGGTGGTCATGACAGTTATTTGTCCTTTGACAGTCATAGATGCTAAACATATTTTTTTGTATTTATTTATTATACTGTAAATTATTTAGATATATTTATTGTTTTAAAAAAATACATTTGAGGGAATTTGTGTATGTGATATGAAAGAAAGAATGAAATACTGAAAACAAAATTATAATATTTGGGATACATTACTATATTACATTTCTATTTTTATTTCTATTTATTAATAAATAATCTAGTATGTTACATTTAATATTGTATTTTGATTATAATAGTATGTTATTAACAATACATTATGTTCGATTATTTATTAAACAAATTAAGATAATATTGGAAATATTTGAAATGACATTTTATGACCACATTACATCGAGGCCAGCTGAATCATGCGCCAATATTTTCCAAATACTATTATGAACATAATATATAATTTAAAATTATAATAAATAAATAAATAGGTGAATAAATAGGTTAAATAAACAGGTGAATAAATAGCCACTATTTTCAATAAAATTAAGAGCGGACTTTTAGGGGGAGGAGGAATTTGAAAGAATTTCTGGGATGTGGTGCTTTCATGATAATGAGTATTTTGGGTCACTCGCACGTTGTTATTACCGTAGGAACATGCCACGAGGTGCAGACTGATTAAAACATGTCTGAAGAATTCACCACGACACTCCCGTCGAGCCCCGTCCCCTCCTTTGACTGTTATTATTATGTTTTAGAAACTCCGCGGTGTCAACCTCTCGAAAACGTAACAAAGAAAGCACTTACAAAGCCTAACATCTTCTTAAATCCCATAATTATTCCAGGATACATTATGTACCTGAGCCCGGGTGTCTGATCTTCACCGAAGGGATTCCACATTCCTACAATCAGCTTACACCGACAGATCGCATGATTGCCTAATAACCCGGATCGGTAAGTAGAGCGCTTAGCAGAAGATTGTTACAGAGAGAAGAATGTATCCCTTTGACAGACTCCATTGTTCGACATTTACTGCTTCTGCGAAGCATTATACTCTTCTAAAATTGATTTTTTTTTTTAGTACAGATGTCAATAGGGTAAGACAATTTTATTTCTCCTCGCAATTCACACGAAGTTTCCCTTTTTAAACCCAGTCTTTCATTTGCTGTCTCCAGGCACCTAATACACGATTATAGCCCCCCATAGTAACCCTGGCATCCCTCAACCAAGCCTCGGTGTGCCCCTCCTTGCCCCCAGACTCTAATCTCCACACTCCAGCATCACTGCAAAATTAAGCTGTGAGAGAGCTGGGAGTCGTTTTAACCCCGCTCGGTCTAAAAGGCTCTCAATACACCCTATTGAAAAAAAGCCTCGATGCAGTCAACATTTTTTCCTACCAACAATATGTCTCATCCGTATCTCTGTTTAATGTCGCGAGTCGTCTATTTCTCGCGTCCTCCGTGCCACCTCACCTCAGTGAGGAAAAAAGGCGGGATTTCAAGGTGAACATGCAGGTATAAATCCAAGAGATAAGTCGCGGAGCCTGTTTACAGGTCGCTCGCGAAATCTACAGTCAGCTTGCGGACTTATTTATATAATAATCCAAAATGGAGGGGAAATACTACAGAATGAAAATAATGAGCAGGCGCTGCTGCATTCTGTGGAGAGATACATACATAAACCTTCTTTTTGAAAGCAGTCAGCTCTTAACAAAGCGTGACGCCTGGGTATAGACTCTAATACACAAAGACAATTTTTCTAGATAATAGCCTATCACGCAGGATACAATTTAAATTAAAAAATGCAATTTTCACCTTGAAATGAACAAATGATTACAATTTCTATACAAATTAAGGCATCCAGGCAGCGCCTCAGTGCACAGCTCAGGCCATGAAACCTGATATAATTACCATGAAATACATTCTCAAATATTTGTATTTTGTCCATAGCTTTAAAACATGCCAGTCTGTCGACTTCTGATCTCACCTTCTGGGGCAAACACAGAAAAAAAAGCGGAAATCATCTAAGATGAAAAGCCTTTCAACAGGCAAGATAAAAATGTGTAAAAAAGGGATAGGGGAAAAATAAAACAAACAGTAAATTGCTGCCGTTCAGCCTGACAGCCCCTGGAGTTATCTCTAAAAGCCAAATTACTGAGTCTTATCATAGGAATCATATCTAATGGTAATCTACTCTCTCCCTCCTCTCTGCACCCCTGTTCTTTGCCAGAGATTGCATTTATTTATGATTAGGAATATCTTTGAAAAGAAAGAAAAGATGTTAACTGGTACATTTCGTTTGGAAAGTTATGGGGAATTGCAAGTGGTACAAAAGGACGAGGCATGTAATTCAGAGGTGAGCGCAGCCTCTGAGGATGATGGGAGAGATGCATACCAATGCCCAGGTGGTAGCTATATGCAAACATTTAAAATAAAGGCTCAGAAAACATAACTTCTATCATAAAAAATAGAATTGTTATATTATATTATGTTACCTAGTTATTACAGTTTTTCTCAATTGCTTTGGCTCAATTCTCGAATTATTTTTTTTCCTTCTCAAAACAATAAGTACAGATCTCTCAACAATTAGCTTCTTGTTCACATCAGATTGGAATTTCTTATTGGTTTGAGCAAATTGCAAATGCTTTGGCACTTGTGTGCAAACAGTAAGTACAATTGTCTGCAGTTTGCACAACAACTAATTGCATATGGCTTGTTGATCAAAACTGATGAGTGGATTCTCACTTAAACTGTCAAACTCTTCACAACTTCTCAATCATTTTTCATCGTGTAAGCCAAGGGTGGGGAACGTTGATCCTGAAGGGCCACTCTCCTGCAGAGTTTAGCTCCAACCCTGAAAAACCCTGGAAAAATACCTAACTGCATCCTGAAGACCTTGATTAGCTGCTTCAGGTGTGTTTGATTAGGGTTTGATTGGAGCTAAACTCTGCAGGGACACCGGCCCTCCAGGATCAACGTTCCCCACGTCTGGTGTAAGACATCACATTCAAAACGGTCCATTCAATTATCAAAAATTGGTGTACACGCATATATATTCCATAAATATCTGACATTGACATTGTTTGTAATGTCTGCTAAATTGGCAAATGACCTCTAATTGCAATACAATTTGAATCCATTCAACCATTTAACCAATCAAGTTTGGGAGCATATATATGCAGATTGCCCACAGCACAATCACTACCATTTTTTCAGCATGGAGGTGGAAAGTATATGATCATAGACCACAAGATCAGATGTCTCTGTTGGATGCAATGAATGCTGCATGTGAGAAAATCTCAGCTGATCATTGCAGGGGATGGATGCGGCATTCACAGAGATTTTTCCCCCGGTGCATGGCAATGGAAAACATCAGATGTGATGTTGATGAATATCTTTGGCCTGATCAACAAGAGCGACAGGATGTCCACCAAGAATATTTTTTTTTCATGGATGTTATTTTGTAGTTATTTTGTGTATTTGTGGTAACATAATTGGACAAGCAAGATTTCACTTTGCATGTAATACATTCATACAAAAATAAATGTACTGTATAAATACAAATGTTCATATACTTTTTTTTCTATTTACTATTGACTCTTCTCAACAAATATCAGATTTTTTTTTATAAAACCTTAATTTCCATGCTTGACTGTCATGGTGAAAAAACAACTAAACATTTTGACCAGTGTGGCTCACACGATGACAAAAATACTTTATATTTTGGTGGCCTTGGCCAAATTTCTGACACGATAACTAGGTTTGAAGCATGAATTAAATGTTTTGGGTGAGTAACTACATTTTGCAGACATGCAATAACGTTCTGAAGTTCCAGCAAACAGTTGTAACATTTGCACTCACAGTTTAGAGAATGTTAAGACTGTTTCGAAAAATTGTACCAAAGCAATTGAGAAAAACTGGATGTATGTATGGGATGGATGGATGGATGGATGATTGATTGATTGATTGACACTATTATTTAAACATTATTATAATGAACCAGAAACAGATTATTATATTATATTATATTATTTCTTAAACATTATACATATAAGAATGCTTATATATAGAACATTTTAATAATATAATGTAGGTGGATTAGCATAGACATAAATAGACAATAGGCTTCTGAGATTAGTATAAATATATTTACCCATTTATTAAAATGATATGCATATTATAATGTAAAATATAATATAACTTATTATAATAGACTGATAAAGACAAATAGTCATAATAGTGATCACCCCAAAACAAAATGAGTGTGCTGCTGTACTGTATGATAGTATTTCTTCTCCAAGCAAATTGAAACATATATTACAACACTACTTCACATTCAACCTATGACCTTGTTGACCTTTTCCCAGATAGCTTTGCTCCCCACACAGTTCTGAGTATTGGAAAAGGAGAAGAGCAGCAGATGTCTTTGAATGATGGAGGATGATTTGCTCTCTCTCTCTTCCTCTCAGCACACATGGCTTGCTTCATGCCTAGAGAAGCCCTTAACAATGCTAGGAGAGAACTTGTAAAGACTTTTCCCTTCTTTACCTCCCCTCCCACTCCTCTATCTATCTCTGCGCACAGTCTGCCTGAGAGGCGCACATCAGATTTCAACACTTGAACTCATGATGCTGGAGGTCAGCGCCACACCAGCAGCAATTTCACACACAAGATGAAAGGGAAATTAACATTGAAGTTGTTTGAGGCGGCAGCTCTGGGCTCTGGCCAGCTCAGGCGGCAGTCTCCTAACCCCACCACACTGTGAGCCACAAAGCGGGCGAGAGAAGAACAGGGTTGCTGGAAGCTGGAGGAATGCAGACATCCTCCCGCTGAAGGCTTAGCCCCTGACCACCTCAACTCAAGGACCAGAAGGCTAAAGAGACAGAAGGAGAACACAGCGCTGCGGCATATCAGAAACAAGGTATTAAAAACACGGCTTTGTGACCTTCAGTTTCAACCGAGCCATGTTTTTGATGGTCTCCTGTGGAAATTCTATTTAGTTTTTATACTTTGACATGTGCATATAGAATAAAAGAAAAGTGAATTATATATTTTTGTAAATGTTTTTTTTATCCTCTTAGATGTAAAGTAGTAATTAAATATATAGAAGAAAACGCATAAAATATAATGAGTCTGCATGATGTAATAAAGATTAACACAAAACACTAAACAACAAAAGTTTATATTGAACCTTTAAAAAATCTCAAAATTATTCCTCTTCTCTTCTCGACTCAGATCATGCAGGTGGATTGTTTTGCATTCCTGAGGTGGAAGATGGATAAACTAAAAAGTTCATTACATTGCTACAGTGTTACTAATCACATGTACCTGCCACTGTGCACCTCCAAAAATCTAATGTGACACACCGAGATGGAAAATCTATTCTATTCGTCAGTGTCCCTGACTGTGTTACTCAATGATAATTTCCCTTACCTTAACCAACCCTCCACCAAAAACAATTTATAGTTCTGTAGCCTTTATGTCCTACCAAGACCAGTGCAGATTCAGTCACGACCTTCATATTATGTGAAAATTGGACTTTACAAACTTGACACAAGAGGGGGAGAGCAGGCAGAATTGCTTTTTGCTCAAAAGCCCAGCATGAGTTCTTCCTAGGAGGACCTGCAGTGTACACTATGTGTCACCATAAACATGCATGCATGCTCAATGAAAGCTCAATTAAACAGAGGGTCTATTGTTTTTTATTAATATCTAAAAATAAATTAATCCCAAAAAATGTAATTGTATTTCATAAAAAATGTATTTCCGATCAGTGTTTGTGGCTCTTAATGTATCTGTATTAACCTCTGGACACACACACACACACATTTGTTTTTGTGAAAGTGGGGACATCCCATAGGCGTAATGCTTTTTATTTTAATACTTATAATGCATGTAACCGGTTACAAATTTGTGAATGTTTTTACATTTTTTTTTACTTTTGAATAAGCCAGTTACATTTTTAGGTTTCTCGACAAAACGTCTCCGGTTACCATAAGGAGTTCCCATAACGGAGAATTTCTCTGTGATGTCTCGTTCCCGCTCTCAGGGAACTGAGGTTACGATAGTAACCGGAGACGTTCCCTCTCGAGCTTTCACGAGACATCACAGATACATTTTCTGTTATGCGAACGATATTCAATCCCGCCGTGAGAGAGGCTACGAGCAGCCTGCCCTGTACAATACACAATAGCGAAGATTGAACATACACAATTCCCACCAATAGCGACGCTTGAAGGCGGCTCGCAGCTGATAGGTGGAGATAAGCCAATGAGCGTCTAAAGCCTATGTATACAAAATTTGCATATCTGGTCAGTAATAACGTATGCTGTGCTGAGAATTTCATATTCTTGGTAGAAAAGCTGGCCAAAATGTAAATCCTTGACACACCGAAATCTGAGCGTCCGCATCATGTGAAGTCGATGACTCAGAAGACAAGGCAGACAGCGAGACAGTCTGCATTCTGAAGGGGGTAGATAGTGATTAGGCACGTAGCCTGGTCTCGGCTGGAGAGTGACGCTGCAGCCACCGGGCCCGAGGCGAAACAGACGCTGTCCACAGAAAACGCGCGTAAATCCACTATGCGCTTAGCCAAAGCTAGGGCAAGAAGAAGTGCACTTTTGAGAGATAGCTCCTTCATATCAACGGATGCTAAAGGCTCGAGTGATAGCTGTGAAAGAGCTCTTAATACCCCTTCAAGGCCTCAGGGCGGGATTGCAGGTGGGCACGGGGGATGCAATCTCCTCGTTCCCTTAAGAAAACTCACCACCAGCGCGTGCCTACCGATCGATTGCCCGCCCAGCAGGGAACGAAACGAGGCAATAGCGGCCACATACACTTTCAGTGTTGATGGTAGAGATCCACTATCCAGTCTGTACCGTAGAAAACGCAGAACATCCGACACAGAGCAAGTAGCCAGGTCGATATGAACTTACGGCACCATTTCACAAACTTTCCCCATTTCAGAGCATACAAACGCCTCATAGAGGGTGCCCGCGTCTCCGAGAGCGAGTCGAGCACACAAGAATGCAGGGCACTCAGCTCCTCTCATATCCCGAAGCAGCCAGCCATGAAGGCTCCACAACTCCGGGTTCGGGTGCCACACCAAACCGCTCCCCTGAGATAGTAGATCCATCCTGATGGGGATCGGCCAGGGCGGCTCCACCAGCAGCTCTGTCAGGTCCGGGGACCAAGGCTGGTTCGGCCAGTTCGGGGCAGTGAGTATCACCGAAGCACCCTCCTTCCCTGATCGTGCATAACACAAATCGGGCAGTCGTGGCTCTAATGGATAGAGCGTCGGACTTGTAACCCGAGGTTGTGGGTTCGAATCTCGGCTCCGGCAGGAATTGTCCACGACTGAGGTGAGACCTTGAGCAAGGCACCGAACCCCAACTGCTCCCCGGGTGCCGCAGCGTTGGCTGCCCACTGCTCCAGGTGTGTGTGCACTTGGATGGGTTAAATGCAGAGCAATAATTTCACTGCTGGTTATACTCTGTATAATTATGTATGTGACAAATAAACAATTCTTCTTTACTTCTTCTTCATAACACTAGTGGCAATATATTGATTGGAGGAAACGCATACAGCCTGGCTGCTGGCCAGTGCGATGTCTGCGCATCCCCCTTCAGCAGGGAGTGAGACAGGGAGAAAAACAGCGGGCAGTGCACATTCTCGCTCGTGACGAACAGATCCAACTCCGCTGTCCTGTAGCGGGTCCAAATCATTCGAACCGACTCGAGGTGCAACTTACACTCTCCTTGAGGAATCCCCTTCCTCGAAAGAATGGCCGCCCTGCGGTTCAGGAGATTGAGGATGTAAGCTGCTGTGATGGAGAGAAAGTGATGGTCAACCCATAGCAGGACATTCGCTCCATGCTTGTAAAGAAACCACAGACATGTTGTCGGTGCGAATCAGTAAATGTCGCTGTTCCAGCTGCGGCCAAAAATCCTTTAGAGCTAAGAACACTGCTTCCAGCTCCAAGCGGTTTATGTGCCACCGGCTCTGAGGTTCTGACCATAGCCACGAAGCCGGTATGCCCTTGAACACTGCTCCCCGGATTCGAGTTGATGCGTCCGTCGTGACCACGACACGTGGCGTCATCTTTGCACCATGGCCTCAGAGCTTCGATGCTGCCGTGGGAGACCACGCCCAAAGTCCACGCCGTCCAAGGGACTCAAGATTTCAGCCAAAACTGCAGCGGGCGCATGTGTAGTAAACTGCCCGGTCTGAAATGGCGCATTGAAGACAAAATGGCGGCCGAGTGCTCCCGAGAGAGGCGAGTGCGCATCTCCACCACTTTTAGTCAAAGCACACTCCCAGATACGTTATAGACTGACTCGGGGCGAGAGTGCTCTTACGCATATTCACACATAGCCTCAAGAACTCCAAGTGACGAAGCAGTTTGTCTATATGGCTGGCTGCGGTGTCCTGTGACTGAGCTAAGATCAGCCATTAATCCAAATAATTGAGAATGCGCATCCCGCTCGCTCTGAGGGCTCAATCAGGACTTCGAGAAAGTGCAGCTGGGCCACGCTGTAAGCCAGAGCAAACCTCAGAAAGCACCTGTGATGCGGTGCTATCTGAATGTGAAAGTACGCGTCCTTTAAATCCACGAACGCAACCAGTCCCCGGGGCGAATCTGTGCCAGGATCTGTTCCAGCGATATCATTCCGAACGGACACTTGCAGAGCGCTCTGTTGATGGGCCTGAGATCTAGCATCGGGCGGAGTCCTCCATCCCTTTGGGGCACCACAAAATAGCGGCTGGAAAATCTGCTCTCCAGCTTGCTCGCTGGGACTCGTTCTATTGCTCCTTTTTCGAGCAGGTTGCATAGTTCTTGTCTTAGGATCAGGGCATTTCGAGGCAATGTTAGAGACTGTGCCACACCGTTGAAACAGGGTGGTCTGCGTCTGAATTGAAGGGCGTACCTACGCTCTTTTATGCCAAGTAACCAGCGTGAGATTCTTGGAATAGTTTTCCACGCACTCAGGAACTGACATAGCAGCTTTACCGGCTTGATCGTTGGAATCGCCGGCGAGTACTGCGCGGCTATAACCCGTGTGGGCTGGTATCGTGTGAATAAGAGAGCAGTGTCTTCCAAACACGGCAGCCGCTGATGAGGGGCTGGTATCGTGTGAATGAGTGAGGAGCCAAGTGATTGTGCTTTGCACACGGCAGAACGCCGCTCTGAGGCTTTTTTGGGGGGCTGCATGCTTAGACAGTGGGCCGTGCGGCATCTGCAGCGACATGAGAACCCTTAGCTCCTGTATCTGCCCTCGGCTCTCCGCTCCGCCATGGAAGGGGGACGTGAGAAGCCGGGATGATGTCCCGTTCTGCAGGTTCGATAGGTGAGAGGAATGCGGACATTTAGTCGGCATGAGCTCATCACCAGAGTCCTTAAGGTCCACCCCTGATCGAGGGCAGACGGACTCATCTGTTTTAAGAAAATGTCATACTCACCTGAACGCTGCAGACAAGCGGCCATCCAGGCACCGCCCTCGAATGAGTGAACCTCAACTGTGAGCTGTAATAGTTTATAAGCCATAATGTAGGTTGTTTAGCAAAGTGAAGGAAAAGATTCTGATGTAATTGTCGTGTACACCGCATTTTATACTGCCTCTCAGCTTGTCAGTATTTGCATACTTCGTGACAACTGGCCAGTCATTTGGACTGGCATGAGCCAATAGGACTTCAGGTTGGAAGAGAAGGAGTTTCCATAACGGAGAATTTCCGTGAAAACTCAAGAGGGAACCTTTTTTTTTTACTATGTAATTCTAAGTTAATTGTTGCATTGACCTATGAAATTGAAGGTAGGCCTAATTAATTAATTTCCTAAAAGGGAACACTTCACTGTTTTTATTTTGTCTGTCACAAAGAAAGGTAGCCTATTAACAAATCATGTTGGACATACACCTATTGAAAAGTGGGAAACACTAGTCAGCGATTTGTCCTATTATCTGCATGCGTCATGTTCTGATTGACACATCGCGAGAGGATCTGTTTTTTGCAGCCTGTGACATAGGCCTATTGAGGTGGACGTTTCCCTTGTTTACATTCACATTTTTGTGATATGTTCAGCGCTGACCCAGCTGGGGCTCAAGAATTGTGTCAAACTTCACTGAATGTTTCTGTGTTTCATTTTGTTTTGCCCCCTACAGCACAATCGTATTGTTTATCCTCCAGCATGTTAATTGTTGCTTCTCCAGCTTTCTAATTTAATCAGTAGTCCCATCGGGCTGCAGAAATGAATCAAGCATTTGTTTATCCAACATGTCTGTGCGGTTGACTGATGTTTTGCCTTGTTTGTGTTATCCCAGAGCTGTGCCCACTTTGTTATTAATTGAGCTCTTTTTGGCCGTCATTTTGCTCTTTTTAATTCTCGTAAAGGAAAGATTCTTCTTTTCAAATCAGCGCCACTGCGGGTCATTAATTATGACGTTAATAAAAGGTGCTTGTGTTGTGCCAGTAAGCCTCTGCCAGTGCAAGGAATCTTTCTCTGTTTACCGAAGGCTTGTCTTTCTTTGCATTCAGGCTGGAGGGACAGTATTGTATGTAGCACCAACAGGCTCTTGGACACTGTCTGCCACATCTTCATGCAATTTACAATACGTGCAGCGACAGTTCTCCAAAAGGCACGAGTGTGTTTTGTCTTTTGTGGAGGACAAGTTTGAATGGAAGGAAGAATAATTATGACAAGAGGTCCCATCCGTTGTGTAAAGCCTGCAGTCCGGAGAGATGCAGAGTCTTAAGTATGGTTTCATTTTGCATAGATCTTCATTCCACATTTCTTACTGAGCCACATTGTTGTGACGTTCTCACAAGCTTTGATTGTGTAAATATTAGACAAAGAATAGAGGCTTACAAGTAATCTTAAGAACATAAATTATCACAAATATAAATACTACTGAAGGCTTACTTTTTTAGCATTTAAAAGCTTAATCTTCATTATTTGTGGATGCAGTGATAGGCACTACTATGTATCTTTCTTAATGTGCCTGTATTGCAGGCCTGTAGCAGTCTATAAAGTTGCCATGGAGCACGGAGAATTGTAGCAAATATCAGACCGCTAAATGTCGCTATTCACCAATAAGAATCAAGTATTTCAGAGCATTCGGATGACTGTTAAAGTGCGTTTTCCATTAATTCTTATAACATAACCGAAGTTAGACCATTTTTACATATTAAATATTTTTTTTGAATAAAACCAGTTTTAGGTTTCTCGCCAAAACTTTTTTAAAAATGTAATTTTAAGCTAATCGTTTCATTGACCCAAATTGAATGTAACTAATTAATTTCCTAAAAAGGAACACTTCACTGTTTTTGTTTTGTCTGTTACAAAGAAAAGTAGGTCTATAAACATGCATAACACGACAAAAAATAAATCAGAATAATTTAACCTTTATGAAAAAATATATATTTTTTAATTATGAACTAATTTATCAATAAAAAAATTTGTAACCGGTCTAATTAAAAATTAGTTGTTAACAGCTGAAATATTTTCCGCAGGCACTGTTGTCCGCGCGAATGCAAAAATTGGAAAGTGCGCTGAGTCAAATGTGGGTCACGAGCCAGAATACACGCAGACGCAAGTCAAAAATGGGTCAATCGTCGGACTAAACCCGGACAAGAGAAATGGGCTATATACTTTCATCTTTACCTATTGTTGTTGAAATAGTTATTTCCATGTGTTTGTAAGGCCAAGACCACTGAACGAGTAGTAGCCTAAAATGGTTTAGAGTTTATGTGGACTACTTACTATGTTTCTCTCTCTCTGTCCCTTGCTGCTATCTTAGCAGTAATGACTGTTTATTATGAAAACATATTCAGAATGTCTTGTGGGGCTGTCACGTTTTGAGAATATGTTAATCCCTGAGACGGCAAATCAGCTGCCGTCTGTCTCCTATGCTCAGCACCTGTATTAAATCCATTATGCTCTCTGGAGTCTCATTGGGATGAAAATAAGAAATCCCCCTCTTATTGTCCCTGCATGCAGTCAGGGGAATAGTCAGCATCAGCAACAGACCTGTGTTTGGGAAAAGGGCAATTACAAATGAATTTAACATCTAGACGAAAGTGGGATTACAAGGCCTTATATCAGTTATAGAATTCTCCTCCCTCATTACATTTGCACACACAGGCATTTGGTACTGATCTGAGAATAGCACAGAAGAGGGAGAACATTTTAATTTGAGGGATTAGAGCAACTCAGATTAACCTGATTGTACACGATGCCGTCAGATGTTTCAGAACACAGTGGGAAGACTGAGATTTAGGCAGCCTACTTATTTTTAAAGAATGACGGGCTCAAATCCAGAATCCAAAAATATTACAACATGACATTAAAGATATAAAGAAAGATACGTTTGAACTGTTCAGTGCAACAGCTCACACTGTCAAACATCAAATATGTTTAATAATTTTAACCACTCTTTTCCAGCAGATGTCATTCAAATGTTTCACATTTTGCAACAGTAATTTAGATGTTTTAATAAAAATGTATTAATATACATAAGCTACATTTAGATTAAATGTATTGTATCACTCATATTCTTTCTGCAAGCATCTATAGTAGATGGTAACAATTGACTTCTTGACTGTCATTTGAACCATTTACTCAACTTCTTTCAAAATCTTTCAAATGCTGATTCAGTCAAAGACTAAACAAGTTTGACCCTGTCCCAAATCACACCCTAAAGCCTTGTGTTCTTTCTCTAAATCCACTTTTTGTGATGTAATGCCGGTTTGACTATCGGGTAGAAGACTGCTGCGAAGCTCGCCTCAGTGCAGGCTTTGAGGGTGCAAAGGGTGTGTTCATGAGCACCCTTCTAAAGCTAAAATGACGAATGGGACACCCTTGTGGACTTAATGGACATAAGTCTGCAGCAGCCATTGTAAGTTTGCAGGACTGCAAGTGCGATTTGGGACAAGACCTTTGATGAGTGAGACATTAAATCATTTAGTCAACCGGTTCATTCAAAAACGAATTGAATAACTCAACAGCACTGTGTATTGCTTGAAGAAGCAGAGAAGCAAAAATAGACCAAGTTACTGCAGTTGGCAAGAATGTGTTTAAAATGTAACTTACTCACTATTGACTTAAAATGTTATAATTAAAACTTATCAAAAGTTGGTGTGTATTTTACAAGTTCCAGCGCTGTATGGGATTTTTCCTTTCTCTTTGTGCCTCTCTTGTTTTTTTCAAGCATAACTCAAGCTCTCCCTCGTATGTGGATTCACTGAGTGGTACATTCTATGTCTAGGCTACATAACAACAACACTGACCAAATGTGTACAGCTGTAGCAACCATCAAACAGATCTGCCTGTTCAAATTGAGGTGGGATCAACATCACAACTGAAAGCAGAACTTGCAATCCATCAAATTTAAAGGGAACATGTGCCTCAATATAAATGTTCTTCTAAGCCCTTTGGTACCTCTCTCTTTTCCCTCACTGGGTATTACTTAAAATTATGATCAGAGGCAAGTCCTCGGGTTTCAGGGCATGAAATATAGGTTGGGGGGAAGGGAAAATAAAAGAACGACCGGGGGAGAGGGCATAAGAAAGAGGGAGCAAGAGAGAACACTTTCCCAGGGTTCTGACAACTAGAACAGCTGAGATTCCGTCCTCCCCCATCCTTTAGGCCAGAGACAGCTCATTGTGCCCACAGATGTGTGTGAGGGAAGGTTGTGATGTTGTGCCAGAACGGGGAAAGTTGTGTAATGAGAAAAGTGGGGAGAATACCCATTCCTGCTTAATGTTTTTCTCCCACATAAAGAGAGATTGGCCGAACAGCTGCAGTTCTTGCATGTGTCGGTGTGGGTACCCGAGCAGCCGGGCTGAAGCTACACTCTCAGTTCTCCTGCTGATGGCCCTCAGTCTTTACTCTTTCAATACGCAGAGATATTTATGAATGACACGTAGTGGTTTTATAGCCAAGAGAAATTATGAATTATGCCATAATCATTTATCTTGTTTCATGTCTTAATTATATTCCATTACAAGGCCCAGAGCAGCTTGTGGTGCCAATCAATAATTATGCTAAATGGCAGGGCATTTTATTACATGCAGGACATTTTTATGGGTGTACCATCTCTCCCCTTTACCATTTTATTATATTTTATTAAAAATATAAAATATAAAACAGAACTCTTGCTAAAAGTTATTATTTTTGTATTTGTTTATAAAACATCTAAAAACCAAGCAAAACCCCTCAGGACCCCTGCCAAAATTTGTACACTCTCAGAAGAAAAAAACTTACAAAAGCTATCACTGGGGTGGTACCTTGTACCTTATTTACGGTGCATATTAGTACCTAAAGTGTGCATATGATTACCTAATGGTTCACATTAGTACTTTTTTAAAGGGTATTGCACCAATGACAACTTTTTTGTACCTTTTTTTCTGAGAGTTTAGAACAATATTTATTGGTGTACCCTCTCTCCTGTTGAGATTTTCTTTTTTTACTTTAGTGTGCCCAGGACAACATTTACAGTTTTCCCCTTCTACTGACAGCCATAGTACCAACACAGTGATTTTCGTTTTAATAGCAGGGTTAAGAGAGGATGCAGAGGGTCATCAGCTGCTATCATTTGTTTTATATAATTTTAGTTTGCTCAAAGGAGGTCATAAAACACTGAACATCAAACCTTTGAACCCAAATAAATCCTCATCTCCTGTTCTCTTAATATGGATAATAAGACTCATATGCTCAGTTTACATACAATATCAGTTTGAGCCATGTGACTCCTGGCAGTTTGAATGCCTTGACTACTTGAAATGCATTTTGGGATGCTTCATGAGAACACATTTAACTTTTTAGTGCCATCAAAAATGAAATGCATGGGACATGGCAAGCTGGAGGATGGTTTCCCACAAATTTTGCCCTGGCTAAAGGCTTTATTATGAGTGAAATGCTGAGAGCAGATGTCAACAGTACTCTTGGCTCTGCAACTGGAGGTGGGTAGAGAAAGTTGTGGTAGTCGGGGGAGGCCCCCCAAAAGCCAACATCTGTTCCTATCACCATCAGTACAGCAGCTGGAAGGGTGTGTGATGTCGTCAGAGGGCAGCTGGCCCCCAGTAGACAACACAGTGAGAGGGTACGAGTGTGAGAGCGTGAGAGAGAGCTGCTGTCAGGAAAGGTGAGGTAGGGGCGTTTGCCTTCGCTGCTGGTGGTGGGGAATATTATATGATGCTCGTTTTTGTCCTATCTATTAATTTATTTAAAACAAAACATTAAAATATCATAGAATCAGCCCTGAGGAGCCTCATGATTGTGTCAAGATCCATTAATATATATATATATATATATATAACAAAATCTGATATTTTTTACATTTTTAATAAAAAAATGAAAAAATGGTGTAGAAAACAATTGTCATTCAAAAATCACTAATCATTTTCACAAATGATTCCTAAGAAAGTGCAAGTAACACAGAATTAAATGTAATTTTTATTTTTTATATTCTTTTTTAGAAAGAATGAAATTGTGAAATATATAAAAAAAGTGAAATATTGATTAAGATGTGTATACTTGTATTTAAGGTCTGAGCAAAATATGTTTACAAAATATGAGCCAGAATGGTTTGACTATCAACATTGTTCAAAATATCTTTTGTGTTCAGCAGGAGAAAGAAATGCAACGGTTTGAAACAATATGAGGGTGATTAATTATTTTCATTTTTAGATGGACTATCCCTGTAAAAAGTTAAAAACTTACTGGTGTTACCTAATGAGACCCATTGCATTAACCTGTTTAGGTATTTTAGATGTTTTATAGGGCAGATCTATACACCTTCATAATCATCATACTTGTTCCCATCAATAAGCAGAGGCTTGATTGCTTATTCAGGAAATTGAGAAATTCAAGTAAAGAGTGGGCTTTACCTTTAACACTAAGCCTGCACTTGCAGAGAGGGTCCATAGATCTACATCATATATTTGAGAGGAGATGTGATGTCTGATAGGACCCCACTGTGATGTGAGCACTGAAAAGGGGCCCTCTGTTTGAGATCGACTCTAAGGCTTCGTTGTGGAGCTTAGCTCACCATCCATTGCTAATATAAACCACGTAAACCAAACATCTCCCTTTCTGTGCCTGTGTGTACAGACCATACCGAGCCACCTCAGGGACCCCAGCATTGCTTTTTAATAAATGGGGCATTACAAAGCAGCTTCCTGAGACTGAAAACTCTACCCTTCGGTCCTTAACAGGGAGATAAAGGTTTTATTGCAATCAAACAGGAGAGATGAAACTCTTACTGTAGCTACAGAGAAAAGTCATTACTTTCTATGAATACCGAGCTGTTGTTTATTTTCATAGATGAGATTTTCAGTTGTAATGCCTGTCTTACTGGTCATTGTAAAATGATGAGTTATTGATTGTTCTTGACTCCATCATACACAGATGCACTCTGTTTAGAGCGTAATGAACCTTTAAAGTGATATTGGTTGAGAAAACCTTCATCCCTACAGTGTATACTGTTCCCTACTCACTGGGAAGGGGAAATTTGGCAAACTTCACTTGACTTCACTGCACTTCTCAAAAATTATGGAAACTTGCCTTTTTACAACACTATGTTATAAGAGCGTCCCATCAGGACAAAGCGTCTCGCTGAAAGTGCACTCAGGTACATAAATACCAGGTAACACTTGGGCCAAAAACAGTACGTCATGCAAGTAGAAAAGGGGTCAAGTGCAAATCCCACAAGTACTGGTATTGAGACGGCACTATGTATCAGATATGATGACATAATATACTTAAAAATATAAAATTTACATCCCTTTGTGTTTATAAAAACTATAATAAATTTTAATATAAATATTTGTAATTTGTCATAATCTAAACCCTAAGTTAAGTGATACATTTGGGGTTTCAGTATGTTGCCCATGGTCATCATAATACAAACATCAAAGATATCCAAGAGTCAACAAAATGTGAAATTTTCATCCCATTGAATTCAGATACATGTATTCTTTATTTTACCTGACATTGCTCATATCACCAATTTCTGCTTCACCAACAAAAACATCTTTCATTTCACACCATGTGGTCTAAAAACAAGCTGTTGTACAGGTGCATCTCAATAAATTAGAATATAGTGACATGCCAATCAGATAATCAACTCAAAACACCCTGCAAAGGTTTCCTGAGCCTTCAAAATGGTCTCTCAGTTTGGTTCACTAGGCTACACAATCATGGGGAAGACTGCTGATCTGACAGTTGTCCAGAAGACAATCATTGACACCCTTCACAAGGAGGGTAAGCCACAAACATTCATTGAAAAAGAAGCTGGCTGTTCACAGAGTGCTGTATCCAAGCATGTTAACAGAAAGTTGAGTGGAAGAAAAAAGTGTGGAAGACAAAGATGCACAACCAACCGAGAGAACCGCAGCCTTATGAGGATTGTCAAGCAAAATCGATTCAAGAATTTGGGTGAACATCACAAGGAATGGACTGAGGCTGGGGTCAAGGCATCAAGAGCCACCAAACACAGACGTGTCAAGGAATTTGGCTACAGTTGTCGTCAGAGGTGTCTGACCTGGGCTAAGGAGAAGAAGAACTGGACTAAGTTGCCCAGTGGTCCAAAGAAAAGTCCTCTTTTCAGATGAGAGCAAGTTTTGTATTTCATTTGGAAACCAAGGTCCTAGAGTCTGGAGGAAGGGTGGAGAAGCTCATAGCCCAAGTTGCTTGAAGTCCAGTGTTAAGTTTCCACAGTCTGTGATGATTTGGGGTGCGCAATGTCATCTGCTAGGTGTTGGTCCATTGTGTTTTTTGAAAACCAACGTCACTGCACCTGTTTACCAAGAAATTTTGGAGCACTTCATGCTTCCTTCTGCTGACCAGCTTTTTAAAGATTGATTTCATTTTCCAGCAGGATTTGGCACCTGCCCACACTGCCAAAAGCACCAAAAGTTGGTTAAATGACCATGGTGTTGGTGTGCTTGACTGGCCAGCAAACTCACCAGACCTGAACATAGAGAATCTATGGGGTATTGTCAAGAGGAAAATGAGAAACAAGAGACCAAAAAATGCAGATGAGCTGAAGGCCACTGTCAAAGAAACCTGGGCTTCCATACCACCTCAGCAGTGCCACAAACTGATCACCTCCATGCCACGACGAATGGAGGCAGTAATTAAAGCAAAAGGAGCCCCTACCAAGTATTGAGAACATATACAGCAAATTAACATACTTTCCAGAAGGCCAACAACTCACTAAAACATTTTTTTTTAATTGGTCTTATGAAGTATTCTAATTTGATGAGATTGGTAGGTTTTTGTTAAATATGAGCCAAAATCATCACAATTAAAAGGACCAAAGACTTAAACTACTTCAGTCTGTGTGCATTGAATTTATTTAATACACGAGTTTCACAATTTGAGTTGAATTACTGAAATAAATGAACTTTTCCACGACATTCTAATTTATTGAGATGCACCTGTATGTCATGTTTGAAGAACCTTGGTCTGTTTATTCTGTATTATATTGATGCTTAAGTTTACGACATCATCAAAAGCAAAGTTGTCTAGATACTTTTTAGATGCAGCCAGCCCTTGTTGGGCTTTATTCATTCAAATTGGGTCTTAGAAAGGCGGGTCTGTACTCATGCACTACCTTGACGCATGCGCAAGAGAGACTCAGCAAAAAGTGCAAGGATTGTCCGTGTCTTGAAGTGTGCGTCAATGAACAAAAGTAAGTTACTTGATTAGTATTAGTAATAATTGCTAGTTAAACACATCATTATGAATGTGTTTTGTGTTCATATGTTATCAAGTGATTAAGCATTTACCCGTTATCGCGCTGTCACGCACATTTTAATATGCATTGCCGTCATTATCAAAATGACTCGAGTTCTTACGAACTATGGTGTAGTAACGTAAACAAATGACAGATTCCATATTCCACTGTATGCTACTGCCATATTTGTAACCGAATCGCTGTTTATCTGAAGTTTATGTATACGATGTTCATGCTCACGTCCAGTTTATGTAAATTACCTCATAAGCATTTGAGTATAAAAGCGGTTGCCATTACTAACCACTAGGTGGTAGTGTTGTTAAACAGTTTCATTGTTGTTTATATAGTTTGGATCTTTGATGACATTTAATCTGGGAATTTAATAAGAAACTAAGTATTTTATGTGAATGTCTTGGAATAATATTTGAAACGTAACTTAATCAACCTCTTATTCTTTTTCTATTGTAGACCACACACACACTCTCACGAATACCTAATTGATCACCTTTAATGCCCTTGTACAGCTGTGTTGTGTGTATCTTGGTTGCAAATGACTCCTACGCTAAAGAGAAATTAAACTATTTGAAAGAACTGATCAGACCCTGTGTTTTGACTGACACCCTTTGAGGAAGGCTAGATATCAAACTTCACCTAATACAGTCCTTTTAGTCATACTCCAGAATATGGTCCTTCGAGCCGGATCTGGCATTTCTCATGGAAAAAGAATTGATCAGTAGCAACATGCAACCAGAAGAATCATCGGCACAGGTTGTAAGACCCAAACGTCAGGTTCATCATCCTGCCTACCTTAAAGACTACGAACTCATGACTATGCGTCAAAGACAAGTCAGGCAAACAGTATTTCCTCACACAACACAGCATACACAAGGGCTTGGAGGTGCTGCAGAGAACATCACTTCTCCTGTTTCAAGAGAATCAAGTCCTATAAGTCAAGGTCCATGGGACACCTTGGATGAATGGCCTGTTGCCTATGAGAAGGAACATACCTTTCAGAATGTGGATGACACTGAACTGCAACCACCTTGCCCCAGTGCAGCCCCAGTGCAGCCTATTCACCAACCTCAGCCTTCTCCATATCACCGGCCATGGGAAGTACAGCAGTCTACTCCTTTACCACAGACATCCTACACTACACAGGATATGCCACCCATGCGTCATGAAACTGTATCCTACCATCAAGGGACTAAGTTGTCTTCATCAATGCTCCAGCCCACTTATGGTCTGCGACAACAGACAGCCTACTCCACAGCACCGATCCTCAGGCCACCCCAACACATTCCTATTATGACTAGAGGCTCTTCACTCAGTTTGAATCAGGAGACTGTCTATCAACATCTGCCCAACCCAGCAGAGGAAAGCACTATATATCCTCCAGGTGACTCTAATATGCTAGACATTTTAGGAAAGATGATGGGAGAACTCCAAATCATGAAAGATCAGATCCTGTCAGCTACACCTATTAGACCACAGATGAATCCAGCCCAGTTGGGTGAGTTCAATTACCCAAGTCCCGCTCATTTGCGGCATCCTGAGGAAACCAGTTTCACTCCTTATCAGAGAAGAGCTCAGCCACCATCAGGTTACTGCCCAGATACTCCTGTCCCTCGTCAGAATATGAGAACATTGTATGAGCACCCTAGAGAGACTATTACACATCCTAAGCAGGTGCATATGCAGTCCATTGGGCCGAAGCCAGCTCATAGAGCTCATTATTCCTCATTTACGAATCCTGCAAGACAAGAAACTACGTACCGTGGTCCAATGCCTACCATACCATACTTTAGCAGCAAAGACCCCAGTGAGTTTACACGGTTGAAGATAGCCCTTGAGAACCTCTTACCACCTGATGCTACCGAACTGTTCAGATACCAAATCCTGTTGGATCATCTGAGACTGGATGAAGCTCGCCTGGTGGCAGACTCCTACCTCAATTCATCATCCCCATACTCCGATACCATGGCAGCTCTGAACGAAAGGTTCGGTCAGCCACATAAGCTGGCACTTAAGAAGATCGCCAAAGTGATGGATTCCCCAGACATCAGGCGGGGAGATGCTGAGGCATTCGACAAGTTCGCTTTGCAGATAAGGGCTCTTGTTGGTATGTTGGAGACTCTGGGAGATAAAGGTGAAGCTGAGCTTCGATGTGGGTCACATGTAGAGAGGCTACTGAGTAAGTTACCTGCTGAGATGAGATCAGGATTCCGAAGACAGATGTACCACCGTCCTGGGTCAGTGTATAACCTTCGTGAGTTCTCTGAGTGGTTGCAGTATGAGGCCTGGTGCCAGAGCAGTGAAGCACAGGTCAGTAACAGAGGCCAGAGAGTGGAGCATAAATCAGAGCGCAGACGAGAAATGAACCCAGCTGCCCGTTCAGCCACCATCCTTCATGGAACTGACGACATCGTCGTTAAGGCACCTGCTGAGCCATCTCAAGCCAAGGCAGCTAAAGCGGAGACCAAAGTTCCACCTAAAGCCTTTTGCCCATACTGCAACAAAGAGGACCATTATCTCAGTCAGTGTGCCAACCGAACTCATCATCGTTGCTGGCGTTGTGGGCGGACACACCAGGCAGCTCAGTGCACACTTAAGAAGCCTTGCAGTATCTGCCGGGGTAAGCATTTGCAAATCTTGCATGAGGTCAACACCAAGGGTGCCAAAGAAGATTCCTGCCTTGTCAGCTCAACTGCAGAGACCCTGTACTTGAATAGACCCACTGACTGCAGACGTGTTCTCCTGAAAGTCATCAGAGTCTTGCTACGCTATGGAGGTAGAACGCTCGACACCTATGCTGTAATGGATGACGGGTCTGAGCGGACTATACTTCTTCCCGATGCTGCCCATAAGCTCGGAATACAAGGCCAAGCAGAAAGCATAGCTTTGCGGACAATTCGCCAAGAGGTGCAGACTGTTAGTGGTGCATCAGTTTCCTTTCACATATCACCAGCAAATCAGCCTCACAAGATGTTTACGATTGCAGCAGCCTTTACCGCCAAACGTCTTGGTCTGGCTAACCACTCATATCCTTTGAGTGTTCTGAAGAAATACAAGCACCTGAGAGATCTCCCCCTGCAGGCCTTTGAAAAGGTATATCCTTTACTGCTCATCGGGGCTGATAACACCCACCTGATAACACCAACAGAACCTGTCCGTCTTGGCCCACCTGGTGGTCCGGCTGCCGTCAGAACAAAGCTTGGCTGGACCCTGCAGGGACCAGTCAGGCTCGTAGAGACTCAGTTGCAGCCACAACAGTGCCTTTTCCTGTCCCTTACCCCCACAGAGCTGGATCTCAAACGAGATGTTGAGAAGTTATGGCAGCTTGATGTTCTGCCTTTCCGATGTGAGAAGCAGGTTACAAGATCCAGAGAGGATTGGCAAGCCATTAACCTTCTAGAGACCAGGACGACTCGTGTGGAGGTAAATGGGATATTACGCTATGCAACACCCTTGCTGCGCAAAAGGGATTCCCCCTTCTTTCATGCTACTAAGGAGGCAGCGATGCCAAGCCTCAGGAATATGGAGCGACGACTGATTCAAACTCCGGAGAAAGCAGCTGTATACAACACAGAGATAGAGAAGTTGGAACTGAATGGTGCAGCTTCTAAACTCCTTACGGATGGTGGCCCTGCAACAGAGGAGTCTTGGTATATCCCGCACCATTTGGTCAGCCATAATGGAAAGGACCGTGTTGTGTTTAACTGCTCCTTTCAATACAAAGGCCTCAACCTGAATGATTCTCTGTTGCCTGGTCCAGCCTTGAGCCCCTCTCTCCTGGGTGTCTTACTTCGCTTTAGAGAGCATAGTGTAGGTATCAGTGGTGACATCCGTGGGATGTTCCACCAGGTCCTGTTGTTACCTGAGACGCCCCTCCTGCGCTTTCTCTGGCGCGGCATGAGACAGGACAAACCACCTGACATCTATGAATGGCGAGTACTGCCGTTCGGCACTACGTGCAGTCCATGCTGTGCATCCTTCGCCCTTCAAAGACATGTCTCATCGCACAGCACACCAGATGAAGATGTGAGACATTCCGTGGAGAGATGCTTCTATGTGGATAACTGCCTGCAGAGCTTACCATCCACTCAAGAGGCACGACAGTTACTGGACAAACTTCGAAAGCTGCTAGCAACTGGAGGGTTTGACATCCGTCAATGGGCCAGCAACGTGCAAGACGTCGTCAGTCACTTGCCACCAGATGCCAGATCTTCTAAGCTAGAACTATGGCTTTCACACGATAAAGTAGATCCACATGAATCCACATTGGGACTGAGCTGGCACTGTGAGTCAGACAACATAGGATTCAAGCACAGACCTGTTAACTATGGAGCTCTGACAATGCGGAACATATATCGTGTGTTAGCAAGTCAGTATGATCCCCTTGGTGTCATTCTTCCCTTTACCACTCGTGCAAAGATGATTGTTCAGCAGCTCTGGGCAAAGAGCAGAAATTGGGATGACCCACAACTTCCTGAGGACCTTCAACGAGCATGGAAATTATGGGAAGCTGAGCTTCAGTATTTACCTTGTGTAATCCTCCCTAGATGCTACACCCCATTCAGCATGGACCACCCTGAGGTCACTCAAGAAATCCACATCTTCACTGATGCTTCAGAAAAGGCATATGGGGCAGTCGCTTACCTTCGCTCCGAAGATCCTAGTGGGAGAGTGAACCTTTCCTTTCTCCTGGCCCGGTCCCGTGTTGCCCCACGTAAGCAGTGCTCCATACCTAGACTTGAGTTGTGTGCTGCTCTTGTAGGAGCACAGTTGGCCAAACTTATTGGAAATGAGCTTACCTTGAAGGTCCAAGAAGTCACTTTCTGGACCGATTCAACAACTGTCCTTCACTGGTTGCATTCAGAATCCTGCCGCTTCAAGGTATTTGTGGGTAACAGGGTAGCGGAGATTCAAGAATTAACAGACCTTAAGGCATGGCGTTACATCGACTCTGCAAGGAATCCTGCAGATGATCTCACCCGTGGAAAGAATCTGAAGGACCTTACTGAGCAGAATCGATGGACCCAAGGACCAGAATTCCTCCTCCAACCTCAGAGTAGTTGGCCATCACCCCCAGTCATGCACAGCCTGGAATCTGATAACAAAGAGGAGTTAAAACGAGCTATATTCTGTGGCATGATTAACTCAGCACCAAACACTGCAGATGGAAGTAAATTTAGTAGCTGGAAGGACTTGGTTGAGTCGGTGGCACAGGAGCTGCATGGGGCGGCAGCACAGAGTGGTTCTCCTCCAGCCAGTACGTACCAAGAGGCAGAGCTGATCGTATTGAGAAAGGCCCAAATGGACAGTTTCCCCGAGGACTATCAGCTGTTAAAGAGTAGCAAGCCTGTTCATTCCAGCAGCCGACTCCTTTGTCTCTCTCCAGAGTTTGACCAAGCCAGCAATCTAATTCGAGTCGGAGGACGATTAAGACGTATAGAAGGCCTCGATCCAAGCACAGTACACCCTATTGTATTGGATCCCAATCACCCCAACACCCGTTTACTCATCAAAGATTATGATTCTCGCATTCGCCATCCAGGACCGGAACGAGTGTTTGCGGAGCTACGCCGAAGGGTGTGGATCTTGAAAGGCAGAGAAGCTGTAAAGAAACATCAGCGAACATGTCTTGAATGCTGTAAGTGGAGGTCAAAGCCCGCTTCACAGAAAATGGTCGATCTTCCTCCACCTAGACTTCGGTTATTCAAACCAGCGTTCCATTCAACTGGAATGGATTGTTTTGGACCCTTCTTGGTCAAAGTGGGACGTCGGACGGAGAAGAGATGGGGCCTTTTATTCAAATGCATGACAACTCGGGCCGTGCACCTCGAGATCCTGACATCGATGGATAGTGATGCCTTTCTCATGGCACTGCGACGGTTCATAGCTCGACGTGGGAAACCCGCAGAGTTATATTCGGACCAAGGCACCAACTTCCGAGGTGGTGAAACAGAACTTAAAGAGGCCTTTCGTCAGCTCAGTCAGGATTTACAGCAGCAGCTGGCTAAGCAACAGATTAGCTTTCATTTCAATCCTCCCTTTGCTCCACACTTTGGAGGGGTGTGGGAACGAGAGATTCGTTCAGTTAAGGCTGCACTTTACACGACTCTGGGATCAGAGACAGTGACTGGAGAAGTTCTTCAAACTGTCCTCATAGAAATTGAGGCCATATTAAACTCCAAACCACTTGGGTACGTATCAGCAGACATCGCTGATTTAGATCCGATCACCCCAAATTGCCTTCTGATGGGGCGGCCAGATGGCTCCCTGCCCCAAGTTATCTATCCCGTGTCTGAACTCCTAGGAAGGAGGAGATGGAGGCATTCACAAGTATTGACTGACAGATTCTGGACGGCCTTCATAAACCACTACTTACCAGGATTACAAACCAGAGGAAAATGGCATAACCCTTCAGCAGACATCAAACCCGGAACCCGGAACACCTCCTCTGGCAGATTGGTAGAGTAGTAAATGTCTTCCCTGGGGCTGACAATCGTGTACGAACAGCCGAGATACAGATAAAGAACAGAGTCTACACAAGGCCCATAGCTCGCCTAGTTGTACTGCCAGCGATCCCTGATGAGAAGGATGGCATTCCTGCCCGTAACTGAGATTGTATAATATCAGCCTTTCAATAGAGCAAATTTAGACCCAAATTTGGGGGCGGCAGTGTTAGAAAGGCTGGGTCTGTACTCATGCACTACCTTTGACGCATGCGCAAGAGAGACTCAGCAGAAAAGTGCAAGGATTGTGCGTGTGTTGAAGTGTGCGTCAATGAACAAAAGTAAGTTACTTGATTAGTAAGTTAGTAATAATTGCTAGTTAAACACATCATTATGAATGTGTTTGTGTTCATATGTTATCAAGTGATTTAAGCATTTACCCGTGTATCGCGCTGTCACGCACATTTTAATATGCATTGCCGTCATTATCAAAATGACTCGAGTTCTTACGAACTATGGTGTAGTAACGTAAACAAATGACAGATTCCATATTCCACTGTATGCTACTGCCATATTTGTAACCGAATCGCTGTTTATCTGAAGTTTATGTATACGATGTTCATGCTCACGTCCAGTTTATGTAAATTACCTCATAAGCATTTGAGTATAAAAGCGGTTGCCATTACTAACCACTAGGTGGTAGTGTTGTTAAACAGTTTCATTGTTGTTTATATAGTTTGGATCTTTGATGACATTTAATCTGGGAATTTAATAAGAAACTAAGTATTTTATGTGAATGTCTTGGAATAATATTTGAAACATGTAACTTAATCAACCTCTTATTCTTTTTCTATTGTAGACCACACACACACTCTCACGAATACCTAGTTGATCACCTTTAATGCCCTTGTACAGCTGTGTTGTGTGTATCTTGGTTGCAAATGACTCCTACGCTAAAGAGAAATTAAACTATTTGAACGAACTGATCAGACCCTGTGTTTTGACTGACACCCTTTGAGGAAGGCTAGATATCAAACTTCACCTAATACAGTCCTTTTAGTCATACTCCAGAATACTGGGTCTTTCCGCTATTTGTCAATCTGTATGGGGTGCCTGGTTGAAAAGTTTTGTGCTTTTTCTAGACTTTTTACCTGACAAATTTTCCATTCTCCACCCTCGTCTTTAAAACATGTATCGTCTTCAACCTCTACTCCAGCTTTTCTATGTTAATCTTTTACTGCTGCTAAACAGTTGGCTTCAAAATGAGCACTATGTTGTTAAAACAATAAAACAAATGTGCAGGCCACTGACATGCAACGCCAGTCACCCTTCAGCAACTTTTTTAGACAGTTTTTGCCTATAAACACCCAGTATCTATTTGTGTCCCACAATTATTTTATATGACCTTACTCACATGGCCCGTCTCTCCAAACTACCACTCAAAACGTGGTGTCTCACATTGAGGAGTCTGAACACAAGTTGTTGTATCTATAATAGGACTAGTGCTTTGTGGAATACTGCTCTTGCCCCAGGAGATATTTTCCCCTTGGACACTGGGCTCACAAAAGCAGCCAGTGTACTGCGGCAATTCCCTTCCTAATCTTCAGTATCCTCTTAACCCCCCACCCTCCTCACCCAAACCCTCCCATCTCGTCTTCCTTCATCTTCTCCATCAATATAATAAGTCTACAGTGCCCATAATTTGGTGTCATGTCTTTGACCTCTGGCTCATGCGCAACCACAGTGAGCACCACGCTGATAAGCAGAGGGATCCATTTTTCTGCATTGGATTTGGCAAATAAAGATAGACAAGCAGCTTGTCGATAGCCCTCCGCTCGTGACGCCTTGCCTGCAAAGCTACACTGGGTATTCGTGCAGGGTTTCAATCTCTATGTCACTTTTAAACACCGAAAGCTGGGGGTGTTTGTGACAGCGCGTTTGGTGTGAGGATATTCTCACGGCACAATATCAACCCCAATTTACTGTGTGATTTGACCAAACACCTGCTTGAAGTGCAGCTGTTTCTACCAGTTATCCTAGCATCGTAAATTCCCTGTGATCAGCCAGTGACATACTTTATGTCTGGAAAATGCGTACCACACACATTCTGTGAAAGTCAAAAGAGTCAAAGTATCCAGCGAAAGGTTTGAGGTGAACGGTGAATATAGCGGATTAAGCTTGAAGACATTTCATAGCTTGAAATCCTGCAAACAGAATGTGGTATATTCTGTTTTGAACAAGAGGGAGCGTCATTTAAACAGTTTTTAGTGCTGTATGGACTTTTCAGTCCTAGCTGATCATATTTGGGTCATTTCCTCTGCACTAGCATATATTTTTTGGAGCCCCCTATAATTGATAAGGGGGCCCTCTGTTGACATGATATTGTATTACAACTGTTTTTATCCACTTCCATATTTGGTTACTTCTAGGTGGAGAGAAGAATTGTATACAATTTCATATTGTTCTTAATGGTTCTACTAGCAAACAGTTCATAAGAAAATAAATATTTGGAAAAAGGCAAATCAATTCCGTTGCCAAGTAGCCTAATAACAATTCCAATAGGCATAATAAACAGCCATTTAACATTTAAAATAATTCTGTGTTTTTTAGAGGCAACATAAATGCAATCCAGTAACTGGCTTTTAATATTTAAAAAAAGTAAATATACAGAAATGTGGTAATATTATTTTTATTTAGAAATACCCACGATGAAACGCATATTTGTATCTTTACACGTTTTCATATTAATAACTACACAAAACAAATATCACAGCTGAAAGCTTTATGCATTTGATTCATCAAAACACGAGACTCATTAGACTCATTTGTTTGGGAATCACTGACAGTGGCCCACAGAAGACATCAGGGAGCAACTGGGTGAGTAAATCCCGTTGAAGCAGAGGCGCCATGCACTGCACAAGCCTGAGATGGCAGCTGAATTCCGCTGTCCTTCCGCCGCATCCCACAATGCACACGTAGCTGGCTACCGGAAAGCTTTGCTCTTATACTGTGAAAGAGGCCTGGGGACGGACACCCAGCTCCACTGACCTGCATTAGAAAAGTTCAGCCAGCCTCTCCAGCTGTGACGCATGGACAGTGACTGGATGTCTTCATTGGTCAATTGGCTGAAACATCAATTTTCACCCTTTTAAGAGGGACAAATAGCCGTTCAAAATTAAAACAAACTGAATCAGCGTGAATCATCTTCTGAGTTATTTCGGTTGCCTATACAACTGTGATTAGAACAAAAACAGAAGAAAGTCAGTGAGCTAGTCACTTTTTTATGTGTTTTGAATTTCCTCCTTTACATCTCATGATTAACAGTATAGGAAAAGTCTGTGCATTTTCTTTTGTGAATTTAGAGAGCATTTCAGAGTCCCAGTAAAAGTGTAGGTTGCATATCTACAAATTGCAAATAGCATTTTCTGGATCATCCCACTGACATCCATCTTCATGATGCAACCCGCTGGGCAGCCGGAGAGCAGAAGATGAATGTTTGTGATGGTGAGTGACTCACTGAAGACACACATTTGACACAGTTGACTTGTCTAATGACATGTAGGCAAAAGAGGGATGTAGATAAGGAAACATCTGTCCTGTTCTTCAACTGTTCTCCTCTCTCATATGGAAAAGCCTGTTTCTCTGTGCACATTTGTTTCCAATTCATTGGTGTTCAGTGAGAGGAGCTCTTTTTTAACAGGAAGAGAGGCTGGGGCATGGCCTGATCTCTTGATTTCTTGTATCTTGATAGTATTCAAGGTATACATTTTATCAGTCCACGTATTGCTTGAGAATCTAACCTTTGACCTTAAAGGGATGGTTCACCCCAAAAAAATGTTAATTCGGTTATCATTTACATATCCTCATGTTGTTCCAAACCTGTATGAATTTCTATCTTCTGTTGAACATGAAAGAAAATATTTTTGCACAGTGTGTTTAACCAAATAGTTGTACTCATTGAACCAAATGGTACTCATTGATTTCCATTGTATAAAAAAAATACTAAGGAACTCGATGGCTACCAGTAACTGTTTGATTAACAACATTCTTCAAAATATCTTCTTATGTATTCAGTAGAAGAAAGAAACTCGAACAGGTTTGGAACGACACGTGAGTGAGAAAATGATGGCAAAAAAATAATTAACTCTTTAAACCCATGTTCAATCAAAGATGTCTGATTTTGTTACAATAGTGTACTAAATACCTTAAATTATTATTTATTATGAATGCAGATACGTAAGTTCATTTGCTAATATTTCACTATGGTCTTTGCACAGTCTTTTTTATTTATGAAGAACATTGAATATCACTGTTTAGTGCACCGTTTAATTTGAATTTTGATGATCTGATGATTTCAATTTTAATTTGAAGAACAGTCAGAATGTTTTTTTAGGTTCAGACAGTAATGTGTCCCTTATTGAAAGTTTTAGAAAATTAAAAAATAAAGAGTTTTATAGAAAACAAAACAATTAGTGCTTTCGGAAAATATATTTAAAATCAAATAGATTAAATATTCAGGGGAACAAAGTGTAAAAATTGGAGTATTTGCTATTAAACCCATATTGATTGACATTGAACACTGTATTTTAATATAAAATATTATATAATACTTGTTGCAACCACCAATATATATTCTAAATGTGTCAAAAAGCATTTGTAATTTTATAGAAAAAACTTTTATAGTAAAAACATGTTAATTGGTTATTATGTATAAGGTAATATTTATGTATAAGGTAATTAAGTTACCTTATACATAAATGGTGAAAAAATGGTAAATAGCTGGTAAATAGTTCACCATTATAATGCACATAATTTTAGTGTAAAATGATCAAATTTATGGTATAAGTGATATACCATATATTGTTTATGGTATAAGTAATATGCCTAAGCATAAAATACCATATAATTTAAGGTGAAAACAGTAAAAGAACATTTCCAGGAGTCCCTGCTCATTAAATATGATTAAATTTGATGTGAATTATTTGTTCTTCTAATTGTTGTTATCAGTAATGTACATTAGGGAGTTTAGTGTTAGATTTTATGTTACTTAATATTCATTTAATTATTGTTATGTATGTAGAGAAAGATATTGTTACACAATGAATTTCTGGCAACCACATCTGCAGTAGAGAAGATTTATGTCAATTGTTCAGCAGAAAGTGTGAGGACAAGATATAGTTTGCATAGCTGATTTTGGCCAAATTATACAAGGCTCTTTACAGTATTTTAATATGTGTGAAAAATCTCATGTGTTAATGATGTTTTCTACTTTAACATACAGCATGACCTATGTTTAGAGCAAGGCCTCTCAGTGCATGGCTAATGAGGTGTTACAAACATGTAAACCAAGCCAAGTATTAACAGAAAAACCTCTGTTCTCCATTACCATTGCTATGTGAATAGCACCATGACCAACAACCCAAATGCAAACATGTTGGCAGAGTATAAAAGTCAGGGAAAGAGTACGAACAAAGAGAGTAAGAGGGGAAGAAACATTATACCATGATGTTTGGGTGTAAATCTCCCGTGTGTAAGGGGATTTTGAGGTTTTCAGAGGAAGGGCTGGTGAATCGATGGAGTCCATATGTTAGCAGAGGTCAGGGTCTTCTGTAAGTGACATAACACATCGCAAAACCAGAGCCAGCTACTACAGCCTATGTGGAAGCTATCGCGTGAATCCTAGTTAATTCATTAAACATGGTAGCTATATGTGACCCTGGACCACAAAATCAGTCGTAATTAGCACAGGCATAAATGTAGCAATAGCCAACAATACATCGTATGGCTCAAAATTATTGATTTTTCTTTTATGCCAAAAATCATTAGGATATTAAGTAAAAGTCGTGTTCCATGAATATATTTTGTAAATGTCCTTCCGTAAATATATCAAAACTTAATTTTTGATTAGTAATATGAATTGCCAAGAACATCATTTGGACAACTTTAAAGGCTATTTTCCCAATATTTAGATTTTTTTTGCACCCTCAGATTCCAGATTTTCAAATAGTTGTATCTCATCCAAATATCGTCCTATCCCTGACAAACCATACATCAATGGAAAGATTATTTATTCAGCTTTCAGATTATGTATAAATCTTAATTGAACCCTTATGACTGGTTTTGTGGTCTAGGGTCACATATAGCAGCATTACTTCAGTCTTCAGTGTCTCATGATCTTTCAGAAATCATTCTTGGAAGCTACTGTGTGAAACAATGGGAAGATATTGTTATCCGTCATCCTGCAGCAGCATGTTTGTTTATGAATATCTGTCTTTATTCCAGAAGGCTGACCTGTACTAGACTGTATTCTGTAAATTAAACTCATATCCTGTAAGACGTATAACAAATCTTCACAATAAGGTTCATCTCCACGGTATAACATCGTGTCCCACTTGATGCATAGGGAACTGGTGCATTTCCCTGTCCCGCTACCAACTAAATAGCCTGTAAATCTAATCACAGTCTTATCCAGCCCTCCTCGGATTCCTCCTCAATGGCTCCTCTTGTTTCCTCATTCGAGAGCATCGCGCTATGCAACATTTCATCACCATCGCCTCATAAAGACATCAGTCTCTCCCATGATGGCGGGAGGAAGAAGGGACACTGTGAGCAGTGAAGCTGTGAGTCATTGCTATAATCCCAGTGTCTTTATTACTTGGTATGGCAACGTTTCCTACAGCTGCGTGCTGCCGTGGGATCAGTTGTCTCCTCGGTGCGGGAGGAGGCTCTTTGCTGTAATGGAGGCCGAGGGCAGCTAGCCGAAGGTGTTGATTTGACGTTAGGTGCGAGTGATACAAGGCATGTGGGGCTGGTCTGAGGACAGAGAGAAGAAACTCGAAAAGCTCTACAGGCATACATGTCATGCATATTGTATCTAAGACATGTTGAAAGCATAATAAAAACACCCTGTTATGTGGAGCAATGCATTGGTTTGAGCTGCCGCTCTGAAAATTGGGCAGTTTAAGTTGTTTTGGAGTTTTTTTGTAGGGTACATGTATGGAAGGGGCTGCTTATTGAGCTTAATTTGTGTGGATTTTCTTTTCTTTTTTATTTTTTTAGGAAGAGGAAATGTGTGTCCTAATATGGTCATATTTCCTAGATTACCCATTCAAAAAGTTAATAAAGTAGAAGCTATATCATAACATTTTATTTAGGAAAATCTGTTGACTCAAAACCACCACATTTTAGATTACCTACTATGTTCATGTTATTTGTGGTTTCCTGGACCATTCCTCTGTAGCAAAAGCCAAAAATACATTGTATGGGTCAAAATGATCGACTTTTCTTTTATGCCACAGGATAAAGATCATGTTCCATGAAGGTATTTTGTAAATTTCATGCTGTAAATATATCAAAGCTTAAATATTTGATTAGTAATATGCATTGCTCTCCAATATTTTCTCAATATTTAGATTTTTTTTTGCACCCTCAGATTCCAGATTTTCAAATAGTTGTATCTCAGCCAAATATTGTCCTTAACAAACCATGAATCAATGGAAAGTTTATTTATTCAGCTTTCAGAAAAAATAAAAAAAATGACCCTCATGACTGGTTTTGTGGTCCAGGGTCACATATTTAATGTACAATACCATTCAAAAGTTGTAACAATTTGTATTTATTTATTTTACAGTTTTTGAAAGAAGCCTTACCATTTATTTGATCAAAAATACAGTAAAAACAGTTATACTGTGAAGTATTACAATTCAAAAGTTCTATTCGAATATATTTACAATTGTAATTTATTCCTATTATCTATTATTAAATAGTTGTGCTGCTTGATATTTTTATGAAAACTGTAATACCCCAAAATTCTTTCAGGAATAGAAAGTTCTAAAGAAAAGCATTTTTTGTAACACTTTTGTAACATTATACGTGATTTTCCTGTCCCTTTTGATCAATTAAATGCATCCTTGCTGAATAAAATAATGAATTCATCACAATATCTCACGAGCATAGTCCTGATAATATTCTTTTTAATTGTTCAACATTTTCTTTTTAAAAGTATATATTACAAATCTTGACCTCTAGGATGCACTTATTAATCTGATACACATAATTTCAGGATGATGTGATTGTGTGATCATCAAGAGTGTGTGATAATCTTTAAGCCATCAAACTATTCTTTTTTATTGCTTTTTAGATGTCCAATATAAATGTAGAGAGCTAAATAATATAATGCATTTCAATTGGAATAAATTACACTTCAAAATATGATAAGAGTGCATTTGATTTTAATTTATAATTTATTATTATTCTAAGTATCTAAATTTCTGTCATGTCTAATATTTCTTTACATGTCTTAATGAAATTGTTCAATTTGATGAGTGAGTGTTATTGTGAAATAATAGTAGTTTGTTACAAAGGCAAAGATTACAAACTCCAGAAAAAAACTTTCTTGCAAAAACATGCAAAGTTTTAAGAGATGCTACACAATACAGTGGATTGTTAATTTTTGCTGTGTAGGCGAAGTCAGATTCATTGAGAACTGAATTGATTATATAAAAAAGATGTTTTTATTTGCAGGAGGGAAAAGAATAGCTCAGAGTAATTAGTTTACAAAAGGCTTTTTGTTCTTTCTCTCTCTGTGTCTGGAGCGGCTTTCCCCTGCTTTACGACAACAAAGAGGGCTAGAAAAGAAAGTTGGGTGTTTAGGAAGATACTGTGCTATGGCTGATTTAAGTTTGCAGCGTTTCGCTGATGGCACAGCGGGTGTATTTGCATCGTTAGTGTTTCTCAATCTAATCCCCATTCTTATGAGGTTACCTGTCTTACAAGCAAGTTTAATAAGCGTTCCCTCACTATGATCATATGCACATCATAAGCTTCTTTTGTGAGAAATAAAATAAATAAATAAATACAAACACTCAGATGTCTGTATAGAGAGAAATAGCTGGTGAATCTCTGCGGTGAGACCCTAAAAGCCCAGTTGCATATTTTGGTAATCACCACAGAGGCTGCTGGATTTGCACACAGTCATAGAAATAGGCTGGCGCAAGCCTCCCAAATCTTAGTTTAATCCAGTGTTTCAGTGAATGCTTTTAAGGCACCCAACTATGAAATATATCAATGTAACATAATGCAAACTGCTGATTTAAACTGCCTACTTATTAAATGTTCACTGGGTAGAAAACAAATATGGGATACAAATTAAATGTGTGAATATTTACCATCTCATTTTTCAAACTGACCTTGATTTATAAGCACTCCCTCATGTACTCTTTATTTTATATAATTTTCTTTAAAATAAATATTTGGTTTCATTGACTACTTTTACTGCTGTTTTACAGCATATAAATACATTAAACTTAAAAATATGTAATTATTTTGCCATATTTGTACTACGCTTGTCAGGTCAAGTATCCAGCAAGTGCACAGCAGCTCACTCTTAACTAAGCAAATACTACCATCTAGTGGCTGAGTTGGGAAATAAGCTTCTAAAACATAGTCCTGGAAGAGCCAGGTATACTGCATATTGTGAATGTATTAGATCAGGGGTCACCAAGTTCAGTCTGGAGGGCCGGTGTCCTGCAGAGTTTAGCTCCGACCCTAATTAAACACACCTGAAGCAACTAATCAAGCTCTTTCTAGGTATACTTGAAACTTCCAGGCAGGTGTGTTGAGGGAAGTTGGAGCTAAACTTTGCAGGACACCGGCCCTCCAGGGTCAAGTTTGATGAGCCCTGTATTAGATGCTCCAAAACTGAATTTGATGTTTCAGATCCAAAATGTGCAGAGTCAACATATTAGGATTGAAAACCACTACACTACACATGGCATAACATATTTATTAGACTTTGGGTAAATTGTGTTCCCATTCTTGTTAATTCTAATCAGACATTTTTAGGGCTGTTGTCAAAATCGTTCTGGGGTGCTGAAGCTTACCTTTCTTAAAAATGACTACAATGCACTGCAAAATCTTTCATCCTCTCAAGTTGACAGAAATAGAAAAAAGGCATATTTGATGATATCATTGTACATTTTAAGTTACAAATTACATGATAAACTAATTATGAAAGAATTCGAACTGATCAGTTGAGTGAATGGTTCAATGATTAATTTAGAATGCCTCTTGGCCAATCAAATTCCAGATTGAGAATGTAGCCTGTTTTGGACTGGAACACAATGTTGTATAGTTTTAAAGACCGTATATTCAGAGAAACAAACCATCTTTGGAATTTTGTCTTTGAACTTCTGTTTTTGAGGTAGCATCTAATTAGCTGGTGAAGTGTTGAATCAAAAATGATTTACTCAAATTTCCAAATACCAAATAAAATAAAATAACATAACATTATTACTAGTGGAAATGCAATTGCTGATATCCAAAATAGCCATTGTTACTGGTAGAAATCCAATTCCTGATATCAAGAATGAACATTTTAACTAGTGAAAATTGAATTGTTGATATCAAGAATTCATATCCTGAGAATGAATAAAAGTTAAAACGGCTTGCCATACACGCTAGCCTCCGCGGTGACGTCATGTCATAACGTGTCGTGGATTGCTTCACACAGAGCGACTCACAAATGGCGTCATAAAACCCGGCTTGCTTCCTAGCGCTGCACTGTATAACTGTTGGCCAATGACAGCTGCTCGCGTGCATCCGTGGCGCGTGGCTTTGCACTAGAGCTGAGAGCAGCGGGAGTTTTTCAGTATCTAAGACTATGTTGTTGTTTTGTATTAGGAATTCCCCGACATCCTCTCACACTCAGCGAGAACGCATGTTTCACGTTTGAGAGGTAAGGCAGTTCGCGTGCACAAGAACGTAAATATGTGTTTATAACTCTGAACGCGAGCATATTTGCACACTTCAGGCATAGCCTACTACGTGAAAAGCAGATATGTAAAATGTATTTAGCATTAAATAATAAAAAAATAAGTCCAACTGTGGGAGATTCCTCTATCAAGGACAGTTCGTATATTTATACAAATATTAAACGGTCTATAAATCAGCGCGTGCTGCGTCGTCCTGCTTGACCTCGTTGGCCCTGATGATGACCTAACCTTTTACAATACTTTATCTGTATTTTTCTTCTTGAAGAAGTGGCTTCTTCAACTTTTGCATAGTCATTGCATACTTTACCCATTGCATATTATTGCATGTAGCATAGCAGTAAATAAAATTACCTGAATGAGAGCAGGGAGCCTTAGTGGTATGTGGAGGCTAAACATTCTAATCTCACCTGGTTGTAACCACGTGACATGGCAAACAAGGTATTGCCTTAACCATGTACTGTCCTGTGTGGTGTTAAGCATTTGAACGGAACACTATCCTCTTTACCTTTTGACTCTTTGTATTAGTTTCGAAGGTTGTCATTGCATTTCATTGCTTAAGGTGATCTCAGACTAGTGGATTTGTCATTTAAGTAGATAAGTGTTAAAAGACATGATGAATTAGGGCTTTAGTTATCTGGGAATCCTGGGATGAAGTTACAGTATATAAATAGAGATTGACAATATATCTACCAAATCTTTTATTGACCAATTTTAGACTTTTTCATTTGTTGGTATTGGATGATATTACATTTTAATTGTGTATGCTCAGTTTCTCTGTTTATACATTTAAATGTCCTTTGCTGTCTGGTCACATAAAGTTCATTTTTGACTACTTTAAAATGTTTAATAACACTGTTAAATGTAATCTTTAGCAAATATCAGATCTCATTTGTAGCATTTCAGACATTTGATTTTAGGTTTTAGAGTTTTATATAGTTTGAATATTGGTCATTTATCAATTATTGGCCATAGCATAGAATAATTACGTCTATCAGAATATTGTGCATCAATATAAATAGATTTTTGAGCATTTAAGAGTAGGGTTGGGTACCAAAACCCGGTACCAATATGGCACCGGTATCTATGTAACCGGTATGTACCGAACCGAATCAGAACGCAGATTTCGGTGCCTCATTTCGGTGCCATGCCTGAGCGATCGGTTGAAATATTTGTCCTTTGTTTCTCCGAAACGGACGTAAGAAGCATCATCACTGGCTCCGCACATTAAAATTAATTTCCCGACTGAGAAGATGCACGTGAACTCAATTCGGAAAGCTCTAATAATACATGTCCAACAAATCTTTGTAGTAACACGAGTGTGCTGTTTTCACATTCCGACTTAAAAGCACAACTTGGGAAGTGAGAGCATCCGAGGAGCGCGTGAATGCAGTGATTACACTTGCTCTGACGACCTTCCATTAACTAGCTAAGCTACTACTACTCCATAGGCTACTACATCGATTAGCAATGGTTTATAAATATACTTCGTTATTATGAAAATACCAGAGATGGCTTGAATAACACCGATTGTTTATTGTATTTATTTTATAATTTAAAATGTTTATATCTTCTGTCTCGTTTACTCCGTTACAGCAATAGCAATGCCTTTATCCAGGTAGCGGGTGCCAATATGGTGTTGGTGTAGTCGCACTTCGGTTGTCTCTTATAAACTTTCGTGCAAAACTTTATTTCGTTTGACTTTCTTAATGTTTGGCGCTTTTGATAATAATGTAAATGTTTTCTGAAGAATTCTGTGACATTTTTAAGCCGGAGCGGAAAATCTTAACCGCTTTTTTTGCCTAAAGAACGTGTGTTGCGGCCTCCTGAGCACGCTGTTCGAATCTCACCTGATTGAAACATACCTAAGAGAACCTGAAGGAATGGCGGACAGTGTGAAGCATGTGCATGACTATACTAAATCCACTCCCGAAGAAGATCCAAGCATGGATTGTACGCCACTTTCAGACACCCCGATCAACAGACCCAGGGCCGGCGCGTGGCATAGGCGGAATAGGCAAATGCTAGGGGCGCCACCGACCAATAGGTGCGCCAACATTTTTATTACCAATTCTACTTCAATACTACACATTTAAAATGTTACACAAAAAGCGATCGTCCCACAAAAACAACTATTTATTGCTCTCCTCAGTTCTATGCATGATCTTTCCCCGTATAGCCGCACTTCCACATACATCAGTTACATGATTGTAAAAGATGTTCACTTATAAATGATCACTGTGTCAAAAAGACAGAAGCCCTCTGGTGCCCAGGGAAGAAAATTAAATAAGAGAAGAATAAAAACGGGACAAAGACAGAGGTAATGTAAGGAAATATTATGGTCAAATAAACTAGCTCTTTAAATGCATGAATGTTTAGCCAATCATGATATTCGTGTCTTTAGAGACCCTTATTTATCCAGCACGGGCGAATCTCTAACTGCTGCAATAGGAAGAAAAAAAAACACTCTTGATATTTTAAGCACAATTACAGAAGAATAAAATAAAGCATATTTCGTTACCTTTTTAAACCCGAAAGGGTTCTATTTGAGCAGATGGTTTTACCATCGCTGTCATCGTCAGAGCGCACTTCCACTGGCTCATATTCACGATCTCTACCATATTCTCAAAACAATCATTTTCAATAACATCAAAGTCAATATTTTGATCACTGGATGCTCATTCACCACATCACAAATTTATATTTCACTGCGTACAGTAATTGCTCTGCAGTAAAGCCATTCAAACCAGTTCTGATGATATTCTTTTGTTTTATGCCTGGGGAAATTTGAGTGAAACATCACGTCGTCATTGTGTATTAAACAGTGCCACCTCGAGGAAGAAAGAATCAGTGCACATTGAGTCATCAGGTATTTAGGAATATAGTCGCGCAGGAAAATATATATTTACACATAAAAAAAGTAATCCGAAAACAGGCATTCTTTTATAAACAGGCATTTATTGTTTTCGTTATATTGTTATAATGCATATATTGAGGAATAGCCTACTAAGAAAGTTGGTGTCTAACTTGAAACAGAAGGAGATAGTGTAGTAACTGGAGACATAAGCCTATAAACAAAGGTGTGGTGTGTTAGCCTAGTCTAGAAAGCCTATAGTCTAAAAGTTTAGCAGTTATTGTGGGGGAGATTTCAATGAGGCCCCTGATCTGCATTTAGATTCCCCCGAGACTCAATGTCAATAACATTAATTTAGTTATAAGCAGTGTTGGGCACGTTACTTTAAATAATGTAATTAGTTATAGTTACTTCTCACATAATTGAGTTAGTAATTGAGTTACATCATTATAAAAGTAACTAATTACCAGGGAAAGTAACTATTGAAAAAAGTAATATTTATAGTTAATCAATTGATTAATAGTCAAATAAAAGTAACTGCTCCTGAAACTATATAAATTATATGTTAAAATTAAAATATGTTAAATTAGAAATAAATAGAAAAATTATAAAACAGTGCAAGACGCTCTGCAATAATAAAGGAAATAAATGATATTTTATGTCTGTCCTCTCCTAGTGAACAGGACAAGGAGAAGTTATATTTATTGAAGGAAGATCTTGATGTTCTTTATGCAGAGAAGGCCAAAGGCGCATTTGTTAGATCAAGGGCAAAATGGTTAGAATTTGGAGAAAAGAATTCAACATTTTTTTAATTTAGAAAAAAGAAGAGGTGATTTAAAAAGATTTTCAGCCTTTGACATTAATGGTATTCTCACTTCTGATGAAGCCAAAATTTCAAAATTTGTAGCTGACTTTTATCAGCAACTGTATACTTCTTCTTTTCATACTGAGTCTTCTAATCAATTTTTCTTTGAGGTGGAACAGTTTATTCCAAATATAAGTGAAGACAATTCTGCTGTTTGTGAGGGTGAGATAACTGTGGAAGAGATGGATAGTTTAATCACGCAAACTCAAAAAACTCACATAAAAGTCCGGACCCTGAATTTAATGTCACCTTTTTCACAACAAGGCATCACATTTCTGTTTTCAGAGCAAGTGACACATCAGAATTTGACCTCTAAATGAAATGTAATATCCATTATCAGAGGACAGTTGAAAACATAATGCTAGTCACTGCTGTTTTTGCTACTGACCTTGGTAAAAAGACACTTGTTCAAAACATGGTCCAGAGAATGAATCTGTCCATTCAGCACCTCGTATCCTTGTTATTGCCAAAGCTGAAGCAGCAGTAAACACCGTTATGAACTTTGAATAAATCATTTTGTGAAATGGATTGAGCATGTATAAATCTGAATATCTATATTGAAGATGCTTTTTTGTCAGACTTGTAGTCCTCATTATCATATGATCTACTGATGTTTATTAGAATATAAGAATATTTACATATGTATTTTTCAATAGCTTCAAAGGTTCAGTTTTCTCACAAGGTTTTTTGCATGACATAAGTGGTGTGACATAAAAGACTTCAGCTGCTCCAAGCAAGTCTATCTCCACAATCTGTAAGACCCGAAGTGATAGAGAGGATGGAAATGTTCCTGTCTCTGTAGTCTGTACTTCAGGGACAGGGCCTGTAGCTGAGCTTTGTCATAACCTACTTCAGCTGCTATCAACTCTATTTCCAGCGATGACCCTTGAGCTTTGGGTGCGAGTTTCAGTAAAGTGTTGAATGTTTAGTTGGATGGAACAAACCCTGTGATGCAGCGTCACTTTATACAGCTCAGACAGAAACCAGAGCTTATCTATAGAAAGTGTTCCGTCACCTCTGTATCCCTGGCAGCAAAGTGATAGTTTAGCCGGAACCTGTAAGGTGATGAGGTATTTCACTGTTCCATGTGAGCGCACTTACTAGTAGGATTTTAAGCGTATTTGGTTCATTATTTTGTCATTCAAAGTGATTTTGAGGTTAGTTGCTAAAGGTGACAACTCTTGAATTTTTGTTGTAAAAGCTCTGGAAGGCTGTATGTTCAAACCCAGCCAGGCCAGAATCTCATCACTATTAAAAATAAAATGAGACTTTATCTAGTGAAGAAATACTAGAAAACTAAGTTTTAAAATAACAATATTTGTAATAATCATTTGAAAGACATTTTCTTTCAACAGTTACTTGCATGCCCTGTAAATTGATCACAATCCCAGACTGTATATCCATAAAGCATGCTGGGCAGACATGATGATTCAGCATGAATGTTTTGTTCATAAAAAGACAACAGTCAGATGAAGCATGAGGTTCTTTGGTGGAATGCAAGTCTGAATAGTTCCCCAAAAGGCATCACTGTGGCATCATTAACTTCCTTTTGGAACCTTCATTTTTAAGAGTGAAGAATCAAAATAGTTCATCAGAATCGTGACAGTTTTGAAGAGCTGTGTAATTTTTAGATGCATCACACATAATTGGCTTAATCCAGATCAGATATTTGTGTAAAACTTTGTGAAATCCAATAGAAGACATATTGTCATTCCAAATCACAATGTAAAATTTTTGCAAGAATGATTTGCATCACAAGTCAGCTCTCAGTCAAGCACCACACTTTAAGAAAGAAAATCATCAAACTGTTATCTGTTGCTAATTCTTGTATAAATCGGTCCTTTTCCCAATACACATTTATCTTCAAAGAGTGCATTATAGTGGCCAACAGCAGTAAAAACAGTCAAGCAATATGAAACACGTGTATATTTATTCATTTAATTCGTATTTATTATTTTTGCATTCCATATTTATGCATGTTTTGTTTGCCGGATGATTGAATTGACTGATACAGTATCCCCAGTAAAGACCTACATCTACAAGGCTGCTCTGAATGGCTTTTGTGTAGTTAACTCAGCACTTAAATATCAGCATGTATTATGCTTTTGTGTTTCAACCTCAAATACTTTTCCTCACGTTGACACACACACACATTCAGAGTTGATGATCTGTATAGCCTGGTAGCAGATTCGCTGAGCTTGGAGAGGAATACATTACTGCAAGCCAAAGCACTGGCAACATCCTGAGCACACTCCTCCCTTTCTCTCTCTTCCCTGTCTGTCTCTTCCCTTCTCTATCTTGCACCTTTCAGACAGGATTCTGCTTAGCCCATCTGTGTTTCAACAGTGAAAGCCAAGCTGGAGTTATCAGGCAGAAACGCAGCACAAGACACCGGTGAGCGTGCATCATGCAGTTATATCCATACTAGACTGGTATCTGTACATTTTTACATTTAATGCCAGAATCCTTTGTGTTCTTTGATGCTCAATGAGGTTTCTATTCTGTGGGAAATAACCTTAACAAATGTTATGTCTGATATTGCTAGAAGAGATGTATTGCATCTTTATCTGTATGCTGATGCTTCTCCTAAGTGTATACTCATGTTTTAGCACTCCGTAGTTTTGCTACAGAGTTTTGGCTTCAGTTCAAACTCTGCTCTCTGATTGGCTCACTGCAGTCGTAGGGTTGCGAGGTGCCTCATATATACAGTTATACTGTATTTTCACTGGAGTGAGATGACTGTGGTAGTCCAGATGATCTTTTCCTGAGTATATGAGAAGACTGTATATAGCAGGTGCTACAGTGACTGGACTATCAGCTCATCTTTTGTGCTGCTCTATATGTTAATGAGTTAAAGGGATAATTCACTCAAAAATAAAAATTCTGTCGTCATTAACTCTCAAGTCGTTCTAAACCTCTAGGAATTTATGTCTTCTGTGGAAGATAATAGATATTTAGTAAAAGTCTGTGTTTTTCAAAACATAACATCTTTTTGTTCTACAGAAGTGATACAGATTTGGATTGACATTAAGTGTTATTTAATGCATTATGGAGTTGAAATGCATCTAAATGGATTTACACAACTGTACACTTAGTTATGAATCATACCACACCAGTTTTGGTAGAATGGCACTGTGAAGTTTTTCACAATTTATAATTGATTTACAGATCCTTATGAATTCTTCTAACACATTTGATATGATCTATAGTCAGTAAATGTAGAGTGCTCTGTTACTGTAAAGACCATGATTCAAGATGAGTCTTATGTGTGAATGTTTTAGCTTATAGCTCAATCTCCAAAATCTGTGCTCATCTGTCATCTCTAAAATCTTAAAATAGGATGTTAAAACTTAAAATGGGATGTAGACTTTTTCACTTTTGTCCAATGTCCTGCAAAACTTGATATATTCCATCATAATTGCTGAGGCTGATTGTACCTACTACTTGTACCGTATCCTACTAATATATACAGCTTTCAAGGCACCTTAATGTCATAAATTCAAGTGATGTTTCGAGATGACCATGTGAATTTATACTTCATATCCATACTTATTTCTGAACATTTATCAATTATTTTACCTTTCCAACTGTGCTTATAGATTTTATGCTTTCCAGCATTATAGAATATCATGAGCAGTAAGGGATACATCTATTTAAAAAGGCTATACAAAACAGACCAGATGAAAGACAGCATTTTTAGGTTTTAATTGCGACTAAAACAAACTGTGTAAAATGTTCTCAGGTTTTGAGCCTCGTATTAGCAGAGACTGTAACAGAGCACTTATGATTGATTTTGTAGTTAACTGATGGAGAGAGAGAGGCAAAAAATAAAAAAAAACATCTTGGATGCATTCCTAATGAGGACTGGCACAGGGCAGCCTGTACTTTGTGTTCTTCAGCTCCTCTTAAAAGCCCTTGGGGAAGTGGGATGTCTACAATAGACACTGACCACCACTCAGCTCATCTCTAACACACAGCAGAGTTAGGAGCCACCCCACAAAGCACTGTAGAGGAGTTGAAGAAGTGCTGAGAGAGCGAGAGCATGCTGACAATGCAGTACACCGCCCAGAATCCTGATGAGGCAACAGTGAGGCTTCACTGCATTATGATCTCAAAGCCTGCCCCACTTCTCCCTCTCTAAACCTGACTCCCTCCATATATCTGATTCAAGGGTGGATCACTCTGTGTCCCTGCCTACTTTGTTTCAGCTAGGATGTTACGTGCATGCTGTAAACACTGATACAGATGATAATGTAATAATGTTCTGTTGCCATTTTTAAATAATAGAGATTTCATGCACAGGCATATTAATGGAAGTTATTTATGGGAAGTTGGGAAGTCGTAATTATGAATCAGGTGCATTCATGTCACCTTGATCAGAGCAAGATGGTGATTCCCTTTGTCTACAACAAATTCAGCAACATTTTTAACTCCACTTCCACAAAATTAAAAATACAGAATGCATATCAGTTTTTTGTTGTTGTTGTTACTCTTTTAATGGTTTTATTTTATTTTGTATTTGTTAGTTTTATCGTATATGAAAATAATAATAACAATATTTTTTTATTAATTTGAATACATTTATCTTTAATATAGACACTGCATCTATTTTCTCACTGACACTTTCCTATATTGGAAACTGTGGGCTTAAAGTTAAAAATTTTCCCTCTCGTAATTTCAACTTTGTGGTGGAGTTCAACTTGTAAATACAATCTTTCCGACATGACTTATAGCGATATTACTTATGAAACATAGCCTTCTGGCTAATTCTGGCACATTTACAGTCATGTTCATTAATGTGCATTGCCCATGTAAACAAATCAACTAAACTTGAATGCAGGAACTGATATAAACTTGTTCTTGCGTCATAACATTTCTTTGCTGTACATTCAATTAATAAATAATTTAATATTTTCTAAATACTAACTTATTTCAAAATTCTAAGAGCAAAAAAAAAAGTTATTTAAATCCTAGATTATTAATATTGCCTCAGATTTTTGAACCCCACAGGATATATGGACATTCCTGAATCATGAAAAAATATAAATGCCTCAAGAGCCATTGAAATTCTACAAGAAACTGCTGACTCATGGAAATTACCTGTGTGTGTGTGTGTGTGTGTGTGTGTGTGTGTGTGTGTGTGTGTGTGTGTGTGTGTGTGTGTGTGTGTGTGTGGTGTGTGTGTGTGTGTGTGTGTGTGTGTGTGTGTGTGTGTGTGTGTGTGTGTGTGTGTGTGTGTGTGTGTGTGTGTGTGTGTGTGTGTGTTGCAGTGGTGCTCATGTCTGACTGTGTATTGCAGCAGATACTATTCCCTCCCCCCACACTTTGCCACCCATAGCAGCATGAGACAGCAGAAATATGAACTTGATATTATAAATCTAACTTTCGTTCTCTTCCCTCTTTCACTTTCTCTCTTTTTTGTCTCCATTTTAAAATACCACAAAAAGCAAGTATCCACAGGCTAAATGTCTTCGAACCGAGCTGTTATTGAGCAGTGTGTCATTCGCTGTAGGGTGTTGAACTGAAGAACATATGCAGGACAATACTGTCAGCTATTATGTCACATTAATACTGCCTTATGTTTATTACCACCTACTGTATATAAAGAAGTCACTTGCATTAAATTCATCAAAAATACAGTAAGAACAGTAATATTATTGCTGATTTGGTGCTCAGGAAACATTACAAATTGTATAATGTAAACGATGTTACAGTAATTCAATATTTTATCTACATTTTGGTATGTCAAATTTCAAATAACTTTTGTAATGGAATGAACGCTGACATTGGCCCTTTACTGTAGGTTGTGTTGAACATACAGTGCATGATGCTCTCTGCTGCATCTAAAGGCCAATCAATAACCCTGGTTATTAACATACATATGTAACATATAGTCTGTCATGCATCAAGTCTCTCTCTCTTCATATTGCGCATGTCTTCAACTGTGCAGTGTGTTCAGGTCATGCAGGGTGATTACTAGCTCATGCCACCTGGCCTCTCAGAGGACACCTTTAGCACACATATCGAGGGCCAGATTGTATCTGTTGTCTCTGTCACATGGACATCCAAAACCAATGCGTCAGCCATCAGACTAAAGGGTTGGGTATCCTGATATGAGACGTATCCCGATACAAGAGTCGCAGGACGTGATGCGATAAAGACTGATAAAACGCACTTAATTGTCGGTGTAGATTTCAGGAGGTTGTTTTAGGTTCTTTAGGGTGTGACACTGGATTTAGTTGATTTCTGTTTAGTGGCTTTATTTTAAAATATCTCAGCTGTTTATTGGATAAATTGTGATCATGAATTGATATAAAACATTGTAATTGTATATTGTAAATATTAACTTAAAATCTGTTTTCTGAATTATTTCCTTCCCTCAACATAGTTTTACTGTATTTGTTCTTTCTGATTATTATTCTTTATAAAGTACTTTTCAAAAATAGGATACAAAATTATTTAGCCTGAAAATAAGCACAGTTTTAGGATTTTTAAACAGACCAATCAGAATCAAGTTTTCCAAATAGTTATGTGCAACATTCAAAATGAAAAATAAATGTTCTCCTTAATGAAATTGATGTTTTTAACAATAACTTGTAAACCTTCCAAGACAGACCTACGATGAGCTCCAAGGTTATTAATTGATGATACATGCTTTTGTTGAAACCATATTTTTCTTTTCTTTTTAACTCTTGTTTAATGGTTTATGGCGAAAAAACATTATCCAGGATTGTAGTTATTTCCCTCATTAAAGCACTAAAGGAATAGTTCACTCAAAAAAAATTTTTTTGTAGTTTACTCACCCCCGTGTCATTCCAACCCTTTATTGACTCTTTAATATCCATATAGGAAAAATCAATGAGGGGTTAAAAAAAAACTTGCGGTGGGCAGGTACTAATGCACTCTATTAAGTGTATATGACCCCACAATCTTCTCCTCTTTTCTGCTCTTTCTATCGTTCTGCAGTAGCATCAGTACTCCACGTACCAAACAGAGTTTGTAAAGTGTCGACCCTACACTTTCTCTCACTTCTCTTGCCTGAATGTTTCATCTCTGCAGTTTATAATGTACTGGTAAAATCTGCCAGGTTGGAGATGGGCCAGTTGGCCACGCGGTAAGAGGAGACAGCAGGTGGACCTCGAAAGGCTTTCAACAGAGTCATGCTTGTCCAGTAATATTCAGAGTTCGCTCATGCTGGAAACAACACACAGGGATTACAGTTTGACATCTCATAGAGTTATTTGGCATTGTTGTTTTAAGGTACATTGATCAAAAGTTTGGAATTCTGTAATATGCAGTGATGATAATTGTTCCAGTTTACAATCCATGAATTAAACAGGGTGCACTTTTCTGTCCATTTTTAATGTTATTAAAGCATTACAGGCTCATATCCTATGTTTTTATATTGTTGTGTGAACTATTGTATATTGTTTAAAAACGTATTTAATGAATCCCAAAAATAATAGAATAAAGTAACAATTTGTTTAGCTGATATTGACAATAAGGGAGTTACATAATTGTCTCAAGTTTTAAATTACATAATTTAAACTATTCAGTTCTGTTAGCAGAGATATTGTAAGAAAAATAACACAACAGTTTTTATTTGTTGTTACTAAATTTATTGAAAGTTTATTACTAACTAAAAAGCACTTTGACTTGCAACTTAATGTAATTTAGGATACATTTGCCATTACTACAGTGATGCTAACTTTTTTTATACTTTTTGTTTATTTTGGGGTTTGTTTAATGTTAATTATATTATGTTAAAATAAAAAAGACCAGATACAGAATATGCACACGTGTGATTGTATTTTACACTGATTTTAATAATGTCTAATTGTAGGTTGCAAACATCACGTGAACGTAAAACAATTAAAGCTTTGTTTTGTACCCTATTTGTTCCAGTGAACATACAATTATCATTGCATTCACAATAGTGGATTTTATTTATTTGTTAATTATAAAAGGTGAAGACTCATTGACCTCACTGTTATGTCAATAGTAGTTAAAATAGTATGAATACTATATTAGCAAATGAATGATTACTGGTACAACCGTGGGTCAACCTTGGACCAAGATGTGTAGCAATCAAGTCAAACACATGTTTTATTTTTCCTGATCCTGTGATAGTTTCTCTATTTAATGTCCTTTAATGTTTGTATTTCAAGAACAACAAAAATTAAGTCAGCAGCATGTTTGATTTAGCTCAGGAAGAGCTTTGATAGGAAACTATCATACAGATCTATACAGACAGAAGATATTCAGGCTAACCAGCAAAGATATATGCAATAAATGGAAGTTAGCCTTTGGGTGATTTCCAGAGTGCTTCTACTGTAAGCAAAGCCGATCCTCCCTATACACAGAATACGCAAGCTGCTTAGGGCCCCGAAACACCAGGACTATGATGTATTAATTTGTTTCGTTTTTTCATTTGGTCAGCAGTTATGGAAACATGAATGATCATTTCTTTTAATGCGGTGCGCTGTCACGACTCTCTATGTACCACCCCCCAGACACAGTTTTGCGTAGGGCCCCCCGAAGTCTAGGATCGGCTCTGACTGGCACAAAACAAATCCGTGGCGCCACCTCCTGGCCTTAAACTGTTTTACTTTTTAACAGACATTTTCTGTTCTGTACAGAAGCTGAGAGTCTGAGTGAGAGCTGTCAGCTGGTCTCACGGCTCCATGTTCCCTGAACCCAACACGGATTCCCCTGCTCGTCTCTCCACGCGGCAGACTGGATCTCCCTATACGTGAGCAGAACCTTCTCACTCAAAGAGAGTCAATAGTTTGCTGATAAATAAAAACACCTACCTGACCAATATATAACCAATGCGCTGCATTTATATCATTCTTACCACCTTCACTAAAAAAGTTAAAAAGGACAAACTATGTTGTAATTGCACTCCTTTTTTCTTTTTTGCTGTTGCTGTAGAGGTCGTTATGGGAGTCCAAAGAGGCAGCTGCAGTTTTACAGGTACTGTACATCTGCCCTTCATGTGTAAATATAGCCAGCTCTCCACGAGATTACATAAAAGGCTTTCATCCATAGCACTATACAGTAGAGTAAAATGCAGAGCCTGGAGTATCCTGGAGTTAAGTGCCTTGCTCAAGGACAATGGAGATGGAGCGGGATTGTAAAATCAGTATGCTTAACTCTCCACGTCCTAACATGTTCTGAGACTGAAACTTCTGTGTTAAAAGCAAAGATTTTTAACCGTTTGTACAGCTGGTGATATAGTTAAAAAATATATCCCAGGGGGGTATTTCCAACTGAAAACAGAAAACTTTTTATGCATTTTGGCCATTAATTTACAAGACAACAAAGTTTTGGGGGCCTGAAAGTACAAGTTTTTGAAAACAATACTGTTACTACAAAAACACTATTTTTGAAAATGGTGATGTCACGCTTCTGTTTATTACATGTTTAGTCTAAAGGTATGTGTGCTGGTGCGTTGTGTTTCTTCGCCAGCTAGTGGCCTGGCATGCACAATACAGTGTTTTTAGCCGTTTTAGTGGTGAACATCTATGTGAACAGGGATTGTTTTGACAATGTTGCTGTCTATAATTGAAACTTTTCAAAAATGCAGACTTGCAAAGGAAAAACTTGTGCAAACTGTGTGCAAATGTACCTTTAGTATTTTGTAGTCCTTATATTTGGTATTGACTGTACTGTACATGTTGATATTTGCTGTACAATTTTACTTCAGTCAGAGGAGCCATATTCTCAACCTAAAATACATTATTGCCAAGGTGATGTAAGTATGGAGTATATACTTAAAATATATACAGTACTGTTCAAAAGTTTGGGGTCAGTAATTTTTTTTTAATTGTTATATTCATTAAGGATGCATAAAGTTGATCAAAGTAACACTAAAGATATTTAAAATCCTACATTTCTTACAATCCTACAAAGAATCTAAAAAGCTAAGAGTGCCCTGAGTGTTCATCGCCAGCACAGAGATATGTTCTCTATTTTCATCTTGTCAGAGTGATGCTGAAGCTCTTCCTGTTTCAGTTGAACCATTCCTGACATGAACATCTTACACAAAGCCAAGATGTAGTGTAACTATTTCATAACGAGCTCTGCTGAGTCCTTTGAGAAAATACTGAACCAATGCTTTCTGGCGATCTGGTTTGACACGAGAGACGGAGGAACGCAGACTCGAACTAGCCTATGAAATGAGTTATATATTTAGCCTGGATATGACATCACAGGCAAATGGTGTATGCTAAATAATAGATGCTCCTGTTTTAAGGCACGCCTGGAGTCTTTAGTCACAGGGAAATGAAGGAAACAGCAAAGGTCACAGCATTGTTGCTCGGTATGGAGAACTGTAATTAACACACGAGCAAATAAGCGACTGTGTTTATACATTCAAAGCTAATGCGTTTCCTGTTGTAATGGGCAGCTAAGAACAGCACTCACCATCTACTATGAACAGGTTTACAGTCTGCTGTGTTTGACTTCTACTTGAACACGTAACCTCTCTCTCTCGCTCTCTCTCTCTCTCTCTCTCTCTCTCTCTCTCTCTCTCAAATTCAAATGAGCTTTATTGGCATGACTTACATAGTATTGCCAAAGCATTGTCCATTACATGAATAAGGAACAAACGATTATAGAATACATCCAACAAGAATAGATCTGTAAAATAATTAAATAAATAAGTACATGTATACTTTCTTTTTGTTTTCACAAACAAGAAAAATATTTGACATAAAAAGACATAAAAACATTGTAAAAAAAAAAACACATGTACTTTGTACAACATGTAAGAAATGATCGTGCTTCAGTTTTATCCACTGGCTGACAGTCTTATTTTTTGACAGGCAGATACATAATTTGCTGCTGTTGTGATCATTTTGGAATTGTTCCCTAAAATGGGACTTTATTTTTCTGCCTTTGATAATGCCATAAAATGTGGTTGAATGTGTTGTAATTTGGGGAAATATGCAGCTCTGCTGTTGTGATAGTAATCACAGTGCAGTAAGAAATGTTCCTCTGTTTCCAGCTCTTTCTGTGAGCACAGTGAACACTGGCTCTGTTCTCGTGGCTGCCATCTTTGTCTGTGCCGTCCTCTCTCTATAGCCAGACAGTGATCACTCAGTCTGTATTTTGTTAGTGTCTTTATTAATTTGTGAACTTTTACACAGCTCAGGTATTCTGCTGGTTTGTAGTCTCTATTCAGTTGTAAATACAGCTCCATCTTCTTTTGTATTTTAGTGGCATCTTTACAATAGGCAATGTAATTTTGTTTTTGTAGCTGTGTGGTTTGGTTGGGCCGGACTGTGATGTGCTGGCTTGGGTGTAGTGTGAGTACCAGCTGTAAAAGTGCTCTCTTCTGCAGGTTCTACTCCTGCCACTGCAGGGCTTCAGCCTGATAAGAGCTCGGATCACTACATTTCAGGTTCCCTCTCTCTTCTCTCTCCCTCTCCAACATCTCATTCGTATCCCTATGGTCCTGAATTCATTGTCATCATTATCTAAAGTGGAATATACAGTGACACACACATTCACTTATGTGACATTTGCATTTAACTTATGTGTAGCGCCTTATTATTAGAGTTTATCCTATGTGTGTAGAACTTTAAACATTGAATTTAATTTTATTATTGTATTTTTTTTACATTTTTTATATAATTCAAAATGTATCAAATATTTTTTATTTAAAATATTGTATTTATTTTAGCAAGGATTTCCTCACTATACCATGAACAAGGTAAAATGCAATACTTTTTGTTCTTCATTCTGCTTGGGATAGCTGCGTTGTACTTTTGAATTTTGTACTCGTACGAAACAGAGAACAAGCAAAAAATGGCTTTTAGTACACTTTCTTGTGGTACAACATCAAAGGCTTTTAGAGCAAAAGCTGTCTTGAATAATTCATGTTTGCAGAGCATTCTGGCACTGCGATAGGTTCGCAAAACATTCTCTCTGACAGAGTGGGTGGTGTCTGATGTTTTTGAGGGCAGGAGCTATTTTGCTGTTCACTAATTACTAAAGCTCATATTCAAAAGACTCGGTTTAAGGAGGAAAACGGCAGTCTTCTTTAGTGTGCTGACCAACATTAAGTTGTCAGATGAGCAGTGTGGTGCAAAACCCGTACGTGACTCGACCTCCGAGGAACCGGGTAAGTACAAGGCTGGTACTTTAGCTGAACATGGGTCCCGCTTGAGGATGTTGCATGTCGATCCCGCTCATGGCCACAGTCCTATCTCATGTTAGAGGCGTTAGTGTGATGGGGAACGGAGAGCAGGGCTTACATCCACAGACTGTCTTGGTCTACTATAAACCACTGCATCATGATGTTTTAGTTATGAGAGTAAAGAAGGACGGTTTGCCTCATACTGAGTCACTGTGGAGCTTTTGCAGGGTAGAAAGATAAACTAAGCTGTGAGGAATGAGCAGAGGGTGTAATGTTGCAGATTTGGTGGATTTTATCTCTGACTTAATGAGATCTAAAGCCGGATTCCACTTTTGTGATGGGAGAAAATGTTGTTTTTGACCAGGATTGTGTCTTCAGTGGAGACTCGCTTGAGATGTGGATTCAGATGATTAGATCTGAATAAACATGATTACATGCCTGTACATGCTGTCCTGACTGCAGTGACACTAGTGGCATTTTCTAACAGGTGTTCTAAAATCAAATGTTCTGCACTGAATTCAGCTGATGTTTAATAACAAGAAAGCATCTCTTTTTAATGATGTGACATGGATGTTTGTTGTGTAAATTATTCAAATATGTCCTAGGCATACAATTCTGTGCACAAGGGGTTCTTGTATATTGGTTTAAATGGATTTCTGTTGTCGTTTGTCAGCAGAACACCAGTCAGTTTGACATTGTTTGAGCAGTGACTATTTTCAGCATTAATCATTACAATCTGACAAAGATATAGACCTGTGATTATTAGTTGATTATTCATCAGAACCACAGATAACCATATATGGTTGTTTCTTCAGGCTGTGGGTACTTTTGCCCCTGTGTATTTTAAATCTCTTAAAACACACTTTTCACACTCTCACTAGTTTCTCACTAAATGTGTCCAACTAAAAATGTCCAGCATACAAAATGTATAAATGTTCTGCATCACAGAAGAATTTCTTTCATCTTTCTTTTTTTTCCAAAGTGTCATTTCCAACACATCTCAAATGATATGGTAGAAAGCTAAATTCATAGTCAATATTTGATGTATTCTTAAAACACAATAAAATATGAAATAAGTATGTGTTGCATAATTTGACAATTGCAGCTTAATTGTAAATAATTAAAATATATTTTTAATTCTGGGATTTTTTTTTTATCACTCAATCATGTTCTTCACTAACATTGTCTCTTTGGTAACTCTGCTCACTGACATAACAATATTTATAGAGGCAAAAATTGTTCTGTGCGGAAACATCACATCAGAAAGCCAGTCATAAAATTCAGACGATTTACACTATTTTGAAATATTGGTTTAAATCATTTTCAAACAATAAATATTAAATGTATTTCAATATATACAATTTTATATATCGCCATTGAATATATTTACATATTTGTATATATTTTATAAACTATTTATATTTATAAGTTTAAGCATGCAATAAGTAATATTTTTATGGTGGATTTTAATTAAGTTTAAAATGGCAACCTTTTTAGTCTATAAATGAGTAATAAAAAAGTGATGAAGGCATGATCATTTTAGTGTGATCTTCATGTAACAAAGTAACTGAAAAAAATCTGTGATATAAATTTTAATAAAAAAAATCAACCTAAATCGACCCAAAACCTAATCAGCATCATACATAAAAGTGCCAAAAGTTGAAGAAACATATATATATATATATATATATGACTCATTTTTTTATATTATGATGTTGCTGTACTACAAGTGAAAAGTACATGATGTTTACTTTTAGGATTCTGGCCTTTGTTAGGGTCAGTCTATTTTTTGACCGTCATACGTCAGGCTGATTTAACTGACTGGATCCTGGATAGTTTTGGCATTCGGGTTCTCCAGAACAACTGCGGCAGGCCTTACAGCATTCTTCACGCATGCCTGAATGTCCACTCACCTCTGTTGCTTGATCACGCATGTGTATGGAAGAATACAACTCCCACTTGACTTTATTCTATGAAGATCAGCCCGTTAAAACGGGCCGCTGTATTGGAGTCCCACAGGAGAAGAGGGGCCGGGAGGGTGGTCTCTGAATGCGGTGTTGATTGCCATGGGAGGCGGGTGCTATTTAAAGCAAGGGCTCTGGCCTGCAACAGTCTGCTGGTCTCTGTCATGCCACTCGCTTCACTCTTTTGTCTGTGTGTGTGAGACCCGGTCACCTGGTGGTAGGGCATGTTTGGTACTCACAGAAGCAGTTTGACTGAGGTGCGGGTCGGTCACGCCGGTCACCGCCTCAGTCGCCAACACAGTGTCCCCTCCGAACCCCTGCAGGTCCCCAAGAATGGGCCGCCAGGGAACAGCATACAGAGGAGCAGCAGCATTAGCAGCGGCAAGATGCTGTCCTTGTCCTTCAGCGAAAGCATGCGGAGCGACATCGACCGCTACCTGTCTGACCAGGGCCTGTACCCTTTGCGGCAGAGTGGGGGGGAACTAGGGGAGATTAGGAGTCTGCGTGAGGTGCGGGCGGCCGCCCAGCTCAAAAACCTGGAGGACTTTCTGAAGACCAATGGAGTGTCTCTACAGGAGTCCATCTCCTTCCAGACTGGGATGAGGTACAGGTAAGGGCCACAGAGGATGCAAGTCCTGCTTTTAAATCTGGGATTGAGTTTCACAAATGAGTAGTGATTGATGATCGATGCTGGATAGGAATGTGGCTCCCATGTTAATAAAGGTTCATAATTATTTGTCAAGATGTGCTTTCTTTATTGGTAAGTTACTAGTTGGTCTTTCAACCAATTAAAATAGATTATTTATATGATATATATTTTGAATATTTTTATTTTTACATTTTAATTTCAGTTTAATTTATACAGTTATCTTATGCTGTTCTCATTTTATTCATTTAAAAAAAATACATATTTATAAATGGCTTTAATTTTTATTTCTGTTTAGTTTGAATAATTTTAGTACTGAAGTAATATATTTTAATTAGATTTAGTTTTGTGTTTTAATCTTAGTTGAATTTACGTACTTATCTCGTTAATAATTTTTTTATATTTCTAAATAGCTTAAATATATATTTCAGTATAGTTTAATAATTTTAGTATGGAAGGTATATATTTTGAATAATTTTTTTTATTTAAATTTTAGTAGAATCTACTTACTTTTCTTATGCTATTCTCATTTTATTTGTGTTAAAAAATATTTATAAATTGCTTTAATTTGTATTCCAGTTTTAGTTTTTTTTGTTGCCATTTTTCAGTTATTTGGCCAGTTAAATGTTTTCATTTTTGTGTACATTTTTTCAAATGTTTTTTAGAGCTTTTTATATTCACATTTTTTATTACATATTTTGTTTAATTATAAAAAAAAATAATGTAGAAAATATAATATAAATATACAAAAAATGTATTTACATGTAATTTTATTTTAACTTTTTCAATGACCAAAATTGAAGTTTGTTTGTAACAATAACAACCTTTCTTTTTTGGATGAACATTTTCAAGCTTGGTTATGCTGGTCTGTTCGGCAGGAAAGTTGCCTTTTTGATAATCATTTTTAAACCAATCTTAGTGTACTGCATACATATTGCCTGTTGGTCTATTAGACTATTGGTTGTCACCTTGGAGTTGTAATGGAGTCTTGTTTTGGCCCGTGTTGTGCTCACCCGGAGAGAATAGCAAGTGTTAAGCAGAGACTGAAACGGGGTCTGGACCAGCTGTGTGATTTGGATTAAGTGCTTTGCTTTTATAAGCCATTGGGAGGGCATTTGTCCCACGATGGCCTGCTAGTATAGTGTTTTCGGTCTTTACATGACTGTCCTGTCAGCAACAGATCAAGAATATCATGATACTTAGAAATGGTAAGTGTTTTTTTGTGTAAATGATGCATTGCTAGTCATTCTTGTTTTAATGCCACAATCATAACACTTTTCAATTCATTAACATAACGTCTCAATTATTAGTGTTACAGTAGTTTGAATATTGCAATGAAGTATGAATTTGCTAACATGAATAAGAAAAAGTGTACACATATTTAACCTATCAATTTAATATTTTTCTAGTTCAGTCCTTTCACAATATACAGTATCTCACAGAAGTGAGTATACCCCTAAAATGTTTGTAAATATTTTATTATATCTTTTCATGTGACAACACTGAAGAAATGACACTTTGCTACAATGTAAAGTAGTGAGTGTACAGCTTGTATAACAGTGTAAATTTGCTGTCCCCTCAAAATAACTCAACACACAGCCATTAATGCCTAAACCGCTGGCCACAAAAGTGAGTACACCCCTAAGTGAAAATGTCCAAATTAGGCCCAATTAGCCATTTTCTCTCCCCGGTGTCACGTGACTCGTTAGTGTTACAAGGTCTCAGGTGTGAATGGGGAGCAGGTGTGTTAAATTTGGTGCTATCGCTGAAGACAAGCAGACTAAGGACATGGATTACTGGAACCATGTCCTGTGGTCTGATGAGACCAAAATAAACGTATTTGGTTCAGATGGTGTCAAGCGTGTGTGGCGGCAACCAGGTGAGGAGTACAAAGACAAGTGTGTCTTGCCTACAGTCAAGCATGGTGGTGGGAGTGTCATGGTCTGGGGCTGCATGAGTGCTGCCTGCACTGGGGAGCTACAGTTCATTGAGGGAACCATGAATGCCCACATGTACTGTGACATACTGAAGCAGAGCATGATCCCCTCTTTTCGGAGACTGGGCCACAGGGCAGTATTCCAAAATGATAACGACCACTGCCTTGCTTATGAAGCTGAGCTTTAAAAAGGTGTTTTTTTACACTACTACTGAGACATTTTAACCAAATTATGTTACAGACTTTCCATTAAGACCCTAAAGTATCATATCAACTTGTGGAAAATGGGTATCCGATGACTCCTTTAATATATATCCATATCGTCATAATAAGTTTGCAGTGCGAAAAGGAAATAGTCAAAGACCAAATATTTACTTGTGTTATCTACCAAGCAGCATAGTTGTCATGCAGAAATTCAAGCTATCAGATTGAAAAAGGGAATAATTTAAATAAATTGTAATTTTGTGTTTTTAAAACTTTAATTTGACAGATTTTGCTGCCAAATAAATTAATTTAACATACCTGTTTGTTATGATGTCAAAACATGGTATTTTAAGTCATGTTAATTTATGAGGACCTGATTGCATTATAGCATTAGGGTTTACAGTGAGTGTAGTAAATATTTTATTGTAAGTTCATTAACTAAAGTTACCAAATGATAGAAATCTTATTACATTGTTACCATTTTATAAATAAACTATTGATCATGTTTGTTCATAATAGGGTACATTAAATAATGGAATTAATATATTATGACTAGTGCTGTCAAAGTTAACGCGTTAATAACTCAAATTCATTTTAACGGCACTCATTTTATTAACGTGCGATTAACGCAGCGCGTATTTTCTGTTTGACCCGTAGCCCAACCCGTAGTTGGAGAAATGGAGATGCACAGTGTTGTCAACTTAGCAACATTGCAGACCCCTTTAGCAACTTTTTTTCCTTCAAAAAAGCACCCAATACTTATTTAGTTTCTGAGAATCACCGGTACTGCTGCGCGAGCGCAAGGTCTTGCTTTCCCAGCGCGCACACAGACACTCTCTCTCTCTCTCTCTCTCTCTCTCTCTCTGTGTTAGCTCGGTTAAGCGCGTGGCAGCTGAGGAGCAGCACTTTCAGTTAAACACAGATATTATGTTTCTTCTCTAATTTTATATGATGCAAGTATAGCCAAAATCACAGCACAGCTATTGCCATTATCTTATGTGTATTTGATTTCATTAGACGACGGCTCGATTATCAGGATTTTTGTGCAAGATTAACATCTTTGAAGGGAGAGCTGGTTATGTGGTCTTAATGGATCGCGTTTCAGTCACTATTTCATATTTGTCCCATTGTCTGACAACAGAAACAGTAAAATATATCAATGAAAACAGTTTTACATTTACATTTAGTCATTTTGCAGATGCTTTTATCCAAAGCGACTTACAATTGGGGAATACATAAAGCGATTAATCTTGAAGAGGCAAACAGACAGAGGAAGTGTCCCTAACACCAAGTCTCAGGCATTGTTCAAATACATACAAGCTAGCAAGGGAAGGAGAGAAAGATAAAGAGAAAGATTTTGAAAAAGTGAAACCGTTTTTTTTGTTGACCTAAAAGTCAAGTAGTGTTGAAAGAGATGAGTTTTCAGTTGTTGCTTGAAGATTGACCGGGATCCAGCATTCCGGATAGGGATGGGAAGATCATTCCACCAGCCAGGAACGGTGAACGAGAATGTTCTGGAGAGTGATTTTGAGCCTCTCTGTGATGGTACCACGAGGCGTCGCTCACTAGCAGATCTCAGATTTCTGGAGGGGATGTAGATTCGTAATAGTGAGTGGAAGTAGGTTGGTGCTGAGCCTGTGGTTGTTCTATATGCAAGCATCAGTGTGTTGAACTGGATGCGAGCTGCAACTGGTAGCCAGTGCAAGGAGACAAAGAGAGGTGTAACATGTGCTCTTTTGGGCTCGTTGAAGACCAGTCGTGCCGCTGCATTCTGAATCATTTGTAGAGGTTTGATTGTGTTTGATGGAAGTCCAGCCAGAAGAGCATTGCAGTAGTCCAGCCTGGAAATGACCAGGGCCTGGACAAGAAGTTGTGCAGCATGCTCTGTCAGAAAGGGCCTGATCTTTCTGATGTTGTGAAGTGCAAACCTGCAAGATCGAGCAGTCTTTGCAATGTGCTCTTTGAAGGTCAGCTGATCATCAAAGATTACACCAAGATTTCTGACCGAAGCTGATGGGGTAATTGTTGATGAACCTAACTGAATCGTGAAGTCATGCTGTAGAGTTGGAGTGGCAGGGAAGACAAGAAGCTCAGTCTTTGTCAGGTTGAGCTGTAGGTGGTGTTCTTTCATCCATGCCGAGATGTCTGCCAGGCAGCAGCAATGAGAGATAGAGCTGTGTGTCATCAGCATAGAAGTGGTAGGAGAAGCCATGTGCCTGTATGATGGGACCCAGTGACGTAGTGTATGTGGAGAAGAGGAGGGGTCCAAGAACCGATCCCTGGGGAACCCCAGTGGCCAATTGATGTGCTTTGGATACCTCCCCTCCCCAGGCCACCCTGAAAGACCGACCAGTGAGATAGGATTCAAACCAGCGAAGTGGAATCCCAGTGATGTCCAGTGATGAGAGGGTGGACAGGAGGATCTGATGATTGACAGTGTCAAAAGCGGCAGACAGATCCAGCATAATGAGGACTGATGATTTGGAATCAGCTTTTGCAATTCGCAGGGCTTCAGTGACTGAGCGTAGCGCAGTCTCAGTTGAATGGCCACTCCTGAAACCTGACTGTTTAGCGTCCAGTTTGTTGTTCTGTGAAAGAAACAATGAGACCTGGTTGAAGACAACTCGTTCGAGTGTTTTGGCTATGAATGGAAGGAGAGAGACAGGTCTGTAGTTTTCTATAAGAGAAGTGTTTAATGTAGGTTTTTTGAGCAGTGGGGTAACCCGAGCCTGCTTGAATGCAGTGGGGAAGATGCCTGTGAGGAGAGATGTGTTGATGATGTGTGTGAGTGCTGGTAAGAGTGTGGGAGAGATTGCTTGGAGAAGGTGCGAGGGGATTTGGTCTAGAGGACATGTTGTAGGATGGCTGGAGAGGAGAAGTTTGGATACTTCCGCCTCAGTGAGGGGACAGAAGGAGAAGATGGGAGTTTGAGCAGTGGAATTTAGGGTACATTTAGAACAAATAACAATGTGCGATTAATCGCGAGTTAACTCATGACAATCATGTGATTAATTGCGATTAAATATTTTAATCGATTGACAGCCCTAATTATGACCAAATTTGATCAATGGGTTCACACTGTTCTATTAATGCTAGTAATGTTTATTTTTTAAATGTTAAAACCTAGATAAATGCTCTAAATTCATCCATCGTTAGTTCATAATACCCAATGTATTAATTAATGTTAATGAATTGAACCTATAAATAGCCTAATTTACCTGTAAATGTGTATTGTGTTGTTTTCCAGTGCTCCCCGTGAGGCTTTTGGAATTTGAGAGACAGAATGTCTTTGCACTGATGATCAGGGACAGTTGGTGTTTTGTCAAGTGGTGTAGAATGTCAGCAGGCTGCATCTGTGTCTTCTAGTTTGGATCAAAGATTGCTCAGTGTGTGACACATAATTGCACAGATGATTCAATTACAGAAGATAATAGCACAACTAATCACAATGGCTTTAAAAAACGCAAATGGTGAAGCAAAGGTAGGCTATCACTCAACAGTCTGTTTTTAGTGTTTTTAGTCCCATTCTGAATCTGCATCGATTAAACAAAGCGTGATGAGTTAGTGGTTTGCCATGAGAAATACAAATGATCTTCCTGCTAAAATGTCCACTGTTTACAGTTTTCACTCTGTACACCGGATCATTTCATAACAGTGTTGATATTCACAGCCTGGCATGTTGTTGCTGAATTGTTGAAAGCAGTTGTCTATTTTCTACCTGCCACATGCTCTCATACATCTATATCGGTCTATTTAATCACTAAGTCCATCATCATCTTCCTTTACTGTCCTTTTTCCCTGTGTAGATTTAAATAGTCTCTGTGTTGTCATGTCTAAACAGTCCCAAGCCTTTTACTAGCGAGTAGCGACTTTCATGACATGAAAAGCAGCAACCAGGTCTATTCAAGTCCAAATATCTACAATATTTGCATTTTATATATTGCCTGCGGGATATACGGCTACTTTTAAATGGTTGTAAATGTAAAAAAGTGCTTTGTGGGTCCAGATAGTGTAGTTACAGCAACTACCAGCAGGGGCTAACTGGACAAATCCTGTCTCTTTTGGCAGCACTAACCTAATGACCTGCTGTGCCAGGTTTGTCCACCAGATGGCAGAAAGTGCACATCATCTTGATATCATGTGTGCTGTGAAATCTGTGTCTGTCAAAAACAGCACTTACCAGTCCATCTTGTCTTCATTTGTCAAGTTCAGTTCTCATAGAATTACATATTTATAACCCTTACATTTGATTTCAACTTTATGATTGATTGTTTGTCCCAGAATCCAACTGTAGTCCGATAGCAAAACGCAATCAGCTGCCATCCCAAGACACCTTGACTTGAATGTAATCAGTTAGCCATACAAGAGTAATAATTAATAACTAATTAAGTACTGTGCATGAGGGAGTTGGAGCCCTTGCCTCTGTTTCTGTCTCTCTCTCTTTCTGTCCTGCAGAACTAATGAGGCAGGCCTCTTTTCTGCTCTACTTCCTCTTCAATTAAAGTCCGCCGCTCATTCTGCCTCTTTGTTTTTCCTTCTGTGTTTCCCTTTATTTTTTTATGTGGTATTTCCCCTTTGGGAATGTACTCCGGATTAAACATGCACTTACATAATGCAGCCTGGATTATATACAAATGCATAAATGCATACACTGGTAGCCAAAAGTTTGGAATAATTACCATTTGTTTAATGAAATCAGCATATTAGAATGATTTCTGAAGGATCATGTGACGCGTGATCAAGTGAAAATTCTGCTTTGCTAGCACAAGATTAAATATCATGTTAAAATAGAAAGCAGTTACTTAAAAATTGTTTTAATATTTCAAAGTATTACTACATTTACTATCAAATAAATGCAACCTTGGTGAGCATAAGTCTTCTTTTAAAAACATAAATCTTTATTCCAAACTTTTAGTTGGCAGTGTATATATACTGTACATACAGTGAGGCTTAATAATATTAAAAATGAATTTAATGTCTTTTGTATTTGTTATGTCCCATTTTAATGCAGCAGCACTGAAGCTGCAAGAACTTCATGGTTTGAGAGTCATCCAAAGAGTATCTTGTGCTTGAATAGGACAAACATGAAAGGGAGAAGAAGAATAAATGCGGTATCATGTCCTCCAGTCTAGCATAATCTCAGTACATCAGACTAATTGGGATAATCACATTCTGGAAAAAGAGCTTTCTGCAGGCCGATACCAAGCTAAAGACGGGCCCATAAGACATGCTTCACTGGGCCTGGATTAGACGGTGCTGTAAAACTGCCTTGAATGGATTGGATTCCATCACATCTTTGTCTTCCCTTTAAATGAAAGTTAGCTTTTGTGTATGATTTATATCCCCTGTCTGTTGAAGGTCAGAAAGAAGCATGGGTTCTTAGTTTCTCCCAAGGTCTCTTGGGATATTTTTTTCCTTGGCGCTTTTGTTTATTTTAAGGCTGGTTGTAAAGTATTTTATTCTTGGTAAAGCTTTGTGAAAAGTTCTGTACACATATATTTGTATTTAATTTAATTGTTACTACTATGGAATAAATATTTCATATAAATCCTGCATAAAAGGCTGTGCATTTGAGCTGAATAAGTTATTCTATCAAACACAGTGCTAATGTAAATTCTAATATGCATTCCTGCTTTCCATATAAACAAAAATGTGGATATACTTTAACAAATATGTGATAAAATGTAACCTTTTACATTTTAGTACATTTAATGCAAGTTTTTATGTTGTACTTAAATTTAAGAAAATATCTGCATGTAATTTCATCAATAATACACTATTGACCATTCCTATGCACTGTATCCCACATTAATAGGAAGTATAATCCAATGTGTTTTTTATTGTTTTATTTTACAGAAGTAGTTAAATACACCCAATATTAAGTGGGACCAAATATGCTTGAATTAAATTTAAAGAAAGTGCAGTTAGCTTTTTTTAGAGCATCTAGAAGATGGAGCGATGTGAGAGAGAACCGCAGGCGCTGTATCTGTAAATTAAGCTGCTCATGCAGTGGAAGCTTGAAACGGGAGACTCTGCATTTCATCCTTATAACTGCTGCCTTATAATAGATCGACTTTTGGGGAGTTGAACGTGTGCAGATTCTAGCAGTCTTTCCCTGAGTATCAGGAATTTGTCTTGTGGAAGTTTTCCTATATTTTATTGCAAATAAATACAGTGGTGTCCAAAAGTTTGACATCACTAATGAAAACTGCATCTATTTTGCTTTTTTCTATTTAAGATAAAAAAAGCCTACAAATTATTGTATTTATGTGATGAACAGTACAAATAGTTATAGACACTGTAAAATGAAAAAAAAAAACTTTAACACACACTAGAAAGCAATTAAAACTTAATTATAAACTAATTTAAAAGCATTACACACATTTTTGGTTTGTTTTCTGCATGCACACATACAGTAGATGTTCTTATGTGCCTGAAAAAGTCTATTATTTTCTGCAAATTTTTTATTTTTGCGCATGCAAGAAAAATAGCATGTGCATAAAAAAACTTTTGTGTTCATTTGAGTAAATTAATAATATTTATACATTTTACATCAGTGGTTCTTAAGGCACGGTTCCTGTGGGCACTAATAAGTCTTAAAATTATTTTAATTGAGTTATATTAATATAATATTAATTAAAAGGTTAAAAAATTAAGTGTAAACATTGAACTGACTTTTTAGTTTTGTTTATTTTTGTTACAACAGCTATGAGGAGGCCTTTGAATATTGTCTTGGATAAAGCGGGGGACTTGTAGTCAAAAATATTGAGAACCTCTGTTTTATCATACCCCTCACACATTTCTTTATTTACCATTTGAACATGTCCTCACAAGACTACTGATCCAGGACAGATGTCAAATTCGTGACATCTGCACCTTCTTAGACTTATAAGTAGTTTCTTTATTCCTTTGGAGCTGTGATTGCATTTTTGTGTGCATCATTAGCGGAAAGAAGGCTTATGGAATTGCAATTTTCTGCAACCTGTTCATTTAATTTGTTGATCATTATACTCTTAATTTTCCTTGCTTTGCGGAACAGCTCAGCGCTACTGAATTGCAGCAGCTGGTATATGTAGCTGTAATTGCTGTCAGTGCTTTAATGCAGTAATTGCTGTGTGGTCCACCTGGTGTATTACTGCCTGTTCAGGCTCTCACACATCAAATAATACTAAAAGTAAAATGAGATTTAGGTATTTTTTCCTATTCTCTTCGATTGTCTGTCTACATGTCTCAAGTAAATATGTTTGTTCCACTTATAATCTCTGAAACAGAGCCTCTAACACATGTGACCGCTCTAGTATGTAACCACACAGCGTTTGGCATTGAGAGGCAAAGCAGCTGTTCTCTGCTACACTGAGTTCGATTTTGCATTAGAAGTCTGCTCGCTTCATCATCGGGAGCGGCGGGGATGTTACAATCTAATGAGATGTAGCTTATGTGAAAAAGATTATTTATTTATGGATTTTGCATGAGTTGTGCTCTATATTGGCAGGCACATTTTCTGAGAAGCCTGTCGTGTGTGTGTGTGTGTGTGTGTGTGTGTGTGTGTGTGTGTGTGTGTGTGTGTGTGTGTGTGTGTGTGTGTGTGTGTGTGTGTGTGTGTGTGTGTGTGTGTGTGTGTGTGTGTGTGTGTGTGTGTGTGTGTGTGTGTGTGTGTGTGTGTGTGTGTGTGTGCACTTAAGTCTCTTTAATGTCATCAGGACTGCAGAGCTTTAGGATTTGTTGAGTCCTTTACAGTAACCTTCAGGACTCTGACTGAACAAAGTTATAAATATACATAAGAAGCGGCTTTATGATTGCCTGCTTGTGTTTTATTATAGATATAAGAGAGGAGTTGATGCATAATATGTATTACATAATATGTAATACTTTTTTAATCACTATAAAGAAACAGTTCCTGAAAATTTGCTGCAAATGTACTCACCCTCAGGTCATCAAAGATGTAGATGCATTTGTTTCCTCATTAAAACAGCTTTGGAGAAATTTTGCATTACATCACTTAAATCCTCTGCAGTTGAATAGGGGCAGTCGTGGCCTAATGGTTAGAGAGTCAGACTCGTAACCCGGTTGCAGGTTTGAGTCTCAGGTCCGGCAGGGATTGTTGGCGGGGCGAGTGAATGTACAGTGCTCTCTCCACCCTCAATACCACGACTGAGGTGCCCTAGAGCAAGGCACCGAACCCCCAACTACTCCCCGGGTGCCGCAGCAAAAAAAAACTTTAGATGGGATAAATGCAGAGCACAAATTCTGAGTATGAGTCACCATACTTGGCCACATGTCACGTCACTTTCTTTTCACTTTCACACTTGAATGGGTGCCATCAGAATGAGAGTCCAAACAGTTGATAAAACATCACAATAATTAGTGTGACTCCAGTCCATCAATTAACGTCTTGAAGCGAGAAACTGTGTGTTTGTAATTAACAAATTTATGAAGACGTTTTTAACTTTGAACCGTTGACGAGTCCTCTTTCCTTAATAGTTTCTCTAGCCGTCTCGTCTGGATCAGGAGAGAAATATGCACAGATCAAGCACTCTTTACAAGCAAAAACTTTCATGGAATCATATTTTGGCCAGATGGTTTATGTTAAAATGGCTTTATGATAGATTGGTTTCTTATAAAAACACAGCTTTTCGCACAAGACATTAATTGATGCGGAGTTGTTTAGATTACTTATTAATTATTGTGATGTTTTTATCAGCTGTTTCAACTCATTTTGACAGCAACTATTCACTGCAGAGGATCCATTAATAAAAGTAACGTAATGCTAAATATCTCTAAATATGTTCTATTGAACAAACAAACCCATCGTGGATGACCTGAGGGTAAGAATATTTTCAGCAAAATAGGCTAAAAGTTTACAATTTGAGGGAACAAATTTTTTAGGTGCATTTTTTTGTACTTTCATTAGTTTATTTTAAAAGTCGAAATATTTCATTTGGTGTCTCCGTTAATTTGAGCTCATAAAAACTGGAATCCACTGTAATTAATCTTCTGAGAAGATATGAGTTTTTCTCTGTATGGTTGAGTCATCATCGCTGATCTGATAAAGCTCTTGTTTGAGTCCTGCTGAGAAGCCTCAAGCAGAATGAGTTGGCGCGCTCTTTTGTTCTCTTCTCCTGTACTCAGGGCTGAGCACTCTTGGTTCATGGGTAATTCACAGCATTAACTGCCACAATTAATGTTCAGGCACTCAGAAAGTGTGTCTTACAAAGAGCTGATAGAGGTTTTGTGTGCTATATGAACCTCTTAACAGACTTGAATCTGCAGTTCGACCCAAAATGAAAATTGACATAATTCACTCAACCTGTTTTTTCCTGTTGAACACAAAAGTAGAATTGTTACAGCTTTTGACATAAAAAACATCATAAAAGTAGTATGCTAGTAACAGCAATTTATTAAAAGTTAAAAACATATATGTATTTTTAAGGCCCGGTGAAACACTTTTTCCATCTTTCTCAATTTTTATTTTTACCAGATTCTGATTTCCATTAATTTTCTGCATTTCATTTTAATGATTTCATAAAATGTTAATAACCAAAAGCATCTCTAAATAATTGATTGTATAAAAGAGTTGCTTAGTTGCTCCCCCCCCCCCATACAGAAATACTGTATTGTTTATTATATACATTTTTTATGGTAAATACATTTTGGTGAACAAAAATCTGATAAATAATTCTGAAAATATGGTTTTATTAGTAGTAATAGTGCTATTAATTAATTACATTAATATATTTCTGTCACAGTTTCAAGTTAAAATGAACTTGGTTGCTGTGAAGACCTTTACGTTTTTGTTTGTAGTCTATATGATATAATAATCGTTTTTCTTCAAAAGAAACGGTAAATGCTCATGAAGTGACTCTCAGAGCAGTTCTAGAGATTGTTCATGTACATTGAGGCGACAGAGTCTGAAAATGAAACCACGCATCTGTGCCATTCATTCACACAGACACATTGTTATTTAAATATTATTTTGTGGCTTAATATTCACATACACTAGTATCGCTTTTATCGAGTTTTGATTTAAGTATACTGACCTTCTTTTGATATACCCATCCAAAATTTGACAAATTCTGTGACATTATGCTTTATACATTAAATTCCTTATTTATGACCGAATTCCGTGTTTCTGTCTGCATTTTCCGCATTGCTGAAATCACAGGGCCCTACATATGGATAATGATCAACCTCCACTGAATAGTTCCTCAAATATGTTTTTGTTGGAACCACATGAGTAAATACTGGTAGAAGTTTGAGTTTTGGATGAACTACTGTTTTAATCCACAAAGTTTATGAATATAATTAGGATGAGCGTGTCGTTTGTAGCTCTGAGAGGTAATTGTTAGGTGTTCGCATGAGCTTATGATGAGAGCTGGAGCCCTGCGGTGAAGCTCACTGTGGAGAGACTGAGCTCTGCTGTGAGGTGGTAGATGACTGAACGGCTCTGGAGGATTTTCCAGAGCTTATTTGACTGGATAATTCTGGAGTTAGGCTACTAATCAAAGGTGAAAGGAGGGAGCGCTTGACAGTTTAAATGGAGTAGAGGTGTTTGAAGTGCCAGGAGGTTAAATGCGAGGAACAATGGGAGATTATTGCTTCTGGAGACCTATGGTCCCAGCACCAACTCCCAAATGGCAGGGCACCTCCCTTTTAAGAGAAGAATGGAGGATCTCAACAGTGCTGGGATCCAGTTGCAATTTTGACTTGTTTCATGAAGTGTAATGTGCTGTACTCCATGTAAAACCATTCAATTGTTTTTTTATGCAATTCTTCTTCTTCTATAATTGTTAAACCATGTTTATGACCTCATAATAATTTATTTAATTTACATTAATTTGGAAAACCTTTTTATCCAAAGCAACCTACAATGCAGTCCACATATATTTTCTCTCCATCTGTAATACTAAGGTTTTGATTCATGACTTTGATCTTCAGACTGATGACCTTTCTAGGCAGTACAAATACCCAACTAAAACAAGCACCCTTAAAACAGAACCAGGCTTACAGCTGATGCACGATAGCCTTCTCTTTCTCAAGTACACCTCACACATCCCACCTCTCTCATTAGAAAGGTCATATCTCCCCTGGTGCAACACTAAGCCTCATAAATACTCAACTATTTGGCACATAATGGACTGTGGCTCTGGTTTCCTTTCTCTAATGATAATTAAATTACTGCTTACACATCCGGCTGCACTGACATTCAAAACTAGCCTCTAAAATCTAATACTGAAACTATCTGGTATCTGCAGCAGTGGTGATGGATTTGATTTACAGTGGTGTATTGGAATAGCAGGAGGCTGACAGGTGATCGTAAGCATTGCACTGAGCTGCTGTCTGTATGCAAACTCATAACTTCAGTGTTTATCTATTCACAGGGTCACCGTGACACAAATACATTTGTGACCATGACAAAAATGTACATTGTTCTCTACCCTTGGTTATTTACAGTGTCCGGTAAGTGGACTCTTTTCCAGGAAGATCACGTTGCAGCACTCTTGGGACACCTTAGAGCTTAGCATCTTTTTTTAGGGAACAACAGCAGCATTCAATAGATGGCCAGCAATGTCAGCTGAACAGTAGTGGAGTAGTGTTCATTTTTACATAGTTCTATCATGACAACTCTTGGAAGATTTTAGAATGGTAATGGATATGACGATGTTAATGTATTTGGTCTTGCTGGAATAGATCTGCTACGCTACTGAATTGCTGCTGCTGTTGTTTATTGCTGTTGTTGTAGATTTTTGTTGCTGCAAAGCACCTAAATTAACTTTCTATTGCCAAAACATATGTCGATACAGTGCTGTGAGTATTTAAGACATACTGCTGCTGCACAAGTAGCTTATACAGTATAATAACCCATAGCAGATCTATACAGGTGGAGCTGGGGGAGGTAGAGGGTTTCAGAGAAACTCTGAAAGCGTGCTGCGAACTGCTCTAGTGAATGCTGACCAGCCATTTAAATGAAAAGCAGTGAAGTCTCTGTATGCAACATGAACCAATCAGCTTGTGCCAAGTAGTTTAATACTGTGTATATCATCAATTTGCATTAACGACCCATCAGCCTGCACCATCTAGAGTTTCATGACAGAACTTGACATTTGTTTTTTAACCATCCACAACAATCTCTTTTGCTTTATTTTGTGCAGATGTTGCAAATATCTGATTAATCTCATATGAAAACTGATATTCAAAACTTTAGAGTTGGTAAGATTTTAAAATGTTTTTGAAAAGACTATTATGCTCACCAAAGCTGCATTTAGTTTATGAAAAATACAGTAAAAACAGTCATATTGGGAAATCATTCTAATATCCTTGGTACTCAAAAATCTTATTATCCATGTAGAAAACAGTTGCTTAATATTTCTGTGGAAACTGTGATGCATCGTTTTCACAGGATGATTTGATAATTGGATTGTGGATTGGAGTTTACATCTCATCTCAAGCCATGATTCCCCGTCAGTTTTCTTTTTCAAGATACAGCGTGATGAAAGATGCCTGAGTTCACTATCCTGTTTTTCTGTCTGCCTGTTTGATTTAAATGGACCGCTGCTTTACTCAAGCCTGCTGGCAGAGTCTTTGTCCTGAGGCTAGAGAGTGTCAATGTGCCATTCAGGAAACTCTGTATGTTCACTTAAGCCGCCTGTCCACTTGCTTTCATCTAGAGGTAGGATGACACACGCTCCTCTAATCCCAAGTGCATGAAAACCGGGCAGTGGCTCTGTCAGTCAGTGGCTTTAGGCGCAGTAATGTGCTAGAGATGCAGGAATAGTGTGTGTCAGATTATAAGAGAGCTTATCTCAGTGTTTACGGTCTGCGGGACGTACACTCACGCTCATTCACAGACACCATCGCACTAAGGACCACAGCAGTTAGTTTAGACTAGAGAAATTTTTCATTTTTAATCCGTGGCTTCCTCTTTGATCTCTGACTTACAACTGTGTCTTACGATATGCAATGTTTCTGCAAATACTATGTAGAGGTATGCGGAAATGTTATTGTTTAACTAAAAAAAATCTCGGTCAAGATTTTTTCTTTGATAATTTGTGTCCTCAAGCTTTTAGTGTAATATATATAAAAGACACTATCCTCTGTAAGGATCTATCTATCTGTCTGTCTGTCAGTCTATCTATCGTTCTATCTGTCTGTCGGTCGGTCGTTCTATCGGTTGTTCTATCATCCTGTCTGTCTCTTCTTCTCTCTGGCTGCCCATTCGTTCTGTCTGTACCCAATATAGCATTTTAATTAAATAATTATTTGTAGCATCATGATCAACAAAAAATTTGGCATATTGTTTTTTCTATTACTCGAAAATTACAATCGCTGTCTGAAACTTACTTTATCCAGAAGAATTTTGAATAACCTTTTAGGCAAGAATGTGACTTATTCGTGAGATTAAAATTGTTGAATGAAATTAAGCCTTCTGTACAAGAAGTTATCAGAAATGAAGGCTAGCGGACTCTGCATTCTGCATACTCAAATGTTTGTCATGAATATTAATGGATGGTCAGACTGCATAATAAACATTACTTCACTCCTACACTCACAGAACTGCAGCAGTCATGTGCACTGAAGTCACTAAAATCTACTCATGTTAGAATTCTGCTCATTTAAATCACCACACAGTATCTTTTGTTATAGAACAAATAGAAAGCAAGCAAGAAAGAAAAAGTCACATCTGTTATTTATCAGCTCTTCTTAACATGTGACTCTCAAACCAGACTTGTGTTTGTCCTAGGACATTCTGTCATGCGTAGGCAGTGTAGAATATCAGGTACGAGCTGATCTAACACAATATAGTGAGAGCTTAGACCTTCCCACTTTCTCTCTAGTACACACACACACTCTCTCTCTCTCTCTCTCTTGCTCGCACACTCATCATACTATGCTGTTTTATATACTCTCTCTCACTCAGCATTTATGCATTTGCTCAGCACACAGTGGGAAACATTACTGGTAGTTGATCTAAACCAGAAGCCTGATTATGAAAGCTCGCTGTCAGTTAACATTAGGAATACCGAATGGACAACAATAAAGCAACTGAAGAAAGCGGGGAATAAAAAGGAGCAAGTCCGCTTACAGTGCAGTCAGAGGAGAGTGGAGAAGAGTGGATAAGCATGCGCTTGATGTGCTGCAGTGTGACGTGGATGGATGTGGGATTTCTCCTCTGTTCTGTGTGTTGATGTGATTGGTGCCCAGAGTTCACCGCTTCACAGGCTGCTGCTGCCCTGGAGCCAGAGCGCAGGAATTCACTCTCACAGAGACTTGCGCACGCACACACGCACCGAGACACTTACTTACACACATTTCACACACAGACGGCACATGGACAGATACACACTCTGGCAGCACTTCAGAGCGATAACTGCACTTGTGGTTTAAACAGAGTGTTGCACTCACCTTTTTGACAGCTGCCACATCCATTCGGACCTTTTTAACGACATTTTCTTCAAGTTTTAAGAAAAGTGACTTTCTCCTCGTTGTCCTCGGGGCAGGAAGACACTTGTCCTTAGTTGTTGAGGTAACAGCACTGGGAGATTTTAGGACTAGTTGCTCTTTGTAGCATCAGCATCCTCACCGTGGTAAAGCTGTCAGCGGGGGCACGCCGTCAGCATGCAGGTGTCTTTAGTGTGCACGGACCATCGAGCTGTTAGCCGCAGCACAGAGGACCGACTGAACCGACAGAACACCAACAGCCCGAGTTTGGGGCCAAAAAGCAAGTTTCGCGCTGTGGCAATGGTGGCCCGCACCCTGGGGCAACTGTCTGTGCAGAACATGCCTTCCTCTGGTGGCCACTGCTTGAGAACTGGCATGAAGTATAGGTAGGTGAGAGGGGATTCCAAGAATTAACATGTAGCACTTTAACCTTTCTGTGCTGTTTCAGTGTTTATTCCAGTTTAGACTGTTTGTAATCGGATGTGCATGTCATTTGAGCAAAGTAAAGTCGTCTCAAACAGAAAATTGTGACTCTTGAGATTTGATTTTTTATGCAGGGTCAGTTTGCTTCACAGGTTTAACAGTTTAAAGTTGTCATGGTTTAAAAGGAATGTCTGAAATGTTATTTAGTTGATCGGTTAGTTGTGTTGTTGGCTGGTTGGTTAGTTAGTTTGTTTATTGATCTCTTGTGGGGAAGTTAGTAGTTGTGAATGTTGAGATGGTAGTGATTGAGAAGCATATTTTATCATATTTTATTCAGCATACTTCATTTTTTTTTTCTGCGTCAGCAAAATATGTAAATTAAAAATAATACAGATTATGAGTAATTGATTATATATTATATATGATATATATATATACTGTATACACTGCTCACACTTTTATTTGAAATTATTCAAATTATTACTCACATTTATTTAATACAATATACAGTACAAACAGTAATATTGTAAAATATTATTGCATAATAATCGCTTTCTATTTTAAAAAAATAAATAAAAAATAAACATTTATTCATGTGATGGCAAAGCTGAATTTTCTCCAGCCATTATACTTCATTGTTGCACAATCAAAATATTTGTGAATTCAAAATGTGAGAATATTTCAAATAATGAAATCATGATCATGATGTGTTTTCTTTTTGTATGTATGTACATTCAAATATTTGATCTAAATATTTTTAGGGCTTGTTTTTATATAAATCTGCTCCATATTTAGTAATTTCCGAAATTCATGTTTGTTTCTTTGTTTTAATACAGTAATTGATTTAATTAACATTTCCCCATTTCTATTTTTATTAATTTCCATCTAACGATTACTTAATCTAACACTAATACATTAATAGCATTAAATGTAATTGGAAAATGTCTTTTTTAAATGTAAAATCTCAATATGACTATCCACTTTTTTCATGCTGTACATTATAATGATGTCATGCCTAAATTCGCTTATAGCATTCAAAGCAACTGAATTCAGTTTGAGGTGTTTTATTTTAGACCAAAATAGGTCGATATTAAAAATAGTAATAGTTTTAATATCGACCTCTTGACATCTCCAAAGTTAAAGATCAAGTCTTAGCCATTAGCATGGTCTCTATATGAAATGGAGATGCAGTGTGATCATATTCCACTGCTTAGCATTATTAGGAGCACAGGATGCTCTCACTTTTTCGACTGCAGCGTTCATACAGCCCACGGTCGTTTGTAACATACCCGTGCTGCTTACTATCTGCTCACTGATAAAACAATAGTGTTCGATCCTTAAAGTAAGCCCACCCTCCCTCTTCAGTTTTCCATACTGTAATTTGCTTAATTGTACATCAAAGGCACTTTGTAGCCATGCAAGGTAATGCAGTGTCTTCCACTTCCTGATTAAACTGTGTAACCGAACACCTGAAAAGCTTCTCTTTCTCGCTGCACTGCTAATAAGTGTCTTGGCCCTCTTAAAGCTAATTCCCCATTATAATTAAGTCTTTTAAATTCAAAGCTGTAAATATGTAAATGTCATGTCATAGTCGTGAAGGCTGGGTTTATTTCACTGGAATACGAGATGAGGCTTTACTGACGGTTTTTGGACTTGCTTAACATGATTTGTGTGTGTAATTTTAATTTATCTGATCATAATTATGCCTTTATTTATAAAAACAATCAGATTTACACTACTTTTTGTTTTTTACACATTGGCTGTAAGAGTGAATAACTTACAACATAATTGTACAATAATGTAATGGATATATGTATGCTATGGGATTAGACAAATTGTAATGTATTTATTTAATGTCTATCAGCTTTTATGACTGTCTGAATATCTGTTTTCCGTGCTGAGCCTTTTTGCTTTTACTGTGGAAAACAATAGAAGATATTTTTAAACATGTCTGTGTTTTTTTTGTCCATACTATAAAAACCAATGGGGTCCAAAGATGTTTGAACATTTTTCTTTGGTGTTTTACAGAAAAAAGGTCATACTTGTTTGGAATGACATGAGGGAGAGGACATTATGAAAAATCTTTCATTTTTGGGTGAACTACCCCTTTAAGTTTGATCTGGTATTATGTTCACATCAATGTTGTGCGGGTCTTTGCTGAAATTATGACATAATCACAATTTTCCTCTGAGCAGTCTGCAGCTACAGTGCAGTGATGTTGATGAACAGAAACAGACTATGAATGAGTAACGTGGTATCCTCTCCATGTCTGATGATCCAACGTTAAATGTGTCCTGGCATATTGTGGTGAGGATGAGTTGATGCACATGCACCTTAGGCAAGAACCTTTAAAAAACCTACATAATTGTGAGGCTTGCATCCGTTGGGGTCTTACATTTGTGAATGCTCACTCATGAAATGTCATGAGCTGATAAATGTAACCTGGAGGGTTTGTTCCTGTTGTCCCATTCTGTGGCGTGTATCTCTCTGGGCACTGCAATTATCCCTTGACTATTATCAAAGTTCATGTGCCCGTTTTGTTCACAAATTTGAAAGACACAGAATGAGAACGATGAAGAGGGTTGTGTTGAGGCATTGTGTTAGCGTGTGTATCTCAGGGGTCTGCAGAAAGAAAACTGAAATGGTGATTACATAAACGCACAAATGGGCTGCAGTTTCTGCCTGCTGTTCCCTGGGCAGTAAACAGCAGGACTGCTTCAGCCCGTTATACAAGCTACCCTTTATTTGTCCAAAATAAACCCATGAATTCAATGTGCACTCTTAACTGGGAAGACCCCAGAGTGGAAGATGGTGTTTCTTAAAGGAAGCGTGCAGTGCTGGATTGATTAAAGTTGCAATTAAAGATTGATTAAAGAATTGCAACCCAGTCTGCATTTCTGCAAAACCTGAAATACATTGCTGTGGGTACAAACAGTATTGCTGTATTAGAGGTGCTATATGTGATATATATATTTTTTTTGCAGATGTGTTTTGTGCCTGTATAGTAAATCTTGACTAAATTATATTGTGTTGCTTATAGCATGTTTCGCGACACGTTCAAAGTGAAATGTCCAGTGAATGGTGTTAAATGGAGTGTTCGATTTCTCCAGAACAGGTCAACTTGACTAAGGCAACGTATTATTGTTACATTGGTTGCTGTACATATCATAGCAGTTCAGAAGTCAGTACTGTTAAAACTTTAAAGCTCTTTCACATTTGAAATTAATAAACCAACAACACTAAACTCTATCCTAAATCAAACTAATAGTGTTAAAATCAAAACTGAGATCAAAATGCATTTTCTGTGCCAACCATGTCACTTTAGGTTGCTTATGAGGCTTTCAGCTCTTTCATTGAATGTTGTGATTTGTGTTACACGGGGGGAAAAAAAGGTCTGCATGGAAACTGCTTTTGCAAAACTATGTCGAATCCTACATATTTTCCCCCAAATCAGCAAAGAAAATGTTTGAGTTTGGAAATATGGCAAATATTTCCTCATTAACACATAGAGGTTGAAACGTCACAATTTTTACACATTTTGGAGCATTTTTTCCCCCAGTATGTGGATATTTAAAAACATTAAAAAAGGTTTTCTTAAGTGTGTTATTTTTTTGTAAACTAACAGTTGATCTAATGCTTAAAAAGTATAGACTTGCTTTATAATAATAATGAATACAGTTTTGATTTGGTGTGAAATTTCAGGCTTCTGTCATTACTCCTTTGTCATGTCTGTAAACAAAGAAAAGAAGATTCTGCTATTATGATGGAAGATACTCTACTTTTGAATGCTTGAGTAACAATTTTTTCAGAGATATGTCTTGAATGACCTTCTTTTTTATGCAGAAGATGAATACAGAAGGACCACAAAGAGCCCAGAATTCAGCAGTGCACCTTTTTGCTGCATTGTGACTTTTACCTTGTGAATTTGTGCACCTCTGTTTGTCATGTGCCCTTTTTCCTTACAGCCATTTCCTGACTCCAACCATACTTCAAAAACATTTCTTAGCACAGATCCATAAATTAGCAACACATTGTTATCCACCCATGCACAGATATATGGGCCACTGTGGTGTGTGATATTTTGACCCCCCTGCTGGCAAATGTCCTCTATGCCAGATATAGTGCTTCTTCCTAGTGCCTACCTACCCTTTTGATGCATCCTCCTCCTGGTTTCCTAACTCTTCTTAACGTTTTGTCTTTTACTTCCCTTATATCCTTTCTACCTTTTCACCATATTACTTGAAGCCTTTCTCTATGATACCTTTCTTGTTTAAAGAGTGATGTCTGAGTGATGACACCCAATATACTGTTTGAATGCCTGTTTTGTGTGAGCCTCTTATGTATGTTGCAGTGTGATGAAACAGTGAATACACTGGCTGATGGATCTCAGGCTTGATATGAGAAAAACATTCTCAGAGGGATTCCTGGTGGATCACTGTACATTGAATGTGTGTGAGGTCAAATGTGTGTTGTGAACTGTGTGTGTATCGTTATTCTTAACCCCTCTAAAGCCCAGAGTGTTTGCTCATCTGCCGTGTGTGAACTGGTATAAATGGTTTATGAGGACACAAATCTGTATAATAACATGGGTATTACAACATGAAGGTGGTTTATGAGGACACTACTGCCTATTTTCCCTGTAAACCAAAAGACTTAAAAAACATACTAAATGGTGTTTTTTGAAAATCTAAAAATGCACAAAGTCTCCTGTGAGGGCTAAGTTTAGGTGTAGGGTAGGTGTAGGGCAATAGCACATACAGTTACAGTATAAAAACCATTATGCCTATGGAGAGTCCCCGTAAACCACATATGCCAGACACACACACACACACACACACACACACACACACACACACTGTCAGCCGTAGGGCTGAAGAGGAGACCGCCACAGGGCAGTTTTGGAGTCTGGAGTCAACCCGTGCTGTGTACAGGTCAATGACGAATAAAAGTGTATGTCCATGATAAAGCAAAATAAAAATCACCAAGGTCTTAACTTTAATTCAGGTTGGTTTCATATGATTTTGAAAAACGTTTTCAAACTCTAAAAATGCTATGAGGTGTAACAATAGATTAAAAACAACAAAAATAAAATAATTTCTTGAATACATTTGAGAATATAATTTGTAATCATCATTTTAAATGATTTTCATTTAAATAACCTCCCCCCCTGTATGTTTGTTGCACAACATGTCTTTGGTTTGGCAGAGCAAAGTTTTTCAAATATTAATAAGCAGCAAAGCACTTGTGTGCCGAACTCCCAAATAAAGTTTATACACACACATACTGTAAAATGCATGTATTTATACAGGCGTTTTAAAGTCACTATGTATAGAGAGATGTATGTTTAAAGTACTTTTGAAAATATTAATTGATCTACACACAAAAAAATGAACTTGCTGTGCAATCTGTCATTAAATAATCTGTGTTGCTAATTATAAACACTCAAGATGGCCTAAATGGGCAACAGAGAGAGTGTTTGCTAACAGTCCAGCACTATCCAGTTACTGTACCTCCATCAACTGCTGTGATAGTGTAGGTAGGCAGCGTGCTGCATTAAGAGACCCATTTTGATCTGTGGTAAAGGCCCTGTCGACATCCATTAACGAATGCCAAATATTAGTGGAGCAGGCCCAGTGTTTCCCACACATGCAACCTCAGCCAAGTGCAGCTCTCTGGGGAGATACCGAGTGAGTTTCTCCTCTCAATGTGAATGTGCCTTTTAAATATCTATACACTGCTGAGTAGCTTTCCTGCCATTCACCTTAGAAGAGAAAGACAGCTTTGTTTGTTTAAAGGCATGGTGAATTATTGATTGCAGACTTCATATGCTGATTGATTTTATTAATGGGGTTTCCACGTGTACTGTTAGGTAGCAAGATCTCTGTCTAATAAACTGTTGTTCTTCACAGCAAATGGTGTATATTAAGCAGTTTGCATTGTCCCTCTGAAGTTATACTGTTGACATTTACTGTAAAACTCTCCAGACTACACATCTTGCTGTACTGCATTCTAGACAAACAGAACAGTATTGATCATTAAGCAAATCGGTGTGCACTGAATAATTCAGTTCAAACTCTGTTTCCATATCTGTCCAACAGAATTATCCATGCAGTTGTAATATTTCACTCGTTCAGTGTAAGTACAGTAGAAGTATTTTATGTCTCTGTGACATCCAATAGATTTACTTAATCTGCCATTAGAGTAAGTGTCTTTCTTAAGGTGCTGATAGGTTAAAATGTATGCCTTTCAGGGTTTAAACCAACAACCATCTGGATGCAGTGGCTGAACTGTATATGATGCCATGCCGCTAAAAACAACTGGTTCAGTGTCATTTATTCATGAGTCAGACTACACTGGTTGTGTAGCATGTTTTTTATTGTCTTAAAAAAAGTGATTTGTTTGTGAATAAGTTGACTCTAGTTGCATAGTATGTGTTTGATCCTTCAAAAGAAAACTACAGTTATTTAAATTATCAACTTCCAAAGCCATTTTGGTCGAGTGTGTGGGACTTAACCCTATAGTATTTCCCAGGCTGCATCTGTGTTGTTCAGCTACATTGACCCTGTCCAGCAATCTTCCGCTCAGACAGTGCAGACAGCCTGCCACAGATTCATCAAACAATGCATTACAGTAACGCATTACAGTAGACAGTAGTGAATCAATGAGAGAGCCTTTAAAAGTTAATTGCTTTTGTTAGAGGAGCTCAAAGAAAAGATCACTTTCACAGTCTCTGAGCAGATCTGAGCTTTTTTCAGGCCGGTCAAGTTCATCGACACCAAACTCCATTTTTAGGCTAGTTTACTGGTGGCATGATGGCATCCTGTATCATGCTGAAAGTCAATGAGTTCTTTGTGCAACCACATTCTACTGTAAATGTTTGTTCATGTGCTTCATTTTAGAAATGTGTGCTTGGTATTCTGTGACCTTTGAGTTTGTATGCATTTGTATTTGTATTCTCTCAATTCCAGTGTTGCCACAGTTAGGGTGTAAAGCAAAAAGACAGTTGACTAACAAGGGACTTAAATGTCCTTAATGAAAAAAATATAAATTAGCTGTATGCTAATAATAAATTAGCTTGAATTTTCACAGATTATTGTAGCATTAATAATTAATAGTATTTATCAAAAACAGAATAAAACTCTCATAGACAATGGCTGCCGTATTTATTTATTTTATTTACTTGGTATGCATGTTTGAATTCATATAATTTGATTCTGTTCATTAACAAAGGAATTACCAACCTGGGATTTGTGAAGTAACTGGAGGGGTTTATATATATACAAAAATAGTCAACTTAATTTTACATTCAGTCATTCTTTTTATATATAAAAAAAGAATAATAACACTGAAAATAGATTAAATATTTTATTTGTTTAACTTTATTTTATGAAAATTAACAGCCGTCAGAGAACCATGAACATGAGTTTGTGAAGCTGTGCATTAGCACATTATACATTTGATAGGCAATTATTGGTGCTTCTGACCACCCGGTTACGGTTAAATGATTATGCCAATTATATTTTTTTAATTTCAGTCATTTAAATATTAAAAGAAACATTCTCTCCAATTATTATGTTCTATAATTTGCTGCGTTCCATAATTAAAGAGGGCTAAAGACGTGCTTGACTGTCTCTCTGTTCTCTGGTTGCAGCCGCAGTCGTCTAGCACCAGCGCATAGTCTTAAATGTTCAGCACTATACACCAATGCACTGCCTGTGTCTTGTTAGATGAAAGATTAATTATGTGAACATGTGAGCATGCACAGGGCTTTGCGCATCAGTTTGAGTCCCATCAGCAGGTGGCCAGTTCACCTTCACAGTCTGGTCAATGGATCTCCCATCCTGTAACTCTATCTCCATCAAACCAGTTAAAAATTCATCACTGGTTTTCAGGACCTCCATGCTCACTGATAATTTGATTTGAGTTGATAAGTTCTCTGCTGATGTTCTGTTCAAAGCCACTTGGAGTGGACATTGATGACGGCCTGTTTACAGGTAATAGATACAGTACACTGTACATGCATAGACTATAGGCCTTTATTCAGAGTCTACACACAAGGACAAGTGCATATAAGGGCATTTTGATTATATATTTAAAGACATAATGTACTGTACATTATTTATTATGGTTGATAATTCATTGTAAACTACAAGCCTGTGCCACTACTGTTTCAAGTGCTCACACTCTAAAAAATTCTGGGTTAAATCAACCCAACTTGGGTTATTTGGCAACCCAATGCTGGGTAAATATTGGACAGAACACATGCTTGGTTATTTTGACCTAGCTGGTTGGGTTAAATGTTTTTACCCAACATATTGAGTTGTTTTATTGAAGTCAACTAGCCTATTGTTTAAAAATTATTTTATTGCTGGTTTAAAATGGACTGTAAATTAATAATCACACACAGAATGTCTAGAGGCAACAGCAATAATCAAATGATGAGCATTCATTACTAAGCAAGAACGCATGGACAAGATACAAGACAAATATAATTTATTTGGGTGAATACAGCATACACTCTGGGTTAAATACAACCCTGGGGAGCTGCTAAATTCAGACCGCAGCCTCGCGTTTCACTCGTAGCTGAAAGATGCCGTGACCTGCTCATAAACCGTACTGAGATTAGAGAACATATTTTTACATTAAATTAAGCTAATTATAATGAATAAAATCCATTTATGTTATGCAAAGCAAAATATGTTTCCATCATGCTGATGCAGCTGACTGAAATCTCATCCCTATTTTGCATTGCGTAAAATAATACAATTTACAGCACAGTAAAGATTTATAAAATGTATACACACATTTATTTCCCAGAAGAAGAGCATCAAATTGGCGGCACTGAGAATCGCAGAGAATTTCTTTGGAGACCGGCTCAACCCAGTGGTTGGGTAAAAAAAATTATAACCCAGCATTAAAAAATGACCCAGCACCTAGGTCAAAATTATTAAAAATAACCCAATAAAATAACCTAAAAGGCTGAACCCAGCATTTGGGTTAAACAAGTAATCCAGCTTTATTTATAGTGCAGGTTTACAGTGCGTAGGGCGATATACCGGTAGACATGATTAACCGGCAGAAATTTGTCAGCCAGTAGAGATTTTAGACTGTCATCTGCTGTTATAACACTGCTGCGCTACGTACGTGGTCACGGAAACAAGAACTGTGGTTTAAAAACAAGTAATTTTAAGCCATTAAAACTCAATCAGCAGCAAAAGACAACTCATTTCACTAGATGCGTGCTCCGTCTGAGAGATGTTTCTGAGCGCTGTCAGAGAGGCGTGCACATATGATGACGGTGCACATAGAGCACGGGAGTACTGAACCAAGTTGTTTTTACCACTTTATATATAGGCCTTGGATCATGGTTAAAAACACACACTCTTAAAGTGACAGCAGTCTAATATTCCTTATGTCTTTCACCATTTAAATTACACTGGGTTACTAATATTGTGGTGAAGAGTGAAGCTTTTGCTTTACGTGAGGATGTGTACATAAGGAGTATGTCTTTGCTGCTTTAAGGAGCAGACTTAGCATTTAGCATGCTAATATGTGCTATTGCATGCTAACAGTTCATAAGCTAGCTAGTACTATCCCTGATAGCACACATACGTCTCAGAGATGTCTATTTGATGTGCATGTTTACATCTGGAAAACTATTTTTTGTCTTAAGTGTTCACTCATCTGCAATACGTCTATAGGAAGTTTCCTGTCAGACTTTAAATAGAAATTTAGAAAATATATTTTAAGATGTTTAATGTTTGAATGTATGTAAAACTAATTTTTTGAAGATGTTTATCAGATAGTTACACACAGCAGATGGTTTCCAGATGAAGTGCTATTTAACAGACATCTTGCAGATGTCCTGATATGTACATCTGGGATCTTACAATATATATATAATTGTATTATATCCTGTCAGGAAACCATAAGAAATCACTTTTGAGACTGCTTAATTTGGTCTCTTCAAAATAACTTAATTTATTTACGTTGAAGTCATGTGAACCAATTCTGTTTATTAAATCATGAAAATTCAACACACATTTTTGTCAGTGTGGGATGAACACATGGTGAATAACTTCCCGGAGGATATGATACAGTAGGAATGTCTCTCAAGGATAAATTCTTGACTCTTGATTGTTTTCTTCTGAGAAATATTGTGCCTTTTCATAAGCTTTGCTGCCCTCTTCTAAAAAGTTTTTAAAAGTGTTTTATTTTTTGTATTTTTTTGGGAAACCATAAAAAGGTCTCTTAAGGCAACATCTTTGTTTTGTGCCAGTCATAAATTGCTTCTCATCCTTCAAATAAAAGCTCACTGAATAGCTGTAATTATGAAGGCAGTCGGTGTCCTTGACTGTGTGGTCTTATAGTAATTGCTCAGCAATGTAACCTTGGCTCTTTGTAAACTCAAAAGATATCGAACAAAAGACCCAGATGGTTTTCTGATTGGTTCATCTGGCTGAAGGTACTGTAGTGCTGTATCCAGGCTGATCTCTCTCTGTGTGTGTGAGTGGGAGTTACAAACAAAGACTGCCACAGTACATATGCAGCCTATGGCCCAGGTTACACATAATGAAAACACAATGAGTTCAGATTTATTCATAACTGTGCTGCTGACCACAGGGCATAGCTACAATATATATCCTTAGACCAATTTGAAACATTAAAAAGTTACATTTATGCATCACATTGCATTTCTTTATTCATTAAATTGAAACACGTTATCGTTGATTGGCATTCATCACGATTGCATTTAATTGTACCATGTGACTTTTTTTTTAGGAACCTTGGGAAATCCGGCTTACGGGTATCATGTCTAGGACTGGGTGAGTAAAGCAAGCTGTGCTATGTGTAATATCACTATTAGTCTCTTATAAATATCAGAAATTTAGATTAGCTTAAGATTCACTGTTACAGTATGTAAAACTGCATGTGTCGCTCTAACATTACCTTACAGGCATTACATGGGTGTTTGGAAATAGATGTCAGGGATTGTTACTCTTTCTTTATTCACAAATTACTGGGCAATAGCATTTAGCATGCTAGCATGCTCTTGCAGTGAAGCAACAACCTGAATAAGCATAACATGAACACTATGCTTTAAAGAAATAGTTCACACAAAAATGAAAATTATGTCATCATTTACTCATCCTCATGTCGTTCCCAACCTGTATAAGTTTCTTTCTTATGTTGAACACAAAATAAAATATTTTATAGAATTTTGAAGAACCAAACAGTTCCCCATTGATTTCCATAGTAGGAAAATAAATACTTTGGAAGTCAATGGGGACCAACAACTGTTTGATTTCTTCAAAATATATTTTATTATGTTCAAAATAAAAAGTGTAGCTTTAATCAACCTCTACTGTACAGTAACTAAATAGCAGCACAGGATGCAGTACAGATAATTATAACCATGTTATTTGAGTTTTGTACTGCTGAAGACAACATTAAGCTATAATGCCCTCTTGGCTGTCCGTTTTCTCTCCATCTGTGATCTGTCCCTGTCCCATCTCTCCTCTCTCTCTCTGTCTTCTCTCAGATAGCTGAGCAGCTGATGACGCTGGCATATGAGAATGGTATCAATCTGTTTGACACAGCCGAGGTGTATGCGGCAGGGAAGTGAGTACTCTTTACCGATTTCCCATCATTCATTGCTGCTGCTCTTAATCAGTGATGGGGATTTATACTTGTATATGAGGAGATTATTAAAGTATTAACTCTAGTTTTAGCAACATTATTATCTTTTATAGGACTGTATAGACCACCTTCTCACAGATCAGATGGATCCAAAATGCTTTCAGGAAGCCAAGTAATTGTTTGTTGTTGTTTTTATTTTTTTTTTTTTTTACCATACTGTAGCTTTGGCAACAAGGTTCATGTTTCTTAGCACAGATGTGAGACGATATTCAAGATTGCTGAGACCAAATGTTAAAATTGAAGAACAAGATGTGTTTTCCCTTAAACACTTTTAGTATTTATTCATTTTTCTATATATAATTAATATATATATTTTATTTTATTATTATAATACATTTTTATATTTATTTAAATTAAAGTGTATTATATTTGTATTTATGTATTATATATATATATATATATGTATACACTCACCGGCCACTTTATCAGGTACACCTGTTCAATTGCTTGGTAACACAAATTGCTAATCAGCCAATCACATGGCAGCAACTCAATGCATTTAGGCATCTAGATGTGGTGAAGACGACCTGCTGAAGTTCAAACCGAGCATCAGAATGGGGAAGAAAGGGGATTTAAGTGACTTTGAACGTGGAATGGTTGTTGGTACCAGACGGGCTGGTCTGAGTATTTCAAAAACTGCTGATCTACTGGGATTTTCACGCACAACCATCTCTAGGGTTTACAGAGAATGGTCCGAAAAAGAGAAAATATCCAGTGAGCAGCAGTTGTGTGGACGAAAATGCCTTGTTGATGTCAGAGGTCAGAGGAGAATGGGCAGACTGGTTAGAGATGATAGAAAGGCAACAGTAACTCAAATAACCACTCGTTACAACCAAGATATGCAGAATACCATCTCTGAACACACAACACGTCGAACCCTGAAGCAGATGGGCTACAGCAGCAGAAGACCACACCGGGTGCCGCTCCTGTCAGCTAAGAACAGGAAACAGAGGCTAAAGTTCACACAGGCTCACCAAAATTGGACAATAGAAGATTGGAAAAACGTTGCCTGGTCTGATGAGTCTCGATTTCTGCTGCGACATTCAGATGGTAGGGTCAGAATTTGGCGTAAAGAACATGAAAGCATGGATCCATTCTGCCTTGTCTCAACGGTTCAGGCTGGTGGTGGTGGTGTAATGGTGTGGGGGATATTTTCTTGGCACACTTTGGCCCCTTAGTACCAATTGAGCATCGTTTAAACACCACAGCCTACCTGAGTATTGTTGCTGACCATGTCCATCCCTTTATGACTACAGTGTACCCATCTTCTGATGGCTACTTCCAGCAGGATAATGCACCATGTCACAAAGCTCAAATCATCTCAGACTGGTTTCTTGAACATGACAATGAGTTCACTTTACTCAAATGGCCTCCACAGTCACCAGATCTCAATCCAATAGAGCACCTTTGGGATGTGGTGGAACGGGAGATTCGCATCATGGATGTGCAGCCAACAAATCTGTAGCAACTGCGTGATGCTATCATGTCAATATGGACCAAAATCTCTGAGGAATGTTTCCAACACCTTGTTGAATCTATGCCACGAAGAATTAAGGCAGTTTTGAATGCAAAAGGGGGTCCAACCCGGTACTAGCAAGGTGTACCTAATAAAGTGGCCAGTGAGTGTGTGTATATATATATATGTAATTTTATTAGCTAAATTAGAGTTGCTAAATTGTTATACACTAACATTTATACTTATTACATTACAACTGCTGTTTACTGTATACGTTAGGTATCTATGTTTATGACGACCTAGTAAAATAAGTTATTGTTGTGTCAGCAGAATTCACTTGTGCAAGAAGAGAAAAAAAGATGGAAAGGTGAATAGGCAAAACCTGCTAGCTTGCAGTAAATTTAGCAGTGGCGTCTTTATTTTCTGCAATGCCGTGGAACTATAACGTCAGGAAATTGCTGATAAAGTTGAGCGGAAATAGCCTGACTCAGTGGAAATCCACTCAACGGTACAAAACGGCACTTTAAGACCTCACGAGTGTTAAAGGACATAACCTTATATATGTGTTTGTCACATTTTTCATCTGTTTCATGCCATGTCAAGCTGGCGATGAGACTCGTGCAGAACGATGAAGACAGCACTGTAAATACTTCAGCACAGACGAACTACCCGACCTTTATTACTCGTACACATACACTCGCCATCTTCACAAACGGTGGATTTACTCATATAGACTGCTAGTTAAATAAAAGGCAAAGACTAGTACTGTTAGTGAGTTTGTCTGAGGACATCTGCTGCCCTCGTTGAGCCCACGTTACAATAGCGCTTCATTGGTTACAAGCTGTCACAAGGACTCACATTCTCACAAAGGGATGACGAGGCCTGATGGGAGAACCATTCATGAAGAACACATTGGTCCTGAGGGCAAAAATGGAACATCTGTCATTAGACGCTCTCCCTCCCTTCCAGTCTCTCCCCTTTTTTTAAAAATCTGCTCACATGAAGTATTTTGCCTGTGTTTACACTCTGGGAGTTCCTTTCATATTGCTGTAAAGTGAATGCTTCATTAGCTTAATTCTCCGGAAGCTGAGAACAGGGAATCCCCCAGTGTAGAGGACGCTTTTCCTCACCGACTGATGTAAGTGAGGAGGAGAAGCTTTAGGCTCAAATAATAGCATGATAATTGCTTCTCGCTTTCTTGCAGGGCTGAAATGCTTCTCGGCAATATCATCAAGAAGAAAGGATGGAGGTAAACATTGTGCTGTTTTCTCCTCTTCAGACTGTCAGAATAACTGCTGACTTGATGCTTGCTTGTACCTTGCAGCTCCTGTTAGTTTGTGAATGACTAATGTGGAATTTGCACTTAAGGGGACATTAACTTGTATTCATCTTACCATTCACTGTATGCAAGCACTGAGGCGAAAAGCCACCCCCCGGGGAAAGATGTCTAATTTTGGACCCAAGTTTTTGCCATTTTTAGAAACATGGCATGACTGCAGTTTCAAGTATTCAATAAAATCTTCTCTTGGGAGAGGAGGATATTTTAGCACGAATATTCTACAAAAGCCACTTATTTAGATCATCTTCTGCAAAGTGTACTTTTCTTTAACAGAAAAGATATTTAAAATTCAAAATTAATATATTTATTCTAAAATAAGAATGTTAATTTAGGGTTAACATTGTAATGCATTTTATGATTTTAATAAATTATTTTAATTTTATTTGTTATACAAAAAAGTTAATACATCTCGTGTTTGAAATGTTCCCCAAGGCTGTGTTTTTTATTTTATTTTATAGTTTAATTAACATTTTTACTAATACAAATAATACAAATTAATTAAAAAAGTTGTCAAATAGTATTTATGTATTTTATATATTTATATAGTTAACCTATAAATACATATATTTTAAATATAATACATATATTTTATAAAAACAGGTAAAAATGGTTTCTATTACATTTTTTATTTCATTTTTATTTATTTCATTATAATATATATATATATATATATAGTACTTTGGATTTAATTGAGTTGAAAATTTAATTTAGACCTGGTTATGATGTTCAAATACAGGGGTTCCTGTACTTTTCATTGTTCTAGACAGAGTAACTACAGTGTCATTTCCTGCAGCCTAAACTGACACCGTTGTTTACCCATCAATCATCGTGATGTGTGGCCCGTCCATGCCTTTGTTTCACTTTCAACCACTTTGTCTCCTGTGTTTCATAGACGTTCCAGTTTGGTCATCACCACCAAGATATTCTGGGGTGGAAAGTAAGTGCTGTGCGCGTGTGTGTGTGTGTGTGTGTGTGTGTGTGCGTGCGTGTGTGTGTGTGTCAGAAAGAGGTTAGTGAGGATTCATGCCTTCCCCCGGCTGTGAGAGCAACAGCGGAAGCAGGTTAATGATAGTCTCTTTCATAGGAGTGTGGATATAATAAGGGAAGTCCTGCAGACCCTCACTGGAGAATGATCCAGGACGAATCCCCCCCTCTGAGCTGTGCTCTTTCACTCAGGGCAAATTAAAGGCCTAAGCCGAGCACTGATATGAGTTCACCATCAAACATTAATGGGTTTAAATGTTGCTTACATTTTGATATTAATTAGTCTCACATACAGAATCAATGGCCATATTAAATGTGACCTTTAGTAAATTTACCTGAGGAAGATCACTGATTATTAAATGTGCACTACTGCACATCAGCATCCCATTAAATTTGCAATGAAACCGAAGTAGCAATAGATGTTTTCTTTCGTATTATGACACATTTTTTATTGGAAAAAATGGATGTGGACTTATTGGTTCTATTTGTTGATTGGACGAAGGCAGATCTGAATGCCGACAGGATTTAAGCAGACTAAATGATTGGAGAAATCTGACATGCGTCAAGAGAGTCTGTTGTTTCACCAGAAGATCAAGCTGACATTTTCATTACAAATAATAAAGCCAAACTATAACTATTTTTATTTAATTTTTTTATAATTAAAGAATCATTCACAATGAGGTCAATAACAAGACTCAAAAACACAACCAGTAAGCTACTTCAATTCAATTTAGTAATACTTAAATGTGTAAATGTCACATTCTTGTTTGTTTTTTAGAGCAGAAACTGAGAGAGGCTTGTCCAGAAAGCACATAATCGAGGGTAAGTTGTGTTAAAAATATTCATGATTGCAGATAAATGGAAAGGGAAGTGTAGTTTAAAAATTGCACATTTCAGCTTTAAATAGTCTTTGTTTTTCTGGCCTTCAGGTCTAAGGGCGTCTCTGGAGAGACTTCAGTTAGAGTATGTGGACGTAGTATTTGCTAACAGACCTGATCCCAACACGCCAATGGAAGGTAGGTGTGCTTGATGGGATGCTGGGATAGTTTTTGCATCTTTGACTCCCAGCACTGCAATGGCTCACTTAACTGCTTTGCACTGAAGCATGGGACTATATCAGACCAACTCAACAAAGAGATCAAACACATTGAGACCAATGGCAGAGAGTTGTTGAACCTTTAAGGTGCAAAAGTTCCAGAAATAGTCTAATCATCCCACTCATTTTGTAATAAACTATGTCATACGGAATAATTAATTGTCTGTCTCAAAACGTTGAGCAGTGAATGGAGCATGTTTTCTAAGTGTGCTGTCAAGATGATTCAAGTTTGCATCACAGCAGTTGCATCCATTATGCATTTAATGGTTGAGTCAAGTTGTAATTTAGTCGAGGAAGAGTGCATGCTTTCGCTTTGGAGAGTTTTAACAACGCATTATGTGGACTAGTACATCTACATCTCATCGCAGTAGATCTTTCATTATAGAAAGATATAGCTAGGGTTAGATATAGTTAGGCATTATAGAGAGATATAGTTAGCGCAATAGTTTAGAGGGCTAAACAACCGAAGCAGCATGACTAAAGGATTTTAGGTTACTTAGCATATTCACAGCACTATAGCATGGTAGTCAGACCAATATGTTTTTGTCCCCTCATTTCTTTAAAGTCCTGATTGGCTGATAATGCTCCTCTCATTTAGAATGGTGAGATACTGAACGAATACAATGTCAATTCAAGTTAAGCTCAGTTGACATCATTTAACGCATAATTTTCATTACCACATAAATGTATTTTTATTTGTTCCTCCTTTTCCTTAAAACAAAGGCTAAAATCTACAGTGAGGTACTTATAATGGAGGTTAAATGGAATGTTAAAATACTTCCAAAATGCTGATTTAAACAACTTTGCAGCTCAAATGCTTGCATTTTAAGAGAAGAGTTAATCTAAGTGCCCTTATAAAACCGCAAGCTTCACATTTCTGTCTTTAAACCCTGCAAACTTTGGTCCCATTTACTTCCATTATAACTTCCTCTGTGTAACCTCTATTTTTGGCTTTTTTAAAGAAAATGAGGAATGAGTGGAAATGAAATGAAGGTAATCAACATCTTACAAATGCTGGTAATTTACCCATCTTGACTAAACCGTGACGATACCATGCTGTACAGCTGTGAGGGGTATGTGGACAGATCGAGACTGAGCCTGATGCTTCTGAGGTCATGGTTGCTCGTGCTTGTCACAGACCTCGTTAGTTCAAGCGTGGATTTGCAGAATCCGCTCTGGTCCAGTTCTGCTCCCTTTTTTTCTTCTTCAGAGATTTCATTCCATTTGCTGGTTGTAAACCTCTTTTCACAGTCTTTTGTTTGTTTGTTTATCACCAGGAGATCCATTTAACACTTCAAAATCAAGAACATTCATCATAGAAGGTACATGGTACCCTCAGTGAGAGTTTTGACCTCATGTCTCCAAAAGCATTTTATGGCTTTGATTTGTGATAGTTTGCCCTCTTTTCCTGGTGTGAGAAACCTGACCGTGTCCATAAAATGCTGAAGATTTCCAGAAGTTCCTATTAAACCTTGTATGCTGTAGAATGATTGATTTCTTTGACTATCCTGTCCATCTTGCAAGTGAAATTTGGAGAAGGTCATTGCATCTTACTGACCCATGATTTATAGTGTCTTTTGTCTTTTTTAATCCATTTTATCAATTTCTTTACCATTCATTCCATTTTAATATCTTCATTATTCATTTTTCCTAAAAAAGCACTTATGTAGGTGTTGAGCGGATCAATTTTTGGGCTTCGCTTTTTTTTTTTTTTTTTTTCTGTCAGTTCAGACATAAATACAGTTGCATATATTACTCATATTATAATGAAATGTAAATAATTAAATATATTAAAACACTTTAACCTCTTCTGCTCATTCTATGCTTTAGCCTAATATTTAGATATTTTTTAAAACCAATAAAAAATATATATAATACGTTTTTGCAAGATGATTGACTTCTGTGTCCTCAGCTTTCCTGCATGTGAATATTTTATTACTGCAAGTGGCAGCTCTCTTTTTTGCATGTGTCTGTCTGTTTTGATATTTTCTCTTTGTCTACTGAGTGTTCACACTGATATTATTCACAAATCTTAAAAAAAGACATAAAGTGCTACTGGTAAATTGCAAACATGCTACCATATGAACTCATAGTTTTTCTTCATATGTTGATTTCCAGATTGGAAATTTGATTTATTAGAGGTTTGTGAATGCTGTCCTTTCCTGCCTGCAGTGTTTTACTTACTAAATATAGTAAAAAATAATTGGATGATTTGTCATATGACCTTTTTGATTATGTTTGTCTATTTAAGTATATATATTTTTTGCAGTTTAATATGTGGAAATTTCTTGTGGCGTGGCTTTATCATTAACTATAAAATACAGAAATAAAATTATAAACTATGTGACTATGAACACAGTAAATATATTGGCATCTAATGTGGGTTTATAAAAAGAGACTGCATAGACCCACAAAATGCATTTTTAAACAAGCAGCTGTTTGGAATCCTTTAAAATGTTGCTAATTGACATTTTTGGAGAATCTAAGTCTGAAGGATGGAGACCTGCTACTTCTTAAATTAATGTTTGTGTGAAACTACTGCAGTGTTCGCTATAGCACTAGATAGATATTTTCTATTATTACCCGTTTTTTATCCATTTTATCTGGTTCCTTTCTCATAATAGGGTATGTTAATGCAGCAGTGTAATAATCTCATGACATGAAGTTGATTGTAGGCTGGACCGTGGAAAATTGCTCCTCTGCTAAATGTCAATGAAATGCAGCCTTGTGGAGATGTCATGCAGTCCGGAGTCACACTCGGATTTATTTTCCACCCACCGAGAAACTCTTTGAGTAGAGTTACTATAACATGCATAACCTTCAGGCCATTTTTAATGCCCTGTCACTTTGTTTAAAGAAAATATGAATAATGGCTTTTGTTGCTCTTAGCCTTTCTCAGAATCTACTTCTGCTCCACTTCCATTACTTTACTGCTATATCCGTCCTTGTTTTTTACTGGCCAGGTGTATTGCGGTCATCTTACTATCTCTCAGATACTCTCTGATCACATCTGCTTTAGTTCCTCGGTCCCTCAATATCTGAGTGTTGTCTGGACTTTGATAGTTAATATTGTGATTGGCAGAGACGGTTCGAGCGATGACCCATGTGATTAACCAGGGAATGGCCATGTATTGGGGCACGTCCCGCTGGAGCTCCATGGAGATTATGGTGGGTTTGAAAGCACAGTCAATTGTTTAACGCATTAAAATAAAGCCTTTTTGTTTTCAATATAATAAATGTTTTCTAAAATAAGTTTTTGGGTTGTTTCAGCATCTAATTTGCTGTCAGTGTATTTTGGATAGATAAGCATTATGCTGATTCATCTAATTCAACCACTACTGACCCACAAATTGACCTTTTTTGCTGTCATAATGGCAAATTACATCCTTTTTGGACCTTTTTTATTATTTCACTCTCTTATGTATGAAAAAATATATATTGTGATCACAAATTATTATTTTGTTACCTTGTTTTAGTTAATCGTTGCTACATTATACTAATTTGTCCCTCGTTTTATTTAATCGTGGTCACATTATGCTTCCCTCGTTTTAGTAAATTTGGGACACTGTGCTAATTTTTTCATTAGTTTTAATAAATTGTGGCTATATTGTATAATTCATTAACTAGTTTTAGTAAACTGTGGCCACTTTATATAATTTTCTTCATTGTTTAAATTGTCACATTGTACTAATTTGTTCGCTAGTTTTAATAAATCATGGCTATGTTGTTTTCATGGTCACAAATTAAACATATATTTGTCCCAATGTCATCTGCTCTGTTGTTGGGCTAATGCACTGAAGAGATTGGGTAACATTCACATTTACATGGCAAGTAACACGTTAAACTTGTAGAAGTAGAAAGACTAAAATAGTATTTTCTTGTAAAACATCCTCCAGTTGTCTTTGTTTTATTTCCAGTGTGCATGCAGGGAGATGCTTTTGATGATAAAGGAATCTGCACACACATATAAATGGATTTGTTCTTTTATGAGCAGCTGTGAATCTGTGTGTATTATGGTATTTTTTTCAGGAGGCGTACTCAGTGGCACGACAGTTTAACCTGATCCCACCTGTCTGTGAGCAGGCCGAATATCACATGTTTCAGAGAGAAAAAGTGGAAGTACAGTTGCCGGAACTCTTCCATAAGATAGGTGTGTGTGTGTTTTTGCTAGAGAAATGAAATGAAGTAATAGAGTTGTTGTAATTGTGGCTGGTGGATTTGTGCAGGTGTGGGCGCCATGACGTGGTCTCCGCTGGCCTGTGGAATCATCTCAGGGAAGTATGACAGCGGTGTGCCTCCTTATTCCAGAGCCTCTCTCAAGGTATTCCTCGGCTGTGTGTTACGGTCGGTCCTGGCTGTTGTTGGTGGTGGTCTTCATTGATGACTCTGTGTGTTTTTAAATGAAGGCCTTGCTTGAGTTTTCATTTGTATTTTGGGATTTTTTTATCTCACTTTATTGTGAAGTGCTCAAACTCATGTGCACACGTGTGTAGATGAATGCACAAACACGTTTGTGTTTCTTCTCTTTTCTTTGCTGTGCTATAGTGGCTTTCCATGCATATCTTTACACACAGCCATTAAGTGCTTTTGATTTCTGAAAGGTTTAATTTACTGTACATTGCACTGTATGCATAAGAATGCATACAGAGATGTAAGTAGACTGCAACACACACCCAGCATGTCAGTAGCAGATTCACCTGATGTACACATGAACATTTGTAAATATACATAATTAGCATGATAATACATGATTAGAATTAAGTATGGAAGAAACAAAATTAAGCAGTCAAATTCAAACGTATACTGTATTGTACATATTCCATTGAAAAGTATTCAAAATATGAAAAGTAGCATGCATGTTTTAAATACAGTTTAGAATTTATTTGCAGATTAAATTAAATATTTTTAATTGTTGTGCTTGTTAATCATTTTGAAATATCACCCCCAAAATTATAATTCTGCTATTATATACACTATACCAAAATCAACATTTGCGTTTAAAAGTTTGGGTCAGGTGTTTAAAAGTGACATTAAAGATGACATTTATAATATTGCAATATGAACATTAAACAAATGCGGTACATTTTAACTTTAATTTCTTTATAGAATCCTGATAAAAATGTATCAGTTTCAACAAATACATTTTTATTGGGCACCAAATCAGCATATTAGACTGATTTCTGAAGGACACTGAAGACTGAAGGAATAAATCACATTTTAAATTGTATTAAAATAGAAAACCTTTATTTTAAATTGTAATGAGATTTCATAATATTAAAATTTTACTGCACTTAATTAATCAAATAAACATTAATACATTTTTTTTTTTTTTTTACATGATATGCTTTCGTCTAGCAGCGAGTAGTGTGAATTATAACATCATACAACTTTCATTTAATAATTAATAATTAATGTCTACAACATACCCCTGTCCTATTTCTTGTAATCAGTTGTGCAAAAGTTTGAGAAGTGTGAACCAGCTGGCACCCATCATATTCCCACTGCACTATCCCATCAGCACCCACTCATAAAACATGCTCCTTGTGGCTGTGTGCAGATATCATCCATTCCATCATTACTTCACAAACACAATGAATATCCAGCAGCTATTCCTGTGGCTCATCAGCCGGTGGTGTGTGGCTCTCTGAGCAGGTGTGCTGTCTGTTTGAAACAGGGCTACCAGTGGTTGAAGGACAAGATCCTGAGTGAGGAAGGCCGCCGTCAGCAGGCGAAGCTGAAAGAGTTGCAGGCCATTGCGGAGCGGCTGGGCTGCACGCTGCCCCAGCTGGCCATCGGTAATACTGTCCAGGCCTTGCTGCTCTCTCTCTTTCTGTCTGTCTGTCTGTCTGCCTGCCTGGAGCTCAGGACAGGCTGTGTGTCCTCGTCTCCTTTCTGTCCTGTGTCTTGTTGTCTGGGGTCTTGTGTTGGCAATCTTGTGTCTGTTAAATATTTTTATAAGTTTCTGTTCCTGAACTTTGTTAACCAATCAGAGGATTTTCCATTCACTGTCCTGATGCCATGGGATAAGGTTTGGTTAATCAATATGACCCTATTAAATTATGCCAGGACATTTATTTTACCTGGTCCATGCCTCAAGTTTTTAAAAGTCGTAAGTGCCTTAAATGTTTTGCTTAAAGGGATAGTTCACCCAAAAATGAAATTTACCCCATGATTTACTCACCCTCAAGCAATGGTGTATATAACTTAATTCTTTCAAATGAACACAGAGTTATATTTAAAAATGTCCTGGCTCTTCCTAGCTTTTTTAATGGCAGTGAATGGGGGTCGAGATTTTCAAGCACAAGTGCATCCATCCATCATTAAAAAGTGCTCCACACAGCTCCGGGGCTTAATAAAGGCCTACTGAAGCAAAGCGATGCGTTTGTGTAAGAAAAATATCCATATTTAAAACTTTAGAAGCCATAATGTCTAGCTTCCACTAACTGCCGTATGCATATTCACAAGAGAGTGAATTAACTAGAGAATAAGTTTTAAATAATGATGTTTTTCTTCTTGCACAAATACATCGACTTGCTTCAGTGGGCCTTTAATAAACTCCCAGAGCTGTGTGGAGCACTTTTTATGATTGATGGATGCCCTTTTCTGGCTTAAAAATCTCAACCCCATTCACTGCCATTATAAAGATTGGAAGAGCCAGTACTTTTTTAAATACAACTACAATAGTATTTGTCTGAAAGTAGAAAGTCATATACACTAGAATATCTTGAGGGTGAGTATATAACGGGGTAATTTCCATTTTTAGGTGAACTATCCCTTTAAGGCTCTTACACTGGACAACTTTTGCCAAGATTTTTGCTGCAATTTGCAGTCCTGTCTCTGCAGGAGTCAATGCTAGTTGGTGAAAGTGATGTTTAGTCGTTTACTCTGGAAAGCAATTGAATGATGCCCAGTGTGTTAAAGTCTGTTCAGGTTTTAAAATTCATAGTGCATTCCAGCCTTTAGTAGTAAGAAAACTAGATATATAAAAATTACTCTCTAGATGGACAGTGGGTATAATTAAACGCTGATTTTATTTCTTTAATAAGCAAATGTAAAAAAGAAAAAGGTAAAAAGTAAAATGTACAGTAAAATGTACAAAGTACATGGGGAATATAAAGTACAAAGGTGTCCCCTTTGAAAGGATGCAACCCCAATGACAGCTTTTGTACTTTCCTTTCGATTGTGTATTTCAATGTGTAAGGCAGGGTTACCCATTGTACTTTGCATTATTACTTGTTGTTCGGGTGGTCTCTTCCTGTCTTATTGGGCTGTTCTTGGCCAGAATAAGTTGGAATATGGACCAGACTAAAATTCAGAAGTCTGCCAATGTGAGACTTTCTTAACGCTAAACCTGTCCCAGAAACACAGAGGTCAGGAACAACAAATGATGTTAGTCCAGGAATGTGTCCTATAGTTGTATAAACAGATCAAGTATATATAACAATCAAGTGATGATCATTAATCAAAGGGGAAACAGCATAGATAAGAGCAACAATTTTAGATTAGGTTTCCCTGTGTAGCTTCAGGATGTGTTGCTTGTATCCACACTAATCATTTACATAACCTTATTAAATGGAGCAGTAAAGGTCAGAGTAACAGCAGGGGTTCAGTAGATTAGTGCTGGCTGGTAACTGCGGACCAGATACACAATGTTTGGCACTTTATGTGATTGTGTCTGTTCTTGAGGTGTAACGGTTTTTATATGATGTGGCTTTCTGCAACCTGTGAATTTTTTTTTTTAAACGTCAAAGTTAATCTCATTTTACTTCTATAATGTTAATTATGTCTGAGTGAAACAGGATATTCAGTGATAAAAATGTTGTGGATTTACTGCACAGTAAGACAAAGAACATGCATTAACTTGAATAAATAAGTTGTCCAAGCTTAAAACAAGTGAGTGTAATAGCTGGTTAGAGCCTAAAATAAGCTTCCTATTGTGTCGGTTGTATTGGAAAAAACTCAAGTTTATTTTTATAGCTTAAAATGCACCTGCTTCAGCGGTAACTGCTTAGTTCAAGTTTAATGCCCACACATGTTAGCACTCTGTCAAGTACACCTACCTCTGTCTTTTTGCTGTTCGGTGTTCTGACATTGTTGGTTATATAAATAGCACCCAGGCCTGAATTGCTTTCATCTCTCAGAAAATCTAATATCTAGAGAATTAGCTCTTTGCCCGAGGCCAGATTTCTGTTTGAGCTTTCGAATGAATTTCCCATTTACAGTTCTAGACTCTTTCTGTTGACTGTTTAGAGAGATGTGAAGTGTCTGTGCTTTGGTGTGTCTCTAGCGTGGTGTCTGAGGAACGAGGGGGTGAGCTGTGTGCTGCTGGGGGCTTCCAGCACCGAGCAGCTGATGGAGAACATAGGAGCCATTCAGGTGAGCCACTCACAGCAGGATTCATACATGATGAACAAAGCTTTTCATTCTGTTAACACAAAAATATTGATGAAATACTGAGGTATTCGCAAACAGCAATCGCACAAGAACAATGTGTCGTGACAAGCTGTGAAAATGAGCATTACGTAATTCTTTAACAAGCTAACTCTTAAAATGTTTTAATTAATGAGATTTCACTGTTCACACCAGTAATTCTGAAATAGAAGACAATTTAAATGAAATATAAATGCAAATGTGTAATATATTTTTTATTTTTCATTACAGAGCATGACAGGGCTATATTGCTTAAGCAAATATTTAAGCCAATCAATATTTAAGAGTATAAATATACCTCAAAGCCACTCTTCCACAATTATTGCCCTAGAAAAAGCTCATTACGAACACACATTAACCTCTTTTATTATTATTATTATTATTACTATTGTTGTTGTATTTTAATACAAATTGCAGGTTACAAATAAAAACGTTTTGAGCAAATCATTTAAAGATTTTAAATCAGTAAGATACATAATAAAATACAATATAATCAAATATGAGTTTGATTACTAAATAAAAAAAGGAATATTACTATTGTAATACAACTGTAAAATTATGTATTTTATTATATTACTATTACTATTGTGCTACTGTTGTACTATTGAATTACTTTAAAAAATAATAGTGATTCTATTTTACAGTACAATGAATAGACTAATATTTATGGATGTCTTAATTTCTACATTTTTAAACGTTAAACTATCAAGCTTTTATTTTGTTGGAAAACCACTAGTAGCCCTTAAAAGCTTCTCGGTTTGATATTTTGATGGTTGATGCATGTTGCATTCCCAACATTAAATACAAATAAATCAGTTATGAAACATCACAAATTGAAAAGGTAACAACATATTAGATTTAACAGATTTTGTTAATACATTTGTAGCATTGGAAAAAACATTAAACTTCAACCTAACGTTCTTTCAGGTTCTTCCAAAATTGTCATCATCAATCATACATGAAATGGATAGTATCCTAGGCAACAAGCCCTACAGTAAAAAGGACTACCGGTCTTAAAAGGAAAGCCAGTGACTGTGTCGACCTGCTTCTTTCTCTGAGCTTTGACTGAAAAACATTGGCACGTGGGACCAGCACTGTCACAGGTCCTACAGGAGACGCCAACTCACACACTACATGGAGTCTGCCGACATTAGCCTGATAAGAGGCCAAGACCCGCACGGGCAGAAGGGAAGCATGCTCACGTACAAATCAGCAAGGCCGGCTCAATAAACAGCGCCACTCCAAGAAACCACTGAAATCAAGCGCACCGGCTCGCTTCCTCCTCCCCTTTGAAGTAGTGCAGTATTAGAAATCCAGAATCTGTACCTAGTCTAGAAATGCATGAGATCCACTGGCCATAGCACATGCTTTTTTCTCTACATTTTGGAAAACAAATACATTTGTATACGCTCACAGGAAGTAATGAAGCACTTTGGTGAATGCAGAAAGTTACACGACTGAATAAACTAAATAAGGCATTGGATGTTAGGCTACTCATCTCTAGTTTCATATCGAAATTGTTAGCCAATGTGCTTGTTTACAAGACCTCATTTATACAAGCTATATCATTTCTGGCTGTGTTTTAAACATAGAAGAGAAAGCTATTTTAGAGTTACACATAATACTGTATAAAGCTTTGGGTTGTGAGACCGTCAGAACTATAGACATTAAATACAGGCCTCAATAAATGTGCAATATTTGAAAATGTTTGTGAACCCATCGTTCTTTTTACTTTTAAGAAGCAAATGACCTAGAACAGACGGTAGTTGAGTGGTGGTCTGTGAGCTCATTTGTCGTCGCGTCGTCGACTCGGGCTGAAACCAAAGAAATGTAGCTCTACCCAAACACGACTACAAGGTCGTTTGATCACGTGACTTATGTTTGGAACTCGTCGTATGTACGCAAGTGTTTTATGCCTTAATGTTGTGTATTTTAAGTCGTTTTCCATGTGTGTGGAAATCTGTTACTATTTATTTACATATTTAATGCATGTTAATTTACCAGAATCATTTTGAGCGCACTGGGTTTTAGGTTTCATTCTGCCAGTATTTAAACGAGACAAGCCTAAACGTTTTTTTTTAGGCATTACGAATTTAAGGTTTTATTATTTGTTGTTATTTATCAGTTTTACCTTATCAAGTTTAATGTTTGTTGTCCTCCTGTATATGTGCTTGTGTGCGTCTTAAGCTTTTCATGTCCGATAGCGCCCTCTACTGATTAGAAATACATCGCTACACATCAATCGAAAAAAGGTTAAAATAATGAACTATTGCTTTGATTAATGAAAGTTAATACTATTTGCAAGGCAGTGGATCTTTTTTTCTTAGTATAAGTTATTTTGCATGTGTTTTCCATGAAATAATATTCCAGATGTGTCTATAAAACTGCTAAATCATATCTTAAGACTTGTTCAAACTAAGATGCCAATGATTAGGACAGTGTTAGGTTGCTGTCTGAGAATTACTAGATTGAATGCCTTATTTAGAATTAATGCAAAATATTCAGTGCAGGCAATCATTTGTTTGGCATGTTTCATCTGTACCAATAGTGTTGGCTATGCATTATAAAAGCATCAGTGGTGAATGGTAAGCATAAGCTGGTAGGGGTAACAGAGGCTTTATGGAGTAATTTAAATGTTATAATTATTCACTTTAAAATAATGGCAAAATAAATGCATAACATTTCAAGGCAGTTCAAAATATTCTTCAAAATTGACTTTTTACTGAATTTAATCTTCAAGAAGTCGCAATACAGTTGGCCGCATGTACATAGTAATGAATTTTAATAATGGCCTATTATTTTAGTGTAGAACAATGCTTATGCTTGACTGGGTATGAAAGTGGTGACCGGTAGTTGGAATGTAATGCAGTTTATATGGGTTTTGATTGTCGCCTGAGCTACATCGAGTCTTAGCAGAGGAAATGTGTCAAACATACTGTTAAACAAGAAAAAAAGCAGAGTTATTATTAATAATATATGTAAGGCTTTTTGAAGTAGCACTTTAACCAAAGACCACAGGCTTTGATAGAAGTGGAAGGCGTTGCTTCAGTTGCCTTTAGCTGGAAGTCATTATAAATGTCCTTATATTTGTCATTTGTATGTTGAGTCAGACTGCATCTATCATATGAGACTTTAGTGGTTTGCTTTCACTCAGGAAGCCATATGTTGTCAGTAATTAGATGGTCAAATGGAGCCAGTTTTACCGGTTTAGTCATGTGGAGGATAAATATCACTGAATGAGAAATTGTTGGTGTACTGTTTTTTTTCTGCAAGGGTAAAGATTGTTGTCGAATGAGCCCAAGTTGAGCACTTTGCTGTAAAATTAGTCCAATGTTGTCAACAGCATTAACTGTATGTACAGGAAATCTGATGTTTTGAAGCTGATTTGATAAGAATAGACTGTTTTTTTTTGTATGACCTATAATTATGACATTTGTTAACTGTTACAGATATGCATTAAGTTATGGTTATTTCTGTAGATACATATATGGAATGGTTTGATAACATGTATATAATCTAAATATATACATATACTATACTGGTTTTAATGACCATTGTCACATTTGCCTTCATTTATTTTTTCATTGGCAATTATTGCTTATGACATTGTGCTTGAAGAATAAAATATGTACAGCTTCAAACAACTGAAAATAAATAATTCTAAAACTCTTTGTGTTTTGTGTGCCTAAAGACCATAAAGGCAATACATTTATTATGGTTAAGTGTACAACAAATATGGAAATATGTTTGATTTATATTTTTCTCTTAAAAATGTTGTAAATTATTTCAGAACATTAACTGGGTGTCTATAATTTTTTTTTATATTTTTTTTTTAAATGTACCAGTTTAATATTTTCCCCCTTTTTGGTCAATCTTAAGAATTCTAGTTCAATCATGTGCAAATGACTAAGTAATGTCAATATTCTTGTGATTATTTCTGCCCAGTAAACACCCAAATAGTGCGCATGTAACAGCATATGAAATATCTCAATTATCTAACTTCAGTTATCAAAAACATTCTTTAAAAATGCAATGCCTATTTCTACACCCCGTAGAGACAGTTTACCATGATTAAAACATTTGTAAGCTTCCAGAAAATCAACCATTACAAAACAAAGAAAAGCCATCATGCTGAAAAAACAGGTTTTAAGTGCTATCTTTGGCCCTGGCTTAGCTGCAGAAGTATTGACATATACATTTTCTTTGAGTTCACTGAGAATGCAAATCACTCTTTACAAACACATAGTTATAAAAAATAAATCTGTGGCAAAACCCCTAAAATGACAAAACACTGGTTTACTATAATAAGAATCATAAGTAATTAGAAGGTTTACAGTACAGTTTTCTTTGTACACAATAATTCACACATGAAAACTTACATTCATAAAGTATGTACACAGGTTAAAAAACGACTCCAGTTTCATATTTTTGTATTACTTGAAATATTATACACCATAGTAACAAATTTGCTCATATTTGTGCAACATTCTACCTAAAATCTTAAAGAAATTATTACTTAAAATATTCATTATGAATGATGTAAGATACTATTAATAAAAGCATTCCAATAATTCTCACTCAATACAAAACTTGGGGTTAAATGGATACCAAACCCTAAAATATGCGGTTAAATAAATGACAACAGAAGTTTGATTTTTGGGTGCACTGTCCCTTTAAGGCCCTTGTTTTCCGATCACAGTGGAAACTGGGATTCACTTCAGTTTCAGGTGAAGCCAAGGCCTTGAATTGGTGCTTTTCTTGATTCGAGATAAACTGAAGTCATGGAAGTTCAATCTCCCTGAGCAGAACTGATGCTGAAAAACTCCTTTGAATTTGTCCTCATCCAGGAGAAACTTCAATATGAACATTCTTCTTCATGTTGTCCACTTTTCCTTGAGCAAGTGTATCATATATTGGCTAAGTAATGGAAGTCTCCAGCTTAACTGCCACAAGAGTTTGTCTCCGTTAGAGTCATCTGACGGTTTGGAGGACCTTTGTGTTCAAAGATCTAAAGGAAAATAAAAACCTGCTACAAGTCTTTCATTTTAGCCAAAGTCCACTCACAAAGTCACAAGTTCAAGCCAGGTCAGTTTACAGTCAGTGAATCTCTCCATGTCTGTTCCAGAACTGGGTGGGATTGCTATACTGATGAGTCCTTCCTTTTGCTTCTGCTAGTATTCTGACTAGACGAGCCCTGTTATAAAGAAACGTATTATTACATGAGCTTGCTGTAAAATGTGAAGGTTATTTTGAATTACTAACAGTGAATATACCCTCTCGACAGCTCGGTCCGACCCAACCATTGAGACAGGAGCAGCGTCCATTGCGTGGATTGCACTGTCCTCCGTTGAGGCATTCACATCTCTCTGAACAGTCAGGTCCAAACTGATTCACTCCACAGTCTGATGGGAATTTAAAAAGAAATGTTTGACTAAATGATAAAAAATAAATCAAATGACTCAAATTTGGTGGAAGGCTTACCTATATCACAGCGAGATCCCATTTTCCCAGGTGCACACAGACACCTGCCACTGACGGGGTCACATGGTGCGTCTCCGTCACAGTCACATTTGTGGACACAATTAGGCCCAAATTTACCTGGATCGCACTCTGAAAAATAAACATACAGTTTATATATATAATTTTAATATAATGTATTAATTATATATAATGTATCATCCACATCATGCAAGAGCTCCTCTGCACCTCTGTCACAGCGGAGTCCTTGATATCCTGGAGGACAGAGACAGCGGCCAGTTCCAGGGTCACAAGGTGCATTGACACGGCAGTCACACAAAAGCTGGCAGCGATGTCCATGGAAACCAACAGGGCATGCTTTTGAACAACAAAAATGAATCATTACATAACTGGATATATGAGTCAGGATGCAAAACTAGATGAAATAGATGCAGTTTATTCTTACCATGTTCACAGAGATGTCCGTAGTACCCAGGAGGACAGTGACACTCGCCCGTCACTCTGTCACAGGTGCCGTTATTTTTACAATCACATATTTCCCTGCAGTCGGCCCCATATCGGCCTCTGGGACACTCTGATCAACACATGTTTAAACAGAATTTATACATTTCATTTATTTTAGAATTCAAATTGAAATCAGCAGTTTTATGTTCGTGTGAACTGTGCACAATCAGCTGACCTCTATCACAGCTGTCTCCTGTCCAGCCCAGCCCACAGGTGCAGTTTCCTGTGACCGCGTCACACAGTCCTCCATTACTGCAGTCACAGCGCTGAGCACAGTCCTCCCCAAACCAGCCCTTAGGACAACCTGAGAGACAATTACATCAGCTTATTTCATACAAACTCAGCTAAATATTATCCCTTCACCGTCACTTTTAATAGGAGTACAGTCAGACCTTTGCCACAGTCTTCCCCTCGCTGGCCTGCTTTGCACACACATCTGCCTGTGACCGGATCGCTTCGGGCCCCTTCACCACACAAAGCCACTCGTGCACAGTCCTGCCCGTAACGCCCTGATGGACAGGCTTTAGAGAGAAACTAGTCTGTTAGTAATTACACTCACCTTAAAAAAAAAAGAGACAATAATTGTAAAAGTGTGACTGACTGATATTGCAGTTTGGTCCAATGTATCCCGGTGGGCAGGTGCAGGTGCCAGTGCTGGTCTTGCACACTCCGTTATTCAAACACTGGCACTCCTGCTCGCAGTTGGGACCATAATGGCCTACCGCACACTCTAAAACAACAAGGCATCATGGGTACGACATCCTTCATGCAACATACAGTAGTAATGAGGATTTACACCTTTAAAACCTCTCAGAATGCTAATGTGGATTCTTCAACAATGGCCATTTTGACTACTAATGCAAATTACTACTTTTTTAAAACAACTGAATCCTTTGTCCCGCTAAGGCTAACTTCACAGCTTTATATCCTAAATACATATAATTAAATATCATTTTCACACTTTTTGCAATTATTTGACAATTACAGATTGGAAATTACCCACAATAAAAAATATTCTCCATGCAAATATTTTTTTTTTATTATTCTTACATCTCTTCACATCTCTTATTTAATTTCAAGCACATTCCAACCATGTTGTCTAATGTTGGTAAATAGGTTTTATACACTTTTGATAAAAGTTTATATAGTGTCACTTGTGATGGAAATAAATGGTGCAAATTTATTTAATAAATATAAATATAAAACTTAATAATAATACTTTTTCACATAGTAAATATTGAGTCTTTTTTAGAGTTTCATACAGTAATTGTATAAAAAATACAGTTATTTTTTAAGATATGGAACAAAACTAAAACAAAATCTATATATTTAAGGCATTTGAAAAGTAAACTGTGAATAAAAAATAAAAGCATGCATATAAAAAGGTTTTTAAAAAGAAGAAATCTGTTAGTTTGGTAACACATTACAGTAAGGTACCATTAGTAAACAATGGTTAATTAACTAACAATGAGAAATATATTTTAGTATTTATTTATTAAGTATTTGCATTAGTTAATAAAATACAAATGTTCACAGTGTTAGTTCATTATATTATGATTTTAATTATGTATTAATAAATGTTGAAATTAACCAAGATTAATAAATGCTTTAAAAGTATTTTTCATTGATAGCTCATTTTATCAATTGGAACTTTATTGTAAAGTGTTACCATTAGTTTGAATAAAAATCATCACCTGTGACATAACAGTGCTGGTATATAAATAAATAAGAGCATATTTGACCTGTCTGGTGTGTTTATAAATGAATTACTATATATTTTTCCACCCAGCCAATATTGTGAAATCTTTTCTGTTCATCTCGAATGTAGGCCTATGTGACTTTTTAAGACGACAGAAGGAGAGATCATGAAGGCCACACCTGTATCACACTTGATGCCTTGATATCCTGGAGCACAGTAGCAGACGCCAGTGACAGGGTGACAGAGCTGATTAGCCTCGGAGCACTGGCACACCTGATTACAGTTCAGTCCAAACGTACCTGACAGACACACTGCAGAGCAGAGGAACACACAACAAGGGCAGCAGGATTAGTGTTTAACAACTGATACGCTGTCAAAGATATTTCACCAAGAGTGTAATGAGATCAGGATATAATCACTCACTTCGCTCGCAGCCGTTACCAGTAAGTCCAGGTGGGCAGCCACACTCCCCGGTCACATGGTTACAGGAAGTGCCACGAGGACAGTGGCATCGCTGAGCGCATCGCTTCCCATATGAACCAGGTAAACAAACTGAAAGAGCACAAATGAGTTACAGTACTCTGGATCTGCCAGCAGGGGGCAAACAAGATGGGCGCTGGGGGAAATTACTTTTCTCGCAGTGCAACCCTCTCCAGCCTGCAGGACAGATGCAGGTGCCAGTGATGTGGTGACATGGGGCGTTATGATCGCACCTGCACTGCTGTTTACAGCCTGGACCGTATAAACCTTGAGTACATGCTGATCAAAACACACAGAATGGAAATAAATATATGTTATGTCTTTCCAAAATAGATATTCTTCCTTATGGTCAGTTTTTAAAGCATTCTGATGACTTCTGAGGTACTATGACGTTTTTTACCCGTCTCACAGCTTGAGCCCATCCAGCCTGCTGGACAGGAGCACCTGCCATTCTCTCGATCACACACGCCGCCATTCTCACACTCACACTTGCGTTGACAGTCGATGCCAAAGTGTCCCAGAGCACATTCTGAACACAAAACGCATAAACAGGATGTTTGAAAAAACTAAATTGTCAATTTGGCAACTGAAAGTTGCAATATATTTTCACTGTTATGCTGTTGTGTATCAAAAATGTCTGTTTTATGTCTTACCCCGTTCACATGCCACTCCAGTCCATCCACTTAGACATGTGCAGTGCCCGCTGATTCGGTCACATGACCCTCCATTCTGGCAGAAGCAGTACTGGTGGCAGCCCACACCATAGAAATCATAAGGGCACTCTGGGTTAAATAAAATGCACACAATAAAGACAAAGATCTTCTCTATCATGTGAACTTTCAGTTGAACATGATTCTTGAGGTGTCAACTGATTACATTTCATTTAAATCATTCCATAATGGAATGCCTAAAGTAATTTTGTGTGTGTGTGTGTGTGTGTGTGTGTGTGTGTGTGTGTGTGTGTGTGTGTGTGTGTGTGTGTGTGTGTGTGTGTGTGTGTGTGTGTGTGTGTGTGTGTGCACGTGTGCGCGTGTAGTGTGTAATAATTATGTTGTTTTTTTCCAGAGGTGGTAATATCTTACACCATTTTACAAGGCTATTACTTTTCATTAAGTTTGAAACAATTCAGGTTTCGACCCCCTGGAATTAATTCTGTTGTGCTCTATCAGGCTGTATATATACACAGTAGGCCTATATACAGGTGCATCTAAAAAAAAGTTAATTAAGGTATTAACATAACAGCAATTAACAATTTAAATAACTTTTCTGGAAATTTTGTAGGAAATTTACAAAATATCTTCATGGAACATGATCTTTACATTCTAATGATTTTTGGCATAAAAGAAAAATCGATAATTTTGACCCATACAATGTATTGTTGGCTATTGCTGCAAATATACTCGTGCTACTTATGACTGGTTTTGTGGTCCAGGGTCACTTTATATTATATATATATATATATATATATATATATACACATCTCTATTAAAGTAACATCAGTTCATCAGATATCCCTGGATAAATATAATAAGAAAAATCTCTGCATGTTTTTGATTAAAGAAAGTATAAACATCTCTCGGGATTGCGTGAGGACAGTTAAAACACTACCTTGTAAACAGCTGCTCCCTGTCCATCCTGCTCCACACTCACATTTTCCATCAGCAGGGTCACAGGTGGCATTATTGTGGCAGTTGCAGGTTTGACTGCAGCCAGGGCCATAGGTGCCAGCTTCACATGCTACGACAAGACAGATATAGATACAGACAAATATGAAACCATATACACAAGGAACACATTCTGAAATACAATGCCACCAGGTTTCGACATCAAAGGCAGAGCTGTAGCCTGCAGACACACATCAGGATAAGGCTGTGCCGCCATTCGTTACTTCACATGCAAATTGTGCCGATACACGGAGACACAAACTCAGAGCATCTGTTTTAGTGCTTTACTTTTACCTTACACGAAAAGACAGAAGGAATGCTTTGAACATGCTTCTTGTTACCATTTATTGTTATGGGATGTTGACCGCAGTAAAATGACTCACTGGTGTTGCAAAGAGGCCCGACCCAACCAGATGGACACTGGCAGTCTTCAGTCACGGGGTGACAACGACCACCATTCAAGCACTGGCACTTCTGCTGGCATTCGAAACCATGAAAACCCTCAGGACAGGCTGTTGAAGATACATATATACACTTAAATATGTTAACTGGACTAGTTTTAGTGATATTATGCCCCTTCTCCTCTCCTACGTTTTTCACAGTACGTTCCAGTCCAGCCTGGTAAACAAGTACAGGCACCGCTCACATGCTCGCACGCTGCTTCATTCTCACACTGGCATCTGTGACGGCAGCCCTGGCCAAAGAAACCCTCTGGACACTCTAGAAAACACAATGAAAACATCAGAAAATGCTAGATTTGTGTTCCCTTGAAATGCCAATGTTTGCTCATACTTTGATCACAGCGTGGTCCCGTGTAGCCTGCTTCACAGTGGCACTGCCCAGTCACAGGGTCACAGCTGCCCACGCTGCTCCTGCAGTCACACTGGTTGGCACAGTTCGGCCCCCAGCGTCCCGCCTCACAAGCTGCCACAGAGTACATGCCCCATTACATCAAATAATTAATTCCCACTGAGATCACGTAATGAGTGAAGTAAAAGGACCAGATGTATTAAAGCAGTTAACTGGGTTATTTTCGGTTTTCCTGGCAGATGTTTTTGCACCAAACTGCATACAGTGGACCCACTGAGGGCAAGAATCATTGATGTGCAGAAACCGTTTGCAGGTGATTGCAATGGTTTGGCTGGAGTGTATGGTGAGATAGGCACTCAGAAATAAATAAGGCAAATTTAGTAATAAGCTGACTTTTCACTTTTGACTTTTTACAAGTCGTTAATTTAAACAAATATAATATAAAAAACTAGCATTGATGAATACGTAAAATTACAACTTCATTAAATGATTCAGAGTTTTAGATTCAAAAGATATAAAACAAAAAACATTTTACAAAAAATTCAAAACAAGATAAAAATCAATGTCAGTGAAGTAAGAAATATATTGATATATTTATAATATACATTTAAAAAAACTTTAATGGATATATGTGTTTGTGTGTGTGTGAGAGAGAGAGAATTATTTGAAATAAATATTTAATTATATTTAGCAATTTTGCTTCTCAAGTGTATTTATTTACAAAAATGTTGATTACAATTATTAAATGCTGAAAATAATTTATGCAATTAGATATTATTTAAAAGACTTGTTTTAATTACAACCTCAATAAATGATAAAGGTTTTTAGATAAAAAATTAATAGAAAATAAATTATATTATTATTATTTAAATAAAAATAATAACAAAACACATGCCAAAAACTATTTGCCAAATAAATAAGAAATATATTTATACAATAATTATAAAAATGATTTATATATAAATATACAGTATGTGTATAATTTTTTTTGAAATTTTTTTTTCAATATTGTGTTGTGTGTGTGTGTGTGTGTGTGTGTGTGTGTGTGTATGTTATTTACTGGTGTGTGAATAGAAGTGTGTGTGTGTGTGTGTGTGTGTGTGTGTGTGTGTGTGTGTGTGTGTGTGTGTGTGTGTGTGTGTGTGTGTGTGTGTGTGTGTGTGTGTGTGTGTGTGTGTGTGTGTGTGTGTGTGTGTGTGTGTGTGTGTGTGTGTGTGTGTGTGTGTGTAGTGTGTGTAGTGGCAATGCAAGAAGGTCTGGATTTTGTTATTTTATGGGGCATGACGAGGCAAGACTGGGTAGTTGCCACAGTGTGACCAGCAAAGGTCAGACTTATGTTGCATGGCTGAGGAGAAACAAATCTTGTAAAAGCTGAGCCTAAAGCAATGTGTAATAGTGATAGATGTCAAAGAGGCTGCCTGACATCACACAGTCTCAGTGATTACAGAATGGCCGCCTCATATCTAGTGCGCTTTCTTTCGCTTCTAGGTTCTAAACAAACAACTATATCCGAATGAAGTGTGACTTTTAAGTGTGCCCTTACCTTTTGCACAGTTGGGTCCTGTCCAGCCATCTTTACAAACACAGAAACCTGTCACATGGTGGCAATGCCCGCTGTTTTCACAGGTGCAGTGCAACTGGCAGCTGAGCCCAAAGTGCCCAAATGGGCAGACTGATTGAAAAAAAAAAACAAGATTCACCACCATGTCGGTGTAATCAACAGATACGGTAAAAGCTGAGGAAAGCAAACATCGAAAACCAGAAATATGCAACAGTCTCTTACAATGTGTTACACAAAAGCAAGGCAGATGTCTGGTATTGAACAGAGTTCTGATGATCCGTTAAGATTATGAGGATCAAATATTAAATCTTACCATTCTGACAGAGATTTCCCATGTATCCCGGTGGACAAATACAGGTGCCGTTTTGCTGATCACACAATCCACCATTATCACAGGAAGGGCATAGCTCTGCACATCCCAGCCCCCAGCGGCCCTCTTCACACTCTGAACATTAAACAAGTTATAGAATAAGTTCATTCAGAAAGGGATAGTCCAAAAATGTAATTACCTAAAAAAGCAATAAATATGAGATAAAAAGTCATTGACATTTTGTGTCATAACTGACTTTTTAGGCAAAAACTCTCTAATTATTTTAACTTTTTAGGGTCACAATGTGAATTTTTATCTCATGATTGTGACTTTTTGTCATAATTTTTACTTTCTCAATTTTGTATTTTTATCTCATAGTTGACATTTAGTGGTTTAATTCATAATTATGACATAGCATGTTTTAATTGCAACATTTTATCCCATAATTATATTCAAGTATATCATAATTTTGACTTTCTATCTCATATTACTTTAGCATTTTTTTTTTTTTTTATTCCATACTTTAAAGGGTTAGTTCACCGAAAAATGAAAATTCTGTCATTAATTACCCTCATCTTGTTCCAAAACTGTAAGACCTTCGTTCATCTTCGGAACACAAAGTAAAATATTTTTGATGAAATTTGTGTTCTGAAGATGAACAAAGGTCTTATTGGTTTGGAACGACATGAGGGTGACAGAATTAAAATTTTTGAGTGAACTATCCCTTTAAGTAAGTTTTATTCAAAGTGTAAAATAGCAGAGCCAAGGTCATGGCTTCGATTACCAGGGAATACATGCACTGATATAACCAAATAATCAAGGTAAGGAGTGAAAGTTTAAGAAGGCTGTAATTTTAAACCAGTGTTTGAAGACTGTATATAACTTTTTCTCATTCATACTTGTCAACATGGGAGTCTTGACAGCATCACAACACACTTCACATTTAAACACTCACACACACACACACTCAGCTGGAAGACACTGACTGTTCATTAAAAGCTAATAGTTGCCACTGGCTCTGTGGCATGGCTTCATTATGAGTTTTTGTATTTGAGACAGAACTCCTGTAATGGATTGGCCCGTGAGGAGGGCTATATTACCACGCTAATGTCTGTGATCTTTGGCTCAGCAAAATGTGGCTAATAATAGACCTCCAAAATCCAGCAATTTCTCCTCTCTAAACTACCCTGTCCACTCCAAAACAGAACAGAATGAAAAGTCATTAATGGCAAAACAATTTTCCTCTCTTTTGAACATGTGCAGAGCAAGGAGAGAAAGCAGAGATCAGCGTGTTTAATTTGGTTCAGATGAAACACCATGTAAATGCGATTCCAGACCAATTTAGAATATGTGATTTGGAAAGTGAATATGACGGTTCACTTGCAAACTCACAACTATTTGTCTCTGGTTTCTTGTTTTTTTTGTTTTCAGTACTTCTTAATGTGCTGTTTTTCTTACCTTTCTCACAGTGTTCTCCTGTCTGCCCAGCAGGACAATGGCACTTCCCAGTCACTGAGTCGCATGGAGCTCCATTACAATCACACGACTGTGAACATCCAACTCCAAACTGTCCCACAGCGCACTCTGTAAAAGATAGTACAAATAGTTTTTCACAGAGTGAACAGTGCAAAATAAACCCAATACTGTTTGTTTGTAATTGAGCAGAAGGTGCATTTGGAGGTTCATGTAAAATTTGCTGGAAAATAAATGTATAATAATAAATTGTAAGAATAGAAATATTACTATTAAACATTATTTAGAAGTTTAAACATCTAGTGGGTAGAAAAAGTAACAAACAATAGGGTAAATACTATACTATAGTATTCTACAGTGACAATACTAAGATATATATTAAAAAGTATATTTTGAAAGATTTTAAAAATACAGTATTTAATTAGGAAAAAACACAACCCTTGTTATCATGCTTAATATTTTGCCACACAGTATAAATGTGCATTTTACATGGTTTGTCAACTGAGCATCCAGAGAAATGAATGAACAGGTCAAGCAAGCACAGAGGCTATGTCTGAAATGCCGAGGCAAGCCAAATCGACTCCCTTCACAGCCTGTTGTTCCTCATTGATGGCAGACGTAGCACTCTGATCGTTTTAATGACTTCCAGGTTGTGAGGTTTGACTGCCAGCTCAGTGTTTCTGTCGAAATATTCTGGATATTTCCGTACCCCCTGCCAAGCGGACTGGACTCAGGCATGAAAGCTGCTGGGGCTCTGAACATCATGGCAGCAGGACAGTTTTATTTTATACTTGTAAAAAACATATATACATATAAATTCAAGAAGCTAACTGTCATCTGGCCCAGATGTCATTAATAAATAAAAGTGTGCAGGTTCCAGTATGGCCACCTTTGGTTTTGAACTCTTTCTTACCTTGAAAGTTTCTTATTCTACACTTTTGTAGCATGTGATTTATTTCTCAGCTAAAGCACAATTAAACTGTATAAGATTTATTACACTAAAAAAGTCTTAGTTTAGTTTTCCACTGCCATTTTCCGACCTCTCTGAACATTTGTATTAAAATAGGCCAGTTTTACTACTGTGTATATGTACAGTAAACTGACACATTCTTGTAGTTCAGTTCATGTTCACAGTTTAAGGATGAGGGAGGATGTGTATGCAACCATATTGGCATCTAACACCAAGTGACAGATGAATTCCCACTAAAATACCAAAATAACACATTTTTACTGCATGCACAGCCTTTGACATCAACAACAAATAGAGGGTTGTTGTTGTAGGCCTGAATTCCAGAAATGAGGATCTCTTTTGAAGGTTTTTTTTTTGTTAAATTCTTGAAATAAGGTCTGTGCTTAACACAAACTCAAGACATTGTCACATTTTATTCTACAACACAAAATACACTAGTAATATCACCTTGTGATTCTTTTTAAAAACTTTTCCACCATTTACATTTACATTTAGCAGACGCTTTTATCCAAAGCAACTTACAGTGCATTCAGGCTATACATTTTTTCATCAGTATGTACTAAAAAGTACAAAAAAGCGGTTTCTAACAAGTCTCTAATAGGACTACATAGATTGTTGGCAACATTAAACTTTATCAAGCCAAACAGGAAGATTAATCTACTCACTAGTCCACCTTTACAACCTCATTGTATTTATAATCACACTCTTGCAAACTATTCAGACTCAATCTTTTAGGTAAAATATATTTTAAATACAGAAAAGAGTTTTCTGAAGCTTAGTGATGGTGACGATAAAGTCATGCGACCGGGGTGTAGTTAGTACATAGAAGATTGCTTACAAAATCTGAAGATTGCAAAAATAAAATTAAAATTATAGTTTTAGCATTTTGTTGGCCAATTATTTAGTTTTAGGACAAATTAATTTCCATGTTGGCACTGTTTTAGCCCCTGTTTCCTGACCATGTCAGACCTCCACAAAAGTTCATCAAATACCCCAAAAATTCCTGTTATTCAAGACATTTCAAATCTGTTTTGTAACATGTTGGGCTGCGATATTTATTCTAGATCTTCAGTTGAGTGAAATACAGGATCATATCTGTGTTAAGGGAGCACACTTTATCAGCAAGCCAGGAGATAAAGGTATTTCCATCATGTATTCCAGTGTTTGGCAGCTGTGTTTGGCCTGGCCCGCTTATGTTATTCATACTGTCAAATGCTAGTCAGCGAAACTTACACAATGACTCTCAGAGATGGCCATAAATTCACTTTTATGGAAGCTCTTCTTGCACTGTGTATTGCAAATGTCACTGCATTTCAGCTAATGCATTACTTTAACTCACTTCGGTCGCATTGATCCCCGTGCAGACCGGCTGGGCACTGACGCTGACATTGCCCGGTCATGTGATGGCAAGACACTCCCGCTGGACACTTGCATTTTGATTTACATCCTGGACCGTAGTATCCACTATCACACTCTAAAAAACAAAGAACAACAGATAAAACATGCTTGCTACACACAAGCTGTCCAATCAAGTGAATGGTACTCCCTGAACTGACCCAGGTTGCAGGTCTTGCCCTGATATCCAGGCTTGCACACACACGCTCCATGACGTCGATGGCACTCAAGCGCGTTCTGCTGCACACATTGACACTCTGATGAGCAGCCAGATCCATACGACCACTTGGGGCAAGCTGGAAAAGACATTGTGTGGGACATTCTGTTTACAAAAAGGAGAAGCATCAGATGTTAAAAAGATAAAATGATTAACCCAAATATGACATGTTCCTGGATCAACATCTTTGTTAGCTCTGGAACAACAATCCACTGAATCAATGTATCGATGAATCTGGTATTAAAATGTATTCTATTCTATTTAATTTCATTTAAACCCTGAAATTAAGTTTTAGGGGTAACACTTTACAATAAGGTTCCATATGTTAACATTAGCTAACAATGAACAGCTGTATATTTATTAACAACTTAATAAATACTATAACAAATGTATTGCTCACTGTTACTTAATCTTAGTTAATAACAATAACTAATTGAACCTTATTATAAAGTTTATTTAAAAACATTTAAATTGAAATTGTGTGACATTGATCATGTGTTGGTCTTTGTACAGCAATCAGATTTTCTTTCTTCCACTGAAGCTGCTCTTTGGATCCTATCAAATCATGCTGGAGAACATGACTATTAGGTTTTACACAAGCTTGTATTCTCTTAGTGGAAAAATATTAAACTAGAGGCGAAATAGAAGTGTTTTCGTTTGACATCTGGACCTCGCTGTACCTTTTCCCTTTGATTTATGGTTATGGTTTGGAATAGGATTAGGGCTTTGATTGCTTCATAGGAATGTTGTGAAAGTCCAAAAAGGATGTTGATCCAGGAACAAGTCCTTCTTGGGTAAATCACACTGTGCGAGTATCTCCTGGAGTTTCAAGTCACTGTTGGTCTGATATACTGCTGGACTTACATAGGTGACAAAACCTGCCATAGAGACCTGGATCACACAGACATGCTCCATATGTGCGATGGCAGCGGCCGTTATTAGCACAGTTACATTTCTTGTTGCAGTGCTTTCCATATAGTCCCTTTGGACAGCCTAAAGAACACAGAATAAAAATTACACACTCTAGCTTTACATTAAAGATTAACATGTTCTAAAATCATATTTGAGACATAAATCACAAGGCATATTTCATCTAAACATGCCGACAGTGATTGGAACAGCAGATTTGGCACAGATTTTATGCTGTAATCTCGCAGTCACGCACCGTCCTGGCACAGGTCTCCACTGACTCCAGGTGGGCAGCGGCACTTCCCACTAATCGGGTCACAGGTGCCACCGTTTTTGCACTTACAGGTGAATGAACAGTTTCTACCGAATGTTCCCTCTGGGCAGGCTAAAATAGACAAAAGAAAGTGTTATTTTATAAAGAGTAATTATTTGAACAGTAGTAAGTATAGGCCTACACTACTGTTCAAAATATTTTTTGAAAGAAATGAATCCTGAAAAAAGTATCAGTTTCCACAAAAGTATTAAAGCTGCACAACTGTTTTGAACATTGATAATAATAATGAATGTTTCTTGAGCAGCAAATCAGTTTATTAGAATCATTTCTGAAGGATCATGTGACACTGAAGACTGGAGTAATGACGCTGAAAATTCAGGTTTGTAATAATATAATTAAATTAAATTTACAAACATATTAAAATAGAAAACAGCTATTTTAAATTGCATTAATATTTCATAATCTGTATTTTTATTAAATAAATGCAGCCTTTGTGAGCTTAAGAGTCTTCTCAAAATATAAAAAATCTCAAACTTAATGGTTATACAAAATATTAAATACACACTTCGGTTACAAATGATTGCTGTCCAACCATCTGGGCAGTCACAGCCATCTCTGTCAATGTTACACAGTCCTCCATTAGAGCAGTCGTCACACGTCACGCTGCAGTCATGGCCAAACGTCCCATTCAAACACACTGTAACAAGACAAAAGTGAGGGTAACAAGAAACAAGAGCCACTAATAATAAATAAAGACATTTGACGTAACAACAAACCAAATTTCTCAGAGAGGGTGCTCTCTGCCCGCAGCTCTCCAAAGCCGTCGTCGTCCTCATAGTCGTGATAGCGCTCCAGGGGTTGTGGGTAGTCCTGGAGAAGAGTGAGATGAAGGAGAGGTCTCTCAACCACCACTGAACTAGACAATTCCTCAACCGTTCTCCCCAGGGCTACACAGAACAGAGAGAGAGAGAGAAGTAGATATATTGACATGATCAATGTTGTCTTGCTGTTACCCAACTATGCAAGTAATAATGCTGTTGTTATTATTACAAAATAAGCCTTGACAGGATAATTAGATGTTGCTGGCTGGGCAATATCCTGCTTAGATAGCAGTCTGGAAGATTTGACTCTGATTGGTCGGCATTCTGAGGTCAATTTTTGTATGATGGACCCTCAACTATTTATTTGACTGTTTATTAACGGTTTATATGTTTATACTGTGCTTTAACAGTCTCTTTCTACTACACTAAACTAAAATACTTATTTGATAAGCATCCATGAAATAACAGATAATATATAGACAGCAAATTGTTATCACAAACATAACCCTTTACAATTTAGTAATGCAACACATTGTGTTTATTTTGCAATAATGGCCAGATGGCTGTACATTAATCATTACAGATTTGACCACGGAATGTTGTGATTGACCAATCAGGATCAAGTATTCTAGAAAGCTGTGTATAAAGCCATCCTAATGCACACCACATACAGTACTGATATCCACTGTGCCCCCCATGGTGTACTTACGAATACAAGAGTGTTTGTCATCAGCAAGCCGGTTTCCAAACTCACAGAAGCAGTGATAGGAGCCAGCTATGTTCTGACATGTGTGCTCACAGCCCCCATTATCAGACAGACACTCATCCACATCTAGACACCAGAGGAAAACACAACACACTTTATACAATGTGACTGCACTGTGATGTAACTAGTGTTGTTTGTTATTATAGCACATTGCCAGTAACTGATATGTCTCCTCGCTCATCTTTAATAGTTGATCTGCAGTAAACAGGTTGTGAAGTACCGTCACATCCACATCCATCAGCGTTGAGTCTGTATCCTGCCTTGCAGTAGCACTCATAACCTCCGGGGTAGTTTGTGCAGTCCTGCTCACAGCATGAAGTTCCCTCCTCACATTCTTCCAGATCTAAAGCAAAAAATAAAAGCAGTACAGGAAGCGAGGCCACGAGCCAGTATTAGGAATCTGTAGACAGAGTATTTATATAAGCACATTTCCAGTTATCAAGAGGGGTCAATATTTGGAGAGAACCTTCAGGGCACAGCCAGAAAAACACAAGACCTACAACTGCTGAGATCCAGCTGGCTGACATTTGCTTTTGCGGGAAATAGTCATTAATATTGTTTGAGGAATGATGATTTTAAAGGTTTATCAGTGCAGCTGGATGCACGCTGAATCCAAGAGATGGATTTCATTGGAGTTATTCTGTAAAACTAATTTATGCATCTGTCTGTACACCTGCACACTCACCCAAACAGGTTTTGAGGTCCTCCACGAGCTGATAACCCTGGTTACAGCTGCAGACGGGTCCAAGTGTGCCGTGCTGACAGTGGTGTGAACAGCCACCGTTATCTGAGTCACAACTATTAACAATCTCTATTTCAATACCTAGAGTCAATAATAAAAAGGAACAAGTGTTCAAAAATGATTATGAACATACAGGAGCATGACTGTCATTGTATTAGATAACATAAACAAAGAAAATGTGTTTTGTTGGATGCTTTCTGGTTTTCACATGTTAATGGACCATGTTCATTGTTGTTAATAATCCAGTATCAAGTGCAAGGCCAATATCGCTGATAGTGATACCAATACTAAAAGCACTGTTCTAGGTTCAATGTTTTCTCCTCAACGATAAACTAAAGTAAAGTAAACTAAAATCATGTCCATTTATTTATATATCAAGTAGCCATAAAATAAGCAGATAATGTACAGTCAGTCATCACTGCAAAATAAACCTCCTTCTGATTTACAGCATGCAACACCAGTCCAGTTCACTCACTATAGGTCTATTTTATGATAATGGCCAGCTGACTGTTCATTATCCCTTGACCAATCAATCAGATGTCAGCGGACCATGTTCATTGTTAATTATGGAATATGATGAATTTGAACTTCTAAGCTCGTCTTTCAGAAATTGTGTACATGTTCAAATAAGAAATAGTTTCTATCCTAACATTATTAACGGCTAGTTGTACATTATTTTACAGTTAATTTGTATCACTCATTGACTATCTTATTGCTAAACAAATAATATACATACCATATAAAGTTTGGGGTTAGTAAGATTTTAAAGAAACTAATGCTTTTATTCAGCCAGGATATATTAAATTGATCAGTAACATTAACGACATCGATAATATTACAAGATTCACATTTCAAATGAATGCTGTTCTATTGAATTACTCTTTAAGAATCCTTAAAAAAAATCTCTGTTTGCACAAAAATACTGATATTTACATTGATGATAATACTGTTTCTTGAACGCCATGTTAGCATATTAGAATGATTTTTAAAAGACACTGAAGACTGGATTAATGACTGCTGAAAATTCAGCTTTGCCATCACAGGAATAAATCATTTAAAAATGTACTCAAATAGAAAACAGTCATTTTGAACTCCTTTATTATTTCAAAATATGTTGTTTTCATTGTATTTATGATCAACTAAATGCAGAATTGGTCAAAAACATTAAACACTAAACCTGCCAACCCAAACTTTTAATGGTAGTGTAGTTAAATCAGTTATCACTTGCTCATCCACTAAAATGAGGAATTCTCTTAATACGATATCATGATTGAAAGTATCAATATTTCACACTTGACCCACCAATCTACATTTTGGGACCACTGTGGTATGTATCTGTGCTTCTCTGAACCATAATTAAGTTTACGGTAACTCACGGTAGCATTTCCTGCCATCAGAGCCCAGCTCGTATCCTGGATTGCAGATGCATGAGAACGAGCCCGGAGTGTTCCGGCAACTGTGAGCACACGCCGCCAATCCTGTTTCACACTCATCGACATCTGAAACACACCAATTACAAGTCACTGATGACATGTCACCTTTTTCTATTTATACAGACATCTAATTAAACGAGAATCCCACTCTGGATTTGTCGAGTCACTTTTAGTCAGACAAACATAAAATTCTGTCTCTTACAATCACTTAAATGAAAATCAATGAGTGCAACCTCTCAAGCGCTAACAGGTTCCATCATGGACTTCAGAGTGGAAATCTCTGCTCACTGTCTCACTGAGAAGAGGAACCATGTTCTACAGCCTTCAGCCATCTAATCAAACACAGTGCTTCCACTGTTCTCACACCATGGGAAAGAAAAGAGGATCCAGCAGAATGAGCAACCGTTTAATACTTTCCATGACAGTGTAACTGAACCCTAGCGCAGTGGAAAAGCCCTTCACTGCTGCCGTCAGAAGCTTTTACCTTCACAGCTCTTCTGGTCCGTGGCCAGCGCGAATCCTTGGTCACAGCTGCACACAGCATGACCGCCATCACTGCGACATAAGTGCACACAGCCGCCGTTCCTCTCCGCACATGGGTTCCTCACTGAAACACATGCTGTTTAAGTCAGATCTTATATGTCCTTTCACTGGCTGTCTCCCTCATGCACATAAACTCTCATTATCTTGTCAACACAATCCATTTAATACACATTACATAATTTATATTTTATGTAGAATTTCTGCAGTCTTTCTATATCTGAATTCCCACTTCCCTGGCCAGCTTTGTTTCCACATTATGACATAAAACACATCACACATATACAACGCAGTTTTGAGACCCTTTAGAGAACATATTTTATCCAGAATAAATAAGAAAAGAAAAACGTATGGCGTCATATACTGCATTTGGAGAGCAACAAATAATGTCAGATTTATACCAGCCATTAATTTACTTTTGAAAACATTTTATAGATTTAGGTGAGCAAATCTGGGTCATATGATCTGTTCAAAACCAAAGAAAACTACACATTAACTAAGTACTAATAGTACCTTGGTAATTGCATGTCTTTTAGAAGTACTTCCTTGGAGTACCATATAAATACTATAAATATGATATCCATTGTTGATATACTTTTCACTGTTTCACTGTGTTTGTGCATTCTAGTGGTGGGGATTTTACAGTGATTCTTTCTGCATATTACATATTACACCAGTATAGGTGGCAAGTGACTGTTTTTATGAGTGAATCCCTGATTCATTAGCTCAACCGATTCATGCGACGCTGATTTATTAAGGAATTGAACAAATGGCTCCCACTGTCCAAATATGCCTATAGTAGGTGGAAAAACAGTATGTGAAAAGAGTAGCATGATTCCAAAATGTGTATCTGACTAACAGCTGTAGGTCATGGGACAATAACAACATGATGAATGTAGTACATCAGGAATTAATTTTAAACTATAGAGTACATACTTTTTACTGTTTGAAAAGCTAGCTCTTCATCAGATATAGTATACTCAGACTGTGTGTGATTTTGGACACAGCTACTGTCTTTAAGAGTCATTGAATCATTCACTGAAGGGATTTATTCAAATCACAAATTAATTTAGCAACGCCATTACTGTGTCCTGCTCAGAGATGCGTTTAACTTTTAAATTCTGTTTTGACTTCATGTTGAACTCTTTTTACTGGCGGGTCAAAAAAAGAGAACTGGCAAAATGCATCTAAAAATTAACTAACAATATTGAATCAAAGTTACTCAATAACATCTTGTTTATTTAACTGTTTTATAAAAGCAGTATCACACTCATGTTTGTCTGAATATCAGTACTCATATACCTTATTTTTTAACAAAGAAGGAATCTATTTCCTGCAAATGTGCAAGACTTCCGATTCACTATAGGTAAATAATAATCATAAAATAAAAATGTGCCATTAAATTGTACAATTATTTATCACCACATGCTACAAATCAATGTACTCTGATATTACCATCACTGCAGCACTGCACATTAGTAGTGTTTTTAAGACTTGTCTAAATATTAAACTAGCACAGAGACTTTTGTCCCAGGTCTCATCTGTACTTTGATGAAAACAGTTTGATGGCAATGTTATCCATTTGCTGAATTGCACTGCTCTCTCAGGAACACACACAGATGCTAGCATGTTTTTGTCAAAGAGATACTAGTTACACAAGACAAAGATTCTCTCTGTCCCTTGTTCTTTCTCCTTGTCTTCACCTAACTCTCGTGGTAACACTTCATAGGGGAACAATTGGCTCTGGTGAGTGTCAGGACATTGGATCTGTGGGGCTGTGTACAGTAAATGTGAATTTTGGCAGACACACTGGAATTGACACAGTGTTCGCCAAGATGATGATGCTGTAGTCTGAATAATATAAGTGTTTCTCTGTGAAAACGGCTATTTAAAGCAGGCCAAAATGAACAGCGGTTTCAGATATTGCTGTTCAAGTGACTCACACTGCACTGAGGTCTGTTTTCAAGTTCATAGTTACTGGAATCCTTGACCCTGTTAACTGCTTTTGAGCTGTACCCCTTTTTGAAAGTATACAAGTTCAGTCTAAAGTTTGTCATTTGTGATTTAAGATCCAAGTCAAGGGTATCTCTGAGAAAACAGCACATCTGGGTTTTAGAGATGTTGATCACTTTCTTTAGCTTCCACCTTTCTGCCAAGAACCCTTCCATCCATACTTCCAAGAGCTACATACTGACTTTATGACATAGCCTTAGACCAAAGCTTTTTCTACTTTCATCCTCTCGTCAGCATGCTCTTTGACTAGCAGCATGTGATATGCCCTGCCGGGACATTTTATGAACGACATCATGAACATAAAAAACTTTCAGAAGGTAAAGAGTTTAAATAAGCAGCAAAAATAACTGCTTCTACACCCTGCTGAAACGACCGGCTTTGACCATCATAAACTTCTATACTGGTCCAGACTGGTTAGCACTAGGATCCAGAACATACTGAATTATATATGACTTATGATTACTGTACTGTAAAGTACTGTACTAAACTATCAATATTACTGTACAAAACATGAAGCTAAGTAAAACAACAATATGAACTGTTACAGTAAGTTGAACATGGAGGCTTGCTATTTTGAAACAGCAAACAAAGCATCATTTGATGTAAATTTTTGTAGAACTCAACAAAACTGAGCACAATTAAGACAAGCCACTGGTAGATGTCTGATTTAGATAAATGAAGAGAACGACTCACGTCTGCAGCGCTTTCCATCCGCTGTGAGCTGGTACCCACGTCTGCAGCGGCACTGGAAGTGAACTGGAGAAAGTTGGACACATTCTTGCTCACAGCCTCCATTATTCACTGCACAGGACAGGACAGCTGAGGGAGGAATAAGGAATTAAAGAAATGACTGTTGAGAACCATTCACTGTTGAAAAAAATACATGTGTGTGTTTATACACAATATAAGTCCTTGCTGAATAAAAGCATTAGTTTCTTTCAAAAAGGAAATACCAAAAAACGTACTGACCCCAAACTTTTGAATGGTAGTGTACATTGTTACAAAAAATCTCTATTTTGAATAAATGCTGTTGTTTTTGACCTTTTATACAAGAATACTTTAAAGAAAAGTATTACAGGCTCCAAAAAATATTAAGCAGTAAAAACGGCTTCCAACGCTGATAATAAATCAGTATATTAAAATGTTTTCTGAAGGATCATGTGACACTGAAGTCTGGAATCGTGGCTGATGAATATTCAGCTTTGACATTACAGGAATAAATTATATTTTAAAGTATATTAAAACAGAAAAACTTTTTTATTGCAATACTATTTCACAGGATTATTGTTTTTTATGTATGCTTTATCAAATTAATGCAACCTTTATGAGCATTAAAAGACATCTTTAAAAAAAACATTAAAAAAATGTACTGTTCTCAAACTTTTGAACGGCACAGAGTATGATACATTTACACACGCACACACCACTGTTTTAATATCCTTGTGCGGACTCTCCATAGGCGTAATGGATTTATACTGTACTAACTGTACATTATATTGCACAACACCTAAACCTACCCCTCACAGGAAACTTTCTGCATTTTACATTCTCAAAAAACGACTTTAATCGCATTCAATAATAAAAGTTTTTGTATACATAATATATGTATATATAAATACACACACATACAGCTTATATTTAGAAAATATTTCCATGCATTTCCATGTATTTATTTATATTCATATAATTGATATTATATATAAATATTTTAAACATATAAACATAACATATATTTCTTAAATATATACACATGCATGTGTGAGTATTTATATTTACACATAATAAATATACACAGTATACACACATAAATTACGTAAACAAATTACATTAATCGCGATTAATCGTTTGACAGCACTAATTTATATATATATATATATATATATATATATATATATATATATATATATATATATATATTCCATTTATTTGATCTCTTATTTGTCTTTTACACACATAATGAATGAATTTCTATGCATTAAAATTCAAACAAATCCTGTCAGGATTTTTCTTTTACACTTTAATAAGACCTTGCAGAGTAAGACATTAAACTGAAAAAGAAATGTATTATTCTTGGAGGAAAATAATAAAAAACTGTCAGTACTTTGTTTGCATAAGAGTGCACTCACTTTATATAATACTTTGCGGTAGCACCTTTGGCTTTAATTATATCAGTAATTCTGTTTATATTGGACTCTGTCGGCATAGCATATCTAGATTTTCTTTTTCTTGCAGAAAAGTTCAAATTGCAAGAAGACTTCCAGTTCACAGATTTGTTACACATCTGAAGCCTGTCCACTGACACAACGCCATTGCTGGACACTGATCTATCTTTTTTTTTTTTTTTCTGTTTCAGCAGGCTGTGGATTTGATGTATTGTTATTTATCTTAACTTTTTTTAATTATTTTTTATTTCTCTATGTTATAACCAACCTGGTCTCATAAAAATACGTACCTTTTTACATACCTTACTGCATGTTTCACCGCAGTTACAAAGAGAAATGTCCACTGAGTGGCGCTAAAACACAGGTTAAATACGTGAATCCTGGCACGTTTTTATTACGTAGATATAGGTACATATTGCTGTGTTTTTATTACTTTGCTACAGGTACGTATTGCGTTGGTTCAGAATATCCGGTGTCTGTCCCTAAAAATTAATGCTCTATCGTGTTGGAAATATGCCCTACACCAAACCCATCCCTAAACCTACCCGATAGTGTTAACAAATGCAAAACTGAGATAAACATGTATTTGTTGATGCAACCGTGCCATTTCAACTTCCTTATATGCAGATTTGAACTGCTCTGTCGAACCGTGATTACACAGGATTCAAACCGGAGCTCCTCGCCTCCTAAGTATGTCTCTGTACTCCGTGAGCTACCGAACAAACTTACCGTCTATGAAAACCCATAGATACGAGGCTGGATATGTGCAATGCTAACGTTCAAAAGCATCAGTTTTCAAATCTCCAAGCTTTTTAATATTGTTTTAGTTTTGTAATATTGTAGTTATTGTTACGTATTTAGTGGCTTGCTAAAAAGTGCACCCGGCCCTACTAAAGACAATCAGCCCATAACATGATGCTGCCAGCACAGCTCAAATTATTCATTATTATAGATCTACTTCATTTGACTTGACCATTTATCTTTGAACATAATGTGCAATTTGCTTTCTTTTATGCAATGTTGTAACCTGCTGAATGTTATATCAAGGTCTGGTATGAATAAATTTTAGCTTTCGCATTAATACATTTTTTTATTAACATTAGTGTATTTTATTAGTAGATTTCAGTATCCACTCTTTAAATAAATATTTTCTCCAGTAATAGAAGAGAATGTGGAACAATCATCGAACAGTCCTGTCGAAAGCATTCTTCAATAATCATCCAAAATAGTACCAAGCAATTATTTTCAGAAGCTGAATCATTAGTGAAAACAGCTCACTGCTAACGGACCATTGTTCTCAGATGACTGATATGAAGCTTTGATGGAAAAACAAAGTCTCTTATCGTACTCAAGTGTTTGGATTGTGATGCTTGGCGATTCTAGCTTTTCAAAAAGGATAGTCATCTCAGTATGGAAACCAATCATATTATTCAGTAAAATACCACTAAATAGCTTTGTTCTGCACTATTTAAAAGTCATCTGGTGTGGTGATAAGGGAACGGTCAGCGTGAATGTTTGTGGTTGATAACCGACATTGAATGACCAGGAACCTGTAATGTGTGATCTTAGATCTTGAATGACTAGCAAAGATGTATTTGGAGTAAATCCTGAGGTGTGTAAGATTTAAGACTATAAAGACTGGTGCATTTGCTCTTTCATTATCTTGTTTCTAATGATGCAGCGGGGCGGATGATGACCTATTGTCAGCGACCTTTCAGTCTGTCTTCTCCACCCCATTCCTGTGAATGTTCACTCACCTCTTTCATCAAGCATGGTCAGACAAAGGTTACAGCTGTGCTCCAGATAAACACATAGTACAGTTAACATAGTCTCAATTCACTGGCCATCTGATGTATACTGCACTCAAACATGGCAGTCTTCACAGAGGCTCTCTCTGCAGGTATGCTGTTGTGCTGCTGATAACACAATGGGTGCTTTTGAGGATCAAATAATCACTAATATCCAAATAATCAACAATATTTACCAAATTTTGCAAGGTTAATATAGCATCAAATTTCTGAAAGAGTTTTATCTGAGGCACTAAGTAGCAAATAAAATATCCCAATAGAAGAACTGCTTGTTTTCTAAACATGTTTAGACTTTGCGATCAGAATGTCTTTCCATCTAAAAGTAATAAGTACTTAAACATGTCATAGCATAGCACATTTAACGTAAGTACAAACATACACTCTAAAAAATGCTGGGTTAAATACTACCCAGTGCTGGGTAAATATTGGACAGAACACATGCTGGGTTGTTTTCAACCAACAGGTTGGGTTAAATGTTTAACCCGACCTTCTGTGCGGTAACCCAACCGCTGGGTCTAAATAACCCAATCGCTGGGTTCATCCATATTTTACCCAGCGCTGGGTTGTATTTAACCCAGCATTTATTAGAGTGTATATAATCAGACAATTGTCTCTCTTTTCAAATAAAAGTGATACTGTCTTGAAACAGGATAAGCTTTTGGAGTGGTGTAGGGGGAAAGCAGTTGAAAAATAAAATAAAAATCTTTACATTATGAGACTGTGTCTAACAAAGTATAATGATAATATTTCTTTTGGCAGAAAATCCTTGGGTGATTTAAAAATAATTAAGGCTTTATCTGTCGTTCATAACTCACAACTTAATAAGCTTCTGGCATGAAGTATCAGCAAGATTACTAACTTCTCAAATTACTCTTAACTAAAACCAAATGATCCTGGATCAAATCCTCACTGATTAATTAGCGGCATCTGTTTCTGGTTAGTTCTAGTAGTGTGTTCCATCCCACTCAGCTTTGGTTCAGATTGTGGTTGTATAGAAGAGTTGGTTTGATAGCGGATGAGCCTGAAGCCTGACTGGAGCTCGCGGTCCTGGACTCTTCAGGTCTCTTGGGAAGGTAAAAGATTTAGCTGCTGATTCAGCTAAAACAGAATGAACGGCAATGCTGCTACTGCATCAGACTCTCAGCAAAGTGAACAGATCCCAGAATGCATCTGGAATATAAATGTCATTTGCTTTTTTCCATGTCAAACTGCCTTGGAAATTGAGAAGAATGTTCTAGGGCCAATACAAGTTGAGCTCAATCCTCAGAATATGTGACATGCAGTTGATTCTGACTTGTTTTTTAGTAAATACAACAGCATTTCAGTGTTGTTATTGTTAAAACTAAATTGAAATAAAGCTGAAATCAAATAAAATATCAATATTAGATGATAAACTTAAACTTGAAAAATTGTAGAAGTATTGCCTATAAGTGAACAAATTTTAAATACTAAGATTGCTAAAACTAATATAAATTACATCTAAATAGGAATATATAAAAAATTAAGTTACAATATCACAAAATAAACTTAAACTGAAGTTAAAATGACAACTTAAAATATCAAAATAAAAGCTACTATAAGAGTATATATTTAAAAAATACACTAATAACAATGCAGCAGTCCCATAGACTTCCACTGTCTGTTTTGTTTTTTGTTTGTTGAAAGTATTCGATGTAATGAACAGCATACCACAGATGCTATTGAATAAGCTGATGCTATTTCACATTCCTTTAATGATTTATTCAGTAATCTGATAGAATTTCAAGTACTTTAAACAAATAAAACTCAGTGTTTGGAAGTACACCGGCAAATCTTAGAGCCAAGAGTCCCAATGAAACATTTCACCCCATGTGCGCACATAGAAAACCACAAGATTATAACCATATTACACGGGGAAAAAGCTACAGCATTTCCAAGTCATGTCCAAATGAAAGTCTTTTTCAGCTGACATGTGGCATCCCAGCTGGAAGAAGAAGCACAGGGCTGATTGTGTGGCATGGCATTGCTTTGAAGAAGGTATTTGACTGGAATCCTTGTTTATCATTTTTATTTACCAAGTGGGTTTAATGTTTTCAATGTTTCTATAAAGAAATTCCTGAGCTCTGGAATGGTACTATTCAAAATCCATTCTTATTATCGTCACAGATTTGAAAAACAAAACCCATATCCAAACAACAATGCTAAATTGATATGCTTGCAAGAACTGTTTATTCCCACATGGTGTTTCCTTTGAAAACTAACTCATTGGGTTTCACCTGACACTCTTTACACCATAGTCACATTTGAATAGATGGATGTGATGGTTTGATAGCGGGCCTGGCAACAGAACAGTTGGGTCCTGATCTGGTCTATCTCAAAGATCCATCACAAACTCACCATGACAAGACCCGTACAGTACAAAACAGTAGCAAACATTCCACTATTAAGAAAACAAGAGGCTCTTTGATTCCCCCTCATTCACAGAGCTCAAGGTGGGGACCCCTGCTAGCTTTGAAGAAAAACCCATTCTAAGCTAATTTTTCTTAGGCCGTGATGATTACAGTCTCTAAACCTTTGGATGCAGGCCAGTCTGTCAGCTCTCTGTCAGTGACCTCTCTCGACCCCTGAACGACTCACCTATGCAGGTGCGGCCGTCGATGTGCAGACGAAACCCTGGGTTGCACTCGCAGTAGTACGAGCCTCTGGTGTTCACACACCTATGCTGGCAGCCCCCGTTGTGAACCTGGCACTCATCAATATCTGAGGAGGAAAAAGTAGACGCATCAGGCCACAAGTTAGAATGTGGTTTGACTCTTGCACAAGTTTTCAAAGCATTCACCTAAGAAAATAAAGCATGTCATTCTAACTTCCTAAATGAATTTATCCACTCCAAGACATATGCAAAACCATTTATTTTGCTGTGTCAGATGCTGTCCTATTTCATTTTAACTGAAGTCTCTCTAATCTCCTAAATCAATAGCTGGCAGCTCAGATACTGTTGATACACTGAATCAAAAGCAAACTTGCTTTTAAGCCATCGTTTTTGTCCTTTGGTGAAACTGAACCAATATTTTGCCATTTTTAATCCATAAATTTAGGTGGATAATAAAACATAGATCATAAATAATTCATTATAATCCAATATTTTTAGATTTTTCTTTAAAAAACAACAACAAAAACATTAGTGCATGGTTACCCTATTATTTTCTTGCTGCCACATTTTTGTCAACAGAGTGTTTTTAAGTAACACACATTTAGTAAGTTTTTCATCTTCTTTTGTGTTTCGCTGACAAAAGTAATAAATGATGACAACTTTTAGGTCATTTTTTGGGTGAACTATCCCTTTAAAACTGCTTGTAGGCAATTCAAAAAGTTATAACCTTAAGTGCACTTATGAAATTGTGGAAATGTGCAATCTGCACATTATAAAGATCTTCAGATGAATAAGCTCTTTGTGTCCCGTCTGATTCAGGCCATGTGTCTTACCATCACCCTGACCTTTAAAGTAGTATTGCCTATGCTTAATTTAATTACAGTAGCAGAGCTTTTCCCAAAGCAGAACGATCAGGTATGGATCAATGTTGACAAGCTGAAACACAGGATTCATTTTTTTGAATGTATGGTGCATTTAAAAGGTCAAAAAATATGGCAGCAGCATAATATTAAAATGAGTTTGAATAGAGCTGACATTTTGAAAGGAAAAGCAAGTATGTTTGACTCAATACAGTCTACCTTCATTACTCCCATTTCATACTCAATTTACATTCCTGACCCAGTGGATTCCACTGAGTAGTCTATTTAAGGAAAAGATACAAAGGGGAGATTTGGGATAAGTCTAGACAGGTGCAGTGATGATCCAAAGAGAAATCCGAGATCTATGAAAGCCCTGCTGGTGAGAGACTGTAATGCCAGGAGACTGTGTCAGTGAGTGAGTTATGATCTCTGTGCTGTGGGCTGCAACTTTAAAGTGATATTATATGGATCTGTGACATCAGTATGAACTTACTAACATACACATGGAACTGATTCAGGGAGTAGATGTCAGTTTGCTATTTGTTTCAATATCTACAATCGGCATTAATCTAAATAAAAAAATAAGGGTGCTTATAATTTAATATTAGTTACAGAATTAATACAAATTTAATTAATTGTTTACACATTACACATATGCAATAAAAATTGCTGAGTTAGTGAAAAACTAAGAGCATTAGGGTTTGAGTGTAAATAATGACATTATTTTCATTTTTTATTTAACTACCATTCATATACTCCCTTCACAGGGCTGCTTGTCCTATAGTTATATATCTTTCCAAGAGATACAGAGAAAGAGCCTTGAGAAAATGTTCTGTAATACTTGTTTTAATCCTCTTTATCTATAAATGAATTGGCTGATTCACTTTTTGGACAAATTAATGGAGGACTAAACAGTATTTTTTTAAAGCAAACCTTTTCAGCCTTCTTAGACTATAACTGCTTATATGGCCAATATTCTGTAAGCTAGAAATACTTTCAGGACAAATGATACCAATACATTAAAATATAGTTACTGTAGAGCCAGAGAGACTTTTAGCTGTTGGATGCATGACAAAAACAGAAGAATCCAAGGAGAGGATAATTCAACGTATGAGTAACTGCAAACTATAATGAGGTGTCTCCATAACTGCTTATATTTTGGAGATACATTTAAACAAATCAGACTCATTTATACATTAAATATTCCAGTTTGAACTCCACCAGAACTCCTACTGTTATAAAATGCCTTCCTGTGAAGAATGAATGTGTGTGAAGGTGATTTAAGTATATATATATAGCGCGTACATTCATCTTCAGGTCATCGTGTGTGCATAAAAACTTAGTTAGCTTTTAATTCATGCCTTTAATGATAATCTCAAGCAACCATACCACTAGCCAGGAAGATGGAAGTGATGGTCCGCTTGACTGCTGTGGTTTTACTCATTAAGACTGAACCTTGAAACTTTAAATCAGGCATTTAGACAGACTGTCTGACCCTGAGCAGTTCTGTTTAATGAAAGTACTTTGATTAAGAGCAATAACAGCCCTGGGGCAGAGAAGACTAAAGGTACACTATGATTAATATGATTTAGTGAAGAATAATTCAGCTCCATGCACTTAAAATAGAGGCATGTTACATTATGCTAGTCCAAATAAAAAGTATATTAGATTGCAGATTTATAGTTATTATAATAGTAAATCAATATTGTAATGTTGTGTCTAGTTGCTAGGCAGATTGTTTTCTTATTTGTTATGGACTGTTGTTATTAGCAAAAGCTTAAAGCTAATCTACAAATTTAAATCTCAAATCAGTATTTTATGTCCACATATTTATGTATTTTGTAAGAACCCATGACATAAGTGGGATAATGTTCAGTCAGTTGGTCATTATCCCAAAATAACCCCCTTCAGGGTGAGCAGACCGGCTGGCTGTATATTATCTCTCAGTTATTTAAACCACAATGACATATAACAACAAATCTGGTTTAGATTTGGATGACAGTTAATACAGCGGTTATAGGCTGATTTTCAATATATCAATATGTAGTTTAAATAACTGTTACTAATGATGGATAATTTCTGTTTTGTTGCCAGACAAACAACTGCAAATGGAATTTAATAACATACAGCCGAGAACCAGATTAAATCCATATTTGATTTAGAACAAACAAGTTATTATCTGACACAAGGGACACATGCTTGATGTGACATAAACAGAGGAGAAAATAGCAGCATAAATCCATATTTGAATTTAGAACAAACAAGTAAAAATGTTAACAAGGGACACATTTTATGTGATTAAATATTAAGTGTGTACACTGAAAAAAAATTGGCAGTGAAACAATTTTCACTCAAAAATAAAAGTTAATTTCACAAATAATTACAGTGTGTAACTGTTAAAAAAAATTGGCAGTTTTTTCGCTTTTCACTCAAAAATAAAAGTTTTCTATATTTCACAAATAATTACAGTCATATAACACCAAAGTTTACTTTTTTCGCTGTTTTCTATATAGTCATATAACACCAAAGTTTAAATAATAAAAAAACAATTCTGCATAGATAGACATAGATTGATAGATTTATTGAAACCCCATCTTGCCAGTGGTGAAATACCTCTTTAATATGCAGACACAACTATAAGTAAGACATTTGTTTTTATTTGTTTTTGCAAACTGTGGCTCTGTGGTGTGAGTATCTGACCAGCCTGACACAGCAACACTGGCTCAACCAATGGCATGAGATTGGGGGTGGGACTATCAGCTTGTCAAACCAATGGAAGACAGGAAATTGTGTAAGAAGAACTTTGATTGTCCAACTCTGTCTTCCTTTAAGTTTTACATTTAAGTTGTATGAATAAAGATAAGATGATAGGATACTGTGAAGGTAATCAAGACCACCTGTCCAGGAAAGCCTGAAGGAACCTTAATTACAAGAGTGCTGTACATAACTGCAAAACTGAGCTCAGACAGAGGAGGAACTGTGGTCCATTCACAGCAGTAGAGTGTAAATAAACAGAGAGATTTTAAACGAGACTTACGAAATGCAGCAATTGAATATGAGAGCCCAGATGTGGAGTCAGCAGCAGCCTATGGGCTCTCTACAGACTCCTGCAATTCATCACAGAATTATGTGCTAATAATTAAATAGTCAGACAAATAAAAACAAAATAATTTCAGAATATCTTATTGAATTTATCTCATTTGCTTTAATGTGAGCAGCACTCGAGCTGCATGAACTCCACAAGTTCTTCCACAAAAGCATGTACATGCCACAACTTTGCTTAGTGACCCAGACAAAGTACAGAACCTGAAATTATTTTTCAAACCTTAAAACTAAGTTTATTTCCAGGCTAAAATCTCAGAATTTCAATGTGGTATCAGACTTCTGGATCCCACTGTGCACAAGGTAATAGTGAAACCCATATTTCAACCAAAATAACAAATGTTAAGTTGTTTGGCCCTCAAAGACCTGCAGTTATGTGAGGTACAGCTGGGACACTGCAACTGAATCAGAAGGTAAAATCAACGACATATGTGAACTCCTCAGGTCTACAGGTTAGAAAAACAACTGCTTCTTATCACGGTAAACCTGAGTTGAGATCACAGACCTTTGTTTTGACGCTTAGCAAAGACCTGGCTTGATATTATAGATGTGAGCCATGCTTTAATCTTGCATTACTACCTGTATTACAAACATTACAGGCTTGTGTGAATACTGTCACATTCAGTTTGCCAGGTAAGCGCAGCTTAACAATGCATGCTTCTGTGGTGCCAGAATCTAAGTCTGTCTTCCACATTGTTGGAGTAAAGAAGGCACATCAAATAGCAAATCGGAAGGCAAAATGTTAGACCAATATTCATAAATAAAGAGGATCAGAGGAATTCTTAGGAATGAAAAATAATGGACATCTCTGACTGCAGACTGATTATGCCAAGCAGCCTCCCTAATCCAAAACACGTTTCTCATTAATCTTGCATTCCGTGTAAGAGAGCATTACCCTGGAGCACGTTCATTCAAGACCGGCTCTCCGTTTAAGGTCATTAAGGAAAGCTTGGAACCTCAAACCTTAAAAGATACAAGACCCAGATTAAGTAAAATAAACCACTAATTCTAACTGCAGTAATTTGCAATATAGACTGCAGTTGGAAAGTTTATACAGTAAGGATGCACTACATTGACAGTAAATACATTCATATATTATAAATAATTTCTATCTCAAATAAATGCTGTTCTTTCTAACTTTCTATTTAAAAAAAATATTTTTGAAATCCTGAAAAAAATATTACAGTTTCGGACAAAAAAAACATGTCATATTAGAATGATTTCTGAAAGATCATATGACACTGAAGACGGGAGTAATGACTGCTGAAAACTCAACTTCACCATCACATAAATTAATTAATTTGAAAACAATTATTTAAATAATATTTCAGAATATTACTATTTTTACTGTCATTCTGATCAAATAATGCAACCTTGGTGATTCTTTAATTTCATTAATCATTTTGCCCACAGTTAACAGAAATCACTTTGTCTTTCACATTTTGCTGTAGAGATTCTGGCAGAGAGCGAACGAATGGAAGTTGAAGAAACTGTATATGCTGGGACATTCTTGTCTGAAAGATTTCCATGATCTTAGTGAGTCATCTTCATAGGTGGTGCAGGAGATATAACCCCGAGGGTATTTTAATTTATTTTTTAAATCATTCTTTATATGCAAAACAGACACTATTTTCACCATATGAATAACAGGCATGGAAGAAAATGCAATTTTCTTAATTTATCAAAAGTATCACTGTAATGAATTATAGGATGATAAATGCTGAGCAACAGTTAGTTTACTCTGGTAAAGCAAACTCAAGGTGTTCCAGTGATTGGTTACATTCTGACAGTCTCCCTAAGACTGCCAATCCCTCAATTTAGAGCAAATCCATAAATCCAACTCTTTTCAACACAGCCTAAACTCTTTGTCACTTAAAAATCGCAAGTTAAATATTACTTGAAAAGACTAAGTAGTCTAAATTACACCGTTTTAATTAGCTGCAGGTTCCTAAAACTGAAAACAAAACATTAGTCGTTCTTATAGTATTTGGTAAACACTAATGTACAAGCTTATTATTTGTTTTGTTACACATCTGACATCTGTTCACAGTGGAGTGAAGGCATTATCGTCTCCGGTCCTTCACAGTGAATTATGAGTGCTGAAAGAAGCTTCTTTAGTCACAGCCAAGACGTTACCCAATCATACATGTCTGAGTTCTGTCCCAGAATTTCTCGGCATTCACACAGTCGTTAAACTAATGCGTTCCACCACATCCCGGCTCTCAGGAGTAAAAACAAAATGAAAACCACTAAATAAAATAGCAAAAACCTCCAAATCTAATGCAAAGTAACAGTAAAGATTATTCCCTTAACCGAGGAGAATCAGTTCACTGAATCAACTGAATGGATTCACAGTGAATCCAGGAACACTCACCTGCCCCCAGGTGTCCTGTGTTGTATCCCTGATATCCATTGAAGCAGGTGTAGCAGTTCCTGTGATAGTAGCGGTAACGTGTGTTTCCAGCATCCAAACATGGGACCAGCTGTGTCCAGAAGGTAAATATGAGAACTAACCTCAGCCAATTGGACAGCATTGTCCAAGCCCAATGTGTGTTACAGACCTCACTCAGACAGAATGAAATAAGATCATGCAAACAAAACAGGATAAACAGACTCTCAGCATGTCCATTATGCAACAGGAGAGAGCAACTGCTGCTGTGGGCTTGAGAAGCTATTTAAATAAGCTGTGTGTCCTGGCTTCAGAATCAAATAATTTCACTCTCTCTCTCTCGGCATTGACAGACATGTAGTTTCTCGTGGCTCTGTCTCTCCTATTATGTCTCCATCGCCTGTGTCCAGGGCAGGCCTCCGCAGTCCCACCCTCATACCTGTCTCTGCTCCTCCCTTCTCCTCTCTTAGGTATTGATGCTGAGAAGTTTACCAAATGTTGTATGAAATGTTCACACAAAACAGTGAACAGTGGAGATTTTCAAAATTAGGCTCACATTCTGGTCACTTTTGTTTTTACTATATTGAGTATTTATTTTAATCTTGGCTGTATAAAATTAATTATGGCCATTGGGAACAGTGTTGGGTGTATTGAATTACTAAACCATTTTACTGTACTTTAATTAGTTTGCCCTTGAAAAGTTAAATAAGGGATTACTCTTATTTTTTCTGTAATTTGACTACACAGTTATGTTTGATGTAATTGCTTTATACTGTATAGACTATAGAACAATTCTATAAAACAGAGTGGACTGGTCACACTTTTTTAAGGTCCAATTCTCACTATTAAACCTCTTTATGACTTTTACCTCAATAAACTCTTAATTTGCTGCTTATTAATAGTTATGAGGGTGGGTGGGTGGATGGATGGATGGATGGATGGATGGATGGATGGATGGATGGATGGATGGATGGATGGATGGATGGATGGATGGATGGATTGGATAGGGTGGATGGATTGGATAGGGTGGATTATTGTGTGGATTGGATTGTACACAAAGCGCTTTACAGGGTGGATCATCACCAGTGTGCAGCATTGGATGATGGATGGCTGCCACAGGACAACGGCGCCAGTGCGTTCAGCTACAGGTGGAGATTGGAGAGATTGAATCATAGAGGATGGAAATCAAGTGGATGCTGAATATGGGATGCTGAATAGGGATGTAGAATATGCATGCAGAATATGTGGATGGATGTTTTATTTATAAGTACTAATAAAACAGCCAATATGTTAATTATAGGCATGCTAACAAGCAACTAGTTAATAGTGAAAAGTGTTACCAGTGGCTTTAATATCAAGATCTAATATTAAAATGTATGCTTTTAATGTAACCTTCGCCATTTAAATACTTTGGGTCAGCTCAAGAATCATTTATGCAATTTTATTTTATTTATTTGAAATTAAAATAATAGTTTTATGTCTATCCTTATATTGTTCAACTGGTTGAGGTTGATATGGGATTTAGAAAGCATTAGTAATAAGTAATGCTAATAAGGAATTATGCTAAAATTCTAAGTAATATTTCTTGGTAGTTTGTAGAGTAATTACTCTTTTGAAGATGTAATTAGTAGCTAATACGTAATTACTTTTCAGAGTATCGTACCCAACAATAATTGGGAATAGTACAAAAGTTGAGCGCCATTCAGAATTGAACTGAGAATGCCTTTTAAATTCAATTCCTGCATTTTTTTGTGAGGAAATAAGAACAGGAAGCTGAACTTTTTAATAACCTGTCAAATATGGGCTTTCACGATTATAAATCCGCCTTTACAGCTGTCATGAGATCATTTTATTAAAAATATGAAAGAGCCCCGGTCTTGAATTCTCATATAGCCATTCCTGTCATAAGCTCAGTGATTTATAGAGCCTTGGTTATTAATAATCTTTACATCAATTCAACTTTTTTTCTACAGAAGTTAAACAGCAACAAATGAGTCACAAATAACCCTAGTTTTGACAAGTTGTTGGTCCATTGCAGTGGACCTTGAGAGAAAACATGGAAAACTATTTTACAGGAAGGTAAAGGGGAACCAAAGAAAAGCTAAAACGCTGCACTTAAACAAAACATAGTATAGACTTACAAAACCAAAATAAGTCATGGATTTAGAGCCTGACCAGTCCAAACATGGCATATGTGCTTGCAGTATCAGATAGCTTGCATCTTGAACAAGACAGGAATCTATCCAAAGTGACAAGGACAAGGAAATACTTAATTAAAAATAAGAAGGAAAGCATGCAACAAAAGTATCAGTTTTTCCAGAGGATATGAAGGTTGAGGGGAGTTTAAAAGGAGCAGCTGGACACGATTCAAGCGTCTCTTTTCATGTGAGTTTTGTGAGTCAGATGAAAGGAAGGTCACTGCACGTCGTGCTCTCTGTGTGAATGCCTTTGTGTCAGTGAGGCAGTCTAAACTGCTGCCAGGTGTGGGTTTAGGCTCATCTTAAACATTTGATTAAATTACATTAATAAGGACACACTGAGGCTAAATTACAGATTCACAGATACAGAATACCAATTACACATTCTGCAGCTCAGAGAAAACCCTGGCCATACAAACAGTAATTTCCAACAAATGATACGCATTAAACCTACTTAAGCAGGGTGCAGTGGGTTACGACTTAAAGTAGCTGAAATATTAGAGCTGAAAAAACATGGAATGAAGCAAGCAGTAAATGTAACTGAAAACATCAAACAACACTAGAAGCTTACACTTTATTTCGTTAAGAACATAATTTAAGATAATATACCGTCCCATTGACTGCCAAGTAAAACACTGTCAAGGTCCAGGTATGAAAAGCATCGCCAGGATACTCCATATGCCATCAGTGGTTCAATCTGACTGTTATGAAGCGATGAGAATACTTTTGTACAGAAATAAAACAAAAATAAAGACTTTATTCAACTATTAGAGACCGTAACGTCTCCTCTGTGTCAGTGCCATTTTGGAGATTTTCCCCTGGACGCAAAATGCATACACTCTCTTCTATATGAGATACAAAACTTTACTATAATTTAAATAAGTAGTTCATAAATTGTGATAATAAATAAACTAATTTGACTAACAGTCACTTGAAGAATCACACAAAAATTAAACAAAGCGCAAATCAGTGGAAAATGGCATACTTAAACTTAAATTATTTCATTTTATGAATACTAGATTATAGTCCAATAGTCATGGTCTTTTTCAAAAGACATTTAGACACTTTTTGCTGAATTAAAAGCAAACAGTAAATGTAACTGAAAACAAAACAACATTACAGAAGCTTACATTTATTTTAAAGAAAATAAAGTAAAAATGAATAGGCAGTTAACTCAAGCAAAAATGTTCCACAGTGTCAGTAGTGCCAGTTGAGGCTATTTCAAAATACTACATAAACATCACGGGCTCTACGTCGTTAACTTGTGATTTTTACCTCAATATTGCTCTTTTTTCTGCTCCTCTTCTTTGTCTTTTCCTGCCTTGTGCCCCTGATCATGTTCTTTTTTTACCCATTTTTTAGAAATTATACTTAAAGAGCATATAAATTGCAAATCTATTTTAACTGTGTGCGCCATGCTGATGTATTATAATTACGTCATGATGCAGAAAGTGTTTAAATTAAAAAACTCGAAATTAGGATTTTTCCCATCTGCTACTTGGAAATAACGCCTGGAACACCGCTTGAAGACGGATATCCGACCTGTGAACTCGGGACAGATCGATCTACCCCGACCTCAGCAGGACGCGTCATTTGATTATTTTTATTTGATTATTTATTTAAATGTTTTCTTTTGTTTGTGATTGACTGGAACTCACTGAAGTTGGAAGTAGGACATTTCAATTTGGATGTTCCCTCTTCCGACCTTGTCTGGAACGCAGTATCCAACATGACATGTTGTCAAATCGTATAATTTTTCATTGATTTCAATTTTATTTTATTCTAACAATATTAATTAATCCGACGATCAATTAGTACTAAAATTATGTTAACTGTCAAAAATTATTTTGCCACTCCAACCGTTAGTTCGCTGCGACAGAGATGAGGAGCACAAAAATAAAACCCTGCCCTCTATTCAATATTCCTTTTCGGTTGGAAATACGTCACCTCACCATACTGAAATAAAGTCGGCATCAACTTCCGGTTCATGTGGACTTTAATATATGGGTGTAGGAGCGCACGATGGTCAGAAGTTGGCACACTTCCGACAAAAAAAAAACTAAAGTGTGTGGTGCCCCCCAGTCATTTTGTGCCCTAGAGCTAGGCAACTACCAATGCCGCCTATACCACGGGCTGGCCCTGCTTGTGGCCCGGCTGATACAGAAGAGCGTACGCATTTTGCTTCCAGGGGATAATCTCCAAAATAACAGTATGCTGACACAGAGGAGACGTTACGGTGTCTAATTGTTCAATAAAGTCGTTATTTTTGTTTTATTTCCGAACAAAAAGTATTCTTGTCGATTCATAAAGTTTAGATTGAACCACTGATGGCAGATGGACTACCCTGGTGATGCTTTTCATCATTTTCTGGACCTTGACAGTGTAATTTACTTGGCAGTCAATGGAACAGTCACAAGCCTCCCCATTCCTCATTAAAAATATCTTAAATTGTGTACTGAAGACGAACAAAGCTTGTATGGGTTTGGAACAACATGGGGGTAAGTAAAAAACGAGTTATCCTTTTTTTTATAGGATTATCCCTTTAACAAAAGCTAATTGGGATTCTTTCATTTTTCAGTCCTGTTTCAGAATGTGTGAAATTATGCGTGTAAAGCTTTATGCACTTTCACAGCAGAATGTTCTGCTTTAAGAGTCTGTTTTATCCAGACTGACACATTTCTGGTTTGGTGTCACTGAAGAGTAGAAGAGCCTTATTGTTTAGACTGTAGAAGTTAGTAAGAAAGAGACAAATAGTTGGGAAACACTGACAAATAAAACAAATAGAAAACATAGGCCATTGCCATTGAACTTGTTTTCAACAAGAACATGAAAACATTTGTAAAATCCTTTATTCACATGATTTTATGCTGATTGTAAAATATATTCTAGTCTTGCATATGAATGACAAATGAAAAGCACCTGCTCATTTTTTATTTGGTTTGCTGGAACCAAATCATTGATCCTAAAAAAATATAAATATATCAAACTAAACCGAGCAAATCTGAGGCTCTGTTGGGGAGACAGAGTACAAAAACAACCAGCTCTCCTACATAGATCTGATCTCAGAGTGTCCACATGTGTCTTGAGACACACATGGTCCTGTATAAACTCACAGAGCAGATACAGCGCACAGCCTCAAACCTGCAGAAGTACTTGAACAGTCACAGCAGTTGCGATTGATTCTGGTTAAATATCCACATGAAGAGCAGGACTTCTCTTAATCTGTTTTATAGGAGTGCAGCGTAACTCTAAAGTGTCTTCAGAAATCCCGTTTTCGCCACAATAAACTACAGTCAGAGATCTCAATCTTCTTGAACTGAATCTTCTTGCCATCTGCCTGGCACAGGTGTCGGGACTGGGAAGCATTAAATAGACAAATACACTTGGTGATTTTCAACCTTTGAATTTCAAGAAAAAAGCTTTCCATTTTACAGGACATCGAATTTTTAAATATCTTCATTAAGTCATGAATTAAGTTAAATAGACCATGTATCTTGCAGCCCTGAAGCTGTTCCAAATTATCTCTCCAGTGATTGACCATAAATCATACGGTGTCTCAGATGATAAAGGTAAGCAGTTAAGGGAGTTACGAGAGAGCTGTTTTTACATAATCCATCAAAGCTGCTGTATTTGGATCGAATGTCAAGCAGACTGCCAGTTTCAGCTCAGCTAAATATTTAGACCATCGCCATTTAGCTTTAGTGACGTGCCAGGTAACTTGTCACGGATCCACAAAAAATACACAGCTATAGTTCATATAGATACTGAAAGTCCTGCCCTATAGTTTAAAGTCAAAGGCTCTTGCAAATGGAGTGTGTTAATTATTGTTTGATTTCAAACTAATCAAACAAACTAAACAACTAAACAAAATACAATTAAATTAAATAGAAAAAAAATACAAATAAAACCTAATATTAAAAAAACAAATTTTCTCCAAACTGCTCACAAGGATTTTGACAAAAAATAATAAATAAATAAATGAATTCACACACACACACACACACACACACACTGCAATGATTACTAATGAATATAATGAAAAAGTCTTTGCTAAGTCCTTCTATCCGGTATGGGATATTTGGACTGAAAAAGGTGGAAATGGATACCAAATGAAAAGTTCAGGCATTGGCTTTCAGTGCCATCACTTTTTTCAGTAATTTGGCTAAATCCAGAGCTCACAATGAAAGCCTTAGCATTGGAAGTATCCCAGAAGCTCTTCCGTCTTTTCCATGGATCTGTGACCTCTGGGGAGATTACAGAGGTAGAAATGTTCCTTACATTTATGATGCCGTCCTCTCGCCAGCAGGACTGATCTCACATATGCAATAAAACCCATCTCAGGTTGCGGGATTCTCAGCTCATCTTCATGAGCTGCAATTCTTTGAGATGAACTTCTGAGGAGATATTATGCCCTGCAACCAGTAGCGTGAGATGGAAAAATGTAGTTTGATAAATATGTTAGTTGCTGAGTGGTAAAGTGGCTTGGCGAAATGGACTAAAGCAGATAAATAGAGTCATGCTTCTCCATGTATCTAATATAGTTGTCTATATAGTCTAATGCTCTGCCAGTTGAGCTCACTAATATTTCCTTTTATTAATGAGGAGAAGGAAAGACCTACATTTTTAGCCAAAACCAAACCGCACATGAGATCTTGATTTATAATATAGTCCAAACCTCCTCTTTATCTCAAAAGCAAGTCTTATTGATGGACTTATAGATGGCTCAAAGTTTATATCATTGGCCGATGGTAGCTTTGGACTGATCCATCACCCATGCAGATGTGAATGAACATGTGCAGTACTGTATACATACAATAAAGCATTTAGACAAATGAACTGTAGCCTCGGAAGAATGCATTCACTGTGGAATGTCTTTATGAAAACAGTTTTGATAACCTTTCTTTATCTCAGCACACTTTGCGGGAAGAAAATAACTCCTACTGTGGAGGAAAATGTGATCCAAAATTTGACTATGTACTAGTCTCATTCATTTCACTTAAATGAAGGGTGTGGAGACAAAACAATATATTAATCATAATGCAATGATTCATGTGGCAGTCACATACATTTTTTGTGACACCTTTCAGCATATAAAGAACATGACAGCAATACTGTAGAAACATTATGCTGATGCAAACCTTACTGCCAGGATGTTTACATCAGTAAACTGCCAAAAGAAGTGTTCCTGTGGCTCAGTGGTAGAGCATTGCATTAGCAACGCAAAAGGTTGTGGGTTCAATTCCCAGGGAACACACATACGGACAAAAGTCGCTTTGGATAAAAGCGTCTGCTAAATGTAAATGTAAAAGAACCCACTCCCAAGTTTCTAAGATTTTACCCTGATATTCTTGGGGTGCTTTGGTTACTGTGTGGCATTGCTATGTGGTAGCTGGGATGTTCTGGATGGATCCTATTTTAAGTGCAAACATCATAAGTCAGGTAAATTAGAAAAGTCATACCTTCTCAATAAGCCACATGATTTGAGATCTCATTAATATCCATATGTCATAAAACAGTGCTGAAGGAGTAACTCACCAAACGTTTGTCTGGAAGAAGAATGCATATGCAAGAATCTTAACCAACACCACTAATAGACTCAGTTTAAACAAAACAATTTACTCTGAACCCATGTACTAGTTGTGTTTTCAGCTACTGACCTAAATAGAGGTTGCATGGTATGAAGGTCTGGACAAAGAGATAAATTATTGAGTACTTTCAATGGCTACATGCCTTACCCAGTACTTAAAGAGGAAGTTTACTTTGGCTCCTCCAGTGAAGTGTCAGTATTCAAAGCACCTTTTGATGTCCACATAGTTCACTGAGTGTCATTACAAAGCCGAGCCTGTCCTATCTAATGAGAGACACTTCAGGTTTAGGACACTAGCCAGAGTCAACAGACCACACCTAAACACTTTAAAGCAGATCTAATGGAGCAGGGAGTGTCCGTCTGAACTCTTGCATACTTATTAGGAATTCTTGGGCGCATCCAACAGACACCTGATTGGTGTGACATTTCCATTAGTTTTTTTTTAAATGAAAATGCTAATTAAACAAAATAATGACATACATATGACAGGTCTTTCCATTCTCTCTGAGTGTTTGGTTCGTGTTAGAGCAAACTCTTTCCCACTGGTACATGTGTATATAATATAGATCAAGAGATGTTAAGTGTCTAGCAGTGGAAAATGTAAAGTGGTTGTGGTGCTGTGGGAATGCAACCTTTCCAATAAGCAAAATTGGAAAGCTGGTGCGGAAAAGCTACTATGCCATTTATTTTTTCCCCTAGTGCTTTTGAGAATGAAAGGCCATAAAATTTTACAGTATGGACAAAGTAAGCATTCTTACTCCAGAGAAAGCTGGACACAATTTAGTAGCAGAATTGGCCACAAAAAGACTGTTTTTTTATAGAATCATATAAATAGTGACCTTCCAACATAACAAAAATATATTTCCCCTAATTTCACAATTTGGAAAATATGTTTGGTTTATTTTATATAACTATGCATCCCTCCTTTTTTATGTGCAGCTGCAATCTGACCAGAGGCATGAACCAATTAAGACCAAAAAGGGAAATCATTCCATATGAAAAGCATTTAATCTGGGCATAATAATCAATGATAGCACTTTAGTAAGGGACCAATTCTCACTATAAACTAGTTGCTTATTAGCATGCCTATTATTAACATATTAGCTGTTTATTAGTACTTCTAAAGCACATTGTCTGCATGACCATATTCTACATCCCTAATCTAAACAACATCTAAATTAAACAACTACATTACTAACTTATTAATAAGCAGCAAAATTAGGAGTTTGTCAAGACAAAAGTCATAGTTAATTGTTTGTTAATAGCAAGAATTGGACCTTAAAATAAAGTGTGACCAAACTGGAAATCATTATCACTAGCGTGTCTCTACAGTATAGCAAATATTATGGTATTAGATATTTTGAAAATGATCTATTAATGATCTATCACACTGAAATATTAAGGTTTGAAATAGAAGGTTTTACAACTGGATGACTCTTCTGAAGTTTCTCAAAGAAATTAAAGTTCTTTAGAAAACCATCTACCATCTAAAGCACAAGTGCTTTAAAAAACAGAGACAGATACTGCAGAACCTACAGTATATTAATATGTCTATGGGGGGGGGGGGGTTGTAAAACAATACCGAAGCACCACTGACCTTCACTGTATGGACAAAAACTAGCCTACTACTATCGACTTTCGTGTTCCATAGAAAAAGGTTTTTAATCAATGTTGCCAATTCCAATTACATCCTGCAAACCATATTAGGTATGCAGCAAAAATTCTTCATAAAAAGTCATAATGGAGTTATGACGACTATTTTACACATTATTTTTAACAATTATTCTAACTGGCATTTGTACATTTGTATAACAAACCATTATTTTAAGTCCAATGTAAAATACTGAAGCCAATGCTGAACCACTGCTTATAGATTACAAAAAAAGACTAATATTGTCAACAGAAAACGTCAAGGCAAAACTCGTACTCCTGACTCACGTTATGTTCCTGCTCTGACTTGACAAATCCCATTAAATTTAGGATTAAATGCTCAAGACATGGGTGTGTTTTGAGGCTGAAACCCCATTCACGCTGGACAAGTGAGCCCAAGGGAGCAAAGCCTTGCCAGTTTGTCTCTGCTGAACACCAATGCTGTTCCATCTTCAGAATAGAAAACCATTCCAACAAAAACACAGTGCTAGTCACGTCCCGAGTTACCATGTTCTGACGCAAACCATTAGATAAAGCACTAAAGATGTCAAAACTGTCTAGACAGGTCTGCTGCCACATATCCCAACACCTCCTACTGATTTATGCAGCAGAGATTAGGAAAAAAATATTGCATCGTATCTTATGCAATTGAAATCTTAATACCCTGTTATGAAAATTAAATATAGACTTTCCCTGCTGGGTCACATATTGTGAAATAACCAATAATAAAAAAAGATGCCTTATAGTGTCTTATAATGATAACTGATTTTAATCAAGCTTTCACTGTGGACGTTTGGGTTCATGGGAAGGAACGGAGATGTAAAGTTTCTGCTTGATTGAAGAGAAAAGAAGTAAGCGAAGTCTTAAAGTATGGCTATATATTTAGACCTTGTTTTGTTTGGGCTTTTTGCCCTAATAATTCTCTCATCCAAGTTGTACATTTGAACTCCAAGAGCACTGCAGGGGGAAATAAGCAGTTTGGATCCAAATGAACAGAATGGATGTAAAGCCACATCCATCTCAGAGGAACATTGGAAGTCAGGCGGCCGAAGGAGTAGAGGGTCAAACAGGTACAGTAAGTCTTTGTTTTCAAAACTTAATACAGGTCAAGTTCTTTTTCCTGACACTGAATCTACAATAAATCCATCAATATGTGATATAGTGTGAAACATACAGGGAATACATGATCTGTGTGTATCAGTTTCAAACATCAAGGTGAGGTTGGCAGTTTGAAGTATTTTTTTTAACCTTTAGCTTCTAAATCCCCCGAGAACATCTAACCCAAATTCTGATGAGGGTGAAGGAGAACACACGTCGGGTAACTATGAACAGATGGGATGTTTTTGTCTTTATGGTCATCCGGGCAGGGAGAACAAAGGGATCAGCATCTTTATGACAACAGTATGCAAACTGCAAAACTAAATCTTGTGGGTCCTGACACGCTGACCCAAGCAGGATATTTGTTTCTTCATTTGGACTCAAATTCAGAGTCCGCCCTGAGGCTCAATTACTGTCCACACCTGCAACAGCACCACACGGGACGCTTTTCACTTTATACTTCCACATTAATCAAATGGAGAGACTGCACCTGCTTCAAGATGAATCATTCAACATTTCTGGAATATATCTCATTTTATTTCTAAGAAATCCCAGCAAAAATTAATAAAGCAAAAAACCTGTGCTATTTTTATATTTTCAATTTTAATAAATTATATTTGTATTATTTTGTATTATTCTTTTTATTTTATTTTTGTATTATTTTTATTACGAGTCACCACAGGATTAAAAAAAATTCACCTTCCCCACTTGAATGGTTCAAAACATATTTCAAAAAGTAAAAATATGCCTGTGGTCATTAAATGTCACAGTTGTGTTACAAGTACACTGCAGTAGTAGTTTGTTCTAAATAGAAATATTACATCTCTACATTTTGTCAGTCTAATTGAGTTATACATTCTAAAAAATAAAAATCCTTACCTGAGAAATCTGTCATATTTTTTACTCTCATAACATTCGAAACTCATGTGACGTATTATTTTAAGCAAAAATGAACCAACTGTAAAAACATTTAGCAAATTCACTATATTTACATAAAAAACTTTATATATTCACAAAACATAATTTTATACGCATTTATTTCATAAATATTATTTATTTTTTATTTTAGGAATCTGAACTAAAGTTACCTTTAATTTGTATTTCTTACCCTTGTATATGACTGTTATAGATAATTCATAATGATATCTAAATGAAGATTTTAATTTTTTTCTTAGTTTTTATTTGTATTTATTTATTTTAATTTCATAAACCTTTAGCAAATATCTGATCATTATTCAGCAAACAGTGACTGGAAATGTACACACCAAGATCTTAGCACAAAAAAATAGTACATAGTGTCCCCACAAGAGGGCAACATTTGCACATTTCTGGAAAAGTGTTTATTTTGGTGATACTTGTCATTGTCAACCCAGCGTATTGGGTTGGAACAATGAGGATGAATAAATACTGGCAAAACTTTTATTTTGGGGCGAACTATCTCTTGAAAAGCAGGGAGGAGCCATTTAGTTACAAAAATAAGTAGGCCTAAAGGTAAAACTCATGGCAGAAAAGAGCTTCAGGTAGCATGTGGTATCATGTTCCCAAAAAACTAAATGGCCTAAGTGAGCAGAGAAGGATGTCCCACTGAGGACAGTAAGGGGAGAAAGTAAAGGTCCCTGCAGTGTGTCCCTGCCAACACAGGTGTGCTGAGAACAATAAAGGAACATTTCTCTCATAAGGTAATGGTACTGTCCATGCTGAGGGAAACATATGAGGACATTTTAGCTTTGGTTAAACATGTAAATCTGCAAACGAATGAGGGTCGACTTCACTTACTGTATGAGGTAGAGAGAAAAAAGAAGCTTGTTTTAGTTCTTAGTTTGTTATTCTGAGGAGCTCCAGCTATACACATTATATGCCGCTAATCAAGCCTGACACTGGATTTCCTGTTTGTTAGCTTTCTATGAATGAAACTAGAGCAGAATCAGAAACACTCATCCCTTCCAGTCCTCAACATTCTAGAGCTCCTTTCTGAATGGAGTGGGTACAACAGATCCTAGTGTTTTTCTAGACAGGAGAAGTACAGGTTACAAATATGCACCAAAGGATATTCCATCATGAAACAATTTTCGAACCATTGATGAACTGTACAGATGAAAAAAAGCCCATCTAAGATCTCAAAGGAAGCAAGTCCTACTGCTAAAGCTGAAGAGTTAATTTGTATACATTTCCCAGACTTTTGGACCAAATGATTTCCATGACTTTTATTCAAATTCCAAGTTATTCAGACCAATTTGTGAACCAGTTCGACTGATTCATTGAACTGACTCGATTCAGCAAGTTTTACTCTACCCAAGAAAAATATCCATGTCTTTTCCAAGCCTGGAAAACATAATTCTAAAATTACCTGCCATTATTTCAAGAAATACAGTGTCTCTTTTTCCTTATTTATCATCTAGGGTGGAAAAATTGCATGCACATAAATAACAGCTAGTCAAAAGCACCAGCATCTAATATGATTTTGGTATGGACTTCATTCTTATCGAATAAATATCATATACAGAACACATCATCCATAATATTATGAATGGAATGATAGATAAAACACAAAAGCCAAAAACAAAGATGGATGGATAGGTGGATGGCTGGATGGACAAACAGACTTAATATCATCTTAACCATGTAATGCAACACCAAACTGTGGTTTTGGCTTTACGAATAGGCTTATGCCGAATCATGGTTATGAAAAAGTAATAAATATCTATGAGTAATCTGATACAGAATTGCACAATAACGTAGGCTACTGAACAAACCTGAACATGCTTTACATATATATGTAACCTTTACAAATGATAGATGGCATAAACTCTGACAGGAGAAAGACGATCCTTAAACTCTTGATTGCTTCTAAACATTTTCCTTGTTACTGGATATTAGGTTTATATTTTGGGATCCCCACAAGGGAAAACTCTGATTAACCAGGCTTAACTGTCTTGGTAATAACTGCAATTTACTGCTGATAAATGTGTTTGTGTGATTTTATTATTTGTGATAAATCTTTCCGGGGGGGGATCTGGACAAGTTTCCATTTCTCTCTTCACTAAACCCAGTGCCAATGCAGAATACTGATCTCCTAATAAGATATTATCCGGGCAATATGAGCCTTTAATACCTTGCTGCAATTCCCTCACAGGTAAGTGACTTCCCAAGTAATACCCCATCATGACAGACCATGAGACACAAGCAAAATAAAGAATGAGATGGTAAGAGAAAAGAGATGAGAGTAATTAAGACCTTATATAAAGCTTCAGCTACTATTCTCATGAAAGCCTTTCCTCTGCACATGTCTCCAATCAGATTTCAGTTCATGGCAGGAATACGTACTGTAACGCATATACATAGCCTATATATCATCAAGTTCTAGTGGACGCTGGATGTCTTCCAGATACAAATGCATGAGACTGAACATGCGTGCCTTGACATCTTGATAGCAGGCGTCATATAGTCCAGGGAAGAAAACAAATTGTCTACTATATGAAGTTATGCAATTTATACTAAACTTAAAGACAAACTTCAGAAACAGTCTAAAGGTTAGAGAATATTGAATAAGGTTACCGAATACCCACATATATGAATTATATCTTGTAACTACTAATACACATACTGATTAAATCAAAAGGCATGTGAAGTAACTAACTAAGGATAGGAATCATAAACAATTCATTAACGGTTCTATTAATGAATATTGTAGTACAGTAGTAGGAATAAATAAATACTACATTTTAAATCATTTAAAAAATGTCCAATCTAATAATTAACCTTAATTATATACAAAAAATCAATATTACACAAACCATAGTAACAGTAAATGTGTATTTAAATGTAATCTGTAGCATTCTTTTTATTTCTGATTCACTTTTTGACGTCTTGTATTTGTCACACTGTAAATTCAGCAGCGGTGTTGCTGCACCGTTGAAACAGTACAGTATTCCTCCCACAATAGAGGAGGAATGCACATACGAAAACCATTAACAGATTCGTTCGTTGTGGTAACCCTAGGAAATTACATAAAACCCTTTCCATTTAATCACACTCACATGTATCCATTTCCAAAACAATCCTTATGAACTAATTTATATTTTTGCATTGTTGTTTCTGTTCTTAGGGTGCAGTGTCCCTCCAATCGGAAGAAAAAAAGAATCACCCATCCCACCCTAGGAAATGTGCAGCATAAAACAAGCTTTCACTTGCCCTGCATGGTTGTAATCACACTCACATGTATCCATTTCCAAAACAATCCTTATGAATCAATCAAGCATAAATGTATATTTTTGAAGCACTTGTTGTTTCTGTTCTTAGGGTGCAAGTGTCCCTCCGAGGCATTTATCACAGGAAGAAAAAAAGAATCACCCATACTGCTGTGCAGCATTACAAGCTGTCACTCTGTGTGTGGCCCGCATGAGTGGTTGTATGTTCAAGAACAGGAAACATACTCTTTAAGAAAAGTTTCTTCAAAAGTATTTGAAAAGCAGATGCTGTAATGACGAGTCATCTGACTTCATGCTAAAATTACTGCTAGTACAAATAGTACACTTAAAGTGTGTGGCATGAGTGGTTATGTTCAAGAACAGGAAACATACTCTTTTAAGATTTAAAATTTCAAAAGTATTTGAAAAGCATGCTGTAATGACTCATCTGGCTTTACTAATGCCTTCAGAATACCTTCGTGTCATCTGTGAGTTGTTTTGGCATAGCCAGCAGAGCCATGGAAAACGTCAAGGATATTGTCTAACATTTATCTAGGAATGTGGGAGCATGACCAGCATTTGTCTTGTAGGGGTTTAGCGATATGGCAAATTACTGAAGGTTTTCCTCCTTTATCATACTCATTTCGGCACTGAATCTGAAGACAAAAAACATTGCTGCCACACCTAATGACAATAAACAGGATTCGGAGGAATTTAGACAGCAAGAATAGCATATATTCATAAAATGGCAATACTACATGAAACTTTATCACCCAGCAAAGTTTTAAAAGTTATAAGGATATACCTGTATAGAACTTTATCCGCAAATAAATCTGACTTGAAGTTACACATCCTTGTCTCATTCAGTGAAAAAAGTCAGTCATACTCTGACTTTTAATTTTTAGGTGAAATATCCCTTTAAAGGTTACATATCATGAAAATCTGACTGTTCCTGTGTTTAATTGCTATAATCGAGTCTCCGGTGCATCTACCAACCCAGAAAACGAGAAAAAGAACAACCCAGTAATTTTTTTGTAAGCCAGCTTGCGAAAAAAGGAGCCACTCATATTTTGCTTCCCCATGACAAAGAAAGGGGATCGAATTATTATATTACCGCCCCTTAATCTGCATGTTTCCATCCACGGCGCTTCCATTGTGTTTTCGCAAGCGACAACGGTGTACCAGTTCTAATGCCATAGCGAAAGTTCAAGCAAAGCATGCTAACTGTTCTGTTCTGACTAGCACAGAACACTATTTAGAGTCCCAGCCTCAGAGGAGACAAGAGAGCAGTGTATGTATTTATTTATTTACTGTATATTACGCTGCTGCCACACAGATCTAATATAAACATGCAATTTCTTTCCCAGCTGTTTACCTTCACAGACAGACATAACCGACTGTTTTCTGTAACCTGTGTGTTTTAACATAAACTTGTGTGTATTTGACAGTTTAAGCACAATAAGACATGAAAGAGACTTAGTTTAGTACTCCAATGCCATGTGACAGCCACTTTCTGTGTGCGCTCCAGATGTGTGTGCTCAGAAAACCGTAAATCAGAAGTTTAAACTAATATGGTTTAAAACGTATGATTTCAGCACAGCAGACATAGTAATCAAAACCAAACTGATATTTCTTGACAGAAATCTGAGGTACGAGCTGTAAAGGCACAGTCCTGTTCTGGAAAAGGGGGCGGGGTGCAGCAGCTCATTTGCATTTAATTTTTAAATATAATAAATGATCTGTGGGGTATTTTGAGCTGAAACTTCACAGACACGTTCTGGGGACACCTGAGACGTATTACATATTGTAAAATGGGCATAAAAGGTATCTTTAAAGAGAAGATTAACCCAATTCTATTTAAAATGAAATTCTGCATAAAATAGAAAGCCTGTTTTTTCTGCCCATTCACCAAAGTTCTGCCCACAGACAATCATCAATGGTCCAGTCTCCTCTGTTCCCATGTGCCCTTTGACCTCAGCAGCACAGATCCTTCATGTTGCAAACACAGCCCTGTTTGCTGATGGAAACACTAGCCCATTTTCCACTGATACTGCTTCTGTTGCCTTTTTCCACTGGTTTAAAGGCTCTAACTACAGCAAGAAAACACCAAAAGCAATTCACTTAATCACACATCTGAGATTGATTGTGTCTCCACAAATTAAGCTCCCACCAGTGATTAAAAAAACAACAAACCCCGTTGGCATTTACAGTTTTACAGCACTCAGTAACAGTAAGATATTTACATGAACGTGATAAATGAGGCATATTGAAGTGGTTCAGGAAACCTGGCCAATGGCTACCTCTCTCATGACAGGATGCCTACAGGATGTTTGCATTGCTTCTGACAGAGCACTCATCACTGGCACGACGAAGGACACCCACAAAAAGTCAAATGAGGCTTGACAAGAAGAAAAGAGGAAAAATTCTGTATTAAACTGTAAGACAACAGTTTACAAAGTATGTTCTTTTTGTGCAGCGAATGAAGAGTTTATATAGGGCTACAGAAGTTATTTGCACACCCGGGATGCTCACGCGGGCATTTTTAAATACAGAATATCAAAAGAGATTTTTCAGTCGGTGAGCAACGTATATTGACGTTGCAAGCTACTTTATAATGTCCAAGATTCCTGAACTCAAAACAACCTCAAAAACTCTACTGTTAAAGCAATCAGTTTTACTTTAGCCACTGAAAATATTACAGTAAGAAAACTGTCATGTCCAATACATCTATTGAAAATTAGATTCACGGCCTCTCAATGTAATGACATCCCTTGAGGGAACCACATCAAGACAACACCAGACACCTCAGCCAAAGATATTTCACACGGATTGGTTTAGATGCAATTCATGACACAAGGTGCATCGAGGGACCACATACTGGCCTGTTGTGCATGTTGTATCTATGTGCTAAAATTCACAACAAAGCTTCAGAACTTGAACTTGAATTGGTCACACAATAACCAAAGGAAACTGATGACAACATGAACCATTTAAATAACTTTGATTTCCCATTTACCCCCTCGTAAAACACTGGATTTGATTAGTTTTGTCTTTAAAAATCACAGAATGAGTTGGAAACAAATTTGCTTATACAAGTTAAACATAGCATTCAATATCTATTAATATCATTGTAAAAAGAATAATATGAAGAGAATTGAATGCATCATATTTTTTTTCTTACAGTTTATGTCTTCAATTTCCTTTGACCGTTGTAATACTTGCCATGTATTCAATCTCTTGGTTAAAGTACATTTTCTGTTATTCCGGATCTGGACGCAGTACTTATTCAACTTCAGAGAAACTTTTGAGAGAGAAAAAATCTAATTACAGAACAAAAAGAAAGCGCGGAGGGGAGAATTACCACCGATTAATATAAAATAGTGCTGTCAATTGTGATTAATTTGGTCCAAAATAAAAGTTTGTGTTTATATAATACATGTGTGTACTGTATATATTTGTATGTATATTTATACAGTATGTATAAATACACACACATATTAAAAAAAAAAATTTAGCCTACATATATTATATAAATTGTGACCAGTCATGATTAATCGATTTGACAGCACTAAAAAAGGTATGATTAATTCAGCTAATTTGCTGCGGCTATTAAATCTTGTATTCTTCTTTCTTTATTTATAGTAAGAAAGTGCATAATATAATGAGTTTCAGTTATCTACAATTGCTATCCTGCCAACAATTTTATACACAGGAGAACTTCTCACGAGACAATTCATATGTGCGCACATGAATTTGTTCATAACCTCATTCTAATGTTAATGTATTTGGAGTATTCTAAGTGAGCAATCGTTTTCTGAGGTTAGTCATTTGCATAAAAAAATGCCCAAACCATCTCCATATAAGGGCTTTCCACCCAACTCTAATGTTATGGCCTTTGATTACTCTCAGCAAACATACACTGCTCTCTAAAGACTTGGTCTATGGCAGAAGTGCGGAAAGATCCGAGCAATACCAAGTATGCTATTCTCAAAACCAGTTCAAACACAACACCAGTGCATTTTGAGTAACTACATTGTTTTATTAATTTCACATTAAATATAAAGTCAATTGTATTAAAAATATTTTATGGCATGACACCCATATCTGGTACTTGTAAAAATACCAGTTTTTATGATTATATACATTTTTAATAATACGTTTTAATAAATTACACTATTAGCCTACTTTGCCCATTATAGATCAACTATAATCTATAATTGGGCAAAATGCATTTACTTAAACATATTTGAGAATCTAGATATTTCATGATATAAGTAGTTAACATGTTTGGGAATATTTAGAATAAAAATGAAAAATAAAAACCTATTTTAATTAAACATAAGCCTATATCAGATATACAGTTATATCGTGGCTGCTGTGTCAGACAGGGCGCTGCAACTGCTACACCAAGCACTAGCCAAGTATTTGAATATTGAGAAGCAAGCTCATTGGCTGTTTATGTGAAAAGAAACCAATCAGCTGCGCCATGTGAATAATGATGTGATTATATCAAATTGAGTCAGAACCTGTCAGCCTGCGCCATCTAGAGTTTCATGAGAGAACTTTGTATTTACAATGAAATCAGTTACTTTTAAAATGGGGCTTAAACAAAGTGATTAATGTAACTGAACCTGTGTGTCAAGAACTGTTTTCTCTGATGTATATCTGAAAACATCCTTGACAAATCACGTTACAAAATCAAACAGGTTTTCTATTACGATGAATTATTGCACACCAAAAATGTTCATCTACCACTCCTTGAATGATAAAACCTCAGATCAGGACAACATGGATAAGGCCAGAACTGTAAAAGAAAGGGCTTTTGTTGTACCATCAATTGAAGACGACAATTCCCAAGATGTTCATGAAGACAAATGGACAGCACAGGACACAAAAGCAGCATAAATCGGCATTAAGCACTTGGCATACATAAGAACTGGGATTTGGGGATTTTCTTTTTCCCTGTTGTTAATGATTCTCACTGACGTTCAGCCAAAACGTTTCCTTTAGTCTGATACATGTGGTGTGACCGATGCCTGAGTAGTGTGATAGAATACCGCAGCTGTGCTGCGCGACTAAACCCTCAGATTTTATCTTCCAAACATTTGTTCTTACAGTCAGCGATCACTATCAGGGCTTAGTGAGCTCTAAGGTCACATCTCTGGTTGGTTTAACAGAAGGTCTTCTCAATGATGTGTGTGTCATAAAGGGACAGCCGATCGAACGCTTCGTTTGACTACAGGAATGAGAGTCATTCCATCAGACCCATGAGACAAAGGGGGTTATAACAGCACGTCCATAACTAGAAGTCCTGTAGCCTCTTGGGCTGCATCACACGCAATCTTCACGAGGCAGCAGATCTGGAGAGGAAGACAGACCACCTGCTGAGGTTTGTGTGTCCAATACAATCACTTGACTAAAAAGACTCTGAGGGCAGAGGAGGCCAGAAGAGAATAATTCAAATTTCCAATGGTCTTGAAGAATATTGAAGAATTATTTCTAGTAATCATGCATCAAACAAGGAAAACAAATCTCTTACAATTACTTAGTGACGTGACATAGTGTGACGTGACATACGACCAAGTATGGTGACCCATACTCTGAATTTGTGCTCTGCATTTAACCCATCCTTAGTGCACACACACAGCAGTGCACACACACACACACACTTTTTCCAAAAAAAATTTGCAATTGAGTTGTTTCTTTGGGGAGCTTTTCAAAAAACATGTCAAATCTTTGTCACATTTTTCAAATTTTCAAAACAACTTTTAATCACAAAAGATTTCCAAGTCAGACTAAGCCGTGTCTAAATAGCTTACATTGAATGAATCTGATTGTAGTAGTTCATCATTGTTCTGGTATTTAATCTAGTATTAAATAGAATTAATATGAATCTAAACCTAAGTAAAAAACATCAATCATCTCTGTTCCTCATTATATACTCTATCTCCTTAGTTTTTTTCCAACATTTTTTGCAATTGAGTTGTTTCTTTGGGGAGCTTTTCAAAAAACATGTCAAATCTTTGTCACATTTTTCAAATTTTCAAAACAAGAGTTTTTGTGCAGCTTAATTAAATTAAGGAAAACGTTTCCAAGTAGACTAAGCCGTTCTAAATAGCTTGAATGAATCTGTTGTAGTAGTTCATCATTGTTCTGGTATTTAATCTAGTATGTATCTAGATTAAATGAAAATCTTTAGCATAAAAAACGAAAATATCATCAACATCCTCATGTTCTTCTATTTATCTTTTCTTTCTTTCTTTCTTTTTATTTGACAAAAAAGTAGTGAATACACTCAATTCGTCAATGATAACACAATAAGGTTTAAAATAAAACTAATTTCCATTGTGATCCTTGATGTAAAGCACAAACTCCACTCCCGGTAACAGATACACCGACACTGCATTATAAATACAAAAATTACAATAAAATTCCACATTTACAAAAATGTACAGTCACAAATAACCATATACATAATACAAATTCATCAACAAAACAACCTACTTAAAAGCCAACTTTTAGCTTTTAAACTAAAACTGACCATACTTGAAATACCTTTAACATCCAGAGGTAATTTATTCCACAAAAGTGCCCCAGAATATCTAAAAGACCTACGACCATACGTTTTTAAAACGTGTTTTTTGTAAACCATATAATATTTTAAACAGAGTTCATAATTATCATCGGGTTCATCTTTTTCCTGTCAGCAGTAGTTAACGTTATGTCTGTCAGACACTTTTCACCGGTATTATAAAAATCTTCCGGCAGGATGTCTGCACATAGTTGGCTTTCGTCCTGTGGGCTCTGCCAGCTATACTTACTTTGCAACACAAACTTTTATCACAGCCCACTTTTGATGGTGTCACAGAAGAACATCACAGTGCAGGGAGCTGGTTACTTTTTTGTCAAAGCCTCGATCAAAGCAGGTTTAAGAAAATTAGAAACTACTGATATTTAATGTGTTCCAACCTGCAAATTTACTAGGCACTGAGGTGATGGATAGCTGCTTTGCTATTGTAGAATGTTAAGCTACACTTAAATGATTTTAAGATGAAGTCAACCTGTTCTTTTGACAAAAAGTAGTTAGCAACACTGCCAAACAATAACAACACTGAGGCTACTTAAAGGCACAATATGTAGGATTTTTTTATTTATATATCCAAAAACCACTAGAACAGTAGTATTTTGTATTTTGAGTTGTGTACTTACATTATCCCAAATGTTTCGAAGAATGTTTTAATCTAGAGAAATAAGCAATTTAAACTAGTGAAATGGACCGTGTCCATAGTGTTCTTGCGTCGCCTGCCAGTGACGTCATACACCCTTGATTTCCAGTTTTATTTAATAGAAAACATGGAAACACCAAAGACGCTTTAATATGTTATACGTTTTATTAGATAGGTGACAAACGTACAGAGTAGCATTATAACAGAACATTCAAATGTATCTAGATAAACAGCGCTGTTTACATCACATACGCTCGACCGGAAGAAGCAGAAGCGGTCGACTGTGGCTTAATAAAACAAAAGCTCCTCACGCTGTGTGTCACGCTCGTCAAAGTTTTTGCACTCGTTCAGCGGCCTCGTTTCGCTTCGACGGCTTTCTGCCACACTCTGCTTCATACTACGATGTTTGTAAAGCTTTAATACATTAGCTCATCCATGAACATGATTTATGCCGAGTCCCGTCTGATTGCATCAAATAGTCTTTGATTGCATCGGCTGTGAAGACAACAACTCCCATGATTCCACAATCAGTCACGGCATCATCAAACTAAGCCTTTGTTTATTTTGAATGCGCGCCCTCTAGCGGCGAAAATTATATACTGTGCCTTTAAAGGTGGGGTATGTAATTTTTCAAAAACGTTTTAGAAAACTGAGTCAGGGCAGAGTACCCAAACAAACTTGTAGCCAATCAGCAGTAAGTGGCGTGTCTACTCATGATGTGGAGGAGAGAGCGTTCAGTGAACAGCCGAGCCGAGCGACAGAAAGATAGAGATGGTGGATAAATACAAAAGAGGAAAACGTCTGCTGAACGACAAGACAAGAAGTAGGACCCGTGTAAATATCGGATCAGCTTTCCAGCGCTGGAGAGAACTCAAGGAGCGGAAGGCCTGCGATCGGACGCCAAGGTTGCTTTGTTTCTTCTCCATAGGTGAGTAACACTGTGTCTACACAGTGTTTTGCTTATTATATTATTATTATATTATGCTCATGTATCCCAAAGAGAGGGGCATAACCTCGGCTAGTCCTTCTGACACTTACCGCTGGCTCTGATGTCTCTGTAGTGGTTAAACATAAGATATAATTCGTTTTGGGTAAATCTAACAGGTAATCTTTGGTCTTTATTCTACTGTTCTATTGATATGTTAAAATGAAAATGAAAACAGGCTATGTTTGATCTAATATTTAGATTCATTGTAATGTATGTACGTTCCCTGAACTACATTTCTGCGGCTATTATTATGTTTAAATGAAAACTAAAAGTGGCAGTGGGGTTTGATATATTTCGTCTGTAAATACAGTGAGGAAGATTGCAGTAGCCGAGGCGAGCTGACTGATGTTATCAAGTACGCTGTTGTTTGCAGAATTACCGGACTTGCTTCGTTCCGTCCGCGGGAGCTCACACTCCAGAGTCTAACTCGTGAAGTCCGAACTACCGAGGATGCAAGTCCAAAATTTGCATACTTGGTATTGAGAAACGTGCGCAGACCTAACCTTACGTCACCAGACTATTTGCCTATTCTTCTCTGTAGTTTAGACCGCGATGGAAACGCAGACAGCAACAGGTCTGGGGGAAAAAAAGTTCCTGGCATTTCCAACTATTTTCCAGGTAATTTCGGTGGGAAAGCGGCTTATGTTTCACAGAACTAATCGTTGCCTGGGTTGCGTAGGCTACGTATATGTGGGGCGGATCTATCAAAATAGGGGCGAGACCCTTTTGGGGTTGGGGGCGTGTTTGTTTTGGTGATTTCAAATATCAACATTGGCTTCCAGAAATTGCTTACCCTGCCTTTAAGGGGCCATAACTTTTTAAACACATAAAAAACAATGGAAGAACAGATCAACCAGAAACTTTTTTTTTTATTAAACATACAAGTGTGACATGAAATCGTAGGATACACCTTCTTTTATAAAACTGAGTTAATAAACTTTGCAACGAACAGCAGTAATCTAATCAGTAAAAATAAATGTATTTATTTTAACAAACTGATTGCCTAAAATTTTTGTGACTCTACAATACCAAGACCTTTTGAGCAGATATTTGCATATTTATTATGAGACTAAATCAAATTTTTACACGTCAGAGCATCTAAAACCCCGTAGTTTTGTCTGAAACAAAAAATCACACACCATTTCCTATTTTCTAGCACTTTATGCAGCAGCCAGAAGGTCTTTGGTAACCTGCATGAATTTCCCACCCGCACAAACAATGCAGCTGCGCAGAAGGACCCCCAATGCCTCCAGAGATCAGCTCTAAATCACAGTCACTTCACAGAGAAGCCAGACTCTCCTCCAGAACTGTATTCTCACACTCACTTTCACAGAAGTGCCATAAGGGAACACTGATCCTACAGTGTTCGGAAAGGGATTTGACTGCACTATCAGCCCTGCAGTGACCTTAGAGTGGTTATGTTCTACTGATGCACCTGGAGGCTGCTCAATACGAAAGCAGTGGAAATGCTGAGGAACAAAATGAGTTAAGCAGAATGAACTGACTGAGAAGTCCAGAGGATGCAATAATGAAAGTGAGAAGCCCTTTGGGAGGACGACATATATTCTGATACAGGGCTTGGAGGTGCATAGAAAAGTGCACACCATCAGTATCATAGGATGGAAGAAAAACAGCCTTTCGTTTAAGTGTTATCATGACACTGATGGAACACACTCTGTTAAAATTCATCACACAAGCCAACTGACATTCACCGAGTGCTATAAGAATGAGAGAGAGCCTTAGTTCAAAGCTCAGATAACTTGTGTACTCACCATACTGACAGCTGGATCCATTGAATCCTGCGGGGCAGTCACACAGTTGATGCACTCGCCCCGTACACACACCCCCATTAAAGCAGACTCCGTAAGTGCAGAGAGCTGGAGCAGAAAAGAGATTTAGAAGCAGACAGTCCAGTAAATTGTTCTACTGGGAAATGTAACAAGCACAATACATCTTCACAGAAAATATTAAAAGTTGGTTCAAAAACATGATCAAATTATACATGATTTGTTTTATTTAACCAGGCAGTGATAATGACAAATCACTTCAGATGCTAAATCAATTACAGTAAATGAGAGAACCAGATGAAAAAAATAGACAAGAAATAGAATTACACCCCAAAATTTAGTTTTGGTTTGATGACTGTCATATTAAATAAGTATATAAATCAATAAAAGGAATAAATTAGGGCTGCACGATATATCGCATGCGATATGTTAATGCGCATCTTGTCAGTAAAGCCAGTCTTGTAATCAGTGGTAATTTCAATCACGTGCGTGATTTCACATGGAGCTGCATTTACCACACAGACTGACAAGCTGTGCAAAACCACGTTGAATAAATAAAGTAAAGTAATACTATGAATTCATATTGTGTCCATTTCACAGCCTGTTCATTTCTATTCTAACTGAAGTCCCAGAGAGCAATTTGATATTAAAACTGCTCTATGAATTTTTTTAATACCCTTCTATCTGACAGATTTAACTCAAAAAAGAAGAAAACAGCATAAAATAGCTTTACATGATATTAAATGCCAAATTATAAAGAGACTTACATAGGACTACAAGAGTTGATTATTAAACTCCTGACAGGCTGAGCTTAGCAGGAGCAATTCACCCTCATAATATAATTATTGGATTCATATGATACGATATTATTGTAGATCTATGAGGAATCCAAAAAATAAATAAACAGTGATTTACCCTGAGATGCTCTTCAAACTCTAGCACCGAATGCTACAGTAAATGTCCTCCACCTACAGCTGTCTTTTGATGATCACAAAGGTTCATTGTGTCCTGGCTCACTGCAAGAAGAGGTCACTAAGCCTTCCAGATTCTTACAAAGCCATTGATGAGAAGCTATGCTCTGCCTTTTTATAGCCTTTAAGCATTAAAACATGTTTAGGCTGCGATGAACTGGCTGCCATGTCATTTCTAAAAATGCAAAAACATGCCAAACCACTCCACAAAATAAAGCAGAAGTGACAGTAGTAAGAGACCATAAAGAGATTTGGCAATGTGGGCTAACCATTCAAAACATCATCTTTTGGACTATTCTCATAGATTTAAACACAACACTGACTAAATCCAATGATTTACTATTTAATATTTAGAGAATATACAGTTCCATTGTGCCCAAACAACAATCCTGAACCAAGATAAAGAGTCTATTGAAATGTTGCTGGTCCCCAAAATGAGCATCTGATGAAAAGTTTCTGTACATGATTGACAACAGCAACAAAGCCGGAATCCCTCGCATGGAATCTCCAGAGAAGAACAGGAATCTCATTAATCATGTAAGCCATTCACTACACAATCCTTCAGTGAATGATGTTATTAATCATTGACCTCAACCATACAAATCTACACTTAAAGTTCAGGGCCTATATGTTTGTTTTTCATGTCATTTGGATGTCTGATGAGATGTAGGACCGATCTGACAGTGGAAATACTTACGATAGAGGCAAACTGTCTCTGCATTGAGTTGGGACCATCCAGGACAGCATTTGTATGTGGTCTTAAAATCGTGTCTGTAGACCTGCCTGTAGCCAATGTAGTAGGCAGTCCTATAAATCGATAAAAAATATGATTACTATAAAACTAGTTTAGCAAAATTTGAGACAGATAGCATGGATTCTCTCAATTGGCCAATCAGAATTAAGTGTTTTAGAGAGCCGTGTAATAATACACTTCTAAACCCCAATTAGTTCAGCATTTGTTCAATGCAATGGCAACATTTAGCAAGCCCAATGCCTGTTTAATGAGGCCTATTCAATGATCTTCCATAATTGCCAAGGGAATTGATGGCTCTGAGAGTCTTGAGCTTCCTTTTGATTCCCAAAGCATCTGAGACCCTTAATAACCATCGTCTCTCAACAACAGGATCAGTTTCTAACTGCTGTCTTTCTCTAGCCCTCTGCCCATTCTCAAAAGCGGCAAGAAGTTGGCTGGCACTGAAAGGTGTGTCACGGTAAAAAAGGACTATTGATAGTGAATCAGGACAGAGGGACTCTTTACTACACGTAAAATCTAGTGCTAACTTTTAAAATATTTAATTTATTTTGTTGTAACTATATTCAATCTAGCTAGATCTTTAAGTCAAGTGAATATGTACCTCCTTTCATAGTCCATACACCAAGCATGACCTGTGCATCCTTGCCTCCAAACCTTCACCATACGTGTAAATGCCTGTACACATGGCTGTTTCTCAGCTGTGATGATTTTCTCTTGTTCTGAGCAGACATTTGGCCTGAACAAAGAAGAATGAAAGAAGTACTTTCCATTTCAAGTGCATAATGCAGCTCTTATATAAACAACTCTGTTTTGAAGTCTTCCCGTTAGGCCGATTGGGGTGAGCCTTTGGATCTGAGTAGCGAGCAATACTATTACGATCTGTTTACGAAGTTTCAGCTCTCTAGGCCTTACGGTTTGGGCTGCACAATCAGTTTTACCAGAGCTCTCTATTCAAATTTTATTTATCTAATCTGTCTTCTTTTTATTTAAAAAAACACAGACACATTTGACCCTCTATCAGTTGCATATTTATTCTCTAACTGCTAGCTTTTCTTGTAATGTTGTTGCTCTTTTGTTGGTTTTGATTGCTTCTATAATGTCCTCATTTATAAATCGCTTTGGATAAAAGCATCTGCTAAATGACTAAATAAATAAATAATAATAATAATAATAATACAAACCCTAACAAATACAATAGGGTTTCAATGCACTACGTGCTATGAACCTCTAATAAATTGCATTTTAACGGTGACATTACTGCACATAGCTAGGCCTATTTGAACAAAATAAATACTAATTTGCTAAATAAAACTTTTGTATATACTCTATTATATAGTATAATCGTACTACATCAAAAGTACTTTATACTTATTTATACATAATTCTGTAACGAAAAAGAACATACTTCTTTTTTTATTAATTCATATTCGCAACAAACGTTTCATGCAATTAAATAAACAGATTTGTGCATACAAACCAATCTTCGTGCAGTCGATAAAATTGCAAAATTAAAATAATAAAAACATAACTGAAATGTAATTTATTTTCATGCTACTTACATAAAAGGCTGCAGAGCTCGATGACAGCACGATGAGCGGATCTCTGTAAACAGGAATAATAACATCAGCGCGTGTATATCCATGTCACAGAGCTTCACAACACTTTTCCATACAGATTAAACTGAGTGTGTTCAGGCTGTCTCGTCTGGAAGCCAGCAAACAGCTGAGAAGAAACGGCATATCTGGTACTGTAGTTCTTCTGAGTGTTTACTTAAAGCATACAGTAACGTGTTGTGTGGATGGGGCAGGCGTGGACACGAGGGATATTTTAGAGAAGGTCACCCCCCAAATGGTCCTGAGCAAATAGTTTTAATTGCCTTTTTCCTCAGTTGCGTTACACTGCAAACGTGTTCAGTGAACATGCTAAAATATATTTTCAAAACCCAGATATTTAAACATAACTTAGTCGTTAGGGGTAAATCGATTTGGTTTACAATTGTTTTGCAATTAGTTTAGTAATAAAACAACCGCGTTTGAGCTGTAGCACACTGAACACCTGCGTAGGTACTACATGTTTGAAATTGTCTTTAGATTGTGCTGCCACCTAATGGCCTAAACTGCATTACAGTAACACCAGACCATTTAAAATGAACATGGATAAATCCCACAAATATTTTAAAGCAAGACAAAATCATATTTAGATGGGCATTTCACAGAACATAAAAAGAAGCACGACCTGTATCCATGCTGATTCACATGGAAATCCATTAATAAAATATAAAGGGTCTACAATATATGAAAAAGGTTCAAATGTGTATTACGATCGCATCTGTATTTACATTTTATATTGCTAAATAATTTATATGTTCATAATTTATTTAATAATTTGCCTAATAATAAAAGTTCACGAACTTTGAGACACAACTTAACCAGATCTTTCAAGTTTTTTCAAATTGTTTTCGCAATTTATATTATCGCTCATATTTTATAACAGATTTAATTTAATTATATTAGTTAATGTACTGTCTATATTGTAAATGACCCTTTGAGAAGCATTTTAAATCCAGCCTATGGGCATCTCAAGCGAATGCCTGATGTTAATATATTGAACAGCAGTTAATACCGATACATTTAATTACATTTAAAAATATATTTTTGTATATAAAGAACTAAATCAAATTCTAACCTCTTATAGGATGGAAAGAATGCCTAAATACGTTTTTATTGTTTTATTAAAGGTTGGCTATTTGGGTCCTTAACCGCAGAGCATTGTGGGAGTTGTTCCTCTGCAGCAATGGCTCGGCTGGTAGTAAGATTAGCAATATCTGTGTCTTTATTATATACTGCATCGGCGGTATTTGAAGACCAAGTTGGAAAGTTTGATTGGTATGTAAACGGAATTTATAGCTGTGTGTTGGTTTGGCGTATAATCCATTGTGGGATGTCTGCGACTGTAAAAACAGCGGTGCTTTAAGCAGGCTGCGGACTGATGTCAGCTACACCGGGCTGGTCAGTCTTCATGTCTTAACATCACTCTAAACTACCTGCCATTTCTTTCAGGAGGCAACAGTTTATCGGCAAGGTGCGTTTTGCCTTGTTTGACACTCATTCTCAAGCGTCTAAAAAGCTCCTGGTGGCAACTGACAAGAACGTGTTTGCTTCCCTCAATTCAAGGACTGGAGACCTGTGTGAGTCATTCTGCTCATCTGACTATCTTTTTACGTTAAATCATATATAGGCATTTATAAATTGCTGTCAGAATCTGTTTATAAGCGGTTATTGGTTATTAAACTGTGAAAGAGTGAGTTCATAATCAGATTTCAGCCCACATTGTTGCTCGAAAAGCAGTTATAAACCAACATTTGACACTTAACCTTGATAAATATTATTTAAATTTTTTGGGGGAAAAATAACTTTTACATGGCTGACAAGTGATGCATCATTTATCAGTATAGTTTTTTCTGTCTTTTGAAGTGGACAAATGTGCAATAAAGGCATATTTAAAAAGCATTTAACCAGAATCTTTTTTACATTTTAATAGTTTGTGCATTTAAAGGGTTAACTATTTGATTTTAAAGATTGTTTTATTATTGAACCTTTATAACAGACAAAAAGTGCATTTAAAGGGTTAACATTTGATTTTAAAATTGTTTTATCTCTTGTTTTTTGTGATTGAACACATTTATAACAGTCCAATGAATAACAAAAAGTATTTACATCCCATACTTAAAGATGGGTTTAATGATGACTGTCTGTCAGCTTTGTTGTGAAAAAAAAGATATAGAAATGAATCTTGTTTTTTGTGATGTAGACACATTTCTTTATATGTCCAATGAATAACAGGTTGTTTATTTACATCCCATACTTAAAGGGACTGTCTGTCAAAAAAAAAAGATTGTCTAGGCAATGAATCCTGAAATGTTTAGTGGTTGCTTGCTTCATTAAAGAGATAGTTCAACCAAAAATGTAAATTCTGTGATTGTTTATGATTTATTACAAATGTGTATGACTTCTAGGGTTGGGCCGATAGACGATGCCATTGTCCATCGCCGATGGCTGACGGACATCACGATGTTGAGCCAGTGTTCTGACGATTTATGCTACCTGCTCAGATTGTGCTACCTCCCATTAAAAAGATAGGTAGCACAAATTGATAGCGAAAAATGTTACCTATCAGATTGTGCTATCAGCATCTCATTCATATAGTTTGAGGCTTATTTTAATGTCCATACCTACCCATCCACACCTACCCTTACCCTAAACTTACCCTTATAAGAATACAAATATATTATTGGTAGCACAATCTGATAAGTAGCATGTTTCGTCGGTACATCGGCATTTTGACCCAGTACCCCTCCCCCCATTTTTAATCCTAACATTTTTTTTAAATACTTTCTCTCGCAATTATATAATTGGGTAATATTTATGCTGTATATAAATTGCAGGCATGAGGGAACCGCTACTAATATGCAGGGCACTAAAACCGCTTTCGAATGCGTGCTCTTATTTTACTTTCACTTTTAATTTCGAGATTCGCGATCACACAGACTCTATAATATGGAGCAGCATTACCATACATTTTACAAGATTAGATGTTTGTCAGTGGTGCTAAGTATCTGCAAATCATTAGCCATTGTCCTATCAGTCATCTCTCCTTACTCTTTGTATGTGGTAAGTGAACTTTCATGTACTGTAACCGGCTGCTAGCAAGCCATGTCCCTTTAGCGCAGCGGTTCTCAAATTCAATCCTCGCGTACCCCTGCTCTGCATATTTTGTACATTTCTCTTATCGCTTCAGACGTTTGTATTATTCTACTGTAAGTGCCCTATGAAGTGGACATCACATCACAGGATATTCCGCCATGATTCTAGTTCGAAGCGAACGTATATGTTCCATTAGGGCATTGAAGTGTGCGAGATGTGAATTTAAATTGTATTTATTTACAGAGGTATATTATTTCACGCTTCTCTAGTAAGTTTCGTCTGTGTGAAGAAGACGCTGCGCAGCGCAAATCCGTGAATGAATGTACCGAAGTGAAGTAAACTTAAACGAATTTCCCCCGCTCAGGGAGTAGGGAGCAATGGAGACTGCGTAGGGACCATGTAATAACTTGAGGAGGCATGGGATCTGTTCAAGGTTGCATTTATCTACAGCAGACGATGTCAATCGTAACACAGTTCATGCACGGAGCTCACTTCTAACAAGCTGGTGTGTTAAAGAGACATGCAAAATATGCAGAGCGGGGGTACGCGAGGCCTGGGATTGAGAACCGCTGCTTTAGTGACTACGTAGAGCGTGTTATTTGTTTTCCTTGCGTTACTGCTTACGGATTCATGCTTCGGGCACACCCCTAACCCTGCCCGCGGATGTCATCGTCCATAACGATGTTTCACTGTAGACATCGCCCAACCCTAATGACTTCGCTCCTTATGTGGGACACAGAAGAACATATTTTGAAGAATGTTGGGACCCAAACAGTTTCAGTTTCCATTCACTTCTATTATATGGACAAAAAATATATATGTATTTACAATGATAGTCAGAGGGAGTTGCAACTGTTTAGTTATCAACATTCTTCAGAATATCTTTTATGTTCTGCTGAAAAAAAAGAAAGTCATACAGGTTTGGAACAACATCAAGGGGAGTAAATGACGGCAGTATTTTCATTGCTGGTTGAACTGTCTCTTTAAGGGTTATGCTATTATGTAGCATACATTATAGTTACAAACAAACTTTAAAATGTGTTATTGTAATTAAAAACAATAGTATCTATCCTAATTCCTTATTACGTTACCATGGTTGATCGAAGTCATTTTCTAAATTCCAAATGAAAAAGAAAATCATCCTGGATTTCTTAATCATAATCTGGATGGACAGGTGAGAGAGGTTTGCATTATGGATATTAGAATACACCTTCCTATAAATGTGAACTTGTTTATTAAAAAGCAATGATTTTGTATGATTCATTAATTTAACAGTGTAGTGAAATGTTTTTGTTTCTTGTAGTCTGGAGACATGTGGATAAGACTGGACCAGAGGGCCATATTGATGCACTGCTTATGTATGGACAGGGTAAGCATGCAATAAAAAGCGTATGTTGTGAAATTAGGTTTTGTATTTTGCCTCTGAATCTGTGTTTGTTGTCTCTTAGATGCTGTTGTTGTTGTTGGAGATGGCCGTCTGCTTCGCTCCTGGGAGACCACAGTTGGTGGCTTGAAGTGGGAGACAGTGCTTGATGCAGGAAGGTTGTATGTTCTTTGTTATTTTGTGACAGTATTAGGATTAACTGGTGCATCAAACTGACAGTGTCCACTTTTGACCACAGCTTTCAGGCTGCTGCTTTAGTTGGAGTTCAAGACCTTGTGAAGTATGTTGCTGTGCTGAAGAAATCAGCAATCTCGCTCCATGATCTTTCAAGTGGCAGCCAGATATGGGTGGAAAACCTACCTGACAGGTGATGTAAAAAATTATGGTTTTCATAATAACAGTAGCAGTGTTTTGTTATTTTATTATTATTTCTGTAATTAATTTAGTTTTTTTAATTGCTGTAAGTAATTATTGTGAATTCATCTTTTTGCATCCTACAGTGACACTGTTCAGTATCAAACTGTTTATTCTGGTGGGAATGGACTGGTGTTTGTTTTTGGAGTTGTGCCAAACTCCCATATTGTTATTGTTGAATACCAAATTGAAGATGGAGAAATCATGAACAAGGTATGGAGTTTACTTTCTTTAGGATTTAATTTTTCAAGAAATGTATGCTTTTATTCAGCAGGATGCATTAAATTGATCAAAACTTACAGTAACAACATTTATAATGGTACACAATACAGTATAATTTACAGTTTTCTTATTTAAAGACTCAGATTACTTCGGAGATACAAAAATATGGAAATATATTGAGTTTTCTTATTGAGAGAGCCAGATTACTTGAATAATAATACAATCACACTTAATTTTCTCAGAAATCAGTTGAAGCCACATGGATGTCAAGCCTGGAGAGCAGCTGTACAGTCATCAGCTCAGGGATCCTATTGTGTGTGGATCAGATCACACAGTCCCTGTATACTCTACCACTGCAGTCTGAAGAACCGACAGAAATGAGACAGATCCACCTCCAGGTATAGATACTGCTACGCTTGTATTTAACATACAGTGCTTCCTCAGTCTCCTGTAACTATCTACAATATCATGGGTGGCTCATCTTTTCAAAGACGCTAGATTTGGAGGTGTCATCTGGATTCCAGCCTGTTCTGACGTCCACTCAACCCAATCCAGCACAACAGCCTCTTTCTGAGTTCTTCCTGCAGCTCAGTCCAGATCATCACATCCTGCTGCAACTCAAAGATGGCCTCATCGCTCTGCTCCGAGACTTCAATCCAGTAAGAACTAATACATCTCAGAGTGAAACAGAACCATTAATTTACTTGCAATTCCTATTCATAAAATTGTATTGATTACAGAAGTTTTACTGGTTACTCTTCACTCAAAGTCTAAAGCCCAATGTCCTTCATATTTCAGTCATATCTGGCTGCTTTTGCCACATCTGGAGAGAAGACAGTTGCTGCTGTGATGTCCCCAAAGAATGATACTGTGAGTCACATTTAAAAAAAAAACAACACTAAAATGTCTTTCTAGGTATGTACTTGTACTATTAATCAGTTATTATTCTTACTCTAGGCTTGCAGCATCAACCTGTTCAGTGCTGACACAGGGCGGAGGCACCTTGACACCACCATTATCTACCACATGGACCCTAGTGGAGGAAAGCCAAACAGAGTGAGGGCTGATGCTGAAGTATTTCAATTTAACCGATTATTGGTCAATCATTTTATAGTAGGTTAATTTGATTGGTTTGTTCTTTAGTTATATGTCCACGCCTTTCTGAAGAAAGATGATTCTGTGGGCTACAGAGCCATGGTGCAGACGGAAGATCATACACTCACATTCCTACAGCAACCTGGTATGAATTACACTATGGATGAATTGATTTATTAAAAATATAAATGTTAATAAATAATTCTCATTTAAGAATCTGGAAAATAAATATAGAAAAGCGGTTTCAAAATCCTTTCATTTGAAATGCATTCAAAAATGTTGCATTTAAAATATATATATAAAAAAACTTAAAAGTATTATTACATTCTAAGTTTAATCAAATAAAATAGCTTTAAATAAGTCGATGCATTGATTTGTCGTTGAAAGTGACTTATTTACATTTCTATTCTTGAATTATGTTTATCATTTATTTCGTTATTTTACTTTAAGTGGCTCTTCTGGATCTTTCCACTATATCTATACAAAATATGAAGTAAAATTCAACCCACCTCAATCTAGTATAAACTACAAAAGGCAAGGAGCTGATTTTTGTGTCTCACTGTAGGCAGGGTGGTCTGGATGAGGGAGGAGGCCCTGGCTGATGTGGTCACGATGGAGATGGTTGATCTGCCATTCACTGGAACACAAGCAGAACTGGAGGGAGAGTTTGGAAAGAAAGCCGGTAAAGTGTGACATAAATGGAAACCTTTGTTTATTATGTCTTTGTTTGCTTATTGCATATTGTTTATCGCCTTATTTTTTCATCTTGTAATTTTGATGCAATCCAGTTAAGTGTTCAATATATGAAACGCGTCTTAAGGTTAACATAAAATGTCATTTGATTTTAACATTTGCTAGATATAAGTGTTATGTATGCCTATACTCTGTGTTTGTGATGTATGGCTAATGTGTGTTGTTACATTGCTGCTTTGCTTGCTAAGCAAAAAAAAAAAAACCTTCTGTCTCACTCATCTGTCCTATTTTCCATGGCTTTCTTGCTATTTCTTTTTGTATTTATGTTCTTGTGTGTTTTCTTTTGCCTATCTGCTGCACTTGGATCCAGCCATTCAAGGTAAAGTAGAGAGCTACTCTAATTTTGCTTCTCTTCCTAAACACGTTTATTTTATGTAATGTCTTTGTCAGTGTCTCTAACTTTTGGACAATGAATTGGCTCAAGAATGTAACTAGTGTGATGTTGAAGTACCTTTTTTTTTTTCTTGGAGATTAATTTACCTCTGTCATTCTTCGCTGTGGTCTCTTGTTGCCTGCAGATGGACTGTTACCCATGGTTCTCAAGCGCCTCTCTTCCCAGTTCATCCTGCTGCAGGCCTGGCTTGCCCATCTCTGGAAACTCTTTTATGATGCCCGGAAGCCCCGCAGCAGTGTGAAGAATGAGGTCAGCATAGACACACTGTCTCGGGATGAATTCAACCTGCAGAAGATGATGGTGATGGTAACTGCCTCTGGGAAGGTAAGTTTAGAAAGTACAGCTGTTGCTTTGTTCTTTTAGCTGTCTTGTCGGTTAACATATGGCTGTTGTTTTTCTACTCAGCTCTTTGGCATCGACAGTAAATCAGGAACGATTTTGTGGAAGCAGTATTTAGAAAACATTCAGCCCAACTCTGTTTTCAAACTCATTGTGCAGAGGACCACTGCTCACTTTCCTCATCCTCCACAGTGCACACTTCTTATAAAAAACAAGGTACGCTATTGAAGTTTGCTTTTGTATGATCTAATGCTATTTGTTTGTTTATTTGGTTGCCTGTTTTTGTTTGCTTATGTTATGGTTTGTTTGCTTTCATGTTTGCTTACTCCTTTGTGCATTTGTTTGTGTGCTGCTTCATTACAGATTTGTCTTTCAGTGTGTTTGTTTGGTTATTACTTGCATTGTTAACTTGTTTGTGAATTTTTTGGTTCAATTGCTTTTATTTTGGTAAATTTTTTGTTTGTTCATTTACTCGTTTTTGTTTAGTTTGTGCATTTTTGTTTGTTAGTTTGTACTCTTGTTTTTTTTAGGACTGTGAAGTGGTCATATGTTCAATACTGCATGTTTTAGCTATGTGGTGTTCAATACTGCAACCTGTATTATATATCATATCATACCTATTATGTAATTTTTTTGGCAAAAGAGTCAAAATCCCTGCTTACCCAGACCTAATTTCCTTGCTGCTGCATCTTTATGAAGTTCAAATTGTGTGTGTTGGGTGTGTTCCCTTGCTGTGCCTTATGAATGTGAGGATATGCTCATACAGGTCACAGCATTTCCATCTACAAAGAACATTCTACAGCAGCTTCAGGACACAGCATCCTGCCTTAGTGGATTCTAACAGGAAAACTGTTTCTCTCTGTCAAGGTGCATTCAGAAAAGCAAATGCAAGCAGGACTAGCATATACATATTTTCTACCTAGTGGATTCTAGTCAGGGAAAACTGTTAGGTTTCCGTCTGCGCAAGGTTAGCGTCCATTCATGCAAAGCAAATGAAAAGCACTTTTGATGCTAGTGTTCATACATTATTTTGTTTCTTTAGGATTTGTCTTCAGAACTAATATGGGAGGTGGTCATCCCCATTGAGGTGCAGAAGATAGTGGCTGTCAAAGGAAAGCGTGCAAATGAACATGTGCATTCCCAGGGCAGAGTCATGGGGGATCGTAGTGTGCTCTACAAGGTACTGCTGATTTGATGACTGCTCTTATTGGGTAAAAGTAATTACACTCTTTTCTAATCACACATCCTACCTCTTGCTGTTCTTCTCTAGTATCTGAACCCTAATCTCTTGGCTGTGATAACGGAAAGCACAGACAGCCATCAGGAGCGGAGCTTTGTTGGAATCTTCCTGATTGATGGTGTCACTGGCCGTATTGTGCATGAAGCAGTGCAACGGAAAGCTAAAGGACCTGTTCACTTTGTACACTCTGAAAACTGGGTGGTGGTAAGTGCACAGATGTATCCATGCATTTATCCATTATGATTACTCTGATAGATATAAATGTTTCTGGTACAGAATTTGATCAACTACTTGTTGTGTTTATTCCCTATAGTATGTGTACTGGAACTCCAAGTTCCGCAGAAATGAGTTTTCTGTGTTGGAGCTCTTTGAGGGAGCGGAGCTCTATAACAGCACAGTGTTCAGCTCCCTGGACAGACCACATCCACCTCAGGTTCTACAGCAGTCGTACATTTTTCCTGCTCCCATAAGCACTTTGGAAGCCACACTTACGGAAAAGGGCATCACCAGCCGACACCTTCTTGGTTAGTATTGTGCATATCAAGCAACTTGGAATCTTCAGAAACTGACAGTTATTTTATTTTTTAAGATGTTTTGATCTATAAGATCAGAGTCTTATGAAAAATATCCACATTCTCATATTAAATTCTGTGTATTATTTTTACTTTATAGTTGGGCTGCCATCAGGCAACATATTATCCTTACCAAAGATGTTTCTGGACCCGCGGAGACCAGAGATGGTCTCAGAACAGAGTCGGTAGGTTTTCAACTAATATTTACTATGTTGGGAAAAATCACATACGATTCACATTAACAATTTGCTTGCTGAGTTACCAAGCTGAACAATGATTGTTTCACCATTTAGGGAGGAAAACCTCATACCATATGCTCCAGAAATGCCCATTCGTGATGAGTGGTTTATAAACTACAACCAAACGGTTTCAAGAGTAAGGGGCATCCACACTGCCCCCTCTGGCCTGGAGTCTACTTGTTTGGTAAGAGTGATGGTTTAGTCCAGCGGTTCTCAATTCCAGTCCTCACGCCCCACCGCTCTGCACATTTCGTATGTTACTCTTATCGCTTCAGACGTTTGTTCTATTCGAACGTAAGTGCCCTGCGAAGTGGACATCACAGGATATTCCACCATGATTCCAGTTCGAAGCGAACGTATATATTCCATTCAAAGTGTGCGAGACGTGAGGACTGGAATTGAGAACCGCTGGTTTTTTTAATTGCTTTATTTATTTCACAATATTAAATAACTTTTTGTTGGTAAGATTCGTCTTAAAGGAATATTTCACCAAAAAATTAAAATGTTATGTTTATCTGCTTACCCCAAGGGCATCCAAGACGTAGCTGACTTTGTATCTTCAGTAGAACACAAACAAAGATTTTTAACTCAAACCATTGCAGTCTGTCAGTTATATAATGTCAGTCAATGTTACTCATGGCTTTGAGAGAAAAAAAACACACAGACAAAACCAAATTAAACCCTGCGGCTTGTGACAACACATTGAGGTCTAAAGACACGAAACAATCGGTCTGTGCAAGAAACAACAGTGTTTATATCGTTTTTTACCTCTGATCCGCTGCACTGTTCTGAGTGCGGGCACAACGGCCGGTGCGTGATGCGTCGTCTTGCTTTACGGCGGATCGCAGTATGGATCGCACACTATGGTCCATTTGAGAGAGATTAGATTAGATTCAACTTTATTGTCATTGCACGTGTAAGATACAAGGCAACGAAATGCAGTTAGCATCTAACCAGAAGTGCAATAAGCAGAAGTACAGGATATATAGTGCCTACAATGTTACATATGTGCAGAAATATACAGTCAAAGCAGTCCTATAGACATAATTGACACATTTTTAAGTAGTATCAGTATGATATACAGATGGGTGATTATGAACATACTATACAGATGGATTATGCAGTAAATGTATGTACACTATAAGCAAAAAACTATGAACATAATTACAAATGGATATGAATGTCAGGGATTCAAGGTATGGTGGTAATGCACTTTTATAAATCTGCGATCTGCCGTAAAGCAAGAAGACGATGACGCATCACGCGTCGGCTGTTATGTGAACTAGCTCAGGACAGTTGAACCGTGCTGCAGATCAGGTAAAAAAACTATATAAATACTGTTCAGTTTCTTGCACCGACTGATCGTTTCGTGTCTTTAGACCTCAATGTATCATCATCACGTTGGGGTAGCATTACGCAGTAATAATATTACTTTTTCAAGGTTTCATTTTTTTCATTTACAAGAAAATATCTGTTTTTTTTCCATTTATTGTCTGTGTTTTTTTCTCTCAAAGCCATTAGTACCATTGACTGACATTATATGATTGACAGACTGCAATGGTTTGAGTTAAAAATCTTTGTGTTCTACTGAAGAAACAGTCACCTACACCTTGGGGTAAGCAGATAAACATCATCAATTTATTTGGTTTTGTCTGTGTTTTTTTTTTTTATTTTTGGGTGAACTATCCCTTTAATTTGAAGGGTCAGTTTGCCCAAAAATGAAGATTCTGTCATTAATTACTCACCCTTGTGTCGTTCCAAATCCGTAAGACCTTTTGTTCATCTTCGTAACACAAATTCAGATGTTTTGATGAAATCCGAGAGCTTTCTGACCCTTTGTAGACAGCAATGCAACTACCACGTTCAAGGCCCAGAAAGGTAGAAAGGACATTGTTAAAATAGTCCATGTGACCTCAGTGGTTCAACTGTAATTTTATGAAGCTATGAGAACATTTTTATGTGCAAAGAAAGCTCTAGGATTTCATCAAAAATATCCTAATTTGTGTTCTGAAGATGAATGAAGGTCTTACAGGTTTGGAACGACATGTGGTTGAGTAATCAATGAAATATTTTTCATTTTTGGGTGAACTATCCCATTAACATCCATGCTATTCTTATTACATGAATGAAATGCATTTAATTTCTTCACCCTGTAGGTGGTTGCGTATGGTATTGACATCTACCAGACCAGAGTGTTCCCCTCCAAGCAATTTGATGTCCTTAAGGATGACTATGACTATATATTAATCAGCAGTGTTCTCTTTGGCCTCTTCTTTGCTACCATGATCAGCAAACGTCTAGCGGAAGTGAAACTGCTCAATAGGGCATGGCGATAAGACTCATCCTAAAGGCCTGTTGACTTCACTCTCGCCCTCACTGCAATGTGGTCGACACATTGATGGCAGGAGACTAGCTGGTGACCATGTCAAAACTGCAAGATCATTTGATAAGTTTGGTGTATTTTTGCTACCAGCTGTCTTAGAGATCTTGTGGTGTTTTGAGTGTAAGTGCATAGACGGCCATGATAGTTTTTCCCTTTTCAGAGAGAGAAGTAATGTAGGTCTAATTCCCCCCCCCCCAAGCATTGAACAATTCACTGTCTAATTTATTTATTGTGCCTTTCGGGGTAACATAGCTCATATGATTTAAAGGTAGACTCAACAGGTATAACATATTACCCATCCCGTTTATTTATTTATTTTTTTCCATTTTAGATTTCATTCAGTAAATCTGAGTCTGCCTTTTGAAGAAATTGTGTTATTTTGAAAATTAATATTGAGAAGGAGTATTGCAAAAGGACTGCCTTTTTTATTTAAATCAATGAAAAGATTGAATAAAATGATTGGGTTTTAAATTTGATATGATCTGATGAGCTGTTAAAGAATATACTGCCTTGTGTACAGGATTTGAATGGGCAAACACTTGTGCACATGAGAACTGTGAAATAGCTTTCTCCTGTACATTAATGATACAAGGTTCTGCATAGGAGTTTGACGAGTCTTTTGTAGTTATTTTATGGTATGTCAAATGCACTGGATGGTTTGGAGCCATGTTCTTACTTGATGTATTAATGAGCAAGATCCTAATATGCCATATCATACTTTGATTTTGACTTTACACATTACAAATCCTTGTGATTTTACTATTGTGTAAAATGTTTCTACTCTTTTGATTTTCATGAATAATAGGCCTGTTTATATAATTGTATAATTTAGAAAGCATCCCCGCTGCTGCAAATTAATGATGTCAGAAAAAAAAGTTTAATAATAATATTTGTAACAAAAGAATAGACATTCAATTAAGTTGGTAACAAACCTAATGCTTTTTTAAACATGCATAAATTATTTGTTCTTTTCCCCCTAATCAATAATAATAAAAAATCCCCTTCCTAATTGTTGACTCGAATCGTTTTTAAGGGATCATTCATCCAAAAAAAGTAAATTCTATAATCTTTTACACACCATTATTTTATTAAATACTTGCATGACTGACTTCTGCAGAGTTTGTTAACCTTACAGTTTAGTTACCACTGACTTCAATTGTATAGACAAATAATTTTGACATGAGCCTACAATTTGTATTATTGTGGATATTAGGTGTGTTCGACTTGAAGCGGCGCTGCGCAGAATGAACACTGTATGACATCAAAGTACCGCGAGAGCGATTAGAAAGCATCAGGATCCGTCTGCTCTCTCTCGCGGTACTTTGATGTCATACACTGATCATTCTGCGGAGCGCTGCTTCAAGTCAAACACACCTAATATTCATTTATAGGGATAGCCCCCCACCCCGAAAAAAGGAAAAATATAAAATTTACTCACCCTCATGTCGTTACAAACCTCAATGTCTTTGATTATATTTTTAAGACTGTTGGGACTAACCATTGTATGGATAAAATATGATGGCATGTAACGTTACAAGTTCAACTACTTGCTGCATATTTTTTCCACATATAATTCTAGGCTCATTCTAACTAACATTTATGTTTGGGTTTAGAATAAAATTTTGGAAAGACATGGTGGCGATTCACATAACGACAGAATTTTCATTGTTGGGTCTACTGTCCTTTTAAGCTTACGTTTCCTGAGCTGTTTGACCACAGTCGTAAATAAACAGGTTTTGAAGCTCATGAGTAAAACCGTTAACCACAGTCTTGTTTTTATCTCTTGTGTTCACATGACAAACACACGAGACTTTTCGTGTTTATCTCTGACGACAGTTCCTGTTTTTTGGCGTCCGATGATTAACCTCATTTCCGCTCTTGGATTCTAATAGAGGATCTTAAGATGGCGTCGAGTGAAGGAGATGGAGAACCTGAGTGGACCGCAGCCGTACGGCCACTTTTATCAGCGTCCTACACGGCTTTCGAAACGAAAGAGCTGCCTCAGCTTATAGGATCCATCATAAACAGGTCAGACGAGGGCTTGTTTGTTGAGTTGGCTTGTGCAGGGCTGAAATAAACTGCTGAGTGACTCTGCATTAGCTGTGATGCTATGGCAGCACCGAGGCTATGTCACAAAACCTAGTCAGCTGACTAGCTTGACAGCATTTTGTGGCATCGTGAGAGGGTTTGGACTATTCCAAATGCGCTTATGATGTCCAAAATACTTTTTTTATGCTTTCGGTGGCCAAAAACGATTTGAATCGTTCAAACTCGCATATGATCACTAAATGTACCGTCTACGAATGCAGCTCACTGTGTTTTGAGACAGCCGGAGTGTTACTGGGCATTTAACTTACAGTAGCAGATACATCAGATTCTGCTTCATCATCAAGGCCGGAGAGCCACTCTTTTACGTTCATATTCTCAGCCTGGTTGATATTTTAGCAATGCCGCTTTCTTATAATGGCTGTACAGGGTCCTACGACATCCGCCCCTAAATAAAGTGATTTTATATTTGTGTCAGAAATTAATTAATTGACACCGAATGAGCATGTTAGCCTCCCTCGATTAACCCCAGCCAACGCTAGCTAACCTGCTAGCCACCGTCAAGAGCTATTCATAATTCTCATACTCGTCTTTTTAAGTTGTCATCCTGATAAATTTTCCTCTGTCAGTCAGCGGCAACCACATGTGTGCCGTTTACTCAGTTTTGGTTGCAGTCGGTTCACATTTATGCATATATGGGGTGTGCCTGCTAACTAGCAAGCCATGACTTAGCAGCTGGTGCTAGTGTCACTGATGGTTCGCTAATTATGAGTTAGCCTCTTTTGATCAGACGGCGGAATTCTCTGTTTTAGTTTCTTGTTAGTTGTCAATTTCAAAAGCTTGTTTGTCTGTGTGTAAATATGTGTACTGTCATCAGTTTCGTTTTAACAGAAACAGTGCTTGGTCATTTACAGCGGTGTTAATCAACTGTTATCTTTTAGCCAAACAACCGTCTGACCTTTAAAATAAACAGTAAAAATGTTCGAAATGAATTCCAGAGAGGAATTAAGTCATATGAAATATTTAACTGTCGTCTTGTCGATGTGCATGAGCTAATTGCAACTTAGTTAAAAGTGAAAGTAACACGATTGATAATGAATTGAGCTGCCAACCTACACTGGACTAAACCCGTGTAATATTAATTGTGATTTAATTGGTTTTATTGTTACTTTTCCATATGTCTGTTTATCTGACTGCGCTCAGATTCATGTTATGTGATCAGTGTGTCGAATGTTTGCTGACATGAGTGCATTTGTTCAAAAACGTTTATTGTCAGTGGCATTCTCTGAATGGATAAAATGGAGTGAAAATTTATTTTTCGTAAAAGAGATCACTCTGAAACACATAACATAAATATTAATAAATACTATAGTATATAAATTGTAGTAAAATAACACTAGTACAAATTGGACCGTTATCACGAGATTTTGGGAATAATTTAAAACCTTAAACGGCTTTTGTGATGTTTGTATGTTGTTGTTACACTTAAATCTGAAAGCAATATCAAAGTTCCCCCTAAATGTTCAGTCTGTCAGATAATGTCATGCATTCCTACTCAAGTGAGTTTATATTGCAAAGAAATTCCCGATTGTGCTTTGGAATTAGTTTTTCACCTTTTATTGCTAACAAGTTGTTACATCCTCACTAAATGAGAGTTTTTATGTTTTTCTCTTCAAGAATCATGTAGATTGCTGGATGGAACAGCATTTTGGGGGTTCTTTAGTTATTTTAGCTTCTATTGGGAATTTTGACATAATAACCTTAATTATTAATTTGTGTTTCCATTCTTATTGTCAATGTTTCATTTGAGAATTCTAACAGACTACATTGTTTGTCTTCATAATCGTTCATTGGAACGAAATAACTTGCTTTATCTGTAATGATTTAGCTTTTCCATCTATGTCAGAATGGTCAGATCATGCAAACTACTGGATAATATTTTTAACCAATAGACAAATAGCTGTGTAGGTTTTGGTTTAGCACACTTGCATTCTGACGCACACTGACTTTAACAATTCAATCAATTCCTGATGGATAATCAAGTCCTGTCTTGAATTTGAGCTCATTAAGTAAGTGGTTTCACTTGGAAGTATCACATTACAGTAGTTAAATGAGATGCAAACTCCAATTTGCATTGATTTTAGAAATGTCTCTCTTCTTGTTCTTTCTACAGTGAAGCTGAGATTCTTCACCATGACAAACAGTATGAGCCATTCTACTCCTCTTTTGTGGCACTATCTGCACATTACATCACCACAGTTTGTGGACAAAGTATGTCACATTTCAATGTTTTATTCTAAAACTGTAATTTCATTCATTTCTAGCTGAAATGCATCATATTTCTAGCTAAATATAAGCATACACAGGTTTAACTGGCTTTTAAAAATGTTCCCATTTTATATTTTTTATAACAATTTTCTAATCCGTTCCAGTCCCCAGAAATCAGTTGCTGTCAGTAGCTGCAGCATGTAAAGTATTGATTGAATTCTCTTTGCTCCGTCTGGAGAATCCTGATGAAGCATGTGCTGTCTCTCAGGTCAGATATGAACCTTGGTGCAATACATTTTGTCTGTTTGATTAAGCATAGGATTTTTTCATAGACTAACTACATTTCTCCTTCCGCTCCACAGAAGCACCTGATCCTCTTAATAAAAGGCCTTTGTACTGGCTGCAGTCGATTGGATCGGACAGAAATCATCACCTTTACTGCAATGATGAAGTCAGCCAAACTGCCCCAAACTGTCAAGACCCTTTCTGATGGTAAGAGTAGTTTCAAATTGTCTCAGTCCTGTTTTACCAGATAAATGAGCTCTCTAGTTCATGTAAAGACAACGTGATGTGTAGGGATTGGTGTAAGGACATGTCTTTATAGAAGTAATAATCTCTATGATTTAGCTAGATATCATAGAGCCAGGATGGGGATATGCAGCAGCAGTGTTTTGGTGCATTTGAATGTTGAGCGTCTTGCTTATAAATTCAACACAGCTGTTCAGAAATGAACAGCTTGAGGTGGTGAAGGTGTTTCATTTTGTAGGATTTCCTTGTTTGCTTTCCTTTTTGCCTTGTAATTAAAGGTTCATAATATCCAGTGTAGACTGGCTCAAGTAATTCTTACAGGTCTAGTTGTGTTGATTTTGAAGGACCAGGGGGACCTTTATGATGTTATTGAAGTTCCAATAGTGTGTAAATGTGGAATTTTAAAGGAGCAGATTCCATGTAGACAGATTGCCTAAGTTCTCTTTAATACATTGTCTTGCAATGCTGATGCAGTTCAGGCAGTACACAGATGTGTCATTGCTATATTTGTCCTCTTTACAGCTTGTTATCTGCTGTACAAGAGAATTAATGAAGCATCATTTTCTCATGTGCCTGCTTTGCTGCTCATTTGATTATTGTGGCTAATTATATGCTCTCTTTTGAGTTTTACTTAGTTTAGATCAAGTCAGGAGGGAGCTGTTCTGTTTAGTAATTGAACTCTTTATTATTACACATTAGTAAGACATTCTTTTAGCATGCTAACTTAGTACAATTAATTATTAAAAAAGGAACATGATTTAAAAATGAATGGATTTAGTCAGGCCTCCGACCTGTACATAAATTCCATTTTATGGAATTTTCCTAATTTAGGGGCAATTCTTAGCAAATATTTTTTTATGATTGTATGCAATTAATTTGATTAAACAGTGCATCAAGCCCTACAAATTACTCATGAAATCTAATTTTTACAAAAATAGCATCCTTCATCATGCCACAGTTTGGCAAGTAATTGGTGGCACAGATTAGTCCAGACAAAGCATTGTGTTATCTGAGTGTGTTAACCTTTTTTCTCATGTGAGTGCCAGGCTGGCAGAAAGGAGGCTTTGTTCTCTTTCCTCTGTTAGAGAGGATTCGAGTTTGTCCAGTATGGTTAACTCAAAGACGATATTCTGTCTGCTGATATTCTCCAATTGCCTTTGGTGGTCTTGTTTTCCAGTGGAGGACCAGAAGGAGCTTCCCTCCCCTGTTAACCCTGAACTCAGACAAAAAGAAGTCCAAATGAACTTTTTCAATCAGCTGACCTCAGTCTTTAACCCTGACATTGCCATGCTGGCCTCTCCATCCGCTCACAAGCAGGTCAGTGAATTAGATGGGTTTTTCGATTGAGTTCACGATGATGTGACCACTCCTGGGTTTACTGCTGTTTTGTTATGAGCAAACAAATGTTTTTGGACAAAACCATGATTGCATGTGTTTTACAGGGTGAGAATGAGTGTGATGACCAGACAACAAAAGATCAGGCAACGCAGGCCAAAATGAAGAATGCCTTCATCTCTCAAAATGTGTCCAGTTTACAAGAATTAGGTGAGTTGCACTTGCCCTTTCTCAGTGGTTCTTAAATGTTTGATTTAAAATACAAGCTGTTGAAATTAAGTTGCTTTCATTTTGTTACACATCCCATGCATTACAGGGGGCTCAGAGAAGTTGCTGCGCGTGTGCCTCAACCTTCCCTACTTCTTACGGTATATCAACCGCTTCCAGGATGCGGTATCTGCCAATTCTTTCTTCATCATGCCGGCTACTGTGGCAGACGCCACCGCCGTCCGAAATGGGTAAACCAAAGTCACCTCCAGCTCACTGCTGTTTATTAAATCTGTTGAGATTGAGTAATCCTGACTTTCCCTCCTGTGTTTTAAGTTTTCACTCCCTGGTGATTGATGTGACCATGGCCTTGGACACACTTTCCTTACCTGTACTGGAGCCTTTGACCCCTGGGAGACTACTTGATGTGACTGTGTTAGCACTAAGCTGCCTCTATGCAGGTGAGCTGATTGAAAAATCTCCTTTTGTCTAGTTCAGATATACACAGAGAGCTTCAGGAGTGTTTTTTTCTCTCAGGTGTGAGTGTGGCAACTTGCATGGCCATACTGCAGGTGGGCAGCGGCTTGCAGCTTCGTACGGCCTCCACTGGCTCGAAGGAGGAAGACTATGAAAACGACGCTGCTACCATTGTGCAGAAATGTGTAGGTGTCAATAGTCAAGATGACAATTGAATTGTCTTTGGTATACTCCTCATCTTACGCTTTTCCTCTTTTCAACAGCTGGAAATCTATGAGATGATTGGACAGGCCATCAGTAACTCTCGCAGAGCTGGAGGAGAGGTAGGTGAACACTTTGCCACAGAGTATATAACATTAATGAGAACGGCCCATGTCTGAGATCGTGCTTCGTGTTCCAACAGCATTATCAGAACTTTCAGCTCTTGGGTGCCTGGTGCCTGTTGAACAGCCTGTATTTGATACTGAACCTGAGCCCCACGGCCCTGGCTGATAAAGGGAAGGAGAAAGATCCCCTGGCAGCACTACGGGTCCGAGACATCGCCTCCCGAACCAAGGAGGGAGCAGGATCTCCTAAACTTGGCCCAGGGAAAGGGTAAATGCCTCTGTGTTCTGTACTTGATGTGATAACCTAATGAATGTGGGAGCATGAAATATAAGAGAGCCCTAAAATGCAAGTGCCAAGTTCTTAGAAACAGACTGTTCATGTTAGTTTTAAAAACATTTAGTTGAGTGACTTCGATGTCTAAATGTCATGTGGTGTGATCAACTACCAATTAAAAACTTATTTTGGTTACATCTCGATTTCATGTGGGAGAACACTGCTTAATCATTATTTTAAAAAGTGTGTGTGTGTTAAAAAAGTAAATAATGATTTACTTTTTTAATGCATGCATACATACACACGCACACACATCATTTAAAAAAAAAAATGATGATTAAGCTGTGAGAAGTTTTTGGGGAATTCACGGCACATTTTGCACCCTTGCCTTGAAATAAAAAGGTTACATTTATTATTTATTTTAAATTTGTTTATATTTTAAGAGCTGTATTGACCTCGTCACTTTAAGGATGGTCTGCAGAGATCTTCTCTACATTATTTCCTGATTATGTTTTTTCCTCTGTTTGTTGGTTGCAAAAATTTAATACGATTTTATGATATAAAAATGTAACATTTTATTAAACAAATATGCAGTGATCGTTTTATTTTAAATTATTTATATTTTCTAAATTAAGATATTAGGACACTATCATTGTGTAATTTTTTATTTTATGTCCCCCAAACAATATCACATTTTTAATGCAGAAATAAATTAAACATAATAGGTGAAATGTATTGAGTGTATTTCAGATTATTACAAAAATGACATGTCAGTAAATGTGAAGTATTTTCTCTCATAAGGCACCAAGGTTTTGGGGTTCTGTCAGTCATTCTGGCCAATCATTCAATCAAGCTGCTCACATCACTGTTCCAGGACTTACAAGTGGAGGCTCTTCACAGAGTAAGACTGAACATAACTGCTTCTTTTAAACTACTGGAGCATTTCTGTGTTGTAAATACGAGTGAAGCTGTTTTCTGTCTTCCAGGGCTGGGCCAGTGACGGGCCTCCAGCAGAGCTGAACATCATGGCCCAGAGCACGTCCATACAGAGAGTGCAGAGACTCATTGACTCGGTCCCTCTCACCAACCTGCTCTTCACGCTGCTCTCCACCTCCTATAAAAAGGTATGTGACCACAGGACTTGATCATGGTTGCTATGAGGAAGTGGTCTGTTGTGTCATGAATGTGGTGCCTCCGGTTCTGTTTGATTCAGGCGTGTGTGCTGCAGCGGCAGAGAAAAGGTTCGGTCAGCAGTGACGCCAGTGCCTCCACTGACTCCAACACTTACTACGAAGATGACTTCAGCAGCACAGAAGAGGACAGCAGCCAAGGTAGCAAACACTACAGATTTCTCAGTATTTAACCTTGTAAATAAAGGCCACAGTGAGGTCAGACATTGAAGTTGATTTAGTTCATATAAACAGAGTAGTTGCTTTTAACTGTAATTTTCCCCATTCGATTGCCTAGCTGGGTGAAACTCACAAAAAAATGTCCGTTATATTTCAAAATCAAAAGGGGAAATTATGTTTTGCAGAAAAGGAAGCATATTTTAATTTTATATTTAATTTAATTGTATTAATTTTGTTACAATTTATTTTATTTTATGTATTTATTTTTTTTTTTTTATGCATTTAGCAGACGCTTTTATCCAAAGCGACTTACAGTGCAATCAGGCTGTACATTTTTTGTCAGTATGTGTGTACCCTGGGAATTGAACCCACAACCTTTTGCGCTGCTAACGCAATGCTCTACAACTGAAACCACAGGAACATCAACTTTATAGTAAATTAGAAATGATTTTGTTTTTGCATTACTGTAGGCTGTTGACTATAGTGAAGGGTTTATTTAAATATGCTTATTTTGATGACGATGTCAAACACAAACTATTTTATGCACATTGTTTCCTTGTTGGTTTTTCTTATTTTTTTTTACCCCTGAAGGGATGAACTTTCTAAATGTATTTTAAGATTAAAACATGCATTACTTTAATGCGTATTTTACAGTAAGCTACTGACAGTTGGGAAGGGTGGATTTAGATTTGCTTTGTTTTGATAACAATATTGTAAAAATGCATTATTCATTTTCTTTCTGCAAAATATAATACTTTTGATTGAAATATGGCCTGTGCATATATTGACATCTTTTGTAAGATTCCCCCAGCCGTCTTATTTAATGTTATTAGCATGAGTTATTTTTTATGCAGCTGAGGTCAGGGTTTGCTTGTGGTTTACTGAGCTAGTGTCAGGGCTGAGGAATCTCAGGGACATTTTTAGGCAGTTCCTGAGCACTGCACGCTGTAGTAGAAGGACAGCGGTCAGACCTCCCCAGAGCTCAGAGTCAGGTCAGTTTACTTCCTGTTCCTGAACACTGTGGCACGCTAAGCATGCTCTGCTTACTGTGCCGTTCTGGCAGCCGTCACAGCTAGTGACAGTGTCCGTTATTTCAGCAGAGAGAAGACAGGAGAGGACAAGAGCAGCTTGTTTCTCAGGTCAGCAGATCTCTGTCTTAGGTCAGAATCGTGGTGTCTCATTATGCTTCTATTTGTTGTGCCTTAAACAGTAACAAGATCTTATGTAGACTTATTTCCATGGCTAATGTAGCTTATTTTGCATACAGTACAATGACTTGATTGAATGCGGTGCTGAATGTGGCTCTTGGCGTGTTTTCAGATGATGATAGTGAGCCCATTCTGGGGCTGTGGTTTGAAGAAACTATTTCTCCCAGTAAAGAGAAAGTGGCACCTCCACCTCCCCCTCCACCCCCACCTCTGGAAACATCCCCGAGACTCAAGAGCCCCAGCAAGCTGAACACTGCAGAGAACGGCAACATCCTGGCTAGTCGCAAGGACCCGGAGTTGGTAAGGCCACGATGTGTAGAGAAATGCTGATTTGTATTAACTTTGCTGCTAGAACTTAAACATTGTTTTATATCCTGTACAAACACATTTGTCACATAACTCATAACCAAACTTGTCAAAGCAGAGTTAAGGCTTGTTTATAGTTTAGCTGCTCAAAATCAGAAAACCTCTGAGGCTGTTTTGATGTTGAATCAAAATTGATTATTTTCTGTATTTTACTATTTAATTGGGTGCATCAAATTATTTTCTCATTTGAATTTTTCTTATAAATACATAAATAGTACTTTTAATTATTTTAAATTATTAAAAAAACACTTGTTTCTGTGTGATGTTTCAGCCATGCCAGTAGGTTGTCAGTATAAGTCCAATATAACTGCCAAATCAGCCAGTAAAAAATAAATAATGTATCTTTTTTTAAATAAGATAATAAATCTCTGGAGTTTTATGTTTTCATTACTGCGTGTTCAAACCGCCGCCGGCGAGACCGTCACAATTCGCCCTGGCCGCCCTGCCAGCAATGCTGTAGAAAGATTTGTGGACGCTCTGAGGTAGATCGAATGCTTGTCATGTATTTAAAGGAGCCACAAAGCAAACAAGCACATTGATCTTGTGAAGACGGACCACAAGTAGGGTATAGGTTAACCTCATGAAATATTTTAAATGTCAAAGTAAGAAATTGATAGATGGAAACTTAACAATTATAGTTGCATGTTTGCTAACGAAATAAACCAATTAAAAGCCATTTGTGTGGTGTGGCTTTTGTGTTCCTGGTTAATTTCAACATGCAGTTTATAGGAGAGGTTTACTAGATTTGGTGTTTAGTTAACTTTCATTTGTGTATTTACAAACTTACCTGTTTGAAGTGTAGCCTTAATGTAATTGGTCAAATCCATGTTGTTTTGAGGAAATTAATAGCATTCCCGCTGAACAACAAAGCGTTCCTCTAGCGCTAAAATGCTTGGGAACTAATGTGGTCGGAACCAAAGTTTACAGGACTGCGTTCTCTGGAATCCTCTCAAGCGGAGGACTTCTACATTGAGATTGGTTGCCACCCAACCGCGTCATAGCTCATTACCATAAAGTTGATCTGATTTCAACTCTCCTCGACGCTCTCATCGTCCAAAACGCGCCGCTCTTGCTGGAGCTCGCCGCCGGCTCACATTGAAAATGAATGACTTCTGGCCACTTTGACGCTCTCGCTGCCTGCTGTGTGAACGCACAGTTATAATTTTTTTATGTAATATATATATTTTTTTATATGTATTTATTTACATGACATGATGAAAGAAATGGGTTGCTGTTACATGTTGACTATTTTTTTTTATATATTAGTAATATATTTTATTTTGTATACTATTTTATTTATTTACTTGCATCACATTGCATGAGTGAAGTTTTCCTGTTAACATAAAGACTCATTTCTTGTTCCAGTTTTTGAGTTTAGCATCAAGCATACTGAACTTTATCACCACCTCCATGCTGAAGTCCAGAAACAATTTCATTCGCAACTACCTGAGCGTGTCCCTCACAGAGCAGCACATGGCCACCCTCGCCAGCATCATCAAGGATGTCGACAAAGATGTCAAAGGTCAAATGTTTTTTAGTTTTTTTTATTCCTAACTCTGGTCATACATTTAGGCTTCCATTTAGGCTTTTCCTAACATGTAACCTTTTTTTGTCCAGGTTCCTCTGATGAAGAGTTTGCCTCAGCCCTCTATCACTTTAATCACTCTCTGGTAACATCAGACCTGCCTTCTCCATCCCTACAGGTACATTTTGAAATATGCTTAAAAATTAAAATCTCAATATTATTTTAAGATCTGATACCATGACTTCTTTAACTTTTCTTCAGAACACTCTTCTGCAGCAATTGGGTGTTGCCCCATTCTCAGAGGGTCCCTGGCCCATGTACATCCATCCTCAGTCCCTCTCAGTGCTCTCCAGGTTACTGCTGATCTGGCAGCATAAAGCCAACCAGCAGGGGGAGCCTGATGTACTAGAATGCATGAAGGTCTGGGAAAGGTACGACTTCACTTAATCTTACAGAATTACACCTCTTTTCTTAAATCTAGCATTGGATTCTTCACTAAATTCTCACCCATGTGTATATTATGTGTTAGCATCAATTTCATATAACATTGCATAGCATTCTCAATCTAAATGTGTGTTTTTTGTGTTAAGGTTTGTGGGCACTCTGCTGCAGCACACACTACAGGGAGCAGTACCTGCTGACGAGGACCTCAACGTTGAACACCTTCAGCTGCTTCTGCTCATCTTTCATAACTTCTCTGAAAAGGGCCGACGCAGCATCCTCACCCTCTGCATGCAGACCATCGCTGAAATCGCAGCCCACACGGATTCTCAGCTTCAGGCTGTACCCCTCAACCTGGCCCGCATCTTGCTTGTGTTTGACTACCTGCTGCACCAGTACTCAAAAGCTCCCATGTACTTGTTTGAGCAGGTACGAATGTAGCTGTACTTTCACTGGAAACATACCACTGTTTTGTAGCTAGCTTGTTACAATACTTTTTTATTTGCTCAATCAGGTTCAGTACAATCTTCTGACACCCCTGTCATCCGGGGCCAGTTCAGGACAGGAGGGAGGAAAGAGAGGTGCTGTCCCACTTTATCATGGTTTCAAAGAGGTGGAAGAGAACTGGGCCAAGCACTGCTCGGCAGGTAGGAGTAAGTCAGATCTCTTATATTTCACTCAATTGTGCACTTAATGGTCAATGCGAGAGTGCAAGAACTGTTTTATTGTTGTATGTCTGTCGTCACACTCATTTAGATTCCACAGTGCAGCCGAAATTCTACTGCGTTCTGTCTCCTGAAGCTTCAGATGATGACAGGAGTCGACTTGACAGCAAGGTGAGGAGGCTACACATCACAAGTATTAGAGACATGGGAGTGTCTATGCACCTAGTTAAAGAAAACCATTTTGGTCTTTACCAAATATAGTGGTATGCTTTAATTACTCAATATTTTAAACCTTTTTTTTTATTTATTTATTTAAACATAATTAAATAATATATTATAATTTAATATAATTAAGAATTCTATATTGTATATTTTCATTAGGGCTGTAAGTTTTACACGTTAAATTAAATAGTTATGAAAATAACACAATTCAAATATTTTAACGCCGTAAACGCACTGGCCCTGCCCCCAGACCTATACTTCATATGTTTCATGCTGTTGACTGTTGACAAATGATGCAGGGCAACAACTCCATAAGATACTGGGGCAAAATAAAATGTCCCTGTATGAGTATTTGTCTCATATTTATATCACATAAGCAATATCACGAGCAGCGAGAGCAGTAGTGCTGCTTATACAACAGTTCAGTAAATAAGAACATTAGGTATAATACAACATCAGGTTAGTTCACCAAAAAAAAAACATTCTGACATTTACTTGCCCTCATGTCATTTCAAACCTGAATATTTTGAAGACCGTTGTTAACAAAGCTGTTTTGGTTACCAGTGACTTTCATTTCATGAACAAAATATTGAGATGTTTCTCAAACTATCTTTTATGTTATTTAGTTTGTTAGGCCCTTGTAGCCTAAACATTTGTGTGTAGTAAATTTTATGTTAAATCAAATAAAATATTTATTTCTATAGCTTTCTCAGCAAACATTATCTAAGATAGATAATGTTTGCTGAGAAAGCTATAGAAATAAATATTTGATATACATAGAAATAAATATTATCTATCTTAGATCCTGTTCTGTCTGTTTATTTACCACAAGGTTCTTGCCATTAAAAGTTTGAAGACTCCTTTTATATATCCATATATAAAAATGAATATAAGAAGTTAATGTGCATGTCATTTGTCAACTTTTACAGGCCTTCCAAGTGCTGTTCAGTGATGTGGTAAAGTATGACGACTTGTACTCCTCTCTGATCTCCCTGCTGGCTGTGGGATCCCGCTTTGACACAGCAAGACGGCAAGAAAACAAGCCCATCACCCCAGTAGTGAGTTGCTCGCATTCTGCCGTTTTTACAATCAACCTTGTTTGTGCTGGTTGACTTTGCCCTAAATGTTGCTGTCAATCTCTGGTACAGGAAGCATGTTCCTTGCAGTACTACTTTCTGGTGCTGTGGAAAATCCTGGGAGTGCTGCCACCCTCAAAGACCTATGTTGAGCAACTTAAGAGCGGCAACAGTGACCCCAGTGAGAGCGACATCTTGCACACCCTAAGATGGTCATCAAGGTTACGAGTCAGTACCTACGTTAACTGGATCAAGGTTAGTTTTATAATTTTAACACTAAGAAAATATAACCAACAAATTAAGATGCCTTGAAGTTATTAAGGTAAATAATCTGTTCAAACTCTTTAATCAGGAGCACCTAGTTAAACAGGGAATGAAAGCTGACCACGCCACATCTCTGATCGAAGTGGCCTCGGCTAAATGCAGCACAGTGAAATATGATGTGGAGCTCGCAGAGGAATACATCGCCAGACAGGTACACTCTTAGAGTAGCCATTAACAGCTGCTGATATAGATTTTTCTGACTGTCTCCTAATATATGGCCTCATAAATTCTCTTCTTCATAGATTTCGTCGTTTTGCTGCGTGGACCCCAACAGCATCTTACCTCTTCACCAAGTACCCTCTCTTCAAACCATCTACACATTGGATACTGTGATTTCCAAAGTGCAAGTATCTTTAGATGAGCATTTCTCCAAAGTAGCTGCTGACACAGACCCCAACAAATCCTCAGAGATCACAAAAAACCTGCTGCCCGCCACGTTGCAGCTCATTGATGTCTACACAGCTTTCACCAGGTGCTGATTACACCACATGCACCACAAGAAAAAAGCAACCTTAAAATAACATGCGTCCATAAAGTTAATTTTCATTTAATATTTGGATGAACCATCTCTTTTAAAGTACTCAAGTAAACATTAGAAAACCAAACCAAGTTCTTAAGCCCTTCCTGATTGGTTTGCTGGTCATATGTTTGCTCAGATCATACCTGCTGATGAGCCTGCCAGAAGAGGGAGAAAACAAACCTACAGAAGCTAAACTGCAGGGTTATGCTGCTGTGTTGTCCATCGGATCCACACGCTGCAAAGCCAATTTGCTTGGTAAGAATTCTGGATAGTATTAGCGGCTTTTTATTTAAATTTGAATGGCTAATCCATTTTGGTTCTGTCTTCACTCTTTCAGGTCAGACTGTAATGCAGAATCTACCGTCAGCTGTTCAGACATTGTGTGAAACATGGATTAACATTCACACCAATGAATTCCCTAACTTTGGCTCATGGGTTAGAATGCTTATCCTTCAGTTCTTCGAGTGAATATACTCTCTCACTACTTCACCATAAACTGATTGGTTCTTTGTCCACAGCGGAATGCCTTTGCCAACGACACCATCCCATCGGAAAGTTACATCAGTGCCATTCAGGCTGCCCACCTGGGGACCCTCACCAACCAATCACTGCCCTTGGCCTCCTCGCTCAAACACATTCTGCTCTCATTGGTGCGCCTTACTGGGGATCTCGTTGTGTAAGTCTTGAGCAACAGTTAAAACACACATCTCTATATAAAAGATTGATAGATGCTAAAGATTACTTGTGTGTTGCTGCAGCACAGAGGAGCTGAACAGTCCACAGGTGATCCGCACGCTGATGCCCCTCCTGCTGGAGAGCAGCACAGAGAGTGTGGCGGAGATCTGCAGCACTTCACTGGAGAGGATCCTGGGCCCTGCTGAATCGGATGCTTTCCTGGCTCTCGTCTACGAGCGCCTCATCACAGGCTGCTACAACATCATCGCCAATCACTCTGACCCCAACAGGTGGGACCCCAGATGACCATATGACTTAAGCAGTCTCCGGAACTGCAATCTGAAGGAATCTAGATTAATATGGTTCTGTTTCCAATTAGTGGTCTGGATGAGTCCGTTCTTGAAGAGTGTCTACAGTACTTGGAGAAACAGCTGGAAAGCAGTCAGGTCCGCAAAGCAATGGAGGAGTTCTTCTCATTCAGGTAGGTCTTGGCTGAATATTATTTCCTTAGAAATCGCTAGATGCATTTTTTATCAATTTAATACATCCTTTTCCCCTCTTGTCTTGTAGCGGAGAATTGGTGCAGATCATGATGGCCACTGCCAATGATAATCTATCTGCAAAGTTTTGTAACCGGGTTTTGAAGTTCTTCACCAAACTGTTCCAGCTCAGTAAGTAGCCATGCAACGTCTCCCAGAAATCTGCCATCTGATTTTCCCCTCTCACACGTCCCATCTGTGTTCATCCCTCAGCGGAAAAGAGCCCCAATCCCAGCCTTCTGTGCCTGTGTGGCTCACTAGCCCAGCTGGCTTGTGTGGAGCCCACAAGGCTGCAGGCCTGGCTGAGGCGCATGACGGCCTCCCCTCCTAAAGATTCGGACCAGCTGGACACCGTGCAAGAGAACAGGCAGCTACTGCAGCTCCTCACCTCATACATTGTCCGTGATAACAGCCAGGTGGGCGAGGGCGTCTGCACTGTGCTTCTGAGCACTCTCATACCCATGGCAACGGAGATGCTGGCCAGCGGGGATGGAGCGGGCTTCCCTGAGCTCATGGTCATCATGGCCACTCTAGCCAGTGCAGGACAAGGAGCAGGACATCTACAGCTACACAGAGCCGCCATTGACTGGCTCACGAGATGGTAAGTGGCTTGGATACAAATAAATGTATATAAATATATATTCAAAAAAATATATATATATTACAAAATACATTACATTAAAATATATATTTATTACAAAATGTATATTTTAAAATACTTAATTTTTAAATATATTTATTAGTAGTTATATTATTAAACATTCATTCACTATTAATTTAAATATAATTTTGAAATATATTTATTAGTAGTTATATTATTAAACATTCATTCACTATTAATTTAAATATTTATCTAATAAAATATATATTTTTAGATAATATTTCTGTGTGTGTATATATATATATATATATATATACATAAAATATTGGAAGAAAAAAATATAACATATAATAATAACAACTATTATTTAGAAATGTTTTATTTAATATTTAGAAATTATTTTAAATGTTATAAATTCTGAATACAAATTATATATAAAAACAATAATAATTAATATTTTTAAATAGTATTATTATATTAATTTTAAATTGTTATATTAATATTAAAATATTAGTTTATATTATGTAAAATATTTTACATTTAAATAATAATAATAATGAAATAAAAAGTATAAGGTGTGTTTCAATATAAGATACAATTTAAATTGGAAAAAATATACTTCCATTTAAATGTCTGCATTTCATTAGACACTCTTTTGAAGTGCATGTTCCCTAGAAGGCAGTGCTTTCTATTGACTATAAAAGTTGACCTTTTCATCTTTTTCTTTCAGTAAAAAATACTTGTATCAGAAGAATGTTGTGGAAAAAGTTACCGCCAATGTGTCACAAGGCAAGGTAGGTGTTAAGTCCATTTTGATGGTAACCATTTGCAGATATTTGTGTCGGACCATAAGTGAAACACTCTTGTTTGCAGCATGCCAGCATGCTGGAGTGTGCCTGCCACATCATTTCCTACCTGGCAGATGTTATGAATGCTTTGAGGCAGAGCAGCGGCCAGGGCTCGTCCCAGCTCCTGATGGAGGGAGAGGAGAAGGCTATTGAAGTTGACTCTGACTGGGTGGAGGAGCTGGCCGTAGAGGAGGAAGACTCACAAGCTGAAGATTCGGTCAGGAGACAGTCTGCTCACTGTGCCTTAGATTTAAATATTGCTTAAATTTTTCCAGTCATATCTGAGTTTCTTGTGTTTTAGGATGAGGATTCACTCTGCAATAAGCTATGCACCTTCACCATCACACAAAAGGAGTTCATGAACCAGCACTGGTAATGGATCGACTCGGCATTCCTTTGCTATGCAACCGAAGCGTTCAGAAGCTGTGCTGTGGGTCTTTAATCTCCTGCTCTTCCCCATACAGGTATCACTGTCACACTTGTAAGATGGTGGATGGGGTAGGTGTGTGCACAGTGTGTGCCAAGGTCTGTCACAAAGACCATGAGATCTCCTATGCCAAATATGGCTCTTTCTTCTGTGACTGCGGTGCCAAAGAGGATGGCAGCTGCCAGGTGAGACCGAATACTTCAGGTCATCATGGGAAAAGAGCAACTGCGGTAACTTTGGCTTGCAAATCATTTATCATTGACTGCCATTAGCTCATTTCAGACCTCCCTCAATTCATCAGGGTTTGCAATGAATTTCATCTTTTGCTTTTTTGATAGTTAAGCAAGTTTATTCTGTACTGTTTGGTAGTATATTACTTCAGATGAATTCAGTCCATTTCATTGTTGTTAAAGGAATAGTTCACCCAAAAAATAAACATTTACTTGTGTTATTTCAAACCCACAGGAAGAGTTGTTGTGCAGCTGCTTCCAAAGTAATAATGGCTGTTGAACTTCATAAAAGTAAAAAAAATCAACATAAGTAGTGCAAAGAACTACTGAATGAAGACTTGCATTATATCACACAAGCTGTAACGCTTAAAAACAAGTTAAATAATAACGTCATAATTTTAGATTCTAATTGAATTAATGTTCATTTACTGATCAAGAATGCAATATTTAAGTCTCCAACTTTTTGTGGTCGACTGTTATTGCATGATTTTAGATTATTACAACAACAAATGTAGCGTTCTTTAAACTTTTTTACACTCAACGCATTATTACAGTCCTTTTGTACTGCGTGGATGGAAAAGTAAATAATTCAACCCTGTTACAACCACTTTTTTCAAAACAGTTTAACTACAAACAAACATTTGATCCAAAACTAGCATAGGCTTAAGTAAGTTTAACTTAAGCAATCAAAAAAGGCTGAAAATTTAGTCTATTTATTATATATATATATATATATATATATATATACTAATGTTTAAAGTTTTGAGTCAGTATGATATTTTTTAATGCTTTTGAAAGACATCTGTTGTGTTCACAATGGCTGCATTTGTTTGATCAAAAATACAGTGAAAACTAATATTAGTGAAATATTATCACATTTAAAAATGATTTTCTTTTTTAATATATTTTTGTACTTTAGTATATTTTCACCAGCCATTACTGCAGTCTTCAATGTCACATAATCCTTCAGAAATCAATTTCTTAAAGAATCTTAAGTATTTAGGTTGGTAAAATTAATGCAAAAATTGCAAATTAATAAAAAAAAACACTTCTATAAAAAGTAGACCGAAATAAATGTTTAGTTTGTTTCATTTAATGCCTTGTTTGTGAAAAAGTTTAGAACAGCATGAGGCTGAGTAAATGTAACAATTTTAATGTTTGAGTGAACTATTCCTTTAATCTTGAATATAGTTTTAGTATTTCCTTAAAAATTTTGCTTAATTAAAAAGATTTTCAGATTATAATTTCAACATTTAAGCCATATCCACTCATGCATGTCTCCTTGATGGAAACACAAAGCATGTAACAATCAAATTTGACTCCCTCTTCCCTGTGGTTCCCCCTCCTGGCATAAACATCCTTTGTAATTAAGTCTGAGTAATGAAATGTATCCCATATCCCTGATCTTGGGTCTGTATCCTTATTTTGCAGGCTCTAGTGAAAAGAAGTCCCAGCAGTGGAATGAGCTCCACCATGAAGGAGTCCTCGGCGTTCCAGAGTGAGCTGCGCATGCCGGAGAGTGCCATCCGTCAACAGAGCTCCTCACCCGCGGACAAGGGAAAAGTCACCATCTGTGATGGCAAAAGCAGTGACGATGACAAACCAAAGAAGAGCAGCGTGTGTAAAAACATTGAGGGCTGCAGAGAGGATCTGCTCATCCAAGTGGTATGAGAATTTCTTCGCTCTTCATTCTCTGAATCTGTTTTCATATTAGAAGTGCATCTGACTCACTGCAATCATTATTTTTTGCAGGCGAGCTCCTCCACAGCAGCCCTGGTGCTGGAGTTGCTTGTTTTCCTAATGGACGCCATTCAGACCAATTTCCAGCAGGCATCGGCGGTGGGCAGCAGCAGCCGGGCTCAGCACGCTCTCAATGAATTGCACACCCAAGACAAGACGGTTGAGATGACAGATCAGCTCATGGTATGAACCAAACACCTGAAGACTAATTCTAACACACACATTGATACCTGACACTAAACATGTTTTTATCCTCCAGGTTCCCACACTGGGCTCACAAGAGGGCGCTTTTGAGAACGTCAGAATGAACTACAGTGGAGATCAAGGACAGACCATACGCCAGCTCATCAGCGCCCATGTGCTTCGTCGGGTGGCCATGTGTGTGCTGTCGTCCCCTCACGGACGCAGACAACACCTCGCTGTCAGCCATGAGAAGGGCAAGGTAATCCAGAAATCCCGAAAACGAGTTTGTGTCTTCGATACTTCATGTTTAATTGTGACTATATGGTGACTGGCTGTATTTTTTGCAGATCACAGTTCTGCAGTTGTCTGCGCTGTTGAAGCAGGCTGACTCCAGTAAGAGGAAACTGACTCTGACTCGCCTGGCTTCCGCTCCAGTCCCCTTCACAGTGCTTAGTCTCACAGGAAACCCCTGTAATGAGGACTATCTGGCAGTGTGTGGACTCAAGGTAACAAATGCAGACAGAAATTGCCAGGAAATATTTCTAAGTTTCCACTGAATAACTTCACAGGAAGATTTAGGAATTATTTCACAGGTTTGTTTCCACTGACTTTAGTCTTATTTGTCTCTCTCTCATCTACAGGACTGCCACGTTCTGACATTCAGCAGCACAGGCTCGGTCTCAGATCACTTAGTCCTGCATCCTCAACTTGCCACTGGAAACTTTATCATCAAGGCCATATGGCTTCCTGGGTCACAGACTGAATTGGCTATCATCACTGCTGATTTTGTCAAGGTGAGTAATTGTACATAAGGAACAGCTTATGTTTACAATTTAATTAAAATGTTCTGTTTATGTTTTAAAAGGTAATTTCTTTTGTGATGGCAAAGCAACATTTTCAGTGGACTTGCTGTGTTTAAAAAAAAAATACATTTATCCTCAAAAGTGACACAATTTTGCCTATAGTCATGTGACATCAATTCTATCAAAAGTGAAGTCCTTTAAATCACTGTTTTTTTGTTTTGTTCTTTGTTGCAGATTTATGACTTATCTGTGGATGCCCTGAGCCCCATGTACTACTTCCTGCTACCAAGTTCAAAGATCAGAGATGCCACATTCCTGTTCAACGAGGAGGGCAAAAACATCATCGTGATCATGTCCTCAGCGGGCTACATGTACACTCAGATGATGGACGAGTCCAGCAGTGCCCAGCACGGCCCTTTCTACGTCACCAACGTTCTGGAGATCAACCACGAAGACCTGAAGGTTTTACAATGGTTTATTTTCTATATAGTCAGATAGACTGCAGTAAGTTAATCAAGTGGATTCAGAATGGATTGAGTGTGACCGCATGCTGAGTTTGTTGTGTGTTTGCTTCGCAGGACAGTAATGGCCAGGTGGCTGGAGGCGGAGTCTCTGTGTACTACTCCCACGTCCTGCAGATGCTCTTCTTCAGCTACAGTCAGGGCAAGTCATTCGCAGCCACAGTGAGCTGCAGCAACATGGAAACACGGAGACTCTTTACCATCAATGTCAAAGGGTAGGATTCCTCTTCTAAATTTGTACAGAAAAGTTCCATCTTAAAATTTGATTGTAACACTCTTTCAAGAGTTTAGTTTTTCTCTAATGTTTGTTCTCTTGGACATGCAGATCTAATGGAGGTAGTAAGACGTCTCCAGCTCTCTGTCAGTGGTCAGAAGTCATGAACCACCCAGGCTTGGTGTGCTGTGTCCAGCAGACCACAGGAATCCCACTGGTCATCATGGTAAAACCAGACACGTTCCTCATTCAGGAGATCAAAACCCTGCCTGCAAAAGCTAAGGTCAGTTCCTAGAATTTCCTAGTGGTCCTAAGGAAGTAGAGAAATATATTGTGAAACTTTGAATATTTTGTGTAAAAAAAAAAAGAAAAAAACAAAGATGGATTTCTGTGGTGTGTGTGAATCATTTAATGTAACATCTGTTGTTTTGTATTTTTGCTCTCCCCTGCCCACCACTTCTGAGGCTGCACTAATGTTTTTGCTCACGTCCTGTTGCTTTGTTGAGATTAGTTTGCATTACTGGTACATTTTGATGCATTTTGATTATTATTGAATGCCAGAAATTGATTAAATGCATATTTGACACTGAATTATTATTATCAGTCTATATTGAAAATTGCAGTCTATTATCATTCCTAGTTTTCGTAGTCACCCAAGTCCCAAATAGAACATACTGAATAGAACATTTCAGTATCACACACAAGATCTTCATAACAAATGAATGTCCACTGCTGTGCTCCTCATACCAAAAGTCCAATATCTATTAAACATGGCTAAAGTTCTCTTAGGAAATTGTTACTCGCCAAACGCTTTCAAAGAAATGTCTACATAAACCCTGAATTACACACCATAAAAATACCCAAAAAAGCCTGCATGGCATTAAAATGCCAGCCACCCAACCAAATTTAGTACCGGTACCAGAGGCTGGAATGGGCAAAATTTTGTGCACAATAAATCCTAATAGGGTGCAAACACAAATAAATAATTCTTTCTCTTCCCCTAAGATTCAGGACATGGTTGCAATCCGTCACACAGCAAGCAACGAGCAGCAGCGCACCACAATGATACTGCTGTGTGAAGATGGCAGTCTCCGTATATACATGGCCAACGTGGAGAACACGTCCTATTGGCTCCAGCCCTCCCTTCAGCCTAGCAGTGTGATCAGCATCATGAAACCCGTCCGCAAACGCAAGACAGCCACGGCCAGTGAGTCACGCCACATTTGCTCTGATTAATCACATTGTTTAGTGTTGTTTAGAGAGATTTATGTTGCATTTTGTGTTTTTCCTCATCAGCCACACGCACATCCAGCCAAGTTACTTTCCCTGTGGACTTCTTCGAGCACAATCAGCAGCTGACAGAGGTGGAGTTTGGTGGCAATGACTTGCTGCAGGTCTACAACGGCCAACAGATTAAACACCGACTCAATTCTACAGGGATGTATGTGGCCAACACCAAGGTAACGAACATGATTCCAGCTACAGTATCATTTAGAAATTATTATTAATAGCTCGCTAAGACATTCTCACTTGGAGTCATTTATGTTGGTTCCTGTCAACAGCCTGGAGGTTTCACGGTGGAAGTAGTGAACAATAACAACTCTATGGTGATGACGGGTATGAGAGTGCAGGTGGGCACTCAGGCCATTGAGCGAGCTCCCTCTTACTTTGAAATCTTTGGGCGTACCATGCAGCTCAACCTGACACGCTCCCGCTGGTTTGACTTCCCTTTCACTCGCGAGGAAGCCCTTCAGGCAGACAAGAAGCTCTCCATTTTCAGTAAGATCCCAACAGAAAAACAAAAAGAAAAGATTAGATTAGATAAAAAAATAAAACTACATTACATAATTATTTTTAAATTATGACTATTATATTGTGAAGTAGATGTTGCTGATTTTAAATTAATAAACTGTGATCTGCTATGTGTAAGAGTGTGTGCCATAATAAAAAAAAAAAAATTGACACCTTTATTTATTTATAATGTATTTTATATAAATAAATATTTTTAATCATAACTTTTGTTTTTAAAATTGAATTCCATACATTTATAGGGATACTCGGGAAAATTAAAATTGTCATTGTTCACTTACCCGCATGTTGTTCCAACTCCATAAAAGCTTTGTTCGTCTTCGGAACACAATTTAAGATATTTTAGATAAAAACCGGGAGGCTTGTGACTGTCCCTTTGACTGCCAAGTAAATAACACTGTCGAGGTCTGGAAAAGTATGAAAAGCATCGCCAGGGAAGTCCATCTGCCATCAGTGGTTCAATCTGAATTCTATGATGCAACGAGAATAATTTTTGTACGCAAAGAAAATAAAAATAACGTCTTAAGCCTGGAATACACTGTGATTTTTGCCCTGATTTTCTCCCGATTTTACAGTCTGAACAAGTTGACGCTAGTTGAGGAAAGTCAGAGCTAGTCTGCAGATTACAGCTGACAGATTCCACAGATAATCTCGTAGTGTATTATGGTCACAGACTCCGATTTTTTTTTAGCTTCAGACTTTTATTCTATCCAGTCGGAGGATATCAAACATGTTTGATATTTTCAGCCGATTTTAGAACATATGTTTTCATTTGTCATGCATCTCCTAGCAACAAGGTGCACGTTTCTGCGTTAGTTCGTTGTGATCGAAACAAACTTTAAAGTCTGGTAGTGTATGATCTTCAGTCGCATAGTGTATGAGGCCCAGTTTTCCTTTGTCACTATTTACAAAGTCGGTAAGTGTATGATGCCTAGTGTTTTAAAAATCTGTTCCGATTTGAAAAGTTGTGTAGTGTATTCCAGCCTTTAGTAACAACAATTCGTCTCCTCTCTTTCTCTCCTCGTCACCGTAGCGCCATTTTGGATATTACCCATTGAATGCAAGCAGCGTACGCTCTTCTGCATCTGCCTCAATGCAAGGATAAGCTATTTTCATTCAAATCAAAGCGTAAAATACGCATCCATGCGTTAATGCGGATGCAGAAGAGCGTACGCTGCTTGCGTTCGATGGGTAATATCCAAAATGGCGTGACGAGGAAAGACAGAGAGGAGACAAATTGTTGAAGAAAAGTCGTTCTTTGCATACAAAAAGTATTCTTGTTGCTTCATAAAATTCAGATTGAACCACTGATGTCAGATGGACTTCCCTGGCGATGCTTTTCATTCTTTTCTGGACCTCGACAGTGTTATTTACTTGGCCGTCAATGAGACAGTCACAAGCCTCCCGGTTTTTATCTAAAATATCTTAAACTGTGTTCCGAAGACGAACAAAGCTTTTGGCGTGGAGTATTCCTTTAAGCTCTTAACAGCAGTGGTGATTATAATTAATAATAAATATTTTTTTTTTTTTCAGTTGGTGCTTCAGTTGACCCAGCAGGTGTCACCATGCTGGACTCCATTAAGATTTATGGCAAAACCAAAGAACAGTTCGGCTGGCCAGATGAGTCCCCAGAGGACTTCTCTTCAGCTGCAGTCAACAACGTGTGCAGCCCCAACCTAAACCAGAGCAATGGCACCGGAGAGAGTGAGATCACCAGCCCCATCACAACAAGTGCCACTGTACTGGAGAGGTATACCAGTCTCCTAAGCCTGGGTGCTCTGATTTCAACCTATTAGTTAATATGATTTCCTGTAGAGAAAATGACTTCTATCTCTGTCTTCATTTCAAATAATTCACTGCATTTAATCTGCATTATTGTCTCAAGATTGCGTGTAATTGATGTCAATTAACGTAACTGAGACGAAGAGCAGAGGAGAGAGAAGGGATTGGGGGGAGGGGGTGTGCGTGACGTGTCCAGTGCATGGCTGCCATCATAATGACCTCGTGCTCGCATGCTTACGTTTCCTGTGTTTGACATACAAATCATTTTTACGCATTTCTTTTCTGTGATCCTCACACATTTTTCTTTTTCTTTGCTCCCTAAAACAAAAAAAAGTTGTGAAACTGAGTCCTTATCAGCCTTGGACCGGTTAGTAACCGCCCTTTCTCTGCTTGTGTGCATGGTGGTTTGTTCGTGTGTGTGTGTGTGTGTGTGTCTGTGTATGTGCGAGAGACAGCAGTCAGACTGAGCTTGCTCTGGTGTAGATCATGCAGGAAAATTACAACATTAGTAATCACATAGGTGTTTTACTTTAACGCTTTTAACGTGTGATAATGTGTTATGGTTTGAATATGGCAATGCTTTGAGAATGATGTAGAATTGGAATATGTTAGTATGGATTGCAATAATTTAAATATTATGCATTGTTTTATTCTAATCTATTTATGTATACATTCTAGGTTGGTGGTCAGCTCACTGGAAGCTCTAGAGAGCTGCTTTGCTGTGGGTTCCCCCAATGAAAAGGTAAGGAAATCTGGTTCTCTTTGTGATTAGAGATATCAAAAGTACCAGTACCAGGTGATCCAAAATTAGAATAAATGTTTAAAATGATGAGTGCTAACATAGGATTAAGAATCCATATCAGTTACTTATTTAAAACTGTTCATTGTGCATGGAGCGGGTACATCTTACAGGCTGCCATGCGTAGATCACATTATCAACCGATATACTACTAATTTCTTGCTGTTATTGGACATTTTTGCTTCAGGAATAAATTATTCATGGATGGCTTTCAATAGTGCATTTCTAAAGTGTCATCAAACTTTGCGTGAATTATCATCCACACCACTAGGTGTCAGTATAATTCCAAATATTTATATTGGCCTGCACAACAAATTAAAAACAAAAATTATACCATTGTAGTAAATGCATTGTACATAATTCAGTGCTTGTAAAATATTTGCTATAATATAGATTTGGTTTTCAAAATGTAGATTAACTTTTGTTTTTCGATAAATGTGTTTTTGTTTTATTTATAAAATAAAGTTTAGTACATGCAAATATTTGAAATACATATACATAATATATATTATATATTTTGACATTTTATTTTTGTTCTTTATTTCAGTTTCATTTCTATTTTAAAAGTTTTCATTTTCTATTTTTATATTTAATTTCAGTTAACTAAAGCAACTTTTAATAAGTTTAATGCAGAATTACAATACTGCTTTTTACAGAGATTTTTCCTTTATTTTTTATTGTTTTCAATGAAATTTGCATTTACATGTGACTTTCCATCCCTGCAATCTATAGGAGAAAAATAAAACTGCTGCTCTAGAGTTGGCCACTCTCCTCCTGTCTATCCCCACTCCTGCTGGAGTTCAACAGCAGACCAAAGGCCTTCTGGCTAGCCTGCACACCAGCCGCACAGCCTACCACAACCACAAGGTACAAACATGATCACTTTATCCTGTGATAGACATGAATCACCATATCGTTTAGTTCAGCTTTTTAACTGGTGATTAATCTGTCTTTAGGATCAGTCTCTACTGAGCAACGCAGTACAGTGTCTGAACAGCTGCAGTAAAGAAGGGAAGGAGCTGGACCCTGATGTGTTCCAGAGACTGGTGATTACAGCCCGCTCCATCGCCATCATGAGACCCAACAACCTTGTGCACTTCACCGAGTCCAGACTTCCTCAGTCAGACACTGGTACACCCATTGAACCTCTTAGTCGTTCATCTTGTTATCCTTTATGTGCCTTTTCATAAAGTCAGTGTTTCCTCTCTTCAGATGTAGGTGATGATGGGAAGGATGGACTGAAGCAAGCTGATACAGAGAGCTATAGCTTCATCATGCAGCTGGTCACTAACTTCTGGAAGCTTCATGCTCTCAAACCCAAGAATGCTTTTTTGGCTCCTGCCTGTTTGCCAGGTACATAGTCACACAGTGGTGTTTATTGATTTGAGTCACACTAGGAGTTCATTGATTTATTGTTTTAGGAATCTGACACATTTTTTTATTTTTCATTTAGGTCTATCTCACATTGAAGCCACAGTCAATGCACTGATTGATATCATCCACGGTTACTGCACCTGTGAGCTGGATTACATCAACGTGGCATCTAAAATCTACATGCAGATGCTGCTCTGCCCTGTACGTCTTCTATTGTCATTCCTCTCCATAATCCATACATTTTGAGAAAAACTAATATTGCAATTCTTACATCTTTCTCATCTACAGGACATCTCTGTAAGCTTTGCTTGCAAACAGGCTCTGATTAGAGTTTTGAGACCCAGAAACAAACACAGACATGTGACCTTGCCTTCTCCTCCGCGGTCCAACACGCCTATGGGTATGAGCCGTGCCTTTCAGCTTTGTGACTTGTACAAACCTCACAACGAATCAACCCCAAAAATAATGCATTGCTGTGCTTTCATATCCTAGGAGATAAAGATGACGACGATGATGACGATGCTGATGAGAAGCCCTCTAACATGACGGGAGGGGAAAGCGGCAGGCATGAGAGTCAAGAACAAAACGAGGTGGAGCACGGAGACTTTGAGATGGTGGTGAGTTTCGCAACCACTATGAGCCCAGCTGTTGGACACTAAGAAGTGTTAACCTGACAATGATTAGACTGTGATATGTATGTCAGCAAACTTACATTTACTGAATCAATACTAAAAAAAATGTAAGTAAAGTTATTGGGCCGTAAAAATGATAATCTGTAAATAATGTAATGTCATATAATTATATATTAATATACCACGTACTGAACAAATAATCATCACAAGTCAAGGTGCATTAAAGTTTTTTTTCATATTCCAGAATGTGCACAATTAATAGGAAGAAAATGACAATCAACAAAATTTGCCCAAATGTATTCATCAAGTAAACTGAGAACACTTAAAAAGTCTAATTCATGCTTTTAAGATCCAGCCCCCCCCCCCAAAAAAAGTCTCCAAAACACTGTTTTGAACACTGTAATGAAATATTTGAGATGGAGGTAGTTGTTTTAAAATGAGGCTTTGTCCAAACTACTGTATGTAAAGAAGGCGCTTGACATGTAATCCTCTCCTCTCTGTGTTTGATCTGCAGTCTGAGTCTATGGTCCTGGAGACGGCTGAGAATGTTAACAATGGAAACCCTTCTCCTCTTGAAGCTCTGCTAGCAGGAGCGGAGGGCTTCCCACCCATGCTGGACATCCCTCCAGACGCTGATGATGAGACCATGGTGGAGCTGGCTATAGCTCTCAGTCTGCAACAAGACCAGCAAGGTCACCGTTTACACTTTTCTGCCCTCTGAGAGAAACATTTTATTAGAGATGTTCCCATACCCTTTTTCCCTTCCCGATACCGATTCTGATTCCTAAGCTCAGGGTATCGGCCGATACAGAGTACTGATCCGATACCTGGGTGTGTATCTGGTTATACAGCTGTATGTACTACTAGCCCTTTATGAATTGATACAATTATTTTATGGTGTGCTTCACCATATATGTGTGTGTGTATATATGTATTTATATATGTATGTGTGTATAGATAGATAGTCAGCCAGTCTGGTGAGTAAACAACAATATATAATATGTAATGTTTGGAAAATGGCAAATCTTTTTAAATATCTAAAAGTACACTCTTAACATCAGTCAGTCAAGCATTATAAATATATTATGATAATCAAGTATTATTTAATGATAGAAATTTAGCAATTAGAATTCAAACTTGGTAACCATGTATGAATGTATATTAGCCATTTTAACTGAACTTAGGACTGGTAGTGTTGCTTTTTTGGTCGTTCAGTGTTTCTGTAAAAAATGGGGGGAAAACTATCAATAATACTGATAAGATAATATTCATACTATGAATTCTACTAAGAACAATATAAAACGCACTAAGCATTGTCGCCCATGGTGAAGATTTAGTCGCATATACAAGAGATTTAGTCGCAATGTGCTAGCACATTTGTATTTCTTCTTCGCTGCTATAAATAGTGGTTGCTTGTGGCAACACCGCACAACTTCCTGTGTTTGCATTCTGAGCATCGAAGAAGAATTGATTCCGATTTACCAAAATGTTACTGTATCGGATCGGTACATGGGTTCAAGTACTCGCCGAAACCGATGCCTGAATTTTTTGTGGTATCTGTGGAATTTCCAGTACTAGTATTGGAATTGGAACAACCCTACAATTTATTATGAGATGGACACTGCTGGTCAGATGTTTGGAATTAGTACTTTTTTAAATGTTTTTTAAGTGTCTTATGCACACCAAAGCTGCAATTATTTGTCCAAAAACAGTGATATCGGGAAATATTATTACAGTTTAAAATAACTTTTCTATTTGAATATATTTAGAAATGTAATTTGTGAGAACAGGTTTGTCATCACATTTATAAATTACCTTTTAAAATATATTAAAATGACAACAAATTAAATTTGTATTGTTCCAAAATTTTGACCGGTAGTGCATATGGTCATTCCTTGTCTAATGAGTGTATGTTGTGTCTGCAGGCAGCAGCAGCAGTGCTTTGGGCTTACAGAGTCTAGGCTTATCTGGTCAGGCCCCAAGCTCCTCATCCCTGGACGCAGGAACCCTTTCAGACACCACTGCATCAGGTAACTGCACCCATCTCCTACACAAGACACTCTTTCAGTTAGGGGTGGACAATCTGACCATTTTATATTGTGGTCTATTATGCCCTCGTAATAATATAATAATAAATCCACAGCAATGACTGCCTGCTAGATGGCTGTGCTGACTGGCCAATTTATACCGTATGCATGTATCATGTGTCTTGAATTCGTTGTGACATATTTGAAAAATATTTCGGCGTGAACTGTGCGACAAATAACATTTTTCGTTTTGATTTCAAATGGAGAGGAACATGAACAAGCAAAGTATATTTGAGGTTTCAGGAGCGTGCCTAAATGGTCAAATATACACAAAAAAATCTCAATGTCCATCTCAAGTATTTACATAAAGCCAGTCAGTTATGTCGTAAGTGAACATAAACAGTTGGGAAAAATGCATCAGTATATTAGATCCGTGCATTCAGTCTACTGAAATACCTGCTGCTGTCTGTGTCATTAATGTTAATCAAACAAAAGAGAGAAAATCATTCACTGCTCTTGACTGATTCTTATTAAAGCTACTAAAGTTATTCAATTTAATTCATATAGTAAATTATAGTGATTTCAGTTTAACTTTGGTTTTAATGACCATTTTGACAAGTGATTGTTTAATGCAATAATGTTTTAAATTGAGGAAATGTATAAGTCTGTAAGCTTGTTCCAGTCTGGATATTCTCAAGAGTACATCTCAAAATTGAGAAGATTGCGAATCAGATCGTGATCGAGTTAAAAAAAAAATGTTGGTGATGTTTTGGGAAGATTGTCCACCCCTACTTTCTGTCATGCTTACTGCATGCTCACCCAGCATTCCTCTTGTCATCCCTTCATGTCCCATAATTCCTTTCAATTACAATCATTTTCAAATATATGGCTGTTTGTCTATTTATATGTTCGTGTGCACCTTTAGAACCCCCCCTTAGCAAAGCCTGCTGTTTTTTTTCCTGTAACAGCTCTGGTTATGCTTTCAGCCCCAGCCTCGGATGATGAGGGGAGCACAGCTGCCACAGACGGCTCCACGCTGCGCACCTCTCCCGCCGAGCACGGGGGCAGCGTGGGCTCTGAGAGCGGCGGCAGCGCTATCGATTCAGTTGCAGGAGAACACAATGGTAAGACTGGATTTTTACTGTTTGTCTGATTTATTTATATATATTTTTTTTATATATATAAATTATTTTGAAGTGGATTGTTTGATTGTTTCATCAACTCCGGATGATGTGTGTTTCAGTGTCTGGCCGCAGCAGTGCTTATGGGGACACAACTGTTGAAGGACACCCTGCAGGGCCGGGCAGCGTGAGCTCCAGCACAGGAGCCATCAGCACTACCACGGCCCAGCATGAAGGAGACGGATCAGAGGGTGAAGGAGAGACGGAGGGTGACATCCACACCAGCAACAGGTCTGTCTCCATGATGGAGCACTTGTCTTCTACTATAAACTAGAATAAAATGCACTTCATGTACTGTCTCACTCTTTTTTCCAGGTTGCACATGGTGCGTTTGATGCTCTTAGAGCGTCTCTTGCAGCATCTGCCCCAGCTCCACACTGTAGGTGGAGTTCAGGCCATCCCCTACATGCAGGTCATCCTCATGCTGACTACAGATCTGGATGGAGAGGACGAGAAAGACAAGGGAGCACTGGATGACCTTCTGGCCCTGCTCATCGCCGAGCTCAGCATGCATAAGAAGGTGAGACTACATTAAGAAAGAACATTTAAATGCATTTTTCTTGTATGGAAACAGAATATGGATTGTCATTTTTGGTTTCCAGGATGTTTCAAAGAAGAATGAGCGCAGCTCCATAAATGAGGTGCACCTGGTCATCATGAGGCTCCTCAGTGTCTTTATGTCTCGTACCAAGTCTGGCTCAAAATCCTCCTCTGAGGTAACTCTCAACTTCAGTCTGGTAATACAGTACTCAAAAGGCTTTGTTCTAATGATGATGTTCTAATGAAAATGATATTTTCGAACCACAAAGTCTGAGAATTAAACCAAACTAATCCAAACTATCAGTCAAAAGTTTGGAGTCGATAAGATTTTTTTTCTTTGTCCCTTATGCTCACAAATGCTGCATTTATTTGATAAAAAATACAGTAAAAAAGTAATGTGAAATTTTACAATGAAAAATAACTTTCCTATTTGAATATATTTTAAAGGGTAAGATATTGCTGTGATGGCAAAGCTGAATTTTCAGCATCATTACTCCAGTTTTCAGTGTCACGTGATCCTTCAGAAATCATTCTAACATGATGATTGCTGCTCAAGAAGCATTTCTTATTATTATCAATGGTAAAAATGTGGTGCTTAATATTTTTGTGGAAACAGTTATATTTTTATAGGATCCTTCGGTTAATAGAACATTGATGAATAATTTTACATTAATGTATCCTTGCTGAATAAAATAATTTATAAAAAAAATGATACTTCCTTATTTTAACAGTTTATAATTATTTGAGAAATAAAATGTAACTTTATCATTTATTTTCTTATATATTTTTTGAAAATGTATTATTGAAGTATACTTTTAAAAAATGTAATGAGAACATTTGAAATATGGCTAGAATTTACATTTGATAAAATGGTCAGCATTTAAAATGTCCTGGACAACATTGATTGGAAGCCACACACTTTGATTGTAATTTGATCGCCTTTTTTATATACCTATTTGCATACTCTATTTTAGATTAGCCGTGCCTTGAACAGTGTACATTTCTATTACTGTTGTTTACATGTTTCTACCAGGTTCAGTTTGCAGAGCAGTGAATGTGAAAACTGTTAAATAATTCAGTTTCGTCTCTGTTTTCTCGCCAGTCGTCTTCTCTCATCTCCAATGCAACAGCTACCGCTCTGCTCAGCATGGGAGCGATAGACTACTGCCTGCATGTGCTCAAATCCCTGCTGGAGTTCTGGAAGACTCAGCAGGGCGAGGAGGAGCCAACGGCCACCAGTCAGCTCCTAAAACCCCACACTTCCTCCTCACCCCCAGACATGAGCCCCTTCTTCCTGCGTCAGTATGTCAAGGTACAGGCTGGGTCTTGAAAAGCTTGCTCTTGTGTATTTGTATTGCATAAGAAAAATCATGATCTTTAAATTATGGGTGTGTTTCTCAGGGCCATGCTGCTGATGTGTTTGAAGCGTACTCTCAGCTTCTCACCGAGATGGTCCTCCGACTGCCATACCAGATCAAGAAAATTGCAGACGCCAACCCGCGCATCCCACCGCCAATCTTTGATCACTCCTGGTTCTATTTCCTGTCAGAGGTAATGCACGTAATTCACTTTTGGGCTGTGCTGAAGAGTTTTCAGTGAAGAAAGTCGATTCATGCTAAATTATTCAATCATCTTCCAGTATCTGATGATCCAGCAGACGCCATTCGTGAGAAGACAAGTGAGGAAGCTCCTGCTGTTCATCTGTGGCTCCAAAGAGAAATACCGTCAACTCCGAGATCTCCACACGCTTGACTCCCACGTGCGGGGCATCAAGAAGCTTCTGGAGGAGCAGGGCATCTTCCTGAGGGGAGGAATCGTGACTGCGACATCTGGCTCCGCTCTACAGTATGACACTCTCATTTGTCTGGTGAGTAAACAGGCTTGTGTGACGCCCTAGGAATTTTACAGTTCCTTGAGTTTGCATTTGTATGACCTTTTTTCCTTTTACACAGATGGAGCACCTTAAAGCATGTGCTGAAATAGCCACTCAGAGAACGATCAACTGGCAGAAGTTCTGCATGAAGGACGACTGTAAGTGTACAATGTGTCCTACTTTTACATTTATGCATTTGCAGTTCTTGCTATCCCGAGGAATCTGAACCCATGAGCTTGATGTCACTTGTGGTACTAATGGAATTCTTTCTCTCTTTGTAGCGGTGTTGTACTTCCTGCTGCAAGTGAGTTTCCTGGTGGATGAGGGTGTTTCTCCGGTCCTGCTGCAGCTGCTCTCTTGTGCTTTATGTGGCAGTAAAGTCCTGGCGGTCTCCTCCTCTGGAGCTTCAGGTGGAGGTTCTGGAGGTTCATCTCAGCCCTCTCAGAGCAAATCCTCCAGCAAGAAGAGCAAGAAGGAGGACAAGGAAAAAGACAAAGAAGGTTTTATGATCTTTGAGCAATGCCCAACTATCATTAGAATTAATAATAATAATAAAAAAAAAACAGTTCAATAGCTCTTTTCTCAATGTTCCTGTTGTATTTTCTGCAGGGGATGGAGCTGGCAGTCAGGAAGATCAGCTATGTACAGCTCTGGTCAGTCAGCTCAATAGATTTGCAGATAAGGAGACGCTTATTCAATTCTTGCGTTGCTTCCTGCTCGAGTCCAACTCTTCCTCTGTGCGCTGGCAAGCCCACTGCCTCACACTGCATATCTACAGGTACTTAGCTACTACATGCAAGCACCATCCCTAAACACACTCTCTCGTGTCCTGTGCTTTGAACTTGATCCAGAAGTTCCATCATTTTATATCAAATGAATTATTTACCTTGCAGGAACTCAAACAAATCCCAGCAGGAGTTGCTGCTTGACCTGATGTGGGCCATTTGGCCAGAACTACCCGCTTATGGTCGTAAAGCAGCTCAGTTTGTGGACCTTCTTGGATACTTCTCGCTTAAAACACCTCAGACGGAAAAGAAGGTAGGGATACTTGAATGTGATTCGGTATTAAATGACTGATTTATAATTTATGATCTTACACTGCTGTTCAAAATTTTGGGGTCAGATTAGGATAGGATTTTTTAAGATGTCTTTATGCTTGCCAAGGCTGCATTTATTTGATAAAAAATACAGTAAAAAGAGTGACATTGTGAAATAATACAAATGTTTTCTATTTAAATATATTTTATAATGTAATACTAAATTAAACAATTGTGCAGCTTAATGTTTTTTCAGGTTTCTTTGATTATAAAGTTCAAAAGAACTGCATTTATTTTAAATAGAAATGTTTTGTAACATCGCAAATGTTTCATTTGATCAATGTAATGTGTCCTTGCTGAATGAAACTATACATTTATTTAAAAAAAAAATATATCTTACTAGCACCAAACTTTTGAGTGGTAGTGTAATGAGTTGGTCATTTATAAGATTTAAAATGTTTGTGTGAGTGTTTTGCCTTGCAGCTAATGTTTTGATTGTGTTTTCTAGCTGAAGGAATACTCTCAAAAGGCTGTAGAAATTTTGAGGGCTCAGAACCACATCCTGACCAATCATCCCAATTCAAATATATACAAGTAAGTGTTCCCATCATGCTTTATTGCACTAGGGTTTTTTGGGTCATGGATGCGATAACATCCCTTAATTATTTTTTTTTCATACTTCTCTTCTCAGCACGCTCTCTGGACTGGTGGAATTTGATGGGTTTTTCCTGGAGAGTGATCCTTGCTTGGTGTGCAACAATCCTGAAGTGCCCTTCTCTGTGAGTGACGTACATGACATGTCACATTTATTGGTTGTTTAAGTTGCTTTGGTTCTAAATGTTGGCCTACTTTATTCCCTGTGCTCTTAGAACATCAAACTCTCATCTATCAAAGTGGACACACGTTACACCACCACTCAGCAAGTGGTGAAGCTGATTGGCAGCCACACTATCAGCAAAGTCACAGTGAAGATTGGCGATCTTAAGAGAACCAAGATGGTTCGCACGATCAACCTTTACTACAACAACAGGACCGTACAGGCCATTGTAGAGCTGAAGAACAAGTGAGCATACTAATCAGACTCTTGAAAATTTAGATTTTTCTTTGGAGCAGTATTTGTGGAAATTTGATGATACGTTAAATAATTTGAAATTTGTGTTCACAGACCTGCTCGCTGGCACAAAGCTAAGAAGGTGCAGTTGACCCCCGGCCAAACTGAAGTGAAGATCGACCTCCCTCTCCCCATTGTGGCCTCCAACCTGATGATTGAATTCTCTGATTTCTATGAGAACTACCAGGCGTCTACAGAGACCCTGCAGTGTCCTCGTTGCAGCGCCTCAGTCCCTGCCAATCCAGGAGTCTGTGGCAACTGTGGAGAGAATGTGTATCAGTGCCACAAGTGCAGGTAGGCATAGTGTGAATATTGTACAAAGACCCAAGAAAACTGACAGAATTGCAGTGAAATTGAGATTGTAATTGTCTGTTTTGAATTTTCCAGATCCATTAATTATGACGAGAAGGACCCTTTCCTGTGCAATGCCTGTGGTTTCTGTAAATATGCACGCTTTGACTTCATGCTGTATGCAAAACCCTGCTGTGCTGTGGATCCTATAGAAAATGAAGAAGACAGGAAAAAAGTATGACCGGCATAAACATCTAATATATAAAATAAATGTCCATTTATGTAGATTGTGTAATTGAAGAAAGGAATGTGTACAACAACAACAGAAAACGAGAGATGCAAACAGACCTGGGGCCTGTTCCATAAAACAAATTTACCAAAGAAGCCAGGCTTATTTCAGTATGTTTGACTTATTTTGAACCAAATCAACTGGCAAGAAGTCAGAATAACTGAAATAAACCTGGCTTATTTTGTAAACTTGTTTTATGAAACGGGCCCCTGGTTAAGTTAGGAATAATCTAAATATAAAAATGCTGTAATAAGTCCACTACTAAAATATATGTTAATGATTTATTGTATCCAGGCTGTGACCAACATCAACACTCTATTAGACAAGGCTGACCGTGTTTACCACCAACTCATGGGTCACCGGCCGCAGCTGGAGAGTCTGCTGTCTAAAGTAAATGAGGCTGCACCTGAGAAACCACAGGTCAGTCTGTCCGCTTCTGCTCCAGACAGATCAAGGACTTTTCTCTCTTGAATTATCCAAATGAGTTTTGGGTGTGTGTTCATGTTTTCATGGCTCTTGACAGGATGATACAGGAGCAGGCGCTGGTCTCGGTACCTCCACTGCCTGTGTCAATCGGTACATTCAGCAGCTGGCACAGGAATATAGCGGAGACTGCAAGACTTCATTCGATGAGCTCTCCAAAATCATCCAGGTTAGAGATCAATAGAGCTGGTACTGTACCAGAATGGCAGTCGAGAACAATACCAGAGAATTTTCATCATGCTGTATCATACAGTAAAAATAATAAGAATGACTACAATAAAAATGTTAGTAATATTATCATTATTATTTTAAGTTTATTTTTAGTATTGTTGATTAGTTATTTTTTAATTATATAATTAACTGTGTATGGGTCTGGTGTTGATGATAATTCTACATAAAAATTATAATGAAATATTAATGTTTTAATAATTAATGTATGTCATGTTGTATTATGTAATGTATGCATCTAGTGATGATTTATTACTCTATAATCAGAAAGTCTCTGTTTTTATTACTCATTCAGAAAGTTCTTGCATCGCGTAAGGAGCTGCTGGAGTATGACCTGCAACAGCGGGAAGCTGCTACCAAATCATCCCGCACCTCCGCCCAACCCACCTTCACAGCCAGCCAGTATCGCGCCCTGTCTGTGCTGGGATGCGGGTACACATCCTCCACCAAGTGCTACGGCTGTGCATCCGCAGTCATGGGCCAATGCATCACTCTACTGCGTGCACTGGCAACCAACACTACCATCAGGCAGATCCTGGTACTGCAGGGTCTTATCCGAGAACTGTTCGAGTACAACCTGCGCCGCGGCACTGGAGCCATGAGGGAGGAGGTCCGCCAGCTCGTCTGTTTGCTTACCAGGTATATACACGAACAAATATCCAAATCTCTGAAGAGAATAGCTAATACTGCTTGTTTTATAAGATGTTAACTACTTTTACGGCAATGTATTTTGCAGAGATCACCCAGAAGCCACACAGCAGATGAATGACCTCATTATTGCCAAGGTGTCAGCTGCCCTTAAAGGTCACTGGGCCAACCCTGATCTGGTAACTGTCTTTATTACATAGTAAAGATCACATGTAGCTATTTTTTTATGCCTGTAGTAGTTCTGTGGTAGTACTTATTTGACTGTTTCTTACAAGTGTCGTCTCTTCTCATTTAGGTCAGTAGTTTGCAGTATGAAATGCTGCTTCTTACAGACTCCATTGCTAAAGAGGGAGGATGCTGGGAGCTCAGACTTCGCTGTGGTGAGTCCTGTGGTGGATTTCCAGAGCTAAAAGTCTAAACCTTTATTTTTCCTTAAGCTGTAGCTGTTCACCCGCATATATTATGTAAACAAAAACTTTTATTTTGGATGCGATTAATAGTTGCCCAGCACTTGTAGTTATCTTACTTGGTTTGGCCAGAATTTGAACTTTGTGCTTACCTACTCATGCTTCTCTTTTTTTATTTGTTTTCTTTTACTAAATTATATCCTAATAATTTAGTAATGATAATATATTGTGTTATGAATAATTAAATTTTACTGTAATAGCTAGAATTGTAATATTAGTGCTTCCTACTCAAGCCTCTCTGGGTTTTTTTTCCAGCACTGAGTCTGTTCTTGATGGCGGTGAATATAAAGACCCCTGTAGTGGTGGAGAACATTACACTGATGTGCCTGAGGATCCTGCAGAAACTCATCAAACCTCCTTCCCCAACCAGCAAGAAAAACAAGGTTCGACAGACCCATAGTACTGATGATGTTTCAATCGATACGTATTGATCCACTTGCCTGCCCTTACCTGACTTGTACTCTTTAACAGGAAGCTGCTGTGGAATCACTGACTACAGTCAAGCCATACAACAATGAGATCCACGCACAGGCCCAGCTCTGGCTCAAAAAAGACCCCAAGGCCTCTTATGAAGCCTGGAAGAAGTGCCTTCCTGCTAGATGTAAATATCCAGATTCTGTATCAGCAGTGTTCTTGGTTGTTTCCATGAAACAGTTTACTTAATGTTGCTCTCTCGTCTATCGCAGGTCAGGAAACAGTCTCTAAACCTTTGAATAAGGCTGATATCAGGAAGCAGTACCTGATGGAGAAGTACGTGTGGAAGTGGAGGCAGTTCATGAGGTCCAGGTCAGAGGGCCTGTTCCCTCGCCTGCTCAAACTGGGTCATAACAACTGGCTGAGACAGGTATGTGCTATTTTAAAGGACCCAAGAGTGTCTGATTCTTTTCTGCTTTAATGTGCTCTAATGTAATCTGACTCTTCTCGTAGGTGCTCTTCACCCCAGCCACCCAGGCAGCAAGACAGGCAGCTTGCACAATCGTCGAAGCTCTAACAACAATCCCCAGCCGCAAACAGCAAGTTCTAGACCTCCTAACAAGGTACATTTGACATGGATGAAGAAAACAATACTTTTTGGACCAGATTTTTCTTTATTAGACTCAATCAAGCTAGAAGTAGGAGCCATTCCCAAGTTTTTGTTGTTTGTTCTTCAGTTATCTGGATGAGCTGAGCATTGCTGGAGAGTGTGCTGCAGAGTACCTGGCTTTGTACCAGAAGCTCATCAAACCTGCTCACTGGAAGGTTTACCTGGCTGCCCGTGGTGTCCTACCATACATCGGCAACCTTATCACCAAGGTATTGTCAAAAACTGTAGATACTGTAGGGTTATATAGTGAGGATGTGTCATTTCCATTAACCTAAACTCATGTGGTGTTCTTTAGGAAATTGCTCATCTACTAGCCCTTGAAGAAGCCACACTGAGCACAGACTTGCAGCAGGGATACGCCCTCAAGAGTTTGACAGGTCAATTCAAGCTTTTGTGTCTCATTCAATTTAAAGGTAAACTCCGAGAACTTTAACAGTTTCTCTTCTCTCACAGGCTTGCTGTCCTCATTCGTGGAGGTGGAGTCCATTAAGCGTCACTTTAAGAGTCGGTTGGTTGGCACGGTCCTTAACGGCTACCTGTGCTTAAGGAAGTTGGTGGTCCAGAGAACCAAACTAATTGATGAGACCCAAGACATGCTACTGGAGATGTTGGAGGACATGACTACAGGTTCCAGCCTTCACCTTCAGGTCTTCTCTGATGTTTTTGTGTTATTAGAGACCAAATTAGCTCAATCTATATCTTCTGTTGTAGGGACAGAGTCTGAGACCAAAGCATTCATGGCTGTGTGCATCGAAACTGCAAAGCGGTACAACCTGGATGATTATCGCACCCCTGTCTTTATCTTCGAGAGGTTATGTAGCATCATTTATCCGGTAAGTAGACTTCAGCTCTTTAAAATTTGCGTCTAACTTTGGGAATGATGATTGTGGTAAAACTAATTTCTCCGATCTGTGTGTATGAAGGAGGAGAATGAAGTGACTGAGTTCTTTGCTACGCTGGAGAAGGACCCACAGCAGGAGGACTTCCTGCAAGGCCGTATGCCAGGAAACCCATACAGCAGTAATGAACCAGGCATCGGCCCTCTCATGAGAGATATCAAGAACAAAATCTGCCAGGATTGCGATCTTGTGGCACTACTGGAGGACGACAGCGGCATGGAGGTACGTAATCTGCCTCAGTACTATGTCCTAGGACTTTTTCAAATAAATTATTTGTATTTCTAAATCTTCTTTTTTAAACCTTAATAAAGCAAGAAAAAAACAAACTTAATAAAATGGGTAATTGAGATGTTAGGGTCAATTACACAAGCGATCAAATGTTGAAGGTCAGGTTCTTTTTAAAACAATGCATTTATTCAGCAAGGTCATTTATAATGTTTCAAAATATTTCTATTTTAAATGTATATTATACATTTGATAAATATTTATATATTACATTTGACAAATATTAAAAATACATTTTGACTGCCAAAATTGAGTTGTGCCTAACTATGTCAAGTGGTGCAACCAGAAACATGCCTGAAAGAAAATAAGAGTGTTGCATAATAAAATATGAATAAATACAAATATTTTTTTTTTACTCTTATCTGATCTTCTATTGAAATATGTTTTTAAAGATGACTTTTCTTTGCAGCTCCTTGTGAATAACAAGATCATCAGTTTGGATCTGTCTGTTGTTGAGGTCTATAAGAAGGTTTGGTGCCCCACCAACGAGGTAAGCTAAAGAAGATAAAAATGTACTTTATTTTTACATATCAGCCATGGTTTAAACGCTCTATTTCTTACAATAAAGGGTGAGCCAATGAGGATCATCTACAGAATGAGGGGGCTTCTAGGAGATGCAACAGAGGAGTTCATTGAGTCTTTGGACTCAACTACAGGTTGGTTTTATGTTGCAGGACCCTTTCTTAACATTATTTTCATTTATTTTTTTCATAGTTTATCTCATTTTTCTCACTTGTAATTGGTGTTTTCGCTCTGTTCAGATGAAGAGGAGGATGATGAGGAGGTATATAAGATGGCTGGAGTGATGGCGCAGTGTGGAGGTCTGGATTGCATGTTGAACAGGCTCTCTGGAGTCAAAGATTTCAAACAGGGCAGGCACCTTCTCACAGTGAGTATGAAGTTCTCCTCTCTAATTCAACACACTCTACAGATTCCTCTGAAACTGATGAAGATTTGTATGATTTTGTTTTGCTTTATAGGTTCTCCTCAAGTTATTTAGTTATTGTGTAAAAGTGAAAATCAACAGGCAGCAGCTGGTGAAACCAGAGATGAACACACTGAATGTTATGCTGGGCACATTGAATTTGGTAAGTAACATACCAGAGGAATCATCTGATAGGATCAAATGTAATCTTTAAGAGAATATTTGTAATTGGATGTTGTATTTCAGGCATTGGTGGCAGAGCAGGAGAGCAAGGACAGTGGAGGAGCATCCATAGCAGAGCAGGTTCTTAGTATTATGGAGATCATCCTGGATGAGGCCAATGCGGAGACTGTGTCTGAAGATAAGGTCAGCAAGACATTTTGATTTATGCAATGAATATTACAGTATAATAGAAGTCAGCCAGCCAGCTGTATTCATGTCTCCTTTGTGTTTCTCCTCAGGGTAACCTGCTGCTGACGGGTGATAAGGACCAGCTGGTGATGCTGCTGGACCAGATCAACACGTTATTTGTGCGTTCCAATCCCAGTGTCCTTCAGGGACTGCTCCGGATCATCCCTTACCTGTCCTTCGGTGAACTTGAAAAGATGCACATCCTGGTCGAGCGCTTTAAACCCTGCTGTAACTTCGACAAGTATGGAGTTTGTTCATCTCCGTAACTAGAACTCTGACATTCCTTTGTAATAATAGTGAAAGTTTTCTGCATTAAACACCGTTTGTTTTCATACACAGGTATGATGAGGAGCACAGTGCAGATGACAAGGTCTTTCTGGACTGCTTCTGTAAAATAGCTGCTGGAATCAAGAATAATAGTAATGGACATCAACTGAAAGACCTCATCTTGCAGAAGGGCATCACCCAGAGTGCTCTGGACTATATGAAGAAACATATCCCCTGTGCTGAGAAGTATGACATGTCATTATATAAGAAGTATATTGTGTTTATAGAAATAAATATATAAAAAATACATTTTGTAGATCTTATACATTATAATTAGATACATATTTGTTTTATAAATGTCATTTATTTATATTTATTCAAATACACTATATATATATATATATATATATTAGTGAATATATAAATAAACATGTATAACTTATAATAATGTATTATTTAAAGTAAATGCGTTTATTAATATATATATATATTTAGTTTGTTTTATTATTCAAAATTACATTTGTATTATATTTATTAATGTGTATATATATCTACACATTAATACATTAAAATGACATATATGTCATTATATATATAAATATGTAAATACATATATTTACTATGAATGATGTGTGTAGTGTTTTTTTTTTATCCATATCCTTTATATCCAGAAATACATTTTATAGGTACATATTTATCTCCATTTTCTTATTATTGAACTTATAAATATAAAACAGTCTTATACATAAGTTATTTATTCATATTTCATTTATACAATATAAAATAAATATTTTTGAACTAATTGAAAAATATAAGACAACAAGAAATGCAATGCATCTACCTTATCCAAAAACATTTCTGTTTTAAAGTGATTACCTAAACTATAAATAATATTTTGCAGCCTGGATGCAGACGTTTGGAAGAAGTTCCTTGCTCGACCAGCACTTCCATTTATCCTTAGACTGCTGCGTGGTCTGGCCACCCTGCACCCCCCTACACAGGTAACACTTTTATAACTAGTTTTTTTTATTTCATGCAGTATCCCTGTACAGACATAAATCATCTATGCTCCTCTTATAGATGCTAATCGGAACAGATTCAATAACCAATTTGCACAAGCTGGAGCAGGTGTCCAGTGATGAGGGTATCGGCACTTTAGCAGAGAATCTTCTGGAGGCACTAAGGGAACACGCAGAGGTTAACCTGAAGATTGACGCTGCCCGAAGGGAGACTCGAGCGGAGAAGAAACGCATGGCCATGGCGATGAGGCAGAAAGCTCTCGGCACACTGGGAATGACAGTGAGTCACATATATAGAGAGAAGCTTGATGTATAAATCAGGAAAAAACGACTGAGTTCAAATTTTTCTGTTTTTCACTTTCTTTTAGACCAATGAGAAGGGCCAGGTGGTGACCAAGACATCCCTTCTTAAACAGATGGAGGAGCTCATAGAAGAACCTGGGTTGACTTGCTGTATTTGTAGAGAGGGCTACAAGTTCCAGGTCCATTTATCTACCAATGACGTTTTATTTAGCTGTAGATGAAATGTTCAACCTCTTCATTGTCTAATCCTTGATCATACTTTGTACCCTACAGCCAACCAAAGTTCTTGGCATCTACACATTTACAAAGCGTGTGGCCCTAGAGGAGTTTGAGAACAAACCCCGCAAGCAGCAGGGCTACAGCACTGTCTCACACTTTAACATAGTCCATTATGACTGTCACCTTGCTGCTGTCAGGTGCGTGAAACTGCAATAGATTTGATTAAATTAATATTTCACCCAAAACGACAATCATTTACTCACCCTCAAGTTGTTCCAAACCTGTATGTTTTTCACTGTCCTGTTGAACTCAAAGATTTTTTTATTAATGTTGGCAACCAAACAGTTGACTGTAGCCATTGACTTCCATAGTATGGAAAAAAAATACTGTGTGGAAGTTAATGGCTACCGTCAACTGAGGGTGATTTAAATGATGGCAGAATTTAAATTTTTGGGTGAACTATTGCTTCAAGGAAGGTTTTATCATCTTGTTTCATAATTTTCTTTCTGTCGGTCTGGATCAGGCTTGCCAGAGGGCGTGAGGAATGGGACAGTGCCGCACTACAGAATGCCAACACAAAGTGCAATGGGCTCCTACCAGTATGGGGACCTCATGTACCCGAATCTGCCTTTGCCACCTGCCTGGCAAGGTACGTCATGCCTGCAGCTTGTTTAAAGCCAAGACGTACTCCTGAATATTTAAAGGATGTTAAGCTTATTTTGTACTGTTACAGGCACAACACATATCTGCAAGAGTGCACAGGACAAAGGGAACCCACGTACCAGCTCAACATTCACGATACCAAGCTGCTGTTCCAGCGATTTGCTATGGAGCAGTCCTTCAGCGTGGACACAGGGGGAGGAGGCCGTGAGAGCAACATCCACCTCATCCCTTACATCATTCACACCATTCTCTACGTCCTCAACACGTACGTTTATCAAAGATGAGAATTGAGTTACAGTGCGTTTTGAGATTCTTAAAATTTTTCTGAATTTTTCTTCAGAACAAGGGCCACGTCACGGGAGGAGAAGAATCTTCAGAGCTTCTTAGAGCAGCCTTGTGAAAAGTGGGTGGAGACTTCGTACGAGGTGGACGGGCCACACTACTTCACCATATTGGCCATGCACATCCTGCCACCCGAGCGCTGGAGGACTACTCGTCTCGACTTCCTTCGTAGGCTGCTGGTCACTTCACATGCTCGCAAGGTCTCACCAGGGGGTGCTAACAAGTAAGGCAACAAAGCATGACTGTGCATGTGTCAGAGCTTGAACATTAAAGAGCTTGTACAAGCATGTGCTGTACTTTACGTGCTGAGGGTGTCTATTTTTGGTTTTGGAAAGTGTTTTGTGCTTGCTCAATCTGCCGATGATGCAAGATTATACCAGACATGGCTTGTGCTGGGTGTGTCAGATTGTTTCAGGCCTCAGTATTGCTGTTTGTAAAATGTTTCACTTTCAGAGTGACTCCTGTGTTTAAGATTTTTTTCTAATTTTAATTAAATATTATACATTATATAATGTTATTTATATATATATATATTATATAACTTTTATATAATATTTACTGCAATATAATTATTATAATTACATATATGCATGCATTTTTGTGTGTGTGTATATAATGCATTTCTTAAAGCTTGCGTGTATGTGTATGTATGGTTGGTTATACATATATTTATGTCCGTTTTATTCGTTTTTGAATAATATCTCTCTAAGTGATTTAATTGCATATTTGGTTTTAATCGTTTCAGGCTCACAGACAAAGCCGTGAAGGAGTATGCTGTTTACCGCTCACCGCTTCTCTTCTGGGGTCTAGTGGATCTTGTCTTTGATATGTTCATGGTACGAGAATGTGTTCTTTTTTGCTGTTCCTCACACTTGTGTCATTTCATATTAAGGCCCCGTCCACATGGAGACGCATTTAGCTGTATACGCAAAAATTTAGTATCGTATTGGTGTTTCGTCCAGACGGATCCGGCATTTTGGGAGAGTGAAACCGCTTTTGAAACCGGGTCCCAGAGTGGATAAATCTGAAAACGATGCCCTTGCGTTTTCGTGTGTGTACAGCCAATCCTTATATTTTGTGAAACGATGATGTCATCACACCACGTCTCGACCCTCGTCAGACACCGCTACATAACGTAACAGCAACAAAAACATGAACAAACACTGAACGATTATCTTTTTATTAACTAAGATTAATAAATATATTGTTCCATGTTCGTTTGTCGCAATGTTTATGCGCATAAGGCTATGTCATCTTCTCCGTTTTGGTGTATCTCTGTGGCAGAATTACAGTGCCACATACTGGTCTGGCATGTAAACTACATAGTTTTGTGTCGGTTTAGTGTGTGCACATATTTCTTGAGATAAGGAAAAAAACAAAGATCAGATAGGGAAAGCTCTGGCTTCGTGTGGATGTAGCTTAAGTTCATATTTTCATTAAATCTAATTTTATCTGCCCTATCCCACAACAGAAAGTGCCCACCAGCAACACAGAAGGAGGCTGGTCCTTCTCGTTCGCAGAGTACATAAGGCACAATGACATGCCCATCTATGAGGCTTCAGAAAGAGTTTTGAGGGCTTTCCAGGATGAGTTCATGCCTGCTGAATCCTTCTCGGAGTTCCTGGATGTCGTAGGTCAGACATTTTTTATGCACTTTCCTGCCATGTACTGAACACAAAGCTCAGTGGAAAGTAATACAAATAAGAAGTGTTGAGCTATAGAATATTAATCTTTTGTACTGACTCTTTTCCCAGGTCTTCTGTTAGACATCCCAGACCCTGACGGCTTCCTGCAGGACCTGTTGAACTCTGTGCCCTGATGGCACACATTTATGCACCTCACTTATGGACTCGTGACCGCTCTGTCCAGTGCAGGTGTTCCTTAAACACGGAGTCTGTCTGCTACCCGGACACTGCTATTCGCAACTCCATAAGGACACCTTTCAATCGGGGCCCAGGCTCCCAAAACTTCTATCAGCTCGCATACACATTCATTCACCTCCACTTCTGCTCCTGATTTCCGCGTGGGTTCATTCAGTTATAACTCTCCTAAACAAGAAAGTGACGTGTAGCCTGACGAGTTAATGCATATTTATTCTACAATGGCTTTGTAACACCTAATACACACAAAACACACCATGCAGTTTTGATCCGACATGATGCAGGTAATTATTTCATAAACAACCCTGATGGCTTTAATTTTTCCTTTTTTGATTTTTGTTTATGGTGTTTTTGACTCTAAATTGGCTAAGAGTTACAGATTCACTAACTAATCTCTCCTCGTCTTGTTCTTTGTGTCTGGATTTTTTTTTTTTTTGCAGTGGTGTTCTTTGAATTGTTTGTGAGAAAGGCAAGGCCTGACAGTGGTTCTGTGAGTGAAATGTGTGATTGTTTTCCATGTGTAAATGGTTAAAGAGTGAGATGAAAGCTTGTTTAATGTGTTTATTCCCAAGAAATGAAAATACTTTCTGATTTGTAAAGGGTTTTACCTGCATCAACAAAGATAAAGAATAAAAAGGACCAGCATATTTATTTTGGGAGCCTTTTCCACTTAGTTTTTCTGGTTGGGTTTTTGTGTTTTGATCAAAATCAAGATAACTACCTTTCTTTTTCGTTTTGTCTTCCATGTAATTCACACCGTAATATTCCGCAGATTAAAGATTTTCCCCAGAGCAAGTTATGCCTCTGGTAAGCAAGGTGCCGCTGAGAGAAGAGTCTCAGTGATTTAAGTTTATTCTTCCAATATAAACACACACCTGCGATAGGGTGTTCTTGAGCTGAATGCATGGTGTGAAGTTTGTTTTAAAAAAACGAAAACAAGAAAAACCCAGTTAGTGTCTATTCGCCTATTCCCGCTGCTACAATGTTCAACTGTTGCTGAATGTCTGCTTTTGAATTAGCTCAAATTAATAAAGGTGTAAGAATACAATATCTGACTCACTGTGTCATCTAAGCAGTGTTATTCAGTATATACTATTGTTGCATGTAATACTTTTTATATTTTCAGTTTATTTCAGTTTTAGTATGTAGTAGGCCTATGCCTTACTGCATATAATTTAATATGTAGTTTATATTTCTGTGTAGTTTTATTTTTGCTGTTTGAGTAATTTTAGTATAATTTCTTTAACTTTCAGTCACAAAAAAACAACACCGCATCGAAGATAATAATAAAACGGCAAACGGAGGGTTCTTTACTTTTGGAAGTTTCTTTAAATCCTTCTGTCCAGTGTGTTTTCCCATCACAGATATTGTAATATACAGTATACAATATGAAGACCACAGTTTTCAAAGACTGAAATCCTTTTTTCTTTCCACATTATTACAATTAATTGAAAGGAGTGAGTTTTAATTAATTTCACAACTTTTGTTTGAGTGGACGAGTCATTATAGCCAAGTTCTACCTTTTCCAAAAGGTTTTTCTTCAAGGTTTCCTTTCTATAGTCAAGACTTAACTTGTTTTCTGTTGTTTTAATTAGGTTAAACTGGTTGTCAAGTCACTTTGTCAAGTCAACATCACTTTCCATCCTGTTAAGTCTTCTAGTAATAACCCTTAAAGTGACAAAAGACTTCCTCTGGGAAGTGACATCATTTTGATGGGGAAAGAACCGCACAATCGCACATATATCTATTAATGGATCCTCTGCTCTGAGTATTAATCATAATGATTTACAATTAAAATGAAGTGTCAAATCGTGATTTAGCATATTTCTGTACCTTTTTATATAAACATTTGCTTAAATTACAACACAAAAAAATATTGATTTTAAGTTACAAAGTTCAAATAGGTAGCTACTGTAATAATAACCCCATGTCATATTTATCAAGATCACAAATGAAGTTATCTTTTATAACTTGAACACTATACAAAGCCAAATATTTAATATGTAAATACTTTTAAAGGCACAGCACTAATGCCCACGCCCCTCATGTAATATGCTAACTAGAAGGGCGTGTCTTACAGACAGGAGCAGCCAATGCGACTGTTGCTTGCTGGAGGGAGGAACGGACATGTCTTCCTCTCGTCCCGTTTCCTTCGGATGGTGTTCTCAGACTGGGCTGAAACCTGAGTCTCTACAGCGAGTTGAGACCAATAACCAGCCCGTTTCATCACCAGCGGCTGTGAGTTCATGAAGTGTGTACCGGTCAATGCGTTTTATCCGACCGCTAGAAGCGCGACTATGGCCTATTATTTGTGTGGCATTAGATAAAGGGAGTGCACCTTGCGTCTGAGAGCATGGAGGTGACGTATGCTGCTTTACAGCATCTGCAGTTTTATGCGTAGAAACACTGCTCACGAATAAAGATGGATTTACCTCGTCGTTTTCCGGACCCGGTTCTCCACCCGATATTTTTCAATGAATCAGCGGGACCCGTCGGTATGAATGAAGCGTGTGCGGCTGGGATCGGGTCCGGCGCCATGGCAACCGGCGCGTTGAGAAACGATTTGGGCTCCAACATTCATGCGTTAAAAACTCTGAATCTCCGCTTCCGCTGCTTCCTTTCCAAAGTCCACGAGTTAGAGCGCAGAAATGCGTTTTTGGAGCTCCAGCTGCAGCACGCCCAAGCGCAATCCCGGTACCGACTGCTGTTTTCCCGGGAGAAAGCGGTCCAAACGAACCTCGAGGTGCCTTACTCAAACGCACTGTGTCAGTCGAGACTGCCCGGTAGAATCTGGAGTTTCTCGCACACCGCCAGATACGGAGGACGATTTGAGACCCATCAGGGGCCTGGAGTGTCCTGGACTCATCCCGACGGTGTCGGGGTTCAGGTTGACACCATCACACCTGAACTCAGGGCCTTGTACAATGTTTTGGCCAAAGTCAAGCGCGACAGGGACGAGTACAGGAACAAGTAAGTCCAGCTCGAGCTTATATTTCAAGTGTTTGTCTGCAAAAAGAGGTTAATGTCTTTATCAACAATTTTCTTGTAAATCAAGAAACATTATGGTTACTGCAATTACCTATTGTTACGATAAAACTCTGGTAACTTGATATTAGTTACCATTGTTATCTATTGTCACCCACTGTCTGAAACAAAACGAAGCTTGTTACATTATTGGTTAGTTTTACACTAAGAACAATAACTGTAATATTGTGTTATGGTAAGTATATACACTCTAAAAACTGCTGGGTTGAAAACAACCCAATTTGGGTTATTTTGGGAACCCAGCGCTGGGTCAAAAAGGGACGAACCCAGCGCTGGGTTCTTTTAACCCAACAATTTGGGCTATTATATTTAACCCAGTGGGCTGGGTTGGTTTTTTATGGTTTAAAATTACTACATTGCTAGGCTAAAATGAACCCAAATCGAGGAAGATAATAAACCTACAAATCTTGTTCATTTTAAACACAAAAGAATGACTATCAAAAGGTAAATATTTATTAAAAACAACAAGAGAAAACAGTCAAAACATGCATGTTAAGAAGAAATGCAGACAAGTATGGCATTAACAGCTACAGAGTTTATAAATGAAGCATTGAACATTTGTTGAATAACTTTTAAGATCAAATTTGACTTTTTTTGGTAAATTGTATATATTGTATAAAAATATACAAAAACACTATTATACAATAATTGTACAATTAGTTAATAGTCAAGTTCTTTACAAACTATTCTGGAATGAGAGTACACAAATAAACCACAACATTAACACTGATATTATAACATTTAACAGAAACATGTGTGTGAAAGAATGTGAGCATGTGTATGAATGACTGAATGTAAACTCCATCTCTACTAAACAACATAAAACAAGCATTTAACATTTGGTTTTTACAAATTATACACTTACAGTTTGTTTCATAGTCCATGAATACAGATCATGCATCACTGCCAATTTTCATGATCTCTTTAGCATAATTGATGTAGTCATGAAGAAGCCCCATCAGCACATCATGTGACATCTTTTACAGCATCCTCCTTTAAAACCACTGTTGCATCAGTTTGGGGGAAATTCTCCTCTTTGACCAGCATTCATCCCAGTCACCGCCTGTTCTTCATCAGTGGCCTAAAAAGAGAAAAACATTTAATGAAACTATCCATTTTCAGATAGAGGTGCATCCACATCAGTAAGGACAGGTAAATAGTCTGTTTTTTTGTGTGGTTGTTTAATGTCTGTCTACCACAGCGCTCTAGAATGCTATAATGGCAGCACTAGTGTGAGGGCATGTAATATTGTTTAAATAAATATTGCTTTCAGAAAGTTTCTTCTTTACTGAAACATTAAAACAGACATGACATTCACATACCTCACAAATGTCCATGTACGTGGAGGGCTGCTCTTTAACGGGTTAGTTCACCAAAAAATGAAAATGGTCATAATTTACTCTCCCCATGTTGTTCCAGACACATACAAACTCTGCTAATTTTTGGAACAAAAATAAATATATTTAATATTCTCTTAATTTTTGTCGGCAAGTCTGGGAGACCAATATTTTCTTCTGAACAGACATGTTCGCTATCATGTAATTTAAGATTTATTCATATATAAATATTGGAATGTATTACTTCTACAATAACTCTATTTATGAAGCTTGAAAATACCGATTATCTAGACTCTCAATGGATTAACAAAAAATTATGAGAGAAAATGTCAAATATATTAATTTGTCTTGTAAAGACAGACAAAAGTCTTATAGGTTTGTAATGACATGAGGGCAAGTAAAATGTTTTTATGTGAACTATTCCTTTAAGAAAGAAAGACCAAGAATGACGACTCTCCAAATCAGACAACTCCAAAGTTGATTTGAGTTCTGCAATGAAAAACACAGACATCAATGGTTTACATAAAATATGAACACGTAATCATACTGTTGTTGCATCAAAATGTGAAGTAAACAGGCAGGAGACAACAGAAACATGTTATTGTTAAAAATAACTTGCATAAATCTCAAAAGAATGATGCTCTCATATGTCTCTGGTTTTCAACATCTACAAAGAAACATTATTTTACTCTTAGTAAAAAAAATTGTTAACATGGAATTATGAAGTTTACTTGCCTTAAACTGTTTTTCCCTCGCTTCCGAAGAAGCTGAGAAAATAGCCTCCTCCTCACACAAGCAGGCTTTTGTCCTTAACTTTAACCTAAAGTTGGTTTGGGTTCTGCAATGAAAAAAAGGGACACCGATGGTTTATATTAAATATGAACACGTAATCATACTGTTGTTACATTAAAATGTGAAGTAAACAGGCTGGAGACAACAGAAACATTTATTTTCTTATAATATCTTACATCAATCTCAAAATAATGATGCTCTCCTATGTCTCTGGCAATCAAAATCTACAAAAAACAAAGAAACATTCTTTTAGTCTTAGTAAAAAAAAAATGATGGAATTATGAAGTTTACTTGCCTTAAAACTGTCTTTCCCTCTCTTCTGAAGAAGCTGAGAAGCCTCCTCATCACACACACACACACACACACACACGCAGGCTGTTCTGTCCTTAACTCCCGTGCGGGCACAATGAAGACACAAGCTCAACAAGTCTGAAATATTACATGCAAGACATTACTGTTAACAATTATCACTTCATCAGCCTCAAAAAAATAATTATGCTAGTCTTTATTACATAACGCCGTTTCCTTTAGGAAACTACATTCAGTTTAACCGCGAACAATAAGATAACGAATTAACATGTAAATGTGTTAATAACCGTCTATTAACACCTCAAAAAGAGCAGATATTGTAAAATCTTATCTAAATATGACATAAGACACTCACGGACGTTATAAAAGTACGTTAAGTTACCTCTTCCGTTCAGTAAAAGAGACCGTTAAGATCTCCGTTTCTGAGGCGAAAACCACGTCCGCGTGTATTTTTAAATATAAGCTATTTTCTGACTATTTCCGCCTTCCATGAAACCTCAAAATACTCCCGGACACAAACAATGAATGATGACTACATTTTTAATCTTTACTTACCATAATGTCTTTCTCTCGCTTCTCGCTTCTTTCAGGCTGAGAAAATGGCGGCTTCTCGCATTGGTGCTGTCCGATGTTTGCGTGCTCTCTTTCACGTCCGCGTTCCCAACCCAGCACCGCTGGGTTATGATCAAGACCAATTTTTAACTATGCTTTTTTAACATTAGATAGATATTGAATAGACTACCATTAGAATAATTGGTTTGACTGACCAAAATATTGAATACTGGTTAGCCTATTATTTACCAAAATGTCAAAGTAACCTATTTAATCTATTATTGATCTAAAATAATAATTATAATAAAACAAACAAAACAGCCAAAATCACAAAAGAGATTTGAATGTTATATTATCTTTTTTAATGTTATGTTATATTATGTTATTTTTTAACAGGGAATGTTCTCAGAACTTTGGTGAACGTAAAGTAAAATTCATTAAACATTTGTTCTAAGTTATCTGGTCTTTAATGATGTTCTCAAAGCTGTTAAATGTTTTCTCTAACGGTCACATAACCAAGTGTTACGACCCGGCTCAAAGTCACAACATAAAGAGGACACTTCACAGAATAGGTTTCAACAAAGAGAATATAAGTAATAAAATGTAACAAATTATGTATAGGGTCAATATAATAAAGAATCTAAAAAAAAAAAAACTCAAATGGATGTTGGAAATGGGGTTTGTGGAGTTGTGGCAACAAAAATGGGAACACACAATCTCAAGAACCCACTCTTCAAACAAGAACACAAAACAAAAATGAGAGACCAAGCAAAAATCCACGAGTCTCTTAAATAGAGTATCACAGGTGCGGCCAATGATCAGCGGTGGAGTCCCGCCCATCAAGGAGGAGCATCTATTCCTGCAATCTCACAACAAAAGACAAATAAAGAAGGGCAGGGCTGTATCACCAAGAAAAAAACATAAAACATATTTTTAAATATAAAAACCTGGACATTTTGAACATTCAGAAAACATAAAAAAAATATATATCCTTATGGGAATGTTAAGAACACATTCTTAGAACATATTTTTGTTGGCTGGGTTGTCAGATATTTTAAACCAAATAGCCCTTCTCATTCTTAACACAAAAACTTTGCCCCCTGTGTGTTCCTAGTAAACAAGAGTGTGATTCTTTTCTATATTGTGCGACTGTCCCTGGGGCTTGTTTTTTTTCAGTGTCTTAACAGTAAGGCTCTATCAATAACCCCTGTATGTTCTCCAGTATCCTATTACAAAGTGTCCAGTTTGGATATGAAACCTGAGAAACCAGGGGTGACATTTTATCTGACAGAAACCATAAGCTTTTTCTCTCCTCCAAATGGGGATCTGTGCAAACCCATCCCATGTAATAGCAGTTTGTGGGATCTGCCCTAGAACTTCAGTAGAATCTCTTTACAGTTTCTCTTTTTCTCTTGGGGACTGCTAATGTTATTGGTCCACGCAATACACTTCCACCCATTTTGTGTGGGTTTGGTTCATACATAAGGAATTTCCCTGGCCTGATTATATTCTCTTTTCTCTGTGCCATTCAGTTCATTGTCTGATTCAACCATTTATTTGTGTCATCTGCAATAGGAATGGACCAATGCATGTTGATTTAGAAGATAGATACATTTCCTGTTCTTGTTGCTAAAAGATGCTTGATTTATGTGTCTGCTTTGAAAGTGATGAACAAAACATTTGTGCCAAATTCCTTGTTTCTGACCCACACCAGACAGTGTGGGGGCTCATTTGTTGCTCAATAAAAATGTTACTGTAACTTTAAGGCATTTCCGGTCATCTAGAAACCCCATTACTACAGTAACCCTGAGATGCTTTAGTGTTTCTCAGACTGTTCCTCTTGGCTGTGCTGCTATTTTAGTTTGTGTCAGTGCTCTGTTGTAACACTAATTTAATAGTCTGGCTATAGAAGGCCCATAGAGGGTTTTCTCATCTGCCAGAACAGATGTAGTCTGTCTCTGAGAAGAAGTGGACGAATGAGCCACACAATGATTCATTTCCAGTTCTTGAGTGAGCCACTTCATAAAGAGTGCCTGCTTCCTTTTATTATTCAGTGCTTACAATAGCTCTGCTGTTAGGAATGTGCTATTTTTTAGATAAGTAAATAGCCATATGTTTGCCTTTCCTTATGTGGCAAACACAAAATAAAAAAAAAATTTTGCATTGCTGTCGTCTCGTGTTTGTTTTGGCCCTCAGACAGGTGGAACATGTGGCATCTGGCTCATATGCAAAGACTGTCTCCTAGGAAATCATTTAAACTAAATATAAAACCAGCTTATAAATTAGGCATAGGTTTGGCAACAGGCTGAACGTTTTGAGTAGCTTGTGTTCTTTAAAGTCAAAGTAACTTTTAGCCAAATTAAAAGGAACTGCAATCTGTTCATGTATTTGCATTTGCTGATTTTAATCGCATCTCTTTTCTGAGGTCTTTAGGAGTGGGATTTGTTCCTGACTTGAGCCCAGCATGCTAAAAACCATTATTATTGAAAGGGGAAAAAAGACATTCAACCCAGTTATTTTCCTGACTGTGAAAACCGCACAAACCTACAAATCATCCCGATAGTGACTGACTGAATATTTTAGGGAGCTTAAACATATCTAGAGAATGGAGTCATCTGCTCCACCCCTCAGAGTGCCGTGCGAATTCTTCACCCGTCCTCCCGTTCTATTGGAATTCTTTGTCTGATTAATCCTTTGTGGGAATTCCATGGCTTAGATAGAAATTCAGGTTTATTAAATTGTTCTGGACTTCTATGGAAGATGAATGTCTTTCTCTTTTATTGTATTGGAAATAATAAACACTAGAAATCTCTTTTGGTTTTGCATAATATTTTAATTCTTCATTGGCATTTCTAAAGGCATGTGTTTGGAGTGATTCTGCCAAAGATTAGATTAAGAAACAGAGTTTTATTTATCCACATACCATATGAATGTTGTTCTGGGGGACAGTTTATCATTTCTAAGCTCTAGCTTTGTGATTAAACACATGCCAGATTTCAGTGAAATACCCTCAAGCTATAAACCTTTCCTAGCACAAGAGCCATGCATTCTACAGATGATGGCTTTGAGGAGCGCACGCTTTCAAAAGGTGTTTTATAACCGCAGCAGACGCTCTCCGCTGACCCGTGTGAGTCGGGCTGTAAAGCCATGGCCGTAGACGTTTGTCCAGTTCTGGTCAGGGGTGTTGGCAGTAGCTGCATGTGACGTGATGTTTTGTGTGGGGATCAATGGTGTGTGAACAGGAGGCAGGCTTGCAGTGAGGTCATCTCTCCAGGGAATGATTCAGTAGTACTGGGCAGGAAATCAGTTCTGCCCCCACTCATGCTGGGAGTCCACAATCAGGGGAACTAGTACATTCTGAACATTTTTACACTTCCAAGAAACAGCTGTCAACTGGTGTGATGAAAGAAAATACCACTTTTTATTATTATTAGTTTGAAGGGACTTGAATTTCTTATTTCTTCATTATTTATATTTAAATGTTATTTTGAATGTATTATATATTATTTTTGTTCATCATTATTGTTTTTATTATATAATTTTATGTTATATGATAGTTGCAACTGAGTTTGAAAAAAGGTCTGGTCAGGCCTAATTGGACTGACTGATCTTAGGAGTGAGATTCTGTGATTTGCATTTTTACTTCAATAAACTCATGAGTGTTCCTTGAATAGACTGCAGTTAAATATTGTTTTAGTTTCCACATATATACAGAATAGACATTGTTTTCATGTTGTGATCACACTCAGGAAGATTGAGTAGCATATTCTTTCACACTATGATGACATCCATAGATGGAAGCTGATGATCCATCCAGTCTTGCTAACAAATTATTCAGGCTTGCCAGTTTCCCTGAACGAGGTTATTCTGCCATTTTCTCCTGAGCTAGCAAGTTATTCATGATGATGCACATGGTGACTTTCAAAAGATTTTATTCCCGCCAGATAGATAGATTCAGCTGGTGAAAAGCTGTCATTTATGAGGTAAATAGATGCATTGCTGGTTTATATTGTGCGGTTTACATCTCCAGAGCTACTGACGAGCCAGTAGAAGACGCCAGCCAGCCTATCTTCATGTGTCCTCTTTAAAAGCAGTGAAAATGCTTTAATAAAAGCCTGGCTGTCCCATCTTGCTAGTTTGGATATTGTCTGTTCCCCTGTGAACAGAAGTACACTTTAACATACTTTTAAAAAGAGTACTTATTACAGAAATAGTACACTTCAAAAGAATATACTTGTGAACTGTAATGGTTTTGAACAGGTAATTGCATGGTAATTGTATTTAAATGAAAATGTATTATAGGTTTAATAATTAAATGCAATTAGCTGAAATTTTGAGTACTTTAGAAACATCTATATATATGTAATTTCATAATTAATTATATTGTCTTTTAGATAATATGGTTAAATTGTACTGCCAAATATTCTGATAAGCATCAATGGTAAACTAAAATATAATTTAACGCGTGTATAGTTTTTTAATTCTGGGTAGGATGTTTACGTTACAAGTCAAACTGACACAAGTTTGACTAATAAAAAATAAATAAAATCCTTGATGAACCATGCAACATAATACAAGGGTTAATGCTATTTCTATCAAAATGTGTTTGTTGTGTATTTAAATATATTTGTAATTTAGTACAAATCAAATATTTTTACATTTAAATGTAATCTTGAATAACACTGTTAAAATTATAATACTATATGTCTAAATAGACCCTCTTTGTCACAGAAGGGAGGGGTTTAGATCTGTGTGTTCATGTGTGTGTGTGATTGTTGAGAGTATCGATCTGAAACGCAGCTCGCTCTTCTTCTGGTGTGGGGGGGCAGAAACAGATGTGCACTCCTGAAGACCCATGGGACTGTCTGGAGATGGACCAATATGTAGGTCAACTTTGCACATATTGTCTGGATTTTCATTTAGCACTCTCTTTTTGGAGGGGAATATGTTTATAGCTGAATAAAACCTTTTGAGTTTTCAGCTAAACTAGCTTTAACAATGTTAACAGTATGTGGACATTACAAAACTCACAAACATGATGTTAGAGTGTTTTAGGAGGTTCCACCTTCAAGTAATCACCACCAATTAAATGTGATGTATCACTTTTTATCTCAAAATATGAGATATAAATTTATACATTTTCAAAAAAAAATTCATCTGAATTAATGTACCTCTTGTTTCAGAGGGTTTAAGACAGAAGGACATCACAAAAAGCTGATTTTGGCACAGGAAAAAGTTCCATCATGCAAAATAAATATTGTACAGCCTGACAATTTTTGTTTAGTGTTAAGCCACAGAATTGTATATTTACAGCAGTATTTGTTATTTACAGGTGTTGTAGGATTCTTTTAGTTTTGTAAAAAGGAAATGTTGTTCCTGTGAATGAATCGGTATCATGCAGCAGACCTGCGTGTACGGGGATTAATGAGCCCTCCATATCTTGTGGGGGGATGGTCTTCTAAATTCAAAGGTCTAAAACAGACTTGTCATGACATGAGGCATTCACTTTAGTTAAAAATGAAAGCACAGGCTTATTTTCAAATTACTTTGAAACTCATTCAGTACTGAATAATTGTGTCCCATTGCACAAAGTTTTTATGAAGCTCAAAGGTGCCAGATTATATTCAAGTGCTTTAGATTTCTTTTAGCATCAAATTGTATAATACTATTATTGTAGTTTCACTTTTGCCATCCACTAAACTCACTTTGACTTTGAGTCATTTTATGGATTTATTGACTGGCAGCAATTCCGATGCGGTTTATTGTTTTAAAATGGCTGATAAACCACTTTGATCAATCATTTGAATACTGAATCTTATCATAAAAATCAAAGCAGAGTTTAGAGATCATTGTTTTAACGCATATGACTATGCAGGAACAGAATGTGGCATATTCCTTGACAACAGTGTTTAAAGAACGGACATATATAGAAAGCAAAGGAGATCATTTACATGCCTAACATACCACTGAACTCATGATTACAGGAAACATCAGTCTGCACCAAGCCGCTTTCTACTATTTCTTTTTTTCTTGAAATAGCTGAGATCTTATTGGATTACAAAATCACACCCTGAGAAAACTATGCTGGAAAGTTTCAAGACGTCTTAGTGGTCATATCAGCTACCAACAAAAAACTTTTTTAGCACAAGGCATTTCAGATATGTTGGACAAATGAGACCATGGGTGTGTCTCTACATAATGCTTTTAAGGTCTTCACAGGTGCAATGATAATCCCCTCACCACCTCGTGTTATTCTCTGCCCTATTCACATGTACACTTTTGAACCGTTTTAAGATAACCGCATACTCACAGAACTGCTGACCTAAAAACAGATATGCTTCTTTCTTTAAATATAATAGCTCTTTGAAACATTGGCAGAAGTCATTTGAACTCTCCCATAAACTCAACAATGTGTATTAATATCGACTGGCCTGATCTCACACAATGGAAGAAGTCACAGCAGTGTGTACAGTGATGGCTTATGGTGAAGAACAAAGCAAGCAGCTCTTCATTTTGTGGTGTGTCTCATCTTTCTTTTCCTAAATAGCGGTTCATTAAATAAGTTCTAATCCTGTGCTTACTTTTGACCAGGTGAGCGCTCAAAAGCTTTCATTATGCTGTATTTGTTTCTGTATGTATGAGTATGTTTCCACGTATGAGTATTGTCCACACTGCCTTGTTTTGGAGAGAGTTTCCGTTTGGATTAGGTTCAGTGTCTTTTGAATGAAATGAATGGTCTGTGCTTCAGCAGAGGAAATGAGAGGAGTCTGATTCTCATGACCTTGTACTGTTGTCTAGTCAGCTCCACTAGATCCCACTGACATTCAGAGAGATCCACACTGTCCTTGCACTGTCCGATCGCCCGGATCTATAATATGTCTACACACGTGTATCTACCCTGTATCTGGAGTTTCAGCTCTTATTGACCTGTGCCTACTCTATAACCAATAGAACTGTCTTTCTTAAAGGGATAGTTCACCCAGAACTGGACATTTTGTCATTATTAACTCCCCATCAGTGCAGCCTGGAAAACTTTTTTTCCCAAAAGCTTATTATATAAATACATAAGGGTATAGTAGCCTATATACACTGATGACTAAAAAGTTTGGAATAATTAACATTGTTAAATGTTTTTAAAAGAAGTATCTTATGCTCACCGATGCTGCATTTCTTTGATTAAAAACAGTAATATGGTGAAATATTATTTCACTTTCTCTTACTTCCTGAGAACTTCTTTTCTTGTTTTCACTGAAGATCCACAGCCTCCACATGCTTTTCATGCCTGGCCAACAGGTCAGCTTAACAGAACAAGTGCAACTCTTTGTACTGAACCGAGTGTTGAGTCAGTACTTGCCCCCTCTTGGCAGGTGTCTTGATGTCTGGACCCAGTCAGACAATGTAAGTGCAAAACAAATGGAGGCTCTAATCCCTTGAGCATGCAAGAAATGAAAGGATATAAGGAGCTTATAAAACAAGAGAACATGTCATCCTATAATCCAGCTGATGGGGAATCTCACTGCGTAACTATCCTACAGAATCAGACATGAGGAATCCTGAAGCATGTTAACACTTTGCATAGACAGGTGGTTATTTAACCCTCTGATGGATGAAGATATCTTATATCTTGTTAATACCTTATCTAATCTTTATTTTTACTTTTTAGAAATGTTTTTTATTTTATTAATATTCAAATCAGACGGTTTATCGTGGTATTCTTTTAGCACATCTTAAAAAGTGTGTGGGCATCCAAGGAAGTGCCCTTAACTGGTTCAGATGTTATCTTAGTAACACAACCTTTTCTGTAGGCATTGGTCGCTCTGTTTCTGTAGCACCTCTCACCTGTGGTGTTCCTCAAGGCTCCATTTTGGCTCCCATATTGTTTTCGTTGTACATGCTTCGACTAGGTTTTTAACTGGGGTTCGTAAACGAGAATACAGTACTCTGATTTTAGTGTCTCTCAGTTGGTTGCCAGGGTGTTATAGAGTTTAATTTAAAGTTGTGTTGTTTGTTCTTAAATAGTCTGGCACCTTCTTATTTGTAAGATCTTTTTAAATATGAATAAGTCAGCCAGATGCTTTCAATCCTCAGACATTATTACTCTGTCATCATATCAGTGGCCAAGTCCTAAGTGAGGTTTGTTTCATTTCCATATATAATTTAAATCTTAAGTGTAATTAATTATAATTCTTGGTTTTATTCTCATCTTTTTATGTTATTGTAGATAATCATGATTTTTGTTTATTTGTGCTTTATAAAAATAAATTAAATTATATCAGAAAATGAAAAACAACATTCAGGAGATGTCTTCATTTAGACAGACAAAATACTGATAAACTGCTGTTCACTGTGAGACGGATGTTTCAGTGACTGCTCTGATACATTCATTTCAGTTAAGGATTCGTCAGAGTGATTATGAAAGAGATATCGCTAGAGATAAGACAGTCTGCTAAAAATTCAGCTTTACAACCACAGGATTAAATTACATTTAAAAAAATATTAAACTGAAAACAGTTATTTTTAAGGTGTAATAATATTTCACTATATTACACATCTTTGCTCACTTTTTGATTTAAAAAATGCAGCCTTGGTGAGCATAAGAGTCTTCTTTCAAAAACATAAAAAAATCATAATTATTCTAAATTAGTTTATTGCTTAACCTTTATACCCTGGCACACTATAGATACCCAGTAGCTGGGAAGATAATAAAGATAAATAAAATGGCACAGTAATTTACCTCAAACATTTCTCCTGCAAAAGTAAAGCTTTTATTTGCATATTTTGCAATGCACTACAGTCTCCATAGTGATTTTATGGGAGCTTGTTTGTATCCTCGGAGAGCTTTAAAGGTCTCGGGAAGATTCTCAATGGTCAGTGTGGTATTGGATGGATACTGAAGTTTTTCTCTAGTCTCCTTTAAGAACTGTAGATGTAAATGAACATGCTGTGCCTTTGATACTTGTATCGAAAACCCTTTATGTACATATTTTTCTGCAGTTATATTAATGCAACTCTTAACATCATGACTTTCTGACACTATGACACACTGTGCACATTCATTCCAAGTACAATCAATGCCCATGTGGGCTTTTTTGTGTTCCAGATGGGAGGAGGAGGTGTCTAAACGTCAGCAAATGGAGTCTTTGGTGGAGACATTACAGGAGGTGAGATTTCAGACCTATTATATTGTGACTGTGTTGATGTTTGACATCCAGATGCACTGATGCTTGGCTAGCTGTAAGTAATGCTAGTGTATAGAAGAAAATCCCCACACCCACACTGTCAAAATATATTCTGAGACCAAGTAAACAATTCTGAAAAAACAACCAAAGATTGTGTGCTTTGCTTGATTACTGTAGTTTTAGAGCATGGAAACTTGACATTTAGTCCAGTCAAAACATTTCATTAAAATAATTAAGTAAATGAATTCAGCTAAAAAAAGACATGCAAACTAGTGCTTTCATTTTCACCCCTCAGTTTTTCAGTGCACTGCAAATCTTACTAAATGCTCTCTTTACAGACTGTTCAGTCATCTGAAGCTGTGCAGGGAGAACTGAATGAGAAGATGGAACGTCTTAAAACAGAGCTGGTGGTCTTTAAATGCCTCATGCCCCATGATGTAAGTTTCCTATATCCACTATCAAGTTCTGCACACAAAACATGCAAATATCCATTGACAACAGTACCTTATTTAAAACCAGGAAACAAAAGCATCATTTGACTGCAGCTTTGAACAATAATGAAGATTACAAGATTGACTTTCAGGGAAATAAAGATGAACCCGTAGGTACATTTCTCTGGAATCAGGCTGAATAGTTGCCCGTAGATCTGTGTGGGCAAATAAGCAGTGAAGCAGTCAGTCTTCTGGCCCTGGAACAGATGTATATTGTTTCCTCATGTTGAGTAGAAGTTGCTCAGTCCCAGTAATAAAGCACAGCTGACTGCTGCCTCCCTGGAAATGTCAATGTGAATGTACGCGGTTGCAAAGCAGTTCCAAAGAAGCTGTTCCATCTGTTGCAGCCAAATTATCTTGGAGTGTTTTATTTGCTCTTTAGGGTTTGTTTAGGCCTGCTAACCTATAAAAAGGCTGTGTACTTTGTAGTGCTATTTATGCACAGTTTTCTAACATATAGTATAATGATAAAATATTAATGTAATGTGTTATTGTTAATTGAAACAATTTAAAATGGTTTTTGGTAATTTAAATACAGCTACAAAATTATAAATAAAATACATATATATAATAATATAATAAAATAGAAATATTAGATAAAAAAGCTTAAACTTAAATAAAACTTGCTTTGGTGACTAACTAAAAAATAAGTTATAGGGATAGTTCACTCAAAAATGAAAATGACCCCATGTTTTACTGACCCTCAAGCCTAGGTGTATTTGACTTTCTTCTTTCAGATGAATACAGTCAGAGTTGTGTTTAAAAATGCCCTGGCTCTTCCAAGCTTTACAATGGCAGTGAATTGCGGTCGAGATTTTGAAGCAGAATAAAGAACATTCATCATAAAAAGTGCTCCGGGGGGGTTAATAAAGACCTGATGTGAATGTGTTAGTAAAAAAAAAAAAAATCATATTTTATTTTTTATCAATTGTAATCTCTAGCTTCTGCTAACTGTCGTATGTATGTAGGCATCGTGCAAGCTTTGGTGAGAAGTGACAAATACGGAAGCACAGAGGAGAAAGCAAAACAAAACACCGGTCATGAATTAGGAGTACAAAACGAGGATTTGGAAAGAAAATGACTTAAGACCGTCTTAATTGCTTTCTTATTATGTGAATGAAAAATTATCTTAATATAAATTTGAATGTCTTTTTCCAGGGTTTCCGCGGTGTCTTAAAAAGTCTTACATTTAGTTGTATCAAATTTAAGGCCTTAAAAAATCTTCAATTATACAAGAAAGTCTTAATTATGATTTCAAGAGGTCTTACATTTGGAGACGGAAAGACCAGAATTGCGATATGGCTGAATGTGATGATTAAACTTCAAAAGGGTATGATTTCATTAACATAGCCTAAACATAAACATGAGTGCTGCAAGTTCAAAGTCCGGCGCTACGCTGCTTTGTGTACTGCCTTTACCGGGAAAACCGATATATTTCTGCCAACGCAACACCTGCTGTCAGAAAATGAATCTGTTAACATAGGTTAAACTAGTGCGCGTACGAGTGCCTTCTTTCACTGCACGATTCAGTCTATTAAAATGCATTTAGAATGATCACATAGTTTAAGATATGGGGGCAGAAAATGTATAGCCTATATTTATATCATTTCATATAGTTAATATCTCCAAATGCCAGCATGATTACAAATGTGATATTGATTTTATGCAACAGTTCAATAAACAAGAAGTTAATATTAAGGGAGTTACGTTTTAGACACCATATTTCCTGCTTTTGCTCTATTTCTCCAACAAAAATAATTCCAAACACAGCCACAGCACTGTTTTATGTCTCTGAGCAACATGATGGGGTTTCGTTCCTGAATGAATCAACCGTTTAAATGATTCATGGTGATTCAATGGTTAAATCGCAATGACTCCCTTGTTAACGCTGACTTACTGGGCGGTTTTAATTTTACATTTAAAATATCTTCTTTATTTTTATAATTTCAAACATCAGTTTTAAACGTTTTATGTTTCAAATATCAAAACATTATTTATGCATTTGTAACTGCAGGTTAGCATTCGATGTCCCTCTGAGCGGCATTAAACGGTGTTAATACATCTATATGCCTCTTCAGATGCATTGCAAAGATACATGTTGTTGATGCTGATTTCATTTGCTTGGTAACAGCCCAAATGCAAGAATTTGACTCAAAAGATGATGCACACTTTTAGAAAAAATGCCTTAAAGGTAAAAATGGATAAAACTTATTGGAAAATATTAATTTCTATCACTGCTGTGAACTGACCATACAGAATATGAAGAATATAAAACAAAATTGTCTGCTGTCCACGTTAATCTTTAGGTAAAGATACCAGCACAATAACACACTCAGCAAAATATCGTCTAATTATCGTTATCGATCAAATCCCAGAAAATATCAAGATATAATTTTTGTCAAAATCACACACCCCTAATTCATGTTATTTAATCTCTATAATAATTTATTGATAATAATTGTTTAAATCAATATAATAATTAATACTTTTGACTTGTCCATTTTCTTAAAAATGGATTAAAGGCTGAAATGTAAAGTTTATCATTTTATAAAACTTTTAGTTTTTGTGAAAAATTGTATCTGAATTGTACATTATGCTTTTTACAGTCATTTTACAGTTTAATATGATACTATAGACATTGTCCTACCCCGCTCATATGGTATTCAATTCTATTTGTGCAGGTCTTAAAAAGTCTTAAGTTTGAGCTTAAAAATCCTGCAGAAACCCTGTTTTTCAAGAACCAAAAACAAAGGTTGGGTTTTACTGTACTTACACTTATGAATATGAAATAAAAATGTAAATTACAATGTAATACTCTGTCCGATTATTTGAGGGGATATTAGTCAAGCCAAATAAAACGGGCTCAGTATTATCAATTACAAATCTAGTCAAATCTTTACAAAATTATTTTACATAAGAGCAATGCTAAAATAAATGAAACAAAGGTTCAGTCAACATATTACAAAAAGAACAGTTCAAATCAATACAATTGTTAAAGCTGGAGTCCGTAACTTTGTTTGGTTAAAAATAATCCAAAATCAATATTTGAGAAAGTACATAACCAGCCAGTGTTCAAACCTATCGCCTTACTTTAGCCCGATTCACAACTGTTAGCTTATAATAATGTTTTCTAAATTGAGTAGTACAGGTAGGTTTTCACTGTGGGAAATTCGAGCATGCTGCTGCGTCATTACGTCACGTCTGTAAACATAAAGAAGTTGTCCCGGCTACTAGGCTATCGCATGTGAGGATCCTGCAGGTGCCGGATCGTTTATAGACTTTTTCTCACAGCAGCTAGAATAATTAAATGTCAAAAAAATTATCATTTTGATCGATGATTGTAATCTAGAAAGGATTACATAAAAAATGTGCTTCTGATTACAGATAGCCTGGGATTACACAAGATTTGGAATTTTAAAGAAAACCAGTTGGAAGGGAGCATAGTTTGCTTTTTGGGTTAAAATAATTTATTAATATGAAATTCGAATGGATTGACAATTAGATATTAGACTATACAGAAATTGAAATCTACACGCTAGCTAATACACACTATACTCATAATCACGCAATGCCGATGTTGTTAACATTAATAATATGAGAATAAAGTATAACAATAATAATTGCAAGGTTTGATCTTGATGTGATATGAGCTAACTGATTGTCAGATTTAATCACCATTGGTAGCAAGATTTATTGTAATGCTTTTTTCCTCAGTTGGTCAGAACAAACGTGGCAGACTTGTTACTTGTTCAGATGGCAATACACGGTGAAAATTCTTATTTGGGTCATATATTCCAAGACGTAGGCTATAATCTGTGATTACTAAGGATAGGATTCACACCGGTGTGGTGACTGACAGCTACACATACTCCTCAAAACATTAGATTCATTCGCGCTGGAGCCATGCAAACAGGGTTTTCACAACCCAATTCCTGTTGCTGCATCCCATTCTTGATAATTATGGCCAGCATGAATGTCATATTGCTTAAGTGTGTTATGGTATGTTTTTGTAGAACACTGAGTGAGACAAATGGTCAGTTTTCCTGTAAAACTCCATTTTAGTGGCCTTTTATTGTGGCCAGCCTAAGCACACCTGTGCAAATCAGCGCAATGACATATGATGTGAGGTGGATGGATTATCAAGGAAAAGTCTCACTAACACAGATTTAGAAATTTGGAACAATTTTATTCACATTCTCATGCATTCTTGTATAGGACGTGTCTGACTTGGACACTAAAATCCAGGAGAAAGCCTTGAAGGTTGATATGGACATCTGCAGACGCATCGACATCACAGCCAAGCTTTGTGACGTGGCACAACAGAGGAGCTCAGAAGACATGAGCAAGATACTGCACGGCAGCCCATCCAGAGCTCCTGAACAGAAAGGGGTACGGAAACTTACACTCCCAACAGAATCTAATAATACCATCCATTCTACTGCAGCAGTGCTCCGGTAATGATGCATCGTTTCAGATATGGATTTAGCAATACAGCATGCAATAATGTGCTAATTTGGAGTACAGATTTGATTTGCATTACATGGAGTTTATAATAACAGCTTATCATGCGATTGGAATCTTTCAACAATCTGTGTGTTGTAGGGGATGGTGGTATGCAGGAGGAAGGAGTATAAGAGTGAATCAGAGGAGCAGAGTGTGGAGACTGATGGTGATTCTGGTCAAAAGGAGAAGGATGTGCCTGGTTCTCTCAACATCACTGATGAGATGAAGAGGATGCTCAACCAGCTGTGAGTCCTCGTAGCATTAGAGGGCATCCTCTGATGCTTTTTGTGTGTGCATGTAAATAAGTCGTTTTTTAGTCTTTGTAAAACAGCATTTTCTTTATTATTTTAATTCCTCTTCCAAGTTTAATAGTTACTTCCTAGTTTGTATGTGTGTAAATGTGTGTCCTTTTGAATTATTTATGAATTATGTTGTAGTCCCAACCATGTCTACAGTTCTAAGAATTCCTGCATAGTAAATTAATTTTTTATTCTTTTATTTCGAAATAGAAGTGGTCCTTTAAAAAATCAATAAATAAATAAATAAACCTACAAATATTGTACACAAAACTAAATATCAGCATTTTGTTGTTGTTTAACAAATCTTGTGTATCACTGTAAGTGGCTGTAAAAGAGGCTACAGAAGTAGTACCTATCCAATATAATATAATATATGCATGTTGTTAATTAAAACTGAAACGTTTTTTGTTTCTTTTATCGGTAATTGAAATTATGAAAAATAAAATAAATATTAGATAAAAAATGCAAATGAAATGAAAATTAGACTTGGTGGCTAAGTGAAGTGTTTGATGTCAAAGCACTAAATTTACTAAAACAACAGAAATAAACATAAATTACAATATTTAAAATAATAATAAAAATGACAAAACCACATAACTTAATTATTAAGATTTAAACTAAAATATAAAAATAAAAGCCAATTAAAAATATTAATAAGTACTATAATAAATCTCAGCATTTTGGTGTTGAAGAAATATTGTCTTGCTTGTTGTATGATAACTTGCTGCCATCTAGTGTTCATATGGTGAACATGCTCATGTGTGTGCTGTATATTTTCCTGTCTGATTAAGATCTTTCATTATCTATTGTTTATACTCTTTAATATAATCTGGTTATTGTCTGTTTTCATCCTTCATTATTTTATTCTTCCCTTATGTATATAGTCTTTTGTTTGAAATCTTTTAGATTGTGGATCTGTTGATTTTCCTTTTCTTTTCTTCTCTTTGTGTCTCCTTTTCTCCCTCTCTTTTCTCTTCCACATCTGTGTCTGCTGTGTCTTGTGCGCAGAGGTTGTTCAGCTAATTGGTTTGTTGGCAGGCGGGAAACGTTCGAGTTTGACGATGACTGTGACAGTCTGGCGTGGGAGGAGACGGGGGAGACTCTTCTGCTTTGGGAGGATTTCGGTAACTACAACAGTCTGAACCTCGCTGACACAGACACCACAGCATCCTGTACGTCTGACTCTCACGGAGAGACACACGAGCAGGTATGTCATTGCCACCTCTCTATTAGCAACCAGGTCTGGATAAAAGTGCCAGAGGTTTAAAATGGAAAGAAAAACATTTATACGGCAACAATGTTCTGAGGAATTATTTTAAACTAACTGAATACAGTAGGTAAAAACGCTGCTAATGCTCACTCACAAGCACCACACAAAATACAGCTTGATAGAAGTATGTTGCTAAGCTAGTAACAATACAATACATAAACATAAAAACAAATCACACAAATATTGAATAAAATGCTACCGTTAATTGGGGGCTCAATTCTATTTTCTATTAATATGTTTTGGTGCATGTATTTTTAAATATTTAAGTATAAATAAATTATTAGTATGTACTATTTTTAAGTGTATTTAAAATTCTTACAAAATATTTCTTTTTTTATTCATCAACTTGTCGCAATCTATTTTTGGATTGTCTAGGTAGGTACTAGATTCTAGGTACACTAGCATTCAAAAGTTTGTGGTCAGTATGAATTTTATTTTTAAAGATATAATGCTTTTATTCAGCAGGGATGCATTACATTTATTAAAAGTGGCAGCAAAGACATTTAGAATTTTCAGAATGTTACAAAATATTTCTATATCAAATACATGTTGTTATTTTAAAATCTCTATTCTTAAAGACAAAAAGGTCCCGCACACTATCTATGCCAAATATATCAATTATTTATTAACAACATTTCGGTCGACATGACCTTCATCAGGATTTTTTTTTTTTTTTTTTTTTTTACATGACATCACAAAGTAAACCACATTTAAAAAACAAATGCATGACCAATCTCTGTAAAGATCCATTGATTAGTAACAACCCACAACAGGTACATCATCAAAAAAAAGGTGACATATGCACGTAAACATACGCTGTACATACATAGCCTACTAGCGTGCACATCAGGTTACATTATAAAATCACATTAAAATAGAGCTTCATCATTCATGCAATCAGGTGATAATGTCTGAAGGGTAAAAATCCAAAACAGCTCATGTTGCTGTAAGAGCATCGCCACCTCTAGATGGCACATTAAGCCTTTCAATACCAAAAAAACGTGAGGTGGAAACATCAGTGTGCGGGACCTTTTTGTCTTTTAGTTTTTGACCCAGCTGGTCTTTGCCTCCTGCGCACCTATCTATTGCAGTCAGGTGTGCGGAGTTTAATTGTTGATTAAACTTTCTATTCTTAAAAGAATCCTGAAATGTTTCACCGTTTTCACTAAAATACTAAGCAGCACTGTTTTCAACACTGATGATAATAAGAAAAGCTTCTTGAGCATCAAATCAGCATATTAGAATGATTTCTGAAGGATCATGTGACACTGAAGACTGAATTAATGATGCTGAAAATTCAGCTTTGCCATCGCAGGAATAAATTACATTTTAAAATATATTAAAATGGAAACAGTTATTTCGATTGGTAATAATATTTCACAATTTTACTGTATTTTTAATCAAATAAATGCAGCCTTGATGAGCATAAGATACCTTTTTTTAACATTGCAAATTTTAATGACCACTAGCTTTTGAACATTGTGTATATTACTATTGACTCTTACTGGCTATAAAATTGAGAATGCATATTGACTACTTAAAAATATTACATGATGCAATAATGCATTCTGCATTTATATATTGTCCTGCCAGGATCGAAGTCTAGGAAGCCTCATAAATGACACGGAGTGCCTCTTCAAGACCAGAGAGCAGGAGTATCAGGACACCATCGGTGAGATTGAGGTGAGAGAGAACGTTTGTGTTTCAGCCAATATTAGTTCAAGTTGTGATTAAACGCCATCTTCCTCCTGCAGCTGGAATTGGCCACAGCCAAGAATGACATGAACAGACACCTGCATGAGTACATGGAGATGTGCAGTATGAAGAGAGGGCTGGACGTACAGATGGAGACCTGCCGGAGGCTCATCCAAAGCACAGCCACCCCCGGCAGGTTGGTTTAAACTGTCTATGTCATCTGCACTAATAAAGCGCAACAGTACATCTTTACACAGGAGGTTTTCATAATTTATGTTCATTTTCCCTCGCAGTCAATCGCCCTCCATCAGCTCTGTGGCCAGCAGTGATTCAGGAAACACCGACGACATCCAGGACGAGCTGGAGCCTGATGGAGAGAAAGAAGGGGCGGTAGAGATGAATGGAGACGTTAGATGATGACCAGCCCATCATCGTTCTGGTTTCTCCACTTCTTTGTGAACCAGTCACTCTTTTAAGTGTCTGGTGACTTTTTCTTACACAGTACAGATGAGTGTGGAATTTGAGATTCCCAAAGAGCAAGTATTGGTGCTTTATATGCTGTCTTAGAGCAGGACTAGCCGAAATAAAGCAGTTCCCTCTTCATCAGCACTGCCAAGGCATGGCTCCATAGTCTTCCTCACTAGCTTGAACTGATTTCACACTCTTTATAGTGTGATGAGTACCATATATAATAATGCATACTAAAATATATAAATAATATGATATTATATTTTATTATAATATATTGTTAATGTAATATAAATATTATGGTATATATATATTAAATACACAATTTCTGCTGTCTATAATGCTAATTTGTTTACATAAATCTGAAAGGCAAGTTACACAACCACAACCAGTTTAAATAACAGATTAAAACACATTATAAAGTAAAGTATGACTCTACATCGAGATCTGGAATAAGTTGAGGCTTTTAACGTCACAATAGTCAATAGATCAGCCATACAGTATGCGTCACAAAAATATCTCTGCTCCGAGTCAGTTCGGATGTTTTCACCACATGCGGTTGTTGCCGAAATAAACCACTGTGCACTAAGATCTATGCAATAATCTGGACTGGCATTGTATTCTGTGATTCTCTATGCTGGAAACAGATTCAGTATGTGTGAGGTGACTCTCCTTAAGTGCAGTTTTTCTTTGTTTCTTTGTATTGCTTCTTTCAGTGTTGGAGAGTAGCAGTAAAACCCAAACGTGTGTGCCTACAAATATGCTGTATACAGTGTCTTAGTTGCCTTATATTTTTCTCAGAATATTTTGAGGACCTGCTTTAGCTCTGTTATACACCATTAAATCCTCAATCGTATCCTATCCCTGATGACGTAAAATGTATGTCTAAGATGTTAAATGGTGCGAAATAAGGTTTTGGATGATCTCAAGATTTGGAAGCCATACATACATCTGTCCTCAGGTGTTGGGAGGGTTAGTCAAGCTGCAAAATAGCTACTGAACATTTTTCTATTACTTTTAGTTCAATACGTGGGTCATTCTCAGGAAAATATGCTATTTGTGCTCAACTCTGACTACTTTTGTTTCTAAAAAATAATAAATAGGTTTACTAGTTACAATACTGATTATCAAAGTACATATACTAACCCTAAAGCGCTACGTTATTTCAGCCACGTCACGATAAAACATTTAATTGATATACTTATAATATAGAACTGAGTAGATTCTGTAGATTTAGTATCACTCGGTTTCATTGTGCCTTGAAATATATTTCTAAAATAAAAATGTACTGTAATAATAATAATGATTACATTTTGTCAGAAAGAAAAACTGTCACATTGGAGTGCGAATTCTGCATTTCTCAGAAAATGCATGAGACTTTTTAAAATACTAGATGGTGAAAGCATGATATGTACATTTCAATAAAATACTAATTTAGTCTAAAACAAAAAAAAACTTTTTTTTTTATTCTAAATGTAATAGTGATAAATGAGACCAAAATTTCCAGGCATTTCATAAAAAAAAAACAAAGATTTAAAATAAAAAATATTTCACTTAAAAAAAAAACTCTTTTGCATTATAAACAGTCAAATTGATTGATTGTGACTGAAGAGGCACACTGTCATCACTTCCTAAGAATGACCCACACTGTCCCCGCCACCAAAATATGTTTTATTATTGACGAGGTGGCCAGAAAAATAGAAATTATTATACATTATTTTATTCTACATGTGTAATTCGGTTTTGAAACAAAACGGATGCTCATGTTATCATATAACTTGTTTTGTTGAATATATTTTTGTTACCTTTGTTTTCCAATCGATTAACATGTATTGATTGATTGATGAAAACAGTATCTGGGTTATTGAGGTTTGCTATTATTGTCTTTTTTTAATTAATGGAAATTATTTCATATTTTACTATGCTCTACAGGTGCATCTCAATAAATTAGAATGTCGTGGAAAAGTTCATTTATTTCAGTAATTCAGCTCAAATTGTGAAACTCGTGTATTAAATAAATTCAATGCACACAGACTGAAGTAGTTTAAGTTTTTGGTTCTTTTAATTGTGATGATTTTGGCTCACATTTAACAAAAACCCACCAATTCACTATCTCAATAAATTAGAATATGGTGACATGCCAATCAGCTAATCAACTCAAAACACCTGCAAAGGTTTCCTGAGCCTTCAAAATGGTCTCTCAGTTTGGTTCACTAGGCTACACAATCATGGGGAAGACTGCTGATCTGACAGTTGTCCAGAAGACAATCATTGACACCCTTCACAAGGAGGGTAAGCCACAAACATTCATTGCCAAAGAAGCTGGCTGTTCACAGAGTGCCCAAGCATGTTGACACACACCAACCGAGAGAACCGCAGCCTTATGTCAAGCAAAATCGATTCAAGAATTTGGGTGAACTTCACAAGGAATGGACTGAGGCAAGCATCAAGAGCCACCACACACAGACGTGTCAAGGAGTTTGGAGAGAGAAGAACTGGACTGTTGCCCAGTGGTCCAAAGTCCTCTTTTCAGATGAGAGCAAGTTTTGTATTTCATTTGGAAACCAAGGTCCTAGAGTCTGGAGGAAGGGTGGAGAAGCTCATAGCCCAAGTTGCTTGAAGTCCAGTGTTAAGTTCCACAGTCTGTGATGATTTGGGGTGCAATGTCATCTGCTGGTGTTGGTCCATTGTGTTTTTTGAAAACCAACGTCACTGCACCCGTTTACCAAGAAATTTTGGAGCACTTCATGCTTCCTTCTGCTGACCAGCTTTTTAAAGATGCTGATTTCATTTTCCAGCAGGATTTGGCACCTGCCCACACTGCCAAAAGCACCAAAAGTTGGTTAAATGACCATGGTGTTGGTGTGCTTGACTGGCCAGCAAACTCACCAGACCTGAACATAGAGAATCTATGGGGTATTGTCAAGAGGAAAATGAGAAACAAGAGACCAAAAAATGCAGATGAGCTGAAGGCCACTGTCAAAGAAACCTGGGCTTCCATACCACCTCAGCAGTGCCACAAACTGATCACCTCCATGCCACGCCGAATTGAGGCAGTAATTAAAGCAAAAGGAGCCCCTACCAAGTATTGAGTACATATAAAGTAAATGAACATACTTTCCAGAAGGCCAATAATTCACAAAAAAAATTGTATTGGTCTTATGAAGTATTCTAATTTATTGAGATAGTGAATTGGTGGGTTTTTGTTAAATGTGAGCCAAAATCATCACAATTAAAAGAACCAAAGACTTAAACTACTTCATTCTGTGTGCATTGAATTTATTTAATACACGAGTTTCACAATTTAAGTTGAATTATTTAAATAAATGAACTACGATTTATTGAGATGCACCTGTATATGGGTATTCAGATGTTATATGTTGATACAGTTTATGATTTAATATTTCTTGCCTTAAATGTGGGTCATTCTAATAAAATGTATCAGTTTGTGCTGTATACTAAAGAAATCAGCTGACTAAATCTAGTGCTGAAATCAGCATGTCTGAGAATGTCTGGAAATGAGAGTTTGTTTTTGGAAATCTGGAGGACTATGCAAGTCTTATATAATTGTAGTCTGATTTTATGCTGGTTTTAAATAAATAAAAAAGTTTGCCTTATCACTGTTCCATAATTTTCATAGATTTCACATTGAAATTTTTGGTTTTGCATGATTAAGCAACTCTCACTTACTTTGAATGAATTTGCCTGTTGCTTTGGTACTGAGGTAGTGTTCAACATAACTCTAGTGTACAAATGAAAACTTTGGTTGCATTTAATAGGTCAAAGTTCTGGGAAAAAGCTGTTGAGATGTTGAGACAGGCAAATCCATTCCCAGTGGTTCAGCTGGTGGTACAGAAGTCACGTTTCTTGAGGAATACAGCTTTGTTTTGCAGATGAAGGCCATCGTTATAGTGTCAAATCCCCATAAAAGCAGCATAAATGTCAGTTTATCCTGTTAGACAGCACGATATGCACATGTAATAAAATAATAGTTAGACCTCTAGCATCATTCCAAAAGCGTTTCTGCGTTACACCAATAGGAGGCGATAAGCGAGTCTTTATTAACGAGTGAATCGTTTACTCCGATTCGTTCAAAAACACTTTTTCATTTAGGTTGCTGGTTGCAATGTGCTGGCTGTTGATGAAATAAAACATCTAACATTATGAATTAAAACTGGCCCAAAACATTTCTCTTTTTAGCGTTATACATATTTGAACGTGCTCAACTGATTCTTTTAAAATAAATAATTCAGAAACTAAATAGTCACTACTGTGTTGCTCGCTCGGTAAGGCGGGTCAGTTCATTCTGTTGCCACTTCGTTTGCAATTATATCGTTAAGGGAGAAAAAAAATATAGAAAGTGAATTGCACTATTGAGTGTAAAATGCCAGTTAATCAACATCAATGCCTTGTTTACTGAACTGTTAAAAGAACAGTGGGTAGCCCTTTACAATAATGTTCATTAGTTAAAAACATTAGTAAATATGAACTAAGAATGAACAATACTTCTACAGCATTTATTAATCTTAGTTCAGCATTTACTAATACATTATAAAAATCACAAGTTGTGTTTGTTAACATTAGTTAATGCACTGTGAACTAACATGAATAAACAATGGACAACCGTGTTTTTATTAACTAACATTAACAAAGATTAATAAATCAATGCATTGTTCATTGTTTGTTTGTGTTAGTTAATACATTAACTAATGTTAACAAATGACACTTTATTGTAAAGTGTTACCGAACAGTCTTTGCTTATCTGAATGCATGGATGTGTAACAGCACTATTGCTGTTGTTGCTGATATTGCTTAACTTTCTAATGAAGAGACATACAAATTTGTTACAATATACAGATTCCAGTATCGCATTTGTTTTTACTTACAATTGAACTAGACATTCAAACACCTAAACGCTTTGGTAACAAATTTCAGGCAAATGCATCTCTCCGTGGTAATTACACATAGCATGCAAATCCTTGCCACCAACAGAGTATGGAGAAACAGTGGGCTGGTGTGAAGAGCGTGTTTAAAAGCTCAAGTTTCTGAATAGCTCATCACAGAGATAGAATGGGTAAGATGCTGGTCTGGTTTGTGTTTCTCTGTCTCTTGAGCTATAGCGACGGTGGAGGGCTCCACCTTCAAGGAGATTATATCATCGCTGGCTGGTTCCCTCTCCATAATTCAGATTCCACCATCCCACCGACACCTTACCTGACTGACTGCTCACAGTAAGAAAGATATACAATCTGATAAATGATGACATTTATTGTACTTTGCATATTCCATTTGTTTGTGATCATGTCAGTGTTTTCTACAGGTAGGCCCTGAATTTTTTTTCTTTTTTATCAGTGAAAACATGTATGGGGTCTTCCAAACAAAAAAACGGAGAAAAAATTATTATTATTTACCATACTTTGCAGAACACTTCTTGTCTTCAATTTTATTTCCAGAGGCTTGACCAATAAGCATGGCTATCATCTGGTGCAGGCCTTCAGATATGCAGTGGACGAAATTAACAACGGCACCCAGAATAAGCAACTCCTTCCAGGGGTTACGCTGGGCTACCAGACATATGACCTATGCTCCCTCCCAGCCAGCAATCTGGCCACCCTGGATCTTCTGGCCCAGCAGGACAACAGTTCGGTTATGGACAGCCGTGCTGTGGCCATCATCGGTCCTGACAGCAGTTCCTACTCTTTCACACCAGCCGCTGCTCTTGGTGCATTCATGGTCCCTCAGGTATGGCATGATCACAACAGCAGTCACTCGATTTATCATCATCAGGTTATCATCTAAATAATAAATTCGATTTTTTTTTTATTAGCAGTTACACAAGATATTTATATTTAAAATGATCACATTTTTTTTATTTAATTTATATATATATATATATATATACATTAGATAATCAGTATTATATATATTAATTGTGATTAATCGCATGACATCTGGTTTAATTAATCGCTTCAATCGCTCATTTTTATTAATAAATCATACCTTGCAATTAATACATTCGTTTTAATACTCTTTCAACATGCAGCATGACAAATATGTTTGATGCTTTATCAGTGCAAATGTAATCAGTGATTATTTGAAACCATAAGTTAAAAAATGAAGACTAGAACATTATTCAAAGGTCATAGATGCATTTTTCAAAGAACTTGTTCATGTCTAGTAGACACATGAAAAAATAATTACCAGGTTCCCATTACTTCTCTTTCTTTGCACTGAGCAATTTACTGACACAAACCTGTTTACATTTTTACATGACAGGGCAGATCACTTCTCTGGACATGCAAAATGTACATATTTATTATGTTTCCCTCTCTATGCACACATACTGTATTTAGAAGTAGCAAAATTCTCAATAAAACTGTTTTCATTTATATATTTGACTGTTTCTGTTGTCAGACAACGGAATGAATATGAAATAGTGACTGAAACACGACCCAATAAGACTAGATAACCAGCTCTCCATTCCAAGATGTTAATCTTGCACAAAAATCCTGATAATCGAGCCGTCGTCTGATGAAATCAAATACACATACGATAAAGACAAAAGCTGTGCTGTGATTTTGGCTATACTTGCATCATATAAAATTAGAGAAGAAACATAATATCGGTGTTTAACTGAAAGTGCTGCTCCTCTCCACCGTGCGCTGAACAGATCAGACGCACACACAGAGAGAGAGAGAGAGAGGTGTGTGCGTGCGCAGGGACAGCAAGACCTTGCGCTCGCGCGGCAGTACCTAACTAAATAAGGTTTGGCCACTTTTTTGAAGGGAACAAAGATGCTAAAGGGGGTTTTTGTCAGCCTTCCCCCATTTTCACAATTTTTAATTATCTAAATTTGTATTTATATTAGTGCTGTCAAATGATTCATTGCGATTAATCACATCCAAAATAAAAGTTTTTGTTTACATATATGTGTGTGTACTGTGTATATGTATTATACATATACTGTATAACTATATATTTTGAAAATATTTACATGTATTTACATGCATATATGTATATTCATATAATTTATATTATTTATAAATATATGTAATATATAAACATAACATATTTTTCATAAATATATACATGCATATGTGTGTGTATTTATATATACATAAATATACACAGTACTCACGCATATGTGACCCTGGACCACAAAACCATTCATAAGTGCCAATTTTTCAAAATTGAGATTTATACATAATCTGAAAGCTGAATAAATAAGCTTTCCATTGATGTATGATTTGTTATGATAGGACAATATTTGAGATAAAACTATTTGAACATCTGGAATCTGAGGGTGCAAAGAAATCAAAATATTGAGAAAATCGCCTTTGAAGTTGTACAAATTAAGTTCTTAGCAGTGCATATTACCAATCAAAAATATTTAATATAGTTTTAATATATATTAAGTTTTAATATATTTATGGTAGAACATTTACAAAATATCTTCATGGAACATGATCTTTACTTAATATCCTAATGATTTTTGGCATAAAAGAAAAATGTATCATTTTGACCCATACAATGTATTTTAGGCTTTTGCTACAAATATACCGCAGCGACTTAAGACTGCTTTTGTGCTCCAGGGTCACATATTATATTTTGTCAACTAAAACTTTTATTTTGAATGCAATTAATCGCGATTAATCGTTTGACAGCACTAATTTATATATTTATATATATAAGTAAATGCATGTATATGTATATTTTTCTTCATACCATTTTAATTTTCCTTTTTTTTTGTATTTGTAGATCTCCTACGAGGCATCAAATGAATTGTTGAGCAACAAGAACCTCTATCCAGCTTTCTTCCGCACCATTCCCAGTGACAAAAACCAAGTCAGCGCAATGATACAAATCCTCGTCAGATTTAACTGGACCTGGATCGCCCTTCTCGGTAGTGACAATTCATACGGTATACAGGGAATGCAGGGCTTATCCCAGCAAGCGTCGCTTTACAATGTATGTATTGCATACCAAGCCGTGATACCCGCTGTAACTGACAAAACGAAGCAATACATGCAAGACATGGTCAAAAACATCCTCAAAACCAAAGTCAACACTATTGTTGTCTTTGCCAATAAAAGGCGGGCCGCTGGCTTCTTTCCTTTTGTTATTGACCAAAATGTGACAGGAAAAGTGTGGATTGGGACAGAGGATTGGTCGGTAGCATCAACAGTGAGTAGTATCCCAGGGATCAGTACAATAGGGACTGTCCTCGGTGTCGCAGTCCAGTATACTGAATTCAGTGGTTTTGAAGATTTTGAAAGGCTTTCTGTGCCCAGGCTTAAAGAAATTGGTCTGAACAACCCATTCAAGCACAGTGTCCCATGTATGCAAAATACAAAGCTTTATGAAATAGCGATTCAAGGCTTTGCTATGTCGCAGTATGACGTTGTTTCCTCCTTTAACGTGTATAAGGCCGTGTACGCGGTGGCTCATGCGCTGCACAACATCCTGCATTGTGACTCTGGACTGTGTCAGAAATATAACGTGCAGCCATGGGAGGTGAGTGCTTTGAGATAAAAATCACTGAAATACTGTATTATAGCACATTTGCTATGTGTGTTGGGAATTATTCATGAAATTACTTTCTTTGAATCCCACAGGTATTTCATCAGCTAAAACGAGTTCAGTTTTCAATTCGAAATACATCGTTTTATTTTGATAAGAATGGAGACCCTCCTACAGGTTATGATATAGTGACGTGGGTATGGACGGATGGCCAGTGGTCACTTAAGGTGGTGGGAAATTACACTCCAGGTCCGACCGAACTTCAGTTAGATGCCTCTCAGATTAAATGGACAGGTCAAGGGTCTCCTGTAACCAAGGTAAGTTTATTTCCTTATATGCGTTTCTTTCTATTTTCCTTGTGTACTGTATAACAAACTACTTCAGTCAGAAAGTTTTCCTTTTTTCGGTGTTAAGAAATTTTAAGAAATTAATAGATTTATTCAGCAAGGATACTTTAAATCAGACGGACCTGTGGCAAAAGTTGGCTCCACCATGCTGTATCATAAGAGTGGGGGAAAACGGGGGGAAAAAATATTTCTAATTTATCATGCATTCATACATTCATTCTTTCATTCATAAATAAAATAAAACTGGCTACTAAAAAATCAGCTTTGTACCACAGAAGTAAATTACATTTTAAAAAATTTGAAAATAGAAACAGTTATTTTAAATTATTTCAAACTATTACTGTTTTACTGTATTTTTGATCAAATAACTGCACCCTTGGTGTGCACTCGGAGAGACTTTTAAAAAAACATATATATTACTGTCCCAAACTTTTGAAGTGTATGGGCTTCCAAATAGCTTTCCATCGACATCAGTATCTACACAACAAAAGCAGTGACAAAATAAATGAATAATGATAATTGTATAGTTATTATAATAAAAATGTAATTAATGTAATACAGAAGAGAAATAATTCAAATATGGTGCCAGAAATAATAATTATAATAATAATAATTTTTCTGTCCAGGTTCCTGAGTCACTGTGTTCTCCAGAGTGTCCTTACGGACACAGAAAGCTCATGACCGGACAGCATAAGTGTTGCTTTGACTGCATGGCATGCCCTGCTGCCACCTTCCTAAACAAAACAGGTTCAAAAATACTCCAAATATTATAGAATTACAAAGTGCTAGTGCACAAGGTTGTTCAATGGAGGAAACACGTAGGATGTTGTTCACAGTATATCCAGCAGATGGCACACTTTCTTCATCCTCACCCTCACGCTCCATACTCACCCTCATGTCGTTCCAAACCCGTAAAACGCTCGTTCATCTTTGGAACGCAAATTAAGATATTTTTGATTAAATCGGAGAGCTTTGTGACTCTATTTGGAACGACAATGACGGTGAGTGATTAATTACATAATTTATATTTTTAGGTGAACTATCCCTTTAAATTCTGTAATGTAGCCTCATTATGAAACATTTTAAATGTGTCTTATACTAACTTGACTTCATACGTTCTCATAGGTTACACTTTCTGCCAAGCGTGTGCCAGAGACTACTGGTCTGAAGCAGAGAGTGAGACATGTAAGAAGAGAGAAGAACTGTACCTGCAGTGGGGCACTCTGCTCACTACAGCCCTGCTCATATACCTGGGGGTGACCCTGTTTCTCACCCTTGGCACGGCTGTCATCTTCCTGTTCAACCTCAGTACCCCTGTGGTGAAGTCGGCCGGAGGGAAGACCTGTCTGCTGATGCTGGCGTCTCTGACCGTGGCCTCCTGCAGCACGCTGTGCCACTTCAGCAGCCCCTCCCACATCGGCTGCCTCCTCAAACAGCCCCTCTTCTTTATCAGCTTCACCGTCTGCCTGGCGTGTGTGACCGTGCGCTCTTTTCAGGTGTATAGAGCTCTTGATTTCACAGTGTAGTCGAGGTTAATAGCTATACGTTAGATAACAAAATATTTAACAAACTGTTTTTTTTTTATGAAAGAGCATACTTTTCAAGCAAAACATTTTGAGATAAGATGTTTGTGAGATTTATATTTGGTGACACCAGTGTTAATGAAAACTAAATTGATTAAAATTGTAAAATTAATTGTTATTCATTGAAATAAAGTAAAATATAAATATTAGATGAAAAATTAAAATGAGAAATGTTGCTTTGGCTAATAACTGAAATAAAGTAAGTTGAAGTAAAATGGTTAAATGACTAAAACTGAAATTAAAATAAGAGTTAATAGAAATATTTAAAAAAATTAAAAAGGTCAGATTACCGTAAGTGAAAACCGAAAATATCATTTAAAATACAAATAAGTATTATAAGAGTATATAAACAATACTAAAATAACACTAGGTGAAACAGTCAATGTACTGTTCAAAATTAAGAAAATAATATTTGCTTGTTGTGATCAAGTTTACTCTTAAATATTAGGGATAAACAGTAGTAAAATACAGTAATATTTTTTTCACATTATAACCAAAAACTAAAATCAGTGGTTTTAAATGCTAAGTGAATTTAGGCATTACAACATTATAATGTGCAGTGTGAAAAATGCATATTAAAATTCAGATGAATTTTCAGATTTTTTAACGATTAAATTTAAGGGAGTGTTAGATGACAACAAAGGTAATCTAATGGTAAAAATGTGGAAAATGAGCATGAGCAATTAAATATCCAGTATTTGCCAATAACTAATATATCTATATTGTGCATTCTTAATAAATAACTTTCATCATCATCAGTTCTCATAATATGACACAAACCTTTCTCTTTTCAGGTGGTTTGTATATTTAAATGGTCCTCCAAACTGCCAAGATCCTATGAGACCTGGGCTAAGAATCGAGGCCCTGAGATGTTCATCTTCATCATGACAGTGGTGGAGGTCTTCATCTCTCTTCTTCGCATGCTCCTCGACCCTCCCTTTCCATCTCGAGACTATGACTTCTACAATGACAGCATTATTCTGGAGTGCAGTAAGACTCTGTCTCTCGGGGCCTTCGCCGAGCTCATTTTTGTGTGTGTGTTGAGCTTAATTTGTTTCTGCCTGAGCTACATGGGGAAAGATCTGCCGGCCAATTATAATGAGGCCAAATGCATTACATTTAGTCTCATGATATATATGATTTCTTGGATCACGTTCTTCACAGCTTACTGCATTTCCAGAGGGAGCTTCGCCATGGCCCTAAACGTAGGAGCCATCCTGTTTAGTGTGCTAGGGATACTCGGCGGCTACTTTTTGCCAAAGGTGTACATCATGTTGATAAAGCCTCATTTGAACACAACAGCTCACTTCCAAAACTGCATTCAAATGTACACCATGTCCAAGCAGTGAAAGCAAATAAGACGTTCTACTATGTCTCTCAACAGTAGGATAATCCAGTAGAGCCTTTTAACAATACAGAGCAACATAATCCCAGTTTCAGTCTTTTAGAAGCAGCTGATACTCTAATTGTCTCGGGACTGTGAGTGCTTGGCATATGCGTAGCCAGTGGGCAGAATGACAGAGAAAGCCTAATTGTGTTGGCTACCGAAAGGGCAGAGCACCCGGTTCAACTGGCCTGCGTGAACATCTGTCATGTGCTCCGCTCTCATGGGTGCCCAGTTTCACTCTAAACAATTCGGAGAACAGATTTAATTGGGCAACTGATTTAAATCATGATCTTAGTCTTGCACATACAAGGACAGATGGCTTTACTTGTCCTGTTTGTCTTTAGTAAGTCTTAAAGGAATAGTTCACCCAAAATTGAAAATCTGTTGAAAAACTTATACTCACCCTCAGGTTATTCAAGATGTAGATGAATGTGTTTCTTCATCGGAATACATTTGGAGAAATTTAGCATTGCATCACTTTCTCGCCATTGAATCCTCTGCAGTGAATGGGTGCCGTCAGAATGAGAGTCCAGACAGTTGATAAGAACATCACAATAATCCACATGACTCCAGTCTATCAATAAATGTCTTGTAAAGTGAAAAGCTGCCATTATTTCAGCACTTCTAACCAAAATAATACATCCATAATCCATAACAACACTTGTTTCAGTGTTGTCCTCTCATATCAAAATAAATTTGTTTAAAAATGCTTTGGACTGTCGCCTGTAACAGTGCTTGATCTGTAGCTATTTTCTGTTCCAATGAAGAAACAAACTCATCTACATCTTGGATGGCTTGAGGATGACTAAGTTTGCAGCAAATTTTCATTTTTGAGTTAAATATTCCTTTAATATGCCTTTAGGAATCTGGTCCTTCAGCCAATTAGAAAAATGGGATTTAATTTCTGTATCAAAATGATGATGAATATAGGTTGTGCGTGTTTTCAAATGCACTTTGTTTTTACAAAAACAGGTTTGGTAGAATACAAAATGATGAATTCATCATTCATGCATGAATAAAATGTTATGAATAAAATGTTAATTTTGGGTGAAATATTCCTTTAATGCCCAAACAGCATTTGAGCTTTAATAGAGGAACATCTGACCAGCTGAACAAAGTGTCAACATTTCACTTGATTTTTGACTTGGAAATAGTGTAGAATTAAAATATTATTCATTCTTTGTTTTACATTGTTTTAAAATCCTAAAGCTTTCTTTTTATTAACAGATTTAAATCCCATTTTAAATCCTGAATTTTCCATATAGACTTTTGGACTCCACTTGTTGCTTGTCTAATTGTTCAGTGACACACACACACACACACTTGCATCAGCCCCTGGGAAAAGATCGGATGAAAGGCTTGCTGTTGTTAGGGAGGTCATCTCCATTGACTCGGGAACGTGTGAGTTGGGAGCACGGAAGTGTTTCCCACACTACTTTCCTATTGTGAGTGTGATATTCTCAGGGGGGGAGAACAATAGAAGTGTGCCTGTGTAATTGTATCAGTGACGTTACCCATCTGTGCTGGTAGAAACCTCATATAGACATAGCCTAGATTTATTTGAGAGCTTAAAATTGTACAATTGCTCTTAAAATAAAACATTTGTATTGTATGTTTTATGAATGCCATATGAAATTTGACTTTATTCCAGCAAAATAATAATACAAATAAATAAATAAAAACCAGTGTTTCTCTCTGACTGCCTCAAAAAATTAATAAATAAAAATGTATGTGATTTAGAATTTTTAAGCTTCTATTTGTTTTCTTTTTACATGATATACTATTCTGGAACACCTTATTTGACAGAACTATAAAATAAAACTATCAATTACAAGTAAAAGTCAGTGGTTCACACAAATCGAGAGTACGTTTTTAAACCAGTTAGCTCAGTTTACCTAAATCTTACCAAAAAGTTTAAAATAAATTGTCAATATATATTGTCAGCTCTGTGTTTTCATACCACATTCTTGTTTTAATCAAACTATTATAATCATAATGAATCATTATTTTATCTTAGCTTATTTGACTTTATTTTATTTTATCTATTGCACATATTGTGCCAGTTCTTTAAGCAATTAAAACAAACTGATTAGATGTCTATAACATGCAAACAGTAATTATTAAAACACCAGAAACCATGAATTGGTAATGTAGAATTTTATTAACAGAAAATATTTGACATAAGAGCTCATTTTCAAAACATCATTGGTCAAGACAACAAACTGGATCCTTTATCAAAGGTACAACATGCCTTACATATCAAACAATGGAAAAATATCAGTGCAAACATAAAGATACTATAAAAAACTTTAAAGTACAATTTCATTTTAAAGGTCTGATACAGAAAACTCCATTGGAGTCAACCTCAATTAAATATACATACATCAAAACATACATATACAAAAAAAACAATTTAAGAAATCACATGTGGTAAAAAATCACATTAAGAGCTATTAAAACAGAACAAGAAGCACATAAATCCACCTCTTTCTATTGACAAACATGTTTGTCTTAAGTTTTTGTCAATCAATATGATGACACTTTGGAAATGAATCTCCTACTTTCATGAGAGACGTTAATACGACTGTCCCTCAGGGTTATAGTTCACAGCATCTCTACCAGGGTCTCCAGACGGGCCTCCTGGTGTCAGGCTGTTGCAAACCAGCCGTTCTCAGTTTAGAGGACGGTCCTGGTGGATCGGAGCCGATAGAAGCGCTTGCTCGCTGGCCGTTGTGGAGATGCTGGAGCTCCCGGCCAGATCCTCCTCCGGTGGAATGAAGAGTGATGAAGTGGACAGACTCCCTCCAGCAGTGAGAGTAGCCTTCATTATAGTCCCTCTGAGGAAGCTGCTGCTGCTGCTGCTGCTGTTTGAGAAAGCTGACCGTCATTTCCAGGATATCGGCCTTCTCCAGTTTGGCGCTGGGGTCGTGGCTGTGGAACTCCTTCTCCAGGAGACTCTTGAGCTGGTCGATGCAGGTGTTGATGCGGTCTCTGCGCATCTTTTCAACAATTGGCTTCCTCAGCTGAAATCAGGTGCAGGAACATTGATTAGAACATCTTTCGAACTGCACGCAGAATGCAATTTTGGTGAATCGTTTTGAAGAAGAATTGCATTGAAATTAAACATACCTTTATTTTGTCCTTGTCACTGAAGTGAAGATGGTCAAAAGACGAAAGTGTAACTGAATGGGGTGCCATGTATAGGCTTGGACAGCTTGCTTTTCTTCAGTGGCAAAAAGAGTTGTGAGTCTCTTTGAGGAACAGCCCCCTGTTTTTATACAGCAGCATTAGCATTACAAAGCCATGTGGCCTGTGCTGTGTTACTGTTCCCACACTCTGAGACCAGAGGGCTGGCTCATCACAACAATAGAGGACATTCATTTTATGGTTAACTGCCTGCTCGCCTTCCACTGAAGGAATGTTTGCCACGGTATCAGAGGGACGCCACACTTGAAGGTTTAGTGAAGGAATTTGACCCTTTCTGTATCAAAAAATCGTGATAAATATAGGTTGTGCATGTTTTCAAATGCACAAAAGCAGGTTTAGTATACAAAAGATGAAAATAAAATATTTTTTGATGAACCATGATAATGCTCGATTGATGTTTATGCATGCATCTAATTCACACTTTGTGTAACCAAAATATAATGCAATAAAAATTCAACATAGCACAAAACATTCATTGATGAAAAACAATTTATGCACATACATTTTAATGCAATAAAGTATATAACATATATAGCAAAAATTCTAGCTAACACAAACCGTCTAGTGATTAAAAAGAATACAGACTGTAAGTAACTTTTTCAAAGTTGTAAATAAAACAAAATTATCAATGTGTTACAAGAAAAAACTATTTCTAAAATAGTATTGTATGAAGGATACTACTTAAAATTTGAACATTTAATACAATTTTACTTGATGTTTTTGTAATTAATTGTGAAAATCACAAGAAAAGTTTGAGTTAAAATTGTTTCATTATTTATTTTTTTAGAGTAAGGACATTTTTTATTACAATAAAGTATATGTGATAAACTCTGCAGGGTTAATTCATACATTGTGTAACCAAAATATGCTGCAAAAACTCTGAATAGCACAAATAGTCCAGTGATGAAAAATAATATATGCATATACATTATCAACACAGAATTGTATAAACCATGAAACAAAACATTTACAAATGATATGGGGGGTGCACATTTTCCAGGAGCGTGAGCAACTACTTGTGAAAGTGGCACGTGGTTAAAACTGCTACATAAAGGCACGAGACCCCGCTGGAAACACAGACGGGCGTCCGTTCCCAGGCCAGGAATATTCCTTTGATAACTGTTAACAACATGACTGTCAGTTCTACTGAAGTGAGGTGGCAAAACAGACGCGTGCACGTGCTAGATTACGGAAGTTCTCATGTAGCTGTTAAACAGCACGAGGACCGTGAAGGCACGCGTGAGAAAGATCAAGATGATAAAACATCTCAATCTTTATCTGCTAAAAGTATTTATACGAGACGAAATAATTTGATTTGTAACGTGATTAAAAGGTCACCTGGTTTTGCCTTCTTCAGTAGTAACGTGCAGCAGGCTCCAGGAGCTCGTGCTCTGAGATCAGTGAGGGTGAGTGAGCGGCACGGTCTGCTGTGTCACGATCGCTCGCCCAGCAGACGCCAAGTGTTCAGCAAAAGCCAAACGGGTCAGAATTCGCCTACTTCTAGACACAGACAAAATACGAGCGCGTGAGTAAAGTGGATTTACTGTGGCAATGAAGCGCTTGGGAATGAGCAGGTTAATATCATTAGGGTGCTATTTGAAGACGCGTGGAAATCCCTCAGAACACCTTCGCAAACTCACAAATACGCACTCGTGTATAGTGGCAGCTTTTGTGTAGCTATAGCTACTGTATGTAAACAGCACATTTTCAAAATTTCAAATTTTGTTCAGAAGACACACATTCCATTTTTTTTTTTATAGTCAATTTCCTCCGTCTAAATATGAATACTGGTCTGCTCTTTTACATTAGTCTTCAATGGTGTAGTAGTAGGTTGTATAGGCTTTAGTTATTCTTTGATATCCAGTGAAAACCAGCAACATAATCATTTATATTACAATTGTAGTTAATATTTTGAATAAATATTGTTTAATTTAAAAGTTTTAGTGATTTTGTTGCAGGTTTTTTTGTCATTTTATTAGGCTAGTTTCTTTTATAGTTTTTTATGACTTCATTTTAGTTTATTTAGTTAGTTATTTTAGAGAAAATAAGAAGTATTATTTTGGCGATAGCTGAAATTAAACAAATGTAATTTGTTTGTCGCCTCTTTGTATTGTGATGGATAGCAAAGACTAGTGTTTATGCTACATACACTATGTGTGTTCTGTGTGTTTGTGTTTGCTTGTATTTTTCACATATGCTATTGAAATACTTTGAGTTTGTGTTTGTGGACTTTCCCACCATCCGTGGGCTCTAATCTGACCAGTGCAAACAATGCACTAATTGCTCCGTTGAACATGTTAATTGCATCTTTGTTGTAAAACAAACAGTCAGTCTTAGTGTCACATGAACTTGGTGAATCAAGCTTTGTGCAATAGTGAGGAATTCAGACCACCTTATTACACTTTTAAAGCAATTTAGCATAAAATATAAATAAATTATCACTTTCATATATATATATATATATATATTTCTCAGTTATAGCAGATATGAAGCCTATTCTAAGTTTCAGTTGAGTTGGATGTATGATTTTGTTCCTGTGATTCCTCTACGCTCAACCACCTGTTGCAGCAGGCCTGAAGACAATGTTTGCGTGACATAAGGCACAGGGCTTTTACTGAAGTTCCCATGAGTTCTGTATGAGAGGCCAGCCTTCCTTTCCCACAGTCTGTTCATTGACTGCCCACAGTAAGGAAACAAAAGAAGTGTGTCTTGTTACACATCACATTAGTCCCAGTGTTTGAACTCTCTTTATTAGAGCGGGACGCAAGACCATCTGGACTTCAGACACTGTTCAAACACTTTTAGGACTTTCCCAGGATTCAGCAGGAGTTTTCAAATCAGTTCAAACCTAGAAATTATTACTAATTCTAAGTCAGGTGTTTGTTCATATATTTTCTTTTTGTATTATTATTTTTAGAAATTGTTATTATTTATTTAAAGTGCTAAAGGGACATTCCGTGTCAACCCAACCAGAGATCCCTGCTCAAATATTTGATATTGCTAATATAGAAGGATAAACATGTATAGCCAAAAGATTAAATGTCATGGGTGAATATTTACAGAGTAATCCACTATTTTGTAGGGGGTGGGGGTCAAAATGGCCATTTTCATTTTGATATTAAATATTGAACCATATAGGGCCTTACAAATGAAGATGCCAAAAGGGAGGTTAAGACTCAATATCTAAAAGGGCATTAAGATATCTTTAGTACTTTTTGAGTTACAGGCCTGCAAACTTTAGAGAAAAACTTGAAAAGTGCTCTTTTCCCCATTTGTGAATGGTCACCACTGGCACATAATGCAACAAAGACAGCTAAAGTCAAGAGATTTTGCTAATAGACCTACCAATCTCTGTGTGAAAGTAACATGTTGATGCCATCTGTCTGAAGTCATTTTAACCCCCTGTAATTTGGCTCTGAATCTCAGGTGAAAATTGCCATTTTGATCCCCTCTAAAAAATAGTGGATTACTCAGTAGGCCTAAATATTCATCCCTGACATTTAATAGAATGGCTTTCACAGGCTTTCATCACTATACATGTTTATCCTTCTTCAGAAAAAATGTTAGCAAAATCTCAAATTTGAGCCGGGGACCTGGTTGAGTTGATACGGTATGACCCTATAATAATACATTTTTAACCCTATAAATATTTAAACAAAGGAAATATAATGCTTTAGCATGGTGAGTAGTATATTGTGTGATTGGTTGATGCAGTCAACATGTTCCAATCATTCAACAATATTTCTGCTTAAATTTCATTTGCATAGATCTCTTTATCTGTCCTTACCTTCTTCAGCGAGCAGCACGTGAGGAGCATAATGTTTCTTACAATACATATAAGTTCTCTGTTTATAAGTTTTCTGTCATTTCTGTTCGGTTTGCCTTTTAAATGTACCTGGCTGCAATTGAATGTGTGAATTTGTACAGAATGTGCAGTTTTGCAGATCCGTCACTTTGAGGCAAATTGTGGGGTATAAGTTCAACATCGGTAACACTTTACAAGGTGACTTTTGTTAACATTAGTTAATGTATTAACTAACACGAATAAACAATAAACAATACATGTATTACACTATTTATTAAGCTTTGTTAATGTTAGTTAATAAAAATACAGTTGTTCATTGTTTGCAAGCACAACTTGTGATTCTAATAAAGCATTAGTAAATGCTGAAATTAACATTAACTATGATTAATAAATGCTGTAGAAGTATTGTTCATCCTTAGTTCATGTTAGCTAATGTAGTTAATTAATTAACCTTATTTTAAAGTGTTACCGTCTTGGTAGGAGATAATTATTGCTTGGGTGGATAACAAAGCACATAAGAGCTTGTTTGTAATTACATATTTATCAAATTTAATCCTAATGGTGAGCAACAAGGCAGCACTTTCTCGCACACTCTCCCACCCTCCACCTGCTCCCCAGAGACGCGCTTATTGTGTCGGAGCAATAAGGGCTCCAGCAGCCATGTGGCAGCCCTCTGCTCCTTTGAGACTTTCGAACGCTCCCATTGGCTGCAGACTGTGAGAACCTCCAGCAAACTGCAGACTCACACATTCATATGGAGATTTGGGAGTATAAATAGAGGGAGAGGAGAGAGAGTTGAGCACAGACATCTGATCCTAACGGAGAACTGAACACAAGACACCACAATCAATGGCACCGACAATCACTGGATCAATCATCAGCAGAAAACAACTTCCACTCACAAACAAGGTAAATATTCCACATCTCATATCTCACTCCACAGAATCATATATTCTTCTGAGATATAAAAATGATGGATGAGTGTTTCTAAATGCATGTTCTTGGTGTTTCCTCAGCTGAGAAAGCCGACAGTGGAGAAGATCCGCAGAGAACGAATCAACAGCAGCATTGAGAAGCTCAAGTCTCTTCTGGGTCAAGAGTTCCTAAAACAACAGCCCGACTCCAGACAGGAGAAAGCTGATATCCTGGAGATGACGCTGGATTTCTTGAGACTCCAGCAGCGCTCCCAGAATCCCTCTACTGCAGCTCGTGACGGACGCTCCAGATGTGTGCAGGAGGCCGTCAACTTCCTGTCTCAGTGTCCAGTGCAGACGGAGTCCCACAGAAGACTGCTGAAGCACTTCCTGCACACGCAGCCCAACACAGAGAACAACACACGAGTACCGCCTCAGATCAGTTCACCAGCCGCACAGAGCAGCAGCAAAGAGCAAACTCTGGCGCTCTGGAGACCAAGGTAGAGCCACCAGCACCCGTATGATTTATCAGACAGAATTCATAATGCCAGTTTGAGATTGCATGGACTGAAATTATAACGTAGGAATTGATTTCCGCCTCTGCTGTTAATGCAGACCTTTAATCTGCTTTCAGAGAAAGTCTGTGTTTCATTGAAACTGTATGACCAGTGATATTTGAATAGAAACTACGGAATCATTTGCTGTGTAAAATTATTATTATTTTTTTTAAATTAAATAAAGTTTTAAAGAAATGTTAAAGTCTTATTCAGACGTTTGAGCTCTTGGAGCTCTTTCACCCATATTGGGTTTATTCTCTCTGCATCTATAGGATGATGACACTTCTTTCATTTACTTCCTTTCATCTATTTCAGTTGTTTGAAATGCATCTTATTCTTCTCTTATTATATGAGAAATATTTCTTCATTTGAAGGATATTTGATTGTGTGTTGAAAGCACAAATGATTGTTTTTAATGTTTGCATGTGTTTACATGAATGAGACGTTTCCCCTGTAAAGGGCAGTTGTGTATCGTCACTGTTAGTGATTTCAATTTTATTCTTTGTATTCAAAGTCAAGTTCTTACCTTCTTTGAAGGTGTTGTGCATTGCACATTGCACTGGTTTAATACTTTTAAATGTCTGTGACATTGTTAATTTCTTCCCAGTTCAAGAGAACTACAGATATAATAACATGAGTTCTTCATGATTGTGAAAATATGTATTGACGTATAGTTACTAATGTTATGGTTTTGTTACTTTAAGACACTTGAATGTCCTTCAAAGTCCAGACAAATGTTTATTGTCAGATTTGTTCACATGAAGAGCAGCAATCATATTGCTTATGACAAATAAATTGTACAATCAAAGGTTTTGTTTGGTGTTATGTTTTATATATTCTTCATATTGTTTGATACAGTCTCTTAAAAAACTCTAACCCTCTAAGTATTAGTAACAGTATTCTTCAGGTTTAACATTTCAAGAATTGTGTTGAGAATCAGATAAATATATTTTTTACATGTGTTTTTATTTTTTTAGATATTAAGATCACATATAGATCTAAACGCTGAACCTGACTTGATATAAGTTTCTAGCTCTCAGAAAATGTGCGTATTTACTGTAATTTACTTACTGTAATGTAGGTGAAACTCATATTTCTCACAGTGAATGAATATTCATGTTAAAATACAGAGACTGCTAAATATAGAACATAGTCTTTGTTAAACAAAACTTTGTTTTTGTGTAATTAATAACTCAAAACCCATCACATATAAGCCTACACTGATAAGGAGACAATATAGCACTGTCTCTGTGACTGATGGGGTAAAGCTGTACTGAGACTCCATTCCCTGGGGTTTTCCCACACTCTGCCCATTCAGAGAACTCAACAATAGTGTTTCATTAAGAACAATTCAGCACACGGCCATAAGAACTTCAACAGAGACCCACGGGACAAATTCCACTGAATCATTAGCATTCGTCTTAATTACTGAAAGACATATTTAGAGTATTTGGAGATTATTCTTTTACATTTTAAGTCATTGTTATACACACAACATAGAAAAATATTGAGATAAAAGGTTATCTGAGTCTGAAACTGCTATTTTAAATTATGGCTGTACATTTTAGAGTCATAGACTAATGAGAAATACTTTGTAATTCCTACTATTTGCTTTATAGGTGTATAACTTAATGATTACACATTCAATAGTGTGCAGTCTGTCATATGTTTACCAAAACTGCTATTATTTGATCAAAAATACAGTAAAAGCAGCAATATTGGAAAATATTATAAAAAAATGTCCTATTTCAATATATTTTCAAATATATTCCTTTGATGAAAAAGCTGAATTTTCGGTTTAAAAAACTAATCAAAACAGCCTATTATTATCAATTATTAAAAAAGTTTTGTTGTTTAATATATTTGTAGAAATGTAATAAAAAAAATCTGGATTCTTTGGCAAATAGAATGATTAAAATAACCTAATTTATTTGAAACATAAATATTTTGTAACATTATAAAAGTCTTTTGACCAATTTAATTCCTGATTGCTAAATAAGAGTATTATTATTATTATTATTACAATTAGTTAGTTTATTTGATCTATGTATTTATTTATTTATTTAAATATGTTTTTTCTTTTTTTACAAAAGTACCCCCAATACCCCAAGTACCTCCAGGAACCTGTCTAAATGCCCCAGGGGTCCACACACGCCTGCTTTATAGAAATCACTCATTTAATTTGAAAAGGGACATCTGAATTACACTGAAAAGATACTCAACAGAGCAGTTATTATTAAATTACTTGCACATCCACCAGAAATGAAACCTTATGATGAATCAATTGATTCCCCTCCTGTTGAATAAAACTGAAATATGTTGCGTTGTGTTTTGGCGATGGGAATGTTCCACTATTAATGGCACGTGCTTTGTCAATAAATGACCCCAGTGTCACACAACAAATAAAGCTTTAAACGAAGGGTCTCCACTTTCTCACACACTCTCCATCCTTAACACCCACCCCTCCACCTGCTCCCCAGAGACGTGCTCATTGTTTCCTGAGCAGTAAGCATGTCATTTGGCATGTGGCAGCCCTCTGTTCCTTGTGTCATTGGTCCTCTCCCATTGGCTGCAGACTGTGAGAACCTCCAGCAAACTGCAGACTCACACATTCATATGGAGATTTGGGAGTATAAATAGAGGGAGAGGAGAGAGAGTTGAGCACAGATCTCATCTGATCCTAACGGAGAACTGAACACAAGACACACAGCCATGGCACCGACAATCACTGGATCAATCATCAGCAGAGAACAACTTCCACTCACAAACAAGGTAAATATTCAACATCTCATATCTCACTCCACAGAATCATATATTCTTCTGAGATATAAAAATGATGGATGAGTGTTTCTAAATGCATGTTCTTGGTGTTTCCTCAGCTGAGAAAGCCGACAGTGGAGAAGATCCGCAGAGAACGAATCAACAGCAGCATTGAGAAGCTCAAGTCTCTTCTGGGTCAAGAGTTCCTAAAACAACAGCCCGACTCCAGACAGGAGAAAGCTGATATCCTGGAGATGACGCTGGATTTCTTGAGACTCCAGCAGCGCTCCCAGAATCCCTCGGCCTGCAGCTCTACTGCAGCTCGTGACGGACGCTCCAGATGTGTGCAGGAGGCCGTCAACTTCCTGTCTCAGTGTCCAGTGCAGACGGAGTCCCACAGAAGACTGCTGAAGCACTTCCTGCACACGCAGCCCGACACAGAGAACAACACACGAGTGCCGCCTCAGATCAGTTCACCAGCCGCACAGAGCAGCAGCAAAGAGCAAACTCTGGCGCTCTGGAGACCCTGGTAGAGCCACCAGCACCCGTATGATTTATCAGACAGAATTCATAATGCCAGTCTGAGATTGGCATGGACTGAAATTATAACGTAGGAATTGATTTCCGCCTCTGCTGCTTATGCAGACCTTTAATCTGCTTTCAGAGAAAGTTGTGTTTCATTGAAACTGTATGACCAGAGATATCTGATCAGAAATTACAGAATCATTTGCTGTGTAAAATTATTATTATTTTTTTTTAAATTAAGTTTTAAAGAAATGTTAAAATCTGATTCAGACGTTTGAGCTCTTGTAGCTCTTTCACCCATATTGGGTTTATTCTCTCTGCATCTAAAGGATGATGACACTGCTTTCATTTACTGAAAGCTTTTTGTTATATTTCAGTTGTTTGAAATGCATCTTATTCTTCTCTTATTATATGAGAAATATTTCTTCATTTGAAGGATATTTGATTGTGTGTTGAAAGCACAAATGATTGTTTTTAATGTTTGCATGTGTTTACATGAATGAGACGTTCCCCTGTAAAGGGCAGTTGTGTATCGTCACTGTTAGTGATTTAAAATTGGTCTTTTATTAGCAAAATCAAGTTTTTACCTTCTGTGAAGGTGTCTTTTGTGCATTACATCATACTGAATTAGAGAATCAAAATAAATTTGAATATTTTTCCATCCTATAATTCCTTGTCGGGCCAAATGAGTTTATTATTGAGTGAGCGATTGCGTGTGAATAAGTGTTGTAGTACTTGTTTAGATCATGTATTCAGCTGAACATATTCAGTATCTAGAAGGAACAAACTAATTCCTTGAGAACTATAACTTCCCGCTCATGTCCATTGCCGTCATCATAGCCTTCACATTCTTTCTGATTTGAATGATCCTTTTCTATTGAGCTAGCTAATTATATTTAACACGTGAATTCTGTATAAATATGCAGTTATATTACGGGTCGTTGGCATGAATTGTACTTGTGATGGTGGTGGAGCGAGTGAAAACCACGACGCTCCGACTTGTAAAATATCATCTTGCTCAATTCAGAATCACACCGCTCATACTCTGATTGTGAGTAACTGTTGCTGTCATGACAGATCTATTTCAGAACCAGCCGCTAGCAAAATAATCTGTCTGCGGGCGCGGGCCAAATATTATTGCTGGCGGGCCAGTTTTGGACCGCGGGTCACCTGTTGCCGACCACTGCTATAGATGATGCATTTATCAATTCAGATTTATAAGCAAAATTAAAATGTCTCTAATGAGGTCTAGTTTGAAATTTATTCATGACTACTGACCGAGACTACTGAGACTTGCTACTGCCAATACTTCCACAACATGCTGCTGTGAGCATGTAGGAAATACTGCTGCTGCACATATAGCATATAGTTCTTAGATACGGGAAGAAGGAGGCGGGAACCGACGAACATTTAAACATTGAAATAATAAAATAAACAAACACAAAATAAAAGCGGCAGCCCCTCACGGACGACTGCCGCACACAAAACACAAAATAAACTGGTCCTCTCTCGTCTTTCACTGTCGTCGCTCCTCTTTTTATCCTTCCAGAGCTCCTCCGTGGGACTCGAGACCGGTGAGTGGCGCAGGTGTCGTTCATTATCATTTACTCCACCGGCCTCGCTCCATTTCCACTGCTCTCGGCCCCGCCCCACTCGTCACAATTATCATTCATGTTTTCATAAACTCTGGCCAAACTCAAAAACGAAACAAAAATGTAAATATCTTTGGAAGCAAGGGGCCCCCTGGTGTTTCGGGGGCCCTACACAGCTTGCGTATTCTGCGTATAGGGAGGATCGGCTCTGTGTAGAGGAGATCGTTTCTTGAGACGACAGTGGCACAATCTCATTGCATTATCACAGCAAATATGGTTTCTTCAGATGTAAACAATAGACAGTCAACAAAACTACAGGGCGAACCATACTATCATAATCAAACTTATTATAAGCATTCTTAGAAAAAGAAAGAGGTACAAAAGCTGTCACTGATGTGTTACCCTTACAAAGTGTATATCTTTATAGCTTATCTGCTCATGAAGGCAAGTTTATTTATATAGCACATGACTTGACGGATGAAGAACTGACTGAAAATATTCCATTAATATTTTACGTTTAAATGTAGTCACTAAGGACCATAATGTGCAGATTGACTAAACAGCAATTAAAACATCTTTACAGTCTGCAAAATCTGTGATTTATTTTGATTGATGAAGAAATCGTAGATTATATTCTTAAAATGTATTTTCATGTTGCACTTCAATATAAAGTAATACAAATGCAAACACACCTTCAAAGAAGTGGTGACTATGTTCTATATTTTGCAGTCTCTGTATTTTAACATGAATATTCATTCACTGTGAGAAATATGAGTTGCACCTGCATGGAAAAATATGCAGGAATTTATTTCTCAAGTAATTACAGTAAATACGCACATTTTCTGAGAGCTAGAAACTTATATCAAGTCAGGTTCAGCGTTTAGATCTATATGTGATCTTAATATCTAAAAAAATAAAATAAATAGTACTAAAAAATACTTTATCTGATTCTCAACAAAATTCTTGAAATGTTAAACCTGAAGAATACTGTTACTAATACTTAGAGGGTTAGAGTTTTTGATGAGACTCTATTAAGCAATATGAACAATATGTAAAACATAACACCAAACAAAACCTTTGATTGTACAATTTATTTGTCATAAGCAATATGATTGCTGCTCTTCATGTGAACAAATCTGACAATAAACATTTGTCTGGACTTTGAAGGACATTCAAGTGTCTTAAAGTAACAAAACCATAACATTAGTAACTATACGTCAATACATATTTTCACAATCATAAAGAACTCATGTTATTATATCTGTAGTTCTCTTGAACTGGGAAGAAATTAACAATGTCACAGACATTTAAAAGTATTAAACCAGTGCAATGTGCAATGCACGACACCTTCAAAGAAGGTAAGAACTTGACTTTGAATACAAAGAATACATTTTAAATCACTAACAGTGACGATACACAACTGCCCTTTACAGGGGAAACGTCTCATTCATGTAAACACATGCAAACATTAAAAACAATCATTTGTGCTTTCAACACACAATCAAATATCCTTCAAATGAAGAAATATTTCTCATATATAATAGAGAAGCATTAGATCTGTTTCAAACAACAGAAATATAACAAAAAGCTTTCAGTAAATGAAAGCAGTGTCATCATCCTTTAGATGCAGAGAGAATAAACCCAATATGGGTGAAAGAGCTACAAGAGCTCAAACGTCTGAATCAGATTTTAACATTTCTTTAAACTTAATAAAAAAATAATAATAATCATTTTACACAGCAAATGATTCTGTAATTTCTGATCAGATATCACTGGTCATACAGTTTCAATGAAACACTAACTTTCTCTGAAAGCAGATTAAAGGTCTGCATAAGCAGCAGAGGCGGAAATCAATTCCTATGTTATAATTTCAGTCCATGCCAATCTCAGACTGGCATTATGAATTCTGTCTGATAAATCATACGGGTGCTGGTGGCTCTACCAGGGTCTCCAGAGCGCCAGAGTTTGCTCTTTGCTGCTGCTCTGTGCGGCTGGTGAACTGATCTGAGGCGGCACTCGTGTGTTGTTCTCTGTGTCGGGCTGCGTGTGCAGGAAGTGCTTCAGCAGTCTTCTGTGGGACTCCGTCTGCAACACTGAGACAGGAAGTGACGGCCTCCTGCACACATCTGGAGCGTCCGTCACTGCTGCAGTAGTGCACTGGAGCCTGCGCCTCCTGCAACAGCGTCATCTGCAGTAGAGCAGGGATTCTGGGAGCGCTGCTGGAGTCTCAAGAAATCCAGCGTCATCTCCAGGATATCAGCTTTCTCCTGTCTGGAGTCGGGCTGTTGTTTTAGGAACTCTTGACCCAGAAGAGACTTGAGCTTCTCAATGCTGCTGTTGATTCGTTCTCTGCGGATCTTCTCCACTGTCGGCTTTCTCAGCTGAGGAAACACCAAGAACATGCATTTAGAAACACTCATCCATCATTTTTATATCTCAGAAGAATATATGATTCTGTGGAGTGAGATATGAGATGTTGAATATTTACCTTGTTTGTGAGTGGAAGTTGTTCTCTGCTGATGATTGATCCAGTGATTGTCGGTGCCATGGCTGTGTGTCTTGTGTTCAGTTCTCCGTTAGGATCAGATGAGATCTGTGCTCAACTCTCTCTCCTCTCCCTCTATTTATACTCCCAAATCTCCATATGAATGTGTGAGTCTGCAGTTTGCTGGAGGTTCTCACAGTCTGCAGCCAATGGGAGCGTTTGGGCCGCCACATGGCTGCTGGAGCCCTTATTGATCTGACACAATAAGCACGTCTCTGGGGAGCAGGTGGAGGGGCGTTTAAGAGGGATGAAGACTGATTCAGCTAGTGGCCTGTGAATGTGGGAAATTTGTGACCTCGTAAAGTGATCTAAGTGACTGCAAGTTGCTTCGGTCTTTAAAGCACAGTTTATTGTGTTCTTCACACAAGGCACAACATTGTTCCGTTGTCTCTTGGGAGTTAGACATGAGCCTCAAGTTATATACAGTATGTTTAGCAAATTATTCAAAGGAAAAGAATTGTGCCACATATATACATACGTATTTTTGTTTATTTATTTAGTTAGTTATCCTTCTAGGTATAATTATGACATGTTTCGCATACAAGCAACAAATAAATATAACAATGAATATAACAAATATATAAATAAATATTTATTTATTTTCATTTTTTATTTATTTTTATTTTGTGTTTTCAAGCTTATGTCATGGCAAACTAAAGTACAATGTCTGAAGTGTGTACAGGCTCTTTTCCTCTCAGCTTTATGAGGTCTGGGCAGCACACTTCTGTCTTGGCACACTCTCCCCACACATACTTAAGACACTTCCAGCTGTCTGGCCTGCTGTCTGCTGGCGACTCTCGGTCACACGCTCCCCTCAGTGAGAACCTGGGAGCGCTTGTGTGGCACAGCTTCCCACACTTATTCACTGACACTGATCCCACTGATAAAAGAAGCGTGGCCCATTACACAATGTCAGAGTGACCCAGCGCTCACTGTTCTCACAGCACCTCCCATGCAGCCAGGCTCGCCATCTGGAGGCATCATTCAATTACCACCCTTAAACAACAGCGTCCCAGCCCTGGAGTGTATAACACAGGCTATATCAGATAACATCATCTGCTCATTCTAACAGTTTTTTATTTTAGAATTGTGTCATAATGTAGCAATGAATCTTATATTCATGCATTTATTCAAATTTGTTTTAGAGCTATGCTTGCTTGTTTTAGAGCTATGAGCAAAATAATCCACCACTGTATGTTTAATAAATAATAATATAAGTAAGTGTGTACAGTAGTCAACATTTGAAGTGGATAAAATGCGTTCTTGTCTCAGGACAACTTTGATTAACTTTTTTGATCCACTTCAAATGCTGTCTACTGTATAATAAATAATTCATAATAAAACAAATAATAATAAAATATTGCTATCAACTTTTATGTTGAGTTTCACTTGTTTTAGAGCTATGAACAAAAATAAACCATTGTTGTATATAAAATGAATGAATATAACTATTCTATACTAAATCAATTCATTAATAAAATATTTGATGCTCTGTCCAAACATGTAATCTCGTTGCTAAGGACTTTTAGGCTGTTTTGCTTTCCTGTGGTATTTTTGGACAGATGTTTAAGTGCACATTCCCACACATATTATTGTCTGGCAGCATGAATGAGGTCAATGCTAATTCACATGCTCACTGCTGCTCTTTTAGCAATGTCTCAGCCCTTGACTGACAGGCTAAATAAAACCCACCTGCTCATTTGGTTTTTAGGGCCTTGGCATTCATTATTTAAACAATCCTCTCTTGCACTATTGTCATACTGCAGTTTCCTGATTGGTTAAAAAGTGTGAGAACTTACATCTCATTAAATTCAGTGAGGCTGCATATAAATTCAACCCAAGGGGAAGAGAAAAGTCAATGCTTTTCACTTCTCGACACGGCACACTGAGGAACCACCCAGTCCTTCACCATGAGAGATCTGCAGAAAACGTAAGTTCACAAACAGTCATGCGATGACGTTATTATTACAGTTATCTTCAATCTTCTGAGTTGAATGTAACTCATGTAAATGTTTTCTTGTCTCAGGTGTAAAATGATGAGTCTGGAGAGGAAATGCTCAGATGGTGTGGAGCAGGTCATGGGTGTTCTGGAGCAGCGGCTGCACAATGGTGTCTCTCCCACTGACCTTTGGGGGAAAACAGTCTCTTTCTTCACCCCAAAGAAGACTTTGCTCTTCCACAACGGATACTCCAAGTATTCAAGGGAGACACTTCGCTTATTCCCAGACTCAGCAGAAGATGTGGCTCCTCTGTGTTTTCAATGACAAGAAGCAGTGCCATGGAAGAGAAGATAAAGCATTTGCCAAATCTTGGTCTGCTGAAAGAAGTGATGAACTGAACTCACCCTGTGTACTTGAAATGGAGGCGTTATTCTCCTATCCTTTTCCCCAGCAGCATATTAATGAAGAAAAGTCTTTTATAAAGACTAAATGGAAAAATGAAAGGAAATGAATACTGCCCTGATGAGATTTTATATTGGTCCAGAAATGGATCTTATGTTGGGATTTGTTGTAATATCAACAATTGTAAGTAATTGCTGTGATGCAATATACAAAGAAAAAACATATTCAGAATTCAACATTAAGCATATGTTGAATTATAAACTTAAATTTAAAACTCTATTCCTTAATAAAAAAGGAATGTCTTGAATGTTTATGCAAGAGATTATGTTAGTCTTGATTACTTCAGAATATTCAAATTTAATGTTTGACTGAAAATAAAAATATATTTTTTAATAAAAATCAATTTCATGTGTATTATTTGCATCCGTTTCAGCTTTACTAAATAGCATATTATTCACGTTTAGTTGTTGTCAAGTCATGCTGTGTGAATTCAGTAACAACGTGGCAAAACTAGACTAAAGTACAAATTAATTAACGCCATAAAAAGGTATTGAATTCATAAAATCATTGCATTAAATGTTGAAGGGGTTGCTAAGGGGTTGCTAGTATTTTGTGTTTTCATAACTTCCTTAGTATTTTTGTGTTTTCCTATACATTTACTTGAAGATACATTTACTTGAGATGCAAAGTGAAAAACAAAATTAAATGAGTTTATGATTAAAACAAGAACAAATATCTGTTAATGGGTTTTCCCCCGCTTTTGCAATTAATGCTTACATAATTTAGAAATGCCACATAAGATTTTCACTGAAACTTGATTGTAGCAGATATTTGTTCTTGTTTTAATCTAACCCCCTCTCTCTCTTCTAAATTAATTTAACAGAAAACAAGACTTCTTATCCCATGCCATTGAGCTTCTCAAATGTAAAAGTATCTTGATTTAAGAATCTTTACACACTAAAAAACAAAAAACAAAATAAAAACAACTGCAAAAGCAGAAATGACTAATGTGTGTGTGGTGTGTAGTGGTGTGTGTGTGTGTGTATGGTGTGTGTAGTGTGTGTGTGTGTTTAGTGTCTGTAGTGTGTGTTTAATATAAATCCACTGTGTGTGTGTGTATTGTGTCAAATGTGTGTGTGTGTGTGTGTGTGTGTGTGTGTGTGTGTGTGTGTGTTGTAATACACATTGTGTATGCGCATTATGCTCATTCAATCCATCTCATGAACACTTGACAATAAGTATAGTACACACACTATTTATCAGATTATACCTTATTTTATTTGCAATGTCTTTAAAAATACTCAGTCTACACTTCAGTTGCACATGTGTGTGTGTTATACCGTACATTGTCTATTGTGTACATACAATTGTCAATTTGTATATTGTTATTACTTGTTTACTTGTTTTTTGTTATTGTGTTTTTTTGTTTGTTTTGTTCTGTCACTCTCATTCTGTTGCACTGCGGTAGCTTCTGTCACGAAAACCAATTCCTTGTATGTGTAAACATACCTGGCAATAAAGCTGATTCTGATTCTGATAGACATTTACATTTAGAGAAGATAAATGCATTATGTTATACTGGCGTATTGTATTCCTTTAAATGTAATCCTTAAAATGTATTTACTTGGTCTTTGGTTGTTTTTTTTTATTTACCTTTATTAAATCTGCAGAAACCCAAAATAGTAGTAGGCCTACGCAAGCTGCTCTGTCCTGCCACCTTGTGACCCCCAAGAGTTACTACAATGACATTCATTTGGGGATCTGTGTGTTATATTACTTCAATGTTACTTGTGTCAATTGTTCATTTGTCTTTACACTAATTATATTTGGGGTCAATAGAGTAATTGTAAATAATATATAATCATACAAACAATATATGTTTTTTATTTATTCTCATCTGTTAAGCTGTGTTTTGGTATATATTAAAGTGGTGTACAGTGCTTGTGCGAAATAATCATTTTTGTGAAATGTATTAAAATAAAAATTTTGATTTATGTTGTTTCTGGATATTGATCAAGGTGTTAGGTGTAGAATTCTGTCATCTGCTGTGTTAGAGAAAAACTGTAGAAATGACAGTTTTTGAAAAAAGTTGCAATGCAGTTTAGATCCATTATTTCTCTGGAAGTGGCTAACTGCTGTGTTGTTGTGAAGTGCGCTTTGGCTGTGGTGTGTGTGTATTGTGTGTTGTGTGTTTCATTGTTCTGTGTCTTGAAAAATGTGTGTGGTGTGTGTGTGTGTTTGTGTGAACCCCATGTGTCAACCCGGATTGTGTGATGTGCTAATCAGTTTATGTTTATTAGGCATACTGTTCAATGTGAGTGAGCATGTCTTTTCTATATTGCATTTGTGCTCTAGTTGCAGGCCTTCATTTCTGTGTGGAAATTTTTAGATTTATGCCAGATTTATAGATTTTTTTTGACAAATGAAAAAAAATATATTTTTTTCGCATTTCCCGTTCATTTCAATGTGAGGTCATATTGACCCCAAATACCAGATTAGTAAAAGAAACATGTTTACATACCTTCAGAACAACCGAATCAACCCCAGTTTTTTTATGTGAATATAGATAGAAAATTTAGAAAAGTCACAAAATCTTATTCCACTCAGCAAGGACATTTAACATATTTAGGGAAACTTCACACATATATGAGTGTTTTAGTTGCCTTGAAATAAATGTAATTCTAACCTAAATCCTCACAGTTTGTTGTTCATTGCGATTTACACTGGGCGAAGCTCATCGTCGTGTTCTAGAGTGTGTCGAGCCTAAATTGGTACATCTCAGCGGTGTGTGATGCCCTTACATTAAAAAACAGGAGCATGGGGGGGGGGGGGGGTGATTTATTACCTCCTGCTGAGGGGCAGCGCACGTGCGTTCCCCTGGAGATGTGAGCAACTAATTCAACTGCTGTTCCACTGGACCCCAAAACCTCCACATTACTACTGTCATCCACCAATCACTCTGTGGGCTTCTGGCCTGGTTTCTTTATATGATCGATCCCCTGGGAGATGTACTGGGAATGAACCCATCCCAGTTTAATCACACTTACAAGAATGCAGCGGGTCAGAACGGAACAGCAGTAATAGTTCAGAAATATCTTTCAGTGCATGGCTGCACAGTGACATTATTTGTCACAACCTGTACAGAAAATAAAAACATTTTCGTGGCCAAGACAATGCATTTTTTAATTTCACAGTTCAGTACGCTATAATTTAGATGTTAGACGTAGGACTGCCCATATTACACACTTTATAGGTCCTGCTAATTACAATGAATAATTAGGCATACACTGCTTTCTGTAATGCCTGATTGTAATTACTCTGTTGCGGTACTGAACGTTTTAAAATGTGTCTTATGGCAGCAGCTAAATTAAATATGTCCACACACCTGCACTACTTTCATGTAACTTGTATTACTCCGCGGTCTCGCTCTGGTCATATCAGTAAAATAGCGCCATCTAGCGACTTAAATTAATTGATATAAATGGCCCTGAAGATGCACACACAGTATGCTGTTCATTTTAATACATGGATTGTAAACATAGAACGAGATCAACAACGAAAAGTAATTAACCAGTAAATGCGAGAGCCTACAAAGGGCTGGAAGAGAAAGGAAAAATAGGATTAATATCTGACTGAATCATGGATTAATAATACAGGCTATAAAACAAAATATTTTAATTTGTTCGCTTTTGCTATCGATGATTGTCTCTTAGAAGAAGTTTTATATTAATCTACAAGTATAGGCTAAAATAATAACGATGTTATAAAATATTAATTTAACTCAAATAAATGTTTGTAGCTATTGAAGAATATGTTTTAAACATATAAGCTATGGAACGTTACACAATTTTGAATGATAACTGATAAAGGATATTGATAACTGAACATTCCAAACACACATAGGCCTATTTTAAAAAATCACACACTTAGTCCCTTAATAATATATAACCACATTTCATATAATATGTTTAATATATAGCCTTAATGTATAACACATTTCATTGGGTACAGACAGTATTAAACACGTCAACACATGTCCTAAAACCTAAACCGTTAAAAACGGTCACACCTAGACCCTTGGTTGAGTCTGCGTGATGAGATGAGAGCGCTTCTTTTGTTCAGGTATTTAGGTTAGGCGACGCCCGCGACGCGCTGCCTTCAGTGAGAGCTCGAGACTGTCCTCCACAACTCACACACACACACACACACACACACACACACACACACACACACACACACACACACACACTCACTCACGCGCTCAGTGGACTGGACTGACTGCAAGCAGAGAGAGCGGATCACACGCCGGAGAACAGGTGATCACTTTCCTTATTCTTCTCTTGAATGTTTGTTATTGTTCTTTAGTCATTATTGAGCTGTTTTATGAGGCATAAGTAAACAATGCAGTTGTATTATAGCTATCAGTAGATGTTAATTCAGGATAGTAGCTGCATTAAATCATTATGTTAACGGTATTAGGCTACCTCAGAAATTGTTTAAATGTATTTATTGTCAAAGTATTATATGATATGCATATTACATTAGCTTCTAAAGTGAATAATTTTGCGATACTCGTATGTAGGAAAAGTGTAGTCTCTGTAAAAGGAAGAACAAGCCCAGATCCCCCAATTAATTAATTAATCATGTCACTGTTTACACAGACTAATGAGAGAAAGGGGTGAAGCTTTGATATTTTTAGGCTCCTAAGCAGCATTGGCGTGCGCAGCATGGGATCCTGAAATTAATAAAGATATATGAACACGTGATCAGCTGCATATGCAGAATTTGAATAATTAAATTCATAAGAAACAGAGAGACACTTATTATCTGTTTCATTTTCTGGTAAATTATGCTGTGCTTCAAAGAGAAATGTGTTATTGCAACAAATTTCAAATGATTGCATTTTCTTTTTGCGGTATATGGGTTAGCCTATGTGAACACATGTTTAAAAGATACTTTCCTGAAGTTTATCAGTGTTTAAGTGTCTCTTGCAATTTGTAATGTTCTCATAAAACTGTGCTGCCATGATGATTTTACACCAACATCTGAAAAAGCTCAACTAAACTGAATAATTTTCCTTTATATCTTTCAACTTCCTCTAGCTTTATCTATAGCATCCAAATCATAAGCTCATGGTTAAATCTCCAAGTTTTGCCGTTCATATTTGTAAATGCAGCAGCAGTTGAGAAATGTTGGATTTGTCACAACATTAGTCTGTCAGTACATGAAAGCTACATTCGCTTGTTTAATTAGTCACACTCATCTGCTCAGTGTGTATAATCCATTTTCTGAGGATAAAATCCCTTGGCTTGGATCAGTTCTCTTCATCCTCATCTCTAAGATGCTTAGAAAAATTAGAGTTAGAGCGAACGCGCTTACATGTAACATGTTTGAATATTTTGTTGTAATAAGTCAGATAGGGAATAAAACCCTTCTAAACTACCCCAGACACCATTGCTTATGAAGAATCTTTGCACAACATATATTCAGTGCTGTCCAGTGGTGTCAAGATCAAAGACCCACTGTAGAGCCTGGCGTGACTCCCAAAGCACTGCAAATGTTCACAAAAAGAAGAGCAACATAACATCAAATGGTCTGTCAAGCTGCTTGGCTTTGGTTTATTTCAAGACATTATTTTTCATTTTCGGTGTGCGTTGAGTCCTACAAGCTTGTGGTGAGACCAGGTGGTTTTTTGAAGATCTGATGTGTGAATAGAGGGGATTTTCTGCCCCTCTGTATTTAGCTGTCTCAAAGCCAGTAACTCAATCTAAATTAATTTATTTTTTGTACTGCGACACATTACTTAAAATAAGAACAGATTTTTGGAGACTGGCATTATATTACAGTCTCCTTGTTCACTGCATTTTATTAGACCATCATCATATTAATCTTTATATTAAAATATTTCACATAAATATTATACAAAATGATTTATTCCTGTGATGGCAAAAGCTGAATTCTCAGCAGCCATTCCTCCAGGCTTCAGTGTTACATGATCATTCAGAAATCATTTTAAAATGCTGATTTGGTGCTCAAAAAACATGCCTTATTATCATAAGATTCAGTTTGACTCTTGTGCTTAATTTTTTTTGAATATTTTTAAATAACATTATAAATGTCTTTACTGTCACTTGTGATTGGTCTAATCCTTGTTAAATAAAATAAAGAATTTATAAAAACAAAAATAAAATCTTACCCAAAAGTTTTGAATGGTAGTATATAGTTATTCATTATTGTTCCTGTAGCTTAGTGGTTAGAGCATTGCGTTAGCAGCGCAAAGGTCGTGGGTTCAATTCCCAGGGAACACACATACTGACAATAAATGTATAACCTGAATGCACTGTAAGTCGCTTTGGATAAAAGCGTCTGCTAAATGTTTAATGCTGTATTATTTGTTTAATATTTTCTACTCCTAGAATGGTGGCTTTATGTTGGTATTTCGGCTCGATTCTCCTCCTTGACTTGGTGACCATGACACTGAGCACCGAAACGGGCCACAATTCAGCCATGGAAGTCTTCAGAGACAATGTCATTATCCCGCCCAGGCCAGAGGCATCCGTACATCAACACAGTCATCGCAGGAAGCACAGAGGTCACAAAGAGAGGATGACAGCAGGTCAGCTCAGAGAGAGACCCCACATTACTGTGTTCCACACCCAAAACGAAGGGCCAGACCTGGAGGGCCTCAGTCCCGTCCGCTTAGAGATGGAGCCAGATAAAAGACGGATAATCACTCCAAAAAAGAGAACCTCCATGGGGTTTGATTCTTTAATTCCAGAGCAAATTAATATTTCTCCTGGTGCTGAGACTCCAGAGAAGGCAATAAGACGTCCCACTGGTCGTAATATTTTTGGAGGGCACATCGTTAGGACTCATGATGAAGGTAAAAAGAAACTTTCCAAAGTAAAACTCCTTTATAACTGTACCTACCATTTCTTAATTATCTACTTGGCATTTTCTTTGCATAGAGTCTTTGGCATTAGGGAAGAAACGGAGGGTTTCTTTTGATCAAAGGCTCAATAAAAACTCCTTTGGGAGTCCCACAGAGCCAGTGTTCCCTGCAGCCACCGTTGGCTCCTTCATATTGCCTGTCACTGCAGCAGTCGGTGGGGAGCCCGCCACAAAGCCAACCCCCTCAAGAAAACCACAGGTAACCATCATCTAGCTGTTCGGTCTTTTCAATCACACTGATTAAAAAATATCTCAGCTTCTCATCTATCAGTGTCTAGAAACAGGCGTAATACAATTGAATCCCAGTGACCTACATTATGAAGGATAATAGGTTCATGCTATCAATTAAATCCGCACATGAAACAATTTCTTGTTTATTGGCTCAAAAGGTATAACACATTCCACCATCATTTGTTTCATTGAAGTGATTTATGGTCACATGAAAAAGTGTAATTTCAACACTTCTGAACATGTTGTTTTGTACCTCAGGTCAGAAGTGGTTCAGGTGGAGATGTGACGCCCACTTTCGACATGGCATTCTTTGACTGGACTGATTATGATGATATGAGGCTTCCACACAAAAAGCAATTTTCTAAGAAGCGAGGTAGATCAATATTTCAGACCTATTGTTTCTGTGTCTAGTTTTTAAGTGTTCTTGTTTTGTGACTTGAGATAATTTGTGCATGTTTTGTAATGTATGCTACATCGTTTATCAGAATAATGTGTATCACTTTGTATTTGGGACCGCAGGAATGAACCATTCAGGACTATTAGGCAAATTTTTCCACATACCTCATTAGTCCCTGCATGGAAAACACCAAGTGTCAAATACCCTAATCAGAGCCGATCCTCCTTATACGCAGAATACGCAAGCTGCAGGGCCCCCGAAACAGCAGGGGCCCCCCTTGCTCTCAAAGATGTTTTAATTTTAGTTTTGTTTTGAATTTGGCCAGCGGCTATGAAAACGTGAATGATAATTTATTGTAATGCGGTGCTGTAGCCCTTTCTACGTAAAAAATCTGTCAAATCATGTAACGTGACTGTGGTACAGTCTCTTGCTCGAGACGAAAATAACGAGTTGAAAGCATAGCGAGCCACGGAACAGATTACTGTTTCTCGAGTGCTTTCCGTGAGCGCGATTCAGGGCTGGGTGAAACACGGACAAATGTGTTTCATTCATTCGTTCTTGACCACTCGAATCCCCCCCCCCCAGCTCTGGCCCTAATATGCAAGAATGAAATCTAGTAATATTTTTAAAGATGTTTTAACTTCTGGTGTCTGTTGTGAGTTGTTGGTGAATTATTGCTCTATTTCTATCCAGGTTTTGACAAACAGGCCACAAAAAGCCCCAGCACTGAACTTGTGACACTTACATCAGATAAGAGCTGCAAACATCACCTAGATTGTCTGCCAGGTGACTTTTCCCACATGCATCAATACAACGAGTCCCTTATACTATATTATATCTGTTCTCTTTGTAATTTGAGTAGTTATAATGTAATATATTACCCCTCAGAATTTTTTTCATTATACTTTTATTCAGCAAGAACGTATTAAACTGATCAAAAGTGACAGTAAAGACATTTATAATGATACAAAAGATTTCTATTTCAAATAAATGCTGTTCCCTTTAACTTCATATTAATCAAATAATGCTTCTTGAGCACCAGTTTATCACGTTATAATGATTTCTGAAGGATCATGTGACACTGAAGACTGGAGTAATGATACTGAAAATTCAGCCTTGTCCACAGGAATATATTACCCTTTAAAATATATTCAAATAGAAAATTGTAATAATATTTAACAATATTACTGTTTTTACTGTATTTTTGATCAAATAAATTCAGCCTGGTGAGCGTAAGAGACTTCTTTCAAAAACATAAAAAATATTACCGAACCCAATCGTTTTGAAAAGTAGTATAATTCAATGTAATTTGATTAAGTCAAATAAATGCTGACTCCATTTTGACCTCTTTTTCATGAACTTTCTCAGGGTCTTGCTGCAACCTCAGAACACATGTATGTGAGCTTCACAACCGCGGCTTCAACAACAAGTGCTATGATAACTGCATGTGTGAGGAAGGTGAGCAAATACTTTTGGACTGATTGTTACTCATGCTGACAAAACAGAAACCATATTGAAAATGTTCCTTCCTTGTTTTTACAGGGCTTCGGTGCTATGCTAAACTTACACAGGCATTACCGCATCACACGCAAAAAGGGACAATGTGTTGATCCTGAGGGTATAAGCTTAAACCGTGGCATGTTCATTATGGTTTAAACGAGGCAGGAGAATCTGTCATATTTTCCTTTCCAAATGCATGTGATTATATTTTCCACTGTGTTGGAACATTTTATATTCATCCTTGTCCATGTTCGTGTATGTGTATCCTATGGTTGCTTTCTTAAATTGTTCCCGAATGTTGTAAAACAGCAATATTTTGGGAATGCATAAGACTGAGTATGATATTTGCAGGAGAATATTTTATTATGTATACCTGCAAAGCATTAATGAAAATTGAGCTACTGTGTGTGTATATGTGTGATATTCAGATTGAGTGACATGTAATTGTGAAACAAACTAAAATTATTAATTGAAAGTTATTGCATGTAGACATAAGTAATTTGTATTTTGTGTTCATGTGGTTGGTTGAGTGTTGAGTTATAGATCAACTTGTCTTGAGCATGCAAAGACAGTCTATTTCATGTTGCAACTACAACGTCTGCCTGGTTCCCAGCTTCCAATTGGACAAGCAGCTTTGGAATGAGAAGGACACAAGGGAGATCTCATCTCACATTATTAAACCATTAAATCTTCCTTTCAGCTCAAATCTGAATTACGGTACTCTACAACTGCTTGTGCTACGCTACAATAATGCGTTTCATCATGCTCATTGAGAGCCATGCGATTGTTATTATAGGAGAAATAGTGTGCTTTGCTGATTTGACACTGGCAGTACGTTTTGTAGTATTCATCACCATCTAAATTCCACATATTACAGCTGTAGATTAATATATCATTCTTTATTTTATCAAGTGCACATGGGTTGCTGATTAAAAACAGGACCCTTTTCCACATATTGAGTGAATCATCATTTTGGTTGTATTGCTTTATTAGTAAATTGTACAATGTACATGATGAAAAATACTTTCATTAAAATGAATTGTATAATTATAATCATATATTTAATATTTTTTATGTAACATTAACATCTTGGCACAATCGGTTTCTTAATTTATTGTCTCCTTACCAAGAAACCGATTGTGCCAATATGTTGTCAATAATGTGTGTACATTTTGGCAATTTGTATGGTTTTACAGAAATATATCAAATTTAAATATTATTGTAATATGTGTTATCTATTATAATGAGCCACAAAATTATTGTTATAATCAATATATATATTATTTTTTCGTTTTAAGAAAGCATGAAATTATTCTTTAAGCTTTCAGAATACTACTACTAATAATAATAATAGCATAACTGAATTGTTTAAAATTAAATTCGCACATCAGGATAAATTAATTTTTAACTACAGCAGTCAAAAAAAGTAAGCAAGTCAGCGTGAGCTCTGGAGTCACGCGAGATTTCTCCGCGAGATCTTGCTGTCTTCAACATGGCAGGCAGCAGGTTTGTGCCAGAAGGGAGGATAAGTGTTATTAGCTTTATCTCAGGACTGGGCGTCATCATAATACCATTACTTGTCAAATTCGGCGCTCACATTGACTGGATATTCGATTACCTCACGGATGTGAACGGGAAAATAGCCATTGCGGCGTATATTACAGTTATTAATGGCTTCCATCTAATCATATACAAGGGACCTTTATACAAGGTAAGACTCAGAGAGACCGTGTGAATCGGATGTGTGTTGTACAGATGAAGCACATGTGTAATTACTGTGTAACTGAACCACTGTCTGGTGCTATATACACGTTTTTAATGAATTAAGATATAAAGAATAACGATATCTAGATGTATTGCAAAGGCTAAGTTACAGGACTATCACTGTGTGCAGGTATAATCCTATTACATTAGCTCTCTAATGGGATCTCGCATAGGCTTCTCTGTTAATATAATTAAGCTCTCCGAGAAGACTGCTTACTGTATGTGAGTTTTCAGAATCAGGAACTGGCTCATAATTTCCTTCCTCTTTGCTTAATCAGGTGGCTGTTCGAGCCTGCTTTCTTGGATTTGCCTTTGGATGTGGTCTCATTTTAAGTTTTGCAGATACAACATGGACACACTTTGGCTGGTAATTCAACTTTTGTGAAATGGGTTAGGTCTATTTGAGGTTCATTTATACATTTAACATGCACAAGGGCTGAAAATAATACTGAGTGGTCTTAGACGTGAATGCATTTTTATGAATTATGGAATAATGATGTCACTCTGTATTGACTTTTGTTTTGTTTCACTAGGTATATGTGTTCGCTGTCATTTTTTCACTACTCGGAGTACCTGGTTACTGCCGTCATCAACCCACGCAGTCTGTCTCTAGACTCGTTCCTGCTCAACCACAGTGTTGAGTACACCGTAGCAGCTGTTTCCTCCTGGATAGAGTTCACTGTGGAAAAGCTCCTTATTCCAGGTTTGATACAATCTAGATTCGCAGCCAGAGTTTGATTTTGTTTTGATACATAGTAAGGTAATATAACATACTGCTAAAGCTTTTGTTTTTAGAGTGATTGAAGTGAAATGATTCTAAAGTTTACCGAAATATTATAATTATTTATGAACTGTTTTTCCTCACAGATTTGAAGCAGATGAACTGGCTCTGTCTGGTGGGTCTGCTGATGGTTTTCTGTGGGGAGGGTATGCGCAAAGCTGCCATGTTGACCGCAGGATCCAACTTCAACCACATAGTACAGAACGAGAAGGCCCAGAGCCACGTGCTGGTCACCACTGGAGTCTACGCTTTCTTCAGACATCCTTCCTATGTGGGCTGGTTTTACTGGAGCATTGGCACTCAGGTACTTTAAACATTATTTAAATGGAATTTATAGTATTTCACAGTACATATTTTTCTAAAGCAACTAAACAAATATATATTTTTTATATTCATTAAAAGTATAATAATAGTAATACTAATAATAATTATTGTTGTTATCTTTTACTTTTAAATATATATTTACGTTTTGTTTTATTAAAAAAGAATTTACCCCTAAAATTCACATTACCAAAATATTTTTTTAAAGAAGTCTCTTGTTCACCAAGGCTGTATTAATTTGTAAAAAAAAAAAAAAAAAACAGTAAAATCAGTCATATTGTGAAATATTATTAAAATGTAAAATAACCGTTTCTTATTTAAATACATTTGAAAAGGTAATTTATTCCTGTGATGGCAAAGCTGAATTTTCATCAGCCATTACTCTGGTCTTTAGCGTCACATAATATTCATACTCTAATATGATAGTCTAGTACTGATGTGATTTTATATATATATATTATATATATGTATAAAATCAATATTGAAAAAAGTTTATTTGGAAACCTTGATACTTTTTTCAGTATTCCTTGATGAATAGTAAGTTCAAAAGAACTGCATATCTTTACTATTATTTTTGATAAATGTAATGTGTCCCTCCTGAATAAAAAAAAAAATCATACAAATCAAAAAAGTTGACATCAAGGACTTGAGCAATGGCTGCTGAAAATTAAAAAAAAATTCAACATTACTGTTTTTTTTTGATCAAATCAATACAGGCTTGGTGAGCATAAGACACAAAACTCATAATTATTCCAAACTTTTGACTGGCGGTGTAGTTAGTCTAAAAGATATGTTTTGTCTTAAATGTTTTGTTTTGAACCTATTTTTTTGCTTATCCTTTTCTCCAGATAATGCTGTGCAATCCAATATGTCTACTGGGATATTCGGTTGCCAGCTGGCGCTTCTTTCGAGAGCGTATTGAGGAAGAGGAGATCTCGCTCATCCATTTCTTTGGAGAGGAATACATCGAGTACAAGAAGAAGGTCTTCACCGGCTTGCCCTTCATCTCAGGGATCAGGGTTAACTCCTAAAGCCATACTGCTCTGAGTGGAGGAAATAGCCTGAAAGTGCTCACCTGGACACCTCTGACTGGCACTCCGAGCGAGCTAGTTGCCTGGTGGCATCATGTCGCGCCCCCTGGGGGTGGCACAGATATATGAGGTGGCAGCACAGTAAAACTGACCCACTGATCTGCTCTGAGACACATTGGTCTGCTCTGAGCAGGGTGAAGCTTCCACCCTCAACACCATCAGAGATACTAGTACACAAACACCACATTCATCAGCATCTGTCTCCTACACTTCATCACATTTCTGTTCTTACATTCTGTCTTACTCCTACTCATATGTCACATATCCTCATGTTTACCATCTTTGCACCATGTAATTTCATACACTGGTTTCTTTTTTCTTGTCTTTCTTCCTTTCTTTTTTAAATCCCCTGGTTTTGCAGTTCAAAGGCATTGATTCAAGACATTGGTTTGTTACTTCTTACGAACGTCCAGAGTTTTTTAAATCCAGAGGTATTTTTATTCAGATAGGCTTTAAATTGAATTTAAGATATATTTACTGCAGTGGCCATTTAGACATTTGTCCGTTTTGTGTAAAAATGAGTTTGTCTTGTCTCAGAAAGATCTTTTTTTAAGATCGGCCAGAGCTGATTCTCAGGCATACACATTTTAAAACTAATTTCTGACAATCTCTGAATAGCTGTGATTTGTAAATGCTGTTGGACAATTGTAATATTATGATTAGAAAAATAAACACGTGATAAATTACAGGCTTAATTCCTCTTGATTATTTGTTCCCCATTGGTATTTCTAGTCCTTCAGTTATGCATGTGTCCTTCATCTAACTCTTGTCAAATGCATTAGTCTTTTCGTCTTCACTACCACACTCACTCACTCACTCATCACCATATCCACGTCTTGTCACTTTCCTTCACACTTGCATGATAATTCAACAAGTAAATCGGTTTCTATGAAGGTGGGATTCAGAGGGCTGAACGCCGGAGGGGTTATGCTGTATCCAAAGTCTCAATCTTTCTGATTTTACATTTCTGGGAGGAAGACTCCACTCTTCTCCTGGCATGATGTAGCTTATGTAGACATTGGGTGAAGAATAGGAATTTCTTGCACACGTTTAACCAATGACGAGCACTATAATATATGCGTACAGGTACATTTGAACACATGCAATAGGTTTTTATGATGTAAGTTGCACTACGCTCGTGCAACAAGCTAATGGGAGAGGACCACCCTACCTCTTGGATGATAACTGTACTGCTTACATTATTAACATCTTCAGCTAAATGTAACAAACCTTTAAAATAAACACTGATTATAATGTTTATTTGACAATACTGTTCTTCTCTCAAATACAAGCTCTGTATACTAGTATTTTTTTCTCTTTCAAGCTTCTGTAAATTAGATTTACACAAGTGCATACTTATTTTTTGGGGTACCATGTGTAGACTGACAGCTCAACACAACAGCGGTTTCATATTGGTATTTCTTTGTGATTGGCTGTATCAGTGGTGTTCTTCTGCTTGTTTGGCCTGTAGTAATCTTTGTTCTTGGGATTAGTCTCTTCTGATAGGCTGTTTAGAGTCCAGATGTCCTCAGTGTTACAGGACAGCTCATTGCTGTATTGGTGAAGCATGGAATGGCCATTAATAACTCTGTGTCTATATAATATACTTTGAGAAATTGCTGGTAACTCACCTGGGCTGTGTATCCTCAGTAGAGGTACTGTCTTCATACAGCTTCAGCATGATCTCTGTGCGATCATCTTTGAGCTCTTTAGGCTCCTTCAGCCTGTTAAAGATCAAATCAGAATGAAAATAATAATAATAATAAAGCCCTAATGGGAGTATTTTATATATACGAGTATAGGTGAGTCCAAAATCAGCTTGGCAAATGTTAAAACACTTAAAGAAAAAAAGAAGAGTGTTATTATTTATGCTCATCAATGCTGCATTTATTTGATCAAAAATACAGTAAAATATTGTGAATATTATTACAATTTAAAATAAGTTTTCTATTTTAATATACTTTGAAAATTCAGTTTTGACATCACAGGAATAAATTCTAGTAATATTTCATAATATTACTATTTTACTTCTTACTGTTAATAACATTAATATTTACTATTTTATTTTTTGATCAAATAAATCATGAACAATAGAGACTTATTTCAAAAACAGATATCAATACTCTTACAGATACCAAACTTTTGAACGGCAATGTATATATATTATTTATGTTACTCTATAAGCATGAATGATACATCAAGCTCCAGTACCTGGGCTCCAGGCGCTCTTTCACTTTTGCTATGGAGTGAATGTAGGGGCCTATTTGTCTGGAAATGGTGGTCAAATAGGAGTTCTCCTGTTTTAACTGAAGCAGGTCATGAAGTTGTGCTAAAAATGAAGAAAAATGAACACCAACAAAAATCACTTAATATGGTAAGATATAACTGCAGTGAGCAGATACATCTTAAGCATTTATTTAATTACACACCTTCATATATCTCCTGTTCATTTGCCACCCTCTGTAACATCTCCTCCCAAATCTAAGAACAAAATGAATTGCACAATGACATATCTCACACCCCCCCCCCCTACTGCCAGTATTGGTAAGTATTGTCATCTCACCTCCTCGAACACGGCCCGCATGAGCTCGACTGAGGAGTACTCTGCTGAGATCTGTCTGTCCACCTTAACAGACCTCTCCAAAATCTCATTCATGGTGTCGGGTTTGGTGAGGGAGTGGTGCTTGGTCAGGTCCCTGTGAATCTCCTGCACCTGGTCTTTGAGCTTCTGGATTTCTGTCTGTAAAGTCTAGTTAAAAAGACATGGAGAATTTGCCAGTTGCAGTACAGTATTTCTTAACATTCTTCTATGTAAATATGCATTTAGTAACTTGGACATAAAATAATACCATTCATTTTAATTTCTTCTTGGTAAGAATATTAGCCTGGAAAATGGCTAAAAATTAAATATCATGGACTGAACCATGAAGAAACTTCACCCTGTAGCTGTTCTCGTAGTTACAGCAGTGCTCCATAAAGGGCGTCTCTCCACCCTCCGCCAGCAGGACCTTGGTGCTGATGTAACGGTGTGAGGTCGGCCTGCGCACCACCGAGGAGCACATTGACATGTCGCTCATGGCAGGAGAGTGACACTGCACTGACAGAGATGATTGCATCCTGCAGGAAGATAATCTAAATATGAATTTAATATTTTCAATGTTACTTTTTAAATAAGCATATTTAGCTTGCTTGAATAAACAGACTCACAGTCCACTGGTGTTTCCCAGACCTAAAGCCAAACTCCCTGTAGTGGACACTGAACGCCGCTGCCCCAACAGCAAGAGCGGCTCCAGGCAGCGAGCAAACTCGGAGCGATACTCTGTGTTTATCTGGGGAGAGATTACAGCAGATATAACATAAGCACTGACTAATTGAACATATTTGAATTTAGTAAACTAACCTTACTGCTCTGTGCTGGTCTCAGTCTGTGTGGTAGTTTCACAATCTTCTTTAGTCTCTCCATTAATTGCTGTGTGAGGTGAAAATATCACATTATTATAATTCTTATTGTTGGTACCATGCCCAGAAATAATTTTATTTTTTATTATTGATAAAAATATTTCATTTGTTTGTACTCACATATCCCATGTCTAAGAACTCAAACTTATTTGCTGAGCTTAGGAAGGCAGAACATGTAACAAGATGAACCTGGAGAGAATGAAATGTTAACATGTCTGAAAGCAAGAAGAATATGGGAAAATATTAAGATGCATGAAGACATGAAGAAAATGCGATTACCTGGAGAGTTGGCAGGAGTGCTGCAAGATGAGATAACTGCTCTTTGAAGGCTTTCTCCTTCTCCTCATGCTGACTAGAAGATAGAAACATAAGAGAAGATTATTAATAAATGTTTTCTTAAGAACCTCGGTCATCCTTTGCCTTTGTCATTTTGTGTATGCGCTTAGATTACATATATTATTATTATAATATTAATATGCATTATTAAAATATTTCTATATCTAAATTATATATCAAACAACAATATAATATATATAATTAATAGTGATGCACTGAAATTAAAATTCCAATAACGATAAATATGTTATGGTCGATAAACAGGCAAATATACATTTTTTTATATTCAAACATTCAAGCATAGAGATTGAAACCTCAAATAACTATAATATCAGCTGATAACTGATATGGTACAAAAATATATTAAGCATCTTTAATAATTCATATTTCACTCTACTATAATACATTTGTGATCAATATATTTTTGTATGACAAAAAGCATCAAAGCAAAAATAATTAAAGCATTAGTGCTTTAATTTCATGTAAGAGATTTTAATGTTGAATATGTTTTTTTTCTATATACCAATTTTGTATATTTTTTATTTACCTTTGTGCTGCCTTGAGTAGAATCTTTTTTCTTTCTGCTAGTCTTTCCTGAGAAAAAAAAATGTGAATCACCAATTTTATTATTAATAATTTCATATTAACATCATATTTTCAAAAAATGTCAAATGATTTGACTTTTTAAATCACATAAGTTTAGCCAGAGACCCCAAAATGAAATTGTCATAATTTACTCAGCCTTTTGTCGTTCCAAAACTTTATACGTTTCTTTCTTATATTGAACTGAAAAGATGATATTTTGAATAATTTTGAAAGAACCAGACAGTTGTTGGTCTTTTGACTTTCATAGCAGGGAAATAAATACTTTAAAATATCTTCTTTTATGTTCAACGTAAAAAAAAAACTCATACATGTTTGGAAAGACATGAGGTTGAGTAAATGATGACAACATTTTCATTTTTAGGTTGAACTATCCCTTTAAGTTATGTAATTGTGCATGATACCTGCATATTATTGAACAGAGTGCAGATGGCGCTCTCTTCTTCATCCACATTGGCCCTGACCTCTCCAATCATGGCTTTAAACAGAATAATGGCTTCTCGTGCTGACGTCTGAAGCTCCTTAACAGCCTGAGGAGAGGGAAATGACTTCAATAGGTGCTTCACAGCTCCACACAATACAGAGACAGATGAAAGTACACATTACTGTTGGAGGAAAAGGATGGGAGAGAAACTCACTAAGACGGCTTGGTCCAATTTTTCACAGCCTTGTATATATGCTGTCTCAATATCAATGCAGTGTGCTCTGTTCTCCCTGTGGAATTAGATAAAGCCAGATTATTTTGAAATCATATGAGTGATATGCTCTGTGAGTTAAGTTTATAACTCACACTTGCATGTCTCTGAAGCAGTTGATGCAGAGCATGGACTTTTTCTCTGTAGAAAACATGATGTAGAGTTCCTCATGAAGGGCTGCAATCAGACAGAAGCGGCATGAATCTCAATATTTTTTACCGACAAATTTTGCTGGGGATAACTTGAGAAGGGGTTTTCAAAACACACCACATTTTTTGTGGGCTTCTTTGGTGCGCTTTGCCAAGGAGACGATCTCGTGGCAGGAAAACATCTTGGCTTTGTGGGTGGTTTCCCTGCAGTCTCGACACAGTGGCTGGCAACAAGTGTTGCAATAATACATTGCATCCACATCCTGGGGTTTGTGACAGAAGATTCAAATGCGTAACCAGACAAAACCTAATCTTTTAAACAAATAAAAATAATGACATTCAGAAGTGTAACACAATTAAATACCGTGACAGTGTTTCATGCCACAGACACTGCTATGAATCTGCTCTACAAATGTAGTATGATTCTCAACCAATTATTTTAGTGAATCAGAAAGGTACAGTGCAACTGTCAGCAAATGGAAGCAGACCATTAGGAGCCGAACAGGTAAGTTTCACAGAGTTTATTCACAGGATTAGCAGAAGATATGAGAAGCAGGCAAGTGACAGGTAAGCAGTTCAATTGAAGATTGGTTCAGTAGACGTAGCTTGAGACTAATAGTTCCTTGTCCCTTTTCCTTGCAGAAAACACAGATGAGATGAAGATGACCGAAGACAGATGATGACTGGGGAAATGCAGGTATATGGTTTGTAGTAGCAACAATGAGACCAGACAAATAGGGAGCAGAAGGTGACTGCTTATATATGGTGGGTAATGAGGTGAATGGAGGTGCTCTCTTTCTGTACAATGAAAGTGTTATGATAAGTAGCCTAACTTACAATGTTACTTGAATGTTTTTATTCACATTAAATATAAAGTCAGTCCTATTAAAATATGTTATGGCATGACACCCATTTTTAATAATTACATTATTAGGTTACTTTGACCATCGCCCACTATATCAACTAACAATCTATAAAGGTGAGAATCAAGATATTTCATGATATAGTTAATGCGTTTGGGAATGTTTTGAATAAAAATGAAAAGATAAATAATAAGTGCTGTTGTGGCTGCTGTGTGTCACATGACGACCCCCCCCCCAACTCGTGCCCCCTCAAAAATAATGAGTGCATGACGCCCCTGGTGGCAGGTGTGTTGATTGGGGATCAAGTGCAGGTGTGAAGCAGAAGGGATGCAGGGAAATGGAATCCGTAACGTGGATGACTGGGCTGGTGACAGGGCTTGACAGCAACCACTGTTTACCAAATCCCGAACAAATTATTCTAATGACTCTTTGATTGACTCTAATGGTTCTTTTTAGTGAATCAAACACATACCTAAAATAAGTAGTTACTGACTGGTTGTTCATATGACAATGAGTTGTATAATCCTTTTCACTCGAATGTACATCACAATATGGAAGAAAAGATCTTTAAGGAATAGTTCATCCAAACAAGAACATTTGCTGGAAATGTACTCATCCTCAGGCCTCAAGATATAAATTAATTTGTTTATTCATCTGAAAAGATTTGGAGAAATTTAGCATTACATCATTTGCTGACCAATGGATCTTCTGCAGTGAATGGGTGCCGTCAGAATGAGAGTCCAAAGAGCTAATAAAAACATCAAAATAATCCACAAATAATTAGCACGACTCCAGTCCATTAATTCATGTCTGGTAAAGTGAAAAATCTGTATGTTTGTAATAAACAAATTCATCCTTTATATGTTTTTAACTCCAATCCGTTGCTTCTTTTTTTTAAGTTATATTTTTTGCCTTTTATTTTCAGAGGACGGTGGAGAGATGACAGGAAAGTATTGGGTGTAGAGAGGGGAGCGGGATCAGCAAAGGACCTCGAGGCGGGAATCGAACTCGGGTCGCTGTGAGCGCAGTTGCGCTATATGTTGACGCACTAACCATGAGGCTATCGGCGCCGACCAAACCGTTGCCACTAAAATGCGAGCCCTTCTATAATATTATTACTTTCTCCAATGAAAAGTCGACTTGCCTGAATCAGGAGAGAAATATGCACAGATCAAGCACCGAAAGCGAAAACAGCTCTAAACAAATATGTTAATGAATTTTAATGTGAGAGGACAACAGGGGATGGACTTTTTACCTGGACGAAATGTAATAGTAAATCATGGACTAAAACTTTAGCCAGAAGTGACGGTTCAAAGTTAAAAGGCCTTAATGATGGATTTGTTTATTACACAGTTTTTCACTTCATAAGACATTAACGGATCGTCTGGAGTTGCATGGATTATTATGACACTTTTGTTTGGACTCTAATTCTGACGGCACCTATTCACTGCAAGTGACGTAATGCTAAATTTAGCCAAATTTGTTCCGATAACAAACAAATTAATCTATATCTTGGATGGCCTGAGGGTGAGTAAAATGTCAGCGATTTTAACTTTTTGGGTGAACTATTCCTTTAAAATGTCTGTGTAAACAACTTTTGCGAGAACTAAATTTATGAAATAGAATTTTTTTTTTCTAAAAATATTTATTCCGTAAAAGTACTATCATATTATTACTATATCAGCTCACATTCAGATCTGCCTCCATCCAATTAAACCATGAATCAAATCCGCGCCCTACATTTCACTAGTTTCACTCGGTACATCACAATATATGACAAAAGAATCTTCTGCTATTTCTATTGCATTGTGACTTTAAGGAACCGTTAAAGTCTTTATGAAGTGCATGTTTCAGTGCTGTGATGTGATAATGAGACCTGTTTCCTGCACTCCAAATCACAGTTAGCACACTGCACGGTTTCCTCACTGTCTGCTGAACTGTCCACCAAGAACTTCAGGAGTCGATCCTCTGGGGGGAGTGCATTTATTCCTTTCACAACAGACTGATGTCTACAAAAGAAACAGAGAGTTTTGTGTGCCTGTGCAGAACGTTTGACCCATTGCCTGATAATGTCTGAGTCATACATCTGGCATTGACGAGTTTATCTCTCCCTCATAGCAACAACGACACAAATAGCTCTCGTTGGAATTCTGAGATATAACAGAGACTTATAGATAAACCCCCATAGAGTCAAAAATAGACACATACATGAGACTCAAATAAACATAATTTCCAGCGAAAAGACTATTTTAATATTTCTAAGCTTAATAGCTCAAAGATTCCCTGTGCATTCACTTTCATGAGAAGCATTCACAATGTATTTGATAAAAAGGGATTTAAACAATGATATATTGGACTATACTCTACTTTGCATTGCTAGTGCATAACAATGACAAATACATAATGCATGCAATCACAATGCCATAATGTAACACTCATGCTGCAGCACTCATAATGCAACACAAATACTGAGAAATTTGCAGTAACTTTACCATCAAATTAACAATGAACTAGCTAAAAACTAATTCATACTTACTCTAACATGCTGCTTTATAAAGACCATGAACGTTTTCCCATTTTTAAATATATTTCTTTCATAGGTGCAAGATCTACAGCGTGCGATTAAGCTGCTGTTAGACTTACTACATGGAAGCAGACGGGTGAGCACACAGGCATTTCAGCCATCTCTAACTGTAGCCAGCCCAGGACCCATGTATCCAATGTCAAGTGTCAGATAGTGGTAGGTTTATTGTTTGATACCACAGTGACCTTGGCAGCATGTGCCCAGAGACTTTCGACAAAGGCAGGATTTATGGTACAGCTGTTGAAGGTAATATCTCCTACAAATGCCCCTGGCACCATATGACCCAGCAATGTCATTTAACCCTTTAGATCTATAAATACCAATGTTAGATTTTTCAAATGCATGCATGTCATAAGTATGAACGCCAATTTCCGCCACGGAATAAAGTAATTGCAAATTTTTATCTTACAATTATGACTTTTTTCTCACAATTCTGAGTTTATAGCTAACAATTATTACTTTGTTTCACAGAATTGCTAGAAAGTCAAAATAGTTAGATATAAACTCTAAATGCTAAATTCATTTATAACAATGCATAGTTATGAGTAAAACAAATGTGTGTGTGAATTGTCAGAATAAGGTGATCAAAGATTAAATAAAGTATATTCTTACCCACAGAGAGGGCAACTAAGTCGGCTGTCCACGGTCCTTCCACGCAGGCAGCTGGCACAGAACGTGTGGTAACAGTCCAGTAAACATGGATGCTCATACTGTTCTTGGCACAAATGGCACACCAGAGGATGGCAGTTGGCACTGTCCAGGTCATAGAGATTATCCAGAGGGGAAAAGATCTCTCCAGACATCTGAAAATATAATAAGACCTTCAGATACTCTGATATGTTTACACATTGTACATTTATACAGTATATCTATCATAAATATTATTCTAAGCATGCTTGGTGTCCTTAGGCTCTCCTTGAATCAGAAAATATGCTTAAAAAGTTATTTGAGATCAAAGGTCAGTACGCATTATTGAAGCTATAAACCAAAAACAAGCCTCTGAATGAGGCCATATCTCTAAAGCAAAATAAAGGTCACTTCAATAGATACAACCTAAAAGATACAGAAAGAGTTAAATGTACTAATTCACAAATAATGAATATCTGAATACCATGACCTGTCCGCGTGCTTCTGCCGCGTAGAGTGAATGCTGTGTGAAGGTTCTCTAACGGGTCCTAGATGCAGGACATGGCTTCAACAACAAACAATCAATCCACACTCATGTATCTGCTGTATGATGGGCCAGAATACTCAGACCCTGATTATACAACACAAACCAGGTGCCATTGTCGGTCAAAAGCAGAGCCCTGCAGCTAAAAATAATCACACAGAATGTCTTGCTTAAACTAACATGTCATATCAGAATAATGGCGTCACTCAAAACATTAGTACATTAGATAATTTCATACATGTAAAAATAGAAGTTTGTGGGTCATTTCTATAAAAGATCCACACTTAAACGCCTGTTCACAATTAAAAGGATAGTTCTTCCAAACATGACATTTTTGTCATAATTTCCTCATCCTTTAATCATTCCAAATTATTCAAGAAATTGCTATCTTCTGTGGCTCACACGTTTTGGTCAGATTAACGTTATTCAAACGCCTCCTTTAGCAAAAATAATAGTTTATGTATGGTCAAATCTTAAACAGAGTACATAATAATAATAATAATAATAATAATAATAATAAGTATTATTATTGGGTTAACCGTCCATTATTATTATGTCCAACAACAGACAAATCGAACGCATCGATTACATCAGCGCTAGATTAAACAGTCTGTGACGTCACGCTCGCGCAGTCGTGGTTCTTCCTTTCGACGAAATTTCTCGCTATGGCGCCTGTTGTAAGTTTGAGCATACGGACCTAGTTAATGAAAGTACAGACGTTTCCATTCATTATCATGTGTACAAATAATTCGAGATTGCATAGTATACTCAATCGCTTTCACAAAATAAGTTTGTTTAGGAATAATCCAGTTCGTAATGCTATCGTTATGTATCATTGAATGAACCCCGTGTAGCCAATCTCACAGAGAACTTTACGCAACATTTCTACTTACGGCTTTGTTATTCTGATGATAATGACAAGACTGTCATAGACACAAAACTGAAAGTATAATTTTTTTTGTATTTAGTTACAGAGGAAGCAGCAGAGCTCTAAAGGAGGAAAGAAGAAGAAGAAGCAGGTCCTGAAGTTCACGCTGGACTGCACGCATCCCGTCGAAGATGGCATTATGGATGCTGCAAACTTTGTGAGTAACTGTAGATCAAGCCCTTAAAAAGGCTTATTGTGGAAAACGGACTTTATTATACTGTATAAGTCAGATACCCGCTAGCTGTCGGAGTTTATTGCTTGTCATTTGCGTGTGTGGATACAGGAGCAGTTCCTACAGGAGCGCATCAAAGTCAACGGTAAAGCAGGAAACCTGGGAGGTGGAGTGGTCACCATCGAAAGAAGCAAGAGCAAAATCACAGTCTCTTCTGAGGTGCCCTTCTCCAAGAGGTGTGTGTTTCTGATACATCTCGACTTTTTTAGCCAATTATTTAAATTTTAAACTGCAACTTTTTACATGTTATTCCACTGTTCTCCTCTTTTCTGCAGGTACCTGAAATACCTTACAAAGAAATACTTAAAGAAGAACAATCTCAGAGACTGGTTGCGTGTTGTGGCTAACACGAAGGAAAGCTACGAGCTTCGCTACTTCCAGATCAACCAGGATGAGGAAGAGGAGGATGATGAGGATTAAATTCTTGCTGTTTTTTTTACCTTTAAATAAATTCATATATGACTACATTTTATGTATCCAGATATAGTTCTTTATAATTGACGTTTCGATGTTAGATAAGCACACCTATTTATTCATATGATCTACCACAACAATGAATTAGCATCAGATCTTTTATTTTGGTGTACGTCGGAGTGTAACAGATTATTAGAAAACAATGTTTTTAGTTCAAACGGATTTGGTTTTATGCATCGGTTTGAATTTTGAGCTGTGGGAATTGGAGGTGAGCTTGCAGAGGGGGTTTATGCACGCTAAATGATTGAAGTCGTCCTCATACTTCACCAGAGGAAAATAAATCAATTGGTCTAGTTCTGATATTGGATTAAACATAAATAACACTTTTTTTTTTAAATGAAACATGCAAAGATGAGTTGTTCACAACACCTGCAACAGGCATTTGGAAAATAAATAGGGCGAATTTTCACTTAATGGCAACGAAGATAACCGCACATTGTTCTGCTAACTTGAGGGATAAAAATAAAGCATATGCATGGGTTAAAAAAAAAACCTGCAACATATACCAACTTATATGAACCTTTATTTAATATTAAGAAAAAAACATAACATTTTAGCATTCAGAATAGGAGTTGGAATTCCAGTTTCTGGACATAAACTGCCTAAACAAATGAACATTTTTTGTAAGTACACAATTTAAAATTATAGAACAAAAACACATCAGCTTGTTGCTCGCCCAAAACTGTGGATGGATTCTTGTAGGGACTTCAAAACAGATTATGAAACAACAAATGTGATCACAGTTTAAGCCCAGGTGAACACAAAGAAATGGCAGTGTTCAACATACTGCATGAAATGATGCTTTATAAAGACATTGTGGTCACAGATGATGGGACAATCCTACTCTTCTCAACATCAAGTCCATTATTTCAAAAACATGCTAACATCAACACATGAGAACAGCATTTCTGTGGTTAACAATACTAGCAAGGGCATGAACATTAAGGATTTACATTTCTAAGAAAGGGAGAATGAATTTAATAGAAATCTCACAGCTGAGGTCTCATTTGCATTGCAGGAGTTGATAATACTTCCCTGATCTGATTAACAGGAGTCGGTTTCTTAAGAGCGAGGAAAAAAAAGCTTACATATAAGCTACGTGGTCTTGAGGAAAATGATGTTCTTATGTATGTTGATGATAATACTGGAAGTAATGAAAGTGATGTTTAAAAGATGAAGTGCCCCATAACACTTGAGTTGTCATAGGACTAACTGAACTTCCTCAACCTGAATCATCTTACTTAAAAAGGCACAAGAATGGAGTGAGTTTGTCTTTTAGTTAACCATTAGCCCATTGATAGTCTGCATTAGAATGATTTAGCACCAGTTTTTGGAAGAGAGCAGACATGGTTCTCACAGTCATCGTTATGGAAAAATAAACAAAACAATCTGTGATATGCTTCCATTAGGAATGTATAAGTAAAGGGGATGGATCCAGTGGAATCCGAGTGCTCTGAGTAGTTGCTGGCTCTGTTGTGAAATTATAAAACAGGCATGTGATGCCACAATTAGCCTTCTGAAACGCCCGAGGCTAGACAGATCAGTTAATGCAGCTTCTTTCATACTTTTATCTGACATGTGGCTAGTCTTCATTCAAAAATAAACAATCCCATCCCAACCAAACTGTGATTACCCAGGTGACCTAGTGAGCAGAGGCGAGAAAATGTGAATGGTGTCCAATCAGAGTGTGCGCGGGTTGTATTCGGGAAGCTTCTTGAGCTTTTCTTTCTCCTGCTCTGTGTCTTGCCGAGCAATAACCAGGGAGTGAGAATAGCCCATCACCACCTGAAATGACAAAGTTTCCAGTTGCATAGCCATACGATTATCACACATGGAACAGAATTTGGGGAGGATATGATTCACGCTGTTGAAAGCAGAACTCACCTGTTCCGAGTACACGCCATCCAGAGTTTTGACCTCTTGAGCAGTGGTGGATGACTTGGGTTTGTTGTCACCATACCCCTAAAAATGCAAAAATTTCAATGAGAAATTTGCCATCTTACACTACTGAAGGAAGCCCTTTATGCTCAGCAAGGCTTAATTTGTTTTATCAAAAACAGGGTAAACGGTAGTATTGAGAAATAGGGCTGTTAGAATTTGAATATTCGTCGAATTTAAAATAAAAATCTACATTCGAATGCAAAACGCTGCATTCGAATTTTAGGTGTGCATCAGGCAGCCTGGCTCACGAGATGCGATAACGAGGTGTCGTTGCATTTTAATGCTTTTTTTAGCCTGTCCAGTTGAACCCACTCGATGCGGTGCTGCACAATATTGAACAATATTCAAAATATTGCGGAAAAAGAGCACATCAATGAGGAGAAGATGTTGTTTACCTCAACTGAAATCAAGCCGTTCACACAGAACATATGTATTGCATTGTCTAGAGGGACATCTATCATTGTTGCACTCGCGTCTCACACAAGAGAAAAAGCCATGTAAAATGAATGTAAGTTCAACTTAAAAAAAAAAAATGTAATTACTTGATTAAGAAATTAGCTTGCTAGTGAACGTGCATATTACCAACGTAAACATGAACCTTGCGATCATATGATTAAATGTTAATAAATTACGTGTATCAGCAATGATAAATCTTTGAGTTTAAAGCGGCTCTGACAGAAAGGCTGCATTTGCCCTGACAGAGACGCACTGTTTTGAGCTATATGCTCTTTTCCTAAACGCATAACTTACATTTCACGCTAAACTTTACAGACTTGGTTCTGAACGCGCGCCGCCGCACGCATGTGCGCCAAACACAGAGCGTAATGAAATAGGAGCGCAATAACTCTGACTAAAATATACATTTTGCTGAAATGTTTGTAGTTGGACATTTTAAACCTACAAGTAAGTGTATTTGTATGATAGCACTAACTGTAAAGTGACTGTAATGGGGTAATCAGAATAAACTTTTTACTCAATTAGCCTAGTCTGTGCTTTTATTTTTTTCATTTAGTAAATCTAACTTTGCTTTAAAAGCATTTTTTTTTTTTTAGATCGCAATGCTACAATGTAGTGTGATGTTAACCCTTTTTGCACATTATATATGCCTACATGGTTACATTCACTTTATATATTTGCTTAATCCAAAATACAGAGATATGTACCGTATACCGCAAATCAGCCAAAAATACAGAGATATGAATTTTAGCTCATATTGCCCAGCCCTACTTTGAAGAAACGTGCATTTGGTAATATTTTGCTCGATGCGCCCTCTTGTGGCCTCAAGAGAGAAGCCAAAATCTTTTTTTTTCCTATCTGAATTTATGCCTTTTAAATTTGAATATAATTTGAATTTTTATAATATTTTATATAATTTTATAATATTTTAGTACAAAATTCAAATTTAGTTTTTCAGCCAATTTGACAGCCCTATTGTGAAATTGTATTACACTTTTAAATAAGCGTTTCTATTGTAATATATTTTAAAATGTATTTATTCCCATGATGGTAAAGCTGAATTTTCGCTAGCCATTACACCAGTTCTCTCTCTCTATCTATGTATGTATGCATGTATTGGCTTGATTCTTAAACAGGTTTTATCAGAACACAGATAAACATACCAGCTCTCCAAATGTGGGCGATGGTCCCCAGCTAATGGTGCTATCATCAGCTGCTATGATAATACTGCTCTTCCTGAGAGGAGTTATAGATAACACTTAATCAACATTCTGAAAATTTCAAATATTTTATAAAACACATTTTCAGAGTCCTCTGTCTTTACTTACCCGCAGGACAGACTGCGAATCTTCCATCCGCACAGGTCCTGCACAGCTTTGGGGTACATGGTGGACTCACGGGACGTGTTTGTCACTCCCCAGAAAAACAGACCACCTGAAAAATAAAAAGCAGCATTAACCACAAATAGATGATGGGTATGATAGGCTGTTTTTTTCCCCCAGGGAGGAATTACACACTTACCCGTTTCATTGACAGCAAAGGAACACTGATAGCCACAGTTTATTTGAGTTGCTCCACGGCCAGGGAAGTCAAAGAGCTTGACTAACCGTGGGACCATCTCATCTTTCTGCTCGGTGTGGCCTAGTCGTCCATATCCCCCAAATCCCCATGAAAACACACGCTTTTGGGAATCTAGCACCAGCTGTGTGGACGCAACAATATATCTTATATGTTAATTCAGTCATATTTGACTTGCACCACTATCCACAAACTTGCTACTCACTGTGTGATTGGCCCCACATGCTACATCCCGAGCCACGACATTGGGCACAGGAAGCACTTGGCCATCCTTGGTCTTCTCAATAAAAATGGCCACCCGTCTAGGAATCAGCTCACAGTCAAACTCAATGCGCTGGGCACGAGCGATGAACTTTCCATCTGAGTTATGCCCTTTTAGATAAAGTTCAAAAAGAGTAAATAATCCAAACAGGTGTGTTTGGTGACTGTATTTCAGTTAAACTCCATTTTACTACAGTGTTACCTAGTTGGCCATATTCTGGGCAACCGAAAGAATAAAGGTTCCCCTTGCAGTCCACAATCATTGTGAACTCTGCACCACAGGCCACTTTGACTATCGGCTGCCCATTGTACTGGATCTGTAGGTAAATCAATGCAGATGTGTTGTGAACATTAAAAATACAATGAACATGTTACATTAAAGCCCCATTAAGCAAGTGAAACAAAGAGAGGCTTACTGTAGCTGGGCTGAGCACAGCATCTGTCTGATTGCCCTGGCCGAGCTGCCCCAGTTTGTTTTCTCCAAAGGAGTAGACCGTACCATTTTCTGTGAGACAAAGCATAAGAACACCACATTTGCAGTTATTATTATTATAACAACACAATTATAAATATGGCAATTACATGACAAACATACCACAAGTTTGCCTACCTGTTAAAGCCATGGTGTGGTTTCTACCACAAGCAGCTGCTACAATCACTTCTTCCCCTAGGCCCTCAACTAGCTTCGGAGCCTCCAATCGTTTAGTGTCTCCATGACCCAACTGGCCTTTTTCATTACGCCCTGAGAAGGACCAGAGGCAGAAATTCATATCTTTAAGTTTAGTTGTTTTCTTTTATGAAAATGGATATATTAGTTTATTGACCAATTGTTATTATATGGGAGACACACACACACACACACATATATATCTTAGGGGTGTAACGGTACACGTATTCATACCGAACCGTTTCGGTATGGGTCTTTTGGTTCGGGACGCATGTGTACCGAACGAATACAGTATTTTTTAATTGATTTTTTCAAGAAATTCAAATAATATGGCGTTCAGAAGTGATGTGATTAACTTATGTCTTATTCACTTAAGTGTGTTATTATAGTTATTCCAATAGTTATGCATTTAAGTTTAGCAAAAATGGCATAGCCTACTATATTACTTATACACAAACACACATAGATAGATAGATGTGTTTTATGTTACACCTCATGATGTGGCATGGGTGGGTTAAAATCCTGAATAAAACAGGAAAGACTGTTCTTGTGTGGACACTTACCCCAGCTCCAGAGTTTGCCCTCTGTGGTGATGAAGAGACTGTGGGCAGCACAGGGTCCAGACACCACACAGCTAACCTGGACATCATCGAGACATCCATAGCGATGGGGGCCCCACAGATTCTGCCCAAGGTTCCTGTAAGCAGCTGCAAAAACACACAGACATGCATGAAAAGTATGTCAAAGATGAAGATTTTATAAATGACTACAACCCACACACTTCCTCTTTCTTATTTTAAGTGTGAAGTTGATTTTTGCACCTGGCCGATTTGTCTCATTTTAAGAAAATGTTCCCTACTCTGAAGATTAATTCGTTATAGCAACTTAAATCTTATTTATCTCACACAGAAGTGTAAATTCACTGCTTTACATTCAGTCAGCGTGTACTTAAAATAGCAGATTTGTTTTTGTTTTAATTAATGATTGTGTTCAGCAAAGACGCATTAAATGCATAAAAAGCAAGAGTAAGGTCTATTGCATTGTGAAGTACTGTAAAAAAAAAAAAAAAGTCTACTTACAATAAATGTTGTTCTTTTGAATATTCTATTGATCGAGGAATCTTGAAAACATCAGTTTCCATAAAAATATTAGCAGCACAATTTTTTTTTTACATTGATAATATTTCAAAATGTTTCTTGAGCACCAAATCAGCATTTTAGAATGTTTTCTGAAGTATCGTGTGACACTCAAGTCTGTAATCACAGGAATAAATCCATATTTGAAAACATTAAAACAGCAAATAATATTTCACAATATTACTAACCAAAAAAATGCAGCCTTGGTGAGCTTAAGGGAACATAAACATCTTACTGACCCCATTTTTTAATAGCAGTGTATGTGTGTGTGTGTATATATATATATATATATGTGTGTGTGTGTATGTGTATATATATATACACACACACATACACAAAATAATTAATTTCTATATTTTGGTGGATCATTTATCTAGCTGATACATATTTCTTTTCACTTTGTTTTGATATTTGCTTTCATATAACAGCACTGTCAAGTCTGTCTTGCCTATGGCAGCAGAAATGGTGATCAGAAACAGTGTTTACCAACCTCTTCAAGAGAAAATCAAGGTGCAAACTAAAGTGCAAATTAAATTCTGGTTTCATAAGGTCTCATTAACAGATTAACGCAGATGACTCACTCAGGCGAGACTACGCTTCTAACGCCTTTAAAACTATACTGTAACCCAGATCTCTCTGGCTCACATGTGATCATACCTTGCTGTTTTGGCACTTCTTTTCTGCCAATCAGGTCCCAGTTAGCTGCTCCAAAAACGAGCAACTGACCTTTGACTTTGGGAACCTCGAGTTTCTGCACAACAGAAAATGGAAGAAATCCATCAACAATCCTTTAATACAGTTTGCAAACTGAGCTCCAGAGACACTTAGGGGGCACTTAGGGGTCTATGTAAAAAAATAATAAATAGAAAATAAAATGTCAGTTATCAAAATCAATATTATAGCTTAATACATATTTTTAAAAGGTTTCTACATCTGCGTTCATACATCAGTAATAGTGAGCAAAATAGTGTTATTTTAATTGGCAAGTAAATAATCTAAAAAAAACATTTTAATACATTTAAAAAAAATACCTTTGTAATATCATGCTTACTATTTTTCAAAAAGGGGAAAGAAGTCTCCATACATATTTAATATACAGCTGCTTTGTATTTTCATGGGGTCCTTCACAAGATTGTCATATTTTGGGCTCTTTGTCATCAAAAAGTTTGATACCCCTGCAATTTATCATATGCTTGTGTATAAATATAAATAATAGGTGTGTGCATGTGACTGTATACGTATATACAGTATATAGACAGAAAGAAGCAATATGTGTCCTCACAATCTTCTCCTTCACATCATCAGCCACAGTGACCGGCTGTAGACCGGCTTTAGTTGCAGGTTTCCCAGGTTTCTTCGTGTTTTCCTGCTCAAAGTCATCAAACTCATCGTCACTGCTAAACTCCCGGTCCTTCTTCTTTCCACCTCCTCTTTTTCTCTTCAGTCCACCGTTTCCAGACACATCTGTCACCTTCTTGCGTGGCATAGTTCAAAACCTTACAATAAAAACAAAGTAGCAGTAAGCGAACAGTTTACTGGTCCGACTACAATTTGACAAAGAACCACCAAACGAGTCGAAACATGGGAATGAAGACAGTCAATGTGATTCATATCCCTTGTTGGTTCAAATTCCCAATTATCTCACAGCAAAAGAATCCTTAAGAAAACACACTCATGCTCTGCTTATTAGTAATGGCAATGTCTTATTTCTTCCTATATCTAAATATAAAGCGTTATGAAAGCAGAAGTCTCGTCCTATGCTAACACACTAGCAGCGCTGTAACAAAAGAATCAGCAGCAACGCGTCTGTCTCACTCAGTCTCCATTTGTTTCTTTGTTATGTTTAATAACGCAGCCGCCGGTTAGCCAACTAGCACCGCTCTGCTTCAACCAGACTAGTAACTAAACTACTCCCTTACCCACGTGTTATATCTACCCTGTCCCGTAAAAACGGTCCAAATCATCAACTTATGCCCCACGGAAAGTGCGTTTGAAAGATATATCGTTTACAGATGTGTACGACGCAGACGTAGCCGTGTTAGCATGCTACACTGCATTTGCATCCGATGCCGCAATCATAAACATCGTAAATATCATAACTCACCTGAGTAAAACTTTTCCCTATCTACTTCAAAATACAAATATCTAAGTTCGCGGAATATAGCCGCGTTGAGTTAACGTTAAGTGGCTGTGGCTTGGTCTCTTGTGCTGGGAGACGCGATTATTATACTAGTAGATTTCCTGATTCTGATGCTCTACTTATGTCTGTCCGTCTTCCTCGTTTTTTTTTTTGATTGACTCGAAACAAAAGACTCGCAGCCTCGCGATCAAACCACGTGGGTGCAGCGCACACTCAGGGCTTTATATCGCTCACATCTGGCTGCAGAGCTCGCGGAGCTTGTAGAATGCAATTTTGAAAGAATTGCACATTTAACGTAATTTTACAGTCATTCGTTTAGAAGTACACAGAAAAGTGTATCTTACTTAAAAATAAAGTAAGTTTGCCTGTGTTGCTTGGAACGAACGTGTTGAGCTCAAGAGGTCTTTCTTCTTCTATTTTACTATGTTAATTTATATTCATATGTACAATTAAAACTCATGTAACTTTCATGGCAGTGAGCGTGTAGTCCACAAAACACAAACACGAGGATGAGATGCTGAGAGAACTACAAATTTTGAGTCCTGTTGACTAGACTCTACAGTGCCCTCTGCTGAGGTGGAGGACGTATTATGCATTGTAAACAACTTTCTCCACCATGGAGGAATTGAATACCGACTAATTTGTGAATCGGTTTGTTTTTTATGGCCTGAAAATATCCATCCCTACTTCCGACTACAACTTCTGTAATTCTTACATTTCTTGCATTCTTGCAAAACTGTATCCGTTGAAATTAAAGGGTAAAGGGAATTCTGTAGATGAGTGTGTGTGCATGGTAAGTGTGATTATTATATATTGTATGCTCCAGATAAACAAATCCAATATGAAATAAAAAAGGTTGTGCAATTATTACAGAACTTAATATGTAATATAAAACTGCTGCATGTTAATGAGAAGAAAATCATTCTACAAGGCATTCACTGTTACTGATTGAGATATATGTGCACATTAAATGTGGATTGAAGGAAATTAAATTCAATCTTAGGTATTAGGTCTCATGACTTGAGACTTGCCTCGACTCCAGTCCCAAATTTGAGGACTTGTGACTTGACTCGACATAATCAAAGATGACTTGCGACTCGACTTATCAGAATCAGAATCAGAATCAGCTTTATTCGCCAAGTGTGTGCAAACACACGAGGAATTTGTTGTGGTTTTTAAGAAGCTCTTGGTACATACACGCATACATACATACATATAAACATACATATCTGACATGAGAACAGAACATTTAAATAAGCCTTAACAATAATAATAATGTGTCTGAATCTGGAACAGAAGATTTATGTACAGATTTGTGCCTTATTTACTCTATATATACAGCTGTATAGAAAATTATGCATACATATTTACATAGTAACTAGAGAGAAGTAAATAATTTCGCTAGAGATGGGGGATGAATTACAGGCAAGAATTAGGGTTAGAGAATTACAGAACACAGGTAATAATTCCTGTGTTAGTTGTTTAGGCTGGAGATGGCATAGGGGAAAAAACTGTTTTTATGCAAACTAGATGTTCTAGTGCACAGCAGATCTGTAGCGTCTGCCTGAAGGGAGAAGCGCAAACAGGTCGTGTCCAGGGTGAGAGGGGTCTGTGATGATGTTACCTGCCCGTTTCTTCACTCTGGAGTAGATACAAATCCTGAAGGCTGGGCAGGTGCACACCAATGATCCTTTCTGCTGTCCTAACAGTCCGCTGCAGTCTTCTTATAAATCTGATTTGCTGGCTGACCCAAACCATACAGTTATAGAAGAGCACAGAACCGACTCAATAACAGCAGAGTAAAACTGTGTCATGTGCGCCTGTGGCAGGTTGAACTTTTTCGGAGTTGACGAAGAAAGTACATTCTCTGCTGAGCCTTTTTCACGATGGAGTCGATGTGAGTGTCCCACTTCAGGTCCTGAGAGATGGTGGTTCCCAGGAACCTGAATGACTCCATTGCATTCACAGAGTTGTTCATGATAGTGAGTGGGGGGAGAGCTGGGGGGTTTCTCCTGAAGTCCACGATCACTCTCCACAGTTTTTACCAGCGTGTTGAGCTCCAGGTTGTTTAGACTGCACCAGACAGCCAGCTCCTTAACCTCCTGTCTGTAAGCAGACTCGTCACCGTCCTGGATGAGGCCGATGAGTGTGGTATCGTCTGCAAACTTCAGGAGTTTGACAGAGGGGTCTTTAGAGGTGCAGTCGTTGGTGTAGAGGAGAAGAGCAGTGGGAGAGAACACAACCCTGAGGAGCTCCAGTGCTGATGGTGCAGGTGTTGGATGAGAATTTTCCCAGCCTCACTAGCTGCTGCCTGTCTGTCAGGAAGCTGGTGATCCACTGACAGATGGAGGTGGGAACGGAGAGCTGTGTCAGTTTATTCTGAAGGGTGTCCGGGATGATGGTGTTGAAAGCGGAGCTGAAGTCCACAAACAGGATCCTTGCATAAGTCCCTGGTTTGTCTAGATGTTGGAGGATGTAGTGCAATCCCATGTTGACTGCATCATCCACAGACCTGTTTGCTCGGTAAGCAAACTGCAGGGGGTCCAGTAATGTCCTTCAGGTGAGCCAACACGAGCCTCTCAAATGACTTCATCACCACAGACGTTAAAGCAACAGGTCTGTAGTCATTAAGTCCTGTGATTTTTGGTTTCTTGGGTACAGGGATGATGGTGGAGCATTTGAAGCAGGAGGGGACTTCACACAGCTCCAGTGATCTATTGAAGATCAATGTGAAGATGGATGATAGCTGAACAGCACAGGCTTTGAGGCAGGCTGGGGAGACACCGTCTGGGCCTTTGGCTTTCCTTATCTTCTGTCTCCTGAAGACTTTGCTTACATCTTCTTCGCAGATCTTGATTACAGGCTGAGAAACAGTAGGGGGGAGGGAGGGGGAGGGTGAGGGTGTTGATGGCTGTGTTGTGGGATGGTCAGAGTGGGTGTGGGGTGTAAGACCAGGCTTTTGTTTTTGAAACCTACAGTAAAAACTGTTCAGGTCTTCAGTCAGTTGTTGATTGGCCTCAGTGCTGGGGGGAGGGGTCTTGTAGCTGGTGATGGCTTTCAGGCCTTTCCACACTGATGTAGGGTCGTTGCTTGAAAGCTGTTTTTTTAGCTTTCCAGCGTAGTTCTTCTTTGCCACTCTTATCTCCCTATTCAGTGTGTATTTGGCCTGTTTGTACAAGGCTTTTTCCCCACTCCTGTAGGCGTCCTCTTTGGCCAGGCGAAGCTGTTTGAGTTTTGTACTGAACCAAGGTTTGTCGTTGTTAAATGTTAAATAAGTCCTGGTAGGTACACACATGTCCTCAGAAACTAATGTAGGATGTCACGGTGTCAGTGAGTTCATCCAAATCAGTAGCTGCAGCCTCAAAAACACTCCAATCAGTAAGTTCGAAGCAGGCTTGTAGATCCTGCTCTGCTTCAGCAGTCCATCTCTTTACAGTTCTTAAGATAGGCTTAGAAGATTTAAGTTTCTGCCTATAGGCTGGTAGAAGGTGAACCAAACAGTGATCGGAGAGTCCCAGCGCTGCACGGGGGACAGAGTGGTATGCATCCTTTAAAACAGTGTAACAATGGTCCAGTATATTGCTGTCTCTGGTGGGGCATGTGATGTGCTGTCTGTATTTAGGCAGTTCGCGTGTGAGATTAGCTTTGTTAAAATCACAGAGAATTACAATGAAAGAGTCCGGGTAACGCTGCTCTGTGTGTGTGATTTGGTCGGCCAACAGTTCTAGCGCCGCGCTCACACGCGCATCAGGAGGAATGTAAACACTCACCAGAATAAACGAGCAAAACTCCCGCGGTGAATAAAAAGGCTTACAGTTGATAAAGAGAGCTTCCAAGTTTGGGCAGCACATCCTCTTTAAAACTGTCACGTCTGTACACCAGCCTTCATTGATATAAAACATAATCCACCACCTCTCGTTTTCCCCGATAATTCGGTGACTCTGTCTGCTCTGAACAGCTGGAATCCGGATAGATGAAGCGCGCTGTCCGGGATAGCTCCGTTCAGCCAGGTTTCCGTGAAACAAAGCACAGCAGAGTTTACAAAGTCCTTGTTTGTGCGGGTGAGGAGTTGTAGTTCATCTGATTTATTTGCAAGGGAGCGGAGATTCGCCAGGTGAATACTCGGCAGCGGAGTCCTTAAACCGCGCTGTCTGGTTTTCACGAGCGCACCAGCGCGCTTCCCTCGCTTGCGTCGCCGCCTGGAGATCTTGAATAGGAACGCAGCTCCTCCGACTAAAATGTCCAGTAAAACGTCTGAATGTTCAAACGTCGGCAAAAGGTTATCTGGTGTGCTATTTCTTATGTCCAAGAGTTCGTTTCTAGTGAAACTGATCGGAAAATCGTTGCTTAAGACAGGACAAACAAACAAAAACAGAAAAAGTACCAAGGAGCAACAAACCGAAGCAGCCATGTGCGGCGCCATCATGTTCGCATGATACACACCATGAAAGTCAAAACTGTGTCATTCTTTGATGCATACTGTCATACTGCATAATCCAACAATAAAACAATAACAACAATAATGCGCTTACATTCGTGTCGCTCTATAATTTCACACAGAACTAGAGGAAGTCTTTCACCATGTTCATATTGAATATAATACAGAACTTTGCACAGTCAAACTAAGAAGTCCAGCAGCTTTCAAGGATCTGGACCGTTTAAAAGATAAAAGACAGGATCGTAGATATAAATCGGTTTTGATTAAATCATTTAACTGTGCTCTGATTTCGGAGTTGCAGTGATATAGTCTCCCCTCAACAGGTGTAATTCACTTTTTGAGAGTTAAAACACTCTCCACTCTTTACCATGTAACTTATTTAGGCATTATGATCATCACTTATACAGTTATACATTCAAAATGAAATCCGTTATAGCGCTAGAACCCGTCGCTCATGAATCATCACGTCTGCTTGCTGATCGTGAATGGCTAAAAGTGCGCCCGCGACGTCAAACATCAGCAGCAGTCCTCTTTGCAGTGTGCTTGTGTTTAGTAAGTCTTGATGACTGATTGGATGCAGTATATGCACACTAGGGCTTGTATGTTAACCAATTAGCCTATATAATTTATATGTTTGAAAACCACCAAACTGACCCCAAACTAGCCCAAATTTTGTCCACCCGCCCAAGCCAATATATACCCGCACAATCAAATTCAAAAACGCCTAGTTAACCCACCCAATCTGGCAACACTGACTATGATTAGCGCAGTTTTTGGAACAGAGCCTCTCTTAAACGAGCGCGTGTTAGTGTATTCATCCACATAATGTTTTGGATATGTTTTAGATATGTAAAATACATATAAACACTTATAAGATTAAGAAGAAGAGGAAGAAGCCTAACTGTGATCATTATGAACTTGTTTAAAACACAAAATACATACATAGGCTATGTCTGAATAACTACAGTTTTGCTGTGAATAAATTTGCATGCCTAATTTCTTAAGCCTGATATAGTGAACGGAACAAAGATCATATAACCATTATTGCGCTCGTCTCCGTGACAGCATGACATGAAACACATCATGCAAAAATCCATTCACTGATGGTTTCTTATTTTTATTTAACATTTGTATGTATTAGAACTATTGTTATTTACTTTTCTGCTTCATCTCATTTTTTTTTTTTTTACTATTAACGTTGTGTAGGCCTATTGAAGTAGCCTGCCATGAATTTTTGTAGACCTGTCAGAAGATGGCGATAAATCAGCATCTGTATTACATATTGGCAAGTTATTAAATATTTGACTCAATTGATTCATTAAAACAACTGAAGCATTAACATATGAAAGTGGACTTAAAATAAATGATTAATTCATTTAAGCCTACATTTGTTTACAAACATTGATTCATTACTCAATGAAACACCACTAATTATTATATCTTTATAATTATACTTACTAGATTATAGTATTAATAACTTTAAATGTACTGTAGTAATTTAGACACTTGTTTGGGCAAATAGCACTAATTATTTGTTTGGGACTTGAAACTTAAAGTTGAGGACTTTTAACTCGACTTGGACTTGCCTGCATTGACTCGGGACTTGACTCGGGACTTGACTCGGGATTTGACTCGGGACTTGACTCGGGACTTGACTCGGGACTTGACTCGGGACTTGACTCGGGACTTGACTCGGGACTTGACTCGGGACTTGACTCGGGACTTGAATACAAAGACTTGAGACTTACTTGTGACTTGCAAAACAATGACTCGGTCCCACCTCTGGAAAACAGTACAGTATTGTTCATTTGAACCAATACCAACTGGCATTTAAATTGAGGTCCTCAAGAAAAAGCAAGCTGTTTTCTTCTAATAGTAATAGTCTGATTTCTAATAGTCAGAGATAATGTTCATGCAAAGCTAAAATAATCAAGATATAATAAAAACCTACATATAATAAAAATAATTTTAAAAACTTTGAATGAGGGGAAATTCTAAATAAAATTTTAGATATTAAGCAATATCATGTTTTGGAAGTAACATAATTTTAATTAATTGTAATTTTGTTTATTTTACTTGTCTTTGTTCCCCATTATGTCTTCTATACATGAGACGGGGGAAATTCCTTTACATTTAATTAAATATGCTTTAATATAGCCTGTTGACACAGTAGAATTTTTTTTTTTTTAATTAAGTTCATTTATTTCAGTTAACTTCTTGTTCTTAACACGAGTACTGTCTATCTAGCATATTAATGCCTCTCTTTTTCCTTCTATCAATGCTGTGTCTCCCCGCAGCATGGAACTATTGAAAGAAAGGTTGCTGTTCTGTGATTGGTGGGATTGCAGGCCTGATGGTCTGCCATTGGCTGGTTGTTTCTTTGAGTATTTGCATGCTGCAGGGAGACTCTCTCCTGATATACAGCAGGGGGAAGGAGTGAGTGCAAAGAAAGGAAAAAGGGAGGGACTGAGGGAAAAGAATAGAGGGAGAAGAGTTTTCATATTCGCGGGAGAAACCGTGTTAGTTAATAGACTGGGTGTCTCAGAACTGGTTCCTTCACTAAAAGAAACATTTGAAATCAGCTCTTCACAGTTGCTGTGCTTTCTGAGGAAGATACAGTGGTGTCATCAATGGTAGATTCACAGATGGCTGCACTGCGCAAAGATGGGAGCAGACATGACAATGGATTTATATTGATAGCTTGTGATCAATAAGGAAAATATCAGAGGGGTGACATTTAAGGGACGTAAAGCCAGGCTTGTGAGTAATTCTGTCTTTGGAAAAAGAGCTGAAATTCTAGTGCTTGTATTGTTTTACATATGAAAAGCAATCTCACTGGGGGAAGTGAGTGATGAAGCTGTAGATACAAATAAAAAATCATCCACACTCTCAGATGAAAAATTAATGATTGTGCATAATCTGACCACGTTATGCCATCTAATGTTTGTACTGAGATTATTGGTATATAAGAAAGAATCTTGTAAATTCACTTACAGGGAAATTGTTTTGTTCTTTTGTGATTTAGATTCTGTGATAATTATTTGATACTTGTATGATTGATATTAATATAATCTGGCCTCTTTTTGACATTTTGATAGATAAACAGATTGACATATATAGATTGTATTGTTCCAAGAGGGACATTTAAGAAGCCTGGTGGACAATAACATTCAATCAAAGCTACAGTTCATTTGACTGCAATAGTGGATTACTTTTACTATGGTATATGTGTGACATTTAAAAGGTAATCTGACATATGTCAGTTCAGTGCTAAAGCTAATCTGAGAGCAGATTCATGGTCCGTCCTTCAGCCTTGCCTCCCAGTGGTTTGACATGGGCTGACTCACGTGGAATGACCATTTTGAATCAAACCATTCCTTTTGGTCATTTTTTAACCTCAAAGCTACAGTTTTATCAGAAAATCTTGTCTTCCTTCACTTTATCAGATCTGATAATTAGATAATGCATTGATTAAATGTAAATTCACATAGCAACTCCAGGAAGTGGAGAAGGATATAATTGTAAAGAGTGTATGCGATAAGAGCGGCCATGGATAGTTAATATGTGTAGAGAGATGCCTCTGTCTTTGTGCCTGTGTCCAAGGTGATGCCTATGTTATTTATTTGAAAGGAGCTGCTGGGCCATTCATTGGGCCTGCAGCTCTTACTATGTGATTTACTCTCAACCATTCAACATTGCTTCATCTATCGAGGTGGGAAATATGCTATTTGCCTTTGTCTATTCACTGGTTTCAGCCTGGTCTTCCCCCTGCCCGTTTTTCTAGTGAATAATTCAAGCACACTGACCTCCAGCTGTTAGGTAATAGGTTATCTATCAATAAATTAGATAAACTCTTTACAAGTACTTTTGTGAAGTTAGGCAGTAACCAAATTATAGTGCATTTAAAGTCAGTATTCGTTTAAACTCATTACCTTGGCATTATTACTGCCACACATTATGGGAGGGAAGATATCTGATGCGGTTAACAAATTGCTGACTAATTGTTTTATAAATACTGGTGCTGACTGATGTAACTAAACCTGTCCCGAAGTCCTTGCAGCACATTTCTCTGTATCAACATCCGGTCATTCCTCTTGGTTGAATTGTGTTGTTCTGACACACGCTGAGAGTCTTTCCCAGTAAATGTGGGAGGAGATATTGTGCAAGGATTCAGCTGGTAAGGCAAGCCTAGATCTGCCACGCACTTATGAGGAATTTAACATTTTCACCCAGTCTCCTTTAGTAACCTGAAATGTCCATGAACAACAGAAAAACTTCAAATTCAGCAAAAGTCATATTTCACTGATATCCAGGGGTGTGGTGTTAGTTGTGTTTCACTAGACCATCCTGTGTGTGTTTAGGGACTTTGAGTTGAACATTGTAGAATACATGTGTTAACACAAAGCTTTTCTCTTTTTCAGGAGTGCAGATATGACTACATATTAACTTCATGGCATCTCCACAGTCTCTTAACCCTCCTGAAAAAGGTTCGTACACGGATCCAGCAGCTCATTATTTTCTGGATGTATTAGATATTTAAAATGTAATTAATATCAATTAATTAATTAAAAGAGAGAGGACCATGCAGACTATTTTAATATTATTTATATACTATTGTAGCATATATTAATATTTTGAATTAGCTTTTATTTTTATTTGCAGGTTTCATTTAATTTTAGCTTGTTTTATTAATGTATCATTTTTAGTTTGAGTAATTTTATCATATTAAATATTAATATTATGTGTTTTAAACTAGATTTTTAGCAGATTTTCTGTATCGTGGACACTCATATGTCATTAACTCACATACTATGATTCAAATTCGAATCTTCCGAGCCCAGTGGGGCTTAGTCATGATTTGCTAGTCCTGCCAAGATGCTTGAGGAGGTGCGTCATGTGACATCACACTGTTCACTGAACTCTCTGGTATAAACAAGGCCCAAACAAAGGGTAGCTGTGCATGACACATTAGGGTGTGCACTTTTCAAACAAAGAGAAACCATAATGACAGCGTAAGAGCTGTTAATGACCCGTGCATGTCACCTGTTCTGGTATATTACAGAACAGTACAGCGTGTAAAACTCTGAAACAGTTACCCAGTTGAATACAGCATTACCCTCTTAATCTCCAGAGAGCTTGTGAAACTGCTTGAGGGCTCTGCAGCGCTCAAGGTAACTGACCATATGCTGCAGTAGAGCAATTCTTCCACCATATGCCACCTGCTCTTGACACACAACTATCCTGCAGCCATGGAGACTGCTTGCATGAGACAGTCGCTTAAATTTCTAGGTTCACCCAAAATCCACCTGGCCGGGTCTAAGGGTTATCATACTTTTGCTGGAGAGAGGGGGATGAGGACAAGAGGCACGGTAAACAACTGTTTTGTTGGTTTAGTGGTAGTTGAAGGGAATAGAGCGCCTGAGAATGACCTTTAGAGTCATTTTCAAGTCATGTGAGCTTATATTGACTTGAGTAACCGATTTGTGTTATTTTATAAGGTAAATCTGCACCGTGGAAAAAATTGGAGAGAAATTAAAGCAGAGAAATGTCACACATAGAAATGTGAGCATGGTAATTTCTCCTTTGTAACTGGTTGTTACACTGTTGATTTGCAAATCCCACTTTCTTGGAGCAGGTGAATCCATTTACTAGTATGAAGTACTTTCAGTTGAGTATTCTCTAAAGAGACCATATGGTCACATGTGTAATCCAGCTTACTACATGATCTGTTTTTCTCCGTCCAGTGCAGAAGAGTCTGTCATCTCTATTACTGTGTTTTGGCTTCTTTGCTAAACGTAAGGTTCCAACTAACTGGTCAGAAATTGCCAAAAAGTGATGTCATGTTTTGTTGCTTAACTTGACTTTGTAGTTTACAGCAAATGTTATATTCTATTCTATATAATACATTACTCTATTACTTCTGGATTCAGCTCACAACTCAGTCAAACCTTTGGTGTATGTAACAGATTGTTTTCATCTGTATTAATCTGTCCATCTGTTCGATGTTTGTGGTACGTATTATCAGAGGGAGAAAGTTTTGGCTTTTAGCTTGTGTTTTGGGTGTTTTCCCAAACAAATCTGATGACTCACAAGGGTTTTGTCTCCAATGTTATGGCCAAAACATATATTTGAGCCTTTTGTTTGACTCAGTCTGGCATCATAATGGAATACAAATGTAGCTGCTTAGATACAGAATGTGAACTGAATCGTAAAGAGTAAAGACCTAATTTTTGTTTGTTTATACTTTAATGTGAAATTTCAGTATGCATGCTAATTTTAGAATGTTTCATTGCAATCAGTCCATGGCAGGCAGGTCCTGGGGATTATACTGTGGCTTAGTGGTTACACTGATACACACAATGCTCATGAAATAAAGTGCGATGCACAGGATTATTCTCTATTCTTAATTTTTTTTAATCTTTCCAAATCTACATTTGCAGTAATGTACAATGAGGTTTAGGGGCTGGCTTAAAAAAAACAATCACAGCGATCACATTGCATAGCAGTCCTTAAAAACTGCTCTGAACACTATCTATCACAAAGAAACACTCCAACAACCACTAAGAAAACAACTGCATATTTCAAACACTCAGCACACCATAGCAACACTGAACAACTACTGCTCAGAACATATTGGCAATCATATAGCAACACTCAAAACACCATAGACATGCTTAAGCATTGTGATGGTGTTCTGAGTGTTTGTATGAGCACTGTGATGGTGTCCTTGAGTGTTTGTTTGAGCACTGTGTGTTTTTGAGTGCTTGTTTGAGCACTGTGATGGTGTTTTTGAGTGTTTGTTTAAGCACTGTGATAGTGTTCTGAGTGTTTATATGAGCACTGTGATGGTGTTCTGAGATTGTTTAAGCACTGTGATGGTGTTCTGAGTGTTTGTTTAAGCACTGTGATGGTGTTCTGAGTGTTTATACGAGCACTGTGATGGTGTTCTGAGTGTTTATACGAGCACTGTGATGGTGTTCTGAGTGTTTGTTTACGAGCACTGTGATGGTGTTCTGAGTGTTTGTTTAAGCACTGTGATGGTGTTCTGAGTGTTTATACGAGCACTGTGATGGTGTTCTGAGTGTTTGTTTAAGCACTGTGATGGTGTTCTGAGTGTTTGTTTAAGCACTGTGATGGTGTTCTGAGTGTTTGTTTGAGCACTGTGATGGTGTTCTGAGTGTTTGTTTAAGCACTTTGATGGTGTTCCGAGTGTTTGTTTAAGCACTGTGATGGTGTTCTGAGTGTTTGTACGAGCACTGTGATGGTGTTCTGAGTGTTTGTTTAAGCACTGTGATGGTGTTCTGAGTGTTTATACGAGCACTGTGATGGTGTTCTGAGTGTTTGTTTAAGCACTGTGATGGTGTTCTGAGTGTTTGTTTAAGCACTGTGATGGTGTTCTGAGTGTTTGTACGAGCACTGTGATGGTCTTCTGAGTGTTTGTTTGAGCACTGTGATGGTGTTCTGAGTGTTTGTTTAAGCACTGTGATGGTGTTCTGAGTGTTTGTTTAAGCACTGTGATGGTGTTCTGAGTGTTTGTTTAAGCACTTTGATGGTGTTTTGAGTGTTTGTTTAAGCACTGTGATGGTGTAATGAGTGTTTGTTTAAGCACTGTGATGGTGTTCTGAGTGTTTGTTTAAGCACTGTGAAGGTGTTCCGAGTGTTTGTGTAAGCACTGCGAAGGTGTTCCGAGTGTTTGTTTAGGCACTGTGATGGTGTTCCGAGTGTTTGTTTAAGCACTGTGATGGTGTTCCGAGTGTTTGTTGCAAGTGTTTGGTTGTGAAGCACTGTGAAAGTGTTCTCTAGCAGTTCAGTGTTTTTAAGCACTGTGATGGTGTTCTGGAGTGTTTGTTTAAGCACTGATGGTTGTTTTCTGGTGTTTGTTTATTTGACACTTTGGTGTTCTGAGTCTTGAGTGTTTGTTTAAGCACTGTGATGGTGTTCTGAAGTGTTTGTTTAAGCCACTGTGATGGTGTTCTGAGTATGTGTTCTCACTGGATGTTTTGATGAGTGTTTGTCGAGCCTGTTTGTTTAGTGGTGTTGTGATGTTGTACAGTGTGTGGTTTATGCACTGTTTCGAGAGTTCTGTTTAAGAACCTGATGTGTTTGAGTGTTTGTGTGTTGTTGTGAGTGTTGATGTTGTTTGTGTGTCTTGAGCACTGTGAAGGTGTTCTAAGTGTTTGTATGTTCTAAGTGTTTGTATGAGCACTGTGATGGTGTTCTGAGTGTTTAAGCTCTGTGATGGTGTTCTGAGTTATTGTTTAAGCACTGTGATGTGCTTTGAGTGTTTGTATGAGCACTGTGATTGTGTTTTTAGTGTTTGTTTAAAGGTGGGGTAAGCGATTTCTGGTAGCCAATGTTGATATTTGAAATCACCAAAACAAACACGCCCCTACCCCAAAAGGGTCTCGCCCCCTATTTTGATAGCTCCACCCCACACATACGTACGCAACCCAGGCAACGATTAGTTCTGTGAAACAAAGCCAAACCAATGTTACACCGTGTCTACACTGGACACAAGCGGCTTGACAAAATACTATTGAAATTATTATAATCAGTGGTGCTGTTTACACTGGATGCTGTGTTTTTGTGTTATTTCAGAGTCCATGGTCACTTCTGTGACTCAAATCTCCGACAGAAAATTGCTGCTGCGTTCTATTTATGACATGCGAACACAAATTTCAAATTATTTTCAACGGTAGCTTTATCGCGTCCAGTGTATGCACTAGGCAGACTTTAGCTGTTGCTACGCGGCACGTCTGGTGTAGACAAAATGTTACTCACCTATAAAGAAGAAACAAAGTAACCTCGGCATCAGATCACAAGCCTTCCTCTCCTTTGTTCTCTCCAGCGCTGGAAAGCTGATTCGATATTTACACTGGTCCTACTTCTTGCCTTATCATTCCGCTGACGTTTTCCTCTTTTGTATTTTTATCCGCCATCTCTATCTTTCTGTCGCTCGGCTCGGCTGGTCACTGAACGCTCTCGCCTCCACATCATGAGTAGACACAGGCCCGGTTCTACGGGTGCTTAGCACCCTCAAATTAAATCAAAAGCAAGTCTCTTATTGCAGATAAAACAAGTCATTTGTCTTCCTATTTTGTTTTTTGCAGCATGAAATCTGTTGACTTGAAAGATTTAGTGAGGCATTTTAAGATATTACATTAAAATTGCTGGATAAATACAAATAAGGTAACCCCTATACATAGTTAAAAACTAAGAAGCATAAAAAATCCTAATTTATAATTTTATTGAGCCTTTGTCTGATGAAATCAAATAATACACACAAGACAGATAAGACAAGACAAAGACAATTCCTCTGTGTGATTTCGGGTATATTTGCATGTAAACTTAGAGAAGCAAAAATATCTCTTTTAACTGAACATGCTGATCCTTTCAGACGCTCACTGAACAGAGCAGATGCTTTGACTGTCTTCTTAGAAGATCACAGCTTTGTGGCTAGATTTGCAAGTCGCTCTTTTGGAAAAAAAAAGTCGCTAGTGGGGAAGCTAATCTGGACAAAGTTGCTAAGTTGGCAAGTCCATGCACACATCTCTATTAACCTCTCTCTCTGCCTGACATGCAGCAACACGAATTTTCAAACCTACACACACGTACAGGAATATCTGGACCACGGCCAATCAAACCCTCTTATCTCTGATTGGTTTAGACCATGATATGGGCCTAATGTGTGTCTGTTGTTGAACCACAGGGAGACTTTCAGAGTCATGGAGAATTTTTTTGTTTTGAAAGGCCTGTGCACCGCAGATTTTTTTTATCTGTGGTTTAGACCATGATATGGCCTAATGTGCTGTTGTTGAACCACCAGGGAGACTTTTCAGAGTCATGGAGAATTTTTTTGTTTTGAAAGGCCTGTGCGACCTCAGATTTTTTTTAGTTGCACCATTGAGAAATTAGATTGCACGTGCGACCACATTGGTCGCACTCTAGAGCCCTGTTAAGTTTTTGGTTCTTTTAATTGTGATGATTTTGGCTCACATTTAACAAAAACCCACCAATTTACTATCTCAACAAATTAAGAATATGGTGACATGCCAATCAGCTAATCAACTCAAAACACCTGCAAAGGTTTCCTGAGCCTTTAAAATGGTCTCTCAGTTTGGTTCACTAGGCTACACAATCATGGAGAAGACTGCTGATCTGACAGTTGTCCAGAAGACAATCATTGACACTAGAGATCGACCGATATGGGTTTTTCTATAGCCGATGCCGATGTTTAGAGGTCAGGGTCAGCCGATGGCCGATTTTTTGGGCCTATTTTTAGGGCCGATATCTTGAAGTTTACCATCCTGATCATTTGCATGCTAAAATGTCACACTAATAATAAGTGGATGAACAAAATTCAACATCATTTTTTGAACACTGACTTCAACCATCTCTCGATCTTAATTTTGTGCACTGCACGGTATTCAAATTAAATATTTATCCAAAGAAATAAATAAACTGACCAAGTATTATATAAAAATAGGTAATAAAAAAAAACTTTCAACCATTTACAAAAGTTTTAGAGCATTTATCAAGCAGAATTTTTCAAGTTTGTTTGAACATAAATGTAAACTTAAATTTACATTTAAATAAAATAAATACAACAAAATAAAATAAATTAAACTGAAAATATAAAAATAAATAATAGTTGCCAAACACACTAGCAACCAGCAACATTTGTGTTTGGTATAAATGACACAGAACATCTAAAGTGCATTCTAACTTTCTGCTTTTTGCAACTTTCTGCATTTTTATATAAAACAAAGTCCTCAAGAAGTGCGTGCAAATAAAACTTTTTTTGAGGAAATTATGTAAACAAAGAACAATAGGCGTTGGGCAAAGGAAACACAACTGTTCTGCATGTTCTTTCTCAGCTGTAAAAAAACATAAGTTTTTAGCATAAACGAAGTACAACTACTTCGTAGTATTAAGTACATTCTTTCAAGCTGTACTTTAAGTATATTTTGAGTAACTGCACTACATCTGCAAATAAATCAGTACTTTTTATTTTGACATTTCATAAAACATACGTTACTTTACATTTCAGTGCTAGACGCAGACGCGGTGTATGATATGAACAAACTGATTAGTCTTACTCAATGAACCTGTTCAATCGGTTCGCAAATCGCCACAAACGATTCATTCACGAATTGCAATGATCTGATTGCAGCTGTTCTGGAGTCGAAAACTCACTGATTCAAATGATGTTTAGAGCGAGTCTTCTTCAGTGAACTGAACTCACAAGTAAAGAACCGTGAGATCTTGTGAGCGCGCGCTACTGATGCTGTGAAAAGTACGTTACTAATGTCGAATTTTAGGATTCATTATTGTAACTGAAAATAATATTTAGCTCAAAACTGCCAGTTGTTTGTGAACTAAATCTGCTGTAAAGGGTGATCATTTAAGCCCACTGAAATGCTTGAATGCAGAAAATCAACATCAGTGTCTCTAACGTTATGGTGTAAAAAACATTAAAATAACAAGTTAAACATGTATGTATCAGTAAAGGCGAATCACTCCCCTGTGAGCATCTAGAGATGCAAGAGGCTGTAGCGGCGTTCCTTGTTAGGCGCCCCGCCTCCCGCGCCGGAATCTCGGGTTCACCGCTCGGAGAAGGTTAGGAGACCCGGGGAGATTTTACACACGTTCAGATTCCCCGCTGCTGTAACGTTAGCAGCTTTTTTTTAAATGCTTTGCATTTAGACCTATGTGACGTCTGTTTTTATATTGTTTATCAACAGTATACATTTTTATATTGTTTAGATCAAATAGCCGAGTTGACAGATATGAATGTTTATTCATAACCCATACTGAAAATAAGTAAATATTGTTAGCTGATGCTAACTGTCTAGCTAACAAGTTGGGTGCTAAGTTGAGGAAATTTTTTTGATATAAAGTCCTATCTTTATTCAGCTTTCATCTGAGGGAAAAAGAAAGGATGTGATGTTCAGAACATAGTAACTACAGTAATTATCAGAGTGCGGAAGTGATGCCCTCTGGGGGCATTTGGCCAGGGGTGTTTTTACACCACAGACAAGATTTGAGAAGAAGAAAAAAAATCATGAAAATATAATTATATTTTCCTTAAAATTAATTTCAGGTATTCTCCTGTCATAGTAAATGACAAAACGATTCTTAATTTGCCTCAATTATTTTTTCGAGTTACTCGAAACTTAGATGGTGAATCTGTTTTCTCTCAGGTACAGTGGCAGTGCTTCACAGTGAACATACATCACGTCTCATCAACGTAGTCCATATCAAAAAATGTTACTTGACATATAGTGGTTATTTTGGGATAAACCTATAAATTATAAAAATATGTGCTAATATAAAAATTAAATAAACAAAGCAAAATAAATCTATCAGTACTTTTTTACTTAAGTACATAAAAAATTGAGTACTCCTTTGTTTTCACTCGAGTAAAATTGAAAAAGCAGCTTTTACTTTTACTGGAGTAAGATTTTAGATACGTATCTGTACTTTTACTCAAGTACTTGATCTGTGTACCTTTGATCACCACTGACAGTTTTCCTCTTTTGTATGTATCCGTCCGTTGAGGCGTTGTCTGAAACGCTGTCTCTGATCGCTCTCTCTCTCTCTCTCTCTCTCTCTCTCTCTCTGGTCACTGAACGCTCTCTCTCTCTCTCATCATGCCTGCCTGCCTAGACACTGGCCTGCGCGTGCTTCGGTGTGTGCGGCACAGAAGAGCGCTTGAGGACGTGAAGCACCGAGAGCTGTGCCTAAAGTGGCCGGTGTAGACTGTTGTCGATTCACCACTTCCGATTGGCCGAGACTTTCAGAGCCGTAGCGTGGAGACTAGGCCAATCAGAAGGCCGAATGAGGTGGGTTTCGACCAAACGCGTCGCTCTGGAATCTACGCTGCGCTCGTGGACCTAGCTCCGATTTTTTTTAGTTGCACCATTGAGAAAATTATTATAATCGAGTCCCGAAACACGAGCAAATGCAACCAAATTGGTCGCACTCTAGAGCCCTGTTAAGTTTTTGGTTCTTTTATCCGCGATTTGTGATGATTTTGGCTCACATTTAACAAAAACCCACCAATTTACTATCTCAACAAATTAGAATATGGTGACATGCCAATCAGCTAATCAACTCAAAACACCTGCAAAGGTTTCCTGAGCCTTCAAAATGGTCGCTCAGTTTTGGTTCACTAGGCTAAACACGGATCATGGAGAAGACTGCTTATAAAAAAATAACTAACAGTTGTCCAGAAGACCTCTAATGATTGACACCCTTCACAAGGAGTGTAAGCCACAAACATTCATTGCCAAATAAGCTGGCTGTTCACAGAGTGCTGTATCCAAGCATGTTAACAGAAAGTTGTGTGGAAGGAAAAAGTGTGGAAGAAAAGACCAACCGAGAGAACCGCAGCCTTATGAGGATTGTCAAGCAAAATCAATTCAACAATTTGGGTGAACTTCACAAGGAATGACTGAGGCTGCAAGGCTCAAGAGCATCACACACAGACGTGTCAAGGAATTTGGCTACAGTTGTCGTCAGAGGCGTCTTACCTGGGCTAAGGAGAAGAAGAACTGGACTGTTGCCCAGTGGTCCAAATTCCTCTTTTTAGATGAGCGCAAGTTTTGTATTTCATTTGGAAACCAAGGTCCTAGAGTCTGGAGGAAGGGTGGAGATGCTTATAGCCCAAGTTGCTTGAAGTCCAGTGTTAAGTTTCCACAGTCTGTGATGATTTGGGGTGCAATGTCATCTGCTGGTGTTGGTCCATTGTGTTTTTTGAAAACCAGCGTCACTGCACCTGTTTACCAAGAAACTTTGGAGCACTTAATGCTTCCTTCTGCTTACCAGCTTTTTAAAGATTCTGATTTCATTTTCCAGCAGGATTTGGCACCTGCCCACACTGCCAAAAGCACCAAAAGTTGGTTAAATGACCATGGTGTTGGTGTGCTTGACTGGCCAGCAAACTCACCAGACCTGAACATAGAGAATCTATGGGGTATTGTCAAGAGGAAAATGAGAAACAAGAGACCAAAAAATGCAGATGAGCTGAAGGCCACTGTCAAAGAAACCTGGGCTTCCATACCACCTCAGCAGTGCCACAAACTGATCACCTCCATGCCACGCCGAATTGAGGCAGTAATTAAAACTAAAAGGAGCCCCTACCAAGTATTGAGTACATACACAGTAAATTAACAGTTCCAGAAGGCCAACAATACACTAAATATTTTTTATTATTGGTCTTATGAAGTATTCTAATTGTTGAGATAGTGAATTTGTGGGTTTTTGTTAAATGTGAGCCAAAATCATCACAATTAAAAGAACCAAAGACTTAAACTACTTCAGTCTGTGTGCATTGAATTTATTTAATAGACGAGTTTCACAATTTGAGTTGAATTATATACTGTAAATAAATGTTAGAGCACCTTCACTAATTTAAGAAGCACCCTCAGTTTCATTCTGGAGCCGGGCCTGAGTAGACACGCCCCTTACTGCTGATTGGCTACACGTTTGTTTTGGTACTCTGCCCCGACTTTGAAAAATGACATACCCCACCTTTAATCACTGTGATGGTGTTCTGAGTGTTTGTATGAGCACTGTGATGATGTTCTGAGTGTTTAAGTGCTGTGATGATGTTCTAATGGCGCTTTTCCACTGCATGGTACAGCATGGTACGGTTCAGTACGGCTCACTTTTGGGGGGGTTTTCCACTGGGTACAGTACCTGGTACCTGGCACCTTTTTTTTTTTAGTACCACCTCGGCTGAGGTTCCAAGTAGGGCTGTGCAATTAATCGCATGCGCATCTTGTCAGTAAAGCCGGTTCCGTGATTAGCGGTAAATATCTTGTTTTCAAATGGATCGGCAGTTAATACACAGAGCCGTAGTTCATTGACAAGCCACGCGATATCACGTTCATAATCGAATGCGATTAATCTGCGATGTTGAATGTGATATTGCCTAGCTTGTCAGTGAACTACAGCTCTGCTATCCAATCACACGGAGCCGGAGAAAAATGAAAATTGCCCACCCTTAAAACCATTACCATCTGCTGATCACTGATACTGTATAACAAGACACTACTAGCGAGGGATCGAACGCTACTGTCATTTGTAGCAGACATAGCTTGATTCAAAAACTTTTTCAGGAGTCACAGCAATAGAGGCTATAACGACATGTGAATAATCCCACACTCTAAAGCGGTACAAACTGCAGTGGAAACGCAAACCGAGCCGTGCTGAACCGTGCCGACTGTCGTACTGGAAAAGCGCCATAAAAGCAATGTTACCTGACACTAACATGAACCCACTCAACTCAAACATCAGAACATCCACTTTGATTCTATGTGATTGATAGCATGTTCTGAGTGGATGTTTGAGTGTTGCTATGTGATTATTAAGATGTTCTGAGCAGTTTTTGAGCATTGCATTAGTGTTCTGAGTGATTGTTTAAAAAAACACAGGACATCATCACAATGCTCATACAACCACTCAGAACACGCTATCAATCACATAGAAAAAAAATGCCCACTTAAAACACCATCACATTACTTATACAAACACTCAGAACATTCTTTGCAATCCTATAGCAACACTTTAAAAACCACTTATAACATGCTATCAACCACATAACAGTGCTCAAACAACCACTCAGAACACCACAGCAACCCTCAAACACTCAGAACATCATAGCAATTCCATTGCAATGCTAAACAACACTCCGAACACGCTAGCAACTGCATAATAATGCTCGAACAATCACTCCGCAATGCTCAAAGTAACTACTATCACCCTGTAGCCCAAGATCGGTTTCGCACTGAAGCTAAGAAGGGTTGAGCCTGGTCAGTACCTGGATGGGAGACCTCCTGGGAAAACTAGGTTGCTGCTGGAAGAGGTGTTAGTGAGGCCAGCAGGGGGTGCTCACCCTGTGGTCTGTGTGTCCTAACGCCCCAGTGTAGTGATGGGGACACTATACTGTAAAAAGCACCGTCCTTCGGGATGAGAAGTTAAACCGAAGTCATGACTCTCTGTGGTCATTAAAAATCCAGGATGCCCTACAAAAAAGAGTAGGGGTGTAAACCCGGCATCCTGGCCAAATTTGCCCACTGGCCTCTGACCATCATGGCCCCCTAATCATCCCCATTCACTGATTGGCTTCATCACTCTGTCTCCTCTCCTCCAGTAAGCTGGTGTGTGGTGGGTGTTCTGGCGTACTATGGCTGCCGTCGCATCATCCAGGTGGATGCTGCACACTGGTGGTGGATGAGGAGATATCCCCCTTAGTATATGTAAAGCGCTTTGAGTGCCTAGAAGAGCGCTATATAAATGTACCTAATTATTACTAGCAACTACATAGCAAACACTCAAATAACCAATCCGAATACCCTAGAAACAACCTAGTAACACAAAAAAAAAATCTCAGAACACCTTTTCAGTCACCTAGCAATGCTCAAACAACCACTCACACCACACAGCAACTGCATAGTAACACTCAACACAGTGAACACCGTAGCACCATGGATACACATAGATGCCTCATTAGCGCCTATTTCTGTGGGCCGTTTCTATAAGCTGTCGGCCATATTGGATCGGTCAATGTAAGTCTGTGAACATTTCCATTGGACTGTGTGTATGCATTTGCAGTTATACACATTTATGAATATCTATCACATTTGTTTGTGAATTTAAATCTCAGCAGTTTTTTTATGTAAAAAATGTGGTTCTTATGCTATTTTTATTAGTTAAAATTAACCTTTTTGTGTTATTTCAGATTCCATGGTCACTTCTGTGACTCAGAAGGCCCAGGAGGAGGAAGAAGAGGATGATGAAGATGAGGAAACTGGTGAGAAGTTTGAGTTTGAGGACAGCGAAGATGAGCAGAATACAGTGGAGAACTCTGTTGAGAATAAAGAGTCAGGAGCTCCTTATGTGGAAGCTGAGCATTCAGAAAAAAATAATGGTAGCACTGCCACAAATGCACTTTATTGTCAAGCTATGAAGCGTAATCAGCAGGCGGTAAACGGAGGGACCCCTGCTGGTGTGAAGGACCAAAATATCCCAACACATACTCGCACAACAACAAACTCAGGTTAGTCTGCAATACACATTAATCACAAAACATGACTGTTTTTTTTATCTATGTTGTATATTAGATTACTTCACTGCTTCTTGAAACATGGGATAAAACTCGTTGTCCCAACTTATTTTGTCCCTGCACCCAAGAATCAGTGATCTGAAAATTATGAAACGTACTTTCTGTTCTTCCTACAGAGATGGTGGCCAGTCTGTCTCCTGATGGGTAAGAATGTTTGTGCTGAATTTTGTATGCCTTATGTGTTATGCCTCAAACATTTTACACTTGAACATCTTGAACCTTATTTTTCCTACATGATGTCATTATAGACACTATAAATCTTTATAGTCTTATTATTTGAGGTGTTTCTCCCCCAAAGGACTTTACTCTATGCTCTATATGGTTGAATATTTACCTTTTATGTTAACACATTTCCTAATTTTATTAGTTATTCGTTATAAAACAACTTGCTCTGGCTCTAGTGACATCTAGTGGTAATGTTATGTAACCGTTAGCACACAGTGACTAATAAGAATAAACATGGAGGGGCAGTATTTCAATACTTCTGCATTTCTGTTTTGTTTTAGGAGTTCTGTCTCTGCTGAGCCTCGAGTAGCTGAAGAACAAGCAAGCTTTTGGAAAGGAAATACCATTTATGAAGGTATCATACTTAGATAATATCTTTAGTGTTTGTGGTTATAAATGTTGCTAGATGAATCTATTTAAAGAAGTCATGGACTAGCTGGACGTACCAAAATGTGTCACTCCAAGAGTTCAAATAACCAGCCGTCTAGTGACTGTCAACAATGTTTGAAAATGTAGATAAAATGCTGACACAGAGTTGTTGAAAATATTCAAATATCATTTAAACTACTTTTAATGGTTTTAAAAGGGTTGAAAATACTTTATTAAATTAATGATAAAATTGTAACTTTATAAATGTTAGAAGTTGATACAATTTTGCAATATCAACGCTGATTCCCGAAATGTGTCACTCCCAGAGTCCAAACACCCAGCTGGCTATAATGACTGACCTTTAACTTTGAATTGCAGTTAAAATAATGTTACTTGTTGTTTCAACCTTGAATTAACATTGAATCAATGTTAAAAATGTTGGAACAACATTGAAATAATGTTTAATGTTAGATATGGTAAAAAACACACAGTTAAGAAAATACTAAGTCGATGTTAAAATTTCAAAAGGACATTGTAAACGTGCTACATTGATTTGATTCACAAAACAGAAACAAAGCTCAACAGTGCTTCAGCCTTCTTCCATGGATCTAAGGAGTAAATGCTGACTGGGAAGGCATTCCAGTGCTTAAATGACAAATCTGTTTGAAAATGTATCTCCAGGTTCACATTTTGGGCCAGAGTGCCTCTATACAGCTATCCAGAAGTCTCCCAACAAACATGCTCAGACAGGTTTGTGGCTCTGTGAAGGAGCTGTGCCATGCCTTCCTGTAAATCCACACTAATGCAAAAATCAGCATGGAAATCAGAGATCTGAAAAATAGCAATGACTAATCCAGTCCAGACCCACAGGAATCTCACGGGAAAGAAAACAACACACCCATGCCAAATGTCCACACTTGGTTCAGCTTAATAAATCCGATTCTTTGGAGATTTTTCTGGAAAATTCTGTTGCAATCCAATCAAATAACACAACAAACAAGTGATTGAGCAAACAAAATCATACAGTGAATATAAAATCCCTTGTCAATATAATTCATTATATTTCTAAATTGTGAAATCTGCATTGGAAACAAATGTATGCATGTTCCAAATACTTCATGTAAACTAACAAACTACTTGGCGTGATTTTGAGAAGTCCTGGTAGCGTCAACAATTCAACGGCCATAGTAGAAGTGACTTCAAAGCTGTGTCCCTTGGCTGTTAAACAGTCTCTGCTATGTGTGTGCAGCCCCAGTTCACTCTCGGGAATGGTTCAGTGTGGTTTCAGAGCTCACTCTGCGACTGCATAAAGGTACAATCCCCACTCCCCTGGACAGTTGGAATAGCTGTGCCGTTTTTGTATTTGACTGTAGATCTCCTTTTTCTATTACACGGCTCTCTGGAAAACCTGATTCTTATTGGTCAGTCCCCACCTTCAGCCGTCTGATATTTCATAATATTCGATGTCGCCCATGGCAAGATGCAACTGGGACCTTTTTTTCTCAGTTATTAATTGTATAAATAATTAACTCAGAGGATTCACGTATTAATATTGATGCAACTGTTGCAGTGTTGGTCTTGCTGCTAAGCTGATTGTTTTGTATGTTATAGTTGACCATTTTTAATAGCTGAAACTTGTAATATTATTACAATTGATAATAACTGTTTTCCACTTTAATATATTATAACATTTTACTTATTCCTGTGATGGCAAAGCTGAATTTTCCCCAGCCATTACAGTTTTCAGTGTCACAAGTTCCTTCAGAAATCCTTCTAATATACTGATTTAATACTATCAATATTGAAAACAAACAAAACAAAATGACTATTTAATACTTTTGTGGAAACCGTGATACTTTTTTTCAGGATTCATTGATGAATCGAAAGTTCAAATGACCAGCATTTATTTGAAATATAAATATTTGTAACTTTTGATAAATTTAATGCATCCTTGCTAAATAAAAGTTAGACTTTCTTTCAAAATAATCCTCAGACTTTTGAATCGTAGTGTATTTATTTGTTTGATCAGTAGCCGTGTAATAATAAGCAGTCTATTTTGCAATAATAACCAGCTGACTGTACATTATCCTTTACGTAGAGCATAGTTAGATCTGTCTTGATCCCTTTGAACCTTTTGTTTGCCAGCATTCAGGAATAATTAGCGACCCAGTCAAGTTTTTGTTGTAGAAGTATTGCTGTTGGAGTTTTTTGGCATCATAGTACTGACGTTTTAGGCTGTAGAAAGACTTTCTGTAGTGCACTGTTTTGACTCTGTAAATACAGGCTGTTGCTGTGCCATGACTAATAATAAGAATTGGCTTCTATATCCACTCCCTGTTGCTGTCATTGCTACACCCTTTTAGATATTTGTGTCTTTTCCTTAGTGTATAAACATTTACATATTTACAACATCACACTGACAATCATTGTCCTCTACAAAGCCACATAAAAATATCCCGGGTTCAATACAAGTAAAGCTATATCAACAACACCCGTGACATGATGTCAGTTATTGCAGAAAATCATTTTGAGCCGCACATGTTTTGCCAGAAATGCAACTGTTTCCCCAAAGATTTCCATAATTTTTCACACATTTTTACAAACTGCAAGATAAGAAATTAGTTTCTGTGGTAAACAACATGCCACAGATGCTTAACTTGAGTTTAAACTGGAATATTCCCAAGAAATATATTTATATTGTACTCCTACTCCTAATTAACGTGTTCTCAGAATTTGAAATGATCTCCCTCTGACATCCGAGACAGTAGTCTCGATATATCCTTCAGATATTCAGAGGCCTAAACAGTTTAAAGAACCTTTCACTTTGAGATATTTTAAGTTCCCGTGGGGGAGACTCAGCAGGCGACTTCATTAGGTAAAAAGAGGTTGTCAACAAATCTGTACACACACTGTCACAGTACAGACAAGTGTGCCTATTGTCAATCCGCCGTTCGTGTAGGAGTATGTTTGTTATTTTGTAGTACTGTTGTCAGAATGCAAGCTAAAATCTATGTCAAAAGGATTGTTAATGTGCTTTTCTGTGTTAATCGGGGCTGAATTTAATTGGCACTCAAGCTTTTCTCAGCCTGCACTGAGCTTGAAGTGATAGTTCACCTAAAAATTACAATTTGGCCATTTACTTACCCGCATGTCGTTCCAAACCTGTATGAGTTTCTTTCTTATTTTGAACATAAAATAAAATATTTTGAAGAATGCTGGTAATCAAACAGTTGATGGTCCCCATTGACTTCCATAGTATTTATTTCCCTACTATGGAAATCAATGCGGTCCAACACCTGTTTGGTTCTTCAAAATATCTTATTTTGTCTTCAACATAAAAAAAGAAACTTATACAGGTTTGGAACAACATTTTTATTTTTGGGTGAACTATTCTTTTAATACATCGCTGAAATTCTGATGAATGATTATCAAATGATATTTGCAGTTATTGTGCTTCAAATTAGATCCTAAACCCAATGTTCAGCTCACTTAAAGTAGCGTCCTATCCTTTTTTGTTATCCGTGCTTAGAATATGCTCAAGAATCCATCAAACAGTTCTATTGGAAGTGTATTATCCTTTATGTAATAGAGCTTATTAGATGTATTTAGAAGTTTCTGTTGACACTCTACGTCTCGCTCCTCAAGGGAAAGCCATTCCTGAATCAGATGAAAATTCACCCTCGGAACAACTGAAGCAGAACTCCGCTCCTCCTGCTCGCTCAGAGGTCATCTACGATGATGTGCCTTGTGAGAACACCATGCCATCAGATGCAGGTCAGTGTCTGACTGTAGGTGTCATCTGTCCAGATCAGTAATGTAACCGTAACCCATAGGACAATTCTCACTTGAGAGCTATTGAATATCTCAAATAATTCTTCAAGATAGCAGTGAGGTGAAATGGAGAGCATTTATTTATTCTCATATGTTTCTACTCTGTACTCTACCTCTGTACTGTGGTAAAATTAAGGAATTTTCTGCATTGATTTTTCACAGTTTTACGTGTATTTTAAATTATAAATTGAATTTTTGAATTGAAATTTGAAATAAATACAGTGCTGCTTGAAAGTTTGTGAACCCTTTAGTATTTTCTATATTTCTGCATATATATGACCCAAAACATCATCAGATTTTTACACAGGTCCTAAAAGTAGACAAAGTGAACTCAAATCAAATAAATGAGACACAAATATTTTCTTTGTCATTTATTTATTGAGAAAAAATATCCAGTGTTACATATCTGTGCGTTGCAAAAGTATGTGAATCTTTGGTGGGATGTTGGTAGGTTTCTTCCTATGAACTGCTTGCTTGAGATTCTTCCTCAACAATTCAATTGTATTAAAGGGACAGTTCACCCAAAAATGAAAATTAACTCATGATTTACTCACCCTCAAGGCATCCTAGTTATATGATTTTCTTCTTTCAGATGAATCCAATCAGTGTTATATCAAAAAAATGCTGTGGCTCTTCCAGGCTTTATAAAGGCAGTGAATGGGTGTTATTTGTCAGTAGTCCAAAAGAAAGCAAATTAAGTGCATCCATCCATCATAAAAAGTGTCCCTCAAGGCTCCGGGGGGTGAATAAAGGCCTCCTGAAGCAAATCGAAGTGTTTTTGTAAGAATAACATTGATATTAATACTTTTTTTATAAATGCAATATCTAGCTTCCGCTAACTGTCGTATGCGCATTCACACTAGAACACCGTTCCGGCGGATGACATAGGAGGATGTAGGCATAGCGTAGTTTACAGGAGCAAAGGAAGCAAAATTACCTTAGTTAAGCAAAGGAAAGCTAGTCTCCTCGTGGCTTATATCGACATCCTCCAACATGTTTCTTTACAAATCCTCGTTTTGTACTTCTAATTCCTGACTGGGGTTTTGTTTTGCTCTCTCCTCGGTGATTCTGCATTCGTCACTTTTCTACGTCCGTCATACGCCTAATGGCATTGTATTGTGTTTCATCGAACAGGGGCCATTCGGAGCTGTTGAGGCCTTTATTCGGATCTGGGGGGACTTTGGAATGGGCCACTGCGATTATACTTTTTTTTTATAACTTCCGACTGCGAAACAGCAGATATATTCGATTAGGATTCATATGAAAGAAGAAAGTCATATACACCTAGGATGCCTTGAGGGTGAGTAAATCATGGGGTAATTTAAATTTTTGGGTGAACTATCCCTTTAAGTTCTGGACTTTGATTCGGCCATTCCAAAACATTAACTTTATTCTTCTTTAACCATTCTTTAGTAGAACGACTTGTGTGCTTAGGGTCGCTGTCTTGCTGCATGGCCCGCTTTCTCTTGAGACTCTCCGAGTCTCTTTGCCGGTATAATTCAGAATTCATTGTTCCATCAATGAAGGCAAGCTGTCCAGGCCCAGATGCAGCAAAAGAGGCTCAAACCTTGATACTACCACAACCATGTTTTATAGATGAGATAAGTTTCTTATGCTGGAATGCAGTGTGTTCTTCTTTCCAAACATAACGCGTCTCATTTAAACCAAAAAGTTCAATTTTGGTCTCATCTGTCCACAAAACTTTTCTCCAGTAGCCCTCTGGTTTGTCCACATTATCTTAAGCAAACTGCAGACGGGCAGTGATGCTCTTTTTGGAGAGCAGTAGCCTTTTTTCTTGCAACTCTGCCATGCACACAGTGGTTGATTCATGTTCTCCTGATGGTGGACTCATGAACATTAACATCAGCCACCGTGAGAAAAGCCAGTTACTTAAAAGTTATCCTGGAGAGGAGTGGTCCACCAACCACCAACAGTGGCCTTGAATTTCTTCAATTTGTCCACAATCTGTCTGACTGTGGATTTGTGGAGTCCAAACTCTTTAGAGATGGCTTTGTAAGCTTTTCTAGCCTGATGAGCAACATCAACTCTTTTTCTAAGGTTCTCGGAGATCTACTTTGTTTGTGCCATGATACACTTCCACAAACATGATCAGACTTTACATGATCACCTGTTCTTTAAATAAAACCTGATAGTTATTGCATTGATTGAAAACCCCTCTGAACAGATGGACTCTAATTTAACCTTCAAATGAACTGCTAATCCTAGAGATTCACATACTTTTGCAATGCAAAGATATGTACCAAATGAAGCATTTTTGTCTGATTTGATTGATTGGATTCTCTTTTGTCTGCTTCAGGACTTGAGCGAAAATCTGATGATGTTTAGGGTCATATTTATGAAGAAATATTGAAAATTCTAAAGGGTTCACAAACTTTCCAGGGCATTATCTGTTTTCTTCCGATTAGTTTAGTTTCAAAAGACTCAAATGTTACAAACCATGCACAGATTTGCCATGTTTACAACCAGGAATCAGATTTCAGACATTTTCTTTACAAAATGTCCACAGTCAAACTACCTGGCCTGTTATATCTGCAATAAGGACTTTTAGAAGAAACATCTGACACAAAAATGTACATAAATTCTCTAAGGGAGGTGACAGATCTTCCAGCCTGGGCCATTGAACGGGGTGCTTGAACTCACTAGGGGCATTCATGAGTTTGAGGAGGCCATGCAACCCAGAACCAAAAAAGTGCAGATGCTAATTGAGTGCAAAGTCTGAGCAATAATTCTACAGTCAGTGCATTAACATCTTACCTCCTCCTACCTCATATAATTTTTTCTTGATTATTTTTCAGAGGATGATGTGATCTATGAGGAGGTGCAGAGGTCTGGTGTGTCCAGACTGATAGACAACGGCTGGGGCTCCAGTGAGTTTGAGAGTTACGATGAGCAGTCAGACAGCGAGACCAAGCAGCCCACCCGCAATAAGGTACAAATACACTGCCCATTTATTATCAAAACTGTCTAAATAAGTAATCAAATTAATAAATTAGATATTGTGCACTGTTAAAAGGTAGTAGCACACAATCACTAACAAAAGTCAAAAGCAATATCAAAACAGTGCTCTGTTCATGCTGCTCAGCATTAGCTTAGCCAATGGCGTGTGCGTAGGGGCGGAGCTATTGAATTGTGTGACCAGTGGCAGATAGGAGCATGTTAGAATCCTGTTTGAAAACAGTCGCTAATTGTGCTAATTCTGTTCAGTGATACTAGTAGAGCAGAAATTACACACTTCAACTCTAAAAAAGGAAAGGATTTTTTTGGCACTTGGTTTCTTTCAGTTCTCCTTCCTTGCTGGCTTTACCCTGTTCCTGTTCTTAGTTAATGTCTGTTGATGCATGCTGAGAAGATCAGGTCTTAATCCACAGAAAACAGGTACAGAAAGCCTTAACTAGACTAACCAGACATGGCCTTATGCAGTCTAAACTTGGGTACTTCTGTTTAAGGAATCATTTGTGAGTAGCAGAGCTGTTTGATGTGTGAAGTTTTATTACCGTGAACCGAGACAGACACTCTCTGAGGCTAAATCTCTGCTCTTCTTCACGCTGTTATGTCTATCTTCAGTTCCCTCTATTGTTGGCCTTGATGTTATCACTGTCTGTCTGTGTTTGTCACTCCCTCAATCTCATTCTTTTCCTCCTTCTCCCCTCTTTTTTTGCCATCTTTCTATATGCACTGATATATTTCAATCCCCACTCCCCCGTACCGCCTGTGGGCATGGCTTTGCGGTAATGGATATAGATTTCCCCAGATGTACGACGTCTGAAGCAACGCTGCGTCCAGACCAGGCGTGAGCTAGCCATGCGGTTAGGGGCTCGAGATGTCGGCCAGCTCAAACAAAACTATGACATTAAGGTACAATTATAGAGTGGTGGGTGTGTGGTTATCACTGATACTTGAGACATGTGACAAAACTTATGAATGACTGCATATATTTTCTTCCATAATTGTGACATCTCAGCTCCATAAAGGAATTGTTTTGGATTTGAGATTTTTTTTAATTAGTTACATTTTTTTATTAGTTTAATTAGTAAAACAATTGTATGTGTACTTTCTATCAAAGAATCCTGAAAAAAATGCATTATGGTTTCCACAAAAATATCAAGCTGCAAAGCTGTTTTCAGCATTGATAATAAAAATAAATATTTCCTGAGCACCAAATCATCATAATTAGAATATGATGGATCATGTGACACTGAAGACTGGAGTAATAATGCCGAAAATTCAGCTGTACCATTACAGGAATAAATCATTTTTTAGAATATATTAAAATAGAAAACAGTTATTTTTACTTGTAAAACTAGTTTGGAATATTATTGCTTAAATGTGTTTTTAATTTTGAGAATGGATGAAAATAGGAAACTTCTTTCAAAGACATGACAAGGAAAAATGCACTTGGAAGAAGCAGTAATGGAGCTCTGCAGCATGTTTTGTCTCAGTTTTAAGGATCAGTGTTATATTACACATTAGACTAAATCTAGATTATGTAGATTTAGTTGCAATTTCAGCTGTTCACCAAAATTCATATACAGCCAGTAGTTATGTAGTAGTCCATGTCCATCGTGCTAATCATTGTACAATGGAGAGTTTTGGTACAATGAAAATGAAACCGTGAAATCCACTGAGTGTTGCAACTAAGCAGAGAGGGACCTTGAGGCTTTGTCCTGGTGCTGCTGAACACACTGATCCACAAACAGGAATTTATCTCTTCTCTTTTATTTTTGCTGATTCATTTTGTTCCTTGCTGTCATCTTATGCACTCAACCTGTCTCTCTTTCCTCCCATAGGTTCAACAGCTCATGAAAGCAGCTAGGAATGGCACAAAAGATGGACTGGAAAAGACCAAAATAGCCATGATGCGAAAAGTGTCCTTCCTGAGTAAAAAAGACTGCACAGGTTTGACTTTTTGACTCTCATTTCCTCTTGTTAGTTTCTGGTGTTTTTTTTCTGACACCTGGTAGGTTACAGTACAGAAACAATGCTAGAGACTAATGCATCTTTGAATGTTTGAGTTATTCTGAGATAGCAAGTGGCATGTTATTAAAGAGCTACAGAGTAGTGTTTACCTAGAGGGAGAAGTGAGCCGAGATGGAAGGTTTTGGAATCGATGCTAGTGGGGATGAGGAGTTTAACTGTGCTTTTGACTGTCAATGTGCAGATGACACAGAGGAAGATTCTGGATATCTGGATGTGACTTTATCTGAACTCAAACATCCACCACCTCAACTTTCTCCAATGCCAGAAGGGCTTAGTAGCCAACAGGTGCGTGTTTGTATGTACTTACGTGTGAATCGGCCTACATTACTGTCAGTTATTGTCCTGCTTATTTATGACATATTTACATAAACTACCATACAAATATTTGTGGTCAGTAAGATTTGTATTATTTTTGAAAGATATCAATACCTTTATTATGCAAGGAATCATTAAACTGATCAAAAGTGACGATGACATTTTTATATATAAAAAATGCTCTTCTTTATTTGTAAAACTTTCTATTCATCAAAGAATCCTGAAAATATATCTATTTTGGGGGTTTTCGCAAAAACTATTAAGCAGCACAGCTGTTTTTAACGTTGATAATAATACGAAATGTTTCTTGAGCACCAAACCAGTGTGTTAGAATGATTTCTGAAGGATCATGTGACACTGAAGACTGAAGTAATGGCTATGGCATGATATAATTGCTTTTAAAAATATATTAAAACAGAAAACAGCTATGTTAAATTGTACTTATATTTAACTGTATTACTGTTTTTACTGTATTTTACTGCTACCTTGGTAAGCATAGGAGCATATTAAGCTGCTGGTTTGCCGTCAGTTAATTTAAATTCCTATGTTGCATTATTTTGTATGTCACAGGTTATCAGGCGTCATATTCTTGGCTCTATCATCCAGAGTGAAAAAAGCTACTTAGACTCACTCAAGAGGATCCTGCTGGTCAGTGACACAATTATAACATTACATAGGACTGTAATACTATATCAGGATTCTGAATGCAAGAAACAGAAATATCCCTCAAATTATTAATGAAGTGTAAAGGAGGGCAAAATTAGGAATATAACACGAGGGAAAGTATACCCTGTTAAAAAAAGGTATTCTGCTGGACTTAAGATGGTTAGCCATCTGGTCACTCAGCCTGAACAGTTGACAAATGCCCAAAACCCCTCTAAAACCATTAAAACTGGCTGTCCATCCTAACCTTCTTGGGCAGGGTAGTTTGCACTGTTTTTCAGCTGGGTAAAGACAAAAACAAAATGTATGAATACACCATTATCTTATTGTGCTGTTAAAACTGGGAGATTCATTAATTCTATTGTATTATATTAAATTGACAAAAACATTAGTGATTTTTATTTATTTAAATCAATAGAGATATTAAAACCCAAGCTGAACATTCTGACCAGACTCACTCATACCTGCCACCTGGATTTATATTTTAGGAATACAAGAAGCCTTTGATGGAGGCGGAGCCCCGGATCCTGAGCTTGAAGAAGATCCAGCCTATTTTTTATAGGCTGAAGGAGATCCTGCAGTGTCACTCCATGTTTCAGATTGCTCTGGCCTCCCGTGTAGCAGAATGGGATAATACTGAGAAAATCGGAGACCTTTTTGTTGCTTCAGTACGTCTCCTGTTGTTCTACTAAAACGTTCAATTTGTGGTGTGTTTTACAGCTTTAGTTTTGTTGTTCATTGAACTTTCTTTTTTTGCTTTGGTTACAAAGACTTTAAGATTTCATTGATTTGCCTCTCATTTTTTCATACTTGTTTTTGATTTGAAACACTGCTCAGTTGCATATCATTGATCCAGCTGATTTGATGGCCACAAATATAACCGTTTGTATTCCCCTTCATGTTAAGTTGAAGATTTTTGCATAAGGGTTGACAAATCCGCTTATCAAAGTCAGTTGGACTTTAATGCTCTGTATTTATAACCTAACACGACTCACTTTCTTTTGTTTCTGTGATGAGAGATCTTTGCAGATGGAAAATCAGAACATCCTATAGTCAGCAGTTCTATTTAAAGTGTGCTAATTTCCTCTGCATCACGCAGACTGTGCTCTGCAGCTGAGCACATAATGTTTAAGACAGTTTGATCCGTAAATGCAAAACAATCTTGCAAATAGTCCCTTCATATTGACAGTTATAGTACCCTTTCAAATAATATATACACTTTAGGTAACGTTAAAGTACTAGTATGTACCATTTAGGGATAAATAAGATATAAAGATGTTTAACTGCCTCAGTGACAGCTTTGTACCTTTTTTACTGAAAGTGTGTAGATTACAGAGCATTGGGTCTCGAAGTACATGGATCTTATATGTCTGAATTGTGGATTTGTTATGTCTGCCACTGAGCTAATCGTTGTTTTCATCTCAGTTTTCCAAGTCAATGGTGCTAGATGTGTACAGCGACTATGTCAACAACTTTACCAATGCTATGGCTCTTATCAAGAAAGCTTGTATGTCCAAGCCAGCATTCCTGGAGTTTCTCAAGGTAAACTTCTCAACACGCTCTTAATTGTTCACCACTTTATATGGGAAAGCAGCACTTGCATTTACACTTACAAGTATAAACATCTAGTTCCATTGTAGCCCCTGTCTTTTCTGACCTGTTTTTGTGTTCGTCTGGGCTGCAGAAGAAGCAGGCTGCCAGTACAGACAGAATCACTCTTTACGGCCTGATGGTCAAACCAATACAGCGCTTTCCTCAGTTCATACTCCTACTGCAGGTTAGTACTCTGAAAGCTCCAAACACACACACTCTCTCTCTCGCTCTCTCTCTCTCTCTCGCACACACACACACACACACACACACACACACACACACACACACACACACACACACACACACACACAAACTTAATGATGAATGACGAATAAGAAGTTACTATTTTATAATGCTGGAATTTCCTCAGAATGTTACACATGGGGAAGTGAAAGACTGAGTACAAGTATAGCACATTAAATTTACACACAATATGTGATTACTATCAAAACCATGATGTGATACTGTGCAGATAATGCCTAAATATGTAACTTAACCCTGATGAAAGAAATCCCTTGTGTATGCTGATTACTTTTTAAGACTTACTTGTTTTTCTACAGAAGTAAAAGTCAAGTTCTGCAAGGACTTTTTGTCATTAAATCAGTCTTATATTCAATGACTTAATTTGCATGTAATCTCTGGGGTGCTGAAGCTTTTACCGCAGGCTGTTTTTCTGGGACATTTGAGTTCACACAGAGAGTGTACTATAGTATGGTTGTTTAAAATGTGTTTGAGACTACAGTTAAAAATGAGCTGAAATGGCTAAATTAGAGCGATTACAGAAAGGCCGCCATGAAATAGAAATAACAAATTTTAACTGAGTAAAGTAAAATTCTAAAGTGGTAACTGGATTGTTATTTGTGTATATCCCACAGTTCATGGTTTTTGTGGCCTTGAGCATGCCACTTAACATCATTTGCTTGCAGGGGACCTTGTAATAAGTGTATTGTAGGTCACTTTGCACAGAAGTGTTGGCTAAATGACAAATTAGGTAGTAATTACTGAATATATTTAGACATATCTGTCTGTGTTTCACAGGACATGCTGAAAAACACCCCTGTGGGGCATCAGGACAGGCTGCCGCTGCAGCTGGCGCTCACTGAGCTCGAGACTCTCGCCGAGAAGCTGAACGAGCAGAAACGGCTGGCCGAGCAGCTCGCTGAAATCCAACAGCTCACGCGCAGCGTCAGTGACCGTAGCCTCAGTAAGGTCAGAGACCACCGCACTACACACACACACACACACACACACACACACACACGGGATACTTCAAAGCATTACCAACCCAAAAAACACAATGATTTGGCTTTACAAGATAATTTGGCAGGCAGTGTGAAAGGACATGAGCTGTCAGTGTGATCAAACCACATTTCGTCTTTCTAGAAATAGCTTTGACAAAGATGTTTCCTTGCCAGGGTGGTGGGTTGTCAGTGAAAGTAATTGTAGAAGAAACTATTAACGAACCCATTATATCAACATTTTTGTGTTTTGTGGCTTTCATTTCATGTCTATTAGCTCTGAGGTCATCTATCTGCTAGTGCAAAGGACCCCCTTCCTAAAATATTGTATAAAGGCAACTATAGCAAATATGAAGACAACATATTGTTGATACTGTCAAGCCAAAACAAGTTATTAAAAGATGATCTAGATTATTTCCTTTTATTTATTAGATTATTTATGAAAGAGTATTTACTTCATATAGAGTTAACAGCATATTTTTGTGTATGTCTTTCTTTCCACTAGAAATTAATGTTTAAATATAAACTAGAAAGCCAAAATGTTTAACTTTAAAGTTACTTGGATTGTATTTTCATACTTGTTGTTTGCAAAATGAAATGGGGGGGGTTGATACAAGCAGTTTAAACTTGGACCGTCGTAACAGTTAAATTAACTACAATTGATTTAGTAATTTCAGAAGGTTCAAGATCTGCATGTTTGTATTAAGGAGAAAATAAGAAATTGGATTTATTTTACATTCAGTTTGTATGCTTTTTTGGTATGCAAGTTAAAATGACATATTTTTGTATTTATATTAGTTATATTAATAATAATAATATATTCATTTTGATCATCTTAATTCATCCTTTGGTTAAGAACCACTTAGTGTTCCCACTTCCTTCAGCAGCTGCAATGCACACATACAGTATATCTCACCTTCATATGCAAATAAGCAGTTTTTGAATCCCCAAAGGTTGCATCACTCTAACCTTTGTATTTGTTCAGTTTCAAATGCGTTACATTCAAGGATGTTAGAATGAGAATAGGAATGAAATTAAGATGATGAAGATCAATCAAAAGACATTACTTCAAAGGCAAGAATCTAAACTGAAGAGCCCAGACATACAGGTGATGCAAGTGTTCTGTCATGGTGTGGATATATTCATTTACTTTTAAAACTGTTCTTTTTTTAACAGCAACTGAACTCGGATCAGAAGCAGTTGATTCTGTCTGAGACACTGATTGAGACCGTCTATGGTGAGAAAGGTCAAGTCCTCAAGTCTAAGGAGCGCAAAGTCTTCCTCCTGAATGACATGCTCGTCTGTGCAAACATCAATGTGAAGTAAGCAGTCCTCTCATATGTGTGCGTAACAACTCTGTCTCGTCTTTCATGAGAGAGGTTTTAGCACATTTATTTAAACTGCATTATAATTAGAAATGTAATTGAAGTTGTTCATCCAAAAAATGAAAATTTTGTCATCATTCACTCACCCTTATGTGGAATAAAAAAGATGTTTCGTGAAATGTTCCTGCTGCTTTTTTATATAATGAAAGTACCTGGTGACCTAGAGCTGTCAAGCTTAGAAAATGATGACAAAAGGCACCTTAAAAGTAGTTCATATGACTCCTATGCTATATTCCAAGTCATTCAAAGCCGTATGATAGCTTTGTGCTGAGGAAAAGAAAAATTCAAGTTGTTTTTCACATATAATGTCCTCCTCTGACACATCTTTTAAATTGTATTCATGTTCAAATCTGGCGTGTCAAAACATGTCACATCAGCTTTGATATAATTTGAAGTCATTAGTTTTCTGCTGGTTTCGTAACAGATTTCAAATGCCAGATTAACACATGTACATATGCATGCATGCTTACATATGTACATGTTTAAATTGCACAAATGAGGTTTGGTTAGGCGAAAAAGAATTTTCTGTGAATAATCTTAAATTAAAAACTATCACATGGCTTCAGAAGAATTGTTATATACAGTAGTGCATGATTCATATGATCTATTTTTATGATACTTTAATATCCTTTGGATGTCACTATTTACTTTTGTTGTATGGAAAAGAGAGCAGTGCAAACTTCCTGCTTAAACTTTCCTTTTGTGTTTAACAGAAGAATGAAAGCCATTAGGGTTTGGAATGACATGAGTTTGAGTAAATGATGACAGACCTTTCATTTCTAGGCTAATTAGCATTAAGTAATTAATGGTTACAGTTAATTGCTACAGAAATTTAGAATTCAGTTACTTGCTCATAATTTATGAATTAAGGCCATCTCCTTTTTAACTCCCTCTCAACTGACACATAGATACATTGAAACGGGCATTGATAACATCTTTGAGGAGCCAAGGTAACATTCTCACATCTGCCAGGTTTTTTCATTAATGACCACTGGGTCATGCTGTTTTCAAAGACTTCGGATCAGAATGATTTTACACTGGCTTCAAAGTTCTGCTGCATTCTTCAATCTCATCGAACGGTTCTCAATGCAGATCATGCATAACAGAGGAATACATGAATAACAATTTCCTGAAATCACAGTAGGGGGTGTGAGGCTCTCTGGGAATCTTTCTGATCACGCTCTAATTGCCTGTCTGATTCCTGGATCTCCGTCACTATCGTTCAGACGTCCTCTGATCATGTATTATTTGTAATTGTGAGTCGGACTTTGTTGTGCAATCTTAAAGTAATGCTTTTGTATTTAATCAGGGGCCCACCAGATATCAGCAGCCTAGTGCCCATCGGTCCAAAATACGCAGTTAAATGGAGTGCCCCCCTGCTGCAAGTGCAAGTGGTGGAGGTGGGCCAGGAGACCCCCCAGCGTAAAGACAGCATCTACCAGCAGAGTGGAAGCAAGCGCCTGAGCTCCACCAACTCTCAAGGTTGCTATTTTAAAGAGTGCTCTTTCATGTGGTTAGAGGAGCATGGATAAAATAATGAACTTGGTTTTTTGATGTAGTTGGTAAAGCTGGATCATATAGAATAGAAAAGTTATTTTAAAGTGTAGCAATATTTTCAAATATTACAGCCTTTTATTGCATTTTTTAATAACTGCAGCATTGAACCCAGATAGATAGATAAATATAGTAGAGATATACACACACATTTTAATATTTTGAAGATTAAATTCTTAAAATGTTATATGATTTTTTCTTTAATTCTTGATATTTTATATTTAATTTTATTTAAAAAAAAGTTAAATATTTTGTCTTTTTAATTAATTAAAATATCATCATTGCATTATTTTAAAGAAATAGTATGTATAATAATAATAGTACATATTATAGTAGTAAATAGTATCTTTACCTACACGTAGTAATATAATTGGCACTGAGTCTGTCAGAATTGACACTAAATGCTTCTTGGTTCGAGTTACCACATTATTGGATGTGGTGTTCTCAATAACTTTTTGTGTGCTTCATTAAAAGAACTGGCTCATAAGAGTTCTTAATGATTTGTAAAGGAATGGAAATTATTAATAAGAGTACACTAGTTGCATTGTTTGTATTATAGAGGAGCAGGAAACACTGTCAAATAGTATTAATATTCAATCTCCTTACTAATTATTGTATAGATTTTTACTGTTCTGTAACACTGGCAAACACAAGAAATTCCAATTTCCCCACATTTATACCAGTTATAACTAACAAATCATCTCCGAGCTAATTCAGTGCACAGTCCTGCTGCTGCATTCATCTTGTTCAGCAGACTTCAGGTTTCCTCAGGGCTCAATGTTAAACCCAGCACATACTCTCCAGCAGGGGAAATATACACTGACAGTCAGAGGACGCAACCGAGGGTCTAATTCCAGGATAAGACGAGCCGAAAGTCCTTGGGTGACTTTTTTCTGCTTTTCCTACATCAGAAAGTTCACCCTCTTCTCTACATATTTCCTGCTGTGTTTGAGCTTTCAGCCTGATGCAAATACTGCACAGAATTACAATGTTAGTTGAGCGCAGCCGTTCCGTTGCAAGAGTTTCCTGGGGGCATATCATTTCAGACCCAAAAGCTTTAATGTGAATATAATTACTGATTATCATGGAAATGTTATTTGTTCAGGAAAGCTGTTTCTGGGACCACCACGGCTATATCAGAATCTGCAGGAGTTACAGCATGATCTTTCTGTGGTGGAGGAAGTCACGTTGTTGGTGGGCACCCTGCAGGGATCGTACCAGGTAGAGTCCTTAATCATCCGCAGCTTCGCACACCTGACCAATTTCTGACTGCCAGTGAATAATTTCCTTCCTATTAGATATGTGCAAAGCTATGTAAAAGATGTAAGAAAAGACCAAACAAATCACTTTTCTCAAACAGAATTTAAATTTTTGGGTGAACTATCCCTTTAAGGAAGCCCTTAGGCTGAATCCACCCGGACTAATATCCCGACATTACTTACAACTATTATATATATATATATATACGCTAAACATCTGCAAACTTCTGCACAAATCTTGTTCACACAAAAAACAGATGATGCATACTAACATTGCTCACAGCAGGCGATTTGAAGTCCAACAGTAATTGTCTTGAAATGTATTGTTGAAGATGGTGGATTTGTAACAAAAGCTCTGCTGTGATAGCTGTAGCAGCAGTGCTTTTAGGGGGTGAATTTTGAGATGCAACTTCTCTGAGAGAATGTACCGCGCTGACAGTCTAAAGCACAACACGCTGTCAGCATGCTAACACACTCCACATGAAGTTTCCATTGTAAATCCATTCCTTTTAAAGCACACCTGCTAAAAATATTGAAAAACAAAAAATCTGGAGAAAAGCTGGTCAACCTTATTGATCGACTATAGTGTGCAACCGTTTTCTCCACAGGGAAATTGCTTTTTTAACAACAATGGGTAAATAGTCTTGTACTGTTGTCCTTTTTGTCCAGTTACTTTTTTACTTCAAATCAAAGTTTGTAATGTTGTGTTTCACCTCAGAGCTGGCTGGTTTGGTTCATGGCTTATAATGCTTTAGCAAGGCCTTTTTAAAATCCCTGTGGGAAAAATTAATGGAAAAAACACTTTCGGAACCAGCATCGCTGAAAAACCGGGTGGGAATTAATGCACTCTATTGTGTCATTTTCTCGCTCTTTAACCTCTCCTTGTGCTAATTATGTTGCAAATGTCAAAAAGCAGGGCACTAAGTGTGGTAGCCGTGCTTAGTCACTCTGACTGCTGTCTCCCGTAAATGTGACCGTGTACGTGTACAGAATCTCAACACTACGGTGGGGCAGGACTGGTGCATGGCTCTTCAGAGGCTCATCCGCATCAAAGAGGACGAGATCCAGTGTGCCAACAAGTGCCGTCTACGGCTGATGGTTCCTGGGAAGCCTGACAAGTGAGTGCCGACTACCCACTGATGCCAGTGGGCACAGGTTACACAAAATAGAGCTGTGCATTGAATTCCCCTCAAATGTGGGTGGATGTGACGCTTACACTGCTGAAACATAATCATTCATTTCATCACACTTGTACCAGAACGATTTAGATTTCTTGGACTTGTCTTGGACAGGCTCTTTGGAGTTACTCTATCAGTCCACAGAGCCAAAAGACTTTTGCTGATCAGTTCGAGGTTTAAACACAGACTGAACAGCTTTTAAGATTTAAGCTTAAAGTCTGATGGACCATAATGGTTTAAGGCAGTGATCTTTTTCAGAACAAAAACACCCTTGGTGGATAATGAGACGGAGCATGGACTCCCTGTTACATACAGCCTTTAATGTTTTATTATTATTATTGTTAACATTGATGATAAGTTTCTTTAGCACCAGATCAGCATATTTGAATGATTTCTGAAGGATCATCACAGGATTAAATTATATTTTAAAATATATTACAATAGAAAAGTAATGTTAAATTGCAATAATATGTCCCATTTATAGTTTTCACTGTATTTTTATTTATATAAATGCAGCATATTCATTATTTTACAGTTTACTTTATACACTGTAGCGTGGGAAGCACAATAAAAGCTTTGGTTGAAATAAGTTCATTATTGTTTAATGCATATTTTCTTTTTTGATACAATTATTTTGAGATCAAACAGTAATTGGCGGACCCCCTGCTGTACCATTGTGGACCCCCTGTTGAAGCTGAAGACCCCCTGCATTAAGCTGAATTGTGTTTTTTGTTGTTGCCATGTACTTTTTTCCAGCAGACGCATTCTTTTGACTCTTGGCACAAATAGAGCTGTACATACTAATTTTAGTCATGCGTGGAACTGAAAGAATTGTGGATTTTGATTGTGTTGAATCCCTCTTGGATTTTCACAGTTTGTGTGTGTGTGTGTGTACATCCCTTGACAGGTCTGGCCGTCCAGTCAGTTTCACAGTGGTCTTCAGTACGCCCAGTCCAATTAGCAAAATCTCCTGGGTCAATCGCCTGCATCTGGCCAAAATCACCCAGAGTAAGTGTGGGATCTCAAACATGAGTAACACATTGTTGACATGAATCTTTCACTTATTATTTTCATGGATTCATTTTCTTGTGTGTATAAAAGCTTTGAGTTTCAGTGACAGTATTGCGCCTCTGGCTAAGCTTATTACCGTTTGTGTAGGAGAGGAGAACTTGCCTGGCTGGGTGTGCGTAGAGGATGATCAAAAGACTAAGCCTCCGTTCTGGTGCCCGTTACTGGCCTGCCGGTTGCCTGTGTTTACCCCAAAAATGCAAGATCTGAAGGTAAGTGAGAGACAACCAACCAATTTGTGTAGAACACTATTCAGCTACTGTAGACATAGAAGTCATTTTACATATTTTTTTATGTTTTTTTGAATATGAAAGTTCTTTATCATTGTAAGTGTTTTAAATGAAGCCTACTTGTGGTGTTCTAGCCTGAAAGTGGTGTTCTAGGAAAAAAAACTATAAATATATGATATGTTTCTAGTAGTTTTTTCAAGAGAATGTTAAGGGTCTGCAGATATTAAAGATTTAATTTAAAGCAAAAAAACATATTTTTAAAGCACTATCTTTTGGAATAATATTTTTACATTTTATAAATTAATTTTTTTTAGTAAATTTTTAGATTATTAATATATTTAATTTGTGGTATTTTGTAATTTTTTTGTGTGGTGTGTGTGTGTGTGTGTGGTGTGTGTGTGGTGTGTGTGTGTGTGTGTGTGTGTGTGTGTGTGTGTGTGTGTGATTGTGGTGTGTGGTGTGTTGTGTGTGTGAGTTGTGTGTGTGTGTGTGTGTGTGTGTGTGTGTGTGGTGTGTAGAAGAGATCAATATATATGAATCAAAGTACAGCAAAAACAGTATCATTTTGAAATATTTTACTATTTAAAATAACTGTTTTATATTTGAATATATTTTAAAATGTATTTATTCCTGTGATTTTAAAGCTGTATTTTTAGCATCATTACTGCAGTCACATGATTCTTCAAAATCATTAAATATGCTGATTTGATTCTCAAAAAACATTTATTGTTATTATTATTATTATGTTGAACATAGCTATATAAAATATTTACATTAGGGTTTATACATTTAATATTACTGTAATAATGGGTAGAAAACATTCAGTTAAAAAATATATATATATATATATATATATATATATAATAAATAATGTGTAATAACTGGGTACAGACAGAATCAAATTTAATTCATTTTGAAATATCATCTTTGTGATTTAAATTAATAAAATGTTATCACTAAGAGCATTTTTAGAAAAGGGGTCTTTCTAATAGGGGTCATATTTGGGGTCATTGGCATCAAAAAGGTTTGAAAATCTTAGACAGCAATGAGATTAAATGGAAAACATATGAAGACCTTTGCTTAAGTCTCATGCGTTTCCGATTTTTCTTAAAAAGTAACAGTTTTAGGAGAAACAGCTATTGAAATATCCCTGCACACTCTTAACTGTGAACTCCTGAAAGAGTAACCTATGTGCAATGTTTTCCTGGAGCTGCAGGAAAACACATTTCCTTTGGGTAATCAGTGTTTGATCTCAGACAAGGCAGCTTGTACTCAGATTTAGATTCAGACATTCATTGGTATGCATGTGGTAGACGATAATTCACTGCTTATTGCTTGGCCAACATGCTAAACTTGTATCTGCCCCATCAGTACTGCACAACTTGCTGGATTGGAAATCTTTCTAACATAGTATTTGCAATCAGACATGGTGTCTGCATCAAACACATGTTGCCTTACATTTACATATAGCTTTGATCCTCTATTTTGTACGGCATTGCTATTCTACACCTCCAGGTCGGTGTGCAGCTTCACAACATCTGGTCAGTACTTTCAATCCACAGGACTTCACATTTTTATTCAAGACCTTCTGCCGGTCCAGTTTTAATTCTATTTATTAGTGATGAGTTCTGTTCTCCCATTGGATTTCTTTGCTTTTATAGTACTGTTATATTTGTTGTTGAACTACAGCTGTGTTGAGGTTAGTACCTCATATTCATTCTCAACGGGTGGCTCGTTGATTTCTGTTGTGTATCTATTTAACATGGTTTTTGCAAGTTCTGCTGATTTCTTTCTTGGATACTGTTGGTTTTGTCGGAATTGCAATAATGACTTGTTAATAGTCATTAAAGCATCGGTAGGAATGTGTTGTTAGCCACAAACCATGTTGTTCACCGAATGCCACCTTGAAAAAGTGTGTTTATGAACATATGGATTTACAGTATAGCCGTATAAGTTTAGATTAATTTTCTATACATTTTGTACATGTTATTTTTTAACAAAGAAAACCAGTTGTTAACAAAACCAATAGCTTAAATGCAATTTAGTGCAATATATTGTATCAACACAAATCAGTATAGTTTATGACCACGTTTTCTCATTGTCCTCAAAAAGTTCTAGTTCATTAGTTTTCCCCTCCGGGAACATCGAGCTGCGTCGAAAAGCGTAACGCTAGGGGAACGCCATCAGCGTTGTCCAGCTCTGAATCATATGTGTAATCAGTCAAAATTGACGGCCAGACGTCAGGTGCGGTGACGTCACGACCAGGATGCTTAAAAGCACGTGATGTGCAGCCGGCGCCAGCTTTTTTGTCATTCAGCAAAGCTCTCTGTGTGTCAGTCGAATGTGTTCTGTGAGTCTGTTACTATCAGATAGGAAATAAGAAAGTTTATTCTTAAAAAGATAGGCAAAGAAAGACTAGAAGCAGACATATCAAAGGCCAATGAGGGCGAAAGTAGATCACGTTACAGACTGTGTGTTTTCCTCTCTGACTGGAGGCGAAACTCTCTTTGAGGAGGGAGTTTTTTCACGCTGCCGCTGAGGCGGAGCAGTGGCTGTGCTCGCAATGATTAGATGGAAGATTAAGACGGGTGATCCCCTATCTTCTTTTCCCATCAGATCCAGCGTCCGCTGCAATGCATTGTGCTCCCGCCGGGCACGCTCCGAGGAGTGTGTCCGCGCCTATGATCTCCTAGTCCCGCTGCTGCTGAGGCACCGCGGTGAGTGAGATCACGGGAATCGCACATAGATCTGGCGGACGGGTTGGAGACGGGTTCGCCCTATTTCCACCTGTATTCCCCAGGTCTAGCGCTCTCTCGGATACACACAGTTTTTGCGATGATCTGGCTGGAGGCGAAAACTCTCTTTGAGGAGGGAGTTTTCACCTGCGCTCCTCGCAGCACCTGCCACGCTGCCGCTGAGGCGGAGCAGTGGCTGTGCTCGCAGATGGATTAGATGGGAGATTAAGACGGGTGATCCCCTATCTTCTTTTCCCATCAGATCCAGCGTCCGCTGCAATGCATTGTGCTCCCGCCGGGCACGCTCCGAGGAGTGTGTCCGCGCCTATGAATCTCGCGCTCCCGCTGCTGCTGAGGCACCGCGGCGAGTGAGATCACGGGGATCGCACATAGATCTGGCGGACGGGTTGGAGACGGGTTCGCCTTATTTCCACCTGTATTCCCCAGGTCTAGCGCTCTCCCGGGGCGGAAGCCTAAGCTGTAGTTCTTCCCCCTTGAGTGAGAGTGCGCTAATCTGCAGCAGTTTCTCTCCAAGAAGATTTATTTGTTTTGTTCCGAGCGGCTCGCGCGTTGCCAAGGCAACGCGCGCATGGGTGATTCTCGGTTCATTTTGCACTTTAACCGTGTTACTTGTCTGGGTGTTTGACTAATTAAATTTGAATATATTTAACATATATATTTATATATATATATAATAAATATATATATATATATATATTATATATATAAATATATATTGTAGAGAAATATATACAATTATATATTGTATATGACATACAAGAGCCTCTTGGGATGCTTCTCAAGTGAGAGCACAATGTTTACCTCTCTTCCTCCAAGGAGGTTGAGGTGGTCAGCTTGGGCTGCTGGGCGGAGCAGCCCCAATTGTGTTCCAGCTCCTTATTCGGGGAATGTCACTTCTCGTACTCGCCAGAATCGGAGTCAGAGTGACGCGCCCGGGCCGAAGACGGATCTGCGGATCGATAGTCTTCGGCCAGAACGCCCTGATGCAGGGCCTTGAGGGCCGGCCCCTCTGGGAAGAGCGGTGTACACCGCATTACACGGTGCCCGTCTCTCCTCAGTGCCCTCAGGAGATCAGTCTGCTAACCCTGCCAGTGTTCTAGGGCACAGCGGTCTCCAGCGAGCGCTTCTCTCAGTCTCTTCCGCCCAGAAATGTAGCGGAGAGGGGAGGCTCGCTACCCCTTCGGGGGTCTCTAGAGCAGCTAGATCGGCCGTCCCCTGCCGGTCCTCCGTTCCAGGGCACCGAGCTAGCCGCTCTAAGTACACCAGAGGCCAGTCTCAAGAGACTGGTTCCCTTAGTAAGTCACCTGGCGGTGTGGGAGCCCTTGCCAAGCGTGTCTTATTGGGATCTGCCTGAGCAGACTCTGGTTCCTAGTCTTCCTTAGAGATGACGTAGGTCTGAGGACCGTCATTTCCAATAGGAGGCTTCTGAGGCAGTCCTGATGCCAAAGCCCAGGACTGGTGAGGGCAGGCCCCTCTGGGATAAGAGCGGTGTACACCGCATTACACGGTGCCCGTCTCTCCTCAGTGCCCTCAGGAGATCAGTCTGCTAACCCTGCCAGTGTTCCAGGGCGCAGCGGTCTCCAGCGAGCGTTTCTCTCAGTCTCTTCCGCCCAGAAATGTAGCGGAGCTGGGAGGCCCGCCACCCCTTCGGGGGTCTCTAGAGCAGCTAGATCGGCCGTCCCCTGCCGGCCTCCGTTCCAGGGCACCGTGCTAGCCGCTCTAAGTACACCAGAGGCCAGTCTCGAGAGACTGGTTCCCTTAGTAGGCCACCCGGCGGCTTGGGAGCCCCTGCCAAGCGTGTCTCATTGGGATCTGCCTGAGCAGACTCTGGTTCCTAGTCTGAGGCCTTAGAGATGACGTGGGTCTGAGGACCGTCATTTCCATTAGAAGGCTTCTGAGGCAGTCCTGATGCCAAGGCCCAGGACTGGTGAGGGCAAGCCCTCTGGGGAAGAGCGGTGTACACCGCATTACACGGTGCCCGTCTCTCCTCAGTGCCCTCAGGAGATCAGTCTGCTAACCCTGCCAGTGTCCAGGCGCAGCGGTCTCCAGCGAGCGTTTCTCTCTCAGTCTCTTCCGCCCAGAAATGTAGCGGAGCTGGGAAGCTCGCCACCCCTTCGGGGGTCTCTAGAGCAGCTAGATCGGCCGTCCCCTGCCGGTCCTCCGTTCCAGGGCACCGAGCTAGCCGCTCTAAGTACACGGGTCTGAGGACCGTCGTTCCCTTAGGAGACTTCTAAGGCAGTCCTGATGCTACATTCCAGGACTTATGAGGGCAGGCCCCCCTGGGGAAGAGCGGTTTACACCGCATTACACGGTGCCCGTCTCTCCTCAGTGCCCTCAGGAGATCAGTCTGCTAACCCTGCCGTGTTCCAGGGCGCAGCGGTCTCCAGCGAGCGTTTCTCTCAGTCTCTTCCGCCCAGAAATGTAGCGGAGCTGGGAGGCTCGCCACCCCTTCGGGGGTCTCTAGAGCAGCTAGATCGGCCCGTCCCTGCCGGTCCTCCGTTCCAGGGCACCGAGCTAGCCGCTCTAAGTACACCAGAGGCCAGTCTCAAGAGACTGGTTTCCTTAGTAAGTCATCTGGCGGTGTGGGAGCCCTTGCCAAGCGTGTCTTATTGGGTCCTGCCTGAGCAGACTCTGGTTCCTTAGTCTTCCTAGAGATGACGCGGGTCTGAGGACCGTCGTTTCCAATAGGAGACTTCTAAGGCAGTCCTGATGCTACATCCCAGGACTTATGAGGGCAGGCCCCTCTGGGGAAGAGCGGTTTACACCGCATTACACGGTGCCCGTCTCTCCTCAGTGCCCTCAGGAGATCAGTCTGCTAACCCTGCCGTGTTCCAGGGCGCAGCGGTCTCCAGCGAGCGTTTCTCTCAGTCTCTTCCGCCCAGAAATGTAGCGGAGCTGGGAGGCTCGCCACCCCTTCGGGGTCTCTAGAGCAGCTAGATCGGCCGTCCCCTGCCGGTCCTCCGTTCCAGGGCACCGAGCTAGCCGCTCTAAGTACACCAGAGACCAGTCTCGAGAGACTGTTCCCTTAGTAGACTATTCGGCAGCGTGGAACTGCTGCCAAATGTGTCTCGATGGGTCACGCACACTGTAGAACAAGGCTATGTGGCGCTCTGCCGCAGCCTTTCTACGGGCGAGCAGGCTCTGGTAATGGAACAAGAAGTGGGCACTCTCCTGAGGGAGGAGACCATCGAGGTGGTCCCTGCTCTAGACAAAGAGTCCAGGTTCTACAGCCGTACTTCATTGTTCCGGGGAAAGGGTTGCGTCCGTCTTAGATCTAAGCTAACTGAACCGCTCAGTCACACGACTGAAGTTCAGAAAGCTCTCTTCGAGCACGTTCTCTCACCAGATCCGAGGACTGGTGGTCACGAGCGATCTAAAGATGCATACTCCTTCCCCATCACAGGAAGTTCCTGAAATGTGCTTTGGGGGCAAAGCGTATTAATATCGGGTTCTTCCCTTCGTAAAGGATAGGAGCAGCCATCCTGTCGAGGCAGGCATCCAGCTCCGCTAAGGGGCTGGATGCTATGGTACAATCGTGGCTGAGGCTTCGTCTGTACGCCTCCCCCGATCGCTCAGCTCCTGGGAGTTCTAGAGAGAGTGCGCATGGACGGGGTCCTTCTATTGAAAAACCCTGTTCTGGCCGGGCCGAGTATAGTCTCTGACCCGATTTCTCTCCTCGACGGCTCTCCATGGGGGATTCCCGTCAGGAGGGATATCCTCTCACTGGCAGCGGGCATGATCTTTCACCCCCGCTCGGAGTTGTGGAAACTATGGGTGTGGCTCCCGAGGGGGCACAACTCATAGCCTCTGGTCTCTCAACTGAGGTTGCTGAGACCATCCTCCAATCTAGAGCTCCCTCAATAAGGAAACTGTACGCCCTGAAGTTGAGACTCCGGGTGCGGAGACCGCCAGCTTGATCCAGTTAACTGCCTGTTGGGACAGTGCTGGAGCTCTCGCAGGCCCGTTTCTCCGCAGAGTTAGCCCACTCCACCCTGAAGGTCTACGTGGCGGCTATAGCACCTACCACGCCCCTCTTGGTGGCCTTTCAATAGGCAAACTCTCTTTTTACGTTTCCTCCGGTGGAGGCCAGGGTGCTTATGCTAAGTAGTGGATCTGGATGCTCTCCTATGACCTCGAGTCCTCTGATCTCCCCTCGCCTTTGGGAATCAAGGCTCACTCTACTTAAGGTATGGCGGCCTCCAAGGCCTTCTGGCAGGTGTACCTGTGCAGGACATCTGTGACGCTGGTGGGTGGGCTACGCCCCTAACTTTCCAGGTTCTACGACCTGGCTCTGCGAGCCACCCCTGGCTTGTCTTTTCCCTTGCCATAGCTGTGCACTCCACACACTAAGCAGGGATTTGCAAGTATGGCGGCGTGGATATCTCGTTCCCCTAGCGTTTCGACGCAGCTCGATGTTCCCGGAGGGGAACGTCCCAGGTTACGTATGTAACCCTGGTTCCCCGAGGGAACGAGACGCTGCGTCGCAGGGCCATACTTCCGGCATCCCTACTAGAGCTATGCTTCATTCCTGGAAGCTGGCGCCGGCTGCACATCACGTGCTTTTAAGCATCCTGGTCGTGACGTCACCGCACCTGACGTCTGGCCGTCAATTTTGACTGATTACACATATGATTCAGAGCTGGACAACGCTGATGGCGTTCCCCTAGCGTTTCGACGCAGCGTCTCGTTCCCTCGGGGAACCAGGGTTACATACGTAACCTGGGACGTTCTCTGTCTGCCTGATAAAAAATTGTTTTTTTGTGTGGCTCAAGCGTCTTCCCAAATCCCTAATGTCTAATAGCAAATGTGTTCCATAGGTAGCATTATGACAAATGCTTCAGCTCATTTGCTGTTGGTGCGTTCACTTTACTATTTTCAAAATGTGATGCAATCACCCTTTAATGATTGCTTTCCATACCTCGATCAACTCTGGATGAGTGGCTGATGTGTCTTCTGGCTGCTTTATGTGTCGTTCTTACAGCTATACAAACCTCACATTCTCATCTGATCATGCACCTGATGTTTTTGATGTCTCTTGACGGTGGATGTTCCTTTTTGAATGTGTATTACTTTGAAGTCATGCGGTTGCAGCCTTAGTACCCATTGTTCAGTGCTGGCAGAAGGTTTAGATTACGGACTAAATATAGTCCCTAGTATTTTGGTATGTGATCAAATCAAACTTTCTCCCAAAAGCCAAGGCTTCACTTTCTTTATGCCTATATTTGAATTCAGTCAGCCTGCGATTCACCGAGCGTGTATACATCTTTCCTCTTTGGTACTGAACAAACGCTCGTCTTAACCTACGGGATGTGCATCTGCTTTCATCTGCATTCTGTCATCATCCTTTTTGAAGTACACTCCAGTGCCAGCCATGCCCAAAATGAGTTTGAATATGTTGCTGTACTTTAGCTTACAAGTCCCAAGAAATATCTTCATAGCTCATGTGCTCTTTGCTGTTTATTTGATTACTTGGTTTAATAACAAAACTTCCATAAGGTTCAGTGTACTTGCTTACCGAAATATAATACTTGGATATGAGTAATGAAACCGAAATAGCAACAGATCCATATTTCTTCCATGTTGTGACATAAAGTATGCATACAGTGTACATACAGTGTACCAGATTATTGCATAAGAAACAAATCTGGGGCATTAAAAAAAAAAATGATAATACAAAAAATATATATAATGTGTGTGTGTGTGGTGTGTATATATATATATATATATATATATATACACAAAGTGTATGTAAAATGTTGACCGTGTGTGTGTGTGTGTGTGTGTGTGTGTGTGTGTGTGTGTGTGTGTGTGTGTGTGTGTGAGCGTGAGCTGTGGTCAAAATTTTACATACACTTTGCAGTGTCTGCAAAATACTAATTATTTTACCAAGATAAGAGGGATCATACAAAATGCATGTTATTTTTTTTTATTTAGTACTGAGTCTGACCTGAAAAAATATATTCCACATTAAAGGAAATAATAGTTGAATTTATGAAAGTGTGGATGATTCAATGTGGATGATTCGCAGCTTTTTTTTTTTTGGATAGAAAAGTCCTTCAGGGTCTTTTTTCAGCATCTTTTGTATTTGAACCCTTTCTAATGACTGTATATGATTTTAAGATCCATCTTTTCACACTGAGGATAACTGAGAGACTCATACGCAACTGTTAAACAAGTTTAAATGCTCACTGATGCTCGAGAAGGAAATCTGATGTATTAAGATTTATCTGATGCAAAAACTTTTTGAATTGGAAGTTCAGGGTAAATTGAACTTATTTTGTCTTCTGGGAAACATGTAGACATCTTCTGTAGCTTCTGAAGGGCAGTACTAAATGGAAAAATATGATATTTTGGCTAAATAAGAAAAATGTACACATCATCATTCTGTTCAAAAGTTTTCACCCCCCGGTTCTTAATGCATCGGTTTCCTTCTGGAGCATCAGTGAGCGTTTGAACTTTTTTTTTAACAGTTGCATATGATATGAGTTCCTCATTTATCCTCAGTGTGAAAAGATGGATATCAAAATCATACAGTCATTAGAAAGGGTTCAAATATGCAAAAGATTCTGGAAAACCAAAGAATTTGTGGGACCTAAAAAAATGTACTAAGTAAAAATGACTGAATAAAAAAATTACATGCATTTTATTTTGGTAAAATAATTAAATTTGCAAAGTGTATGTAAAATTTTGACCACAACTGTATATACAGTTAAAACAATTTGTCAAATTGTATTGCTATTTATGCAATTTAATTTATGCAATTTAAATGAAATATGAATATATATGAATATTTAAAATGTAATTTAATCCTGTGATGTCAAAGCTGATTTTTCAGCAGCCATTAGTTTCAGAGTCACGTGCTCCTTCAGAAATAATTTTGATAAGCTGATTTGCTGCTTAAGAAACATTTCGCATTATCATCAGTGTTGTGTTGCTTAAATACTTTTGTGGAAACAGTAACATGTTTTCATGATTCTTTGATGAAGATATATATTTTTTTTATTAGACAAATTTAATATTTTTAACATTATAAATGTCAACAATCCATATACAGTTGTATACAATTTAACATTATAAATGTATACAATTCGTCCTTGCTGAATGTATTATGTCTTTAAAAATAAAAACTTTTTTTTACATAAAAGTAATTTACAGCACAGATGACTGGCTTAAAATAAATACAATATATATGTATATATATATCATTATATCCTGAGTTGTGACATCAAAGTCTTTTAAGACCTTCAAATAAAAAATTATAAATACAAAAAAGTTTAATGTTGTAGACATGACATACTATCAGAGGCTAACTGGACCATGCTAACAAACCCTGACCCCTTGCACAGTTTCTCCAAGTGCATGACAGGCAAAACTGTGAGCAAGCCAATTAAATCAGTGTTGAAAAATCCTTGTTTTCCAAGAAAAGTCGAAAATGGAGCTTAGTAAATGACTTGTCTTCTTCAAACGGGAAGCTTCTAGATACTATATGAATGGAAGCATGTGTTTATATTTTGTACATAAACAAATGTATGATTGTGACAGAGTAGATCTAAAGATGTTCCAAAATATTACTTACATAACTTATGTAGGATAAACTTTTTTTGTGGAAATGTTTGATGGTTTAAAGAGTGGGGGGAGAAAAGCTTTGTTACTGCAGATTAAAGCGAGGCCGATCTGTGCCTGCTAGAGAAGATGCAGAAATAGATGAGCGTTTGCTTATGTGATGTGTGTCTGTGTTCAGGAGGAACACCCATGAGATAAATGTGGCTGTCTTTTAAATCACTCTTCTCACCCTTTCCATATTATCAGAACACAAAAAGCAATAATGAGCTTGAGAAGCAGAAAGCAGGAATGAGAACAGTAGAAATCGTCTGGTCATTAAGATGTCTTTCTAAAATGCTACGGTAAGATACAGCAGCGCATTCTGACAGAAAATGACAAGCCTGACACAGAACCTTGTATAAATAATTCCAGTGGGCTAATTCATGTACATATTAAATATTCTGCCTGTTTTTTCCACGGAGGGGAAAATGTGAATAAAAGCCGTGGCCCCAGTAGATTGCTTAAGATGAAAAGGGCTCCGTTCCCATGTGCATATCCAGGAAGAGCAAGTTTTTCACATCAGAGTGCGGAGCATCAGGCTCACAGCAGGAGACGGACCGCGTCAGCCTCCGATTCCCACGCAAGATCCTCCTCAAACACAATAGGGACGGTTTCATCTAAACAGGTCATCCTCTTGCCATGAAACTCTGCTATAGGCTAATCTGTCATGGGTTCTCATTACATTACAGCTAAAAGCCGTTTAGTAACCCCCCGTTTCTATATAATGTGAATGATTCAACAAATTGCATTTATTTAAAATATAAATATACAAAAAAAAAATTAAGATGCATGTATTACAATACTTTATTATTTATAAATAAATATATTTTTAACCCTGCATGTAATAAATAAGGACATCTTTATGAAATGTTTACAGCTTTGTCAGGGGTAAAAGGGGAAAATTGCTTGTTGTCTGTGGCTGTGCTTTTCTGCCATCACTGGGGATAAATGTCTGTCTCTTCTAATGGAAATTTGAAACGCAATCACAGGAAATGTCTTGAGTGTGTGCGCAAAAAGATTTACAGCAAATCACTGTAATTATGTTCTTTAAGCTGCTACAATGATAAAGTTCTATCATTATTTACTCGCCTTAATGTCTTTCCAAACATCACAAAAGAAGACCTTTTTCATACATTTCCTGGTCATTTTTTCTGTGCGTTTAGAAGAAATGGAACCTGGAGTTTTCAAAGTTCAAAAAGCAATATGTGCTAGCACATCAAGTACTAGTGGAGTGAAGTATTACTTCAATAGCAAACCCGAAACAAACTAAATTGATCTGTATTTTGTAATGTCACACGTAATTGGTAATGAAATTGATTTTGACATGATGATACATATATTATTATGTGCAATTATGTTGAAAATAAAACCCTTAAAACCTTAGCTGTATGCTTCTCATGAGCTGTAATTACAAGGTGCTGTAGTTAATATTAAGTTATGTGCTGAATGATGTGTTGTCTTGCTGTGATAACAGTGTACTCTTAATTAATATTAGCACAGTGTCAGCAGGGGTGGGTTTGTCACCAGACATGTGGGCCCTGATGATTAAACCTGGAATAATAGCTTGTCTGGCTTGTGCATAAATTATATGTGAATGGCAATGGGTGTTTAAAACCTTATGTCTGTCTAATTTGAGACAAAACACCCTGCAGTCAATTAACTTCCTTTACTTCTCTTTCCAAGCCAAGTGTTGGCTGTGGCCACCAGCTCGTTTAGATGTGAACTAACTCAGCGTGTATCAGAGCCGCCACAGCTGCCAAAACATGGACAACAAAGCGTGTAGAATTAAGAGTGCCCATGCCTTTCCCACCCTGCATGAAATGGAATGAATTGGACAAATCTGAAATGCAATCGCTTTTCTGTCTTTCTGAAACAAGAAAATCATATTTGTCATGCCCCATTTAAAGCCTTCAATCCAAAATAAATAAATAAAAAATAATGCTGTCCTCTAGTTTAGATAATCCGTTGGCTGCGAGTTGGTGTTTTGAACATGCAAAACCCAGTTTTTCTTCTTTGATCCTACTGTTGCAGTACTCTAATGTTCATGTTTTAGAACAAAATATGCATTCAACACAGTTAAAAGGATACTTAAAAAAAAATCTTGACATGAGAATATCTCTTTAAGGCAATTCAGTTCACTTGGCAGCCATCTTGGTGATACCCCAGGCACCTATGTCTGCAATTGGCATGCAAGTACAGCCCCATGAATGATGAAAAACCAGAGTTTGTCAGGATTAAGTTTAAATGACTTTCCTTTAGCATTGAGCAAACTGACATTTCTCTGAGCTCAAGCTTAAGGTATATGAGTGTCACTGTGTCATTCTGATTAACATCAAAGATTCCTATAGTCAAAAGCAGGCTACTCTTAATGCTTGCCTTCTTGAAATCGAGCCTCAAGATGCTTACTTTGAGGGTAAATGGAATAATATCCTGCCTTTTTGTTGATCACCTGTTAGTGTGCAGAATAAAACTGCAGGTGCACCAGAATAGTCCACTGTACTTGTCTGCATCCCTCATTGCAGAAGCAGAATTATAGAGTTAGACATACAAAGTGAGAGTAAAATTGCACGTCTTCCAGAAAATAGAAATAACTCAAAGTGTGTATACAAAAATACATTTGTGAAATATTATTACAAATTAAAATAATGAAATATATTTTTAAATGTATTTCAAATGTAAAAATTTCTTAATATTATCGCTTTTGAAAAACGTGTTTAATGCTTAACAGTTTAGTTGAAACCATGTTAGACTACCATTCATACGTTTGGGATAAATAAGATTTAAAAGAAAAAAAGAAAATAATACTTTTATCTAGCAGTTCAATTGGTTAAAAGTGACCGAAAAGACATTTATACTGTTGTGAAATATTTCCTTTTAAAATACATGCTGTTTTTTTTTTCAAGAATCCTAAAACACATGTATCACAGTATTTACACAAATATTGAGCAGCACAACAGTTTTCACCAAATCAACATATTAGAATATTTTCTGAAGAATCATGTGACACTGAAGACTGGAGTAATGACTGCTGAAAATTCAGCTTTGCCATCACAGGAATAAATACATTGTTAAAATAGAAAAGACTTCTTTCAAACACATAAAAAAAATCTTAGTGTGCATATAGCAATTTATAAGCCATTTTAGTGTTTTTTTAGTATTGTAATTTTTAACTGATTTCCAGAGCTGCAGCTTTTAATGCTAATTTCCTAAAGTGATCTCTTCATCTTTCTTTCTATTTTTTTTGCAGTTGCAGGCTGCCCTGTATAACCCGGTCCACTGTTCTCTTCTTGGTTTTTCTGCCGCTAGCACATCCTTGCCTCAGGGCTACCTCTGGGTAGGTACACTTTTCACAATGAGAACATCTTTTCTTCTTTATAAATCATCACCTCACTTGTGCAGGAATATCATAATATCTCTGTACATCTCTGATGGTGCACTTCCCTCACCTCACTTGAATAGTCCACCTCTCTAACCCGGGCTGTCATCAGGACGGTCCAACTGAGAACATCCTGAGCCCCTTACATAAACTTAATGACAATATGCCAATTTCCCAGACCCCCAGTATCACATTTTATTAAGTAGTCATTTAGCAGGTGTTCTTTTATCCACATACAGTATACTTGGTCGAAGGCACAGTGGAAATAGTTCACGGATCATTCCCTGCAGGGTTTGAACCTCCATAATTTGCCTCAGCACAGCATTCAGTTTATATTTAAGCGATATTTCATAAGCAAGAGTGATGTCGTTCTGAATACTCATTAAACTTTACAGTGCAAGTAAAATTCATTAGATATTACATATAACTTGTACTTTACAGCAAGTGTGGGTCTCATTTAGGAGAGGCCCATGATCACTTGTTTTATTTTTGAATGAATCTGTTGAATTTATGATTTAATGACGGATTCATACTTGTTGGCATAACAATTTCACTTTCAGAAGGAGGCTCTCCTTCACAAACTGTGAAAAGTCCCAATGCTGTTAGACCAATTTGTTAACTAACTTAATAAATAAAACGTTTAACTTTTAAAAATACAAGTTTCCAGGCCATGAACCAGTTCTTAAATCTGACTGAATCTCAACTCTACATTAAAATGTACTTTTCAGTGATGTTTTTCTCTCAGCGCTTTTCCACCTGAAGTAAGTGATGGTAGCAGGAGCTCCACAAAAAAAAAAAAAAATAATCACTGTTAGAATAGTTTGATCGACGTTTAAAAGAAAGAGGGAAGCAGGATTAAAAGTTTCTTGAAAGGCAGCTCTAGAAACAAACATCAAGTATTCCACATCAAAAGACTGTATAAATCATTTATCTCATGGCTCATCATTTTTGCCTGCAGCCTCTCAGAGGGCTATGTCAGTGAGTTCAGGCACTGGATGTCCTCCTTCTCATGTTTGTTTTCTTTTTGTTGTGTCTTCAACTGCACAGGTGGCTAGTGGGGATGACAACTCCCACGGCAGGTGGAGATTTTCTCCCTTAACAGACCCACTCCACGCTCCGTTAAGAGTTTCTCTCTAGGTTCCCCAGTGCTTTGTCTGGAGTATATCACAGAGCCCAGCACTGATGAAGAACTGGAAACGCAAACCTCTGAAGTTCCTTCCAAGATCGGCAACACCATCTGTGTAGGATTATTGGATGGCAAGTAAGTCTGAATACATACCTGTATTCATACCTGGAATGATTTGAGTCTTTACATTGCTAATTTTATGCAGTCAGCCACAACTAATTTGCTTCTTTCCCAGGGAAAAGCTCTTGATTTTTTTGTGTGTGTGTGTGTGTGTGTGTGTGTGTGTTTCTGTTTCTCAAGCATCCTGATTTATGGAAGTGTGGACACCGCTGCTCAGTGTCTGCTAACATTTTGTAACCCAGAGGGCTGCCCAGTTCTGTGTCTAAAACAATCTGCCAACTTTCTCTTCGCTGGACTGAGTAATGGAAAAGTTGCTGTTTATAACCGAAAGAGTGGAGGTAGAATAATTGCTGTACAATTTTCAGTTTAAATATAGATTAAAGGGAAAGTTCACTCAAACATGAAAATTCATGGAACATTTTTCTTTATTTTGTGTAACATAAAAGAAGATATAGAAGTAAATGGTCATCAAAACTGTTTGGTTACCAACATTAGTGTTCCACAGAATAAAGTCAAGCAGGTTTGGACATCAGGAAGAGTAACCAATGCAAGAATTTTAATTTTGGGTGAACTACACCTTTTATTAATAATACATTTAATCAATTCTATTCTTCTTTTCATTTGCTTTGGATTTACATTTGCAGGAAACAATATGTGAACTCTTGGATTTCTGCATTAATTCCATAAAATCTTCAACAAAAGACAAACACAGTCTGTTTAAACAAATAACACAAAATCAATGATGCTTTTGCATGTCTTTATTGGGCACACCATGTAAACAGTCACAGGGCAGGGTGGGGAAAAAGTGTTTCCTCTTTACAAAATCATTTCAGTTCAGCAATATTTTTGGGATGTCTGGTGTGAATCACTCTCTTGAGGTCTTGCCAAAGCATGTCAGTCCGGTTGAGGTCAGGACTGGGCCATATCAGATGGGGTATTTTATTGTTGATTTAGTCCTGGACTTGGATCACTGTCCTGTTGAACCGCTCAACTTCTGAGTTCCAGTTGAACTTAAATCCTGCTGCAATATGACCTGATAAACTTGGGAAGTCATTTTTCTGTCAATGAATGTAAGCTGCCCAGACCCTGAGGCTGCAAAGCCCCATGATGTCCCTCCAGCTCGTTTTTCTGAAGAGCTACTAACTACTTTCAAACACCTTTGGCTTCATCTGTCCACAGAATATTTCTCCAGTAGCACTGGCAAAACATCCAGGTGCTCTTTTGCAAAGGTTTTTTCATATATACCTCCCGGCCCATCTAAATGTTGAAATTTCAGTTCAGCCTATACTCTCTCATAGCAATTTGTAACTATTTTACATTTTGTGAAGTATAATTTGTGTGGATTTTTAAGATCTCATATATGTTTTTGCACAATCTGTTTATGTCCAATTGGCTGTTAGGTTTAGGGGTGGCTTCATGCTTACGCTTCTTCTAAAAAACGTTTATTTCCATATGAATCATATGAATTCATACAAAAATATTTATGTAGTTGGGTTAGATGACTCCAATTAAGTTCATCCAAAGATTAAATTCTGTCATCATGTACTCACTTCATGTCTTTCCAAATCTGTATGATTGTATTTCCTCTTTATCAATACAATGTTTGTTTAGAACTCCAGGGGTTCACATATTTTTCCTGCAACTGTATGCAGCACCAATGCCTCATTTTTTATATTGCTTTGTGCTTACGACAATATAGCTTTGAGTATTTTTTTTAATGTACTTGGTTAATAGAAACAAGTAAAGCTAAGTTAATTCTCTTCAATTTGATTTGATCCTCTCTGAATCTGCTGCTTTATTTTTAAAGATGTGTGAATATTAGCCATTTCCAATAGCGCCTCTAAAACCAGCATGCATTTTGCGGTTGCAGAGGGGTTGTGGGATCCAGATTCCTGCAGACGTGTGGTTATTGGATGCGCTCCCATCCTCAAACTCCTCCAAATAGACGAGTGTGTGTGGGCCAGCTGTGTCAACCAGGTCGCTGTGATTGAAGGCTCCTCTCTCAGGACTCAGGTAGAGACTCATAAATCATAAACATTAGATCCTTCTCCTCTGAGAAATGTGTTGGTGAAATGAGAATGTGTTGAATGTGATTCCGCCACCTTCACAATGAAGATGCAGTGCACAACTGCTTTTCATAAGACCGTACGAGTCAAAAGAGTGAACTGTCACGTCACCTATCAAAGCTTGAGATCTGTTCTGTAACAAAGGTTGGTTTAGGAAAGCTTGAAATGGTTCTTTTATTTCAGAGTTTTACATTTCATTTCTCTGGCTTCCCGTGCTAGATGCATTATGAGAGAGCATCTTAAGCCACACATAAAAGGTATCCTCCCTGTAGAAGCCCAACAGCATGTTAGGGTGCTAGCCTTTGATCACTTCTGACAGCTGAGCCAACCTCTCTATTTTGCCGCAAGGAGCGCACCCTCCCTCTGCCTTCCTGATGCTTAATATCAGGATTAAATTCAGCTCTGGAAGTTGGAAGTTCAGTTCAACCGGAAGATAAGATGTGGGTATGCATATGGACATGTTAACCTTTTTTAAATGTGCAAGTCAGAAGTTGTTTGCAGTTGCACTTATAGAGAATGCAGAATGTCAGAATTGATCTGTTGTAAAACAGAAGTAAGGTCCAGGAAGTACAGCCGGATGTACAGGCATAGTCTGCAATTATGTGGCTACATAAAAAAGGTAAACTGCAGGGCATGTAACAAGGAAACAGTAATATTGTGAAATGTTATTACAATTAAAATGAACTGTTTCTAGTATCATTTAAAATGTCATTTATTCCTTGTATGGCAAAGCAGAATTTCCAGCATCATTACTCCAGTCTTCTGTCACATGATCCTTCAGAAATCATTCTAATATGATGATTTGCTGCTCAAGAAACATGTATCATTATTATCATTATGTTGAAAACAGTGCTGCTTAATATTTCAGAATTTGTTATTAATAGAAAGTTCAAAAGAGTCGAGTTTGAATTATAAGTTATGAAAAATATATATATTTTACATTATATGTCTTTAATATCACTTGCGTTCCATTCAGGGTATTCTTGTTAAATAAAAGTATTATGCATAAAATATTTTGATGCAGAGCTTAAAGTCTTGGCTATGATAAATAAATACATAAGAAGAAAAGAAAGGAAGAAAACATGCATAGCATACACAAATATCAAAACATTATTTGGTCCAACAAATATTGTTACTAAATAAAGTGTATGAATAAATATTTACACTTGACAGCTTACCCTAACTTTTTCTTTTGTATATTTTATCTTCTGTGATTATATAGTTAGACCTTAGTTTTAGTAGTCATGTCAAAGCAGTAACTAAATCAGCATACTATCATCTCAAAACATTGCAAGAATTAGAAGTTTTGTTTCCAGTCAAGACTTGGAGAAACTTGTTTCATGCCTTTATCACCAGCAGGGTGGATTATTGTCTGGTCTCCTCCCACCAGGCCTTCCAAAGAAGACCATTAGACAGCTGCAGCTCATCCAGAACGCTGCTGCCAGGATTCTGACTAGAACCAGAAAATCTAGCATATCACACCAGTCCTCAGGTCCTTGCACTGGCTTCCAGTTACATTTAGGATTGATTTTAAAGTACTTTTACTCGTTTATAAATCACTCAATGGCCTAGGACCTAAATAATACATTGCAGATATGCTCACTGAATATAAACCTAACAGACCACTCAGATCAGTAGCATCGAGTCAGTCAGTAGAAATACCAAGGTTCACACAAAATCAAGGGGAGCACGCTTTTGCTTTTAAGCAGTTTTAGTTAATTTATTTTTATTTTGCCGCCCACAGTTGGAATCAGCTTCCAGAAGAGATCAGATGTGCTAAACATTAGCCACATATAAATCCAGACTCAACTCAATCATCTGTTTAGCTGTGCATTTGTTGAATGAGCGCTGTGCTACGTCCGAATGATTGCACTATGTTTAATCATTTTCTATTCTTAACTGTTTTAAATTAAGTAAAAATGTTTTACATCATTTTGTTTGTATTGCTGTGATTTTTTTTTCTTGTTTTTATTATTATTATTTTTTAATGTCTATTTCACTTCCTTCTCTCTTTGATGCTCTTTGAATTACCACTGTGTATGAAATGTGCTATATAAATAAACTTGCCTATATTAGAAAAATATCAAATATAAATTATACACGTGTGTGTGTGTGTGTGTGTGTGTGTATACATACATGTGTGTGTGTGTGTGTGTGATATACATACACGCACAACACACAAAAACACAGAGAGAGAGAGAGAATATAATATTTTCTTAATTTAATCAGAAAAAGATCAAGTGTGTGTGTACACAAACACACACAGATATAAAGTATTATTATTGTATCTTACTGTTATTACTGCTGTGTTATTTTGACTTTTGAAATTATGCATTTCCCAAACATTCTTAGAGGATTTAATTTGATTATTTACTAATTTAAGCTTTTATGGTTTTCCTTAACATTTGGCATACTGGACTCTGATGTAATATGCCCAAACAGACTTTCATTAGGCAGTATATACCCTGAGATTGAATCATACTCTTTCTTTAGCACTACAGTCCACAGCGTTGGCCTAAACTATGATGTTTTGCTTTGATTTGTTTGTCTCTTTCCCTCTAAATCTACCATTCCTCTTGCCCTTTCTTGTTTTTATGCATTTTCATCATTATTTTGTATCTTTTCTAATTCCCAGAGTTTTGAAGTTCATCCAGACCCCATGGTTAGTGTGACCCACATGGTGCGTGCTGGAGGAGGGGTGTGGATGGCGTTTTCAGAGGGATCATCCTTACGTCTGTTTCACACAGAAACATTGGAACACCTCCAAGAGATCAACATTTCAACACCCTCTGCATATTTGAGCCCTGGCAAGTCCAACATGTGATTATGGTGCAGGATATGAATTCTGCAGGATAATGTTTTGGCACACAGGTCCTGAAAGGGGCATGAGTGTCAAGTGGATCCACAAAAATGTTTGAAACTGAGCTAGTTGGTAGCAAAATACAATACAATAAAATAATGACAATTTATCATATTTTCTTCATAGGTCAAAAAACGGTGTGTGTAACCAGCCTACTTATCTGCCAAGGACTGCTATGGGTGGGCACAGCTCAGGGCATTATTGTCACCTTGCCGGTGCCCAGACTGGAGGGCATTCCCAAAATAACAGGTGAGCCACAATTAAAACAAACAAAGCATTGCATCTTAGCCTTCTTTGTGTTACCAAACACAAACGCTCCCTCTTTCTCATCAGGAAAAGGGATGACGTCACTTAACGCTCACAACGGCCCAGTTGAATTCTTGGTTGCCACCTCCAGCATTTTATCCCAAGATTTTCTTAAGCGGGATTGTGCCATGGAAGGTGCGGATTCAAGTAGTGGAGCTGAAGATAAGGAGGCGACAAATTCCTCTCAGGAGTCCCTCCAGCAGGCGGATGGCTCTCCTCAGAGAGAAGCCAAAGCTAAAGGAGTGCTGCTGCAGTACCACCTCCGTTCTACCTCTCAGCTCCCAGGAAAACTCCTGACGGCCCGGCCCAAAGAATTATCCGACTCGACCCAGGACTCTCTGGAGCACACCCTAGAAGACGGTTCCATTTATGAGCTGAGCGATGACCCCGAGGTTTGGGTCAGAGGGCCTGGGCCGTCATCGAAGGAAACGGCACGTAGGGAGAAAGTGACTTCAGCCGCCGTTATATCCGGTGGAAAAGGGTTCCGTCGACTCGCTAATTCCTCCAACTCCTCTGACTCCAGTGAGAACATGTTCATGGTCTGGCAGCTGCCCATTACAGTTTGAAGCAGTAATGAAATCTCCTTCATCTGGCTTTCATCATGTTTTTTTGCAGTGATGGAGGATTGTTGGATCATCGAAGGACAAACAGACTGTAAGCCTGTATGGCTTATGAGGATTATTTATTCCACTTCTCCTCCAGAAGGTTTTGAAGGAATATTCCAGGTTCAAAGAAAGTTAATCTGAAACAGCATTTGTGGCATAATGTTGATTTGCACGAAAACATTTCCTTCTTTAAGAAAATCAAATCAGGGTTACAGTGAGGCCCTTACAATGGAAGTGAGAGGGGCCAGTTTGTAAATAATTTAATATACTCCGTTTCAATAGCATAGCCACAGGACCTAAAACAATGTTTAACATGGTGCCATAAACCTAACTCTAAACTGACTTTATTTTGGATGATTTAAAAAGCTTTGTAGCTCAAATAATACACATTTTAACAGAATAATTCATGTTTAATTATTAAGCTTAACAAATAAATCCTAAATTGGCCCCAATCACTTCCATTGTAAATGCCTCCGTGTAACCACCATTTGTGACCCTGGACCACAAAACCAGTCACAAGTCGCACGGGTATATTCGTTGCAAAATTATCCATTTTTATGCCAAAAATGATTTGGATATTAAGAAAGAACATGTTCCATTAAGATTTTTTTGGTAAATTTCCTACCGTAAATATATCAAAACTTAATTTTTGATTAGTAATATGCATTGCTAAGAATTAATTTGGACAACTTTTAAGGCGATTTTCTCAATATTTAGATTTTTATTGCACCCTCAGATTCCAGATATTCAAAAAGATTTATCTCAGCCAAATATTGTCCAATCCTAACAAAACCATACATCAATGGAAAGCTTATTTATTCCGCTTTCAGATGATGTATAAATCTCAATTCAAACAAATTGCCCCTTATGACTGGTTTTGTGGTCCAATGTCACATATTTACTTTTTATAGAAAACGAGGGACAAGTTAAAAGTATGTAATGCATTTAAAGGGAGCTATTGTTTCAGCTCCGGGAATTAATTATTAAATATTCAATATTGCTTTGATTAAAGTAATATTAATATTTCACTTATGATTATACAGGGTTAAAGACTCGTCCAGCGAGTATTAACATCAGTATAACCTTATCAATTTGTTTATTTTGCCTCGTGGCCAACAATAGCAATAAAACAAGATTAATAATCCTTCTCAGCTTTGCGCGAGGTAACGTTATCTTTAATGGCAATAAGGATAAATACTTGAAAAATCACATCCCAGAGAGACAATTCTTTATAAAATGAAACACGGTTTATTTACAATACTAATATTCTACTACACACAGGAACTAAATAATAGAACACAATCATGCACACACACATACAAGGGTTTTGAGGTAACCTCAGAAAGTTAAAATAGCCCTCTTAACTATTTCAAAACTACAACCAAAATGGGAAGTTCACGAAGGAGACATTGCCCCTTTCTGCATTCAGATCTATTCACCAATTCAGTCAGGATAAAAACTTAGTCTGCGATACTTGCTTTATGATGGTTAAGCAGGCTGTGTCTTTGGTTTCGTTTCACGTGAGTTTCCACGTGTTGCTTCGATCCTTTTGTCTCGGATGCCACGTGGGTTGGTTCGTGTTTCTCCGGTGGCTTTGTTTGGAAATCTCTGCTGCGCGTTGCTGTTGCGTGACTTCACGGGGAAGCCCTTTTCTCATCTGCGGTTCTGCGTTTGAGATGGAAAGCGTGTTACGCTGCGGGTTCTGCGTCGTTTACCGAGTCTTTGGATGGGTCCTCTCAGCCGGTGTTAAGGCGAGGGTCCAGCGGGGTCGCGTGGAGAGTGATGGACGGGAGAAGCAGGAAAACCAAGCGAGCAGGAAACAAGAGAGAGGGCAACGCAAACGCGCCTCGTTTTAAACTGTCCGATCTTGGACCCGCCCACAGGCGGTTGGTCGAATCAGAGTGTCCGTATGGGGCGGAGCTCCGCCCATGTCCATGGTTTCTGGGGCTCTGCCTAGTCATCTGATATATCATTCATTCCGTGAGAGATAACAACTTACAGATCTTTTATATGTGTGTAATCATACGTGATGCTAAAGTTTAACGGTCATCAACATCATTTGTTACTTATGATGCCAGCTTTTCTTAGAGACCAAACATCGCATTTGACACCCACACAATATATATTGCCCAGTTAAGGTACAGATTTAAAAGTCCTTCCACATTTCCTAAATAATTCACGTTCCATCAGGCATATGAAAAGCAAAGTACAACATTAATATCCATATTTATATATATTGTTTCTTTGAGTACACCGTTTTAAATGGTCGTGAGTAAAATAAATGTCAGGGATCCTCTATGTAGATCGCGTTCCTTTGTCTGTCTGATGAAAAAGGGCGCGGTTTTGTGCTGGATGAGGGGTGAGGGGAGCTGGTTTTACATCACACCATAGTCAGTGACGTGTCTTGGATTTCCTTCTGTGCGATGATTCTTTACAAGTATTTTACTATTTTGATGGTAATACCGATAATGCCACAAATGCTTTTAAGGAAGCCGGAATATTCCTTTAACTTGATAAACAACCACGCCATTCAATACTCGTCTGTGATAATAATAGCATGTAAAATTAATATAAAACATCATCTCACCTTTTGTAAATTTCACTAAATGACAGATACCACCAAATGATTGCATTTGATTATATCCCATCCGCATGCGAGGAATCAGGGTAATTGTTGTTGTTGATTTTTTCAGATGTAATACAAAAGTAATCCTTAGTATGTATCTGAGTATTGGCTGTGACCCAGTTCTTTCTTCTTTAAATGATAAAAGATATTTTTGTATGCCGCACCACCAAAGCGGTGTGCACCGAAAAGTAAGGTAGTTGAATATTCAGAGTCGGTCTATTTAAATGTGTCTTAATGTTATTTTAGTGTGAAATGTGATGAGGAGAAGCAAAGTCTTCGGTGTAGGTACTTGTGTCTGATGGTTCTCGTTGTTCACAGTGTCACTTTGTTAAAAAAAAATCAATCATATTTACAATGATTGAAGTTTCTGCAATTTTTCCATTACTATTTCATTTCATTTAAAAGCATTTCATTTGATTTTAAACTGACTGAACATTAAATGGTTTTAAAATGGCATTGTGTGTGAAGACCTGCTGTAAATGAATAGTGCAGAGTAATATTTTATGTTGAATCTCAGCATATTTTCAGTCTTTAATCTCTGGGCATCCACTGCCAGCTCTCACAGTAAACATATCAGCAAACGCAGTATGGCGCAGCTAAGGCAGCGGTTAATATATGCACGTTGTGACACCAGTGCTACGTGAAAAGGATGCCAAATCACGTCTCTGGCAGACGTGAAGTAAAACTGACCTGCCAGGATTCAAAGGAGCTGCCTAACAGCCACTCATCGTTCTTATAGTAGACGTTTTTGCTCATTCCATCTAATCATTTGTACTATTCCTGTTGTGTTTTTCAAATGACACGATGCATTTAATTAATTCTCAAATGCATCAAGCTAGGCTGTTATTGAATATAAAAGCATTATATGTTTGCAGAAGAGAAACTTTGGTTTACTTTGAGGATGGTGTTTTTTCTCTATATGACAGTGAGTTATACTTTTGTGTTGTGATTGGTAAGGAGCCTCGTTTGGTTTGAGGAGCTGTTAACTGTGCTTACACCAAAGGCTTCTAATTAGAGATGTCTGATTGCTTTGTGTCTAGTGGGAAATCAAGAATCTCATTATTGCTAATTGAAGGACTTGATCAAGATAATGCCCCTCCTTTGTTAAACTTAAACAGAAGCACAATGTTCATACATCTGTGACTTTGGAGGATGTGCAAATAACTGTACTCATACTATTTAAGATTTAAGTTAAGAAAATAAATAATCTTACATTTATGGTAAAAAAAATAGCAGGTATAGTTTCAAGTTCAAGGTTTTTTTTTATTCGTCACATACTCAATTATACAGAATATAATCAGTAGTGAAATGTAAATAAGTATATCTCTACCTAACAGTTCATAGCCATTAATTTTTGATATTTTAATATATAAACATGAACGTAACAGATATCAATTTAATTTCTGTATGTCACATAAGAACTTACACTGTTTTTTTTACCCACAAAAATCATAATTTGAAGTTGTTTTATTTTCTATTATTTTATAGTGTGTAAGCAATTAACAAGTTTCTCCTATAGCATTTTTACTTTATTTTTACATTACAATCTCTTAATATTTTTACAACGTGGCTTGTGCTTCACTTCTCAGCGTGAATATAGAGGACAAGAAAAAAGAAAAGAAAAGAAACGCTGCTGAGAGAGAGATGAAAAAATAACCCAGTTTCTTTGAAAAATGTCTGACCTGCTCCTCTACGATCACAATACACGGAGGGGTATCTAAATGTCACGTACCCTTTTATAATGTGTATTTGTGTGAGTGCTGAAAACTGACAATCCATCCATTTGGCTTTCTACAGCGGTAACGTTATACTGTGCATTAATAATCCTTGTATATTAGTAAACCAAATAATTTCACATAAAATGTCCCCATTAAAAGCATTTTAAAGCGTTTTTACACTAAGCTTAATATGTAAATACCGTAGCATTAAGTGTTTTCCCCTGGCAGTCATACTGAGCGAGCGTGTGTACGAGAGTTAATGACTGCGCGCGCACGAGAGAATGAATTCATTCAAATCTGTTGCTCTGGTGAATCTCCGCGCGACGGAGCCCAGAGAGATGCTGCTGCTGCTGCTGCTGCTCCTTAGAAGGACACCATGAGAAATCCCTGGCAGAACCGCGACGAGTTACTCAATACTTCAGCTTTATACGGAGGATGACATTAACGTAATATTAAGATGGAATACTGACACTCTTGCGGCATTGACTGATATTAAAACAACGCAAAAGAGATGAGTATAATTACTTTATCTTTGCTCCTGTGTGCTGACCTACTGGATTTCGTTATAGGTAAGTTTGACTTGAATTATGTATGATTTAAGCAGTCAGCTGTTTAAAGAACAGCTAGAAAAGTCATACCATATTGATCTTTTCTCGAGTCGCGCTTTGGACTGAATGTATAGTCTGTATGTATTTACTTTATACTGTACATTTTGGTAGGCTATTAATACCCAATCTGCTTAAAGCACATCTGCAGTATATATTTACAGCCTCAGGCTATTCTGTTTCACACTATATGAATACAGTACTGATTGAATGACTTCTAGATTGAGCTGGCTTGCCCTTTAAACTCAGGTGCACTTGTTTAATGATTTTGATGGGTGGTTATTTTGAGGATAAAGCCTAATCTTTTGTCCTGACCCAGTTTTATGAGGGGTTATCTGCACTCTGAAATAATTAAAGGTCATTGATTGCAGAACAGTAGTGAAGGAGTATCTACAGTTAAGAACAAGCAAATATAATATTATGCGATGAGTATTTACATTTATGCATTTAGCAGACACTTTTATCCTAAGCATGCATTCAGGCTATACATTTGTATTGTCAGTACATGTGTTCCCTGGGAATCGCCCCACAACCTCACTTTAACACATTGCTTAACTGCTGACATATGATGCATCAGTAATTGCAGCCATCAAACTCTTTACTGTAACTTAATAATGCTGCCTCGCATCGTGTCATGTCTCATTCCCTTGAGTTGAGCACTTAATGTCACCGGTCAGATCATATCAGAGGTCCAGAAGCTTTGAGAAGTGCATCATTAGCAGTGTTTCTTTATTTGTAATCATAGATATGTGATTTAAGCCTTATGTGTTTTGCTTTGGTTCTCCAAGTCTTTACAATAGACATCATATTCAAGTTTTATCATGATGCACAGCATGATTGTTTAATAAGGTTGAAAGAATTGGAAGTTACACTGGAGTAAATTATAATGATACTGTTTAGTAAAGTTCCTGATTTACAGCAAAGATTGGGGCTAACTAAATGTAAAGGTTTAAAAATAAGTCATTCAAAATATTGATTGGATGTAAATGTAAATTTGGGTTTATACAAAGAATACACATCTCCTTAATTATATATGGTGACCTAGCAATCAGTTTAACTGATGTCGTTGATTATTTTTGATCAATTTCCCCACTGTTTTAGACTGTATGATTAATTTATCATATTCACGGATAACACAAATGCCTTCTTGTGAGTACACTAGACATTTTAATACACTCTAACCTCTGATATGCTTTTATGCATGTTCATAATCAAACAGATTACTGAAATCATCACAGTGGCCCAACTAATCCTAACACATCACCATTAACATTTCTAACCAACTTTGACATTTGACCAGAGATTGATTTTCTGTGATTTCCAAGATTATTGCAGTCTATAAAACGTGCTTATGTGGTGTGGGACTGTCATAAACCCTCAAAATTGGCATGGTCTCCACTCACTAAGCCTCCTAAAGGACACTCTGCAGCATTTGCTCAGTATATGACGGCATGAAGAAGTGTGTGTTTGAGGGTCACAGGACATTCCCAGTGTCCTGTGCTGCATGTGGGGCAGCCTACGGAATCACTTGGTTGATGGTGAAAATACCATGGATTAGGGAAAGAATAAACACACACACACACACACACACACACTGAAAAAAATAATCCATTCACTGACGTCAGTTAAAAAAGCCAATACGGTGGAGCGGTGGGATTTTGTAGGTCAGTGAATTTGTGACAGATTATAGGCCGATTGCCTCCCCCTCTGATGCCTGTGCTCGGTGCATGGTGACTGTTTCAATGGAACTGCAGCACTCAACAAGACACGGATGCTTTTCACGGTTGTTCAAGATACGAAGGCATTTCATGCTTTCTGTCTAATGTTGGTAAAAAATTGAGTAACAATTGTGAACTTGGACAGGGACACAGATCTGGCAGCAATGATGGCTGGAAGACTTGGAAGAGATGAAATATAGCTTTAGATCTTGAAGCATCAAACCACACAAAGAATCCATCTTTGTGACAGCCATTATGTAATACTGTAATGCGCTGAACAATGTGTGTGCGCAGCATCTTTTCAAATCCATTCTAAACAGATCCGTGTTTGATTTATAGCGTAGCATTTATAGTCTACTTAGCTTTGTTTTTTGTTTGTTTTGTTTCACTTTGCTTCTTTTGATTTGACTTTTTGTTTTATTTAGCAGTATTTATAGTGGATTTAGCATTGCTTTGTTTTTTTTAGTTTATTTTTTGTTCAGCTTTATTTCAATTTGCTTCTGTTCATTTTACTTTTGTTTTTTTTTACATTTTGTTTAATTGTGAATTTTAGTATTTAACTTTTTTATTACTTAACAGTTTCTTATTTTTCTTAGCTTTGTTTCTATTCTTTAGTTTTGTGTATGTTTCACTTTGTTTCTTTTTAGTTAACTTTGTTTTGTTTCTTTACATTTTGTTTTATTGTGTAGCATTTGTGAAGCCTTACAAAAAATACGGTTATTAAAATGTGCAATTAGTATACTTCTTTTAAACTAAAAATAGGAAAGTATACATTTAGACTACTTTTTATGTTCTTCTCAGAAATATACTTAAAATGACATTTACGTATACTTGACTTACACTTAGAAAAAGTCTAAAGTATATGAGCTATACTTGTGCTCAGAGAATGTGTTTTCGTTGTTATATGGTAGGGGTGCTAGTACACGTCTTCTGTACAGAATTTCCAAAAAAACATAAGTGAAGAAGAAACCGAAACAGCAGATGCTTCCATGTGTTAAAACACCATCACTACTGTGTAACGTTATGGGATAAAATATTGACCAATGAAGAGGTAATAACGACTGTCAAGCTTTGGGGTGTTGATCGACTCAGTCTACATTTTGATTATCATTCTGAATCCAATTCATAGACTTTTTCAGCTTTTTGTTCAAAATGTTGTTTATTTCTTTATTTTTTATTCATGAAACTTACCCACATTCAAGTGTTTACAAAAGAATGCATGAAACTAGAATAAAATGTTTTGTTAACAAGCAGATACCCTGTTCTTTCTTATGATGCTTTGTATGTTCAGATTTAATATAACAAAATATATACAAATTAATACCTAAATATGGACATAGTAGTATACTTAAAGTATGATGTATAGTTCACTTATAAAAACTTACGAGTATACTTGCCGTATAAAACTAGTAGTTTACTGAGACTATACTTCAAAGTGTTTAATTAGTAAACTATCAGTGTACCTATGCGTTCACTTTTAGTATAGTTGCAGTACAAGCTAAAAACTTTGATGTAAACTATTTGTGTACTCAAAGTTTACTACTTTTATACTTAATGTATAGGCCCATTTAATGTATACATTTATATACTAGAAAGTGGGCCAATTTAGTCCCAAGGAGTATTGAAATAGTACACTTACGAGTATAATACTAGTACACTGATATTTGTATACTTACTACATTAAGTATACTTAAAAATATACTTGAACTTTACTTAAGTATACTTAATAAAATAAACTTGAAGTATACTACTCTTTGGTAAGGGGTGTTTTGCTTTGTTTTCTGTTAAATTATTTGCTTAATTTTATTTTGTCAGTTGCATTTTTATAGAAAAATTTACTGTTGAATTTTAGTTTTTTGTTTATGATTTTTTATTTGCTTTTTATCAATGTCATTAAAATAATATGTCTGCAAGTTTTTAGAAAACAGATTAATAATGGATAATCAGGTACACGTACATATGCTGATGAAAGATAGAGTAATTTACTGTTATTTCTTGCTGTGAGGAGATTAAAAATGAATGAAACATAGCACAGAGACATCTTCATGTGGACGTCTCACAACATCCATTAATATTGGTTTTTGCAATCATGCTTTTTGATCTGAAATATTCACAACTTGGATCTAGAGCTCATTATATGCTGTAATTTCACTGTCATTTCAGTATGACCTCTCTTGGGGAAGGTTTATATTGCGTTCTTCAAAAGCACTCAGTTTTGCTAACTTATGACTTAATGATTTCAGAAATGAGGAGAGCACTGTAATTCGGCTAGGACTCGTTGCTGGTAATTTGAATGGGATTTTAAAGGAGGGCTGTGCAGTTGGAGGATGTAATAATGCATTCAGAAAGTGACACTGCTATCTTTTTCCAGGTTATTTAACAGTCACCATTGAGCCTCTCCCTCCTGTGGTTATGGGGGACACAGTGACTTTGAAGTGCAATTTCAGGACAGATGGCAACTTACGAGAGATTGTGTGGTTTCGGGTAAGATGGGTCCGAGCTTCATCTTTGCACACCTTTTATTTCAGCATCCTGGAAAAAAAGAATCACTTGTTTTTCAGTGTGCCAGTTTTTGTGCTTTTTCCAAATCGTTTTAGGTTTTTTTTCTGTTGGCAAACTGACATTGTGAGAACTGAAGCTGTCAAAAATATGAAAATATATTCAGGATTAAGAGTGAACGGCTCAGTAATTTTAGGACAAGCTGTTTTCATTTTGTCGTCACACAGAGACATAAGTGTGGCAGTTTTGATGAGCCAACGGATAAAACATTCAATTAAACACATCAATATGCCAATATATTTCCATGACATTTAAAAAAAGACTGCCACATATTTCCAAAATATCACGTTTATTTAATTACTTAGAAAATTATTTTTGATATTCTGCATCTATCTCACTCCACTAGAAATCATAAAAAGGTCACATTCTAATAGTGGTCCCATAAACTATTAAAAATGTATTGATGTCTCTGTATTAGATAACAAAACATCAAACCATTTTATTTATATTTCAAAATTAAATATTTGACACCTGGTAAAAACTTAACAACTGGTTTAAATTGGCTCAGAAAAATGAAGCTGAACTTACAAGAACTTGCACCATAGACTTCAGTTGCTTTAATGCTGAAGTTATCCTATACAATGAAATTCATACATGTTTAAGCATGATTTTAGTCCAGACGACAGCTAAACATTTATGTGAATTATTGCAAACAATGAAGCATTTACTGTAAGTAGGAAACATGTAAATGCAAAAAAAAAATGTATCTCAACTTTCTTATAGCCAGTACATGAAAGTATATTGTCGTTGTTTTCAAAGGTGATGGAAGGTGGGACATCAAAACAGAAAATTTTCACCTACGACGCCATGTACAACACCAACGTTTCTCACATGGAGGACTTTCGCAGACGAGAGGACCTTGTTTACCAGTCAACTGTCAGGTTATAGTTATATATCCAGCAGAGCACAGTTTATAGTGGATATTACTTGGCTTTCCTCTCGGCACGCACAGTGCTGTTATGTGTTTAGACAGATTGTTCCTCACTGTTCTCAGGCTCCCGGAGGTTCAGATGGAAGATGACGGACCATATGAATGCCATGTGGGGATCTATGACAGGGCATCTAGAGAGAAGGTGGTCTTGGCATCTGGGAGTATCACTCTGAATGTCATGTGTAGGTTCTAGTTATAAACCATCATACACAATTTCTACCCTGAAGCATTGTATGAAATGCAGTGATTTGCTTTAGTATCTGGTTGGGTCAACAAAATCCATTATATTCTGTTATTAACTGCCATAATTCTTCTAAAAAATCATGTTCTTTCAAACCTGTATGACTTTATTTATTTTTGGCATATGAGAGAATAACTTTGGGCCCAACTGACATTCATTGAATTGACAAAAATATCTTCATTTGTGTTCCACACAAGAAAAAGGTTTGGAACAACATGAGAACGAGTAAAGGATGACAGAATTCTCATTTTTGTGTGAACTATATCTGTAACCTCTGGGGAAAAACAAACCAACCTTGTTCTGTTATTTGAAAGGATTCTCTGTAAATGTTATAATGATAATGAAGAATTTATGATTAACTACTTTATAAAGATGCTTATTTTGATTCAGCACTGTTTTAGCCTAATAACATAATAACAGTGTTTATATATTTTCGGTATCAAAACCAGGGCAATATTTTAAATTCTCATTCTCTTTCTTAATTGCGTGTGCAAGTACCTACATGCCCATAAAGTCTGGGAATATTCAGCAGGGTATTCATGCAATTTCCCTCTGGATGTACTTGTAAATTAATACCTTTCAATCGGATGTAACATGCCGTGACATGTGAGATATGAGCTAGAGTTAATTTAATGGCAGCTAAGAAATCATCAGAAAGATTTCACATGGATTACTGAACAAGATATTTTGCTATTGTTATATAAATCTTGCCTACTAATGCACTTTGCTTATAAACTGAAATCTCATTAAATGAGGATCTCCTGACTTGCGGTCTGAAGCACAAAAGTGCCCTTGAGGGAAAGATACTAATAATGACTTTGAATGCTACACTGTCATCTCTGCTTATCTCTTTGAATTGCTGGTGTGAAGCTATAGATTTATAATGAGTTCTCAATGTCTTTGTTTTTCTCAGCTCCACCAAAATCAATATCTGTTGAGGCAGCAAATCAGCCGGCTCGATTCAGTCGCTACGAGGCTCAAAATTTCACGCTTGTTTGCATTGTAACTGGAGGAAAACCTGCCCCCGTGGTTAGTAGAATTAAAAACAAGCTCTAAATTAAAACCTAAATAAAGAGGGACATGTACAAAGCAGAGGTTATTTAAATGGAAATGTGTTAGTTTGAACTTTTTTCGTAATTATTTCTTCGCCAAACTCAGGTGTACTTCAAGAGGGATGGAGAACTTATTGAAGTCCTTTCTTTCATGTCTACTGAGAAATTGGAAAACAGAGGCTTGCTCGCTGCCATGGATAACCAGCCGCTTATCAGTCGAGAACTGGATGATACAAAAGTGCAGAAGTCTCTTTCTTTCCTGGGCCCTAACAGCGAGCCGGTGCGCCTGGATAAGGACCGGTCCCAGCGCAGCTACACGTCTGGAGCCCCTGGTAAGGAGGAAGCCAGTCCCACCACAGAGGTCATCCCAGAGACTGTGATCAGCCGAGAGTTTCCCCGCTGGGTGCTGAGCTCAAGCCCGATGTATTATTTCAACCATACGCAGTCTGAGCTTCATGACGGTACTTTGGAGGTCCAAGCTATGCTGACCTGGCACTTGAGCCCACAGCTGGACAATGAGGCTCTGTTCACCTGTGAAGTCAAGCACCCTGCTCTTTCCATGCCCATGAAGGCAGAGGTTACGCTCTGTGAGTGTCACTTTATATACTGAGGGGGTCTAAAGGCCCGTTCACACCAGGGATGATAACTATAACGATAGTGATAAAGATATAGGCCTAGTTACAAAAATCATTCTCAATATAAAAGAATAGCAGGGCTAAGAATAGCTATGACAATAAAGGCACAGAATAACAATATCCTTGGAATCACTTTCAGAATGATTTTTTTCCAGCTGATAAAGAAATAAAACAGATAAACAGACGATATCGTCCGCTGGTGTGGACGCTAATATAGTTATCTTTATAGTTATCGTTCTTGGTAGGAACAGGCCTAAACCGACAATAAATTAGAGTTTTTTATTTAATATTTTAATCATGTTTGTTCCTTTTTCCTGTTTTTACATTTAGATTACCTTTACTTTAATGTCAACATTTACTTAATCTTCAAATTTACCAACACTATTAAATGTAATTTTTAGCAAATTACAAAATTAATATAAATTTTTCATTATAATTTTGTGATACCTAAATTCAATTTAAAATAATTGATTTGACTTATTGGTCTTTTTGAAATATATATATATATATCAATGCTAGTTACTGTTACCACATTAGACTAAACCTTACTGACTGTTATAATAACTTTTAAAAAATGGTAACGATTTTTACATTTTGGGGATTTTTCCCCCCCACATTGTTACACTCAAAAATGACCAGCATACAAAAAAATGTCTCATATATTTCTTGGTTTGCTATGTTTTTACCAAATATTGGATTTTTATTGGGAGCTCTCTGCCTCCTCTGACATAATGACACCACTTTTATTTCTCACTGTTTACAAGCTGCTCCAAAAGGCCCAAAACTCTCTGTGGCACCAAGCAGAGCGATTGTGGGAGACACGGTTCGCATCAAGGTGGAGGGATTCCAAATGGGGCCCAAAGCGGTACAATCATGAAAGAAGAAATGTTTCTAGTATATAAAGTGGTGCAAACATTTTTTTGCAAACAATGCAACTTAACAGTAGCAGTGATTCATGTTTTAGTCTCAGCAGAATATGCCAACTCTAATTTGAATGCACGGCAACAACCACGGCTAATGTTTTACCTTATAATGCCTTCCAATGTCTTTCGGAAATGTTAAACTAAATAATTACGTTGCTTTTGATGATTTATAGTGTACGTTAAATGTCTTTGAGAGCTTCTTTTGAAAACTGTTTAATATTCTCTTCAAGTACAAAATATATGAGCAAATGAATACTGCCAGTGGTGTTTAGCAAATGTATATAAATGATTAAAAAGATTCTCCCTAGCAACTCCTCATAAATATTTGAGCTTTGTTTGTAATGTTTCACACTTGAATGCCGAAAAATATAAACTATATACTCTGCAGGGTATAACCATGCTCAGTGTTTTAAAAGTCTGAAGTGTTTAATGAATATTTGGGTTTTCTCTTTGTGCTACAGAATAAAGTGTTTCCAGAGCCTCTGTTCACATGGACACGTGTGGGAGGACCTCTGCTGGATGGAAGTGAAGAGAGATTAGGGAAAGTACTGGTTCTGGACAGAGTCCCAGCTGAGCTCAACGGATCCATGTATCGCTGCACGGTCCAAAACCCATTGGGATCTACCAACACTCACACCCGCCTCATAGTATTTGGTCAGTATACTAAAAGATGCATCACACATAATTCTAGTGGTCTGTAGCCAACACTTAGATGCCTCATACTGTTCAGTTTCTACATAAGATGTGTCTGCTTCACAATGCTGGATCCACATCTGACGCTCAGAGTGACTTGTCTTTATCCAGCACGTGCATACATTAAAATGTTCAGACCATTCCCAAACATCCTTATTTCTCACAGTATTTTGTTTGTACTCAGTAATTAAATGCCCCATACTGTTTAGTGAGATATAATCGCAGTAAGCTGTTTATTTTCAAAAGACATCAGTGTTTGATCAGTAGGCAAAAAAATAAATACTGTGCACACATAGTGTATGGTAAATTTTTGATACCAGCATGCATAACCATTTATGGAATTAAAGTTGCACTCAGTAATGTTGTTTCTTATTAACATGTTTTTTTATCGGAGTGTACTAAGTGCAAATAGCCCAGCTTGTTGTCAGAGGCTATTTACACTAACTCTGCCTACCATCGTGTGATTGGGGCAGTCAACTCTCCAAAAGACGCTTGATAAATATCAAGGCCAGTTGTGTAGATAGTAAAACGTGTGCTTTTGACGCGATCGACCCGGGTTTGAATCCACTGTTGGCCGAACTTTTTTTTCTCCCTTTTAAAATCTCATATCATATCGTAAAGGCATTTATTTTCAATAAAAAATAAAGGAAATAATCAAAAAGTTGAAAATAATGTATCAGGTAGGGTTAGGGTAGGTGTAGGGGGACTTCCATTTAATAATTTGAATTAAAATTATAATTTTCACTCAATACATTATTATTGCATACTTTTTTTATAATGTACTACAATGCTGAGGTGCAGATAACTGACACTATTTGCAATGAGTAGTATAAATAGCAGAAAATCCTGCTACTTTCACTTAGTGTAGATGGCATCTAATTGAGCGAGCCACTGCCTTTCTTAAAAAAAAAAAAGAAGATTTCAGTCATATCAGTAGTTTAACAAAAGCTGGTTTCTTTTACATAAAGCAGGTAGCCTCATGGTGGCCGCCATGTTGAAATATCCTGAATGGACATTTTTTTAGCTAAAACAGAGCACTGAGGTGATGGCGTAATTTAACCTGGAAGTTAGCATCACGCTGGTTCCCTTGACAAAAACCCAGTAGGACTTATCAACAGGCTATTGGATTATTGCATAAAATAAACTCTGTGACCAATGAAAGCTTATGATTCTTACATGCTGTGTTCATTATGATAATCTTAACAAATGAACGTGTTTCTTTTTTAATTTTGAATCTTAAATAGCCGTAAGCAATTAATATTAAGCTTCTGAAAAATATTTCAGTCTTTAAAAAAAATGTTTTAACACAAGTTACAGTGGTTTGCAAGAGTGTAATTATAAACACAATGAGGCTGTAAAAGTAGACTAGTTAAAAGAGTTTACCTGTTAAGTGTGATGACTTTTAAGCCCAAAGTATACAATACCTCACCGGCGTTCCACGACAGTCCGCGCCTGTTTGCTGTCCCGGACCTCTGTAGTCCCATTTAGCCACTTGTTAGCAACCACCTTTTTCAAGACATGTAAAGGCTTTTAAAAAATCACAAGGGTGAATTAATAGTTTTATTTCAGAATAAAATATTAAAATAACTTGAGATTGTGGTAAACACATGCCTTATTTTATGCATTTGACTGAAACCCATTAAAAAAAACAGTGACTTGACAATAGAACCCTCAAGTGCTAAAATGCTAACGTGTTTTTTTGGTTTTGGCCTGCAAAAATCCCTTCAACACTATTATGGCTGAATGCAAATAGAGGAATACAATGGCATTAACTGCTAACTCACTAACCACTAGGTGACTGTAAAGGTCCACGATGACCAGAATATCAGCAAGTTCAACGTAACCAAACTACTGAGTGCACCTTTAAGATTACATATTTATATGCTTTTTTATTTCTGTTTCATGTGTTTTTAATGATAACTTTTACGGTTTAACTAAAGTCGACTTTTTTAAACAGAAAATCCCAGGATCAAGAAGACTATACATCTGAACTGTAAGGCACAAAAACATCCTACACATGACATATCCAACAGTATTGTAGATAAGCTCTCACCATGACTGTTAAATCATTTTCAGTTGGCGATTCTGCTGGAGACATGCTTGGGCCCTCACTGCTGCTGCTGCTGTTGTCATTGACTCTGGAGTTAACATGAGCACTATGGGATGCGCTTTCCATTAGTACCCTCTCTGATACTCTGTCAGCTCTTCTGCCATCCTTTTCTCTGTCCAGAAGTTACACTATAATCCAGGACTGAGATTGCTGCAGAGAAATATGTGCTCAGAATGAGAACGATGAGCTCAACCCTCCCTGACCACCCCAACCATGTGACAACGGTTCAGCTCAGTTTGTTCCGCACCTGTTTAGTCACAATACAGTGACGTATTCATACTTTGACTTCATTTTATACATTGTATTTGTGCACAGCTGTGTTGCAGAAAAGGATTAGAGTGAAGTGGGACGGCCCACATAGCCTACAAGATAATCCTGGACATACATTACAGCTTTCATCATTCTAAACAGCTTATTGTAATAACATTTCATTAATGTTGTTCTTTATATCCGAGCTGTTGAGTGCAAAATCACTTACTTGATATCATGGCTGAAGCTATTGAGTGTTGAGAATGAGATTCACCTACTGCATATGACCTCTAGATGACGGTATAGATCTTCAGACCGAATACATTTTGTATGACTAAAATGTCCATAGACCCTTTTGGCTGGTGTGCACAGAAAAGATCCTCAAGCAGTTATGTAATGCATTATAGCGCAACGTCATTATCTTGTTCATTAGCGAACAAGGTGTGTTGCTACACGTGATACAGAATAATTAAAGGCACCTTTTGAAATTAATTTGAATAATTTTTTTCTGTTTATACAAAACTTGTACAAAATGTAAATGATGGTGTGACAGTTTACAACGTCCAGTTAATTATTATAAAATAATAAAGAAATGCAGCGCTGAGCACATGAATGACCTGAGTTGTGTATGTCGCCGCGAAAAAAATATGGCGGCAAACAAGTCGGTTGTGAGCAGACAAGAAGGGCCCTGTCCCAAATGGCACCCTAAACTAAACCCTTGCGGTCTTCCGCACTTTCGTGACGTAATGCCGCTTTGACTGTCGGGTAGAAGTCTGCTGCGAGCTTGCACCAGTGCGGGCTCGGCAGAAGTGCGGATCGAGGGCAATAGTAAGGGGGCGCTCACGAGCAACTTTCTGAACGCTAAAATGAGGAATGGGACACCCTACGGTCTCGTGGACTTAACCGACACGCGCACACGGCGGTCATTGTAAGTCCATTAAGACCGCAAGTGCACATGAAGTGTTCCACTTGGGACAGGGAAGGTGTGTTCGACTTGAAGCGGCGCTGCGCAGAATGATCAGCGTGTGACATCAAAGTACCGCGAGAGCTAGTCGAAAGCATCAGGACCCGTCTGCTCTCTTCTCGCTCTCGCGATACTTTGATGTCATACACTGATCATTCTGCGCGCGCGCTTCAAGTCGAACACACCCATTGACTGTAAAAGGTTGTGAGTGGTAATAAGCGATGCAAAATTATTTTTATTTAATTTTATGCACAATCGAATTTGGGGACACAAACACAAGTGCAACATTACATTTTGAATGAGCAATGTTTCGAAGCCGCTGTAAAATTACTAAACATAAGATGCTTTGCTAGATTAGGGTAATGACCAAGCTAACACAAATATGTTCTAAGAACGTTTTGGTAATGTTCCCATCAAATTATAAAAACTAATTCTGAATGTTCTCTGAACAGTTTTTGTTGTTGTTTTTAAAATTACAAATATTTTATTTTGGTTATTTGAACGTTAAGGGAACATTCAATTTGTATAATTTTGCAAACGTTATGGGAATGCTACATTAGATAAACATCCATAAATGAACAAACATTATATGAAAAAAAACCTATATGAATAATATTTTGTGCTATTTTAAAAACAGCATTAAAGTTGAACAAATGTTTTATAGGTCTACTGGAGGAACTTGAAGGCCGCATTTGGATTCTTGCTATTAATTTTTTCACATTAATTAGAAGAGCATCATTAAATTGTAGAGATGTTGTAAATAGCCTAAATGCCGCGTGAAAACGTCTAAAGATGTTTGAAAGCTGGATGACAAAACAGATGCACATTACTAACGAGTCTCACACAGCAGTTCGCACGATGAGCCCATTTTAAGTCTTTAACAGTGATCAGCATGACTTCACGAGTAATGAGAGGATAACAGTGTAGCATAAATTATGAATAAATGTTTCACTAATTATCTCTCTCAATCTTCGTAAGACACTTGAGTTCCGTCCCGCCTCTTGAGCGCACGGAGACTGGCTGATATTATACCGTTCTCCATGTGCGATGCATGATGAGTGAGAGAGAGAGAGAGAGAGAGAAGAGAGAGAGAGATAGTGTGTGTGTGTGTGTGAGAGAGAGAGCGAGATGTGTGTGTGTGTGTGTGTGTGTGTGTGTGAGTGTGTGTGTGTGTGTGGTGAGAGAGAGAGCAGAGTGTTGAGTGTGTGTGTGTGTGAGAGAGAGAGAGAGAGAGAGAGAGAGAGAGTGTGTGTGTGATGTTGTGTGAGTCAGTTGTGTGTGTGTGAGTTAGATAGAGAAGTGAGAAGAGAGAGGAGAGAGAGAGAGAGGACATTTTCAGTGTCCCCATAATTTAAAAGCGCTTATAAATCATACAGAGTGAGGGAGAAATGTCTCCTGAAGAGAGGGTAGAGTGTTTGTAGTAGCACATACGACAGATAGAGAGAGTGTGTGTTGTGTGTGTGAGAGAGAGAGTGTGTGCTGTGTGTGTGTGTGTGTGAGGAGAGAGAGAGAGAGAGAGAGAGTGTGTGTGTGTGAGAGAGAGAGAGAAGTGTGTGTGTGTGTGTGTGTGAGTGTGTGTGTGTGTGTGTGTGTGTGTGTGTGTGTGTGTGTGTGTGTGTGTGTGTGTGTGTGTGTGTGTGTGTGTGTGTGTGTGTGTGTGTGTGTGAGAGAGAGAGAGAGAGAGAGAGAGAGTGTGTGTGTGTGAGAGAGAGGTGTGTGTGTGTGAGAGAGAGAGAGAGAGAGAGATGAGAGAGAGAGAGAGAGAGTGAGGTGTGTGAGAGAGAGTGAGAGAGAGAGTGAGAGAGAGTGTGTGTGTGTGTGTGTGTGTGTGTGTGAGTGTGTGTGTGTGTGAGAGAGAGAGAGAGAGAGAGAGAGAGAGAGAGAGAGAGAGTGAGTGTGTGAGAGAGCGAGAGATCGTCACATGTGACAGTTCTTCATTCTTCAGTAGGTAAGACACTTGGCACGCTGATGGACCTCCTCTGTTAGACCTGCTCGCACTTTAAGGGACTTTCTTCTTACAGACCAGGAGAGCAGGACGCGTTTACACAGAGAACTTCAGCGTGCCTTTTGACAGCTGACACGTTTCAAGCACACTCGCTTCTTTTATTCCACAAACTCGATAGAAAGATCGGACTATCTGAAAGTCATGATGGAGATGAAGGTGCTGGGATGCGCGTTGCTTTTTCCTCTCCAGATCTTATTTTGCTTATTGAGGGCGATCTTGCGCTTCTTTACGCGCCAGAAGCGCAGAGATCTGGGCACTGATGTGGTCCTCATCACTGGAGGTGGAAGAGGAATCGGCCGTCACCTGGCTAAAGAGTTTGCCAAGCAAGGAGCAAGAAAGGTAAGGCTGCGTTAGTGTTTTTATTCGGTGTAACGCAATTCATTACGACGTTATCTAATCACATGCTCTTTGTAATAAATAAAAAAACAATGTTTTCCATTTCAGCCTTGATCAAGGTTAAAAACTATCAAGGACCGCCTATTGAAAATAAATTTGATCCTTTTTAAAGAAATTGTAAAAGTATTTTAAAAAATCTAATAGTATTAGTAGATTTGCTAAATGCAAAGTTCCAAAGCGCAATCTGAGGTTAGTCTCGCGCAACACAAATTCTAATTTGGCGCCACTAAAAACGCGACTGATTAGCTAAACAAACGTAGCCTATTTATCTACAAAACATTTTTAACAGAACAATAAAGTTTTGTGATATATTTGCATAGACATATGATAAAATGAAACATAACAAGGCTATTTATCGATGTAACCCCGCCGTCACGGAAAGCGCGCAAGCGGCGTGCCGTTGTTATGGTTACCTCATCTGGCGAATGCCTTCTCTTCGTTAGCGTCTACAGGTATTTGGCGACAGGTGAAAATACGCCCTGTTTTTAATATCTTGATCAAAATTGCTCACTTGTTGACATGGATTAGGTTATAAAAATTCCACAGCACTCTTATAGTACTCACACATAGGGCCTACGTTTTAAAGTAAGAAAGAGAAATAGAAAAGCTCGTGCCTAAGAAACTTCCAAATGCGAGTAGGACATTTTTTCTGTTACATAATTGATCGGTTTGTTTATTATTTCAGCATTACTGACAACCACATACAACCAGTAAGGGTCATGTTTACCTGATGTATTCACATTGCAGTAAACACACCTTTTTGGTTATGTGAATACACTTTGAAATGGCCGAGTTTGTCCTGATGGGGCAGTGTGCTTTAGTCAGCGCAGTCAACAGAAGGTATTGACCTGTTGCTGCCCTCATCTGAAGCCTTGAGTTCTGTTTCATATTCCTCCTGCACACAAACACAGGTGTTTCCTAAGCCTTTATGCCTTTACAAATGCCCAACAATGGGCTGCTGACAGGCACGGCTGTTTTGTTGAACTCAAATCATGTGTGACTCTTTAACCTCTCAGGGAAGTTCAAACTCCCCAGTCTATCACAAATCATCTTATTTATTATGATTATTGTTAATGAATATAAAACTGATTTAAACTTACCATATCACTCTTCCAAGAATAGAGTAGCACCACTAAAAGCACAAGCATCAAGTGTCAGGAATACATTAATAGTGTGCGTGTGAGGGAGTGAATGTGTATGTGCTGCATTCATGTGTGTGAATGTGCGCCCACATGTGTAGGTGTGTGAAAGGATCAATTGCAAGGGGTGTAGTAGGCAGAGAAGCACCTTGCAGATTGGTTACAAACAAGTTCATTGGCAGGTCAGCCAGCTTTTGCAGAGCAGGGCTGATGATGTCATTTGTGTTATTGTGTGGGCTGCTTACAGCTGAATCCCAGAGGAACAGAATCAAACGGAAAGCCAATGGAGCTAAAGCTGTGTATAAAAAGTCAAGTCAAGCAGACACAAGTTAGGCCTCCTCAATTAAATATTGATCAAATATGCGTTTTATTTCCCTAAGAGGGGATTAAAATAGGATGAAAATCGTTCATATCTTTTCCTTATAATCTACTGCATTAGTCAGTTTAGTTTAGAAACCTTGATCAGCATTAAAATATTTAGAAACCTTGATCAGCATTAAAATATGTTATAAGTACATTTATAATTATGAAGTTCTACAAAGTTAACGATGAAGGATGAGGGATAAAGGTGGGAAGGTAAAGGTGAATATAGGCTGGCACTCCCATACACCCAGCTGGGCTTTGGCCCATGCCTGACCCCTCTGGGCCAGCTCTAATGAGGGGGGCGTTAGGCTGCCCCTGCCCATGTCTCCCAGTGGCTCTGTTGCTTGAACTTTTACTGATAATGGGACACTCAACATGTGCTGTTGTTTGTGACATTGGTGGGACATGAGTCAGGCAGTATGTCACATGAGAAAGCACATCTGTTGCTTGTTGCCTGTTTTACTCTGTCCCTCTCAAAATTGTATATTATATAAAAAGAAAATTAAGCCAATTTTAGTACTATTAACACTTTTTTTAATTGCACTGTGACTATATATTGTCCTACATAGGATTGTGAGGATAATGGAGCCTCTGCAGGATCTCGACCCATAGGCAATGATATATTATTTTTATTTCATTTCATTTTATTTTCCAGTTGTCCTAGGGTATTTTATTTATTTTAAATTTAATTTTATAGCCATATGCAAGGAACCACCCTGCATAGATTATTTTTTAATTTTAATTTAATTTATTTATTTTAAAATTCTCTGTTGTCCTATGTAGGGTTACCAGAGATACTGGAGCATTTTCCTGGCAAGCAGGATTATTATTATTATGATTATATTATTTTATAGGCCATAGGCAAGGAATCACCCTGAATAGATTATTTTATTTTATATTTTATTTTATTTGAATAGGCCATATGCAAGGAACCACCGTGGACAGATTATTTTTATTAGATTTTTTCCCGATGTCCTATGTAGGGTTACCAGAGATGCTGGAGCATTAGCAATCGGGAAATACCCTAGATGGATTTTTTTTTTACATTTAATTTAATTTATTATTCTGTACTGTCACTAAAACAAAAAAACAATTGGGGTGACCCGGACATGTTCTTTACAGGTTATGTGATATTCCCTAAACTAATGCTCTCCCTTGAGAGGCTTTGAATACTGAAGGGTTCCTCAGAAGGTCAGAACATGTGACTGTTTTATGTGTGTATGTTTGTTTATGAGGTGGATTGAGATTGACAGGATGGGGAGGGCGGACTCATCCTTGTGTTCATTACCTCTCGCTGACCTTGCTGAGTGATGGATCTAATAGCCAGAGAGTTAACCGACCTACACAGCCTGACCCTGTCCTCTATCACTCTCACTGGCTCTCCCTAAACCTCGTGTTCAATGATAAGGAAATACTTAATTCAGTAACTCCTTAGAGAACTCAACATATCATCAATTGCGCTTTTCCACTGATGGTACGGTACGGTCGGCACGGCTCGGTACGGTAGGTACGGCTCACTTCGGGTTGGTGCATTTCCACCGCAGTTTAGTACCGCTATAGAGTGGGCGGGATTATTCACCGCGTCGTTATAATTGCGCCGCTCTACTGCCGTGACATCATCGTAAACGCGCCACAAACAAACTCACACAAAGAAGGAGACGGAATAGTGTTCTCATTCTCGGCATGTGGATGTTTTTAACAGCAATGGAGAGGTCTATGAGAATGCTTGGGATTTACCCCAGCAGCAGAGACTGTGGTGGCAGTGACACGGGTTGTAGAGGAGGAGAGCAGGGATGTTCGTGCAGGTGTGCTGCGTTACTTGATTAGTTAACTATTCATGCAGCGTGTTCTGTAAAGTGAATTATCAATAAACTTTTGAATATTTCAAAATGTACAATGTATCCCTTGTTTTTTTTATTTATGTGATGGTTTTTATAATCGCGGCATTAATCATTTGTCTTTTTCAAGAGGTTAATTACGTGCTCATACATGATACATATTTAATATAGTCTGGAGGTACACTTATTCGATCAGATTGTTTTTAATTGAAGCAAAACACAGATACAGAGGTAAAAATATAAACAGAAAACATACTCTGTAACGTTAAATATAGCAAGTTCAAAAGTAACGTTATACATAAGGCTTTTTCCTTCGGCGTCGTGCCATCAAGCTCTCACTGGATCCGCTCCTCGGCTATCAACGAGAAAAACATCTGTACTTCCTCAACAGACAACGACACTGCTATTTTGTGGTTGATGCAAAAATGTGCGTTTGTTTAAACAGAAGTTGCGTCCGATCCTTCGCTGGCTGTGCTGATTTAAATCTAGCGGGTATGACTGTAGAGGAGGGTCTCGTGTCGCAAGTTCAGTGACGCAGTAATGACGATTTTCCCAGGCCAATCAGTGATCAGCAGAGTTTACACGTCACGTTTTGGTAACGGTACGGTTCGCATGGAACCTCGACCGAAGTGGTACTAAAAAAGTATCAGGTACCAGGTACAGTACCCAGTGGAAAACCCCAAAAGTGAACGTACCGTACCGTACCGTGCCGTACCATGCAGTGGAAAGCGCCAAATGTTGTTAGCAATCAGCATAATACATCACAGGGTTGGAGAGAGTTGCCTCATCTTACAATGTAAAACCCCTCTGTTGTCTTGAAAGTGTAAATGATGCTCTGCATTTACTTTACACCAATCCTGATTTTCCTCCTCAGGTGATTTTGTGGGGCCGCACAGAGAAATGTTTAAAAGACACATAGTGAGGAGATCTCCATGACTGGAACAGAGTGCCATTACTTTGTGTGCGACGTGGGCAACAGAGAGGAAGTGTACCTGCAGGCCAAAGTGCTCCGGGAAAGGTATGTTTAAACTCTTCATGCCTTGTCTCAAGAGATCAAAAAATATATTTTAGCCAAAAGGACTTAATTGAATGAACCTGTCTTCAGCAGCTAGTTCTGTGGCCTTTGTTGTGTATCCCTCCATAAGACTGTGAGGTGTCTTATTTGTCATTTTAGGTTTCAGAAGGGTGCTCTCTAGCACCCCTTTGTGGCTACTAGGGTCTAGCTAGGGATTTTCAAGTATTTAAATTCTTAAATTCTCTGTTTAAAATCTTTCTTGTGTGGGACCCTTGTTCATGTTGTTTTCTAAATGAATGAATTGCATTATTTATATTTATTTTACATAATGTTACTATTATTTTTGTTTTCATTTTATTTGTACATTATTTTATTATTTATAAACATGTTTTTTTCTGTTTAAATCATTTCCTTCTTTAACATACAGGTGCATCTCAAAAATTAGAATGTGTGGAAAAGTTCATTTATTTCAGTAATTCAACGCGAAATTGTGAAACTCGTGTATTAATAAATTAATGAACACAGACTGAAGTAGTTTAAGTCTTTGGTTCTTTTAATTGTGATGATTTTGGCTCATATTTAACAAAAACCACCAATTTACTATCTCATCAAATTAGAATACTTCATAAGACCAATAAAATTTTTTTTAATGAATTGTTGGCCTTCTGGAAAGTATGTTAATTTACTGTATATGTACTCAATACTTGGTAAGGGCTCCTTTTGCTTTAATTACTGCCTCAATTCGGGTGGCATGGAGGTGATCAGTTTTGTGGCACTGCTGAGGTGGTATGGAAGCCCAGGTTTCTTTGACAGTGGCCTTCAGCTCATCTGCATTTTTGGTCTCTTGTTTCTCATTTTCCTCTTGACAATACCCATAGATTCTCTATGTTCAGGTCTGGTGAGTTTGCTGGCCAGTCAAGCACACCAACACCATGGTCATTTAACCAACTTTTGGTGCTTTTGGCAGTGTGGGCAGGTGCCAAATCCTCTGGAAAATGAAATCAGCATCTTTAAAAAGCTGGTCAGCAGAAGGAAGCATGAAGTGCTCCAAAATTTCTTGGTAAAGGGTGCAGTGACGTTGGTTTCAAAAAACACAATGGACCAACACAACAGATGACATTGCACCCCAAATCATCACAGACTGTGGAAACTTAACACTGGACTTCAAGCAACTTGGGCTATGAGCTTCTCCACCCTTCCTCCAGACTCTAGGACCTTGGTTTCCAAATGAAATACAAAACTTGCTCTCATCTGAAAAGAGGAGTTTGGACCACTGGCAACAGTCCAGTTCTTCTTCTCCTTAGCCCAGGTAAGACGCCCTTGCTGACAACTGTAGCCAAATTCCTTGACACGTCTGTGTGTGGTGGCTCTTGATGCTTTGACCCCAGCCTCAGTCCATTCTTTGAAGTTCACCCAAATTCTTGAATTGATTTTGCTTGACAATCCTCATAAGGCTGCGGTTCTCTCGGTTGGTTGTGCATCTTTTTCTTCCACACGTTTTCCTTCACTCAACTTTCTGTTAACATGCTTGGATACAGCACTCTGTGAACAGCCAGCTTCTTTGGCAATGAATGTTTTGTGGCTTCCCTCCTTGTGAAGGGTGTCAATGATTGTCTTCTGGACAACTGTCAGATCAGCAGTCTTCGCCATGATTGTGTAGCCTTAGTGAACCAAACTGAGAGACCATTTTGAAGGCTCAGGAAGTTGATTAGCTGATTGGCATGTCACCATATTCTAATTGTTGAGATCGTGAATTGGTGGTTTTTGTTAAATGTGAGCCAAAATCATCACAATTAAAGAGCCAAAGACTTAGAATACTTCAGTCTGTGTGCATTTAATTTATTTAATACACAAGTTTCACAATTTGAGTTGAATTACTGAAATAAATTAACTTTTCCACGACATTTCATTTATTGAGATGCACCTTATATATATTTATATATAATATTTTTCTCTGCTTTGACATCTGTTGTGGTACCATTTTTTTACCATGTACCAACATTTTTTGCATCTATTATGTATTTTTCTTTTCCTGGAAACAAAATAATAATTGTACTTATCCACACAGTAAATTTGACTCTAAATAGATGCGATGTGGTCTCACACAGGTCGGGGATGTTACCATTCTTGTCAATAATGCAGCTGTTGTCCATGGAAAAAGTCTTCTGGACAGCGACGATGATGCACTCCTGAAAACCCAGCACATAAACACACTTGGACAGTTCTGGGTATAGAGACTTCCAATATCTTAACTTACTCGCTGCTCGCATGACTGTCAATTTATTGTAGTGCCGTAACCGTGCTTTGAACCTAACACAAACTTTAGATACTCCTTTGTGTTTTGCAGAACATTTTTCAGTTACTTAACGTTGTCACTTGGCATACTGTAATTCTTGGAAGCGTTCATCATTAAGCATGTTTTTGCCAAGAGAGAAAAAGTAACACCGCATTCCTCACATAGAACAGTCAGAGACAAAAATACAAGAGAGATTCACTACAAAAGCAAACGGTCCAAACAGACTGGTGGAATAGTTAAACTGGACTGCTCCGTAGATCTAGGCTACATGCAGTCATGCTTTTTAGGACACATTAATAGTCAATGAGAAACAAGAGCTGATCATCTGAGACTTTCGCTGCAGTAGTAGTCATGCTGAGGATTGCTGTAAAATATTGTTGCTCTAATCTCAAACACATGCGTTTTTGAATGCCAGTTTTATGTAGAGTTTTGCAGTGGAGACCTCATCTGACTGAGATCAAACACTGAATGCGGGCTCATATTTCTGCTGAGCGGTCAAATATGCTTGTTGACTTTCACCAAAGGTAGTCTAGGGAATACTAGACAATTAACACATTCCCGACCCGAAGTTCTGAAGCTTTCATTGTTATTGCTGGATTTTCCAGAAGGATGATTGAGGGAACAGAACAATGTGTAATTGTGTCTGTCTCTCCCACAGACCACGAAAGCATTTCTGCCTGCATGCTGGAGCTCTGCAACGGCCACGTGGTGTGCATTAACTCCATTCTCTCCCTCTCCTCCATCCCTGGAGCCATCGACTACTGCACGTCCAAGGCCTCGTCTTATGCCTTCATGGAAAGCCTGACACTAGGCCTGCTGGACTGTCCAGGAGTGGGCTGCACCACGGTGCTTCCCTTCCATACTGACACAGAGATGTTCCAGGGCATGAGAGTTAGGTAATGATCTGCTAGCGCTGATAAAAATGAAGACCTAGTTAAAATTTAAACAAGTGATCCATCATTCAATGAATTCATGTTTTAGGTTCCCTAAGCTGTTTCCTCCTCTGAATCCTGAGATGGTGGCTGAACGCACCGTGGAAGCTGTAAGCACCAACACTGCCTTTGTTGTGCTGCCATGGACCATGCACTTTCTTGTCATCCTTAAGAGGTGAGACTATCACTGTTGTTGGAATTAGAGCAGAATGACAATTTTATTCACAATACATTATTTCATAAAAGATTATTCATTATTCTATGTATTATATATTACATATTTCAATTGGCTGCACATAACTTCTTGATTTTTTCACAGTCTTTTGCCCCAGTCTGCCCTGGAAGAGATCCATAAGTTTTCAGGAAGCTACACCTGTATGAACACATTCAAAGGACGAACCTAAACTTGACTGTGAAAAATCCTCAAAACTAATTTTTTATGCAAGCCAAGCACTACGTCCAGGAACATCACTCTGTTGCTTTGTGGACGCAAAACAAAGACTGTGAAAGGGTCATTGGGAACAAGCGTATCAAGGTGGCTTGTTTTCCCAGGAACTGTTATGTCTGTGAGATTTATGTGGATAAATTTGGATTTGTTGCCCTATACTGGACTGCACACAGGCATGTAGGTGATCGTGTTCTTTAGATATTGTGATCGTAAGGAGCACAGACTGTTACAGTTAAAGGATAGTTCACCCAAAAATGAAATTACCCCATGATTTACTCACCCTCAAGCCATCCTAGGTGTATATGACTTATGCAATTAGAGTTGTTTTAAAAAATATCCTGGCTCTTCCAAGCTTTATAATAGCAGTGAATGGTGCTCGAGATTTTGAAGCCCAAAAAAGTTCATCCATCCATCATAAAAAGTGCTCCACACTGCTCCGGGGATTATTAAAGGCCTTCTGAAGCAAATGTATGTGTTTGTGTAAGAATAATATCCATATTTAAAGCTTTATAAACCATAATCTTCCGCTACCTTCATACTCGTGTTCACGAGAGTGACGTTCCAGCAAAACAAAACACTAGTCACAAATTAGAAATACAAAACGAGGATTTGTAAAGAAAGCTGTCAAAGGATTTCAATATAAGCCAAGAGGAGACTGGTTTTCCTTTTCTGTAAACAAAACTTGTTCTCTATCGATACTCCACGCGTACTGCGTCTTATTAAACGCATATGGAACATGTCCATTCCTCTCTAAACCTGAAGACTTATTTAATCACGCAGTGAAACTGCACGACTATTGGTTCGTGGCAGTGGTGAAAACAACCAAATGAGTCGGCAGCGAGCTGCACAACCTATTGGCGACGATCACCTCCAGTTCCCGCCGAAATGGGTTGGGTATCTGGCTATATAACGGTCGTTCAACCATAGGATCCACAGAATTTTTCTCCTTCAGCGACGACGACTTGTCTACACTGACCCGAAGACTACTCGCCGTTGACACGCCTCGCATAGGACCCAGCGACCTTGATCTGCTCGGCTGATCCGCCTTCTTCGCGCCCCAGCATCGCAGCATTTCCGGTCCCGTTCGCTGCCGCAATCCGGCGATTATCACGTAAGTTTCTAAAAGAGCAAATCGGCGTTCTAATGCCGCGCCGTTACTGCGGCTCGTGCAGTCTCCCCTGCACGCCGATTACGGTCACAGCGAGTGTGTTTTCTGCTTGGGGAAATCCCATGCGGTTGCCGCGCTCGCTGGCTCTGATTGTTCTCTTTGCGAGAGCATCAGTCTCGCCTCTCTGCGCACGCGCATCACTTTCTTTTCAGAGAGTGATCCCGCCCCTCGCGCCCTCCGTTTTCTTCCTCACAGGGATCTGTGAGGAAAAAACAGCGGGGCAGAGGTTCTCAGCGCCCGGTTGAGAGCGAGCTCACGCTGGCTCAGATTCCCGCGTGCCTCGCTTTTGCCACACAGAGAGATGTTTCCCGTCCTTTTTCCCAGCCTGACCAGCGTCCCTCTGCAAGCGTGAGCGATCTGGTCTCGTTCGGGGGAAGTGACGATGAGCTAGCCAATGACAGCATGTCACTGGTAGCCTCAGATGCTGAGGAGCTGTTGGGCTCAGTGACTGACCCGCCCCCTCATGTTTGCCGCGCCCGCGCTGCCAAAGCCGGATGGATGCCGAACTTTTCCGTGTCCTCTCAAAAGCGGTTGATGAGCTGGGTTTGGAGTGGTCTCCACCAGAGGAGCCCTCTCGCACCGTCTGGATGAATGGTTTCTGCTGGGGTGCCGTCAGCCCCTCAACAACGACCATCGCCGTTCTTCCCTGAAGTTCACGACGAGCTCACGAGATCTTGGCGCTCCCCTTACACTGCCCGCCTCCGTACTTCCGCTTCATCCGCCCTCACTACAATTGACGGCGCTGAAGAAAAGGGATATGAGAGGATGCCTCCACTAGATGAGTCAGTGGCTGCACATCTCTGCCCACCCACTGCCATCGGCTGGAAGGCGAAAGCCAGTCACCCGTCCAAGCCATGCAGGACCACTTCAGCGCTCGCTGACGCTCCTACGCTTCAGCTGACAGGCGGCTTCGGCGCTCCACTCCATGGCGGTCTCCAGGTCTATCAGGCCAAGCTCCTCTCTGCCGTAGACGAGTCTGAGCCTGATCCTGCGACTCTCAGGGAGCTGAGAAGCGCAACGGACCTAGCTTTGCGAGCCACCAAGACTACCGCCCAAGCCATAGGAAGGTCTATGGCCAGCCTGGTAGTGCTTGAGCGCCACCTGTGGCTCACGCTGACGGAGATCAAGGACACGGACAGGGTCTCCTTCCTTGATGCTCCAATTTCCCCCAGCGGCCTCTTTGGACCTGCGGTGAAAGGATTCGCTGAGCGCTTCACAGAAGGCGTCACAGGCTATGCGACACTTCCTGCCCAAGCGCTCCAGCCCAGCAGCTGCTCAGAGTCGCCCCAGGACTGTGCCGACTCAGCAGCCTGCGAAACCTGCACCTGCCGTTTACGCCCCTCAGCCTGCTAGAACTCAGCAGCCGCGAGGGCGTTCACGCTCAGCCAGACGCCACCCCCCTCCGAAGCGCCAGGGCCCCCGACTCAAGATAGCGTTGGACCCTGCGCCCCCGGCGTCCTCCTGACCTGCAGGACAGGAAGAGGAGAGGGTCGAGTCCCGCCACGGCCGGACCGCCCACCAAAAGGCCTCTCATGAGAAACCTCTTGGCACCCCGTTCTTTTCCGGGTGCAGAGGGAATTGTGTCTGTTGCTACAGGTCCGTGCAAGCGACCATGCAACTGTCTGCTGTGAAAGCGGAAAAAATAAAACACAAAAACATTCTCAAGAAGAGAGCAATTTTCCTCTTCCGTCCCTCACGAGTGCCCTGCCTCCGTGCAGGCCGGCCACTCGAGTTTATCCAACCCCTTGCCACGCGGCCGAGGCCTGGCAGGCCATCCCCGAGTGTCAGAGTGGGTGATGGGGATAATAAAACGAGGTTATTCACTCCAATTCGCTCGAAGACCCCCGCGCTTCAGCGGCGTGGTCTCCACCTCGGTGCAGGGCGAGAACGCTCGCGTTCTGCGCTCGGAGGTGATGACGTTGCTGGAAAAAGGAGCCATAGAAATGGTTCCTCCAGCTTTGAGCGAGTCAGGCTTTTACAGCCGTTACTTCCTCGTCCCCAAAAAGGATGGCGGCCTCTGGCCCATCCTCGATCTCAGATGCCTGAATCACGCCTCATGAGACGGCCATTCAGGATGATCACGCTGAAGCAGATCCTCTCGCAGATTCGCACAGGGGACTGGTTCTGTTCTCTGGACCTGAAAGACGCATACTTTCACATCCAGATAGCCCCCCGTCACAGACGATTCTTGAGATTCGCCTTCGAGGAGTGGCTTACACAGTACACGGTCCTTCCCTTTGGGCTGTCTCTGGCCCCCCGTACTTTTACGAAGTGCATGGACGCGGCTCTTTCCCCTCTGAGACAGATGGGAATCCGCATTCTCAACTACCTCGACGATTGGCTCATTCTGGCCCAGTCAGAGGTGGAACTACTTTCACACAGAACCCTCATCCTCAGCCACTTAGAGTGCCTGGGGCTCAGGGTCAATTTCGCCAAGAGCGCACTGTCCCCCAGCCAACGAGTATCGTTCCTGGTACAGTCCTGGACTCGGCTCACATGAGAGCAGTGATAGCGCCAGAACGCGCTCTGGCCATTCAGAAACTCGCGGCCACCTTCAAGAGCGACACCGCTCGCCCACTCAAAGTGTTTCAGAGAATGCTGGGCCTTATGGCCGCAGCTTCGTCAGTGTTACAGCTGGGCCTGCTCCGCATGCGCCCTCTTCAACGCTGGTTGAAACCACGGGTCCACACAACGCATGGCGTCACGGACGCTTGCATATCAGGGTGAATCAGGCCTGTGTAACAGCCCTGACCCCCTGGAAGAACCCACAGTGGATGAGGAAGGCGTGGCCATGGGGTTGGTCCACACCAGGAAAGTTGTCACGACAGACGCCTCCAACACAGGTTGGGGGGCGCTGTGCGAAGGCAAACCGACCTTCGGCCATTGGTCGGAGGCGGAGAGCGGCTTGCACATCAACTGCTTGAAATGCTAGCAGTTTGTCGAGCCTGCCAGTTTTTCCTGCCGGACCTAATAGGACGCCATGTGCTGATTCGCTCAGACAGCATGTCCGTGGTGTCCTATATAAATCACCAGGGAGGTGTCTCCTCGAAGCGCCTCTTTATTCTGGCAGAGCGCCTTCTGGAATGGGCTCAGCTCAACCTGCGCTCGCTGAGGGCAGCACACCTGCCGGCAGACTGAACCAGGGAGCGGATATGTTATCCCGGAGCAATGTCCCCTCAGAGGAGTGGATGCTCCATCCGCAGGTGGTTCAGAAGATCTGGAAGACCTTTGGCAAGGCAGAAGTAGACCTTTTCGCCTCCAAGGACAACTCTCACTGCCCAATTTATTATTCGAAGGACAGGGACGCGTTGGCCCACGACTGGCCCAACCTCCTCCTTTATGCATTCCCCCCGATCGCCCTGCTTCCACAGGTCGTCAGGCGTATCAGGGAACAGGGTCACAAGGTGCTATTGGTGGCCCCCTTGTGGAGGAACCACCTTGGTTGTCAGAGCTGACTCAGCTACTGACAGCAGCCCCCTGCCCGTGCCCCTGAGACGGGATCTCCTCTCTCAGGCGAACGGAACGATATGGCACCCTCGACCCGAGCTGTGGGCTCTCTGCATTTGGCCGCTCAACGGGAGCCAACTGACCTCCCAGAGCGAGTATTAAACACCATTTCTGAGGCTAGAGCCCCGTCTACGAGACGCCTCTACGCCCTTAAGTGGTCTGTTTTCTCCACTTGGTGCTTCAAACCGTGGTGAAAAACCCCTCTACCTCTGAGTTAGCAGTGGTTCTGTCCTTTCTGCAGGAACTGCTAGATAAAGGACGTTCTCACTCTACACTCAAGGTATTTGTAGCAGCTATAGCGGCTTTTCATGCCCTACCAGTCGGTAGGCAGGGACAACTTAGTTTGTCCGTTTTTTGAAGGGAGCCAGGAGATTGAATCCACCTGCCCCTTACTGTCCCTACATGGGATCTGCCCACTGTACTGAGGGCCTTGAAGGGCCTCCCTTTGAGCCGCTACAGTCTACGAACCTCCGGTCACTTTCGCTGAAAACTGCTCTGCTACTAGCACTAGCGTCGGTTAAGCGAGTTGGAGACCTGCAGGCGCTTTCGATTAGCCCTGCCTGCCTGGAATTCGGCCTAACGACTCCAAGGTCGTCCTGAAACCAAGGCATGGTTACGTACCTAAGGTACTTTCAACCCCGTTCAGAGCTCAGGTCATCACGCTCTCCGCGCTTCCTCCGTCTGAGGAGGACCGGGAGTTATCCTTATTATGCCCTGTCAGAGCTCTGAGAATCTACTTTGAGCGTTCCGCCCCTTTTAGGCATACGGAACAGCTCTTTGTTAGCTTCGGTAACCGCGCCAAAGGGCATCCGGTCACGAAGCAGAGAGCTCTCTAAGTGGATAGTGGATGCTGTCATGCTGGCATACTCTTCTTTGGGCCTGCAATGCCCCATTGGAGTACGAGCCCATTCGACTAGAGGCATTGCCTCGTCATGGGCGTGGTCTAGCGGTGTACCCATTACAGAGATTTGTGCGGCGGCTGGCTGGCCACTCCGTCCACATTTGCTAGGTTTTATAACCTGGACATACCGGCCTTACAGGCCAGAGTCCTCTCTGCTTAGATGAGTTTGTACACATACGCTGTGGGAACAGTCCTGTCAGAGATTCTTGACCGCAATGCGCTCAGGCCCTCTGATTGGCACCCTGCATACTCCGTTAACTGAGTATACAGGAGTCATATGGAACGATTATCCAGGCCGAGCATGACCTCTATGAGTTTAGCTCGCTTTAGCCTGAAGTATACTACTTACTTCCCTATGGGCATTTATGTTTATGGAGGTATATACAGTCGTTCATCTACCCTAGCACGGCGTGATTAAATTCAGTTCCCATATGTGTCTTAATAAGACGCAGTACGAGTGGAGTATCGATAGGGAACGTACTCGGTTACTATCGTAACCTCGGTTCCCTGAGATACGGAACGAGTACTGCGTACTTTGCCGTGCCAGGTAGCTGCACAACTCAGTCGTCGCTTCAGTCGAAGTAAACCTGAGGATCCTATGGCGAAACGACCGCTATATAGCCAGATACCCCACCCATTTCGGCGGGAACTGGAGGTGATCGTCGCCAATAGGTTCGTGCAGCTCCGCTGCCGACTCATTGGTTCGTTTTTCTACCACTGCACGAACCAATAGTCGTGCAGTTTCACTGCGTGATTAAATAAGTCTTCAGGTTTAGGAGAAAATGGACATTTTCCCATATGCGTCTTTAAGACGCAGTACGAGTGGAGTATCTCAGGAACCGAGGTTACGATAGTAACCGAGTACGTTTCTCAAGAAGACTGCGTATTCTCTCGGAGCTTACGCTACCCTTTGTCCTACTCTCTCAAATCAAAATCTCAAGCAACGTTCACTGCTATTATATAGACTGGAAGAGCCAGGACATTTTTAATGTAACTCCGTTTGTTATTCGTCTGAAAGAAGAACATCAAACACGTAGGCTTGAGGGGAGTAAATCAAGGGTAATTTTCATTTTTGGTTTAATAAAGAAATTGTTCTTACAATGCTCCGAGGTTTTCATCAGCTTTGTTTGCGCTTGTAAGGTGTGACATGGGAGT